>CM060913.1:699634548-702034548 GCA_030737875.1 Allium sativum | reverse complement strand
TAAGTCATGAACCACTTGAATATACTTAACCAATTTGACACGATGATTTGATAGGGTTAAGTCATGAACCGCTAGAACACACTTAACCAAATTGATACATGATTTGGATAGGGTTAAGACACGAATTTGAATGACAACACTTAACCCATTAGAAACCCTAGTTACGCGGTCCTTTTCAGCAGTAACCCACTTAGATGTATCACGATACCCTGGGACTAGGCAGGGTGGGGCATGATTACTCGGCTGAATTGTAAGTGACTAGAACGACGACTGAGTAGGTGCGCCATTGTAGGTTCAGGCGGACTATGGTCGTGCACGTAGTCCGGAGTTGAAAAAGCATACATTGGGCACCCGTAGGTTTACACTGTGCGTGCTTGATTTGTGTCGGTGGTTGGCACCCTAAGGCTTGATACACCCTATGGTGGACCTAGAACAGGTGACTACATTTTTTGATTGGAACGTGTGACATAGACACTTGACGAGCTAGAACTTGTAGGGAGCCGATCAGTTAGTAGATCGTACCTTAGGGCCCCGTAAGGGGTCACTTCATGATATTGGGCCAAGGGAACATTTCATGGTTAATATACTTGACATGGGTTAGAATACTAGTACAGTTAGTGCAGCGAATCTTGAATATGCGATGCTAGACTTGATTTATCTTGTTATTTTAGTTTTTCATTCCAGACTTATCATCATCCTTATGCTTATTTTCAGTTTATACCTGTCTTGTTACCTTTACTAGTTTTTATACTAAAAGTCACCAGGACTTACCAGTCTTTATGACTGACCTGTTTTCTTTCGCCCCTTTTTCTTTCGTTCGCCCGCCCCTTCAGGTTCTCAGGGAGGAAACTCTCGCACTTAGCTTGGATATCTCTTTCTTTCGATCAGCTCATGTACGGCTTGGTCTTGAGCTATGTTATGGCTGCACTTCTGCTATGTTTGGGGAATAATTTTCTTTAGTTATCTTAATTTTATGCTTCTTTATCTAGAACTTGATGTAATGGAATAATTTGTACCTTGGATATATGAGGTTTTGACTCTTTTCTCGAAGGTAATAAAAATTGGGTTTTTAATTTCTACCGCTGCTTTATTTATGTTCTGCCTTGTGATATATCTATGTATGTTTACCTAGATAATACTCCACCAAAACTAGTGCATTCCCTTTGTGAGTTACCCTAGCGGAGGTGGGGTGTTACATCGATTTTGGAGGTTCGTGGGAAAATTATTTACCATTAGCTGAGTTCCCCTATAACAATAGTTATCAAGCAGGTATGAAGATGGCACCTTTTGAATCATTGTATGGACGACCATGTAAGTCACCAGTTTGTTGGATTGAGTGAAACAACCCACCCTCCATTAAGGTCACTCACAAAGGGAATGCCTTAACTTTGGTGGAGGTTTGTAAGTAAAAGTCACAGATAAACACAAGACAGATATATAAACATATATATATAAGCAGCGGAAAACAAACAGACTTTTTATTTCATAAATACGTGCTCATACAAAACATTTCCATAACTATCACATAATAACTTCCAAAACATTACATCATCATTTCTGTCTTGGTTAGTAAATAAAGAAGCATAAAACATAATTAAAACTACATAAATCCCCATGATTATGTCCAACAGCCATAGCCAAGGAAAGGGAGTCCAAACCGTACATCTACTATCTTGAAGCTTGCAAAGAGTCTGACTAAGCTGGTTTGTTTCATCCCTGTGGACCGGGGGTTGGTGACGGAAGAAAAGAAGACGAAAGAAAATAGGGTCAGACATAAAGCCTGGTAAGTCTAGTGACTCTTCAGTATGAGAATAAGAATAAGGGCATGATAGGTATAAACTGGAAACAGGAAAGTATCATAAACTAAGATAAAGCAGTTTGAATCGAATATACAATCGCACCCCACACTATGTCTCTGCACCTACTTGCATTGTCCCAACTGGCACCCCATGGTCAGGGTGAAGTGATCCCTTTTTCTTTAGATCGGCTCCTACTCGCATAATCATCTGTGTCTTACGACCCCCAATGAGTGTAGATACCTATGCTGGTCCCACCATGGGGTGTATCAAGTCCCATGGTGGCGGCCCGACACAATACTAGAATGCATAGGTTATACTAATGGTGCCCCAGTGCCCTGTTTATCTGCTCCGAAGTGTGTGCACGCCTGCACTCCATTAGAACCCACACTGTTGCACCCACTGCCGTCACTTTGACCGCTTACAATCAGCCCAGTAATAATGCCCCATCCTGCCTAGTTTCAGGGTACCATGATACCTAATTGGGTTACTGCTGAAATGTGTCCCCGTTACTATGGTTTTCCAGTCAAAAATGTTAAGTGGTTAAGTGTCTGTATTTACCTAACCCCACCCATCAGTTTAATTAACATGTTGAATTGGTTAAGTGTTTTAGTTAACTTAACCCTACCATCCTGACTAGTCTGTCCTTAGCTTTTTAAAGCACCGACCACTCACATTAGACAGATATTGTTACGGTTACTGGATGTGCCGGTCGGTTCCGGGTAGGTTTACACTGTAACTCAGTCTAACATCATGTCTTTATTGGGCTCAATGCTTAACCACCCAAATTGGATAGGTATTGTTGTGACTACTGGACAGCCGGGCAGGTTTACATCACAACTCAATCCAACCTCGTGTTAAGCATACTCGTACTTTTTAAATTTACATATTTGTCTTTTTTACTTTTTTTATGTAAATTTGTCAACAATTAAATGTTATGGCCCACATTCCAAGCTTAACATTTTTGGTATAGGAATTTATACCGTTTAAATGCCACCAATTTTGGCATGTGACAAACATGCCAATTTCATATATTTTCCAAATTTTCCCAACGTTACCTCGTCTAAATATTAGGCTAACAATCTTAGCCTAATTTTACGTTAGCATGATTTTTAACATATAATATTAGGCTAAAAACTTAGCCTAATTTAGCGTACACAAAATTGGCATAAGAGATTCATAGATATAAACATGACATAGGTGTAAACTTGGCATTTTTGGCATAGTCAATATGAACATCATTGGTGTGAACTTGCAAAATAGTCTACATACATATATGTGAATTTGCAACATAGCCTAAATCAACTTACATATATGTGAACTTGCATTGAAATAGGGATCTAACCAAACAGGTGTCACATAAATTAGCATATGAATTAGACAACATAAGCCTAAACATGTTTTGGATCTAGGCATAACATCGAACATCACTAGCATATGACAAGAATATGACATATTCATGAAGTATGTATAATTTCATCGCATGTGTGAACTAGATCTAATCATGTTTACTACTCTAAAATGAAACTTGTATTAAAAAGGATCTTGGCATGGATCCAATTATAAACATATATAAACTTGCAACTTTTGTATAAACATATGGGCATGTATATGAAAATAATCATTTAGGCATAAAGGTTCCAGCATAAAGTATATACATGAGATCTTAATCACATACAACCAATATAATCTTATAAACATATAGGTTTATATTATAACATGAACTATACAACTTCCATGTGATGTTGTTTTCATTCTAAATGTACAATAGGATCAACATCAACTCAATTATATCACAAACATCCCAATACCATTCACAACATAATCATTACAATACATAGACATGAATTAACATCGTCGTTATACAATAACACAATTCCATTTCCATTTTACATCGAATCAAATCCTAATTTTTATTCACATCGGAAAAATCACTATACTTACAACAAACGACGAACTTGAATTCTGGATTCTGAGTTCTGAATTTCAAATGCTTTCCTTTGGGTAGACTAACATTGTTTGATTCTTGTTTTAACTTTAATTTTGGATCGTCTTTAAGCTTTCTCTAACTGACGGCCACTCCTAGTTTCTTCCCAACAGCATGACGGCTCTAGTTCTATATTATTTGTGTGAATTTAGGTTGAGACTAAGGTTATATTTGTAGAATTTCAAATTAATTAGAGTCGTCGATGAAGCTAGAGTTAATCAAGGCCATCCATCTCAAGAGAAGTTAATCAGAAAGTGACAAGTAAGCCCTAGTGACACAGCCAAGCCCCAGAAATCGACCAGAAACCCGATCAGGCCAGCCAAGGCCAAACCAGGTCGACTAGGCAGGTCGACCTGTTGCCTGGGAGGGAATTTTCCCGCTCAGCCCAGTTTTGGTCTGATTTTTGAATTTTGAACTTTATTTTTGGGCTGTTTGAATTTTGAATCGAATTCTGTAACTTCCAGCGGTTATAACTCCTTCATACGGAGTCCGATTCACGCAAACTCAGACTCTATCTCAAGTAGAATTCCGAGACGAACGCAATGGCGTGACTCGTTTCCCTTAATTCTTTCATTTAGAATTAATTATGCTTTAATTTGTTAATTTACGTTTAACAGAAAATTGGGGGTGTTACATTCTTCCCTCCTTAAAGGATTTCATCCCCAAAATATTCAAGTCTAGGAGAACGTAAATCCTAACGTCCAATCGTCCATCTACTCAATCATCAAACAAAGGCGTCCATTGTCCTTAGAAGACATCTAATGCTTTATGATCATATGCATAGTGTCTGTATATGTCCTTATCTAATGCAAAATCAGGCGGTCTACTGATTCAGTTGACCTCCTTAATGCAAATCATGTAGGTGTCATGAATCCATTATGTATGCAAATTTGTCCTTACTCATAATTCTACATGAGTGCGCAACCATTCATACAAATGCGACATCCATATGACGACATATCAAGTTTCAACCATATACAAACATGAATACATATATGCATATGCAATATGAAGTGGCTGAGCCGATCTAAAACCTAGGTTGTGTGTATATGCATCAACGAATAACCACTAGCAACCACTTGCAACCACTTGCAGCCATCAACCATAACATGTTTCAATTACATGTTTACATCCAAAGTGGTTTCTATCTAAGGATAAGATCGAGGAGATATACCTAAAAAGATAGTTACAAGCACAACTTAAGGAAAAAGAGAGGTCAAAGATGTACCCTCGAAAAGAAAACAGTAAGCCGCACGTATTTTGTCCTCAGTTTCCCAAGTCGCGTCTTCCTCGGCGTCGCTCCATTGAACTTTGACGAGCTTGACTTCGCGGCTGCGTAGCCTTTTGATTTCAGTTCCTACGATTCGAGTTGGAACTCTCATTACAGTTTCTTCGCGTTCCACTTCGGCTTCTTCTAGAATGCTTGGCTCCACCACTGCCGCAGATTCATGTAGAGATTTACGGAGATGAGAAACGTGGAATACGTTGTGAATTCCAGCCAATCTTTTGGGCAGCTCTACTCTATAAGCCATCTTCCCAATCTTCTCGATGATAGGGAATGGTCCTACAAATCTTGGTGCTAGCTTTCCTGTGGATCCAAAGCGAACAACGTTCCTTAAAGGAGATACCTTAAGGAAAACCCTGTCCCCAACCTCAAACTCAAGGTCGGTCCTTCTTTTGTCGGCATAGGATTTCTGTCTGTCTTGGGCAGTCTTCATTCTCCTTCGTATCAAGTCCACTTTTTCTGAAGTCTCTCTAATCATGTCCGACCCAAGTATAATCTTGTCAGTAGACTCCAGCCAACAAGTTGGTGATCGGCACGGTCTTCCATACAAAGCTTCGAAGGGCGCCATACCGATGGTGGCTTGGTAATTGTTGTTGTAGGCAAATCCCACTAAAGGAATATGATCCTCCCATGTCCCTCCGAAGTCAAGAACACATAGTCTCAAAAGATCTCCTAATATTCTATTTACCCTTTCTGTTTGACCATCAGTTTAGGGGTGATAGGCCATGCTCAAGCATAACTGTGTGCCTACAGTTTCTTGCATACTCCGCAAAAATTCGCTCGTAAAGATTGGATCTCTATCACTCACTATGCTGGAGGGTATTCCATGGAGTCGAACTATTTCCTTGAGATAAAGAGAAGCTAGAGACGAGGCAGTCCTTCTACTCTTGATAGGTATAAAGTGGCTGCTTTTTGTGAGCCTGTCCACTATTACCTAAATGCTAGTATTGCCCCTTCTTGGCCTAGGCAACCCATCAATGAAATTCATTGAAATGCTAACCCACTTCCATTGCGGGACTTCTAGAGGATGAAGCAGTCCCCCAGGCTTCTTTTGTTCCGCCATGACTTGTTGGCATGTCATGCACTTAGCAACGAAATCTGCCACATCTTTCTTCATGTCGTTCCAAAAAAAACTCTTTTTACGTCCTTGTACATCTTGTCTCCGCCTCGGTGTATTGTCATATTGGAATGATGTACTTCCTCGAAAACTATCTTTACTAAATCTCTTGCTTGTGGGACGCATAGTCTTCCATCTCGCCTCAGCCAACCCTTATCATCGATGGAGTACCTATTGAGGTGACTGGAAGTTTCACCCCTAATTAGCTTATCAATCACATCCACAAGCTGAGGGTCTTCTCATTGTACGGTCCCTATTGAGGCTAAAAGAGTGGGCCGTACTTCTAGGGATGCCAATAAACCAGGTACAAAATCAGAGGAGGGCCTGAAGTCAAAACTGGCTATATACTCCAAGCTTTGCCTTTCTATAAAGAGAGGGCTTAAGGTCTGTTTCTTTCTGCTCAACGCGTCTGCTACTACGTTGCCTTTGTCAGGAGTATAAGAAATCTCAAAGTCATACGAGGCAAGGAACTCCATCCATCTTTGCTGCCTTAAGTTAAGATCTTTTTGTGAGAAAAGATACTTCAACGATTTATGGTCACTATATAATTCGAACTTCTAACCTAGGAGATAATGGCGCCAAGACTTAAGCACAAAGACGATGGCAGCCAACTCAAGATCGTGGGTTGGGTAGTTCTTTTCATGAACTTTCAATTGTCTTCCACCATAAGCTACTACCCTCCCTTCTTGCATCAGAACAGAGCCTAGTCCCGTACCACAAGCATCTGTGTATACTGTGAACATCTTGCTTCCATCTGGCAAAGTCAGAACTGGAGCTGTTATGAGAGCCCTTTTTAAACGTTGGAAAGCAATATCACAGTCCAAATCCCAAATGAATGCTAGATTCTTCTTTGTTAGCCTTGTGAGTGTAGTTGAGATTTTCGCGAAATCCCTAATGAACTTTCGGTAAAAACAGGCTAGTCCAAGAAAGCTTCGGACTTCGGTTGCATTTCTTGGTGTCTTCCAATCTTGCATTGCCACCACTTTCGCGGGGTCCACAGCTAACCCCTCTTTGGACACTATATGTCCAAGAAATCTTACTTCTTCTCTCCAAAAGTAGCACTTGGAGAATTTGGCTTTTAGTTGATGGATTCGAAGAGTTTCCATGATTTCTTTTAAATGTTGATCATGTTCTTCTTCATTCTTTGAGAAGATCAAAATATCATCTACGAAGACCACCACGAACTTATTGAGGAATTCTATGAACAACCTGCTCATTAGGTCTATGAAATAAGTAGGTGTATTTGTCAAGCCGAAAGGCATGACAAGCCGAAAGGCATGACAAGCCACTCGAAGAAACCGTCTGGGGTTCTGAACGTCGTCTTATCAATGCTATCTTCAGCTACCCTTAGCTGATGGAACCCAGTAGCTAGATCAAGTTGGGCAAAGACCGACGCACCTACAAGATGATCAAACAAATCGTCTATTCTGGGAAGCGGGTGTCTATTCTTTTTAGTTAGCTTGTTTAGCTCCCTATGGTCCACAAAAAGACGTAGTGAACCATCTGCTTTGGTGGCGAACACCACTGGAGCACCCCATTCCGAGATACTCCTCCTTATAAACCCCTTCTCGAGAAGCTCCTTAACTTGCTTACTTAGCTTCTTTCTCTCCTTTGGAGCCATGTGCCTAATAGGTAAAGCTATGGGCTTTGCATTATCAACAAGATATATGCGGAAGTCTATTTCCCGCTTCGGAGGTAAGCCTTTCACCTCTTCAAAGACATCCGAATATTCCCGGACCACCCTAACCGACTGCAAATTCTCAACATAAGCATCAACCACTCTAGATAACTAAGCATAACAACATACAAGGGATTACAAGAAATTTCTAGAGTGTTGCCGAGCCGAGTCAAGAGCCTAACCACTCTTTTCTCACAATCAAGAATGGCAACATTACTGGATAACCAGTCCATGCCTAAGATCAACCCATATCCTGAGAAGCCCAAAACAAAGGCACTACATCTAAATTCAACACTTAGAATAGAGATTTTCAAATCCAAGCAAACCATCGACAAATAAGCCGAGCCCCCAACTGGATTTGAAACAACCAAGGGATCTTCTACCATACTAGTGTCTAGGTGCAGATATTCTACTAAAGAAGATGAAATAAAGGAGTGTGATGCACCCAAATCAAAGAGAGTGCAAACTGGATGATCATAGAGATAAACTAAGCTTTCTACAGAAATATTTTATACTTCGTTCCTGTGGAGTGCCATCACCGCGTGAACTTGTCCCCCTGAGGTGGATCCAGTCCTCTGTCCCCGCCCCCGCTTCTTTGGGCAATCCTTAGCCAAGTGTCCAGTCTTGCCACAACTGAAGCAACCAACATTCATCTTTGCCTTCTTCTTTCTGCAGTCTTTTGCTATATGTCCCGCAATGCCACAGAAATTGCACTTTCTCTTTTCATGGGATTTGTTGTTCTTCCTGCCTTTCTTGAAGTCTGTTTTCTTAGCCTGCAAACCCTCTTTCTTTTCTTGAGGCACTTCCACCTTTGCCCCTTTCTTGCCTTTGTCTTCCTCGTGTAGCAGCGCCATGTCCACCAAGCTTTCATAGGTCGCTTCCATGTGTATATGGGTCATTGCAATCCTGTGTAGAGGCTCATTCAGACCTTTGACAAAGCGAAGAGCCTTCTTGTGTTGGGTGTTTACTAAATCCAGCCCAAATCTGGCCAGCTGATTAAACTGATTGACATACTCCTTGATCATCATACTTCCTTGTTTAAGAGTTAGGAACTTCTCCATTTGCAGGCTTCTTTCAGCTTGGGAGAGGAATTTCATCTCAAACCTCATCCTGAAATCTTCCCAAGTCTCCACTGTCCTCTCAGCATGGGTAACTTCCCACCAATAGGAAGCTTCATCTTTAAGCAACCACAATGCTAGTTGAATCTTTTACCTATCGTCAACTTCAAAGATAATGAATAAATCTTCAGTCTCCTTCAGCCAGTTCCTTGCTACCACAAAGGATTCAGTTCCATAAAAGTCCTTCCCACCCATGGCTTTGAAGTCTCTACACGTCTTAGCGAAAGTATTTCCATGAGGAGGAGGAGGTGGTGGAGGAACAGCTACCACTGTGAGAGGAGGAATATCTGCTGGGCCCGCACCATTGGCCCTAGCTTCTAGGTACCTTCGGAACCAGCCAGGGATCGGTACTCCTTCTGGAAGGTTAAGATCTCCAGACATGCTGGAACAAAAAGGAAAGTATTCAAGACAAAATGATAGAGAGATAGTGCATATGGCTTTGGGGAATTATGCCTTTTAAAAACAACACTTTTCTTGAAAAAGATGCTTCTTTAAACTTCTTTTTGAAAATAATTCCAAAAACTTTTATCTAGTCTGGTAAATCTGTGCTCTGATACCAACTGAAACACCCCACCCTCCATTAAGGTCACTCATAAAGGGAATGCCTTAACTTTGGTGGAGGTTTGTAAGTAAAAGTCACAGATAAACACAAGACAGATATATAAACACATATATATAAGCAGCGGAAAACAAACAGACTTTTTATTTCATAAATACGTGTTCATACAAAACATTTCTATAACTGTCACATAATAACTTCCAAAACATTACATTATCATTTCTGTCTTGGTTATTAAATAAAGAAGAATAAAACATAATAAAACTGCATAAATCCCCATGATTGTGTCCAACAGCCATAGCCAAGGAAAGAGAGTCCAAACCGTACATATATTATCTTGAAGCTTGCAAAGAGTCTGACTAAGCTGGGTTGTTTCCTCCCCGTGGACCTAGGGTGGGGAAACGGAAGAAAAGAAGATGAAAGAAAATAGGGTCATACATAAAGCCTGGTAAGTCCAGTGACTCTTCAGTATGAGAATAAGAATAAGTGCATGATAGGTATAAACTGGAAACAGTAAAGTATCATAAACTAAGATAAAGCAGTTTGAATCGAATATACTATCGCACCCCACACTATATCTCTGCACCTACTTGCATTGTCCCAACTGGCATCCCGTGGTCAGGGTGAAGTGATCCCTTTTTTTTAAATCGGCTCCTACTCGCATAATCATCTGTGTCTTACGACCCCCAATGAGTGTAGATACCTATGCTGGTCCCACCATGGGGTGTATCAAGTCCCATGGTGGCGACCCGACACAATACTAGAATGCACAGGTTATACTATTGGTGCCCCAGTGCCCTGTTTGTCTGCTCCGAAGTGTGTGCACGCCCGCACTCCGTTAGAACCCACACTTTTGCACCCACCGCCTTCACTTTGACCGCTTACAATCAGCTCAGCAATCGTGCCCCACCCTGCCTAGTTTCAGGGTACCATGATACCTAATTGGGTTACTGCTGAAATGGGTCCCCGTTACTAGGGTTTTCTAGTCAAGCATGTTAAGTGTATGTATTTACCTAACCCACCCATCAGTTTAATTAACATGTGGAATTGGTTAAGTGTTTTAGTTAACTTAACCCTACCATCCTGACTTGTCTGTCCTTTGCTTTTTAAAGCACCGACCACTCACATTAGACAGATAATGTTACAGTTACTGGATGTGTCGGTCGGTTCCGGGCAGGTTTACACCGTAACTCAGTCTAACCTCGGGTCTTTATTGGGCTCAATGCTTAACCACCCACATTGGATAGGTATTGTTGTGACTACTAGACAGCCGGGCAGGTTTACATCACAACTCAATCCAACCTCGTGTTAAGCATACTCGTATTTTCTAAATTTACATATTTGTCTCTTTTACTTGTTATATGTAAATTTGTCAACAATTAAATGTTATGGCCCACATTTCAAGCATAACATTTTTGGTATAGGAATTTATACCGTTTAAATGCCACCAATTTTGGCATGTGACAAACATGCCAATTTAATATATTTTCCAAATTTTCCCAACGTTACCCCGTCTAATTATTAGGCTAACAATCTTAGCCTAATTTTACGTTTGCATGATTTTTAACATATAATATTAGGCTAAAAACTTAGCCAAATTTAGCGTATAGAAAACTGGCATAAGAGATTCATAAATATAAACATGACATTGGGGTAAACTTGGCATTTTTGGCATAGTCAATATGAACATCATAGGTGTAAACTTGCAAAATAGTCTACATACATATATGTGAATTTGCAACATAGCCTAAATCAACTTACATATATGTGAACTTGCATTGAAATAGGGATCTAACTAAATAGGTATCACATAAATTAGCATATCATTTAGACAACATAAGCCTAAACATGTTTTGGATCTTGGCATAACATCGAACATCACTAGCATATGACAAGAATATGACATGTTCATAAAGTATGTATAATTTCATCGCATGTGTGAACTAAATCCAATCATGTTTACTTCTCTAACATGAAACTTGTATTAAAAAGGATCTTGGCATGGATCCAATTATAAACATATATAAACTTGCAACTTTTGTATAAACATATGGGCATGTATATGAACATAATCATTTAGGCATAAAGGTTCTAGCATAAAGTATATACATGAGATCTTAATCACATACAACCTATATAATCACATAAACATATAGGTGTAGATTATAATATGAACTATACAACTTGCATATGATGTTGTTTTCATTCTACATGTACAATAGGATCAACATCAACTCAATTATACCACAAACATCCCAATACCATTCACAACATAATCATTTCAATACATAGACATGAATTAACATCGTCGTTATACAATAACACAATTCCATTTCCATTTTACATCGAATCAAATCCTAATTTTTATTCACATTGGAAAAATCATGATACTTACTACAAACGACGAACTTGAATTCTGGATTCTGAGTTTTGAATTTGAAATGCTTTCCTTTGGGTAGACTAACGTTGTTTTATTCTTGTTTTAACTTTAATTTTGGCTCGTCTTTCAGCTTTATCTAACTGACGGCCACTCCTAGTTTCTTCCCAGAAGCATGACGGCTCTAGTTCTATATTATTTGTGTGAATTTAGGTTGAGACTAAGGTTGTATTTATAGAATTTCAAATTAATTAGAGCCGTCGATGAAGCTAGAGTTATTCAAGGCCATCCATCTCAAGAGAAGCCAATCAGAAAGCGAAAAGAAAGCCCTAGTGACAAAGCCAAGCCCCAGAAATCGACCAGAAACCCGACTAGGCCGGCTAGGGCCAAACTAGGTCGATTGGGCAGGTCGACCCCCAGGTCGACCCTATGGTCGACCCCCTGGTCGACCCTTTGGTCAACCTGGTGCCTGGGCGGGAATTTTCCCGCCCAGCCCAGTTTTAGTCTGATTTTTGAATTTTGAACTTTGTTTTTGGGCTGTTTGAATTTTGAATCGAATTCTGCAACTTCCGGCGGTCATAACTCCTTCATACGGAGTCCGATTCACGCAAACTCAAACTCTATCTCAAGAAGAATTCCAAGACGAACGCAATTGCGTGACCTGTTCCCCTTAATTCTTTCATTTAGAATTAATTATGCTTTAATTTGTTAATTTATGGTTAACAGAAAATTCGAGGTGTTACGTTGAGTCTGGAGATAAAATTGTTCAAGGACCTGATATGATTAGAGAAGCCACGGAGAAGGTGGATCTGATTAGGAAGAGATGAAAATGGCCCATGATCGGCAGAAGTGCGATGCAGTTGTAGAAAGCGGGCATTAGAATTCGAAGTTGGGGATTCAGTGTTCCTAAAAGTCTCTCCAATGCGTGAAGTTATAAGATTTAGAAGAAAAGAAAAATTAGTACCTCGCTATATTGAACCATTCCCTATTCTGGAAAAAGTTGGACCACTGGCATATAAGGTTCATTTACCCGAATGGCTCTCAGGTGTGCATAATTTTTTTCACATACCAAATCTGAGAAAGTATGTTCATGACCCTGATCAGATTGTAGAAGAAGCTGCTCAACAAGATCTAGAAATTACACCTAATCTAGCTGCTAAAAGAGACCCCATAAAGATCATCGACCAAGATGAAAAGGGGCTAAGGAATAAGACGGTTAAGCTAGTTAAAGTGCAATGGAGCAGTGATCCCATAGATTTTAATTGGGAAATGGAAGATGTTATACAGAAATTCTACTCGAACTGTATAGTCGATATTCAAGATGACTCTGACCCTTAGGTAAGCTTGTTTCTTTATTTATTTCCTTTAATTATTCCCTTCATATGCAGTTTCGAGGACGAAACTTTCTTAAGTGGGGAGGGCAGGGAGGAGGGGGTGAATGTAACGGTCTAGAATTTTTGACAAATGATAGATGTTATATATGACAATGATTATAAGTGTGTGATTTGTTAATACTATTTGTCATTCGATCGGATTTGTCAATGATAACATGAATTAGTAACACTAGAATTAAGCGTTGCTCTTGGTTTCCATAACGTTTTAAGGAAAATGCTACTGAAAGCACCTTCCTTCTCTTTATTACAAGTGTTAAGACACTTGTAATTTTGCATGCAACATTCCATGCATGATTTACGCATGTCCTAAGAGGTTTCATTACCATATTCTTCCATTCCATGTATAAATATACCTCTTTCTTCCCATAAACACCATTCCACTCTTCTCTTCCATTTCTCCTCCTTCTTTATCTCAAATCCATAGCTTCCTAAACCTTTCTTCCTTATTCCTCTCCTTTTTCTCCTCCATCTTTCTCCCTAAATTCGGCCAAAGTTGCCTCCTCCTCCTCCTCCTCCAAAATTTTGACCTTTCTTCCTCTTAAAAAGGAAAAGTAAAAGAAGCTTAATAATTATTTTAGTTTATAAAGAATCGGCATTGAAATTCTGCTAGTCCAGGATAGTAATAGTTGATATAGTGGTCCTACAATAAAGATTGGTGGAGTGGAACCCCAAGGTATGAACTCGACACTTATATTTGTTCACTTTTTATGTTATGTGAATTGTTATTGATGATATGGTTAATTAGTAATTATTGCAATATAAGCGTTTAGTAGAAAACGCTTATATGTACACTATTATATATATATATATATATCCATATATGCTCATGTGATGGATGAATGGATGCTTCGTGGTTGTTATTAGTGATAATATGTGCATTATACTTGTTATACACACATATGTGGATTTATACGGATATCAAATAAGTCTCGAACCAAGTTTATATTGTAAATGAATATTTTATTCAATTTGAAAGTTGAAAATAATTTTTCTAAATTATTTTGATGAAATTTATATTATGGTCAAAAATAGAGTTTGTCAAAATAAATTCCGGAATGTTCTAGGATGACAAAGAGGATAGTGTCTAGGCTTGAGTTTGGAAAATATAGTTTCTTGCTCTCCCTAGCTATCCCTAACTGATCCGACGGACATGATGGTTAATTCGTAATTTAATTTGAAATTTAATTTAAAACTATTTGAATTTATAGTAGAATTTAGCGTATTTTTGTTGAGAACTTCAAATGCTTATAATTTTTGCAACTTAAATCAGATTTCCACGGAACGGAAAATGTTTGATTTTCATCAACAAGAGCTTTCAAATGAGTGAAAGCAGATTTTAATTTCGACTTATAATTTTCAAGTTATGTTTAAAACAATTTAGAAAAGGTCGCTATAAGTGGAGTTAGTTAACTACAGTTATAAAATGGCTGCTATAAATTATTAAAAATTGGAAAAAAATACAAATCATAATTAATTATTTAAAAATGATTTATGGTAAAATCATGAAGTTTTGGATAACAAAAAAAGTCATTTTACTTAAACTTGCCAGAATAGTATTTTGAAACACTTTGAAATGCTTTTGTAATGTTGTTTGTTAAATATTGAGTTTTAAAGTGATCTAGCATTATGAATCTTTTCTTAACCTTAGTAAATGGTTTTTAACAGGTAATAAAGTATTTTGAACTATAATTTGAGTTTGCAAACATAAAGTATGAGTTGAGACTTCATTTTGTCCTATATATCCACATGGTTTTAAAGTTGCATTTACTTTTTGGAAAGACCGGGATTGGATTTATGTCTGAAAACCATTCCAAGTAATAATATGACGTTGTGGAGAAATTGAAGGCATTGAAGACGATATTGAAGACCAGGGCCATTCATATCGTAAGGACGACTTGCTGAATATCTCAAATGGGTAGCTCCCATTTGTAGATGGATTTTATATCAGCTAAGTTTGCAAGAAGCCCAGACGTATGTGAAGGAATTTCGGATTCATGGTTTTGTTCAGACCTAGAACGGACTTGTATGGATTGTGTGTCTGGCATTGTAATTGACTACGTAGATTCTACCTCAAAATTCATGCAATCATACCCAGGGTTTTAAATCTTCCGAGATTACCCGATACGAAAATCCGAGATATCAGCCAAAATCCGAGATTTGGCATCTTATTTAGTTATAAGTGTTTTAAATATCACAAAAGATAGCCGAGATATTAGACCAAGATATTGGCCAAAATCCGAGATTTGAAACCATAATCATACCTTAACACCTCCTCAACTAGCCTATTAGAAAAGGTGTTGCATTGAAAGGTTTGGCAGTGCATAGGAAGTCATCCAAAGAACGAATATTTAAGTTAAGAATACTTTCAAGTGATATTTCTTTATTTATTCCACTGCTAATACTAACATAGGATTACCTCATACATGTCATTTATGCCATTGAATATCATCCAACAACAATTTCTATATTGTACTCCAAAGCTCATAGGGGTTGGAAATTTCACAAAACAAAAGCATAGTTGCAAACATTTGACGTAAGCCTTTAGCAGATGACCAATTCCCTGCTTCAGATAGGGCATCATTCCATTCGTTTTCATTTTACAACAATCCAAGTGCAACGCATGCAGATTGGAAATCAACATAAAATGTACCATTTACTGTTCTGATGTCTTCATAGCTTGTAAGCCCCTTTACAACGTTCAACAACATTTGTAGGTAGAACCTCTCTCCATCCATAGGATGCGCATAGTATATCCTGCCTATTTTATTGCCTTGTTGTCTTATTTTCCACCATTTTTTTGTCTTTTTACTATACCCACTTTGTTGGAAATATACATATGCTAGCCTTCTTGCATTTTCGTGTAACATATTAGTTCTCATCCATTCTATGAACATGGTCCTTTCAATATTGCATCTACCCACAATTTTAGATATGGTATCATTATCATTAAATGTAATAGTATGCACTCCAGGAAGATGGAAAGGTAGTCTTTCCTCAGAGGGTTTACGATATTGCACCTCAAACTCAAATATATGCCAGCATGCTTCAGAGGCTGAAATATATCGGCAATGAAGATAACTTTTAATCTCATTGACTTGCTCAGAAGATTTTTGTCTACCAATGAAATTTTCTTCAATGACCGTGGTTGCTCTTCCATGTCCCTTATTAATATTTTTGAACAAATATTTAATGGATTTAGTTTTGTTGCATACTTCTACATTAATATGTGCATTATACTTAACTACTAAGTCGACGTTATGAGGTACAATCCATGTGTTGTCTACCATAATTTCCTTTGATGTGAGAAAGGAATAACCGTTTTTCCATTGTCTATAAATAGGGAAACCAAATTTGTCAAAAGTTATATCGATTGTAAATGACATTGGATATTGTTTTGTACAAACATTACCTTGCATACATTGTGCACCTCTGTAAGCGATACCACAGGGTCCATGTACAATAAACTATCCCACTACATCGTAACCGGTTGGATCGATGATGGGGCTAGGTACCTCGGTGCTTACAATCTTGTCGACTTGTGTTGGGGGGTTTTTGATTTGTCATCAGAATGCAGAAATAGCAGGATATGAGCATGTGGTATTCCTCGTTTTTGAAATTCTATTGTGTATATAACTGTATGAAAACATGGAGTACAATGCTAGAAAAGTAAAATAAGAAAAATTAGGCAAATGATATTGTATAATGCATACATGTACAAAAGAATGAATAGTGCACCTACTTCAGCACGATCGAAATGCCCATTTTCACAAATATCATTAAGATAATGTTAAGCTTTACATGAAAAATACGGGCAATGATGTCCGATCGATTTTCAGGTTTTTGACCAGGAACGAAGTCGAGCATGTATTTGATTTCAGGCAACTTTGCATTATATGTAAAAGTTATAAACAAATCAAGACATCCACCCCATTGAAAAATAGTCACCACATCTTAATAATTTTGAACCATATATCTAAGACCTCCAGTGAATTTGGAAGGTAAGATTGTACATTTAACCATTGATTTAACAGATACATCCCCTACAACAATAGCATCCTACAATCCTCTCCCGAATTGGTTGTTTCTAATCTATTACAATCTCTACTCCTCAATGCTTGTGCGTGCATCTACAATGTATTATTGGAATAGACGACCACTCGAAGCAAAGTTTGACCTTCCTTTTATCTAATTTGTAATTAAAAAGCATAATACTCACATATATTTACATAAATCCTTTCACCGTTGGAGGAAAATTGAGCATTACGGTATTTAATATATGACCTATATCCATCTTTAGCATAAGGGAAAAGTATTGGATATTGCATTGCCATAAAAGACAGATGTTTTTCCTTTATATGACATAACAAACCAGCTTTCTCTTGCACGATAACATCTCTATGTACATTAGTCCGGTTGTCATTGCCAATTTTAAAGAAACAACTTTGGACGAAGTAGGCATGTTATGTTGCCTCCCATCCTTGTCCCGTCCACCAAGAATTCGAATCGTAACATCCTGCAAATCACCAACTTTAAATCGATCTCTTCCCATCTTGAAAACTTTTGCCAGTTCATTTATGTCATTAAACATACCTATTAATTTATCTATCAATGCTCTGTCAACATCTGTATTGTCTTCTTTCCACATGCATGCAATTTGTTCTCCCATTCATTTTATGTATCATAGATGTATAACTATGCAAATTTGGGAATGTCATCATTAGGGAGGAGCGGTCCAATTTTATGATGATTTTGGCCATTTAATCTAAACACATAAACCCCTTTCCCATCATTCACGCTATTATCAACATGACCACCCATCAAAGTGAAAGCAAACATAGAGTTTTCAACATGTATGTGCTTATGAAAACATGAAGCTAGTCCACCTTCTTTGTAGTTTAATAGTTTTTTTAGCCAAGGGGGACTTTCTTTTAATAAAGTTAAAGCAAACTTTCCCACTCTGACAACATATTGAAAATTTTGCGCAGTTATGAAAATTAGGCTCATATCCCTAAAACATTTCAAAATATAACGTACCTCCCCCCAACTTTTGATGTAAACCCAGTCTCTAGAATTAGCTGCCGCTCCATTTTTTTGCCCACTTCCGTATCCTGCCATGCCCACTTCCACCTTTTATATGTTTTGACCAAAAAAATGCGCCACTCACTAAAAAAAGGAAATATTCCCAAAAGCATTCGAACAAAAAAAGTTGAATACATCTGTGAAATTATTACCAATAGTAGGATGCATACATGCATATATTCATATAGTGTTTTTTGTTGTAAATCTGGATCAATATACGCATACATGTATGCAACTATTACAAAATAAATGCATACATGTATGCATACAAAGTTGAACTGAGATTCATGTGTTACAGAAAGTTGCATACATGAATGCAACTATTCTATATATATGCATGCATGTGTGCAACAAATTTAAAAGGGATGATGGGTTCTGAATTTGTGCATGACTATGTCCATGTATTCTGTACAAAAGCATAAATGTGTGCAATAATGTCTGAAAACGGTGAATGCTTGAAAAAACAGGTCAAATTGAATATATGCATAAAAGGATGCATATATTGCTGTTTAACTGCATACATGTATGCATTTATACTGCCGTTTGGCGCAACATTGAAATATAAGCATGAATGTATGCAACTATTTATGAATAGGTGCATCTTTTGATGCATAAACCTGTTGTTTCGCTGTTTTTGTGTATTTATGGGTTTTGACGTGGTTTTTGATTGTTTTAACACCTGAATTTTTTGGCATGTACGTGTTTTATTTAATGATAAATTTTCGTGATTTTTTTTTATATATTTTCAAAAAATAGGGACCTAATTTACAATAAATTTTGGACCAGACTTGAGCCTAATTTAAAACCTTAACAGGGACCTGTGCCAAACGGACCCTTGAATTTAATCAACTGGAAAATGATCATTTTTCAAATGGCCTCCAAATTCGACGAAATTAGTTTTATTAGGACCGTATCTTCAAAACATAGCTAGATTTATTTTTCTGGAATTTTTGGAATCAGTATGTGGCTCGGTAAATTAAAATGTACGTTGAAATCAATTTTGAACGTTATATTAATTTATATTTTAAGTTTGATGAAAACTGATTGAAAAAGTCGAATTGGCTTACGGGACATCCAATTGTGTCCAAAACGGGGTATCTAGCTTGGGCCGATGGTCGTTGGGTTCGATTTGAAGTCCAAATGAAAAAGTAAAATTTTGGGAGAAAAAATACAATATAAAATATATAAACACCCCCTTCTCTCTTTCTTCCCTATCGGTTTTTTAATGGGAAAAAAACCCTAGCAGCCATCGCCGCAGCCCCACCCCTTCCTCCTCCGCTCCCTTCCTTCTCTCTCCTCCTTTTATTCCTTCAAACCCCCAAATTCGATCCTCTACAGCCGCCATTGGCCCACAACCCATCGCCGCCGCTGCTGCACCACCCCCGAACCCTGCGCCACCTCCTCCGACCACCACTCCGACTGTGGACCCTCTCCTCTTCTAAAAATCAAATTTTTATATTTTCTGTATTTGCATTTAACACTCTGAGCTTCCATAGCAAATAACTCTCCAACCGAGCACTTTTGGCCAAAACTCCACAATGCCAAAGTCGAAGAGCATGATTTTCTCTTCGATTTGAGTATGTGGAAGTCAGATTTTGGATTGCGAAGTTATTCAGAAAAAGCGTCCAAATTCTACTGTCCAAATACTGTCTTTTCGCGAATTCTGGTGAAATGGAGCATTTTCGGAAAAAAGTCCATTTGGCGAAAGTTGTTCGGAATAGCACGTTTAAGCTAGCAAAAGGACTGTGTGAAGATTAGAGCTCGTTTACAAATTCTGGAGCTAGAACAGCAAATCAGAACGTCAGAAAATAACGGTGGAGTGGATCCTAATGTGAGAACTCTTTCTCACTCAAATTATTTTACAGTTAAATATATTTTAGGTTGCAAACGGGGCTTAGTAGCCCCTGGCACCATTTATTTGTACAAACAATGGTTCTTTGTTCGTTAAGATTGAATTTTAGGAAAATTGATGTAACAACCCGAAAATCTGGGCCAGTTTAAAATTTTTATTTTGGTAATTTTAGCGAATTTTGAATATTTAAAATAGATTATTTTAAATAATATCGATGAAAACTTTATTTCGAATATAATTCAAACGTATATATTATATACGTCGTCGTTAGAATATAATATTTATATATAATTATAAATAGAATTGAAAATGGCGCGGTAGTTCGATGATTCGATTTCAAACTTCAATTGAATATACCGGGTGCAAAACAATCCGGATTTTAGTGAAACCAAAAATCATAGGATCTAATTGATGATATCTTTCCAACGAATCCAAAAAATCAAGATTTCATAGCGGGAATCAAAAGATATGTCCAGTTGAAAATTCTGAATAGTCGCTATGGAATTCAGGCCCTTAAAAATGGACATTTTGCAAATGACCTCGGATTTCGACGAAATCAGTTTTGTTGGATCCGCAGTGTCAAATTATTGCTAGATTCCAAATTTCATAATTTTTCGAATCAATATGTGAGCGTGGCGAAGGAAAACGCGTTTGACCAGTTTCAGTTGATTTTAATCGACTGGAAATTGGCCATTTTTCAAACGGTCTCAGAATTCGACGAAACTAGTTTTGTTAGGACCGTATCGTCAATACGAAGATAGAAAATATTTTTCGAGAATTTTTAGAGTTAGTATGTGACCCCGGTAATTTGAAATGTACGTTTAAAATTCAATATAGTGATTTAAATGTAAATTCAACGGAAACTGATTGTAGAGATCGAATCAACCTACGAAACATATCCCATTGTGTTCAGAATGAGGGTAATAAGCTAGGGACGACAGTCGTTGGACCTCGTTTGGGGTTCAAAAGAAAAGTCAACTTTTTAATTGAAAATTAAATTAAATAAATTAATTAATATAAACACTCCCTCACACCCTCTCCCTTCTGACTCGGTCAAAGCTCAATTTATAAAAAAAAAAACCCAAAAGAACGACGGAAGCCAGAATCCGCCGTCGCCCGACTTCTTCAGCCCCTCCCCTCGCCTGCACGCCACCGCCGTGGTCCCACCGACGCTGCCCCCTTCCATCCACGCCTCCTTTCTCCTCCACCCTCCCCTTTTTTCTCTCCGTTCGAGAAACCACAGCCAACCCCCTCTGAAGCCCTAACCTAGATCGAACCGCCGCCTCCAGCCCGTGGTCCAGCCGCCGACGCTGCTTCCCCCTGGCCTCGTCTGACTCCGGTGCTGAAGTTCATCCCTCCTCCGACGCTGTGTAGGTGGTGCAGATTTCAAACCCTAGGTTCGAAGTGGGTTACAATTTTAGTTCGGCTACCTAGATGCCTGAACGAACAAAGAAGAAAGGTAGTTTTATTCAATTTGTTTAAAAATAAAATCAGTTTTATAACAGGGAAAATATTGTTTTAAAAATATAAAATTATATATATTTTGTTGTTTAAAAACCTAGTTTTGGTTATATAAAACATTGGAATAACAATATCATTTGTATATATATTACAGCTTTGAATATAAAGGTTATTTTTGGTTATAAATAACACATATAAAAAAATATGATCTTTAACATACAAGCAAAAAAATATGATTTTCCTTTACATAAAGAAGTGATTTTCCCTTGCATCAAGAAGTGATATTTCATTGCATCAAGATGAGATTTTTCGTTGCATGAAGATAAAAAATTTCCTTGCATGAAGTTATTTTGTATAGTCATACAAAGGATTATTTTTAGAGTTATATATAGCGACATAAAAATATGATTTTTATATATTGAACTTCGAAATAAAAATATGATTTTTATATATTGAACTTCGAAATAAAAATATGATTTTTATATATTGAACTTCGAAATAAAAATATGATTTTTATATATTGAATAGCGTAGTAAAAATTCAGTTTTTACATATGTAGTGGCTACAGCAAAAAGATGCGATGACGATGAAGATCTCTAAATGAAGTTCCGTGGAGCTAGGATAGCAATAAGTGAGAATTTCTCACCTTTCAATTTCATTTCTATTTATATGTATATACTAGGATGCAGACGGTGCTTAGTAGCACCCGACACAATCGTCCACAGACCATGGACTTGTTTGTTTGGTTGCATAGATTAGTTATATGATTTGATTTGAATTTGGTTGTTTGGTGATTTGATTGATGTGTGAATGGCGTGGGCCTTCACTAGACCGGGGATAAGGCTAGGCCTTGTCCCGTTTCTAGTATCGTGCCGTTATGCCGCCGAAATTTTCTAAAATAAGTTAGAAAAATAAAATATCATTTTATCGAAAAATTAAATTGAATAGAAATTCATATGTTGAAATAAAATGTTTTATCGTTAAAAATATAATTTTTAATGTGAAAGTGAATAAGATAAATATTCATTTACAAACCAGACGGTTTGTTTATGTACACCTATTTGAAGGACATTGATTGGGACGATAAATTTTACACATCGCCCAACAACACAAATAAAATATGTGTTTGATTGTTTGAAACCCCACACGGGTGTTGGGATGAAATTTGAAGTTCACTCATCCTGATTGATTAAATATGTCGATCGATTGATTGACTGGCTGTTATAAGCGTTGAATATCTATATTTGATGCTTATACAGTGTAGTGCACTTTGGTTGATGGTTGATTATTTTCAATGCTATTATATACATGTGTTGTATGAAAATCCATATAATTAAATTTATATGGTGATTGATTGGGCCTCATTCCAATTTAGAAAATAAAGAATAATATAAAATAAAGGTTCATGTGTTGACAGTACTCATCCGTTGAGATTAGTCATGTGTTGAACGAAATAATTTAACAAAAATTGTCACCCATGGACAGTACTCATTCGTTGAGATTAGTCGTGTGTGGACAAAAATAAACATTCATTTGTTGAATAGAATATTTGAAAATAGAAATATATGAAGCCGTGTTGGTTAGATTGACGCCATTTTGACGTAAACGATATTTATATCGATTTTATTCATTTCGAAATGAAATGAATTGAAAACGATTTCGAAATGAATTGAATTGAAAACGATTTCGAAATAAATTGAATTGAAAACGATTTCGAAATGAATTGAATTGAAAACGATTTCGAAATGAATTGAATTGAAAACGATTTCGAAATGAATTGAATTGAAAACGATTTCGAAATGAATTGAATTGAAAACGATTTCGAAATGAATTGAATTGAAAACGATTTCGAAATGAATTGAAAACGAATTCAAATTGAATTGAAAGCGAAATGAAACGAATTCAAATTGAATTGAAATTTGAATTGAATAGAAATGAATTTCAAAACGAATTTATAAAGAAGAATTCCATTTTGATTTGAATTGAAAAGGAAGTTGAAATTGCTTTTGAAACGAATTTAAAACTATTTATATAATTTGTTTTAAATAGAAATCGACGAAGTATATATTATATATATTATATATATAATATAATGGCCTGAATAGAACGCGTCGCGCCGCGGCAGTTCGTGAATTTCGACCATTTATTTCAAACGGACATTACGGGAGATCCGACCGTCGGATTCTCCTAAAACCGGAACCGTTGGGTTCGTATCGAAAACAACTTTCTAACGAATATTAGAAATTTGAAATCTAACGGTTCGATTTGGAACTATGTCCAAATCAAATTTGAAAAAGGTCGCTGTAAGTGCAGTTCGATGGCCATTGATGGAAATCGACTATACGGGCCTCGATAAAATTATTAAAAATAGTAATAATTTGTGTAAAATCATAAGAAATGATTTGTGAAGATTTAGGATGAAAAACTCCATATTTGAAAAGGTAAAAATAGATTTTTATCGAAATGAACTAGTTTTGAACTAGGATTATAATTCTATTTATTTTTAAATAAATAAATTGGATTTGAAATGGTTTTGAAAATAACCATAATTTCCTATGATTGCATTGGAGTGGATTTGAATCGAAATTGTCTTCGGAATATTTCGATGTTGAAATTCGTGATTATACAGATGTTGTTATGGACATTTGAAAGATATATATTTATATCGTTATTTCCAATACGGCATTTGTTAATCATAGAATTTGATATTGAACATAAGCCGATATATTTTCAATTCAGAGCCTTGTATTGAATATCAAATGTGATTTGGGTTTGTCGTGAATGGTGTTTTCACTAACACTGTTTTTGAACCCAGTTGAGAAAAGATTAAATCTTTTTTCTTGGATTTAATGAAGTGTACCAATTAAATGATATTTAATTGGAATTGAATTGAATTGATTTTTGGGTTTATCGTGGACAGTGTTTTAAATAACACTCGTTCTTTAACCCGATAATTAATGGAATGTGATTTTGGGTTTATCGTGAACCGTGTTTTAAATGACACGGATTCTTTAACCCAGTTAAAGATTAAAACTAAGTGGAGTTTTAATGAATCTTTAATTAGATTGAAATGATCGAGAATGGAGTACCACCAGTTTTGCTCCAGGCGATAGTTAAATCTTTAATCAGATTTGAACGTGAAATGGTAATTGAATTTACCGATAACACTGTGGTGTTAGATATGAAGTATTACCAGTTTTACTTCATGGGATGAATAGGTTGGGATTAGGAAATAAAATAAATGATTACTTCGGTGTGGTTCGCTAATCCCGACTAGTTTGAATTGATATTCAAAGGAGATTAAAGAATAAATTTAAAGAATTTATCTTGGATAAAATTAATGGGAACTTTTCCCAAAGTATAGGAATATTTGAATAAAAGAATATTCTGAATTGGAATGAGGCGTATGTTGTATTTGTGTAACACTTTTATAATATATACGCGAGTTATTCAGAAAGACCGGGTTTATCCCATTCTGAATAACTGATTCGACGTGGTGTCGAAGATGAAGACGATGGTCGAAGACCGGAAGTCTTCACGTCGTTTGGGTGATTACTGATGATCTTGATTGGGCTGTACACCCAAGAAGATGGAAACAGTTGGTGATCGTCCAGACGTACTTGGAGATCGATGGATATGCGGGGTACTAGGTGCCTCCGGTTTCGTTCAGACCCAGAACGGACTTGTAAATGGACTGTGTGTCTTACATTGGATTTTAGTCCGTGTGATTGATCTCTATTAAATATATATCTGTTTGGCGGCGGAGAATTTATTCTCTTGCTTAACGCCCTTCTCTGAGACGTACGAGCTCAGGGGTTATATATTGATGGATATCAAACGCATGGAGTGAATTGCCTGTGTGGCATGCCTAAGTGGCAAATGATCAAGGCTTCTGTTGAAAAGCAAAGTCTTGTGGTTGATGATCAAAGCACGGCCTTTGTGGCATAGCTTTGTGTAACGTTGATTCGCGAGCTTCACACCCGGTATGAACCAAAAACGGGAGAGGACGTCAGGGAGGGCATGCGTTTCTTTCTAGCTAGAAGTGGCGTCAGTGGTTTTACACGCCCTGACGAGTTTGACTTATGTGGTTGTTGCTGTTGCGAGGCGCCTCGGTTATATCGGTTTCGGCCGATGCATTCTGGTCGGCAGACGGACCAGACTTACACCCCATAGGGTGGGTAGACGCATGTTCAGGGTTTAAGTTTAATCCACATCGGTGGACCGGCCCTGAGGATCCAAGGGTCGATGCGCTCTGACCCTGAGGCTCGGGCTAGACAGTCTCGAATCGGTAGAGGACTATCTTTTGCCTCGGTTCATAGATGGAAATCCAACTTCCAAATACGTGACATTTGCGGTTTTAATTGTAAAACTAGTATGGCGACATGATATATGGTACCCATGCCGCCTATGATTGATACTTATGATTTGAAGTTATTTTACACACTATGCACTTATAATAGTATCAAGTGATTTGTTTTAAACGTATCAAGCATTCTTTGGCTGTTATAAGGGAAAACCCTATCCCCCGGCTTGCGTTGCATTGTGTGATAGGACCTGGGTCTTATAACAGCTTCATTTATCTTTATTTAGCATTGCGTTGTTTGTTTTATGCACTGGTATTCTTGGGAGGAAACCCGTTCCGTGTTATACGGCGTGGTCCCTTGATTTACCAAACTTTAAAAATAAAGATTAACTGTTTTAGTTCTCACACCAGTCCCATGACTGACCTGGAGTTTATTGTTTTAACCTAAACTCCGGGTGCCCCTATTTTGACACGGGCAGCTAGTAGTTTTGGTTTTGCAGATTTATATTCACAGGATCCTGGTTTACAGCTGGAATGATATCCGGAAAGCTTTATATCCGTATATCTCTTCTAGTTGTGTATTGTATTATTTTCCGCTGCGATGTATTTAAATGTAATTTAAATCTCTGATATTTCTGTGTAATATTCTTTTATACTCTGTATATTCTTGTAATCTGATGCATTGTTGTAATGTACAGTGAAATGTTCTTCTGTATGTGTCCTGATTTGTCCTGTTCTCAAACGATAGGGCGTTTCGAACGGTCTGGGTCGGTTTAGCGACTGGTTCGGACCGAGCGGAATTCCTTCTCGTCACAGTTGGTATCAGAGCTTTTGGTTTGCAAAGCTAGAGAACAAGACACATTAGAACCATACGAAAGAATTCATCAGATATTGGATTAGTAATATCCAATTAGAATGGCTCGTTAGAGATAGGATCAGTAGTATCCTAGAACGAGTGTGAAGAGTATATTTTTCAAATGAAAACAATCTTGTTTTGAAAATTTAAATCAATTATTCGTATTTGATTATCTTTTTATATTGATTAGGACAATCCAAAATATAAAGATTTTGCGTATGCGCCTGGCTAGCGTGTATTCGAAGTTTTGATATATTGGATAGATATAGAATTACACTCTAATCGCCCGGAGATGATTTTGATGATGGAGCTCCATCATTAGAATTGATATTCGAGTGACGAACGTGTAATATCTATATACTTCCTATTGACTGGTGTGAGAACCAAAATTAGATAGGGCCTATTGTTGTGATTTGGCATCAAAAATCTGATTTTTGACTATGTATCAAAGTTATGAATTTGAAAAGCTAATCAACTAATTGATTGATGTTTGTGTTGGTTGTTTATTTGTTTGTTAATTTTTAGCCATTTAGCCTAATTGAATCACATATTGAATTATATTGAAAATGGGTCGCATTTGCTTGCATATACTTGTACTTACATTGAACAGGTCATAGCAAGGAGGCTAGAGCAGAGAATAAAATTTGTTTGCCCGACAAATAGGTACATGTTTACTACATAATTTACTGTTTTGTTTGGGTGATGATGATTTTATGAGCCTATTGGCTAGCCGCTTGGATTTTTCTTTTTCTTTTTGAGATCTGAAGGACCGGGGAAGCTATTTGAAATTCCCCGATGCTCCCGGTGCAGGGGAGGTTATAGCGAAATTTTTCGAAAATTTAGGGTGTTAGCCAAATTTTTGAAATTTTGAAAATTCTCAGAAATTAAAGAGTTGGAGAATGGAAGCCAGATCGAACGTAGAGTTGATTAATCAAACCACTTTCGACTTTGTTCCTTTTTGGGGACGAAAAGTTTTAAGTGGGGGAGATTGTAACAACCCAAAAATCTGGGCCAGTTTAAAATTTTTATTTTGGCAATTTTAGCGAATTTTGAATATTTAAAATAGATTATTTTAAATAATATCGATGAAAACTTTATTTCGAATATAATTCAAACGTATATATTATATACGTCGTCGTTAGAATATAATATTTATATATAATTATAAATAGAATTGAAAATGGCGCGGTAGTTCGATGATTCGATTTCAAACTTCAATTGAATGTACCGGGTGCAAAACAATCCGGATTTTAGTGAAACCAAAAATCATAGGATCTAATTGATGATATCTTTCCAACGAATCCAAAAAATCAAGATTTCACAGCGGGAATCAAATGATATGTCCAGTTGAAAATTCTGAATAGTCGCTATGGAATTCAGGCCCTTAAAAATGGACATTTTGCAAATGACCTCGGATTTCGACGAAATCAGTTTTGTTGGATCCGCAGTGTCAAATTATTGCTAGATTCCAAATTTCATAATTTTTCGAATCAATATGTGAGCGTGGCGAAGGAAAATGCGTTTGACCAGTTTCAGTTGATTTTAATCGATTGGAAATTGGCCATTTTTCAAACGGTCTCAGAATTCGACGAAACTAGTTTTGTTAGGACCGTATCGTCAATACGAAGATAGAAAATATTTTTCGATAATTTTTAGAGCTAGTATGTGACCCCGGTAATTTGAAATGTACGTTTAAAATTCAATATAGTGATTTAAATGTAAATTCAACGGAAACTGATTGTAGAGATCGAATCAACCTACGAAACATATCCCATTGTGTTCAGAATGAGGGTAATACGCTAGGGACGACAGTCGTTGGACCTCGTTTGGGGTTCAAAAGAAAAGTCAACTTTTTAATTGAAAATTAAATTAAATAAATTAATTATATAAACACTCCCTCACACCCTCTCCCTTCTGACTCGGTCAAAGCTCAATTTATAAAAAAAAAACCCCAAAAGAACGACGGAAGCCAGAATCCGCCGTCGCCCGACTTCTTCAGCCCCTCCCCTCGCCTGCACGCCACCGCCGTGGTCCCACCGACGCTGCCCCCTTCCATCCACGCCTCCTTTCTCCTCCACCCTCCCCTTTTTTCTCTCCGTTCGAGAAACCACAGCCAACCCCCTCTGAAGCCCTAACCTAGATCGAACCGCCGCCTCCAGCCCGTGGTCCAGCCGTCGACGCTGCTTCCCCCTGGCCTCGTCTGACTCCGGTGCTGAAGTTCATCCCTCCTCCGACGCTGTGTAGGTGGTGCAGATTTCAAACCCTAGGTTCGAAGTGGGTTACAGTTTTAGTTCGGCTACCTGGATGCCTGAACGAACAAAGAAGAAAGGTAGTTTTATTCAGTTTGTTTAAAAATAAAATCAGTTTTATAACAGGGAAAATATTATTTTAAAAATATAAAATTATATATATTTTGTTGTTTAAAAACCTAGTTTTGGGTATATAAAACATTGGAATAACAATATCATTTGTATATATATTACAGCTTTGAATATAAAGGTTATTTTTGGTTATAAATAACACATATAAAAAAATATGATCTTTAACATACAAGCAAAAAAATATGATTTTCCTTTACATAAAGAAGTGATTTTCCCTTGCATCAAGAAGTGATATTTCATTGCATCAAGATGAGATTTTTCGTTGCATGAAGATAAAAAATTTCCTTGCATGAAGTTATTTTGTATAGTCATACAAAGGATTATTTTTAGAGTTATATATAGCGACATAAAAATATGATTTTTATATATTGAACTTCGAAATAAAAATATGATTTTTATATATTGAACTTCGAAATAAAAATATGATTTTTATATATTGAATAGCGTAGTAAAAATTCAGTTTTTACATATGTAGTGGCTACAGCAAAAAGATGCGATGACGATGAAGATCTCTAAATGAAGTGCCGTGGAGCTAGGATAGCAATAAGTGAGAATTTCTCACCTTTCAATTTCATTTCTATTTATATGTATATACTAGGATGCAGACGGTGCTTAGTAGCACCCGACACAATCGTCCACAGACCATGGACTTGTTTGTTTGGTTGCATAGATTAGTTATATGATTTGATTTGAATTTGGTTGTTTGGTGATTTGATTGATGTGTGAATGGCGTGGGCCTTCACTAGACCGGGGATAAGGCTAGGCCTTGTCCCGTTTCTAGTATCGTGCCGTTATGCCGCCGAAATTTTCTAAAATAAGTTAGAAAAATAAAATATCATTTTATCGAAAAATTGAATTGAATAGAAATTCATATGTTGAAATAAAATGTTTTATCGTTAAAAATATAATTTTTAACGTGAAAGTGAATAAGATAAATATTCATTTACAAACCAGACGGTTTGTTTATGTACACCTATTTGAAGGACATTGATTGGGACGATAAATTTTACACATCGCCCAACAACACAAATAAAATATGTGTTTGATTGTTTGAAACCCCACACGGGTGTTGGGATGAAATTTGAAGTTCACTCATCCTGATTGATTAAATATGTCGATCGATTGATTGACAGGCTGTTATAAGCGTTGAATATCTATATTTGATGCTTATACAGTGTAGTGCACTTTGGTTGATGGTTGATTATTTTCAATGCTATTATATACATGTGTTGTATGAAAATCCATATAATTAAATTTATATGGTGATTGATTGGGCCTCATTCCAATTTAGAAAATAAAGAATAATATAAAATAAAGGTTCATGTGTTGACAGTACTCATCCGTTGAGATTAGTCATGTGTTGAACGAAATAATTTAACAAAAATTGTCACCCATGGACAGTACTCATTCGTTGAGATTAGTCGTGTGTGGAAAAAAATAAATATTCATTTGTTGAATAGAATATTTGAAAATAGAAATATATGAAGCCGTGTTGGCTAGATTGACGCCATTTTGACGTAAACGATATTTATATCGATTTTATTCATTTCGAAATGAATTGAATTGAAAACGATTTCGAAATGAATTGAATTGAAAACGATTTCGAAATGAATTGAATTGAAAACGATTTCGAAATGAATTGAATTGAAAACGATTTCGAAATGAATTGAATTGAAAACGATTTCGAAATGAATTGAATTGAAAACGATTTCGAAATGAATTGAATTGAAAACGATTTTGAAATGAATTGAATTGAAAACGATTTCGAAATGAATTGAAAACGAATTCAAATTGAATTGAAAGCGAATTGGAACGAATTCAAATTGAATTGAAATTTGAATTGAATAGAAATGAATTTCAAAACGAATTTATAAAGAAGAATTCCATTTTGATTTGAATTGAAAAGGAAGTTGAAATTGCTTTTGAAACGAATTTAAAACTATTTATATAATTCGTTTTAAATAGAAATCGACGAAGTATATATTATATATATTATATATATAATATAATGGCCTGAATAGAACGCGCCGCGCCGTGGCAGTTCGTGAATTTCGACCATTTATTTCAAACGGACATTACGGGAGATCCGACCGTCGGATTCTCCTAAAACCGAAACCGTTGGGTTCGTATCGAAAAGGGCTTTCTAACAAATATTAGAAATTTGAAATCTAACGGTTGGATTTGGAACTATGTCCAAATCAAATTTGAAAAAGGTCGCTGTAAGTGCAGTTCGATGGCCATTGATGGAAATCGACTATACGGGCCTTGATAAAATTATTAAAAATAGTAATAGTTTGTGTAAAATCATAAGAAATGATTTGTGAAGATTTAGGATGAAAAACTCCATATTTGAAAAGGTAAAAATAGATTTTTATCGAAATGAACTAGTTTTGAACCAGGATTATAATTCTATTTATTTTTAAATAAATAAATTGGATTTGAAATGGTTTTGAAAATAACCATAATTTCCAATTATTGCATTGGAGTGGATTTGAATCGAAATTGTCTTCGGAATATTTCGATGTTGAAATTCGTGATTATACAGATGTTGTTATGGAAATTTGAAAGATATATATTTATATCGTTATTTCCAATACGGCATTTGTTAATCATAGAATTTGATATTGAACATAAGCCGATATATTTTCTATTCAGAGCCTTGTATTGAATATCAAATGTGATTTGGGTTTGTCGTGAATGGTGTTTTCACTAACACTGTTTTTGAACCCAGTTGAGAAAAGATTAAATCTTTTTTTCTTGGATTTAATGAAGTGTACCAATTAAATGATATTTAATTGGAATTGAATTGAATTGACTTTTGGGTTTATCGTGGACAGTGTTTTAAATAACACTCGTTCTTTAACCCGATAATTAATGGAATGTGATTTTGGGTTTATCGTGAACCGTGTTTTAAATGACACGGATTCTTTAACCCAGTTAAAGATTAAAACTAAGTGGAGTTTTAATGAATCTTTAATTAGATTGAAATGATCGAGAATGGAGTACCACCAGTTTTGCTCCAGGCGATAGTTAAATCTTTAATCAGATCTGAACGTGAAATGGTAATTGAATTTACCGATAACACTGTGGTGTTAGATATGAAGTATTACCAGTTTTACTTCATGGGATGAATAGGTTGGGATTGGGAAATAAAATAAATGATTACTTCGGTGTGGTTCGCTAATCCCGACTAGTTTGAATTGATATTCAAAGGAGATTAAAGAATAAATTTAAATAATTTATCTTGGATAAAATTAATGGGAACTTTTCCCAAAGTATAGGAATATTTGAATAAAAGAATATTCTGAATTGGAATGAGGCGTATGTTGTGTTTGTGTAACACTTTTATAATATATACGCGAGTTATTCAGAAAGACCGGGTTTATCCCATTCTGAATAACTGATTCGACGTGGTGTCGAAGATGAAGACGATGGTCGAAAACCGGAAGTCTTCACGTCGTTTGGGTGATTACTGATGATCTTGATTGGGCTGTACACCCAAGAAGATGGAAACAGTTGGTGATCGTCCAGACGTACTTGGAGATCGATGGATATGCGGGGTACTAGGTGCCTCCGGTTTCGTTCAGACCCAGAACGGACTTGTAAATGGACTGTGTGTCTGACATTGGATTTTAGTCCGTGTGATTGATCTCTATTAAATATATATCTGTTTGGCGGCGGAGAATTTATTCTCTTGCTTAACGCCCTTCTCTGAGACGTACGAGCTCAGGGGTTATATATTGATGGATATCAAACGCATGGAGTGAATTGCCTGTGTGGCATGCCTAAGTGGCAAATGATCAAGGCTTCTGTTGAAAAGCAAAGTATTGTGGTTGATGATCAAAGCACGGCCTTTGTGGCATAGCTTTGTGTAACGTTGATTCGCGAGCTTCACACCCGGTATGAACCAAAAACGGGAGAGGACGTGTGACGATCCCAAAATCCGAGGGGTGGTATTAAGGATAATCATTAGGAAATAACACATTAATCATCATAGCAAAGTACAGATAATAGCAGAAACAATAAATAAAATAAATTTTTACATGGATATGACAGCGGAATCACAACATGTAGGAATATCAGAATAGCATAACATGGGATATATTTAGTATAAAGAAAGGGAAGTGATCAGTCATCATCGCCAGAGGCGGAATACATACATGCAGTGACATAATAAGAGTATCAGTCTACATCGCCGAAGGCGGAATACATATACATATAGTGAGATATACGGAAAGTAAATCAGTCTGCATCGCCAGTGGCGGAATCATAACATAAATACAGGAATGGCGGAAAATATCTAAGTCATCTCTATGAAGTCAGCCTCGCCATGATCCAAAAGTGCATGCTATGCAGCAGTGCAGAACCAAAAACCACCTGTCACCTGTGTACTAGGCTGCCCGTGTGAAAATAAGGGCACCCGCGTTTGCAAAGTGAAACAAACAACGAGTCAGTCATGGGGACTGGTATGAGGAATCTATTTAACAGTTAAACAACCGTAATAGCAAATCATAGGACCACGCCACTTTCGCGGAACGGGTTTACTCCAGTGATTGCTAGTGCATTCAAAACAAAGTAAATTCTTTTAAAACAATCGCAATGTTTTTAGAAAGAATGAAGCTATTATAAGACTCAGGTCCCATCACACAATGCAACGCAAGCCGGAGGATAGAGTTTTACCTTATAATAGCCAAATATGCTTGATACGTATAAAGCGAAATCATTTGATATTATTACTAGTGCATATATGTTTCAAAAACGAATAGCATCATAAATATCAATCATAGACGGCATAAGTGCCCCATACCACTATGTCGCCATACTAGTTCTACAATCAAGTCCGTTATTTCGTATTGGAAATTGGATTTCCGTCATGAGTCGAGGCAAGGGGCAAGCTCCTCTCCGCTTCGAGACACTCTAGCAAATGCCTCAGGATTACGCACACTAGGTAACCCCTGGATGCTTCAGGGCCGGTCCTCACTTACGTTAGAGGATTAATTATGCCTGAACACACGTTTCCCGGTCCTTACAGACCTATAATCGAGGCGCCTCGCATTCCAACAACCACAAAGGTGAAAAGTAGATAAATATGTCAGGGCTGGTAAGTCACTGACACCACCATAGCTAGAAAGAAACGTCGTGCTCTCCCTGAAGTCCGTATCCCGTTTTTAACTCATACCGGGGTGTGAGGTTCGCGAATCTACGAAATACACAAAGCTAGGCCACGTAAGCCTTGCTTTGATCATCATCCACAAGACTTTGCTTTTCAACAGAAGCCTTGATCACAGCATCTTGGCATGCCACATAGGCAGTCCACTCCATACGATTGATTTCCATCGATATATAACCTCTAAGCTCGTACGTCTCAGAGAAGGGCGTTAAGCAAGAGAATAAATTCTCCGCCGCCAAACAGATATATATTTAACAGAGATCAATCAGTATAGAACAAAATCCAATGTCAGACACACAGTCCATTTACAAGTCCGTCCTGGGTCTGAACGAAACCGGAGGCGTCAAATTCCTCGTATATCCGTCCAATCAACATATACGTTCAGACGGCTACTACTTCCGTCCCTTTCCGGTAGCTACTCCGGTTAGGAACCTCAGTAGCGCCCATCCAACCGATACGAAGATCGTCGGTCTTGAATCGTCTTTGCATTTTCCAATTCGAATCGCTCGATGAATTATTTGAAATGAGGGTTAGCTCGGCCTTTTCAAATAATTCACGTCATTAGAATTTAAATCGATTCTTTATACGGTTATATTATCCGACATCCATCTTTCAGTTATTTAGTGTTATTTTCATGTCATACACATACAACCATCAAATATCAAACAATTCAAGCCCAATTGGTTTATTTGCAACCTATGTTGCTTATAATATTTTATAACGATTTTTCGCCATTTTTATTTATTTAAAAATGGCCATATTTAATTAAACGACGTTTCAGGTCGTTTCGTGTCACTGGCGCTGTCTTTCCCTTAATTTGTTTTACACATATCGGAAAATCTAACCGTTGGATCTTCAAAAATTTTACATCATTAGGAAGGTCTTTTCAAAACGAATCCAACGATTCCAGTTCTGGGAAAATCCGACGGTCGGATCTTCCACACTAACCATTTGAAGTTACGATTTCAATTTACGAACTGCAGCGTCGTTATTCGATTAAATTTAATTATATTTATATATATATAAATATAATCGTTTCTGGCGCTGTTTTTCCTTTAATTTGTTTTACACATATCGGAAAATCTAACCGTTGGATCTTCACAAATTTTGTGCCGTTGGAAAGATATCTCCAAGGCGAACCCAACGGTTGAGGTTTCAGGAAAATCCGATGGTCGGATCTTCCGCACTAGTCATTTGAAATCACGGTTTCAAAATATGAACTGCACGGCCACGTTTCGTTTTAATTCTATTTATATTTATATATTTATATAAATATAGTTCATTCAATGATTTCCATATCGTTTTCACTTCAAATATTTTTCTAACACCCTAAATTTTTGGAAAATTTCGCCATAACCTCCCCTGCACCGGGAGCATCGGGAAATCGCAAATAGCGTTCCCGGTCCTTCTAATCTCAAAAAGAAAAAGCCAAGCGGCTAGCCAACAGGCTCATAAAATCATCACCCAAACAAAACAGTAAATGTGTACCTATTTGTCGGGCACATAATTTTATTTCTCTTCTCTAGCCCCTTTGCTATAACCTGTTCAATGAATATGCATGTACATATATATACAGTTCTTATCAATTATCATTTTCTATTCAACTTCATATTTGATTTCTGTTTGGTTTAAAAACACCATTCATTCTAATGTTACATAAATAGGTGCAAATCATTTCATTGGCTAATTAATGAATATTTCAACTCATATATGTTTATTTTGAACAAGTGGCTATTTTTAACACTTCACATTTCAGCGATTTATGCATACAATAAAAATGTGATTTTTATTGTAAAACAATTCATTTCAAAACACTATTTTTCTATATAGTTCAAGTTGGTGATAAAAATGGGATTTTCATCATAAGACAATTTCTTTTAAGACGAGATTATTTTACACAGTTCATATAGTCGATAAAAGGTGATATTTATTATCAAACAATTTATTTCAAAATATGAATACCATTCAACACATGAATTTCTAATCAACGAATGAATATCAATTCAACACATGAATGTTTTCTATATTTTCTATATATAGATAAAAATGTGATTTTTATTATCGAACAATTTATTTCAAAATATGAATACCATTCAACACATGAATTTCTAATCAACGAATGAATATCAATTCAACACATGAATGTTTTCTATAGTTTCTATATATAGATAAAAATGTGATTTTTATTATCGAACACTTTATTTCAAAATATGAATACCATTCAACACATGAATTTCGAATCAACGAATGAATATCAATTCAACACATGAATGTTTTCTATAGTTTCTATATATAGATAAAAATGTGATTTTTATTATCGAACAATTTATTTCAAAATATGAATAACATTCAACACATGAATTTCTAATCAACGAATGAATATCAATTCAACACATGAATGTTTTCTATAGTTTCTATATATAGATAAAAATGTGATTTTTATTATCGAACAATTTATTTCAAAATATGAATACCATTCAACACATGAATTTCTAATCAACGAATGAATATCAATTCAACACATGAATGTTTTCTATAGTTTCTATATATAGATAAAAATGTGATTTTTATTATCGAACAATTTATTTCAAAATATGAATACCATTCAACACATGAATTTCTAATCAACGAATGAATATCAATTCAACACATGAATGTTTTCTATCGTTTCTATATATAGATAAAAATGTGATTTTTATTATCGAACAATTTATTTCAAAATATGAATACCATTCAACACATGAATTTCTAATCAACGAATGAATATCAATTCAACACATGAATGTTTTCTATTCAATGAATAAATATAGTTTAAGCATATGAAAATAATTCAAACACACGAATATTATTCAAAATTTCGGCAGCATAACGGCAGGGTAGTTACACCGGCACCGTCCCTAGTACGGCTCCTCGCTCTACGTTAAAACCTCGCGGTTTTTGACAATGGGGATCATGCATCTAGTTCGCACGCAGGCGGCATGTATATATTTATTTCATTTCCACAAACTAATCCTATGTGGTTTCAACCAAATATTTTCCAATCACAAACGGATATTTTTCAACCACAATCAATTCAATATCAACCACAAACAATCATTCGCTATCAATCAATTTTCACAACAATTTCAACCAATAAATACGTCCATGGTTTGTGGACGAGGGGGCGTGTGTATATATATATATATATATATATATATATATATATATATATATATATATAAGTATTTATATATAGCAATTCACTTTTATTTCCACACATATATATAATTATAAAAAGAAATTGAAGAGTGAGAAATCCTCACCAATAGCTATCCAATAACACGATTCTTCCTTAATAGAAATCTTCGCCTATTTCATCTTCTTGTTGCTTTCGTCGCCTGTATTCTCTACATAGGTAAAAATCGAATTTTAACTATGTTATTCAATATATAAAGATCATATTCTAAAAACAAAGATTATATTTTTAATATTCCTACGATGTAAAAATTATATTTTTATTGCTTTAAAAATATAAGAATCATACCTTACTTCCTCTACTTAATAAAAATTCCATCTTTTCTATTTTTAAAAATATGATCTTTGTTTTTGCAAGTTCAAATCTTTTCCTATTAAAAGATTAAACCCTTTTTTTTTTCCTATTTCAAAGTTTAAACCCTTTTTTTTCTATTTTAAACCTTAAAATAAAATCAGTTTTCATTTCCTTTAAAAATCAGTTTTTTTTTTATTTCTTTAAAAATCAGTTTTTAATTTCTAAAAAAAAAATCAGTTTTTGAAACCTTAAAAAAATCAGTTTTTAAAAATCCTAAAAATCATTTTTTATATTCTATAAAAAATCAGTTTTTATATTCTATAAAAAAATCAGTTTTAACAAAACAAAAATGAAAATAAAAAAAATAAAATAACCCTAAATTACTCACCGCTGGATGCGAAGGGGAGGGAAGAAGGAGGAGGCGTCGGCGGCTTAGAGGGTGGCGTTCGCTGGTGGCTCGATGGTGTCGGCGGCTTCGATTTGATTCGACTGGGGGGCGTCGCGAGCTAGGTTCGAGGGCTTCGAGGGGGCGCGGCGACTTCGAGGTGGGCGGCGATAGGTTCGTCGGCGGCTTCGAGGGTAAGGCGGCTCGATTTGTTAGGTTATTTTTTTTTGTTTCTGAATAATGAATCGGGGGGGGGGGGGGGGCAAGCAGAAGAAAAGGAGGGAATATTTTTTTTTTTATTATTATTTAATTTTGCAAAAAGGTTGACTTTTACATACGACCTCGAAACGAGGCCTACCGCCTGTCGTCCATAGCGTTTTACCCCCATTCCGAACACAATGGGATATGTATCGTAAGCTGGTTTGATCGTTACAATCAGTTTCCGTTGAAATTTACATTTAAATCCTTATATTGAATTTTAAACGTACATTTCAAATTACCGGGGTCACATACTAACTGGAAAAATTCCAGAAAAATATTTTCTAGTTTCGTATTGACGATACGGTCCTAACAAAACTAGTTTCGTCGAATTCTAAGACCGTTTGAAAAATGGCCAATTTCCAGTCGATTAAATTCAACAGAAACTGGTCAAACGCGTTTTCTTTTGCCACGCTCACATATTGATTCGAAAAATTATGAAATTTGAAACCTAGCAATAGTTTGACATCCCGGACCCAACAAAAGTGGTTTCGTCGAATTCCGAGGCCGTTTGCAAAATATCAATTTTCCAGGCCTATATATTCTATATACCGACTCTTCTGAAAATTCATTCGACCATAACTTTTGATTCCCGTTATGAAACTTCGATTTTTCAGATTCGTTAGAAAGGTATTGCCTAACAGATTTAAATATTTTGGTTTCACTAAAATCCGTTATCTTTTCCACCCTGCACAGTCAGTCTCAGTTTGAATTCAAATTTTCAAACTGACTCACTATTTCTAATTCACTAATTTATTGAAATATTCTATTTCAATGGTTCAAATTGCTTTGAAATAATCAATTTAAAAATTTTAAATTGGCTCGTATTTTCCGAGTTATTACAATCTCCCCAACTTAAAACTTTTCGTCCTCGAAAAGGAAACAACAGTTAAGCAGGAAATAAAATGTAAATGCAAAGTATTGTAAAGGTACCTTGCACCGGAGTTAGTCAGAGATGTCCACTCTGCATTTGGGATAGGCTTGTTTAATGCTTTCCTCAGTTTCCCAAGTACAATCTCTAGGATCACTACTCCACTGCACTTTGACTAAATGGATCTTTTTCCTCCTTAGCTCTCTGGTTTCTTTGCCAACTATCTTTAATGGATCTCTTTTGAGTGCTAATTCTGGAGTTATGTCAATATCCTGTTGTGCTGCTTCTTCCACAACAAGATCTGGATCATGAACATGTTTTCTGAGTTGAGATACGTGGAACACATTATGTACACCAGGCAACCAATCAGGTAATGAAACGCTATATGCAAGAGTTCCAATCCGTTCAAGTATAGGAAAGGGACCAATAAATCTCGGTGCCAACTTCCCAGTCTTTCCAAATCTGATTACTCCTCGCATTGGAGAAACTCTTAAATAAACATAATCGCCAACGGCAAACGATATATCCCTTCTTCTCGCATCAGCATAACTTTTCTGCCGGCTCTGTGCGGTTTTTAATCGCTTCTTAATGGAATCGACTTTATCCGATGCTTCTCGAATCATATCGGGCCCTAACACAAGTCTGTTGCCAGGTTCTACCCAACATGCGGGAGATCTGCACGGTCTACCGTATAGTGCTTCAAATGGGGACATTCCCAAACTTGCTTGATAGCTATTGTTGTAAGAGAATTCTGCTAAATGTAAATGATCTTCCCATGAGCGTCCAAAATCAATAATGCAAGCCCGCAGCAAATCTTCTAAAATTCTATTCACCCGCTCAGTTTGGCCGTCTGTCTGAGGGTGATAAGCGGTGCTTAGATTTAATTTGGTTCCCAATTCTTCCTGGAATGCTTCCCAGAATTTGCTAGTGAACAGGGGATCTCTATCGCTGACTATATTGAGCGGTACTCCATGAAGTTTAACAATTTCTTTGAAGTAAATCTGTGCCAGACTTTGAGCCGTTCTGTTGGATCGGACAGGTATGAAATGGGCAGTCTTCGTGAAGCGATCTACGATTACCCATATAATGTCGTTTCCTTTTCTAGTTCGAGGCAAGCCATCGATGAAGTCCATCGAGATTTGTTCCCACTTCCAACCTGGAATTTCTAATGGTTGTAATAATCCAGCCAATTTCTGCTGATCACTCTTAACTAGCTGACAAGTGGGGCATCTGCTAACATATAATGAGATATCTCTTTTCATCGCCTTCCACCTGAAGGTGCGTTTGATATCGTTGTACATTTTGCTCACACCAGGATGGATGCTTAATTTGGATTTGTGGCATTCATCAAGCACTTCTCTTTTTAGCTCGGAGATGTCTGGAACACAAATTCTTCCTTTTAATCTCAAAACCCCCTCGCTATCCACTTGGAAGCTGGAGTCTATGCCTTCCTTGATCCTTTTTATCATTACCTTTACAAAATTATCCTCCTTTTGAAGGGTCGAGATTCTGTCTATTAATGAAGACGTGATGACAAAACTGGCGATGATTTCATTCTTTCTGCTGAGCGCATCTGCTACAACATTGGCTTTCCCTGGAGTGTATAAAATTTCAAAATCGTATGCCGCAAGGAATTCTAACCAACGCTGTTGTCTCAGGTTTAAATCTTTCTAGGTGAAAAGGTATTTCAAGGATTGATGATCGGTAAATAGCTCGAATTTCTCGCCTAATAAATAATGCCTCCAGATTCTTAAAGCGAACACGATAGCTAATAACTCAAGATCATGAGTAGCATAGTTTCTTTCATGCGGCTTTAGTTGACGGCTGACATAAGCGATCACTTGGCCTTTTTGCATTAACACTGCGCCCAGCCCTCTAATAGAAGCATCTGTCCATACTGTCAGGTCTTGGTTACCTTCTACTATTGTCAATACCGGAGCGGTCGTCAACTTCAGTTTCAGCTCCTGGAAAGCTTCTTCACATTCGGGAGTCCATTTGAATTTCTCATGCTTCTTTGTAAGCTTTGTCAGTACTCCTGATATCTTTGAAAAATCCTGAACGAATTTCCGATAGTAACTAGCTAATCCAAGGAAACTTCGAACTTTTGTGGGCGTAGTAGGTTGTTTCCAGTTCTGAATCGCTGTAATTTTGTTTGGATCTACAGCAATTCCCTCCTTTGACACGACGTGGCCAAGGAATTTGACTTCATTCTGCCAGAAGACACACTTAGAAAATTTAGCTTTCAAGACATTTCTTCTTAGAATTTTCAACACTTGTTCTAAATGTTTTGCATGTTCTTCTTCCGACTTAGAGTAGATTAGAATGTCATCGATGAAGACTAGAACAAATTTATTCAACACACCATGGAACACTCTGTTCATAAGATCAACGAAGTATTGCCGGAGCGTTGCACAAACCGAACGGCATTACTAACCATTCGTAGAATAAATCAGGACCCCTGAAGGCTGTCAAAGGAACACAGTCTTCGGCTATACGCAATTGGTGGAAACCTGTAGCTAGGTCCATTCTGGAGAATACGGTTGCTCCATTTAATTGATCTAACAGATCATCTATTCGGGGCAAAGGATATTTGTTCTTCAGTGTTTGTTTGTTGAGATCCCTGTAATCAACGCAAAGTCTTAGAGTACCGTCTGATTTAGGGACAAATACTACTGCGGCTCCCCATGCTGAAAAGCTTGGTCTGATCAGACCTTTCCAAAGTAGTTCTCGGGTTTGACTACTTAGCTCTTCTTTTTCTTTCGGGGCCATTCTTCTTATTGGATGGACTACCGGTCGGGCATTCGGAATTAGATCAATTCTGAATTCAATTTCTCTTTGCGGCGGTAAGTTTTCTACTTCTTCAAACACATCCGCATAATTTTTAACGACCGGTATCTTTTCTAATGAAGGGGGAATAACTTCTAAAGAAGACCAAAATTCGGTTCTATTTATTTCTGAGCCTTGGCATGGTATATATATAGGTCCAAGCTTCGTTTCGACTTTAACGATTCTTTCGGCACATCTAACTTCAGCCTTATATTTGGTTAACCATTCCAAACCGAGAATAACATCGAATTCTGATAAATCCATGACAATTAAGTGGATGGGAAACTTGTAACATGAATAAGAGATAGGCACTCTGCAGTATAAACTGAGACTAACAGAACCTCCTATCGGGTTTTGAACTTTAATCGGTTCCTTTAGAATTCTTTGTTTCAATTTTAACTTGTGTACAATTTTACCAGAAATAAAGCTACGTGATGCACCAGTACCAAAAAGTACAGAAACAGGAATATTTTTAATAGTAAGGGTACCTCCCAAGACATCGGGTTTACCTGATCCATCGGTGATAGCTGGCGGGGTATTCCCGTCATAAACATGGGCCACTTGTGCTTTCTTCTTCAAAGGACAATTCTTGCTATAGTGCCCCTTCTTGTGGCAGTTGTAGCATTCAGCTAAGTCACTGGCCCTTGGCTTCTTTGGGGCTTTGCACACGTTAGAGAAATGACCGGGCTTTCCGCAATTGTAGCAGTTTCCTTTCGGGATCTTTGCGGGTTTTTGAGTAGTGGCCGCGGTAATGCTAGATTCGGGTTGGTCAGTTGAGGTCTTGCGCTTATTCCCTGCTTGGCTCTTAGCGCGGTCTTGGCTAGCATGCCTCTCATCAATGTCCTCGTAGTTGCAAGCCATCTCTACGAGTTCTGTAAAAGAAAGTTTGATGTTGCTCATAGCTCTATCATGGTATTTGCGCTTCAGCCCAAAAATGAATCTCTTATTCTTCGCTTTGTCGGTCAAAACCAACTCTGGAGCATAGCGCGATAGCTGAGTGAACTTATTCAGATAGTCTTGAATAGAGAGGTCTCCCTGCTGGAGATTAGCAAATTGCTCCCGCATCCTCTCAAGAGCTTGTTCTGGCACAAACTTCTCATTGAATAAAGTCTTGAACTGCTCCCAAGTTCGGATAGTACCAGCTGCATCTCCAGAAGTAATGGCATCCCACCACAGCTCTGCCTCTTCCTGAAGGAGCCAAATGCCAAGTCGGGCTTTATTGTTAGTTCCCATGCCCATACCTTCGAAGATTTTCTCACAGGTTTTCAGCCAAGCTATAGCTTCGGTCACTGTGCCAGTGCCAGTAAAAGGTTTCCCTCCAAGATTTCTGTACCTCTTTGCCACTTTATCCAACTCAAAGTCTTCTGGTGCTGGTGGCTGAATAATAGGGATCTCTACAGCTACGGGGATATTCCCCCGTCCTCCTGCTGCATCTCCTCGGCCTCCACGGCCTCCTCTAGCTGCTGCTGCTCGTGTAGCCATCTAAGAGAACTGTATAAGCAAGAAAAGAGTCAAGCTCACAGATTTGATAATTTTCATAAATGATAAAGCAAGGGAATACAAAGAAAGATAATGATGATGTACTGATCAAATTGTTTTGCTAATCTGCTTAGCTCATTCTAGGATATTGCTAATCCTATCTCTAATGAGCTACTCGCATTAGAACACTACTGATTCTATTCTGACGAGGTGTTTAATGTGTTAGATCCCGGAACTAAGGTTAACCAAAGCTCTGATACCAACTGTGACGATCCCAAAATCCGAGGGGCGGTATTAAGGATAATCATTAGGAAATAACACATTAATCATCATAGCAGAGTACAGATAATAGCAGAAACAATAAATAAAATAAATTTTTACATGGATATGACAGCGGAATCACAACATGTAGGAATATCAGAATAGCATAACGTGGGATATACTTAGTAAAAAGAAAGGGAAGTGATCAATCATCATCGCCAGAGGCGGAATACATACATGCAGTGACATAATAAGAGTATCAGTCTACATCGCCGAAGGCGGAATACATATACATATAGTGAGAAATACGGAAAGTAAATCAGTCTGCATCGCCAGTGGCGGAATCATAACATAAATACAGGAATGGCGGAAAATATCTAAGTCATCTCTATGAAGTCAGCCTCGCCATGAGCCAAAAGTGCATGCTATGCAGCAGTGCAGAACCAAAAACCACCTGTCACCTGTGTACTAGGCTGCCCGTGTGAAAATAAGGGCACCCGCGTTTGCAAAGTGAAACAAACAACGAGTCAGTCATGGGGACTGGTATGAGGAATCTATTTAACAGTTAAACAACCGTAATAGCAAATCATAGGACCACACCACTTTCGCGGAATGGGTTTACTCCAGTGATTGCTAGTGCATTCAAAACAAAGTAAATTCTTTTAAAACAATCACAATGTTTTTAGAAAGAATGAAGCTATTATAAGACTTAGGTCCCATCACACAATGCAACGCAAGCCGGAGGATAGAGTTTTACCTTATAATAGCCAAATATGCTTGATACGTATAAAGCGAAATCATTTGATATTATTACTAGTGCATATATGTTTCAAAAACGAATAGCATCATAAATATCAATCAGAGATGGCATAAGTGCCCCATACCACTATGTCGCCATACTAGTTCTACAATCAAGTCCATTATTTCGTATTGGAAATTGGATTTCCATCATGAGTCGAGGCAAGGGGCAAGCTCCTCTCCGCTTCGAGACACTCTAGCAAATGCCTCAGGATTACGCACACTGGGTAACCCCTGGATGCTTCAGGGCCGGTCCTCACTTACGTTAGAGGATTAATTATGCCTGAACACACGTTTCCCGGTCCTTACAGACCTATAATCGAGGCGCCTCGCATTCCAACAACCACAAAGGTGAAAAGTAGATAAATATGTCAGGGCTGGTAAGTCACTGACACCACCATAGCTAGAAAGAAACGTCGTGCTCTCCCTGCAGTCCGTATCCCGTTTTTAACTCATACCGGGGTGTGAAGTTCGCGAATCTACGAAATACACAAAGCTAGGCCACGTAAGCCTTGCTTTGATCATCATCCACAAGACTTTGCTTTTCAACAGAAGCCTTGATCACAGCATCTTGGCATGCCACATAGGCAGTCCACTCCATACGGTTGATTTCCATCGATATATAACCTCTAAGCTCGTACGTCTCAGAGAAGGGCGTTAAGCAAGAGAATAAATTCTCCGCCGCCAAACAGATATATATTTAACAGAGATCAATCAGTATAGAACAAAATCCAATGTCAGACACACAGTCCATTTACTAGTCCGTCCTGGGTCTGAACGAAACCGGAGGCGTCAAATTCCTCGTATATCCGTCCAATCAACATATACGTTCAGACGGCTACTACTTCCATCCCTTTCCGGTAGCTACTCCGGTTAGGAACCTCAGTAGCGCCCATCCAACCGATACGAAGATCGTCGGTCTTGAATCGTCTTTGCATTTTCCAATTCGAATCGCTCGATGAATTATTTGAAATGAGGGTTAGCTCGGCCTTTTCAAATAATTCACATCATTAGAATTTAAATCGATTCTTTATATGGTTATATTATCCGACATCCATCTTTCAGTTATTTAGTGTTATTTTCATGTCATACACATACAACCATCAAATATCAAACAATTCAAGCCCAATTGGTTTATTTGCAACCTATGTTGCTTATAATATTTTATAACGATTTTTCGCCATTTTTATTTATTTAAAAATGGCCATATTTAATTAAACGACGTTTCAGGTCGTTTCGTGTCACTGGCGCTGTTTTTCCCTTAATTTGTTTTACACATATCGGAAAATCTAACCGTTGGATCTTCACAAATTTTACATCATTAGGAAGGTCTTTTCAAAACGAATCCAACTATTCCAGTTCTGGGAAAATCCGACGGTCGGATCTTCCACACTAACCATTTGAAGTTACGATTTCAATTTACGAACTGCAGCGTCGTTATTCGATTAAATTTAATTATATTTATATATATATATAAATATAATCGTTTCTGGCGCTGTTTTTCCTTTAATTTGTTTTACACATATCGGAAAATCTAACCGTTGGATCTTCACAAATTTTGTGCCGTTGGAAAGATATCTCCAAGGCGAACCCAACGGTTGAGGTTTCGGGAAAATCCGATGGTCGGATCTTCCGCACTAGTCATTTGAAATCACGGTTTCAAAATATGAACTGCACGGCCACGTTTCGTTTTAATTCTATTTATATTTATATATTTATATAAATATAGTTCATTCAATGATTTCCATATCGTTTTCACCTCAAATATTTTTCTAACACCCTAAATTTTTGGAAAATTTCGCCATAACCTCCCCTGCACCGGGAGCATCGGGAAATCGCAAATAGCGTTCCCGGTCCTTCTAATCTCAAAAAGAAAAACAAAAAGCCAAGCGGCTAGCCAACAGGCTCATAAAATCATCACCCAAACAAAACAGTAAATGTGTACCTATTTGTCGGGCACAAAATTTTATTCCTCTTCTCTAGCCCCTTTGCTATAACCTGTTCAATGAATATGCATGTACATATATATACAGTTCTTATCAATTATCATTTTCTATTCAACTTCATATTTGATTTCTGTTTGGTTTAAAAACACCATTCATTCTAATGTTACATAAATAGGTGCAAATCATTTCATTGGCTAATTAATGAATATTTCAACTCATATATGTTTATTTTGAACAAGTGGCTATTTTTAACACTTCACATTTCAGCGATTTATGCATACAATAAAAATGTGATTTTTATTGTAAAACAATTCATTTCAAAACACTATTTTTCTATATAGTTCAAGTTGGTGATAAAAATGGGATTTTTATCATAAGACAATTTCTTTTAAGACGAGATTATTTTACACAGTTCATATAGTCGATAAAAGGTGATTTTTATTATCAAACAATTTATTTCAAAATATGAATACCATTCAACACATGAATTTCTAATCAACGAATGAATATCAATTCAACACATGAATGTTTTCTATAGTTTCTATATATAGATAAAAATGTGATTTTTATTATCGAACAATTTATTTCAAAATATGAATACCATTCAACACATGAATTTCTAATCAACGAATGAATATCAATTCAACACATGAATGTTTTCTATAGTTTCTATATATAGATAAAAATGTGATTTTTATTATCGAACAATTTATTTCAAAATATGAATACCATTCAACACATGAATTTCTAATCAACGAATGAATATCAATTCAACACATGAATGTTTTCTATAGTTTCTATATATAGATAAAAATGTGAGTTTTATTATCGAACAATTTATTTCAAAATATGAATACCATTCAACACATGAATTTCTAATCAACGAATGAATATCAATTCAACACATGAATGTTTTCTATAGTTTCTATATATAGATAAAAATGTGATTTTTATTATCGAACAATTTATTTCAAAATATGAATACCATTCAACACATGAATTTCTAATCAACGAATGAATATCAATTCAACACATGAATGTTTTCTATTGTTTCTATATATAGATAAAAATGTGAGTTTTATTATCGAACAATTTATTTCAAAATATGAATACCATTCAGCACATGAATTTCTAATCAACGAATCAATATCAATTCAACACATGAATGTTTTCTATAGTTTCTATATATAGATAAAAATGTGATTTTTATTATCGAACAATTTATTTCAAAATATGAATACCATTCAACACATGAATTTCTAATCAACGAATGAATATCAATTCAACACATGAATGTTTTCTATAGTTTCTATATATAGATAAAAATGTGATTTTTATTATCGAACAATTTATTTCAAAATATGAATACCATTCAACACATGAATTTCTAATCAACGAATGAATATCAATTCAGCACATGAATGTTTTCTATAGTTTCTATATATAGATAAAAATGTGATTTTTATTATCGAACAATTTATTTCAAAATATGAATACCATTCAACACATGAATTTCTAATCAACGAATGAATATCAATTCAACACATGAATGTTTTCTATAGTTTCTATATATAGATAAAAATGTGATTTTTATTATCGAACAATTTATTTCAAAATATGAATACCATTCAACACATGAATTTCTAATCAACGAATGAATATCAATTCAACACATGAATGTTTTCTATTCAATGAATAAATATAGTTTAAGCATATGAAAATAATTCAAAGACACGAATATTATTCAAAATTTCGGCAGCATAACGGCAGGGTAGTTACACCGGCACCGTCCCTAGTACGGCTCCTCGCTCTACGTTAAAACCTCGCGGTTTTTGACAATGGGGATCATGCATCTAGTTCGCACGCAGGCGGCATGTATATATTTATTTCATTTCCACAAACTAATCCTATGTGGTTTCAACCAAATATTTTCCAATCACAAACGGGTATTTTTCAACCACAATCAATTCAATATCAACCACAAACAGTCCCAAACAATCATTCGCTATCAATCAATTTTCACAACAATTTCAACCAATAAATATCGTCCATGGTTTGTGGACGAGGGGGCGTATATATATATATATATATATATAAGTATTTATATATAGCAATTCACTTTTATTTCCACACATATATATAATTATAAAAAGAAATTGAAGAGTGAGAAATCCTCACCAATAGCTATCCAATAACACGATTCTTCCTTAATAGAAATCTTCGCCTATTTCGTCTTCTTGTTGCTTTCGTCGCCTGTATTCTCTACATAGGTAAAAATCAAATTTTTAATATGTTATTCAATATATAAAGATCATATTCTAAAAACAAAGATTATATTTTTAATACTCCTACGATGTAAAAATTATATTTTTATTGCTTTAAAAATATAAGAATCATACCTTACTTCCTCTACTTAATAAAAATTCCATCTTTTCTATTTTTAAAAATATGATCTTTGTTTTTGCAAGTTCAAATCTTTTCCTATTAAAAGATTAAACCCTTTTTTTTTCCTATTTCAAAGTTTAAACCCTTTTTTTTTCTATTTTAAACCTTAAAATAAAATCAGTTTTCATTTCCTTTAAAAATCAGTTTTTTTTATTTCTTTAAAAATCAGTTTTTAATTTCTAAAAAAAAAAAATCAGTTTTTGAAACCTTAAAAAAATCAGTTTTTAAAAATCCTAAAAATCAGTTTTTATATTCTATAAAAAATCAGTTTTTATATTCTATAAAAAAATCAGTTTTAACAAAACAAAAATGAAAATAAAAAAAATAAAATAACCCTAAATTACTCACCGCTGGATGCGAAGGGGAGGGAAGAAGGAGGAGGCGTCGGCGGCTTCGAGGGTGGCGTTCGCTGGTGGCTCGATGGTGTCGGCGGCTTCGATTTGATTCGACTGGGGGGCGTCGCGAGCTAGGTTTGAGGGCTTCGAGGGGGCGCGGCGACTTCGAGGTGGGCGGCGATAGGTTCGTCGGCGGCTTCGAGGGTAAGGCGGCTCGATTTGTTAGGTTTTTTTTTTGTTTCTGAATAATGAATCGGGGGGGGGGGGGGGTCGCAGCCAAGCAGAAGAAAAGGAGGGAATATTTTTTTTTTATTTTATTATTTAATTTTGCAAAAAGGTTGACTTTTACATACGACCTCGAAACGAGGCCTACCGCCTGTCGTCCATAGCGTTTTACCCCCATTCCGAACACAATGGGATATGTATCGTAAGCTGGTTTGATCGTTACAATCAGTTTCCGTTGAAATTTACATTTAAATCCTTATATTGAATTTTAAACGTACATTTCAAATTACCGGGGTCACATACTAACTGGAAAAATTCCAGAAAAATATTTTCTAGTTTCGTATTGACGATACGGTCCTAACAAAACTAGTTTCGTCGAATTCTAAGACCGTTTGAAAAATGGCCAATTTCCAGTCGATTAAATTCAACAGAAACTGGTCAAACGCGTTTTCTTTTGCCACGCTCACATATTGATTCGAAAAATTATGAAATTTGAAACCTAGCAATAGTTTGACATCCCGGACCCAACAAAAGTGGTTTCGTCGAATTCCGAGGCCGTTTGCAAAATATCAATTTTCCTGGCCTATATATTCTATATACCGACTCTTCTGAAAATTCATTCGGCCATAACTTTTGATTCCCGTTATGAAACTTCGATTTTTCAATTTCGTTAGAAAGGTATTGCCTAACAGATTTAAATATTTTGGTTTCACTAAAATCCGTTATCTTTTCCACCCTGCACAGTCAGTCTCAGTTTGAATTCAAATTTTCAAACTGACTCACTATTTCTAATTCACTAATTTATTGAAATATTCTATTTCAATGGTTCAAATTGCTTTGAAATAATCAATTTAAAAATTTTAAATTGGCTCGTATTTTCCGGGTTATTACAGGACGTCAGGGAGGGCATGCGTTTCTTTCTAGCTAGAAGTGGCGTCAGTGGTTTTACACGCCCTGACGAGTTTGACTTATGTGGTTGTTGCTGTTGCGAGGCGCCTCGGTTATATCGGTTTCGGCCGATGCATTCTGGTCGGCAGAAGGACCAGACTTACACCCCATAGGGTGGGGAGACGCATGTTCAGGGTTTAAGTTTAATCCACATCGGTGGACCGGCCCTGAGGATCCAAGGGTCGATGCGCTCTGACCCTGAGGCTCGGGCTAGACAGTCTCGAATCGGTAGAGGACTATCTTTTGCCTCGGTTCATAGATGGAAATCCAACTTCCAAATACGTGACATTTGCGGTTTTAATTGTAAAACTAGTATGGCGACATGATATATGGTACCCATGCCGCCTATGATTGATACTTATGATTTGAAGTTGTTTTATACACTATGCACTTATAATAGTATCAAGTGATTTGTTTTAAACGTATCAAGCATTCTTTGGCTGTTATAAGGGAAAACCCTATCCCCCGGCTTGCGTTGCATTGTGTGATAGGACCTGGGTCTTATAACAGCTTCATTTTTCTTTATTTAGCATTGCGCTGTTTGTTTTATGCACTGGTATTCTTGGGAGGAAACCCGTTCCGTGTTATACGGCGTGGTCCCTTGATTTACCAAACTTTAAAAATAAAGATGAACTGTTTTAGTTCTCACACCAGTCCCATGACTGACCTGGAGTTTATTGTTTTAACCTAAACTCTGGGTGCCCCTATTTTGACACGGGCAGCTAGTAGTTTTGGTTTTGCAGATTTATATTCACAGGATCCTGGTTTACAGCTGGAATGATATCCGGAAAGCTTTGTATCCGTATATCTCTTCTAGTTGTGTATTGTATTATTTTCCGCTGCGATGTATTTAAATGTAATTTAAATTTCTGATATTTCTGTGTAATATTCTTTTATACTCTGTATATTCTTGTAATCTGATGCATTATTGTAATATACAGTGAAATGTTCTTCTGTATGTGTCCTGATTTGTCCTGTTCTCAAACGATAGGGCGTTTCAAACGGTCTGGGTCGGTTTAGCGACTGGTTCGGACCGAGCGGAATTCCTTCTCGTCACAATTGACTGTATTGTGGTGAAATGAATTGTATTGTTGTTTGTGGATTGGATTGATTATTACGAATGGCGTGAGCCAGTATCAGGAGAGGGGTAATGATAGACATTACTCTGGTTTTAATATCGCACCGTTATATTGCCGAAATTTTCTGAAATAAATATTGTTCATTAAAATATAATTTTTAATGTGTGCATGAACTGTATAAAATATTCATGTGTTGAATAAAATGTTTGAACAATAAAAATATCATTTTTATTGAATAAATGAACTATATAAAATATTCATGTGTTGAAATAAATATTTTATCGTTAAAAATATAATTTTTAACGTATATATCAATGGCATAAATTCTCTTGAAATGAAAATAAATATTCATTTACAAATCAGATGATTTGCTTATGTACACCGATTTAACTTACATGGATTGGGATGATAAATTTTACACGTCGCCCAACTACACAAATAATATTCAATATTTGTTGGTTGAAACCCCACACTAGTATTGGGATGATTTTTGACGTACACTAATCCAAATTGTTTAGTTTTATGTCAATGATTGGTTGACAAGCTGTTGTAAGCGTTAATTATTTACATTTAATGCTTATGCAGTTGTGTAATGCACTCTGGATGATGGTTGATTGTGTATCATTATCTTTGTGTACATGTGTAGTATGAAATCCATATAAATAACATCATATGATAATTGACTTTGTCTGATTCCAATTCAGAAAGAACGAATATTTTAAAATTACGGACATTTTGAAATAACGAATATTTTAAAATAATATTCAGTAATGGATTAAAATGTGAATTTGATGTTCGATTTTGGATGGACACGAAAATATTGAAATGTATGAAGCCGTGTTGACTAGATATGTGCCATTTTAACACGAATGATAATCGATTTATTCATTTTTATAATGAATATCGAAAAGGAAATGATTTCAAAATCAGATATTTTAAAAATGTTATAATTTAAATATTATAATGATAAGGAGTATTCAATTTTGATTTACAATTGAAATGGAAGTGGGAATGGTTTTTTAAAATGAATTTATAAAATACGATTTGAACTATATATATATAAATATATATTAATGGCTTGAATAGAATGCGCCGCGCCGCGATCGTTCGCGAATTTCGACAATTGACTTTGATTTGACATTACGTGGGATCCGACCGTCGGATTTTCCTAGAACTGGAATCGTTAGGTTCGTATTGGAAACAGTTTTCCAATGAATATAAGAGATTTAAATTTGAACGGTTGGATTTGGAATTATGTCCAAATCAAATTTGGGAAAGGTCGCTATGGATGTAGTTCGGTGGTCATTATTGGAAACCGACTGTACGGGCCTAGATAAAATTATTAAAATATCAATAATTTGTGTAATAAATAATTTGGAAAAAATTTGGATGAAAAATTCCACGTTTGTAAAGATAAAAATATATTTTTATCAAAATGAACTAGTTATTAACTAGATTTGGAATCTAATAATTTTTAAATAAATAAATTGGATATATAAAGGGTTTTAATAAAACCAGAAATTTCCAATATATATATATATATATATATATATATTGGAATGGATTTGAATAGAAATCATCTCCGAAATATTTCGATATTTGATTCCGTGACTATACTGATATTGTGGAGGAATTTGGAAGATAGTTATATATCGTTATTCCCTGTGCGATATGCGTTGGTTTCAGAATTTGATATTGAATATAAGCCGATATAATTTCTATTCAGAGCCTTATATTTAATATTAAATTGGATTTTGGGTTTGTCGTGAATGGTGTCTTCAGTAACAATGTTCTTAAGCCCCGTGTGAAAAGAATAAATATTTTAATTAAGATTATTAGAGTTTACAATTATATTTAGTAATTGGAATAAAATGGAATGTGAATTAGGTTTATTGTGAACTGTGTTTTTAACAACATTCGTTCTTCGACCCGATTAATAGTTAAATGTTATTTGGAATTTATAAATCTTTTTATTAAGATTTAATGGAAGTTTTCCAAAGTAATATTTTCCAATTTAATAAAATAAATTGGGATTGAATGGAAATTGATTTGGTAATAATCGAAGTGAGCTTCTGTGGAGGAAGACTAGTAATATATATGGAATTTAAAAGGCTCGTTATTCCATTTATATTATTATTCAGATATGGAAATTGATATCGATTATATATTGATATGTTTTTCCATGAAGATTCCATAATTAATGGAATGTGATTTTGGGTTTATCGTGAACTGTGTTTTAATTAACATTGGTTCTTTAACCCAGTTAAAGACAGGATTTCATGTCTAACATTGTATTTCAAACTGTATTGTTGATATATGCTATCTGTTTGGTGGCGGAGAATTTATTCTCTTGCTTAACACCCTTCTCTGAGATGTACGAGCTTAGAGGTTATATATCGGTAGAAATCAGTGGTACGGAGTAGATTGCTGATGCGACGTGTTTGATATCCCAAGGTTAAATAATCATTAATAATGATTGTTGGAAGATTAAAACTAAGTGGAGTTTTAATGAATCTTTAATTAGATTAAAATGTGAATGTGATAATTTAAGTTATCAAATTTAGGAAATGATCGAGAATGAGTACCACTTGTTTTACTCCAAGCGATAGTTAAATCTTTAATTAGATTAGAACGTGAAATGGTAATTAAATTTACCAATAACACTGTGGTGTTATATATGGAGTATTACCAGTTTTTCTCCATGGAATGAATAGGTTGGGACTGGGATTAATGAATAAATGATTACTTCGGTATGGTTCGATAATACTGACTAGTTGATAAACCTTAATTTGGTTTAGAATTGATATCCAAAGGAAGATTAAAGTATAAATTTAAAAGAATTTATATTTGATAAAATTAATGGGAACCTTTCCCAAAGGATATGAATATTTGAATAAAAGAATATTCAGAATTGGAATGAGGTGTATATTGTGTTTTTATAGCACTTGATTATAAGTTACGTGAATTACTCGGAAAGGCCGGCTTTATACCCATTCTGAATAATTGATTCGACGTTAAGTCGACGATAAAGACAGTGGTTGAAAACCAGAGTTCTTCACATCGTTTAGATGATTACTGATGTCTTGATTGGGTTGTACACACAAGACAAGGTAATAAGTAGTGATCGTCCAGACGTACTTGGAGATCGACCGGATATGTGAGGACCTCTCTCCTGTATTGGACTTATGGGATGCGAACAAGGTATCTCCAGTTTTGTTCATACCCAAAATGAACTAGTAAATGGATGTGTGACTGACATTGTATTCCTTTATACTGTATTCGTTGATCTCTGCTAAATATATATCTATTTGGTGGTGGAGAATTTATTCTCTTGCTTAACACCCTTCTCTGAGACGAATGAGCTTAGAGGTTATATATTGGCAGAAATCAGTGGTACGGTATGGACTGACTATATGGCATGGATTAAGACTTTTGTTGAAAAGTAGAGTCTTATGGTTGATAATCAAAGAACGGCTTTAAATAGCATAGTTTTGTGTATAGCGTTAATTTGCGAGCCTTACACCTCGGTATGAGTCAAAAACGGGATAAGGGACCCAAGGAGTGCATTACTTTTCCTTCTAGCTATGGGTGGTGTCATGGTATGGAGCCCAGACATTTATTTATTTTTACCCGTGTGGATGATGGAATGCGAGGTGCCTCGGATATATTGGTCAATACGGGGCTTATGGATAGATCCGATAGGACTGGGAAATGTGTGTTCAAGGATTGCCAATCCTCAAAAGTAAGGAAGGACCTGCCTTGGAGGATCCAAGGGCTCACCAACGTCCGAGCCCTGAGGCATTTGCTAGTGTGTCTCGAAGCCGGCGAGGACTACATCCCTTGCCTCGACTCATGATGGAAATCCAATTTCCAATACGTGACATTTTAGTTTTAATTGCAAAACTAGTATAGTGATATGATATATGGTACTCATGCTGTCTATGATTGATACATTTATATTTGAAGTTGATTTTGACACTATACACTTATAGTAATATCAAAATGATTTTTTTTAAACGTACCAAGCATGTTTGGCTATTATAAGGGAAAATTCTATTCTCCGTCTTACATCGCATTGTGTGATGGGACCTGAGTCTTATAATAGATTCATTTTTCCAAAAAGCCTTGCGCTGCTTGTTTTGTGCATTGGTATTCTTGGGAGAAAACCCGTTCCGTTTTATACGGCGTGGTCCCTTGATTTACTTTGTTTATAAAGTAAAGTTTTAAATAACAGTTTTAGTTCTCACACCAGTCCTATGACTGACTTAAAGTTTATTGTTTTAACCTAAACTCTGGGTGCCCATATTTTCCATACGTGCAGCTAGTAGTTTTGGTTTAGCAGGTTTTTATTTTACAGGATCCTGGTTTACAGCTGGAGCTATATTCGGAAAGCTTTTGTATCCGTGTATTTCTTTCAGTTGTGTTATGTATTATTTTTCCGCTGTTATGTAATGTATTTTAATCTCAGATATTTTTCTGATGTATATTATTTATTCATACTCTGGAATATTCTTGTACTCTGATGTATATTGTTGTAATAGAAATGAATTGTTCTGTTGTTTGTGTTCTGATTTGTCGTGTTCTCAACTCAATCCGGGAGTTCCCGTAAGGGCGAGTTTTGGTCGTCTCAATTTGGCCATGAAATATTACCATTGTTTCATGGTGAGATTCTCATTTGTTTTTGTATTTTATTTGTCGAAACGGAGCTTGTATGGATTATGAATAAATAAATTATATGGAAATTGTATACACAAAGGATTTGAAATTCAAACTGTAAGAATATAAATCCATAATAAAATAATATAATTTTGGCATAATGGAATAATCCCTGGGAATTCAAAATTGTATGTATATATACATATGTAAGAGGGGACAAGAATAAAGAAATAATGGAAAGAAACAATCAGAATAATTAATGTATTAAATAAAATTCATCGATCAATGAAAGAAAATTCTCAATGCTTGATTCTTAAGGGGGTCAACCATTATCCCTCGAGGAGGGTCAACCTGGGGGTTGACTACCTTCCTATGGAGGAGGTCGACCTTCCTTAAGGTCGAAGATGGGGAATGAGGTGTTTTTTAGGGTGTTTTTATAGTTTTTGCTCAAACAGACCATCTAGATTTTATATAACTAATCCTATGATCCACACACAAACTCTAGCATCTATAAATAAACCCTTACCCTTCCCTCTTAAAACCTAACTCCATTCTCTCTTACGCCTCCACTCTGCTTCTCCACCATTATTCTTAATTCCGAAAAATAAACATGTTAGGGTTCTTCTTTTTCTCTAACCTATTTTTCTACCTCTTATAATCTATTTTCTTAGAATAATCTGGAATTAATATATATATATACACGAAACTTTAATCGAATTCTTATATGTATATATTCGTTTAGGAGGAAGTTTGGAAAATGATAATTGTGAGGAAACAATCCATAAACTAATCCTACACAACATCTTCATCCTCCTCCTTGTATTATCGCGAGAATAAATCTAATGAGTTTACTATTTTCTATATCTTGATTGTGTGTAGATTTGGATTTGCACAAAAACAAAATATAAATAAATCCTCTAAATCCCTTATAAGTTGCGGAAATGGTCAGTCATTCGATGTATATTGAATTTTGGTTATGAATGTAATAAAAGTTGGACTTTGGATGTTGTACATTTTTTACAATGGTCTAATTCACTTTCTTATAAGTCTCATATATACGCAAAAGCGTAAGATTTGGGTGTTGTAATTTAATAGGTTTAAACATTTATTTTTAAAATAGACAGTTTGAACGTATTACGACACAAGTCAAAAAAAATCTTTGTTTTCGTATAAAATCATATGAAAAGTAAAGCATTACTAAAAAGGGACTATGCATATATTTGGCATATTACCCGCTCACTACTACAAAACAGGCCAATTGCATCGGTTGTTTACCCCCCATTGCATCAGTTCAGAAACCGATGCATATGCAGCCGATGCAAGAAGACAAAAAATGCATCGGTTTAAAAATCGGTACAACAAATCTATTTTAGCATTGGTTTTTTGTAAAATACGATACAAGAAGAAGGTTTTTTGGCTCAAAACTAATGACTCTATTGCATCGGTTAATAAAAATAACCGATGAAAATATATATTGACACACCAGTTTTTATTAAAATCCAAGGCAATATAGGGAGATATTGCATATTCTCCATCTATAGTTTGCATCGGTTGTTTGTTACTATAAATGCAAATTTCTTTGTTGCTTCCAATACTATTGGTAACCAATGCAGAAATCTCATAACAAACAATATTATCATATTTAATATTATAATCATTAAATAAAAAAAATTGACGACAAATGCAAATTGAATAAGATAACATCAATAAATATATTTCAATTACAATGTTCATAATCCGTACAAAAAAGTGAATCATAAATTCATAACTGAAAGTCAGTTTCGAATTCATTAACTAGTTTGATATATTAGAAAATTTCAAGTTGATTCCATACAACCAATAGTGCAGGCAAACAAAAGGCAGCAAAAATCGAAGCTGCAAGGCAGAAAATAAGATTTGGCCGGAATATCCATATGGAAGGCAACAAAAGAAGAAGTTGTAGGGCAACAAAAGAAGATCTACAGGAAAGCTGCAAGGTAGAAAATTAAACAATTAACAAAAGCAATTAAACAGTCAACACAGCTGGCTAAAATAATCATGTTCATGTTCAAATTAGAAACACAGCTGGCTGCTTTATTTTTCTAAATTCAAAATGACATTAAACTGAAAAAGAAATAATGAATTTTCATACAATAAAGATATAGAATAATTTATTTGAGTGATGGTCTTATAAATTACATTATGTATCACTATAACTAAATTATGGGAAATGTTTCAACACCTCTAAATTCGAACAGACGACTGAATATCCTCAAGCACATATGTATTTAGATTTACAGTCATTGACATTTCTATTTTGCATATGTTGAGTCATTTGTTTGCACATGCATTCTACAGTCATTTGTTTAAATGAAAGCTATGCATATGTAAAAAGCTTGAATTGTACTCACCGGTTTTGGATCTGGGGAATAAGGAGGGCATCTGAACTCCAGCCTACCTAAAATAAAATAGCTAACAATTAATATATATATATATATATATACTCAAATATTACTGCTTAATTTGTGAATAAGATGTAATTCGGAATTTCAACAAAAACAGTTAAATTTCTAGAGTGTGAATAAGATGTTCAACCATAGAGCTACACTACTTTCATATCATATCGGTTTAGTAAAAGCCTGATTTGTAAGCTAGATCAATAAGGTTAAGCTTCCCTTTTACACTGAAATTTAAAATAGAAATTGAAAGCACGATATGACCCCGACTAGATACATCACCGAGACTTGTATGTTCAACTTTTCTTTGTTGAACTCCAGTTGAAAATGCATCATGAAATTCATCCATTGTGTGAACCTCCACCTACCTGTTTGACAAGTGGTATAAAATATCTGAAGTAAACCCAGTATGAAATATAAAATAGAGATGACTTGAAAAAGTATAAAACTGCTCAATTGTTGCACAATCAGCTTCATCCTTTAACCTCATATTTTTGTTAATCATGGTAGCCATAGTAGTAGGCATTCCAATACCCATTCTCTTTCGCTATTCCTATACTTAAAACAATTAAGACTCAACTTAACCATAAATTTTCAATTCAACATCTCTTAAGGATTTGCTCGAATATGATATTTGAGTTTTTGGCTTCAATAAGAATTTTATTGCAAAAGTTCTAAGGCAGTGACATAGCCTTTACACCATATGAATAAATTCTGTTCCGTGAAGGCAATGGCATAGCCTTTGCACCATATAGAGAATACTGGAGATAGAATAGAAAACTAAGCATCACTCGTTTGCTCAATCCAAAAATGGTGCATTTTTTCAAAATATGAAGCAAGAAGAAGTAGATTTGATGATAAACAAGGTATGTCAGCTTCAATCAGCAAACGGCATCGTAAACTTAAGTCAAGAATTGAAGTCGTTTTCCTATAATTTTATATCTAGAGTTGTTTCATCTAAATTTTCTAGCTAAGAGATGAAATGTTTAAAGTCCAAACTATCAGAAGAGAACTCCAGAATTTTTGGAGCTTTTAATATTGAAGAATATCTTCCATTCATTGAACTTCTTAGAGCTTCTGGACTGGACTCAAAAGCCACCTGAACTTGATTTCCTTGCAAGACAACTAGATGTTTATCTATAGGTTATACAAACCAAAATGAAAAAAATATACGATATATTTTTATATCTGTCTAAAGCAGGTCAATTGACGTAGAGTTTTATGAACTCAAACTAAAGTGAATTTCTATCCAGCGAAATGGGTATCTGGAAAGAGAGAGCATTTGAAAAGAGGATTCTCATAATTGTTATGATGTATTAATTATTCATTTATTGAAAACTCAATATTTATTTAATTTATTGATAACAGTTTCGTGTATTAATCATTCAATATTTGCTTGTGCTGGAGATTGGAATCAGTAGAAAATCGAACAAATTATACCCGTAATTGAAATTTTTTCCTTAGTGTTCTATTCTAATTGAGGGGGGAATGCAAAGCAAAGGTAGAGGTCCATTGAAAAAATGAAAAAGAAGCAGTTACAAAAATATTTCATTTGCCGACATATAAATTTTGATGTCCAACTATTTTACAGTGGAAACCAGCATCATGTAGATGTTACTGTATTTTTAACCGAAGTAATAATAACAACTGGTATCCAAATGCTATTTGAAACTTCGATTAATGTTCATCTTTCTTGTATTGAATACAACCCATAATTCTTATGTAGATAACACTGTCATACGTACATGGAAGGAGAAGGAACTAAATATGGCTAAGGATGATATAAATAAAGAAGGCCTTCGGTATAAACATGAGTTTACTGAAAAAGCGGAGGAAGCCAGTCAATGGAATAGACACAATAGATAAATATGAGTACTGCAAAAGAAATTTCAGAGACAGCCATACGAAACAATGAGTACAACTGATAGATGAAGTTAGATGTAATGTCCCGGATTTTTTTCTAGCTAATTTTGTTAAACTATAATTTATAGATTTATATTTGTAATTTAAATTAATTTAATAATATTTGATTTGAATATTATAAAATGATTTAGAATAACCATTTGTTTAAAAATCTTTTGTATATAATTTTAACCTATTGTATTCCGTAATGTTTACATACTTATACAAGCAAATGATGTTTTAAACATCTTTGTTTATTTTAGAAGCTTGTTTTAAAATATATGTATATGTTTGTTAATGTAACAAATGAGGTTTTCTGAAGGAAAATTCCAAATATGCAAATATATAAGAGAATATGGCATTTAAAAATTTATAAGAACAGAATAAGTATCAAAATAAATTAAAGAGAAGGATTCTTGTACAACAAAAATACTTCAAACAAGTAACCTAGCACCTTGGTTCAATAAGCCTACAACCTACACGTGCACATGTTTGCACAGAAAAGAGTATTTCTGTGACGACCCAAACTTCCCAGTAAAGGAAAGCCCAGATTGCTTTGAGAACAACACACATCAGAACACAAACAGAAGAACAATTTATTGCTGTTACAACAATTACATCAGAGTACAAGAATATTCCAGAGTATGAATGAATAATATACATTGGAAATACAATATCAGAGTTTAGATTACATTTAAATAGCAACGGAAAAATAATACAAAACACTACTGAAAGAAATACACGGATACAGAGCCTTCCGAATATAGCTTCAGCCGAGGACCAGAATCCTATGAATATAATATCTGCAAAACCAAAACTACTAGCTGCCTATGTTGAAAATATGGGCACCCAGAGTTTAGGTTAAAATAATTAACTCCAGGTCAGTCATGGGACTGTTATGAGAACTTAAAAACAGTTATTTTAATTTGATTTTAAAGTTAGGTAATTCAAGGGACCAAGCCGTAAAGACGGAACGGGTTTACTCTACGTGAATCTTAGTTTTAGAATAAAACAACACAATGCTTTTTGGAAAAATGAAGCTATTATAAGACTCAGGTCCCATCACACAATGCAACGCAAGCCGGAGGATATAGTTTTACCTTATAATTGCCAAACATGCTTTATACATATAAAACAATATTTTTTTGATATTACTATAAGTGTATAGTGTATAAAACAGCTTTGAATATAAATTTATCAATCATAGACGGCATAGTACCCCATCCTACTATGTCGCCATACTAGTTCTACAATCAAAACTGAAATGTCTCATATTGGAAATTGGGTTTCCATCATGAGACGAGGCTAGGGATTTTCCTCTCCGATTTGAGACACTCTAGCAAATGCCTCAGGATTCCCCGTAGTGAACCCTTGGATCTTCAGGGCCAGTCCGCCCATAGTGCAATGGCTGGATTAGTTATGCCTGAACACACATTTCCTGGTTCCTTTGAACCTCCATATGGCCACTAACAACCTATAAATCCGAGGTACCTCATAATCCAACATCCACATAAGTAAAAATGTCAGGGCTGGTAGGTCACTGACATCACTTCTTAGATAGAAAGAAACGTGTGCACTCCCTGCAGTCCTAATCCCGTTTTTGACTCATACCGGGGTGTGAGGCTCGCGAAGTAACGCTATACACAAAGCTGCGCCGAAACAGGCTATGCTTTGATCATCCCACAAGGCCCTGCTTTTCAACAAAACCCTTGATCATTTGCGTCTTGGCATGCCACATTGTCAGACCATACCATACCATTGATTCCTACCAATATATAACCTCTAAGCTCGTATGTCTCAGAGAAGGGTGTTAAACACCAAACAGATATATACTAAATAGAGATCAATGAATACAATATAAAGGAATACAATTTCGGACATGCAATCCATTTACAAGTTCGTTCTGGGTCTGAACGAAACCAGAGGCACCTTATTCCTCGCATTCCCATCGATCTCCAAGTATGTTTGGATGTTCACCACTTTTTCCATTGTCTTGGGTGTATGGTCCAATCAAGATAGCAATAACCATCCAAACGATGTGAAGAACTCCGGTTTTCAACCACCGTCTTCATCTTCGAGTCTTGATCGTCGTATTAATTATTTAGAATGGGTTGAACCTAGTCTTTCTGAATAATTTGCGTATTTTATAATCAAGTGCTATAAAACATAACATACGCTTCATTCCAATTCAGAATATTCTTTTCACATTCTTAGGGAAAGATTCCCATTAATTTTATCAAAGACAAATCCTTCAACTTTATTCTTTAATCTTTCCTTTTGATCTTTGTTTCAAAAGATTTTACTTTATCCCTTCTCCATATTAACCAAATTATGGTTTATTCAAACTAGTCGTCATTTACGTCTTACCGAAGTAATTATTTATTAATTAATCCCAATCCTGACCTATTCATCCCAATTTGTTCTGGTAAACTTAATTACCATTTTCCGTTTAAATCTAATTAAAGATTTAACTATCGATGGAGTTAAATTGGTAGTTCTCCATTTCCTTAATTCAGTAATTTTAATTACTTAACTCCTCTTCAATCTAATTAAAGATTTATTAAAACTTTATTTAGCTTTAATTATCTAAAATCATTATTAAATGATTACCAACTTTCAGAAATAATCTTATCTTTAATCTGCGTTAAAGAATAAATGTCAATTAAAACATAATTCGCGATAAACCCAGATTCGCATTTCATTAATTTCTAATTTAATATATTAAATTAGGGAAATCACATTTAAATCTTTATTAAAAGATTTATTCTTCAAAAAGGTTCAAGAATAGTGTTAATTAAGACCTTATTCACGACAAATCCAAATTATTATTTGATATTAAATATAAGGCATTAAATAGGAATTATAACGACTTATATTCAATATCAAATTCTAAAACCAATGGATATCATATCAAAAATAACGATATTAAATATCTTCCAAATTTCCAACATAATGTCCATAAAATCACAGATAATCAATATTGAAATGATCCGTAGATAATTTCCATTCAAGTTCAATTCACTCTATTCATTGGAAATTCTTAACTAAAATTAAATCCATTTAGAATCCCTTTTAATTATTTATAAAATAAATAAATCACTTATTTGACAAAAATATCATTTATCTTTATAAACTTAGAATTTTCATGAAAAACCCCTTTAAAACATTTATTATGATTTTAAATAATTTTTCCCTGTTTTTAATAATTTTATTTTTGCTCGTACAGTCGGTTTCCAATAACGGCCTCCGAACTACCTTACAACGACCTTTTCTGAAATTGATTTGGACATATCTCCAAATCTAACCATTGGATTTCAAATCTCTTATATTCATTGGAAAGCTCTTTTCGATACGAACCCAATGGTTCCTGTTTTAGGAGAATCCGATAGTCGGATCTCCCGTTACGCCAATTTAAAGTTAATGGTCGAAATTCGCGAACGGTTGCTGTGCGGCGCATTCTATTCAGACCATTGTATAATATATATATATATATATATATATATATATATATATATATATACTATGTTATATATTATATATTTTGTCGATTTTCTTTCTAAACATATTCTAAATTGTTTGTAAATTCGTTTATAAAACAATTCCAACTTTTATTTCAATTTTAAATCCAAATTGAATATTCTATCTATTATCATATTAAAATCATATTATTTCCAAAATATTAATTTTGAAATTAGCTCTTTTAATATTCATTATAAAATGGATAAAATAAATCGATAAAAATTTTCGGGTTAAAATGGCGTTGCTATTTAAAACAGATTAAATAGCCCAATTCATTATCTTATATTTTTATACTGAGTCAGACCTCCCACATTAAGCATGCGACTTGTGGATGCTGGATATCCCGGTTGGTTCCGGGCAAACTTATCCCACAAGTTGGGCTTAACCTCGTGTCATGGCCCATTTCGTATTTTTGCACTTGGACCCCTCAAATTAGGCCCAACATTTGTGGCTACTGGATATGCCGGTTGGGTTCGGGCAGACTTATACCACAAATGTAACCTAACCTCGTGTCCAAGTACAATTATAATTAATTCACTGAAAATATTATTTTAAAACATCCCATTAAATTAAAGATATGATATTTACATTAAATTGTTACTAATTTTTTAAAACCCTTTGTTTCCGAATATCCTAATTGACATTTCAATTTTTAATGAAAAATTGAACTTTCTATATTATTATATTATAATAATAATCTTTTAAAAATGTTCAAATTTTGAAATCAAACCTTCTTATCTTAACATACTGACCGTAAAGACATAATCTTTTTAACTGAATCCTTTTTGTTATAACTTTTAAACAATAAAGATATAATCTTTCTAATTCACACGTCAATTAATTCCATCAACTGAATATTAAATTAAAATATTCCTTTAATTCAAAATTGGAATAAGACCCAATCCATTACCATATAATTTTAATTATTTAGATTTCAAACATCGCATTAATTCCATTATAATGATAAAACATTCAATAACGGCCAAAGTGCATTTTAAACTAATCACAAGGGCGATGTGTAGTTAGAATATCAACCCAAGACCCGTGTGGGGTTTCAACCAACACAAATTCAAATAATATATTATTAATTGTGCTTTTGGACGATGTGTGAAAATTTATCATCCAATCAACATGAACAAGTAAGGCAACTTGTAAATGGCAGTGTAAACATGTTTTAAATATCATAAATGTCATAACAACATGTTACATATTTCAAATTTCAAATAATTCATGACAGTCATCCAAATCAACATTTATCCAACAAACAATAATTCCAAACATAGAAAATTAATTAATATTTAAAATAAAAATAGTTAACTGTTCAAAAACTTAAGTGAGATAAAAGTTCTTACCTTTGCCGGGCTTTAATTGACGGTTCGGGCCCAATTTTGGCCGAAAATCCAACATGCTTCAAAATTGACAAAATTTGTGTCCATGCGAAGCTCTCGACTCACTGGTCACAGCAAATCCTGTTTCGTGCGATTTCGAATTCGTATCACAAAGTTATGAATTTTCGAAGTTTATAACAATTAAATAATTAATTTAAAACATGGAAATTACTGAAATTTTCAACTTTCTCAGAATTGAACGTGGTTAGTTTCATTGCGAAGCTCTTGACTCCACGATCACAGCGGATCTGAAATCGTCAGATTTCGAGTTCGTATGAGAGAGTTATACAATTACGAAGTTTGAATAAATTAAATAATAAATTAATTAAATAAAGCTTTTACTATTCACCTTCTTCCATTGCTCAGAACAGCCGCTCTAGGTATAAACTTCGCCGTCGCCGCCGCTATAGGCCATCTGACGATCGCTGGCCGCCACCCCTGCCTCCGCCATGGCGAGGCGCTCCTTCGCCGGCCGCCGTGACCCACGATCACCGCCGATGACGCCAAAATCGACTGAAAACCCGAAACCCGTTCGTGGCTCCTCCTCGTCGTCTCACTCAATGATTTGATCTGAATATTGGTGTGCATACAGATCTCGTGTAGACAAAGAATTTTCACGTTAGAGCCATCGCCTGAAACGCCTGTATTCGCTGGAAATTGATGATGTTTGTTCTGAGCTCGCCGGAAATTTCTGTTTTGGTGCTTTTTAGTTCATCTCGATTTGCCGCTACCACGATCAGTTTCAGGTCGAACAACCTACAACAAAGTTGTTTGTCTATCTCTCGTCTACACTTTCTTCAACTGCGCCATCATCTAATTCTCCACGGTTTGGCCAGAAAACATCAAAATCCAAAATCAGTTTTCAGGCTTTGGACGTCGATTCCGGTGAATCCGTGCGACGATAGGTTCTACAGTTTTTGTGGTAGGTAAAGATCAACAAGATTTACAATACCCATAAATGGTTTGGATTGATTTCTCTTGGATTGAGAGATGTAAATTATTTTGTTTCCAGGGACTTATTTGCAAAATTACAAGAGAAAAAGAGGGAGATGGCTACTGTACATTTCTGAGGAAGAAGAGAATGAGGGTTAGGGGAGGTAGAAAAGATATTATATAGCAGTGGGTCATGAATTATTATTTAATAATAATTTTCTAGCTTTAATATTAAATCTTTAGTTCACGCACTCTTCGTTTGGCAATTATTGATGCCCCGACCACATACCAACTCCGTTGGCGATGAAAATTGACATGCTGCTATATCTTGACGATCCGGTTCTAACAAAACTAGTTTCGTCGGAATCCTAGTCCGTTTGCTCAAAAAGTCATGTTTTTGTCCTTATTTGGCTGATCGATTCACAATTAATTTCTTACGGCCACATACTGGCTATAAAAATTACAGAAAAATTGTTTCTAGCTTTGTTATGACGATACAGTCCCAACAAAACAAATTTCGTCGAATTTGAAGACCGTTTGAAAAATGGCTATTTTTAAGGCATATATATGTTATATTAAAAATACATATATAAATAAATAAATTCTGAATCTCGAAATATATCAGTTTTTATACTTTTTCAATGCATAAACATCATTTTGAACTCAATGGAAGTGGTTTCGAGTCCAAATTCATTCGTATGTAAAAAGTAGCATTTTGGGTCTTATATATATTATATATATATATAAAATTCCATAGCATTTTTCTGAGATTTTGAATTTGTCATAACTTACAAATTATAAACTGAAATCTTAATTTCTTACATCCGTTGGAAAGATGTCGCCAATACGATCCTAATGTGTCCAGTTTTATCCAATTCCGACTCAAGATCAATTTTATATAATTTTTCAAAGTTTAAAATCAAAATTCGAAATTACCGCGCCATTTCAGGCTCGTAATATATAAATTATAAATTTATACGTCGCATCGTCGTCGAAACTAAATATTTCATTGTTATTATTTAAAATAAATAATTTTAAATATTCAAAAACCAATAAATTAACTAAAATAAAAATTTTAAATTTGCCCCAAAATTCTGGGTCGTTACAATCTCCCCCACTTAAAATCTTTTCGTCCTAAAAAAGGAACAGAGTTGAAAGTCATTTAATTAACCAACTCAACTTTCAATTCTAATCGATTTCCAATTAAGTTCGATATTAAATTTGATTTAGCTAAATTTATCATTCTATTATATATTGGTTTTGTTAATTATCATTCCATTATTTTAATTAGTTAAACTAATTATCAAACATCACAACCAGCAATCAATTAGGTGATTAACTTTTCAAACATATGTAATTTTTATATATAATCAAAAATCATGTTTTTAGTGCAAATCACAACAATAGACCCTATCTAGCTTGGTTCTCACACCAGTCAATGGAAATATATAGATATACCACTTTCAAAACTCGAACATAAATACTGATGATGATCGATCAATCACCAGAATTATCCCCGGGCGACTAGAGTGTGATTCTATATCTGTCCAGTATATTAAAACTTCGAGTATCCGTTAATTTCTCGTATATTCAAAATCTTTACATACTCGATTGTCCAACTTAAAATAATATACTCAAATACGTATTCTTAGATCAAATTTCAAAATTAATTTGTTTTTTTGTTTTTTTATATAAAAAGTACTCTTAACACTAGTTCTAGTATACTACTGATCCCATCTCTAACGAGTTATTCTTATTGGATATTACTAATCCAGTCTATGATGAATCCTTTTGTTCGGTTCTAATGTGTCTGGTTCTCGAGCTCTGTAAACCAAAGCTCTGATACCAAATGTGAGGACCCAAACTTCCCAGTAAAGGAAAGCCAGGATTGCTTTGAGAACAACACACATCAGAACACAAACAGAACAATTTATTGCTGTTACAACAATTACATCAGAGTACAAGAATATTCCAGAGTATGAATGAATAATATACATTGGAAATACAATATCAGAGTTTAAATTACATTTAAATAGCAGCGGAAAAATAATACAAAACACAACTGAAAGAAATACACGGATATAGAGCCTTCCGAATATCGCTTCAGCTGTAGACCAGAATCCTGTGAATATAATATATGAAAAACCAAAACTACTAGCTACCCATGTGGAAAATATGGGCACCCAGAGTTTAGGTTAAAACAATAAACTCCAGGTCAGTCATGGGACCGGTATGAGAACTTAAAAACAGTTATTTTAATTTGATTTTAAAGTTAGGTATTTCAAGGGACCACATCGTTAAGACGGAACAGGTTTACTCCACAATAATCTTAGTTTTAGAATAAAACAACGCAATGTTTTTTGGGAAAATGAAGCTATTATAAGACTCAGGTCCCATCACACAATGCAACGCAAGCCGGAGGATAGAGTTTTACCTTATAATAGCCAAACATACTTTTAATACGTATAAAACATTTTTTTTTTGATATTATTATAAGTGTATATTGTATAAAACAGCTTCGAATATAAATGTATCAATCATAGACGGCATAGTACCCCATCCTACTATGTCGCCATTCTAGTTCTACAATCAAAACCGAAATGTCTCATATTGGAAATTGGGTTTCCATCATGAGACGAGGCTAGGGATCGTCTTCTCCGATTTGAGACACTCTAGCAAATGCCTCAGGATTCCCCGTAGTGAACCCTTGGATCTTCAGGGCTGGTCCGCCCATAGTGCAATGGCTGGATTAGTTATGCCTGAACACACATTTCCCGGTTCCTTTGAACCTCCATATGGACACTAACAACCTATAAATCCGAGGTACCTCATAATCCAACATCCATATAAGTAAAAATGCCAGGGCTGGTAGGTCACTGACATCACTTCTTAGCTAGAAAGAAACATGTGCACTCCCTGTAGTCCTAATCCCGTTTTTGACTCATATCGGGGAGTGAGGCTCGCGAAGTCATGCTATACACAAAGTTGCGCCTAAATAGGCTATGCTTTGATCATCCCACAAGGCCCTGCTTTTCAACAAAATCCTTGATCATTTGCATCTTGGCATGCCACATTTTCATACCATACCATACCATTGATTCCTACCAATATATAACCTCTAAGCTCGTACGTCTCAGAGAAGGGTGTTAAACACCAAACATATATATATTAAACAGAGATCAATGAATACAATATAAAGGAATACAATGACGGACACGCAATCCATTTACAAATCCGTTCTAGGTCTGAACGAAACCGGAGGCACCTTATTCCTCGCATTCCCATCGATCTCCAAGTACGTTTGGATGTTCACCACTTTTTCCATTTTCTTGGGTGTATGGTCCAATCAAGATAGCAATAACCATCCAAACGATGTGAAGAACTCCGATTTTCAACCACCGTCTTCATCTTCGACTCTTGATCGTCGTATTAATTATTCAGAATGGGTTGAACCTAGTCATTCTGAATAATTCGCGTATTTTATAATCAAGTGCTATAAAACATAACATACGCCTCATTCCAATTCAGAATATTCTTTTCACATTCTTAGGGAAAGATTCCCATTAATTTTATCAAAGATAAATCTTTCAACTTTATTCTTTAATCTTTCCTTTTGATCTTTGTTTCAAAAGATTTTACTTTATCCCTTCTCCATATTAACCAAATTATGGTTTATTCAAACTAGTCGGGATTTACGTCTTACCGAAGTAATTATTTATTTATTAATCCCAATCTAGAACTATTCATCCCGATTTGTTCCAGTAAGCTTAATTACCATTTTCCATTTAAATCTAATTAAAGATTTAACTATCGCATGGAGTTAAACTGGTAGTTCTCCATTTCCTTAATTCAGTAATTTTAATTACTTAACTCCTCTTCAATCTAATTAAAGATATATTAAAACTTTATTTAGTTTTAACTCTCTAAAATCATTATTAAATGATTATCAACTTTCGGGAAATAATCCTATCTTTAATCCGGGTTAAAGAATAAATGTCAATTAAAACATAATTCGCGATAAACCCAGATTCACATTTCATTGATTTCTAATTTAATATATTAAATTAGGGAAATCACTTTTAAATCTTAATTAAAAGATTTATTCTTCAAAAAGGTTCAAAAATAGTGTAAATTAAGACCCTATTCACGACAAACCCAAATTTTTGATATTAAATATAAGGCTTCGAATAGGAATTATAATGACTTATATTCAATATCAAATTCTAAAACCAACGGATATCATATCAGAAATAACGATGTTAAATATATTCCAAATTTCCAACATAATATCCATAAAATCATAGAAAATCAATATTGAAATAATCCGTAGATAATTTCCATTCAAGTCCAATTCACTCTATTCATTGGAAATTCTTGACTAAAATTAAATCCATTTTGAATCCCTTTTAATTATTTATAAAATAAATAAATCACTTATTTGACAAAAATATCTTTTATCTTTAAAAACTTGAAATTTTCATCAAAAATACCTTCAAAACATTTATTATGATTTTACATAATTTTTCCTTATTTTAATAATTTTATTTTCGCTCGTACAGTCGGTTTCCAATAACGGCCACCGAACTGCCTTACAGCGACCTTTTCTGAAATTGATTTGGACATATCTCCAAATCTAACCGTTAGATTTCAAATCTCTTATATTCATTGGAAAGCTCTTTTTGATATAAACTCAATGGTTCCGGTTTTAGGAGAATCCGACGGTTGGATCTCCCATTACGCCAATTTAAAGTTAATGGTCGAAATTTGTGAACGGTTGTTGTGCGGTGCGTTCAACTCAGGCCATTATATAATATATATATATATATATTTCGTGAATTTCTTTTCTAAACATATTCTAAATTGTTCATAAATTAGTTTATAAAACGATTCCAACTTTTATTTTAATGTTAAATCCAAATTGAATATTCTATCTGTTATCATATTAAAATCATATTATTTCCAAAATATTAATTTTGAAATTAGCTCTTTTAATATTCATTATAAAATGGATAAAATAAATCGATAAACATGTTCGGGCTAAAATGGCGTTGCTATTTAAAATAGATTAAATAACTCAATTCATTATCTTATATTTTTATAGTGGGTCAGACCTCCCACATTAAGCCTGCGACTTGTGGATGCTGGATATGCCGGTTGGTTCCGGGCAAACTTATCCCACAAGTTGGGCTTAACCTCGTGTCATGGCCCGTTTCGTATTTGCGCACTTGGACCCCTCACATTAGGCCCAACATTTGTGGCTGCTGGATATGCCGGTTGGGTCCGGGCAGACTTATACCACAAATGTAACCTAACCTCGTGTCCAAATACAGTTATAATCAATTCACCGAAAATGTTATTTTAAAACATCCTTTTAAAGTAGAGATATGATCTTTACATTAAATTGTTATTAATTTTATAAAACCCTTTGTTTCTGAATATCCTAACAGACATTTCAATTTTTAATGAAAAATTGAACTTTCCATATTATTATATAATAATAATAATAATAATAATCTTTTCAAAATGTTCAAATTTTGAAATCAAACCTTCTTATCTTAACATACTGACCGTAAAGACGTAATCTTTTTAATTGAATCCTTTTTGTTATAACTTTTAAACAATAAAGATATAATCTTTCTAATTCACATGTAATTAATTCCATCAACCGAATATTAAATTAAAATATTCCTTTAATTCAAAATTGGAATTAGACCCAATCCATTACCATATAATTTTAATTATATGGATTTCAAACATCGCATTAATTCCATAATAATGATAAAACATTCAATAACGGCCAAAGTGCATTTTAAACTAATCACAAGGGCGATGTGAAGTCAGAATATCAACCCAAGACCCGTGTGGGGTTTCAACCAACAAAAATTCAAATAATATATTATTAATTGTGCTTTTGGACGATGTGTGAAAATTTATCATCCAATCAACATAAACAAGTCAGGAAACTTGTAAATGGAAGTGTAAACGTGTTATAAATATCATAAATGTCATAATAACATGTTACATATTTCAAATTTCAAACAATTCACGACAGTCATCCAAATCAACATTTATCCAACAAAAAATAATTCCAAACACAGAAAATTAATTAATATTTAACAATAAAAATAATTAACTGTTCAAAAACTTGGGCGAGATAAAAGTTCTCATCTTTGCCATGTTTTAATTAACGGTTCGGGCCCAATTTTGGCCCAAAACCCAACATGCTTCAAAATTGACAGAATTAGTGTCCATGCGAAGCTCTCGACTCACTGATTGCAACAAATCCGGTTTCGTGCAACTTCGAGTTCGTATCACAAAGTTATGAATTTTCGAATTTGTAACAATTAAATAATTAATTTAAAATATGGAAATTACCGAAATTTTTAGCTTGCTCAGAATTGAACGTAGTTAGTGTCATTGCGAAGCTCTCGACTCCACGATCATAGTGGATCTGAAATCGTTAGATTTTGAATTCGTATGAGAGAGTTATACAATTACGAAGTTTGAATAAATTAAATAATAAATTAATTAAATAAAGCTTTTACTATTCATCTTCTTCCATTGCTCAGAACAGCTGCTCCAGGTCTAAACTTCGCCACCACTGCCGCTATAAGCTATCTGACGATCGCTGGCCGCCACCCCGCCTCCGCCTTGGCGAGGCACTCCTTCGCCAGCCGCCGTGACCCACGATTACCGCCGATGACGCCAGAATCGACTGAAAACCCGAAACCCGTTCGTGGCTCCTCCCCATCGTCTCGCTCAATGATTTGGTCTGAAAAATTGTGTGCATGCAGATCTCATGTAGACGAAGAAGTTTCACGTTAGAGCCATCGCCTGAAAACGCCTGTATTCGCTGGAAATTGATGATGTTTGTTCTGAGCTCGCCGGAAATTTCTGTTTTGGTGCTTTTCAGTTCATCTCGATTTGCCGCCACCAAGATCAGTTTCAGGTCGAACAACCTACAGCAAAGTTGTTCGTCTATCACACATCTACACTTTCTTCAACTGTGCCATCATCTAATTCTACACGGTTTGGCCAGAAAACACCAAAAATCGAAATCAGTTTTCAGGCTTTGGACGTCGATTCCGGTGAATCCGTGCGACGATAGGTTCTGCAATTTTTGTGGTAGGTATAGATCAACAAGATCTATAATACCCAGAAATGGCTTGGTTTGATTTCGCGTGGATTGAGAGATATAAATTATTTTGTTTCTAGGGACTTATTTGCAAAATTACAAGAGAGAAAGAGGGAGATGGCTGCTGTACATTTCTGAGGAAGAAGAGAAACGAGGGTTAGTGGAGGTGGAAAAGATATTATATAGCAGTGGGTCATGAATTATTATTTAATAATAATTTTCTAGCTTTAATATTAAATCTTTAGTTCACGCTCTCTTCATTTGACAATTTTTGATGCCCCGACCAATACGAACTCCGTTGGCGATGAAAATTGACATGCTTCAATATCTTGACGATCCGGTTCTAACAAAACTGGTTTCGTCGGATTCCGAGTCCATTTGCTCAAAAAGTCCTGTTTTTGTCCTTATTTGATTGATCGATTCACAATTAATTTCTTACGGCCGCATACTAGCTCTAAAAATTATAGAAAATTTGTTTCTAGCTTTGTTATGACGACATGGTCCCAACAAAACTAATTTCGTCGAATTTGAAGACCGTTTGAAAAATGGCTATTTTTAAGGCGTATATATATTATATTAAAAATACATATATAAATAAATAAATTCTGAATCTCGAAATATATCAGTGTTTATACTTTTTCAATGCAGCAACATCATTTTGAACTCAATGGAAGTGGTTTCAAGTCCAAATTCATTCGTATGTAAAAAGTAGTGTTTTGGGTCATATATATTATATATTTATAAATTCCATTGCGTTTTTCTAAGATTTTGAATTTTTCATAACTTACAAATTATAAACTGAAATCTTAATTTCTTGCATCCATTGGAAAGATATCGTCAATACAATCCTAACGTGTCCAGTTTTATCCAATTCCGACTCATGATCAATTTTGTATAATTTTTCAAAGTTTAAAATCGAAATTCGAAACTACCGCGCCATTTCAGGCTCGTAATATATAAATTATAAATTTATACATCGCAGCGTCGTCGAAAATAAATATTTCGTCGTTATTATTTAAAATAAATAATTTTAAATATTAAAAAACCAATAAATTAACTCAAATAAAAATTTTAAATTTGTCCCAAAATTCCGGGGCGTTACAGTTTCCTTGAAGACTAAGTTTGTCTTTTAAAACAATAGTTAGTACATAGCCTTATATACATATGTACTTTATACACACTGGCTGAGCTAAGCAACCAGGAGCAGATCATACTGAAATGAAAACATGAGCACAAACTTTTTATCAAATCTTTGAGACAGCCTACAACATCACATTTCTTATCTTAGCCAAGCCTAGTTTTTATATATAACACGTGCTTGCACATGGATAGGCACATCACATACTGACCATAATTCACATCTGCCCTACCTTAACACATAAACTGGCCATGCTAGTAGCATGGAGAAATTGAAATGAAGTTACACTATGCACCTTCTTTTCAATCAACAAAGAAAGCCCCATTACATCATGTTCCTGTTTGACCCCGCAACCGTTCAAAACCTGTTGAATCCTTACCTTGTATTCAACTATAAATACATACACACCCCTATAGAAAATTAGTCACAATCTCCTCCTAACTTGAGTAGAAAATGGCAGCAAAACAGAGGGATAAAACCCCAAAGCAAGCAGAGAACATAAGCCTGTAACCTAAGGATGTACAAACATGAAAACAGTGGAAATTTTATGTGAGTAAACTCTTTTTTTTTTCACCTCATTAAATCTGTTACTGAGTGTATACAAATATATATGCTACCGATGTGTTTATTTAGTTGTTTAAACATTTGAAGAAACATAGATGATAGTAAACAAATGTTGAAATTTCTTTAGTGCTAAAAACAGTAAGCATAAATGTGAGAAAACACTGCTTAGAACTCACAAGAGATAATAATCCGAATGCGCCTACAATCAACAAACCTTCTGCTAGTAACATGTAAATGAATTTTACTTAGATAATTTAAAGTTATCTCATGAATATTAGTTAAGTCGATATAATCACTTGAGATAGAACCATATCTAAGAAAACTCTCCTTTTTACCCACTGTAATCCATTTTAGACTGTAATGCGAACACTAAGTCTACTTCTGATGTGCTAAGTTCAATCTTCCTGTCAAACTGAAATGACTAGAAAATCTGATACAAAACCTGAGGCAGAAAGATAAAACCTATGAGTAAATGCTATTTAAAATTCTTGAAATTTCAATTTAGTAAGGACCTATATATGTTTACACGATCGAACATCCAGTTAATAACATATGTATACGTATAATTTGGTTAATTATAATTGCTTGCATGACTGTTTGGTTATTAACAGTAAATGTTAAAACCTTAGTCAGTGAACTATAAGTAAGTAAACTTTCCCCTAGCTTATTTAACACTATTACTGAGTTGATGAAATTATATATATATATATATATATATATATATATATATATATATATATATATATATACATAGGTACATATAGACTACTAAATGCATGTGTTTAGTCGATTTAATCATATTAAAAACATGAAAAAGGAAAAGATGAAAACCAATCAAACTTTAATTCTGGAAACAAACCTGAAATAGAGAGTAAAAATAATTGAACTAAAATTGTGAATAAACATTAATTCCTTCATAATAGTATATATATTCTATGTGATGAAAAATCTCATTAGTCTTCTACTTGGTTATGATGTACATCACACATAAACCCAATATAAAGTTGTTTGTTGAAAGGGATACCTGTCAGCACTTTTAAACAATGAAGAATCACTGTAACTTGTTTAATAGGAGGAGCAACTTGAGTTCATTAACTTCAAAAAAAATCCATTGTTCATGTTTTAAGGAGTTATAGAATAGGATTTCTAGACGAAAATTGTTTGTATACATCTATAGTGTGATTTAAAATGGTTCCAAAACAAATGATGATGTACATAATTAGATATAGATAAAATAAAGTGAACTTTTAAATTTGTATCCAAATTTTATATTGGAATCCTGATGAATGGTATTCACCATCTTAATCAATCTCCTTCATCATGATTTTTAAAACCAATATTAGAATTTTTAGTACCCTACTTCTTTGGTTTGAAATGAACGCTTGTTTTTGGGTTAAAAATTAATCCGTTTGATTTTGGTAATGGAATCGGAAACTGCTGCTGGTGAAGCTTCCTAGGGGTTAGCCAGTGTTGTAGGGGAAGTTCTAGGTTATTTGGTGGTTAGAGAAGGTCACACGAGGATGATTTATGGAAATTGGGATGTTTCCAGAAGTGGGATGTTAATTTGATCGTTAGGGCCAGGAGATGGATCGAGTGTGGAGCGGTTTGGTAGAAAGTAGCAAGAGGGGAAGGGGTTTGGTTCGGTGGTAGAGACAAAGCATCAGGTGGTCAGAATTGCTGGTGGCGACGAATTGGTGAGTTCGACCTGAAGGCATTGTCTTTAAATTTAATGGTGGATAATGATTGGGAGAAAGAGATGACAAGGGTTCGTAGCAGTAGGTCAGTGGGGGTACCGGAAGGTGGTATGATTGATGGGAGGTGGTTTGGTAGTCATCCGATGATCAAAAGGGACGTGAAGGTGCACAAAGTGCAAGGTATATACGGGAAGGAGAAAGAGTGGATCTGGCAAGAAGAATGAAGTGATCGGATGTGCTGATCACATCTTTTTGTTGTGCCAGAAGTTGGATCCGCCAAGAAGTGCGGAGGCGATAGCGTCAAGCGGATCTCTTGTTTTTCGTTGCCAAACCCGTGGTGATCACGGTTTTGTGTTGTGCCTAATTTCCTAATCTGACAAGGAAGAGAGTGATCGAGCTGAATTTTTGAGCTGATTGACCCCATGGCGATCACTCATTTTTGAGTGATCGCACGGGTTTTCGCTTATTTTACCAAGTTTAAACTTCATCGCTATATTAACAGATTGTATTTAAATGAATAAAAAATTTAATTTATTCTTTTTGAATAATTTAAAAGGATGGAATTTATTAAATTCGTAAGAGCGGATAATTGATCCAAATCCGATCGTTAAATTATAGTTGACGATATGTCGTGAATATCGGATGGTGGTATGACTTCAGAAACATTGTGTGGTAATGGATTCAAATGTTTTGAAATGAACATTAAAGAGTTGTTTGAATATAATCGACTCATGTCAAAATTTTAAAAAAAATCAAGAAACCGACATTCTTTCTAATACTCGTGACTTCTAATCGCGTTGTGACTTCCGAAAAAGCTCTCGAAATAAGAGTACGCTGTTATTCATAGTTGTGACGTATGGCCGTTTGACCAAAAGTCGGTTAACACAGATCATAATAAATTTAATGTTCATTTAACTTTGACAAGTTTTACGAGAATAAAATCAGCTTTATTAACTATGCTTTATTAACTATCGTTTGAAATAAAAATATGTTTTCATTTAAGCATATAAATTTGAATTACTAGAGATATTATGACCATTGGTTTGTTGATTTAATTACCAGTTATGTTATGGCTGATATAGTAAATTAAACATTTGTCACATTTAATCATCTTGTGTAGATTACTATTCTAAACTAGAATGTGAATCGTATATGTGACATATTTTTAGTAGATAAGTCTGATGATAAATCTAAATAAGTAACATATTGACTTGATTATTATTTAAAACATCACTTGACCCGACGATATCGTTTCGAGGAGTCCAGAATTTAATTCCCACTTCGATCCAATTTATACGTTATAAGTCAGAGATTATTTAAGACAAATGAAGACGAAGTTACACAAAGGCTGTTCTTTTATAGGATAATGCCTTCAGTTTTTCCAGTCCTAGGACAACTTGTATGGACGAATGTCTGACAGAGTATACCTAATAGATCGCGTAAGTTAACCTCTCCAAATGTATTTATGTTGCTGGCGGAGGAATTCGTTTCTCTTAGCTTTATACCCGTAATTATTTTTGGGAAAGTCAAGGCGGGTTTGACGATGTGATATTCAAAGTGAGTAAAGATATGATCTTTCTAACGGTAAGTTCTAACCTATAACGACGCGACTTTCGATGACCTTGGAAGTCGTGTCATTATTAAAGAAATAGAATATATAAAGAATATAATTAACAGAACATCAGAATCTCACAGCAGAATTTTTAACAAAATATAATATTACATAACATAGTACATATCAGAGTCTATTAAATCATAATACATCATCAGAATATAACATCATACATGATACTGGCCCAATACATCATACAAACTGGATACTTAGATATAGATATAGTCACTAAGCTGGTTCTTGAATCCCAAGTCCAAAATACTTCAATGGGGTTCCATATATAATACCTGGATCACTTGTCTACTCATAACAATGGTTATGAGTACCCAAGAGTTTATGAAAAAAAAAACAGAAAAACAAACGCTGGGTCAGTCAGGGGACTGGTGTGAGTAAACAATTTAAAAACAAGGAAATAATGGAACAGAGTTTTTCTCTTATGAGAAAAAATTTGTTTAACTTTAGAAAAACATTTCAGAAAAAAAGTAATCGTAAGACCGATCCACACATAAACATAGATGGTTTTTACCTTACGATAACCAAAACATTTTGATATTAAAATCATCTGATATTACAATAGTTTTTATCATATAAATAATCATGTAGAGGAACACTTGCATCTCACGCTCTCTATACATAATATAAAATCAAAACCGTAGGGCTCTTATTGGAGATAGGATTCCAACTATGACAAGGTATGGGACCACCTACCGATCAGTGTACTCTAGAGGGGATACACTGGGGTTCAGCAAGAACGTTTTGCAACCCGGCAACACATGACTGCCCACTCATTTAGCTTGAGTGTAGCGAATGTATTGTCATCCCAAGGTTGGGATCAGCAAAAGATATTGAATGCTGCAGCAGCAAACAAAAAGGGATGAGAAGACAAAAAGGAATTTCTCTAGATGGTAATAATACACCGTGCTTGGGAATGACCCAACTAGCCATGCTGGGAGTCCGATTTTTGCCATTTCCCGGTTGTGAGGCTTAAGGCTACGTTTATCCTTTTTGACAAATCACTTCTTTAATTACTTTGGATGCCAAATCGTCATATCTATCAGAACGCTCATTTTATTTTCCCAAATATATTACGGGCACAAAGCTAAGAGAAACGAATTCCTCTGCCAACAACAAAATATACTTTAAAAAAATCAATGGGTAGATCTAATATGTATACTATGTCAGACACCCGAACATACAAGTTGTCATCGGACCGGACAAACCGATGTCACTATTTTGTAAATCTCTGCCTCCAAAGTTCTTCAATGATTTCTGATACGTGACGTATAAATCGAATTGAAGTGGAATATAAATTCCGGTCTTTTCGAAATGATCAGCGTATGTCTTTTAAAGTTGAATGATACTTAAGTAAAACTGATTTAAATAAAATCTTTATTTTTGAACACTTCTTACTTTAAAACAACAGTAAACCACTTTGGTCGATTGAAAATAAATTAAATATTTCAACTGCTTGGCTCAAAATAAATAACATAACTGATTAATCACTTGTCTAAAATGTCAATTATAATTCAACACTATTGAATTATTATTTCATTTCATTTATATACCTAAACAAATCATATATTCTCATTATATGTGTATATTTATTTTATTTAAATATCTATAAACTTTAAATTTCCCTTTTTAAGTTTATCTCTCTTCTTGGTTTTAAAATTTCCATTTATTTCTACCCTTACTTCCCTTTTCTATTAAATTAACCAGCCCAAGCCTAATTATCCTTTCCCCCTTTTTCCTACTTCATTTTCCTAGCCCAATAACACTTCAGCCCACAACTAACATTAATTCCCTTTTTCCCTTGATTTATTCCTAATGTGACCCTCTTCTCTCGTTGAACCTGCTGTGCTACTTTTTTTTTCCAAACTAACTCGGCCCAGCTTTCTCCAGCCCATTCCTCCCCAAAACCCAGCACGTTTCTTGTTCGCTTCCCATTCCTTGCCGTCACTTCTTCTGCTAATTTCTTACCACTTCTCTTCTTCCCTTAGTCCACCAGTTTCTCTCCTTTCATTTTATTTCCACCTATTTTTTTATATATATATAAGAGTCACGGCCTGATTACCCTCATCTCTCTCTTTCTGCCATGCACGTCCTCTCCTTTCTTTCTTTATTTCTTATTGTTCCCACTTCCCACTCTTCTTTAGCTACCCGCTGTTTCTCTTCTATTCTCCCTTTTCTTTTTCACTTTGTTATATCACTTCTTCCCATTCCAATACATTTCCTTCTTTGTTTAATACACTATAATATATATCTCAACTAGCCAAACTTTGGACTCAACTTGCTTACGTGTTGGTGTTCATATTAGTGGTATCATTAATTTTGTTTCCTTACAGTGCTTGCTAGAAACAATCCCCGGTGCACAGTGGTGCACCCGTGCACGTGCACATGCACCCCATCGCAGTACACCATGTTAATTCGACCATACATACACTGTAAAATCTCATATACAACTTCACCTGACCAGGTGAACCATGTACAAGCAAACCCGTATGTATACGAATTTGTTCCGAATGCACTCATCACCATAAGAATTTTCCCAGTAAAGTTCAGGCAACATCCTCGACGTCTTCATGCGAGCTAGCTAAACAGGGAACTACTTGATACAACTTATGTACTGATCCCCATGTACATTACTTCACTATTTAGTATCTGGTGATAACTACACCTATTGAAAAACGCTTTACTGTACAACATGTCCTAGAAAACATAATGCATTCATCATTAATTACTAAATGAATATATATACGAACTTGAATATCTACTTTGATTTATAAGCAAAGCATCTATTTATTCTTGGAGCGTCATCCTTATTTGATCATAAAATTTTCATTTTAAAAACTTGGTTACAGGTAAAGTTATTAATAGGGCATACCTACTTATATATGTGCTTAGAATATGGGTCTGGTATGTATCATGGAAGTGTATGAAAATTTTAATAAAACAATCAAACACTCTAATCTCGTTAGAATTAAACCATGGGCTCTTAATACAGGGTATGCAGTTTTCCTGTGTCCACAGTAGCAAATTCACATATACACTTCCAGTTTGTAAACCCTAACAAGGCATTCATGATAAACTAATAGTAAATGATAAGCATACTCATCCAAAACACTTCCATTTCTTAAAAATGATGGCAAAAGTTTTTAAAACAGAGAGTATATAAAATGTTTACTCACCTTATCTAAAAAGCTCAGTTCTTTAGAAGTCTGCTACCCTTAAGCTTTTAGTGTTCAATTGATATTCTTGCGTGGAAAAATATGAGAGTCTTTGGTGATATTTATAGGCAAATTTAACATTAAAATATTTTTATCTCATTAAATGCTTGCCTAATATCTTCTACGTCGATGGAGTGTTTGATATAAATACTCATGCAGGCTTTAGGCTTTCAACTCTGTTTGATTTTGTTGTATTGACAATGCATGGTAGGATATAAACATACATTATTTTGTACAATTGTAGTACCATATTATAGCCTTTTTAAAAACGTCTCCGCCTTCCCATTGAATGCCTGCAACCGCATTGCTGTTTAGGTCTCTTCATTTTTCGAAAATACTGCATATTTTATTGTTTCTAATTTTTTTTTAAACTAATGTATTTTTTTCTTGTATGGAATTAGGTGATAAAGTTGTACATCCACTTGCCTTTTTCAGTTGATATTGGCTTAAGACTTCGGCAGCCATACATCTCTTGCAAATCAATGTTCAAATCACAATTAAAACCTTGTCCTTTTTTGCTTATCAAATGGTTTGCAAAAATGTACATCTGTATTGCTTCAGCCATTTCAAAATTTAAATCACTTTGGGTTTAATTCTCCTTTGTTTTTTACGTACACGGTTTGCTATCGTTGACAAAACATGTTTCATTTAACCAAAGTTGTAGATCCAATATGTTTTCTATGTTCAGCAAATGTTATTATCTTATGTTGATAGTTTGAACAGAAAATTTGTATAGTTTGGCCTTGCTTATAATTATAAGTTGTATTCAATACATATGTTTATGTAGAGATGTTCATTTATTGCTGCATATAAAAGAACATACATATGGTTTCCAATTTGTATTGCTAAGTTCATGAATTGTCATTTTGCTTTCACAACATCTTATGCAGCAATTTGTATCTTAGATTAGCTTATGTATATATGTTGTATTGAATATTTGTTGCATTCATAAGGTTTAGAAAAATATTCTTGAATCAATTCTAACTTACAGGCAAAAGAATACATATCTTCACATATGTGCATCTTTTCACATTTTATATATATATATATATATATATATATATATATATATATATATATATATATACATACACACATAAAAAACTATTAATAAGTTCTTCGTTAAATTTTAAGTTTATTTATTTATTTAAGTTAATTTATCTCCCATTTATCTTAAGTATCTTATTTAAGCTTCGATATTTATTATTAAAAAGGTCGGAAAAAGTCGGTACATTACATAACCTCAAGCCTCTTCAACTGGGAAATGGTATAAAATCAGATAAGCAGCATGGCCATGTAGGTCACTCCCATTAAAAAGGTGTATCATTACCTGATCTGGAGAAATCAAATGCCCTCAGTTGTACCTTTTATTTAGATTCTATCGGTTCAGTTGGTTGGCCCCCAACTGTGGTGATGATGTATTCGGTAATCTCAATCGAAATGAAGGGCCGGTCTTGTGTAGTCGGGTTGCAAGACATTGTTGTTGAACCCCAATGTATTCGTCTTCGGAGGTACATTGTCAGAAGGTGGTCCCATACCTTACCATGGTTGGGATCCATTCTCCAATAAGCGCCTACGGTTTTGTTTGTATACTATGTATGTGGAGTGTGAGATGCAAGCATTTCACTAGATTGTTAATTATTTGTATTTAGACACTATTATAATATCAGAATAATATTGATTTCAAAATGTTTTGGATTATCGTAAGGTAAAAACCATCCGTATTTATGTGTGGATCGGTCTTACGATTATCTTTTCTTTCAAAAGGTTTTTGAAAGTTAAAGATCAAGCTGTTTAAATCTTTTGCTCACACCAGTCCCATGACTGACCCAGAGTTTATTTTTCTATGTTTTCCCTAAATTCTTAGGTATCCAAATTTGTACGAGCAGTCAAGTAGTTCAGAAATTTACAGATACCCTGGAAGGAGCTTGAAGTAGGAGGCTTTACCGTTAATTATACAGAGTTTATTTCCGCTATTATGTGTATGTATTGTACTCTGATGATACATGTAATTACAAATAAAGTTTTGTGTTTTAAGTTATGTTATTTAATATATTTTATTCATTCTGCTGTGAGATTCGTGTTACTCTGATTATGTTGTGTTATGTTCTTCCTTGTTCTTCTATTCTAAAATTCTTTCTTTATATTTCTCACCCTCTAATTTCTTTCTTGAACATCTGAATTTCGTAAAATTTGAGTTGGGCTTATGTCGTTTTAGTTGAATCAAAGAGTACTAAAATTTAGGTCGTTACATTTGGTATCAGAGCTGAAGGTTGAGAGATAACCTTGGTTTTATGGCGTAACTCGGTAAAGATGGGGTTAGTAATATCCTAGATTAAGTTTGAGTGTATATATATGAGCGCGTATTTGTTAATTGATATAAAAATTATTTTATATTATTTTGATTGATTTGTTGAATGGTATAAAAATTTCAAATCGACGCATTTAGCTGACGAGGTCGACAGGAATTTCTAAACACTCGAACAGAATAATTCGAAACAGTATTGTTTTAAAAGCTGGGTAAATAAATAAATTTCCCCAAAATTATATTTCGATATAAAGGAATAATTTTCTGAAATTATAATAAATGGCTGTGTTGATCGTTATTATAATCTGGTATAAGATTATAAAACTTAAATGGTTATATATAACCAAATTAAATTTGTATATGAATAAATATACAAACAAGATAATCCAGAAATTAAATTTAAAATTCTGGTAAAACTGGAAATGTTTAAGATAAATAAAATGCTTTGGATAATTCAGAATTTAGGTACAGAATTTAAGAAATTGGAACCTGATTGGAAATTGGTCGAGTTAAATTATTTTCATTGTGTTGATCTGATGTTGATTTCGGTCTTCGGGGTTGATTCTTAGATAATTATTTTCTTATCGATTTATAATTAGGAATGGATGAATATTGAGGATAAAATGAATAAATAATATATGTAAATGTTTCTAACTAATAACAGATATTTCTCGTTACGCAAATGAATGTGAATTAATGGATGCATAGAGATGATAATATATGAGGATAAAGGTGGGATGCCGAATTGAGGATACAAGTTGGCAATTTAATTGGATTTGATGAGTCTAATTGGAAAAGCCAATTGACTTCGTGATTTTATTGATGATTAGAGAGAGCCTAGTAAGGTGAGTTTTGGAATTATACGATGAAACCATTCGAAAATTTAAGAATTTAATCCTGAAAGAAGTTTGATAATTAAAAAAATGATTTACTGATTTATATTGAAACCAGACGAGTAAAATAAAGTTAATGAATTAATTTAAAATCAATCTTGATAAATATGGATTTTATCGACGATTTGTCGAGAATGAGGTAAGGAAACGGAGTAAGTGTTACTCATGGATGGAGAAAGTGTTACTCATGGAAGTCTGAAGATGTGTATGAGGAATCCATCCAGAGTTTTAGTTGATAGTTAGTTGCTAATGTGTGCATTGAATGCTTTGGTTGTCGTGAATTGTTTGGTTGATAGCTTGTGTGTTTTGGATGTCATGTTTGTTTTGATTGATGGTATATGACCTGTATGTGTTCGGAAATAAGTTTATGATTTTAACTATAAATGGAATTTCTTGCTACTCTTTAATTTCGGGGATGAAATTCTTTTAAGGGGGTAGGTTGTAATGTCCCGAGTTTTTTTTAGCTAATTTTTATTAAACTATAATTTATAGATTTGTATATGTAATTTAAACTAATTTAATAATATTTGATTTAAATATTATAAAATGATTTAGAATAACCATTTGTTTAAAAATCTTTTGTATGTATTTTTAACCTATGTTATTCCATAATGTTTACATTCTTATACAAGCAAATGATGTTTTAAACATCTTTGTTTATCTTAGAAGCTTGTTTTAATATATGTGTATATATATATATGTATGTATGTATGAATGTATGTATATATATAAGTTTGTTAATGTTACAAGTGAGTATTTCTTAAGGAAAAATCCAAATATACTTCTCATGCTAATATGTAAGAGAATATGGCATTTAAAAATTTATAAGAATAGAATAAGTATCAAATTAAATTAAAGAGAAGGATTACTGTACAGCAAAAATTACTTCACACAAGTACCCTAGCACCTTGGTTCAATAAGCCTACAACCTACATGTGCACATGTTTGCATAGAAAAGAGTATTTCCTTGAAGACTAAGTTCGGCTTTTAAAATAATATTTAGTACATAGCCTTGTGTGTATATATATATATATATGTGTGTACTTTATACACACTGGCCGAGCTAAGCAACCAGGAGCAAATCATATTGAAATGAAAATATGAGCACACACTATTTTATCAATTCTTTGAGACATACTAGAACATCACATTTCTTGCCTTAGCCAAGCCTAGTTTTTATATATAGCACATGCTTGCACATGGATAGTTACATCACATACTGACCATACCTCACATTTTCCCTACATCGATACATGGACTGGTCGTGCTAGTAGCATGGAGAAATTGGAATGAAGTTACACTTAGCACCTTCTTTTCAATCAATAAGGACAACCCCATTTCATCATGTTCTTGTTTAACCCTACAACTATACAAAACCAGTTGAATCCTTACGTTGTATTCATCTATAAATACACACACATCCCTATAGAAAATCAGTCACAAACTCCTTCCAACTTGAGTAGAAAATGGCAGCAAAACAGAGGGATAGAACACTGAAGGAAACAGAGAACATAAGCCTGTAACCTAAGGATGTACATACATGAGAACAATGGAACTTTTATGTGAGTAAACTCTTTTTTTCACCTCATTAAATATGCTACTTAGTGTATGCAAATATATATATGCTACCGATGTGTTTAATTAGTCGTTTAAAAATTTGAAGAAACATAGATGATAGTAAATAAATGTTGAAATTTCTTTAGTGGTAAAAACAGTAAGCATAAATGTGAGAAAACAATACTTAGAACTCACAAGAGATAATAATCTGAATGTGCCTACAATCAACAAACCTTCTGCTAGTACATGTGAATGAATTTAACTTAGATAATTTGAAGTTATTTCATGAATATTAGTTAAGTGGGTATAATCACTTGAGATAGAACCATATCTAAGAAAACTCTCCTTTTTACACATTGTAATCCATTTTAAATTGTTATGCAAACACCAAATCTACTTCTGATGTGTTATGTTCAATCTTCCTATCAATCTGAAATGATTTGAAATTCTGATACAAAACCTAAGGCAGAAAGATAAAACCTGTAAGTAAATGCTATTTAAAATTCTTGAAATTTCAATCTAGTAATGGTCTATATATGTTTACATGATCGAACATCTAGTTAATAACATATGTATACGTATAATTTGGTTAATTATAATTGCTTGCATGATTGTTTGGTTATTGACAGTAAATGTTAAAACCTTAGTCAGTGAACTATAAGTAAGTAAACTTTCCCTTAACTTATTTTAACACTATTACCGTGCTGATGCAATTATATATATATATATATATATATATATATATATATATATATATATATATATATATATATATATATATATATATGTGCATATAGACTACTGAATGCATGTATTTAGTCGATTAATCATATTAAAAACATGAAAAAGGAAAAGATGAAAACCCATAAAAATTGAATTCTGGAAACAAACCTGAAACAGAGAGTAAAAGTAATTGAACTAAAATTGTGAATAAACTTTAATTCCTTCATGAGAGTATATATATTCTGTATGATGCAAAATCTCATTAGTCTTCTACTTGGTTATGATATACATCACACATAAACCCAATATAAAGTTGTTTGTTGAAAGGGATACCTGTCAGCACTTTTAAACAATGAAGAATCACTATAACCTGTTTAACAGGAGGAGCAACTTGAGTTCATCAGCTTCAAAAAAAAAATCCATTGTTCATGTTCTAAGGAGTTATAGAGTAGGAGTTCTACATGAAAATCGTTTGTATAGATCTATAGTGTGATTTAAAAATGGTTCCCAAATAAATAATGATGTACATATTTAGAATAGATAATATACAGTGAACTGAGTGAACCTTTAAATTTGTATCCAAATTTTATATTCGAATCCTGATGAATGTTATTCACCATCTTAGTCAATCTCCTTCATTATGATTTTTAAAACCAATATTAGAATTTTTTGTAGCCTACTTCTTGGGTTTGAAGTGAACGTTTGTTTTTGGGTTAAAAATTTAATCCATTCGATTTTGGTAATGGAATCAGAAATTGTTGTTGGTGAAGCTTCCTAGGGGGTGGCCGGAGTTGTGGGGGAAGTTTCAGGTTATCTGGTGAGGAGGTCATGCGAGGATGATTTATGGAAATTGGGATGTTTCTGGAAGTGGGATGTTAACTCGATCGCTAGGTCTAGGAGATGGATCGAGTGCGGAGCGGTTTGGCAGAAAGGAGCTCGAGGGGAATTGGTTTGGCTCGGTGGTAGAGACAAAGCTCCAGGTGGTCAGAATTGGGGGTGGCGACGAATTGGTGAGTTCGACATGAATACATTGTGTTCAAGTTTAATGGTGGATGATGATTTGGAGAAGGAGACAATAAGGGTTCTTGGCAGTAGGTCAATGGGGTGCTGGAAGGTGGTATTACTGATGGGAGGTAGTTCGATAGTCATCCGATGATCAGAGGTGGCGTGGAGGTGCACAACGTGCATGGTATATACGGGAAGGAGAAGGAGTGGATCTGGCAAGAAGAATGAAGTGATCGGACGTACTGATCGCATCATTTTGTTGTGCCAGAAGTCGGATCTGCCAAGAAGTGTGGAGGTGATCACGTCGAGCGGATCTCTTCTTTTTCGTTGCCAAACCCGTGGTGATCACGGTTTTTTGTTGTGCCAAATTTCCCTCTGGAAAGGAAGAGAGTTATCGGGCTGAATATTTGAGCTAATCGACCCACGGTGATCACTCATTTTTGAGTAATTGCACCGGGTTTTCGCTTATTTTACCAAGTTTAAACTTCATCGTATATTAACAGATTGTACTTAAATGAATTAAAAATTTAATTTATTCTCTTTGAATAATTTAAAAGGATGGAATTTATTAAATTTGTAAGAGCGGATAATTGATCCAATCCGATCGTTGAATTATAGTCGATGATTTGCCGTGAATATCGGATGGTGGTATGACTTCAGAAACGTTGTATGGTTATGGATTCAAATGTTTGAAATGAACATTGAAGAGTTGCTCGAATATAATAGATTTATGTCAATAATTTAAAAAAAAATCAAGAAACCGACGTTCTTTCTAATACTCGCGACTTTTAATCGCGCTGCGACTTCCGATGACTCTCTCGAAATAAGAGTACGCTGTTATTCATAGTTGTGACGTATGACCATTTGACTAAAAGTCGGTTAACACAGATTATAATAAATTTAATATTCATTTAACGCTGAGATGATTTACAAGAATAAAATGGGCTTTATTAACTATCATTTGAAATTAAAATATGTTTTCATTTAAGCGTATAAATTTGAGTTATCAATTTGAATTATTAGAGATATCGTGACCATTGTTTTGTTGATTTAATTGCCAGTTATGTTATGGCTGATATAGTAAATTAAACATTTGTCACATTTAGTCAACTTGTGTAGATTACTATTCTAAACTGGAATGTGAATCATATATGTGACATATTTTTAGTTGATAAGTCTGATGATAAATCTGAATAAGTAACATATTGACTTGATTATTATTTAAAACATCACTTGACCCGACGTTATCGTTTCGAAGAGTCTGAAATCTAAATTCCACTTCGATCTGATTTATACGTTACAAGTCAAAGATTGTTGAAGACAAATAAAGATGGAGTTATACAATGGCTGTTCTGTGTAACAACCCGGAATTTTGGAACCGATTAAATTTTTTTATTTTAGCAATTTCAATGGATATTAAATATTTAAAATGATTTATTATACATAATAACGACTAAAAATTTATTTAAAACGAAGTTAGAACGAATATATTTATTTTAATTTTAAAAGGAATTAGAAATAGTGCGGTAGTTTGAAATTTTGAATTTAAACTTTAACCGAATGTAGAGGATTCAAAATAGATCGGATTTCGGTAAAACCAAAAATATTTAAATCTGTTTAAAAATATCTTTCCAACGAATCTGAAAAATTGAAATTTCATAGCGGGATTAAAAAGTTATGACCAGTTTAAAATTAAGAATAGTCGCTATGGAATATATATATATATATATATATATATATATATATATATATATATATTTTAATATAATAATTAGCCATTTTGCAAACGAGCTCTGTTTTCGACGAAACCACTTTCGTTGAATCCGGAATGTCAAATTATTGCTGGACTCAAATTTTCATAATTTTTGGAATTAATATGTGAGCGTGGCAAATTAAAACGTGTTTTTTCAATTTCAGTCAAATTGGATCGACTAGAAAATGACCATTTTTCAAACGATCTCCAAATTCGATGAAATTAATTTTGCTAGGACCGTATCATCAAAACATAGCTAGATTTATTTTTTGGGAATTTTTGGAGTCCGTATGTGGCCTCGGTAAATTTAAATGTACGATCAAATTAAATAATTAAATGTTTTTATTTTAAACTAAAGAAAAGTGGGCTGAGATGATCAAACAGGCTGACGAGACCTAGCCCATTGTGTTCGAAATAGGGGTAATTGGCTAGGGGAGACACTAGTTGGGCTGGATTTGGGGTATAGGAATTAATGGGTTTTATTTTGTAAATTAATGAATTTAATAATATTTTATTATAAATAACCCTAAAATTAACAAAACCCTAACCTAACCCTATCTACGATCAGCCGCCACATTGAAACCGATGCCCCAATTCATTCAGAATTCAATCCTAAATATCTCCCGATCCACTTTGAATTAATTCATGGTTTCAAAGCCAAAATCCAAGAGTTTTTCGAGCCCTTCAAAATCCTACGGTTGTGATCGATTTTTCTTCAACAGTTGCTTGTGATTTTCAGCCTCAAGGTCTCGTCGTTTGTAGCCGATTTCGGGGTGATCGGGTTGTGTGAGTTCGATCTGGTGGAAGGGGTTCGACGGCGGCGTGATGGTCGATGGCATGGTGGTTTCCGATCGCTAGGAGGAGGCTCCAGGAGGGTGCGTCGTTCAGCTATTAGTCGGTTGTAAATGGGTCTAGATGTGTTCGATGATTATTAGACTTTAAGGAAGAAGGGTGATGTAACAACCCGGATTTTCAGAACCAATTTAAATTTTTTATTTTAGCTATTTTAATGGGGTTTGAGTGACTAAAAATTTATTCTAATCGAAGTTGGAACGTATAAATTTATTTTAATTATAAAACGAGCCTGAAATGGTGCGGTAGTTTGAAATTTCGATTTCAAATTTCAAATGAATGTACAGGATTCAAAATAGACCGGATTTTAGTGAAACCAGAAATATTAGAATCTGTTTGAAAATATCTCTCCAAGAATCTGAAAAATCCAAATTTCATAGCGGGAATAAAAAGTAATATCCAGTTTAAAATTCAGAAAAGTCGTTGTGGAATTTAGATATATTTTAATATATATAAACCCCTTATAAATAGCAATTTTGTAAACGACATCCATTTTCGACGAAACCACTTTTTTTGGATCTAGAATGTCAAATTATTGTGAGATTCCAATTTTCAGATTTTTTTTGGAATTATTACGTGAGCGTGGCAAAAGAAAACATTTTTGTCAATTTTAGTCAATTTGGATCGACCTGAAAATGGCCATTTTCCAAACGATCTCCAAATTCGATGAAATTAGTTTTTTAGGACCATATCGTCAAAACATAGCTAGATTTATTTTTCTGGAATTTTTGGAGTCAATATGTGGCCCCAGTAAATTAAAATGTACGTTGAAATCAATTTTGAACGTTATATTAATTTATATTTTAATATTGATAAAAACTAATCGAAACATTCGAATTGGTTTATAAAACATATTCCATTTTGTCCGGAATGGGGGCATTTAGCTAGGCGCGATAGTCGTTGGGTTCGATTTGGAGTTTGGGAGGATACATAAACCTCACAACTATCTTCTGTGGTCAACATGTTCTGGAGCCGCCCCATTCTTCTCTCGTGAAACCTAAATCATGAGAGTAATAAAATAAAATCGATCCACAGAAAAATCTATAAATTCCAAGAAAAATATATATGTATTCAGGGATCGTTTCTCTTCAATCCTTGAGTTGTTTTGAAACGCAAGATACATCTTGGGTTCCCGGTTACAGCGACAACGTGAAGGGCTGATGAACAAAAATTCCATGATGATCTCGAGTTGGGATTAAAGGGGTCAGGGTGAAGGAGATTTCTAAGAGGAGCATGATGGTGAAGACGGTTCGTAATTCCGTGTTGAAATGAAGGAGATGTGGTGAAGACTTCTACGTCCAATGCTTGGAGTCGAGCACAACTACAGGCTGCGTTACGGGGAAGAAATGAATGAGCAAGGAATAAGTGAGTTTTTCTTCAATGGTTTATTTAATTTAGTAATTCGGTAAATTTCTGATTTTTAGTATAGATAAAACCTTAAATAAAAAAAGTGATTTTTTTATGTATAACATATAAATAAAAAAAGTGATTTTTTTAAGTATAACATATAAATTAAAAAGATGATTTTTTTTATAACATGCAAATAAAAAAAGTGATTTTTTTATGTATAACATATAAATTAAAAAAAGTGATTTTTTTATGTATAACATATAAATTAAAACGGTGATTTTTTTGTATAACATGCAAATAAAAAAAATGATTTTTTGTTGTTGTATAACATGAAAATTAAAAAAAGTAATTTTTTATTATGTATAACATATAAATAAAAAAAGTGATCTTTATATATATAGTTTTGAAATAAAAATATGATCTTTTTATGTATAGATTTGAAATAAAAATATGATCTTTATATATATAGATTTGAATTAAAAATACGATTTTTATATGTATAGATTCAATAATAAAAATATGATTCTTAGTGCATGTAGCGATAATAAAAATATGATTTTTATGTACATGTAGCAATAATAAAAAAACATATGATTTTTAATATATATATAGAAAGGTTTGAAGTTGGAATTTTTAAACATATAAACATCATATTAAAAATGTGAATTTTTACTATGAACAGCGTGAAAAAGATTGCATTGGAATTTCGGGCAAATCCAAACTGTTCAGAAATTCAAAAATAAAACTGGCGGAGTGGAACCCAAAGGTGAGAACTTCTCACTTTTAATTTATTTTCTAGTTGAAATATGTACTAGGATGTAGACGGTGCTTAGCAACACCCGACACCCGCCGTCCACAGACCATGGATGACTTGTTTGTTTGTTTGACTGTGTTGTGAAAATAGATTGTGTGATGTGGAAAGGAATAAAATATTTTATGGTTAAAAATATTTTGTAGTTAAAAATATAATTTTTAACGTGTATATGAATTAAATAAATATTTATAAACAAATCGGACGATTTGTGTTTGTACACACATTTGACTGATATTGATTGGGACGATAAATTTTACACATTGCCCAACTGCACAAATAAGATTCATTATTTGATTAATTGAAACCCCACATGGGTATTGGGATGATATATGAGATACACCAGTCCCAATAATTAGCCGTATGTCGATCAATTGATTGACAAGCTGTATGAGCGTTAAATTTTATATTTAATGCTTATGCAGTGTAGAATGTGTAGTAACTCGGAAATCTGAGCCAATTAAAAAAAAAATATTTTGGTAATTTCGATGAATTTTGAATATTCAAAATGAATCATTTTTAATAATAATGATGAGAAATTTATTTAGAATAGAATTAGAACGTATATATTTATTTGAATCGACGTTAGAATATAAATAATTATTTATAATTATAAAAGGAATTGAAAATGGCGCGGTAGTTCGAAAATTCGATTTCATATTTCAAATGGATGTACAGCATTCAAAATAAACCGGATTTTAGCAAAACCAAAAATATTACAATCAATTTGAAAATATCTTTCCAACGAATCCGAAAAATTGAAATTTAATAGCGGGAATAAAAATATATGCCCAGTTGAAAATTCAGAATAGTCGCTATGGAAAATATAGCCCTTAAAAATGAAAAATTTTCAAACGACCTCTGTTTTCGACGATACCACTTTTTTTGCATCCGGGATGTCAAGTTATTGCTAGATTCCAAAATTCATAATTTTCTGAATCAATATGTGAGCGTGGCGAAAGAAAACGTGTTTTGACAGTTTCAGTCAATTTCGATCGACCAGAAAATGACCATTTTTCAAATGGTCTCAGAATTCGATGAAATTAGTTTTGTTAGAACTATATCGTCAATACGAAGCTAGAAAATATTTTTCGGGAATTTTTAGAGTCTGTATGTGGCCTCGGTAAATTGAAATGTGCGTTCAAAATTCAATATATAGGCTTATATTTTGATTTTGACGGAAACTGATCGAAATAGCTGAATGGGCTTACGAACCATATCCCATTGTATTCAGAATGGGGGTAAATAGCTAGGGACGATAGTCGTTGGTTCTCGTTTAGAGCCCGAACAAAAAGTCAACCCTCTTTGAAAATAAATTAAAATAATAATATATATATATTTATATAACCCCCTACCCCTTACTTGCTCTCTCCCTCCCACCGTCTCTTTTCAGATCGAGAAAATAAAAACTAAAAAAAAAGAAATCGCTCCGCCACCTGTCGCCGCTCACAGGAGGCGCACCCTACCCCAACCCCACCAATCGACGGCGCATCCCATTCAACCCTGCCTCCCTCCTCCGCTCTCCCTCCCTCCCTTAGTATCGAAATCCACGCCCCCCTAAAACCTGTCGCGCCACCAAGCCGCTACGCCTCCCCCTCCTTCATCTACTACCACTGCCGGCGACAAGGCGCCTCCCTCTGGCCTCTGACCAACAGTGAAACCCCTCCCTTCTAACTGTTAGATTTTTATATATATTTTTTCTTTATTTTATTTCAGTTTTTTTATGTAGTACGTTTTAAAATAAAATCTGATTTATGTGTATAAATCGTTAAATTTATTCTTAGTTTTAATGTGATAAAAAGATGATTTTTATTATCAAGAAAGTGATATGAAAATACGACTTTTAAAATTGGAAAGTGTTGATTTTTTAAAACAAGAAAGTTAGGATTTTTAAAACAAGAAAGTTAGGATTTTTCAAACTAAAAAGATAGGATTTTTATTTAGAAAAGATCGGATTTTTATTTATGAAAAGATCGAGACTTTTTAATATATATATAACGATATAAAGAGAGGATTTTTAAAATATGAACTCCGATATAAAAATATAATTTTTATATGGAAAGTAGCGTTATAAAATATAATCATTAACATATACCGCGTGAAACAGATCTCCTTGAAAAGAACGACAAAATTTTCAACATATGAAGAGTCGCGGCGTTTGGTTTAGCTCTCGGTGATAAATTCTCACTTTTAATTTGTTTTCTAGTTGAAATATATACTAGGATGCAGACGGTGCTTAGCAACACCCGACATCCGTTGTCCACAGACCATGGATGACTTGTTTGTTTGTTCTTTGTGGTGTGATATTGATTGTGTGATGTGGAATGGAAGAAAATATTTTATAGTTAAAAATATAAATTTTAACGTGTATATAAAACAAACATTTATAAACAAATCGGACGATTTGTTTATATACACACATTTGGCTGATATTGATTGGGACGATAAATTTTACACATCGCCCAACTGCACAAATAAAACCTGTGTTTGGTTGTTTGAAACCCCACACGGGTGTTGGGATGATATTTGTCATACACTAATCCCAAATAATTAGCTTTATGTCGATCGATTGATTGACATGGTGTTATAAGCGTTAAATATTTATATTTGATGCTTATGCAGTGTAGAATGCACTCTGGATGATGGTTGATTATTTATCGTTGCTATTATATACATGTGTTGTAGGGAATCCATATAATTAACATTATATGGTAATTGATTGGGCCTCATTCCAAGTTGGAAAATAAATATATATTCATGTGTTGAATAAAAGAAAATTCATGTGTTGAATAAAATATATATTCAAGTGTTGAATAAAAGAAAATTCATGTGTTGAATAAAATATATATTCATGTGTTGAATAAAACAAAATTCATGTGTTGAATAAAATATATATTCATGTGTTGAATAAAAGAAAATTCATGTGTTGAAGAAAATATTCGTGTGTTGAATATAATAACGAAGTTATTGAAATATATAAAGCCGTGTTGATTAGATATGCGCCATTTTGATGCAAACGATATTTATATCGATTTTATTCATTTTTATAATGAATATCGAAAAGGAATTGATTTCAAAATAGAATGTTCTGAAAATATTATCATTTTTATATCGATGATGTGGAATATTCAATTTTGATTTGAAATTGAATATGAAGGTGAAATCGTTTCGAAAACGAATTTAAAACAATTTATAAAATACGTTTTTAAAAGGGAATCGACAAAATATATATAATATATTCATATTATATATATATAATGGCCTGAATAGAATGCGCCGCCCTGCGGTAGTTCATGAATTTCGACCATTGACTTCAAACGGATATTACGGGAGATCCGACCGTCGGATTCTCCTAAAACTAGAACCGTTGGGTTCGTATCGAAAAGAGCTTCATAAGGAATATTAGAGATTTGAAATCTAATGGTTGGATTTGGAATTATGTCCAAATCAAATTTGGAAAAGGTCGCTGTAAGTGCAGTTCGATGGCCGTTGAAGGAAATCGACTATACGAGCCTTGTTAAAATTAGTAAAAATAGTAATAATTTGTGTAAAATCATAAGAAATGATTTGGAAAGAATTGGAATGAAAAATTCCATATTTGAAAAGATAAAAATAGATTTTTTTTATCGAATGAACTAGTTTTGAACTAAAATTATAATTCCTTTATTTTTGAAATAAATAAATTTGATTTGAAGGTTTTAAAAGTAACCAGAATTCCCAATAATTGAATTGGGATGGATTAGAATCGAAATTGTCTTTGGAATATTTCGATGTTGGATTTCGTGATTATACAAATATTGTTATGGATATTTGAAAGATATATGTATACCGTTATTTCCAATACAATATTTGTTGGTTGTGGTGTTTGATATTGAATATAATCCGATATATTTTCTATTCAGAGCCTTGTATTTAATATCAAATGGGAATTGGGTTTGTCGTGAATGGTTTCTTCATTAACACTGTTCTTAAACCCAGTTGAGGAAAGATTAAATCTTTTATTTAGATTTAATGAAGAATACCAATTAATTGATATTTAATTGGAATTGAATTGGAATTGATTTTCAGGTTTATCGTGAACGGTGTTTTATATAACATTCGTTCTTTAACCCGATAATTAATGGAATGTGAATTGGGTTTGTTGTGAACTTTGTTTTAACGACATTCGTTCTTTAACCCGATTTACAGTGAAATATGATTTGGAATTTATAAATCTTTTGTTAAGATTTAAAGGAGATTTTCCCAAAGTAAAGTTTTCCAATTTAATAAAATAAATTGGAATTGAATGGAATTCGATTTGGTGATAATCGAAGTGAATTTCTGTGGATGAGGACTGCTAATATATATGGAATTTTAAAGGCTTTGCCGTTTTTCCATTAATATTTTTAGTCAGATATGGAAGTTTATATTGATTATATATATCGATTTGTTTTCCATGAAGATTCCATTGTTAATGGGATGTGATTTGGGTTTTCGTGAATGGTATCTCTAATAATAATGTTCTTAGACCCAACGGAGTTAAGAAAATAAGAAACTAACTGGAGATTAGTTAAGTTGAATGGTTTCCTGGGTATTGATCTGATGTTGGTTTCGGCCTTCGGGGTTATTACTTAGGGAATTGTTCACTTGCTAATTTACGGTTAAAGGTGGATGGAATAGAATGTGATTTTGGGTTTATCGTGAACCGTGTTTTAAATGACATTGGTTCTTTAACCCAGTTAAAGACAGGATATGATTTCCCAAGTTAAATAATCATTAAAACTGATTTTTGGGAAGATTAAAACTAAGTGGAGTTTTAATGAATCTTTAATTAGATTGAAATGATCGAGAATGGAGTATCACCAGTTTTGCTCCAGGCAATAATTAAATCTTTAACTAGATTTGAACGTGAAATGGTAATTGAATTTACCGATAAAACCGTGGTGTTAGATATGAAGTATTACCAGTTTTACTTCATGGGATGAATAAGTTGGGATTGGGTAATTTAATAAATGATTACTTTGGTAAGGTTCGTTAATCCCGACTAGTTTGGTTAAATAATAATTTGGTTTGAATTGATATTCAAAAGAAGATTAAAGAATAAATTTAAAGACTTTATTTTTGATAAAATTAATGGGAACCTTTCCTTAAAATGTGAATATTTGAATAAGAGAATATACTGAATTGGAATGAGGCGTATGTTGTGTTTGTGTAGCACTTGTTTATAATATACGCGAGTTAGTCGGAAAGACTGGGTTTATGCCATTCTGAATAACTGATACGACGATAAGTCGAAGATGAAGACGGTGATTGAAGAACGGAGGTCTTCACATCGTTTGGATGATTACTGACGATCTTGATTGGGTCGTACACCCAAAAGGAGGGAATACATTGGTGATCGTCCAGACGCACTTCGAGATCGATGGATATGCGAGGTACAAGGTGCCTCCGGTTTCGTTCAGACCCAGAACGGACTTGTAAATGGACTGTGTGTCTGACATTGGATATCATTCTTTGTGATTGATGGATATCGGTTGCATGGAGTGGTTTGCCTGTGTGGCATGCTAAGATGCAAATGATCAAGGCTTCTGTTGAAAAGCAGAGTCTTGTGGTTGATGATCATAGCACGGCCTTTGTGGCATAGCTTTGTATAGCGTTAATTCACGATCCTCACACCCCGGTGTGAACTAGAAATGGGAGAAGGACCTTAGGGAGGACATGCATTTCCTTCTAGGTAGAAGTGGCGTCAGTGGTTTTACACGCCCTGATGAGTTTGACTTATGTGGTTGTTGGATTGCGAGGCGCCTCGGATATATCAGTCGATCCAGGACCTTTGGAGTCATTGGACTCATTGACACCACATAGGGTGGGGAAACGCAGTATTCAGGCATTTTAATCCACATCGGTGGACCGACCCTGATAATCCAAGGGACGATGCATTCTGTTCCTGAGGGGCGGGCTAGAGCGTCTCGAAGCGGTAAGGACGATCCCTTGCCTTGGTTCGCAGATGGAAATCCAACTTCCAATACGTGACTTTGCGGTTTTGATTGTAGATCCTAGTATGGCGACATAGTGGTATGGGGCACTTATGCCGTCTATGATTGATACTTATGATTGAAATTGTTTTGACACTATACACTTATAGTAATAATAAAAGATGAAATTTAGCGTATCAAGCATTCTTTGGCTATTATAAGGTAAAACCCTATCCTCCGGCTTGTGTTGCATTATGTGATGGGACCTGGGTCTTATAATAGCTTCATTGTGTTGAGTATAACAGTGTGATTTTTGTTTGATGATAACAAATATATATATATATATATATATATATTTAAATGTGTTTATAAATAGTACTATTCTATATTTTACACAGAAATAAATATTTATTGAATAGAACACTACTATACAAAATTGAATATCCAAACAGTGTTTTTATTCGAATAAATATTTTATTTCCATCATTTGAAATAGTACGTATACAACGCTCCACTATTTACACATTCAAATATTTTTGAATATTTTTGTCATGACACATTTAACACATCACAGACATTGTAATATTAAAAGATTCAAACAAAATAAAAATAGACAGATTGAATTGAACAACAAAAATAATATTTTATTTCAATCAAATCTATTTATTACAAATAGTAGTACAATTTTTATTCACGTCCACAATCAATACAAAAATTCCTCATTACATATTCTTTCAGTTGTACAAACATTGTTTCTTACATATATACACACACTAACGCTGTTCTTGTCTTCATCTTTAGTCTTCTGTTTTCACAGCTTCCAATCCAGTCCAGTCACCATCTGCTCACCTGCCACATAAAACAAAAACACACACAATACACTGCAAAGAAATAAAATTCGAGTGCATATAAATTTGAATTTATTTGAATTTTATTTGCCTCAGAATTTCGGTGTGTTTCCCATCATTTTTCTAGACTTGGTATGATATGCAGGAACAGAAAAACTCGTCTGGATGGTTGCATATACACACGTGTATCTACACGTGTGCACTGCCTCGCGAATCCAGTGTGCAACTGAGGAGTAGCCACAAGGACCGTCTCGACTCAGTGCATAGTTCAAGCGAAAACGAAAAAAAAAACTCAACATATTCAAGGTGCAAAAGCAAATGGTCAAACACAAGGCTTTAACAAGGACTGGAAAAATCAGGTTCATAACAGCAGCAAGTGTCAAGCGGACAAATACAGTAACAAAGCAATGTAATTGTATGATCAGCATGGACATGGCATGTATATGAATGGGAGAATGTATAAGTAGTGATAGATGAAACAGTACAACAATTGATCAAAGCAGTATGGAGAATGAGAATGCACAAGGATGACACAGCAAAAATTCTTGCAAGATGCAGTATACATGAGTGGCAAATATAACATGGTCATGGGTGCACAAGCAACATGCGTATGGACAAAAACAAGAAAAGTCGCAAATGGACGATGACAATGTACAAAGCAGTGATCAAAGCATTGCAAGTATAACCAATAGGCAAAGCACGATTACATAAACAACATGGGCATGGTTACAGCAGGAATATCACTATACGAGCAGATGGACACAACATGGTATAGGTGAATACAAATAGAAATGAAGCAGCCAATATTCAATGCAACATACAACTAATGGAGCATACACTATGCACAAGTATTAAATTCAGCTAAGCATAGTTCAACATATTTTTTTAAACATAGTGATACAATGGAGTAGCAATAATTCAAGCAGCATGATTTGTAACAAGTGAATGATATGGCAACTGAATATGGATAGTTCAGATTGTGTCGATCTCAACATAGAAAGGCATAGCATAAATGGTGTTACAATGGCATGGTGCATTCACACTGGAGTCGAGCACAACACAGGTCATATAAGCAAGATACAAGGTGAACACTATTCAAGATAAGGCAGCAAAATCAGTATAGAAAAATCAGGAGAAAACAGTTTGATCAAGTGCAATATTAGTTCAAATCAGAAGCATCTGTTTAATGGGAATTCTACAATAGAAATTGTTCTTATCAGTCCAAAACAAAATCAATCAATGTATTAAAGTTCAAAGGAAAGCAAGCAGGTGAAAGTGGAACTTCACAAGCATGCCAAACGCAAAATTCAAGTGCAGTATCACAACGAAGTAGATCATATATGCAAAATCGAGCACAATATCTGTTCTTATCAAAGTAAGTCATGCAAGGTTTCAAAGATTTGAAGTACCAGAAATCGAGGTATCAGTCAAGAGTAATCAGGTATGGCATCAGTTTAAATTTGTTGAAAATCAGAGTATACTACCAGTTTTGAATAACTATAAATCAGGGCAGCAATTCAAGGTCGAGGCAAAAGTATCTGTCCAGTTTTTTTTAGGAAGCATCAAAAAGTCAGAGTTTAAATTCTTGGAGTATATACGAAATATATAAGGAAGATTTAAATGCCAAAATTCTCGCAAAGTTCCAGGAATCAAGGGATTGATCTAAAGCAGGAAATTCAAGTTTAAAGTATACAGGTTAAACGCAAGTTACTCCACAAAATTTGAATCGAAGAAATATCCAGAAGCAAATCTAGAAACCACAAAGTTTTCAAGCCCCAATATTTCTGTATATACCACGACCAAATCATAATACGAAATCAGAGATAATTTCGGATTTGAAATCCTATATAACACCCATATCATCATTGCCAACATATCATCTAAGTTCAAGCACAATTAAAGCATAAAATCGAATAGTAAAACCATACCAGAAATCGAGAAAACTTGGATCCAAATCAGAGTCCATAAATTCAACCGAAGAAGATACAAGCCGCCAGAGATTGAAGCCAAGAAGAATCGAGTAGCAGAGAACTGATTTTCATCAACCAGGCATCTCGATTCAGTATTTTCAGAAAAACCCTAGTTTTTTAAAAGCCGCTATTTCTATTTCCAGAGAGAGACAAAGGAAGTTTGGGCTAAATAAAATAAAGTTGTGGAGCAATTAAACAAGGGGTCGGCTAAGATTTAAAACTAAAAGGGATAACCCTTAGGTTAATTCCTATGGTTTTCAAACTTTTTAAAAAAGTGGTTTTTCTTGTTTTGATTTTTATTTGTTTTTAATTTCAAATTGTAATCGAGTGAGAGTTTTCTAGTTTGTCTCAAAACTAGAGAGACGAATTACGGGGATTGTAATTCGGGGAAATCTGGTTTCGGAGATAGAAACCAGTGCAGGGTTTTGAGCGTAGGGTTAATAACAGTTGGGAGCGAGTGTCGCGAGTTTACAGGGGATTGTAAGCTTAGAGATTGTTTTATCTCCTAGTAGAAACCTTGGGGAATGCAGTAGTAGGCAGGGTTTTGCCGAAGCTGGGTATATCTGTGTGTTATTTATTTTCTGTATTTATTCTGTTTTCAATCTGCACTGTGATTATTTAATTATTCTATGAAAATCCGCGTTAAACCCTATTCACCCCCCTCTAGGGTTAATTTAGATCCTACAAGTGGTATCAAAGCAGGTAGTTTTTATTTTATTTTAACTCTAGAGTCATGAATCTGTCTAATAATGCTTTTTCTGAGGGTCGGTCCATAGCTAGGCCACCAATGTTTAATGGAACTGATTATGCATATTAGAAAGCTAGGATGAAATTTTATTTGAGTTCAGTCGACTATGATGTGTGGGATATTATTGAAACGGGTTACAAATCTCCCACTGTTATTGTTAGTGGTGTTGAAATTCCTAAATCAAAAGACAGGTGGGACGCAAATGATAAAAAATTATTTTCAACTAATGCCAAAGCGATGAATTCTTAAATCTGCGATCTTGATAAAACTATATTTAATCGAATTTCTCATTGTGAGACTGCACAGGAAATATGGCTTACGTTGGAGGTCACACACGAAGGGACATCTCAAGTGAAGGAATCTCGTCTCGCTCTACTCAGCAACGAATATGAAAATTTCTCTATGCAAAAAGATGAAGATATAAAAGAGATGCATGGACGCTTCTCGTCACTAGTCTACAATGCAAAAGCTCTTGGCAAAACCTATACTGAAGTGGAATTGATCAGAAAAATATTGAGAGTGCTACCGATGAATTTTGAATCTAAGGTGACGGTGATACAAGAATCAAAAGATCTGAATAAAGTAAGCATGGAAGAGTTGATCGGAAATCTCATCACTTACGAGATGGAGTTAAAAGCAAGAGAAGAACGAAAGGATTCTGAATCAAAGAAAAAGATGATCGCTCTAAATAATTCTGTCGAAAGTAATGATAATGATCCCGCTGAAGAGCTAGCCATGGTTTTGAAAAAGTGGGCCAAAGGAAAATACAAACCACGAAAGAAGAATTCAAAAATCGACAAGTCCGAAAGTTCAGATAGTTCAGACGATGAAGTGTTTTGCTACAATTGCAAGAAACCCGGTCATATCAAACCAAATTTCCCACAGCTTAAAAATGAAAAGAGGAAGAAGTTCAGAAGGAAGAAGAAGGCTTTTGCTGCTACATGGGATGACGAGGAAGGAGAAGAAGTTTCTGAAAGTGATGAAGAAGAAGCTAATTTGTGTCGTCTTATGGCCCAATCTGATTCAGAAGGTAGTGAAGAGGATTCTAGTGAGGTATCGAATTTTACTTATAAAGATTTAATTTTAATGTGTTATGATCTCACGAAAACTGTTGATTCTCTTGAACTAAAAGTTAAGAAATTGAAATCTGATAGGTCAAAACTATTTCAAGAAAATAACAGTTTAGAAAGAAAACTTGAAAAGGGTAAGAATTCACCGTTTTCAGAATGTGAAAAATGTCAATTTTTGAGTAACAATTTTTTGAAATTAAAAACTGATCTTGAGTTACTTAAAAGTGAAAACGTGAATTTGAAAAATGAAAATCATGATTTTGAAAAGGAGATTGAAAAATTTAGAGAATATGAAAAACTTGATTTCGAAAAGCGAAAACAATTTGAAATTGAAATTTCTATGTCCAATGCTAAAATCAAAGCACTTGAAAACGATAATTTGATTTTAAAAAAAACTGATGCTGAAAAGAGGAAAATCGCTATTAATTGTTGTTCAAATTTAATGAACGAAAATAGCGATCTTAAATTTAAAATTCAACGACTTGAGTCAGCCTTAACTAAATTTTCTAAAGGAGAGAAATCATTGAATATGTTGTTAAAAAATCAATTTTTTGTTCAGAATAAAAAGGGACTTGGTTTTGAATCTGATCAAGTCGAAAAACAAAATTTTAATGATTTTAAAAATCCTTTAGTTGGCTTTGAAAACGATAAAATTGAATTTTTGAAATTTAATAATTTCAAAGGGTTTTTAAATCATAAACAAATTGATAACTTGTTTAAAAACAATTCATTTAAATATGTTTGGATTCCAAAAAATAACAAAATAAATTTAAACAAATCTAAACAAATTTGGGTTCCAAAGGGTGCGCTAGTGAATAGTAATGGATTGTTATATAAACGGGTTTGGGTACCAAAATGTGTAAACGAAGATAAGAGTGGTAAAGCAACTTTTGTTAGACCACTCGATCATATAAACATTTAGGTACCGAGGATAGGCTAAGGAACAACTGTGCTTAAGATAGATAAAATTCAAATCGATTCATATTATCAAATTATCTGGAGTTCCTTAGTCATAGATTTAGAGTCGGAGATTCATGGATCACATCGATTATGGTAAGTCAGGTATGATCTCTAAACTCGTATTTTTTTTTTAGTTTTTTTTTTTTACTTGGCTGATTTTGAAATCATTCATTATAGATTGTTGAATTTCCTAGATTATGAAAAAATTGATTTTTTGTAATTATCTTAGACTTGATCGCTGAATATTTCTTGTGTTTATCTAACAATTCTCAGAAAATTTCACTCATGACTCTTGCTTTGAAAGTGATCTTGTGCTGCTCTGATAAGGAAATTGATTTGATTTGGTGATTGGACAATGAGGTGAAAAATCAGTAAATAAATATCTTTAAAATTCCATAGACAATTTGAATTAAATATATAAGTTGTTTCAAAATTTTCTAGGAACAATCAATATTAAATTTTTTTAGATAATTTCATATTCTACTGATTGATTTTTGAAACTGATTTTCAAACTTGCATTGATATTTTCAAAAACTCCTTTTGAAATTGATATTTTCAATTTTAAAATTATTTTTGATTATTTATTCAAAAATTGAAATTATTGATTAATTTGAACCGTTTTGAGACTCATCAAAATTATTGATAGATTTATGAAACTGTGATGAGTTGTGACTATGGTATAATTCATAACTAGAGGAGATATTATTTTAAATCTCATGATTATTGGACAGATTTTATAATATCTTTGAATTAGAGCTTATTTCACGACCATCTTCTATATCTATCATTTTCTGTCATTCATCATGGTTTTATTTAATTTGGGGAGTTCTAATTATTCTTGAAATTAAAATAAATAAATAAATAAATAATTTATCCTTGGTACTCACTCCCATTTAAAAGTACTCGCGGTTATGCGTGGGTGAATTACCTTAATCTCTATGTGCTTCCATTCTCACTTAAAAGACCTTTGGGTTGTGCATGGATGGAACTCATTAGAGAGGATAAAGTTAAGTTACTACTAACCCCACTTAAAAGACCTTTGGGCTATGCGTGGTTAGAAAGTGCTTAACACAATTTGAGCATTCTTAAAATCTTCAAAATTCATATTAAAATATTCAAAAAAATTTATTGAACTCTCCTTATTCAATAAAATCCATCGTAAATCCATTCATTCTGAAAGTGAAATTTTGCTTCTGATTTAAAGATTATTATGATTTTTGTTTGACTAAATGAGTTTTACGATATATATTCTCTCTCTTGATTTGAATTTATATTTCTAGTCTATATTCATCACTGTTTCGATTTCTATTATTCTTTTGATGATAACAAAAGGGGGAGAATGGTCAAGATTTTGATTGATGAGTACTTAATTCGAAAATATTTTAAGACTGGAAATAAAATATCTAGGGGGAGTTCAGTTGTAGGGGGAGCAAACAAATAGGGGGAGTAATATATTTCATGTACAAACACATTTAACACATTCAAAATCTTGTATATGTTTGTCATCATCAAAAGGGGGAGATTGTTGAGTATAACATGTGATTTTTGTTTGACGATAACAAACATATATATATATATATATTTAAATGTGTTTGTAAATAGTACTATTCTATATTTTACACACAGAAATAAATATTTATTGAATAGAACACTACTATACAAAATTGAATATCCAAACAGTGATTTTATTCGAATAAATATTTTATTTCCATCATTTGAAATAGTACGTATACAACACTCCACTATTTACACATTCAAATATTTTTGAATATTTTTGTCATGACACATTTAACACATCACCGACATTGTACTATTAAAAGATTCAAACAAAATAAAAATAGACAAATTGAAATGAAAAACAAAAATAATATTTTGTTTCAATCAAATCTATTTATTACAAATAGTAGTACAATTTTTATTCACGTCCACAATCAATACGGAAATTCCTCATTACATATTCTTTCAGTTGTACAAACATTGTTTCTTACATATATACACACACTAACGTTGTTCTTGTCTTAATCTTCAGTCTTCTGTTTTCACAGCTTCCAATCCAGTCCAGTCACCATCTGCTCACCTGCCACATAAAACAAAAACACACACAGTACACTGCAAAGAAATAAAATTGAAGTGCATATAAATTTGAATTTATTTGAATTTTATTTGCCTCAGAATTTCGGTGTGTTTCTCATCATTTTTCTAGACTTGGTATGATATGCAGGAACAGAAAAACACGTCTGGATGGCTGCATATACACACGTGTATATGCACGTGTGCACTGCCTCGCCAATCCAGTGTGCAACTGAGGAGTAGCTATAAGGACCGTCTCAACTCAGTGCACAGTTCAAGCCAAAACGAAAAAAAAAACTCAACATATTCATGGTGCAAAAGCAAATGGTCAAACAAAAGGCATTAACAAGGACTGGAAAAATTAGGTTCATAACAGCAGCAAGTGTCAAGTGGACAAATACAGTAACAAAGCAAAGCAATTATATGATCAGCATGGACATGGCATGTATATGAATGGGAGAATGTACAAGTAGTGATAGATGAAACAGTACAACAATTGATCAAAGCAGTATGGAGAATGAGAATGCACAAGGATGACACAGCAAAAATTCTTGCAAGATGCAGTATACATGAGTGGCAAATATAACATGGTCATGGGTGCACAAGCAACATGCGTATGGACAAAAACAAGACAAGTCGCAAATGGCCGATGACAATGTACAAAGCAGTGATCAAAGCATTGCAAGTATAACCAATAGGCAGAGCACGATTACATAAACAACATGGGCATGGTTACAGCAGGAATATCACTATACGAGCAGATGGACACAACATGGTATAGGAGAATACAAATAGAAATGGAGCAGCCAATATTCAACGCAACATACAACTAATGGAGCATACACTATGAATAAGTATTAAATTCAGCTAAGCATAGTTCAACATATTTTTTTAAACATAGTGATACAATGGAGTAGCAATAATTCAAGCAGCATGATATGTAACAAGTGAATGATATGGCAACTGAATATGGATAGTTCAGATTGTGTCGATCTCAACATAGAAAGGCACAACATAAATGGTGTTACAATGGCATGGTGCATTCACAATGGAGTCGAGCACAACACAGGTCATATAAGCAAGATACAAGATGAACACTATTCAAGATAATGCAGCAAAATCAGTATAGAAAAATCAGGAGAAAACAGTTTGATCAAGTGCAATATCAGTTCAAATCAGAAGCATCTGTTCAATGGGAATTCTACAATAGAAACTGTTCTTATCAGTCCAAAACAAAATCAGCCAATGTGTTAAAGTTCAAAGGAAAGCAAGCAGGTGAAAGTGGCACTTCACAAGCAGGCCAAATGCAAAATTCAAGTGCAGTATCACAACGAAGTAGATCATATATGCAAAATCGAGCACAATATCTGTTCTTATCAAAGTAAGTCATGCAAGGTTTCAAAGATTTGAAGTACCAGAAATCAAGGAATCAGTCGAGAGTAATCAGGTATGGCATTAGTTTAAATTTGTTGAAAGTCAGAGTATACTACCAGTTTTGAATAATTATAAATCAAGGCAGCAATTCAAGGTCGAGGCAAAAGTATATGTCCAGTTTTTTTAGGAAGCATCAAAAAGTCATAGTTTAAATTCTTGGAGTATATACGAAATATATAAGGAAGATTTAAATGCCAAAATTCTCGCAAAGTTCCAGAAATCAAGGGATTGATCTAAAGCAGGAAATTCAAGTTTAAAGTATACAGGTTAAACGCAAGTTACTCCACAAAATTTGAATCGAAGAAATATCTAGAAGAAATTCTAGAAACCACAATGTTTTCAAGCCCCACTATTTCTGTATATACCACAACCAAATCATAATACGAAATCAGAGATAATTTCGGATTTGAAATCCTATATAACACCCATATCATCATTGACAACATATCATCCAAGTTCAAGCATAATTAAAGCATAAAATCGAATAGTAAAACCATACCAGAAATCAAGAAAACTTGGATCCAAATCAGAATCCATAAATTCAATCGAAGAAGATACAAGCCGCCAGAGATTGAAGCCAAGAAGAATCGAGCTGCAGAGAACTGATTTTCATCAACCAGGCATCTCGATTCAGTGTTTTCAGAAAAACCCTAGTTTTTTAAAAGCCGCCATTTCTATTTCCAGAGAGAGACAAAGGAAGTTTGGGCTAAATAAAATAAAGTGGTGGAGCAATTAAACAAGGGGCCGGCCAAGATTTAAAACTAAAGGGGATAAATCTTAGGTTAATTCCTATAGTTTTCAAACTTTTTTAAAAAGGGGTTTTTCTTGTTTTGGTTTTTATTTCTTTTTAATTTCAAATTGTAATCAAGTGAGAGTTTTCTATTTTGTCTCAAAACTAGAGAGACGAATTACGGGAATTGTAATTCTGGGAAATCTGGTTTCGGTGATAGAAATCAGTGCAAGGTTTTGAGCGTAGGGTTAATAACAGTTGGGAGCGAGTGTCGTGAGTTTACAGGGGATTGTAAGTGTAGAGATTGTTTTAACTCCTAGTAGAAACCTTGGGGAATGCAGCAGTAGGTAGGGTTTTGCCGAAGCTGGGTATATCTGTGTTTTATTTATTTTCTGCATTTATTCTGTTTTCAATCTGTGCTGTGATTATTTATTTATTCTGTGAAAATATACATTAAACCCTATTCACCCCCCCCCCTCTAGGGTTAATTTAGATCCTACACATTGTTCTTTATTTAGCATTGCACTGTTGTTTTATGCACTGGTATTCTTTGGAGGATACCCGTTCCGTGTTATACGGCGTGGTCCCTTGATTTACCTAACTTTAAAATAAAGATTAATAATTGTTTTAGTTCTCACACCAGTCACATGACTGATCTGGAGTTTATTGTTTTAACCTAAACTCTGGGCGCCCTTATTTTCGACACGGGCAGCCAGTAGTTTTGGTTTTGCAAATTTATATTCACAGGATCCTGGTTTATAGCTTGAATGATATCCGGAAAGCTCTGTATCCATATATCTCTTTCAGTTGTGTATTGTATTATTTTTCCGCTGCTATGTAATGTATTGTAAATCTTTGATATTTATTGAATGTATTTTATTCTTTCATACTTTGTATATTCTTGTATTCTGATGTAATTGTTGTAATAAGCAATGAAATGTGTAATAACCCGGAAATTAGAGCCAATTTAAAAAATTTATTTTGGCAATTTTAACGAATTTTGAATATTTAAAATGAATTATTTTAAATAATAACGACGAGAAATTTATTTTGAATAGAATTCGAACATATATATTATATAGATCGTCGTTAGAATATAAATAATTATTTTAAATTATAAAAGGAACTGAAAATGGCGCGGTAGTTCGATAATTCGATCTCAAATTTCAAATGAATGTGCAGGACGCAATATAAACCGGATTTTAGCGAAACCAAAAATATTAGAATCTAACAGAGAATATCATTCCAACGAATCTGAAAAATCAAAATTTCATAGCGGGAATCAAAAGATATGTCCAGTTGAAAATTCAGAATAGTCGCTATGGAATTCAGGCACTTAAGAATAGCCATTTTGCAAATGACCTCGGATTTCAAGGAAACCACTTTTGTTGGATCCGTGAGGTCAAGTTATTGCTAGGTTTAAAATTTTGTAATTTTTCGAATCAATATGTGAGCGTGGGAAAGGAAAACGCGTTTGACCAGTTTCAGTTTATTTTAATCGACTGGAAAATGGCCATTTTTCAAACGGTCTCAGAATTCGACGAAATTAGTTTTGTTAGGACCATATCGTCAATACGAAGCTAGAAAATATTTTTATGGAATTTTTCGAGTCAGTATGTGGCCCCGGTAAATTGAAATGTGCGTTTAAATTGAATATATAAAGATTTATATTTTAAATTCAACGGAAACTGATTGTAATGGTCGAAGTGGCCTGCGATACATATCCCATTGTGTTCGAAATGGGGGTAATAAGCTAGGGACGACAGTCGGTGGGTTCGATTTCGAGTTAGAAATAAAAAGTTGCTTTTTCGATTAGGAATTAAATAAATATAAATATTATATTCCCTCCCCTTTTCTCTTATCCCTCTCCTCCCCGTTTACTTTTCAGAAATCGATTAAAATAGAAAAAAAAGAGAAGGAGAAAAAGGAAGAGGACGACGGAGCCTCCCTCGCCTCGACCTCGTCCGCCGCCCAGCCATCAGGAGGCGCTCGCCTCCGACAAGACCCACCCCCTACCTCGCGCCCCGACGCTGCTCCCTTCTTTCCCCTTAGCCCCTCCATCTCGACCTCTGTAAACCGCCACCCCATTGTCCACCGCACCCCTCCAGCCTAGAAACCCTAGCCGACGCCCAAATCCCCAACCGCCTCCGATAGTGCAGAAGCCCCCCTCTCCAGCGACGGGCACCAAGGCCTTCCACCCTAACTCCAAGACGCTGTGAGTTCGTTTGTTCTTTTTATTTGTTCATTTTTGTTTAGCTTTGTTTATTTTAATGAATGAAAAAGAAAAATCAATTTTATTATATGATCAAGTATAGAAAGATTGGATTTTTTTATCACATAAAGATTTGATGTTTAATTATACAAAGGAATGATTTTTCTTGATTTGAAGATATGAAAACACTTTGATTTGAAAATATAAATACACTAGCAAAGATCGAATCTTTAAATTAGCAAAGACTGATTTTTATAAAGTAGTAGTATTAAAAATATGATTTTTATATAATAGAGAAATTAAAAATATAATTTTTATATAATGAAGAAGTTAGAAATATGATTTTTATATATGTAACGAAATAAAATTCTGATTTTTATTATATATATGTTGAGATAAAAAGATGTGATTTTTAACAACATAAAAATTCGATTTTTATATATTGAATAGCGAAGTAAAAATATGATTTTTATAAGATGGAGAATATAAAGATGCAATTTTTATATATGTTATAGCAAAGTAAAAATTCGATTTTTATATATGTAGTGGCTATGGGCAACAAAAGTGGCAAAAGGCGAGAATGACGAAGATATCTACATAAGAAGAGTCGTGGTATTGGATTAGCTAGTCGGTGAGAACTTCTCACTTTTAATTTAATTTTCTGGTTAAAATATATTCTAGGATGCAGACGGTGTTTAGTAGCACCCGACACCCGTCGTCCACAGACCATGGACGGCTTGTATGCTTGTTTGTTTGATTTTGATGTGTAGTTGATTGTGTGATGTGATGTGAAATGAAATAAAATATTTATGTAGTTAAAAATATTTTATAGTTGAAAATATAATTTTTAACATGAATGTGAATAAATATTTATAAACAAATCGGAGATTTGTTTATATACACTGATTTGATTGATATTGATTGGGATGATAAATTTTACACATCGTCCAACTGCACAAATAAAATCTGTGTTTGATTGTTTGAAACCCCACACGAGTATTGGGATGATATATGACCTACACTAATCCCAATAATTAGTTGTATGTCGATCGATTGATTGACAGACTGTTATAAGCGTTAAATATTTATATTTGATGCTTATACAGTGTAGAATGCACTTTGGATGACGGTTGATTATTTGTCATTGTTTATATATACATGCGTTGTATGGAAATCCATAGAAATAAAATCTATGGTAATTGATTGGGCCTCATTCCAATATTTGAAAAGAAATATTTGAATAGAAATATTTGAAAAAGAAATATTTGAAATAGAATATTTGAAAATAGAAATATATGAAGTCGTGTTGATTAGATTGACGCCATTTTGACGTGAACGATATTTATATCGATTTTATTCAAATTGAAGTGATATTAAAGTGAATTGAATTCGAATTAAATTGAATTGATTTGAAAATCGAAATAAACTGAAATGATTTGAAATTCGAAATAAATTGAAATAGAATTGAAATCGTTTTGAAATGAATTCGAATTGAAATTGAATAGAATTGAATTCGAATTGAAATTGAATAGAATTGAATTCGAATTGAATAGAAATGAATTCGAATTGAAATTGAATTAATTTGAAATTCAAATTGAATTGAAAATGAACTGAAATTGAGTTAAAAATCATTTTGAATTGAAATCGACGAAGTATACATTATATATATTATATATATAATATAATGGCCTGAATAGAACGCGCCGCGCCGCGATAGTTCGCGAATTTCGACCATTGACTTCGAATTGACGTTGCGGGAGATCCGACTGTCGGATTCTCCTAGAACTGGAACCGTTGGGTTCGTATCGAAAAGAGCTTTCTAAAGAATATTAGAAATTTGAAATCTAACGGTTGGATTTGGAATTATGCCCAAATCAAATTTGAAAAAGGTCGCTGTAAGTGCAGTTCGATGGCCGCTGATGGAAATCGACTGTACGGGCCTTGATAAAATTATTAAAAATAGTAATAATTTGTGTAAAATCATAAGAAATGATTTGTGAAGAATTGGGATGAAAAACTCCATATTTGAAAAGATAAAAATAGATTTTTATCGAAATGAACTAGTTTTGAACTAGAATAATAATTTATTTATTTTTAGAATAAATAAATTTGAATTGAAATGGTTTTAAAAGTAACCAGAATTTCCAATAATTGAATTGGAATGGATTTGAATCGAAATTGTCTTTGGAATATTTCGATGTTGGATTTCGTGATTATGCAGATATTGTTATGGAAATTTGAAAGATATATTTATCGTTATTTCCAATACGATATTTGTTGGTCGTAGAATTTGATATTGAATATAAGCCGATATATTTTCTATTCAGAGCCTTGTATTTAAATATCAAATGTGATTTGGGTTTGTCGTGAATGGTGTCTTCATTAACACTGTTCTTAAGCCCAGTTGAGGAAAATATTAAATCTTTTTGTTTAGATTTAATGAAGTGGACCAATTAAATAATATTTAATTGGAATTGAATTGGTGTTGATTTTTGGGTTTATCGTGAACAGTGTTTTAAATAACACTTGTTCTTTAACCCGATAATTAATGAAATGTGATTTTGGGTTGTCATGAACGATATCTTCAATAATACTATTCTTATACCCAAAAAGAAGTAAAGAAAATCAGAAACTAACTGGAGGTTAGTTAAGTTGAATGGTTTCTGGGGTATTGATCTGATGTTGGTTTCGGCCTTTGGGGTTAATACTTAGGGAATTGTTCTCTTACTAATTTACGGGTAGGGACCGATTGAAATGTGATGTGATTTTGGGGTTTATCGTGAACCGTGTTTTAAATGACACTGATTCTTTAACCCAGTTAAAGATTAAAACTAAGTGGAGTTTTAATGAATCTTTAATTAGATTGAAAAGATCGAGAATGGAGTATCACCAGTTTTGCTCCAGGCGATAGTTAAATCTTTAATTAGATTTGAATGTGAAATGGTAATTGAATTTACCGATAACACCGTGGTGTTAGATATGAAGCAAGACCAGTTTTAATTCAAGGGATGAATAGGTTGGGATTGGGAAATTAAAACAAATGATTACTTCGATAAGGTTCCTTAATCCCGACTAGTTTGAAGTAGTATTAAAAAGAAGATTAAAGAATAAATTTGAAAGGATTTATCTTTGATCAAATTAATGGGAACCTTTCCCTAAGAATGTGAAATTTAGAAACTAACTGTCGGTTAGCTGAGAAGAATGGTTTCCTGGGTATTGATCTGATGTTGGTTTCGGCCTTCGGGGTTAATATTTGGGGAATTATTCTCTTGCTAATTTACGGTTAGTGACTGATGAATTGGAATAAGGCGTATGTTGTGTTTGTGTAACACTTTTTTATTATATACGCGAGTTTTTCAGAAAGACCGAGTTTACCCCATTCTGAATAACCGATTCGACGTGATGTCGAAGATGAAGACGATGGTATAAGACTGGAGGTCTTCTCGTCGTTTGGATAATTACTGATGATCTTGATTGGGTCGTACACCCAAGAGGAGGGAATCAGTTGGTGATCGTCCATACGTACTTGGAGATCGATGGATATGCGGGGTACTAGGTGCCTCCAGTTTCGTTTAGACCCAGAACGAACTTGTAAATGGACTTTGTGTCTGACATTGGATTTAATTCTATGTTACCGATATCGATTGCATAGAGTGGTTTGCCTGTGTGGCATGCTAAGATGCAAATGATCAAGGCTTCTGTTGAAAAGCAGAGTCTTGTGGTTGATGATCAAAGAACGGCCTGTGTGGCTTAGCTTTGAGTAGCGTTAATTCGCGAGCCTCACACCCGCTGGTGAACCAGAAACGGGAGAGGACCTCACGGAGGGCATGTGTTTCCTTCTAGCTAGAAGAGGCGTCAGTGGTTTTACACGCCCTGACGAGTTTGACTTATGTGGTTGTTGGTTTGCGAGGCGCCTCGGATATATCGGTCGATCCGGGACCGATGGAGTCATTCGTTGGCTCATTTACGCCCCATAGGGCAGGGAAACGCAGTGTTCAGGAATTTTAATCCACATCGGTGGACCGGCCCTGTCGCTCCAAAGGCTTGACTGAGTACTTACCTGAGACATGGGCTAGATTGTCTCGAATCGGTAGAGGATGATCCCTAGCCTCAGTTCGTAGATGGAAATCCAATTTCCAAATACGAGACTTTGCGGTTTTATTTGTAGAGCCTAGTATTGGTGACATAGTAGCATGGGATGCTATGCCGTCTATGATTGATACTTATGATTTGAAGTTGTTTTATACACTATACACTTATTATAGTATCAAATGAATTGTTTTTAAACGTACCAAGCATTCTTTGGCTATTATAAGGTAAAAACCCTATCCCCCGGCTTGCGTTGCATTGTGTGATAGGACCTGGGTCTTATAATAGCTTCATTTTTCTTTATTTAGCATTGCGCTGTTTGTTTTATGCACTGGTATTCTTGGGAGGAAACCCATTCCGTGTTATATGGCGTGGTCCCTTGATTTACCTAACTTTAAAATAAAGATTAATAACTATTTTAGTTCTCACACCCGTCACATGACTGACCTAGAGTTTATTGTTTTAACCAAAACTCTGGGTGCCCTTATTTTGACACAGGCAGCTAGTAGTTTCTGTTTTGCAGATTTATGAACCTGGTTAACAGCTGGAACGATATCCGGAAAGCTTTGTATCCGTGTATCTTCTTCAGTTGTATTTTGTATTGTTTTTTGCTACTATGTAATTTATTGTAATCTCTGATATTTTTCTGTTGTGTAATATTTATTTATAATCTGTATATTCTTGTAATCTGATGAATTGTTGTAATAGGAATGAAATGTTCTTCCATCTGCGTTCAGTTTGTGGCTTGCTCTCGAACTATCCGCGCTTTCCTTACCGGGGAAGTTACGGGTTCTTACAGTGGTATCATAGCTTTGGTTTACAAAGCTCGAAGAACAAGACACATTAGAACCGTACGAAAGAATTCATTAGAGATTGGATTAGTAATATCCAATGGGAATGACTCGTTAGAGATAGGATCAGCAGTATCCTAGAACGAGTGTGAAGAGTATATTTTTCAATTGGAAACGAATTTTGTTTTGAAAATTTAAATCAATTATACGTATTTGAATATTTATGCATAATTGATTTGGACAATCTAATATATAAAGATTTTGCATATACGTCCTGCAAACGTGTATTCGAGGTTTTAATATACTGGATAGTTATAGGATCATACTCTAGTTGCCCGGGGATAATTCTGGTAATGGGGCACCGTCGCCAGTATTTATTTTCGAGAAACAAAAGTGAGATTTCTATATTTCCATTAGACTGGTGTGAGAACCAAAATATAGCTAGAATACATTGTTGTGAATTGGCACCAAAAATGTGATTTTTGACTATATATCAAAGTTATGAATTTGAAAATCTATTCACTATTTGATTGCTGGTTGTATTGTTTGATTATTGTTTGAATAATTAAATGTTGAACCTTTAGTCAAATTGTACCAAAAAGTGAATTGTATTGAAAATTGGTTGGAATTGCATGCATATACATGTATATACATTGAACATGTCATTGCAAGGAGGCTAGAGAAGAGGAATAAAATTGTTTGCCCGACAAATAGGTACATGTTTATTGTATTTCTTGAGTTTTTGGTGACATTATGAGCCGATTGGCTAGCCGCTTAGCTTTTTCTTTTTCTTTTTGACTGAAGAAGGCCATGGGAGGCTATATGAAATATCCCGAAGTCCCCGGTGCAGGGCAGGTTATGGCGAAATTTTTCGAAAATTTAGGCTGTTAGCCAAATTTTTGAAAAATTTGAAAAGTTCTTAGAAACTGAAAAGTTGAATAACTTAAGCCGTAATGAAAAAATTGAAAGTTGAGTTGTTTTGTTAAACAACTTTCGGCTTCGTTCCTTTTCGGGGACGAAAAGTTATAAGTGGGGGAGATTGTAATAACCAGGAAATCCGAGCCAATTTAAAATTTTTATTTTGGCAATTTTAACGAATTTTGAATATTTAAAATGAATTATTTTAAATAATAACGACGAGAAATTTATTTTGAATAGAATTCGAACGTATATATTATATAGATCGTCGTTAGAATGTAAATAATTATTTTAAATTATAAAAGGAATTGAAAATGGCGCGGTAGTTCGCTAATTCGATTTCGAATGAATGTGCAGGACGCAAAATAAACAGGATTTAAGCGAAACCAAAAATATTAGAATCTAATAGAGAATATCTTTTCAACGAATCTGAAAAATCAAAATTTCATAGCGGGAATCAAAAGATATGTCCAGTTGAAAATTCAGAATAGTCGCTATAGAATTCAGGCCCTTAAAAATAGCCATTTTGCAAACGACCTCGGATTTCGATGAGACCACTTTTGTCGGATCCGTGAGGTCAAGTTATTGCTAGGTTTCAAATTTCGTAATTTTTCGAATCAATATGTGAGCGTGGCAAAGGAAAACGCATTTGACCAGTTTCAGTTGATTTTAATCGACTGGAAAATGGCCATTTTTCAAATGGTCTCAGAATTCGACAAAATTAGTTTTGTTAGGACCGTATCGTCAATATGAAGCAAGAAAATATTTTTATGGAATTTTTCGAGTCAGTATGTGGCCCCGGCAAATTGAAATGTGCGTTTAAATTGAATATATAAAGATTTATATTTTAAATTCAACGGAAACTGATTGAAGCGGTCGAATTTGCCTGCGATACATATCGTATTGTGTTCGAAATGGGGGTAATGCGCTAGGGACGACAGTCGGTGGTTTCGATTTCGAGTTAGAAATAAAAAGTTGCTTTTTCGATTAGGAATTAAATAAATATAAAATATTATATTCCCTTCCCTTTTCCCTTATCCCTCTCCTACCCGTTTACTTTTCAGAAATCGATTAAAATAGAAAAAAAAGAGAAGGAGAAAAATGAAGAGGACGACGGAGCCTCCCTCCCCTCGACCTCGTCCGCCGCCCAGACAACAGGAGGCGCCCGCCTCCGATAAGACCTACCCCCTACCTCGCGCCCCGACGCTGCTCCCTTCTTCCCCCTTAGCCCCTCCATCTCGACCTCTGTAAACCGCCACCCTATTGTCCACCGCACCCCTCTAGCCTAGAAACCCTAGCTGACGCCCAAATCCCCAACCGCCCCCGACAGTGCAGAAGCCGCCCTCTCCAGCGACGGGCACCAAGGCCATCCACCCCAACTCCAGGATGCTGTGAGTTCGTTTGTTCTTTTTATTTGTTTATTTTTGTTTAGCTTTGTTTATTTTAATGAATGAAAAAGAAAAATCAATTTTATTATATGATCAAGTATACAAAGATTGGATTTTTTATCACATAAAGATTTGATGTTTAATTATACAAAGGAATGATTTTTCTTGATTTGAAAATATGAAAACACTTTGATTTGAAAATATAAATACACTAGCAAAGATCGAATCTTTAAATTAGCAAAGACTGATTTTTATAAAGTAGAAGTATTAAAAATATGATTTTTATATAATAGAGAAATTAAAAATACAATTTTTATACAATGAAGAAGTTAGAAATATGATTTTTATATATGTAACGAAATAAAAATCTGATTTTTATTATATATATGTTGAGATAAAAAGATGTGATTTTTAACAACATAAAAATTCGATTTTTATATATTGAATAGCGAAGTAAAAATATGATTTTTATAAGATGAAGAATATAAAGATGCGATTTTTATATATGTTATAGCGATGTAAAAATTCGATTTTTGTATATGTAGTGGCTATGGGCAACGAAAGTGGCAAAAGGCGAGAACGACGAAGATTTCTACATAAGAAGAGTCGTGGTATTGGATTAGCTAGTCGGTGAGAACTTCTCACTTTTAATTTAATTTTCTAGTTAAAATATATACTAGAATGCAGACGGTGTTTAGTAGCACCCGACACCTGTCGTCCACAGACCATGGACGGCTTGTATGCTTGTTTGTTTGATTTTGATGTGTAGTTGATTGTGTGATGCGATGTGAAATGAAATAAAATATTTATGTAGTTAAAAATATTTTATAGTTGAAAATATAATTTTTAACATGAATGTGAATAAAAATTTATAAACATATCGGAGAGTTGTTTATATACACTGATTTGATTGATATTGATTGGGGCGATAAATTTTACACATCGCCCAATTGCACAAATAAAATCTGTGTTTGATTGTTTGAAACCCCACACGGGTATTGGGATGATATATGACATACACTAATCCCAATAATTAGTTGTATGTCGATCGATTGATTGACAGACTGTTATAAGCGTAAAATATTTATATTTGATGCTTATACAGTGTAGAATGCACTTTGGATGATGGTTGATTATTTGTCATTGTTGATATATACATGCGTTGTATGGAAATCCATAGAAATAAAATCTATGGTAATTGATTGGGCCTCATTCCAATATTTGAAAAGAAATATTTGAATAGAAATATTTGAAAAAGAAATATTTGAAATAGAATATTTGAAAATAGAAATATATGAAGTCGTGTTGATTAGATTGACGCCATTTTGACGTGAACGATATTTATATCGATTTTATTCAAATTGAAGTGAATATTAAAGTGAATTGAATTCGAATTAAATTGAATTGATTTGAAATTCGAAATAAACTGAAATGATTTGAAATTCAAATTAAATTGAAATAGAATTGAAATCGTTTTGAAATGAATTCGAATTGAAATTGAATAGAATTGAATTCGAATTGAAGTTGAATAGAATTGAATTCGAATTGAAATTGAATAGAATTGAATTCGAATTGAAATTGAACGGAAATGAATTCGAATTGAAATTGAATTAATTTGAAATTCAAATTGAATTGAAATTGAATTAAAAATCGTTTTTAATTGAAATCGACGAAGTATATATTATATATATTATATATATAATATAATGGCCTGAATAGAACGCGCTGCGCCGCGGTAGTTCGCGAATTTCGACCATTGACTTCGAATTGACATTGCGGGAGATCCGACTGTCGGATTCTCCTAAAACCGGAACCGTTGGGTTCGTATCGAAAAGAGCTTTCTTACGAATATTAGAAATTTGAAATCTAACAGTTGGATTTGGAATTATGTCCAAATCAAATTTGAAAAAGGTTGCTGTAAGTGCAGTTCGATGAATGTTGATGGAAATCGACTGTACGGGCCTTGATAAAATTATTAAAAATAGTAATAATTTGTGTAAATCTTAAGAAATGATTTGTGAAGAATTGGGATGAAAAACTCCATATTTGAAAAGATAAAAATAGATTTTTATCGAAATGAACTAGTTTTTGAACTAGAATAATAATTTATTTATTTTTAGAATAAATAAATTGGAATTGAAATGGTTTTAAAAGTAACCAGAATTTCCAATAATTGAATTGGAATGGATTTGAATCGAAATTGTCTTTGGAATATTTCGATGTTGGATTTCGTGATTATACAGATATTGTTATGGAAATTTGAAAGATATATATATCGTTATTTCCAATACGATATTTGTTGGTTGTAGAATTTGATATTGAATATAAGCCGATATATTTTCTATTCAGAGCCTTGTATTTAAATATCAAATGTGATTTGGGTTTGTCGTGAATGGTGTCTTCATTAACACTGTTCTTAAGCCCAGTTGAGGAAAAGATTAAATATTTTTGTTTAGATTTAATTAAGTGGACCAATTAAATAATATTTAATTGGAATTGAATTTGTGTTGATTTTTGGGTTTATCGTGAACAGCGTTTTAAATAACACTTGTTCTTTAACCCGATAATGAAAGAAATGTGATTTTGGGTTTTCATGAACGATATCTTCAATAATACTATTCTTAGACCCAAAAAGAAGTAAAGAAAATCAGAAACTAACTGGAGGTTAGTTAAGTTGAATGGTTTCTGGAGTATTGATCTGATGTTGGTTTCGGCCTTCGGGGTTAATACTTAGGGAATCGTTCTCTTACTAATTTACGGGTAGGGACTGATTGAAATGTGATGTGATTTTGGGTTTTATCGTGAACCGTGTTTTAAATGACACTGATTCTTTAACCCAGTTAAAGATTAAAACTAAGTGGAGTTTTAATGAATCTTTAATTAGATTGAAAAGATCGAGAATGGAGTATCACCAGTTTTGCCCCAGGCGATAGTTAAATCTTTAATTAGATTTGAACGTGAAATGGTAATTGAATTTACCGATAACACAGTTGTGTTAGATATGAAGCAAGACCAGTTTTACTTCATGGGATGAATAGGTTGGGATTGGGAAATTAAAACAAATGATTACTTCAGTAAGGTTCGTTAATCCCGACTAGTTTGAAGTGATATTCAAAAGAAGATTAAAGAATAAATTTGAAAGGATTTTTCTTTGATAAAATTAATGGGAACCTTTCCCTAAGAATGTGAAATTTAGAAACTAACTGTCGTTTAGCTGAGAAGAATGGTTTCCTGGGTATTGATTTGATGTTGGTTTCAGCCTTCGGGGTTAATATTTGGGGAATTATTCTCTTGCTAATTTACGGTTAGTGACTGATGAATTGGAATGCGGCGTATGTTGTGTTTTTGTAACACTTGTTTATTTTATACGCGAGTTATTCAGAAGGACCGGGTTTACCCCATTCTGAATAACTAATTCGACGTGATGTCGAAGATGAAGATGATGGTAGAAGACCGGAGGTCTTCTCGTCATTTGGATAATTACTGATGATCTTGATAGGGCCGTACACCCAAGAGGAGGGAATCAGTTGGTGATCGTCCAGACGTACTTGGAGATCGATGGACATGCGGGGTACTAGGTGACTCCGGTTTCGTTAGACCCAGAACGAACTTATAAATGGACTGTGTGTCTGACATTGGATTTCATTCTGTGTGGCTGATATCGGTTGCATAGTGTGGTTTGCCTGTGTGGCATGCTAAGATGCAAAAGATCGACGCTTCTGTTGAAAAGCAGAGTCTTGTGGTTGATGATCAAAGCATGGCCTTTGTGGCGTAGCTTTGTGTAGCGTTAATTCGCGAGCCTCACACCCCGGTGGTGAACCAGAAACGGGAGAGGACCTCAGGGAGGGCATGCGTTTCCTTCTGGCTAGAAGTGGCGTCAGTGGTTTTACACGCCCTGACGAGTTTGACTTATGTGATTGTTGGTTTGCGAGGCGCCTCGGATATATCGGTCGATCATGGACCGATGGAGTCATTCGTTGGCTTATTTACGCCCCATAGGGCGGGGAAACGCAGTGTTCAGGAATTTTAATCCACATCGGTGGACCGGCCCTGTTGCTCCAAAGGCTTGACTGAGTACTTGCCTGAGACATGGGCTAGATTGTCTCGAATCGGAAGAGGACGATCCCTAGCCTCAGTTCACAGATGGAAATCCAATTTCCAAATACGAGACTTTGCGGTTTATTTGTAGAGCCTAGTATTCGCGACATAGCAGCATGGGATGTTATGCCGTCTATGATTGATACTTATGATTTGAAGTTGTTTTATACACTATACACTTATTATTGTATCAAATGAATTGTTTTTAAACGTACCAAGCATTCTTTGGCTATTATAAGGTAAAAACCCTATCCCCCGGCTTGCGTTGCATTGTGTGATAGGACCTGGGTCTTATAATAGGTTCATTTTTCTTTATTTAGCATTGCGCTGTTTGTTTTATGCACTGGTATTCTTGGGAGGAAACCCGTTCCGTGTTATACGGCGTGGTCCCTTGATTTACCTAACTTTAAAATAAATATTAATAACTGTTTTAGTTCTCACACCAGTCACATGACTGACCTGGAGTTTATTGTTTTAACCTCAACTCTGGGTGCCCTTATTTTGACACGGGCAGCTTGTAGTTTCGGTTTTGCAGATTTATATTCACAGGAACCTGGTTAACAGCTGGAACGATATCCGGAAAGCTTTGTATCCATATATCTTCTTCAGTTGTATTTTGTATTGTTTTCTGCTACTATGTAATTTATTGTAATCTCTGATATTTTTCTGTTGTGTAATATTTATTTATAATCTGTATATTCTTGTAATCTGATGAATTGTTGTAATAGCAATGAAATGTTCTTCCGTCTGCGTTCTGTTTGTGGCTTGTTCTCGAACTATCCGCGCTTTCCTTACCGGGGAAGTTACGGGTTTTTACAAAATGTTCTTCTGTGTGTGTTCTGATCTGTCTTGTCCTCAATTCAATCCGTGCTTTCCTTCGCGGGGAAGTTCGGGTCGTCTCAGCTGGTATTAAAGCTTTGGTTTACAAAGCTCGAGAACAAGACATATTAGAACCGAACGAAAGAATTCATCAGAGATTGGATTAGTAATATATAAGGAGAATGACTCGTTAGAGATAGGATCAGTAGTATCCTAGAACGAGTGTGAAGAGTGATGTTTTTAAAATAAAATTGAAAACAATTTTTGTTTTGAAAATTTAAATCAATTATTCGTATTTGAATATTTATTTGTATTGAATTTGGGCAATCCAATATATAAAGATTTTTCATATACGTCTGATCCACATGCGTTCAAAGTTTTAATATACTGGATGGATATAGAATCATACTCTAGTAGCCCAAAGATGATTCTGATGATTGAGTACTCGTCATCAGGATTTATGTTCGAGTGACGAAAGTGGGATTTCTATATGATTCCAATTGACTGGTGTGAGAACCAAAATTAGATAGGGTCTATTGTTGTGATTTGGCACCAAAAATGATATTTTTTGACTATGTATCCAACTTATGAATTTGAAAAGATAATCAACTAATTGATTGTTGGTTGTGTTGTTTGGTTATTGTTTGATTAATTAAATGTTGAACCTTTAGCCAAATTGAACCAAATGGTGAATTGTATTGAAATTTTTTCGCATTTGCATACATATACATGTACTTACATTGAACAGCTCATAACAAGGAGGCTAGAGTAGAAGAATAAAATTGTTTGCCCGACAAATAGGTATATGTTCATTGTATTTCTTTGGGTTTGGATGATTTTATGAGCAGATTGGATAGCCGCTTGGCTTTTTCCTTTTCTTTTGGATTGGTGACGGCCATGGGAGGCTATTTGAAATATCGTGAAGTTCCCGATGCAGGGGAGTTTATGGCGAAATTTTTCGAAAATTTAGGGTGTTAGCTAAGTTTATGAAAAATTTGAAAAGTTCTTAGAAACTGAAAAGTTGAAGAACTTAAGTCGTAATGAAAATAAGGAAATTTGAGTTGATTAGTTAAACAACTTTGGCTTCGTTCCTTTTCGGGGACGAAAAGTTTTAAGTGGGGGAGATTGTAGTAACCCAGAAATCTGAGCCAATTTAAAAAAAATTATTTTGGTAATTTCGATGAATTTTGAATATTTAAAATGAATTATTTTAAAAAATAACGTTGAGAAATTTATTTTGAATAGAATTAGAACGTATATATTTATTCGAGTCGATGTTAGAATATAAATAATTATTTATAATTATAAAAGGAATTTAAAATGGCGCGGTAGTTCGAAAATTCGATTTCATATTTCAAATGGATGTACAGGATTCAAAATAAACCGGATTTTAGCGAAACCAAAAATATTAGAATCTATTTGAAAATATCTTTCCAACGAATCCGAAAAATTAAATTTCATAGCGGGAATAAAAAGATATGCCCAGTTGAAAATTCAGAATAGTCGCTATGGAAAATATAGCCCTTAAAAATGGAAATTTTGCAAACGACCTCTGTTTTCAACAAAACCACTTTTGTTGGATCCGGGATGTCAAGTTATTGCTAGATTCCAAAATTAGTAATTTTCTGAATCAATATGTGAGTGTGGCGAAAGAAAACGTGTTTTGACAGTTTCAGTCAATTTCGATCGACCAGAAAATGGCCATTTTTCAAATGGTCTCAGAATTCGACGAAATTAGTTTTGTTAGAACCGTATCGTCAATACGAAGTTAGAAAATATTTTCCGGGAATTTTTAGAGTCCATATGTGGTCTTGGTAAATTGAAATGTGCATTCAAAATTCAATATGTAGACTGATATTTTGATTTTGATGGAAACTGATCGAAACAGCTGAATGAACTTACGAAACATATCCCATTGTGTTCGGAATGGGGGTAAATAGCTAGGGACGACAGTCGTTGGTTCTCGTTTGGAGCCCGAACAAAAAGTCAACCCTCTTTGAAAATAAATTAAAATAATATATATATATATATATATTTATATAACCGCCTACCCCTTACTTTCTCTCACCCTCCCACCGTCTCTTTTCAGATCGAGAAAATGAAAAAAAAGAAAAAAAAGAAATTGCTCCGCCACTTGCCGCCGCTCACCGGAGGCGCACCCTACCCCAGCCCCACCGATCGACGGCGCATCCCATCCGACCCCGCCTCCCTCGTCCGCTTCTATCTCCCTCCCTCAGTATCGAAATCCACGCCCCCCTAAAGACCGTTGCACCACCAACCCGCTACGCCTCCCCTCCTTCGTCCACTACCACCGCCGGTGACAAGGCGCCTCCCTCTGGCCTCTGACCAACAGCAAAACCCCTTCATTCTAACTGTAAGTTATATATATATATATTCTTTATTTTATTTCAATTTTTTTATGTAGTACGCTTTAAACAAAAATATGATTTATGTGTATAAATCGTTAAATTTATTCTTAGTTTTAATTTGATAAAAAGATGGTTTTTATTATCAAGAAAGTGATATAAAAAATACGACTTTTAAAATAGGAAAGTGTAGATCTTTCAAAGAAGAAAGTTAGGATTTTTAAAACAAGAAAGTTAGGATTTTTAAAACAAGAAAGTTAGGATTTTTAAAATAAGAAAGTTAGGATTTTTAAAACAAGAAAGTTAGGATTTTTATAACAAGAAAGTTAGGATTTTTCAAACTAAAAAGATAGGATTTTTATTTAGAAAAGATGGAATTTTTATTTATGAAAAAATCAAGACTTTTTAATATATGTATATATATATATATATATATATATATATATATAACGATATAAAGAGATGATTTTTAAAATATGAACTCCGATATAAAAATATAATTTTTATATGGAAAGTAACATTATAAAATATCATCTTTAACATATACCACGTGAAACAGATCTCCCTGAGAAGCACGGCAAATTTTTCTACATATGAAGAGTCGCGGCATTTGGTTTAGCTCTCGGTGAGAACTTCTCACTTTTAATTTGTTTTTTAGTTGAAATATATACTACGATGCAGACGGTGCTTAGCAGCACCCGACACCCATTGTCCACAGACCATAGACGACTTGTTTGTTTGTTGTTTGTGGTGTGATATTGATTGTGTGATGTGGAATGGATGAAAATATTTTATATTTAAAAATATAATTTTTAACATGTATATAAAATAAATATTTATAAACAAATCGAACGATTTGTTTATATACACACATTTGACTGATATTGATTGGGAGGATAAATTTTACACATTGCCGAACTGCACAAATAAAACCTGTGCTTGATTGTTTGAAACCCCACACGGGTGTTGGGATGATATTTGGGGTAAACTAAACCCAAATAATTAGCTGTATGTCGATCGATTGATTGACAGGCTGGTATAAGCGTTAAATATTTATAATTGATGCTTATGCGGTGTAGAATGCACTCTGAATGATGGTTGATTATTTATCGTTGCTATTATTTACATGTGTTGTAGGGAATCCATATAATTAACATTATATGGTAATTGATTGGGCCTCATTCCAAGTTGGAAAATAAATATATATTCATGTGTTGAATAAATGAAAATTCAAGAGTTGAATAAAATATATATTCATGTGTTGAATAAAAGAAAATTCATGTGTTGAATAAATGGTTGATTATTTATCGTTGCTATTATATACATGTGTTACAGGGAATCCATATAATTTACATTATATGGTAATTGATTGGGCCTCATTCCAAGTTGGAAAATAAATATATATTCATGATTTGAATAAAAGAAAATTCATGTGTTGAATAAAATATATATTCATGTGTTTAATAAAAGAAAATTCATGTGTTGAATAAAATATATATTCATGTGTTGAATAAAAGAAAATTCATGTGTTGAATAAAATATATATTCATCTGTTGAATAAAAGAAAATTCATGTGTTGAATAAAATATATATTCATGTATATACTAAAACAAAATTCATGTGTTGAATAAAATATATATTCATGTGTTGAATAAAAGGAAATTCATGTGTTGAATAAAATAAATATTCATGTGTTGAATAAAAGAAAATTCATGTGTTGAAGAAAATATTCATGTGTTGAATAGAATAATGAAGTTATTGAAATATATAAAGCCGTGTTGATTAGATATGCGCCATTTTGACGCGAACGATATTTATATCGATTTTATTCATTTTTATAATGAATATCGAAAAGGAATTGATTTCAAAATCGAATGTTTTGAAAATATTATCATTTATATATCAACGATGTGGAATATTCAATTTTGATTTGAAATTTAATATGAAGTTGAAATCGTTTTGAAAACGAATTTAAAACGATTTATCAAATACGTTTTTAAAAGGAAAATGACGAAATATATATAATATATTTATATTATATATATAATGGCCTGAATAGAACGCGCCGCGCTGCGGCAGTTCGCGAATTTCGACCATTGACTTGGAACGGATATTACGGGAGATCCGACCGTCGGATTCTCCTAAAACCGGAACCGTTGGGTTCGTATCGAAAAGAGCTTTCTAACGAATATAGAGATTTGAAATCTAACAGTGGATTTGGAATTATTTCCAAATAAAATTTGGAAAAGGTCGCTGTAAGTGCAGTTCGATGGCCATTGATGGAAATCGACTGTACGGGCCTTGATAAAATTATTAAAAATAGTAATAATTGGTGTAAAATCATAAGAAATGATTTAAAAAGAGTTGGGTTGAAAAATTCCATATTTGAAAAGATAAAAATAGATTTTTTATCGAAATGAACTAGTTTTGAACTAAAATTATAATTCCTTTATTTTTGTAATAAATAAATTAGATTTGAAAAGGGTTTAATAGTAACCAGAATTTCCAATAATTGAATTGGAATGGATTTGAATCGAAATTGTGTTTGGAATATTTCGATGTTGGATTTCATGATTATACAAATATTGTTATGGAAATTTGAAAGATATATGTATGTCGTTATTTCAAATACGATATTTGTTGGTTGTGGTATTTGATATTGAATATAAGCCGATATATTTTCCATTTAGAGCCTTGTATTTAATATCAAATGGGATTTGGGTTTGTCGTGAATGGTGTCTTCATTAACGCTGTTCTTAAACCCAGTTGAGGAAAGATTAAATCTTTTATTTAGATTTAATGAAGAATACCAATTAATTGATATTTAATTGGAATTGATTTTCGGGTTTATCGTGAACGGTGTTTTAAATAACATTCGTTCTTTAACCCGGTAATTAATGGAATGTGAATTGGGTTTGATATGAACTGTGTTTTAACGATATTCGTTCTTTAACCCAATTTACAGTGAAATGTGATTTGGAATTTATAAATCTATTGTTAAGATTTAAAGGAGATTTTTCCAAAGTAAAGTTTTCCAATTTAATAAAATAAATTGGAATGGAATGGAATTCGATTTGGTGATAATCGAAGTGAATTTCAGTGGATGAGGACTGCTAATATATATGGAATTTAAAAGGCTTTGCCATTATTCCATTTATATTGTTAGTCGGATATGGAAGTTTATATCGATTATATATATATATATATATCGATTTGTTTTCCATGAAGATTCCATTGTTAATGGGATGTGATTTGGGTTGTCGTAAATGGTATCTTTAATAATACTGTTCTTAGACCCAAAGGAGTTAAGAAAATCAGAAACTAACTAGAGATTATTTAAATTGAATGGTTTCCTAGGTATTGATCTGATGTTGGTTTCGGCCTTCGGGGTTATTACTTAGGGAATTGTTCACTTGCTAATTAAATTAAAGGCGGATGGAATAGAATGTGATTTTGGGTTTATTATGAACCGTGTTTTAAATGATATTGGTTCTTTAACCCAGTTAAAGACAGGATATGATTTCCCAAGTCAAATAATCATTAAAATTGATTTTTGGGAAGATTAAAACCAAGTGGAGTTTTAATGAATCTTTAATTAGATTGAAATGATCAAGAATGGAGTATCACCAGTTTTGCTCCAGGCAATAGTTAAATCTTTAATTAGATTTGAACGTGAAATGGTAATTGAATTTACCGATAAAACCGTGGTGTTAGATATGAAGTATTACCAGTTTTACTTCATGGGATGAATAAGTTGGGATTGGGAAATTTAATAAATGATTACTTCGGTAAGGTTCGTTAATCCCGACTAGTTTGGATAAACCATAATTTGGTTTGAATTGATATTCAAAAGAAGATTAAAGAATAAATTTAAAGAATTTATCTTTGATAAAATTAATGGGAACCTATCCTTAAAGATGTGAATATTTGAATAAGAGAATATTCTGAATTGGAATGAGGCGTATGTTGTGTTTGTGTAGCACTTGTTTATAATATACGTGTAACACCCCACCTCCGTTAAGGTCACTCTCAATGGGAATGCCTTAACTTTGATGGAGCGTTTAAGTAGACAGAACAGAAACTTACAAGATAGATAAAATGGTACTTGAAAAAAATTTATAACTTTATTACAACAGAAACCGAAGCAAGTTTGGTTACATCTTATCAAATCATAATATCAGAATTCAAGTACAAAAATATCAGTCTTGTACAAAAGCCTTCAGAATGCATAGTTTTTAAAATCATAATCCCCACAGAAGCTACTATAAGGAGTCAAGCCATACTTTAAGCACTTTAAGTACTTCAAGCAGAAGAAATCCAGATTAAGCTAAAGTATTCCCTCCTTGGATAACCTGGGGGGGGGAAACGGAAGAAAAAGGGGCGAAAACAAGCAAGGTCAGACATAAAGTCTAGCAAGTCCGATGACTTTCAGCATATGAACAGATAATAATAATTATGACATGAAAATAAAACTGGATGCGAGATAACAGTAACAGGAGTAGCAGATATACTTAAGTTAAACAGAAAAAGAACAGAATGATTTAAGCTATTGTTTTTCACCTCTCTGCACTAATACTAGTATAACAGGATTAGGTGTTACCCAAATGTTTAAACTGAAACAGAATCGAAACAGAATAATCTATACAAAAACAGAATGCTAGTAATGGGCCTTCACCACTCCAACAGACAGAAAGTACAGAATCAGAATACTAATAATGGGCCTTTACCACCCAACTAATGGGCCTTTACCACCCCAACAGAAACAGACAGAAACAGAATGCTAATAATGGGCCTTTACCACCCAAACAGAAGGTACAGAAACAGATTAATCCCTACGGAAACAGAATGTAGAATTAGGTGCACACTAGTAAATGGTCCTTTACCACCCGAATAGACGGTACCACGCATAAACTGACAGGTGTTACCACCCAACAGAAACAGACAGTACCAACAGAAACAGACAGAACTAAGTGTACCCTAAAACCCTACCCCAAGTGATCGGCTCCCTAATACATAAATACCCTGTGTCGGCCCTACAGTAGGGTGTATCACTCCCTAAAGTGACAACCAATTGGCACAGACCTATTTACAGATGTCACGGCGTCTTACATCCACAGAGGCAGGCCGGGATCCATGCACGCACATGACCCAGTTGGAACGCACCATCAACACCCCTCGCCATTATCAGAATGAACCGCTTATAATTAGTTCAGTAAGCGTGCCCGGACCCTACCTACAGTTGGGTCAAAGTTTTGATACCAGAAAGGGTTACTGACTAATATGGGTCCAAAACAACAGATGACGCAAGTATTTTTCCCTCCTAACCTTGTGCCCCCAGGCTAACAGATTTCAGATTAACTTGTTTACAAGTTCAGACATACAGAGTTCAGGTCAACTAGTTCACAGATCAGAAAATCAAGTTAATAAGTTTTCAGACTAACAGATCAGACATACAGATTTACAAACTTTTCTAACTTTGTACAGGGCCTACAGATTCATGAAACTGGTTTATTAATTTCATTAGTCCAGTTGGTTTAACCCTATCCACCCAAAACATTTTAGACATCATATTTATCTCAGTTTTTCATCAATTAAATATTAATGCCCAGATCTCTCACATTAGACTGACAGTTTGCGGCTACTGGTTAGGCCAGTTGGTTCCGGGCAGGTTTCTGCCACAAACTGAGTCTAACCTCGGGTTTCAAGCACGTTATGACTAACTTCTCACATTAGAACCTATTGTTTGCGGCCATTGGATGTGCTGGGCGGTTCCGGGCAGGATTACGCCGCAAACTCATTCTAACCTCGAGTTAGCCATGTTTATCTTTGCGGCCAATTAATTAATAATTTACCATTTATGCTCATGCCTAATATACATGTCAATTATTCATAACTATAGCCAATTCAGATTATGTCAATAACAGACTATATATATCAACTCAACAGATATAGCAGATAACAGATTTAGCAGATTAGGCGACTTAACGGATTTAGCAGACTAGGCGACTTAACGGATTTAGCAGATTAAGCAATTTAGCAGATTTATCATATAACAGATTAGGCGTTTTCAGCAGACTTAGCAGATGACAGATTTAGCAGATGAACAGATCTAGCAGATTAGACAATATAACAGAACTAGCAGATTAGGCAATATAAACAGAACTAGCAGATTAGGCAATATAACAATACTAGCAGATTAGGCAATATATCAGAACTAGCAGATTAGGCAATATAACAGATTTAATCATTCCTTAAAGTTTCATAGACATATCTTGCCTAATTATAAATTTGGCCTAAGTTTGCATGCCTAAATAGTTGTCATGATTCACAATATGATCATATACCCCACGTTTGCATTGAATTTACATGGCCCAGATTAGGGTCATAATTTACCATATAACACATGTCCCAAAATTTAGTTAAACTTGCCTAGTACAAAAGATTCGCATATAAATTATACCAAATATAGCCATCGATTTCAATGCATGTCATATATTCAAAAATCTCCCACTTTGGTGTTATTCACATTTAATAGTTATCGAATCTTAAATAGATCTTCCCACCTAAGTCATATTCTCTTTTTATCTCAAGTCATGAATCGTTATATAAACAATATGCCCAACAATCTAGAACTTTATATTATAACAGATCTTAATTCAAAATATGCATTATGTCCAATGTCTCAAGTCACATGTTAACATACAATGGTTCCTCTTCTTCCAATTCACGGAATATGCATAAATCTAAATCTAGTCTACAACTTATGTCCTTTTTCTTAAATCAGTCACGGATTAGCCATGTCCCATTTATGCCATCATTCATTATTTGTCCCAAAGTTTAGCGTTTGTGCGTTAATCTCTTATGAGATTTGGCGCAGACTCGTGGTAGCCTGGCTATAGAACAAAAAGAAGAAAGAGATACAGAATAAAATAGATCAGAACAGAACATACACAACCTCAAATTCAGATTTACAATCATGTCATAATCAAAATTAAAGTTTATATCGGAAAATAATTGCACTTGCCTTGATTGGATTAAAGAAGAAGAGTTGCAGTTGTTCTCTTTTAATTTTTGTCAGTATGGAAGAAGATGCTTTAGTCCTAGTTCCAGTTCAAATCTCAGCAGTGTAGCGACGCCCTTTTTATTTTAATTAGAACAGAGGCAGAGCATAGGCAGAATGAAATGGTGTAGAGAGAATGAGGCTAGGGGGCTGCTTATATAGGATTAGGCGGACGAATCTAGACAGAAACGAGACCGGATACATCAGAATGAACTAGGTTCAAAAACTGGGTTTCGGGAGCAGGTCGACCCCCAGGTCGACTACCCAGTCGACCTGGTCAGGGGGTCGACTACCCAGTTGAATCCCCAGTCGACCTGGTCAGGGGGGTCGACTACCCAGTCGACTCCACAGTCGACCCGGGTCCTGGGCGGGAAATTTCCCGCCCAGCCTGCTTCCGGGTCTGAATTCGAATTTTGAATTCGAATTTCGAGCTGTTTTCGATTCTGGAAATTCCTGAAACTTCGGAGGGTCATAATTTGGTCATACGGACTCCGTTTTTCGAAACCTCGAATCGTTTTCATGCAGAATTCCGAGACGAACGCAATGGCGCAACCCGTTTCCCTTGGTTCTTATTTTAAAATTTAATTATTCTCTGATTTGTTACTTATACGATCACAAAAAATACGGAGTGTTACATTCTCCCCTCCTTAAAGGATTTCATCCCCGAAATCTTCAAGTTAAGAAGAATGTGTCCTACCATCCAACATCCATCTACTCAATCATCAATCACTGGCGTCCATTGTCCTTAGAAACTTCTAATGTTGTATGAACATATGCAAAATTGTGTGTATATGTTCCTTATCTAATGTAAAGATCAGGCAATCCACTGATTCAGTTGACCTCCTTAATGCGAATTATGTCACTGTCATGAATCCAACATGTATGCAATTTTCCTATTTGATACATATCATTTCTAAATGTGTGCGCAATCATTCATCCAAATGCAACATCCATGTGATGAATCAATCATTTTGCATCTACAAAATTGAAAGTGCACACACATCCATATGCAGTATGAGAGTGTTTTCGAGCCGATCTAGAGCCTAGTGTGTGTATATGCATCCACGAGCAACCACTAGCAACCATTTGCATCCACTTGCAACCATCAAACATAACATGTCTCAAACACATGTTTACACACATTGGTTTCTACCTAAAGTTCGAAGATTCGATCGATAGGATACAGTCGAATGATGGAAGCGAGTACAGATAAAACTGGTTCCCATTAAACATTGGTTGAGAGAATAATTCCCCTAAGTATCGGCCCCGAAGACCGAAATCAACATCAAATTGATACCCAGAGGATTACCCTCTTTAGACAATGTCAAAACTGGAAATCTTAGCCTTTTCAGAAATATCCAGATGCTTATAGACTACTAGTACAGATCAGATTACCAAATGATTCTTAGGAAACTAAGCATGATAAAACCCAGAATGTATGCATAATTCTTGACGCCTAACACAAATATCTCTCAAACCCCAATCTATCACAAGCAGATGAGTCATAACCCTTATGGGTTTGAGCCTACAGTGGAATCAGAAACAATACTAGTATTAAAGTGCAGAGTATCGGTTATAGAATCAAAAAGAGTTTCAACTCAACAATCAGATAAAGAAATTAAACCTACCACAGAAAGTTTTCCTAATTCTATCCTATCCACTAGCCTCGAGAGTGTTCGCCTGCCTTCCAGAAGTTGGTCCTGCCCTCTGCCCTTGCCCTCGTTTCTTCGGACAGTCCCTAGTGAAGTGTCCCATCTCACCACAGTTGAAGCAAGTGCCCTTTCTTTTTCTGCAATCCTTGTTCAGATGAGTCGAGATTCCACAAGTAAAGCACTTATTCTCCTTCTTATCATCAGATTTTTCACCCTTCTTTTGTGTTTCCTTTTTGGGCCATGTTTTCTTGTTCTGTGGTTCTTCCTTCTTTGCCTCTTTCTTGCCGTTGTCTTCCTCGTGCAGTAGTGCCATATCCACCAATCTCTTGTAAGTCGCTCCCATGGGTACATGGGACATGGCTAGGCTATGCAGTGGCTCGTTCAATCCTTTAACAAAGCGTAGAGCCTTCTTATGTTGGGTGTTGACTAAATTTAGATCGAACCTGGCCAGTTGGTTTTAACTGGTTGACGTATTCCTTGACCTTCATATTTCCTTGCTTAAGAGATAAGAACTTTTCCAGTTGTAGACTTCGTTCAGCTTGCGAGAGGAATTTCGTCTCAAACCATGTTCTGAAATCCATCCATGTTTCAACTGGCCTCTTGGCGTTAGTGACTTCCCACCAATAGGAAGCTTCATCCTCGATTAACCATATCGCCAATTGTACCTTCTGCCTATCGTCTACCTCGAAAATGACGAACAAATATTCGGTCTCCTTTAGCCAGTTCCTTGCTGCCACGAAGGATTCAGTTCCATAGAAGTCTTTTCCACCCATAGCCTTGAAGTCTCTACACGTCCTTGTGAAAGCATTTCCATGAGGAGGAGGGGGAGGAGGTGGTACCGCTGCCACTGGGGGAGGAATATCTGCTGGCCTGTACTGTTGGCCTGTACTGTTGGCCTTAGCCTCTAAGTACCTCCTGAACCAACCATATATTGGCACACCCTCTGGAAGGTTAAGATTCTCAGACATGTTGAAACGAAAGAAAAAGGATTCAAAACGGAGAACTGAAAAGATAGATATATGGCTTTCGGGGATTATGTTTTTCAAAATCAGCTTTATTTTTGAAAATATTTCCTTTCAAAACCTTGTTTTTTAAAATTGTTTTCAAAAACTTTACCCAATCTGGTAACCTTCAGCTCTTATACCAAATGTAACACCCCACCTCCGTTACGGTCACTCTCAAAGGGAATGCCTTAACTTTGATGGAGCGTTTTAGTAGACAGAACAGAAACTTACAAGACAGATAAAATGGTACTTGAAAAAAATTTATAAATTTATTACAATAGATACCGAAGCAAGTTTGGTTACATCTTTTCAAATCACAATATCAGAATTCAAGTACAAAAATATCAGTCTTGTAAAAAAGCCTTCAGAATGCATAGTTTTTAAAATCATAATCCCCACAGAAGCTGCCATAAGGAGTCAAGCCATACTTTAAGCACTTTAAGTACTTCAAGTAGAAGAAATACGGATTAAGCTAAAGTATTCCCTCCTTGGATAACCTGGGGGGGAAACTGAACAAAAAGGGGCGAAAACAAGCAAGGTCAGACATAAAGTCTGGCAAGTCCAATGACTTTCAGCATATGAACAGATAATAATAATTACGACATGAAAATAAAACTAGATGCGAGATAATAGTAACAGGAGTAGCAGATATACTTAAGTTAAACAGAAAATGAACAGAATGATGTAAGCTATTGCTTTTCACCTCTCTGCACTAATACTAGTATAACAGGATTAGGTGTTACCCTAATGTTTAAACTGAAACAGAATCGAAACAGAATAATCTATACAAAAACAGAATGCTAGTAATGGGCCTTCACCACCCCAACAGACAGAAAGTACAGTAGCAGAATACTAATAATGGGCCTTTACCACCCAACTAATGGGCCTTTACCACCCCAACAGAAACAGATAGAAACAGAATGCTAATAATGGGCCTTTACCACCCAAACAGAAGGTACAAAAACAGATTAATCCCTACGGAAACAGAATGTAGAATTAGGTGTACACTAGTAAATGTGCCTTTACCACCAGAACAGACGGTACCACGCAGAAACAGACAGGTGTTACCACCTAACAGAAACAGACAGAACTAAGTGTACCCTAAAACCCTACCCCAAGCGATCAGCTCCCTAATACATAAATACCATGTGTTGGCCCCACAGTAGGGTGTATCACTCCCTAAAGTGACAACCAATTGGCACAGACCTATTTACAGATGTCACGGTGTCTTACATCCACAGAGGCAGGTCGGGATCCATGCACTCACATGACCCGGTTGGAACGCACCATCAACACCCCTCGCCATTATCAGAATGAACCGCTTATAATTAGTTCAGTAAGCGTGCCCGGACCCTACCTACTATTGGGTCAAAGTTTTGATACCAGAAAGGGTTACTGACTAATATGGGTCCCAAACAACAGATGACAAAAGTATTTTTCCCTCCTAACCTTGTGTCCCCAGGCTAACAGATTTCAGATTAACTTGTTTACAAGTTCAGACATACAGAGTTCAGGTCAACTAGTTCACAAATCAAAAAATCAAGTTAATAAGTTTTCAGACTAACAGATCAGACATATAGATTTAACAGATTTACAGACTTGTCTAACTTTGTACTGGGCCTACAGATTCATGAAACGGGTTTATTAATTTCATTAGTCTGGTTGGTTTAACCCTATCCACCCAACACGTTTTAGACATCATATTTATCTCAGATTTTCATTAATTAAATATTAATGCCCAGACCTCTCACATTAGACTGACAATTTGCGGCTACTGGTTAGGCCGGTTGGTTCCGGGCAGGTTTCTGCCACAAACTGAGTCTAACCTCGGGTTTCAAGCACGTTATGTCTAACTTCTCACATTAGAACCTATTGTTTGCGGCCACTAGATGTGCCGGGCGGTTCCGGGCAGGATTACGCCGCAAACTCATTCTAACCTCGAGTTAGCCATGTTTATCTTTGCGGCCAATTAATTAATAATTTACCATTTATGCCTATGCCTAATATACATGTCAATTATTCATAACTATAGCCAATTTAGATTATGTCAATAACAGACTAAATATATCAACTCAACAGATATAGCAGATAACAGATTTCGCAGATTAGGTGACTTAACGGATTTAGCAGATTTAGCATATAACAGATTAGGCGTTTTCAGCAGACTTAGCAGATGACAGATTTAGCAGAAGAACAGATCTAGCAGATTAGGCAATATAACAGAACTAGCAGATTAGGCAATATAACAGAACTAGAAGATTAGGCAATATAACAGAACTAGCAGATTAGGCAATATAACAGAACTAGCAGATTGGGCCATATAACAGATTTAATCATTCCTTAAAGTTTCATAGATATATCTTGCCTAATTATAAATTTGGCCTAAGTTTGCATGCCTAAATAGTTATCATGATTCACAATATGATCATATACCCCACGTTTGCATTGAATTTACATGGCCCAGATTAGGGTCATAATTTCGAGCTTCTAGGTCTGAATTCGAATTTTGAATTCGAATTTCGAGCTGTTTTCGATTCTGGAAATTCCTGAAACTTCGGAGGGTCATAACTTGGTCATACGGATTTCGTTTTCGAAAACTCGGACTCGTTTTCATGTAGAATTCCAAGACGAATGCAATGGCGCAACCCATTTCCCTTGGTTCTTATTTTAAAATTTAATTATTCTCTGATTTGTTACTTATACGATCACAGAAAATACGAGGTGTTACAATACGCGAGTTAGTCGGATACACCGGGTTTATTCCATTCTGAATAACTGATACGACGATAAGTCGAAGATGAAGACGGTTATTGAAGACCGGAGGTCTTCACATCGTTTGGATGATTCCTGATGATCTTGATTGGGCCGTACACCCAGAAGAAGGGAATAAGTTGGTGATCGTCCAGACGTACTTGGAGATCGATGGATATGAGAGGTACAACGTGCCTCTGGTTTCATTCAGACCCAGAACGGACTTGTAAATGGACCGTGTGTCTGACATTGGATATCATTCTATGTGATTGATGGATATCGGTTGCATGGAGTGGTTTTCCTGTGTGGCATGCTAAGATGCAAATGATCAAGGCTTCTGTTGAAAAGCAGAGTCTTGTGATTGATGATCAAAGCACGACCTTTGTGGCATAACTTTGTGTAGCGTTAATTCACGAGCCTCACACCCCGGTGTGAACCAGAAACGGGAGAAGGACCTCAGGGAGGACATCCATTTCCTTTTAGCTAGAAGTGGCGTCAGTGGTTTTACACGCCCTGACGAGTTTGACTTATGTGGTTGTTGGATTGCGAGGCGCCTCAGATATATTGGTCGATTCGAGACCGATGGAGTCATTGGACTCATTGACACCCCATAGGGTGGGGAAACGCAGTGTTCAGGCATTTTAATCCACATCGGTGGACCGGCCCTGACGATCCATGGGACGATGCATTCTATTCATGAGGGGCGGGCTAGAGCGTCTCAAAGCGGTAAGGACGATCCTTGCCTTGGTTCACAGATGGAAATACAACTTCTAATACATGACTTTGCGGTTTTGATTGTAGAGCCTAGTACGGCGACATAGTGGTATGGGGCACTTATGCCATCTATGATTGATGCTTATAATTGAAATTGTTTTGACACTATACACTTATAGTAATAATAAAAGATGAAATTTAGCGTATCAAGCATTCTTTGGCTATTGTAAGGTAATACCCTATCCTCCGGCTTGTGTTGCATTGTGTGATGGGACCTGGGTCTTATAATAGCTTCATTGTTCTTTATTTAGCATTGCGCTGTTGTTTTATGCACTGGTATTCTTGGGAGGAAACCCGTTCCGTGTTATACGGCGTGGTCCCTTGATTTACCTAACTTTAAAATAAAGATTAATAACTATTTTAGTTCTCACACCAGTCACATGACTGATCTGGAGTTTATTGTTTTAACCTGAACTCTGGGTGCCCTTATTTTCGACACGGGCAGCTAGTATTTTTGGTTTTGCAGATTTATATTCATTGGATCCTGGTTTACAGATGGAATGATATTCGGAAAGCTGTGTATCCATATATCTCTTTCGGTTGTGTATTGTATTATTTTTCCACTACTATGTAATGTATTGTAAATCTATGATATTTATTGAATGTATTTTATTCATTCATACTCTGTATATTCTTGTATTCTGATGTAATTGTTGTAATAAGCAATGAAATGTTCTTCTGTGTGTGTTCTGATCTGTCTTGTCCTCAATTCAATCCGTGCTTTCGTTCGCGGGGAAGTTCGGGTCGTCTCAGATGGTATCAGAGCTTTGGTTTACAAAGCTCGAGAACAAGACATATTAGAACCGAATGAAAGAATTCATCAGAGATTGGATTAGTAATATCCAAGGAGAATGACTCGTTAGAGATAGGGTCAGTAGTATCCAAGAACGAGTGTGAAGAGTGATGTTTTTAAAATAAAATTGAAAACAAATTTTGTTTTGAAAATTTAAATCAATTATTCGTATTTGAATATTTATTTGTATTGAATTTGGACAATCCAGTATGCAAAGATTTTAGGTATACGTCTGATCCGCGTGCATTCGAAGTTTTAATATATATTCAGAATTGGAATGAGGCGTATGTTGTGTTTTTATAGCAACTGTTTATTATATATGCGAGTTATTCGGAAAGGCCGGGTTTATACCCATTCTGAAAAACTGTTTCGACGATAAGTCGAAGATGAAGACAGTGGTTAAAGACTGGTGGTCTTCACATCATTTGGATGATTATTGATGTCTTGATTGGGTTGTACACCCAAGACGAGGTAATAAGTGGTGATCATCCAGACGTACTTGGAGATCGACGGAAATGCGAGGACCCCTCTCCTATATTAGACATACGAGAGAGGAATAAGATGCCTCCGGTTTCGTTCAGACCTAGAATGGACTTATAAATGGATTGTGTGTCTGACATTAGATTTTATTCTGTGCTGATTGATTTCTATTAAATATATATCTGTTTGGCGGTGGAGAATTTATTCTCTTTCTTAACGCCCTTCTCTGAGACGTACGATCTCAGAGGTTATATATCGATAAATGTCAGTCGCATCACATGAATTGCTGTGTGGCGTGCTGAGATGCAGTGATCAAGGCCTTTGTTCAAAAGCAGAGTCTTGTGGTTGATGATCAAAGCACAGTTTTAATAAAGCATAGCTTTGTGTATGGCGTTAATTTGCAAGCCTCACACCTCGGTATGAGTCAAAAACGGGACCGTGACTTCAGGGAGTGCACGACGTTTCTTTCTAGCTATGGGTGGTGTCAGCATTTTACAAGCCCTGACATTTACATTATTTTTACCTATGTGGTTGTTGGATTGCGAGGCGCCTAAGATATATCGGTTTCTTCGAATCTGATGGATATAGGTCCGATAGGACCGGAAAACGTGTGTTCATGAATAACCAATCCTCAAACGCAACGGAGGACAGGCCCTGAAGATCCAAGGGTTCACTACAGGGGATCCTGAGACATGTGCTAGAGTGTCTCGAATCAGCGAGGAGCCATCCCTGGCCTCGACTCATGACGGAAATCCAATTTCCAATACGTGACATTTGTGGTTTTGATTGTAGAGCCTAGTATTGGCGACATGATATATGGTACCCATGCCGCCTAGGATTGATACATTTATATTTGATGTTGTTTTGACACTATACGCTTATAATAGTATCAAATGATTTGTTTTAAACGTACCAAGCATGTTTGGCTATTATAAGGTAAAATCCTGTCCTCCGGCTTGCGTTGCATTGTGTGATGGGACCTGGATCTTATAATAGCTTCATTTGTCCAAACAGCATTGCGTTGTTTATTCTATGCACTAGTATTCTTGGGGGGAAACCCGTTCCGTGTTATACGGTGTGGTCCCTTGATTTACTCTCTTTTAAAGTAAAGTTTTAAATAACTGTTTTAGTTCTCACACCATTCCTATGACTGACCTGGAGTTTATTGTTTTAACCTAAACTCTGGGTGCTCTTATTTTCCACACAGGCAGCTAGTAGTTTTGGTTTTGCAGATTTATATTCACAGGATCCTGGTCTACAGCTGGAATGATATTTGGAAAGCTCTGTATCCGTATATCACCTTAAGTTGTGTTTTGTATTATTTTCCGCTGCAGTAATGTATTGTAATCTCTGATATTTATCGAATGTGTAATATTTATTCATACTCTATGAAATTCTTGTATTCTGATGGAATTTTTGAAATAAGCAATGAAAAATTCTTCTGTTTATGTTTTGATTCGTCTTGTTCTCAACTCAATCCGGGCTTTCCTTCACGGGGAAGTTCGGGTCGTGTCAGGTGATTAAATTAATTAATTTATTAAGTAGTTATAAGTTAATTGTTTATTTAAATTGTATAAAGTTTAAATTTGTGTAATTAAATTGTATAAAGTTTAAATGTGTGTAACTTATGCAAACTAAAACAGAATTGTATGATTTCAGTTGCATTGGACTCGTCATGGCGAACACTACAACACTGAACAGAACAGAAACTGAAGCTATGAGAATTTTTGATAGAATTAAACACTATTTAATTTTATTAAAATCATTCGTTATATAAACGATTTCTGAATCCGATCAATGTGAGAATTCTATTTTTTATATAATTAAAATTAATTAATTATGATTGTGTTATCCTAATACGCTGTTAAATTCTATTGGTTGTTATACGTGATTTGATCTGGGATTGATGTTGATATGTGGATCTATTGATTTCATGATTGTTGTGTTGAAATAAAATTGTTAAAACAAAAATATCAATTTTTGTTGAATAAAATTGTTGAAAACAAAAAGTTGAAAACAAAAATACCAATTTTTGTTGAATAAAATTGATGAAAACAAAAATATCAATTTTTGTTGAATAAAATTGTTGAAAACAAAAAGTTGAAAACAAAAATACCAATTTTTGTTGAATAAAATTGATGAAAACAAAAATATCAATTTTTGTTGAATAAAATTGTTAAAAGAAAAATACCAATTTTTATTGGATTAAATTATTGAAAACAAAAATATCAATTTTTGTTGAATAAAATTGTTAAAACAAAAATACCAATTTTTGTTGAATAAAATTGTTGAAAACAAAAATACCAATTTTTGTTAAAATAAATTAGTTGAAACAAATTTGTCATTTTTGTCAAAATAAAGTAGTTGAAACAAATTTGTCATTTTTGTCAAAATAAATTAGTTGAAACAAATTTGTCATTTTTGTCAAAATGTAATAGTTGAAACAAAAATTGTCATTTTTGTCAAAGTGTAATAGTTGAAACAAAAATTACATTTTTGTCAAATATAATGGTTGAAAACAAAAATTACATTTTGTTAAATAAATGTAACACCCCACCTCCGTTAAGGTCACTCACAAAGGGAATGCCTTAACTTTGGTGGAGCATTTTAGTAAACAGAACAGAAACTTACAAGACATATAAAATAACACTTGAAAAATTTATAACTTTATTTCAACAGAACCGAAATAAACTTGGTTACATCCTTTCAAATCACAATATCAGAATTCAAGTACAAAATATCAGTCTTGTACAAAAGCCTTCAGAATGCATAGTTTAAAATCATAATCCCCACAGAAGAAGACAAGCCATACTTTAAGCACTACAAGCGGAAGAAATCTGGATCAAGCTAGAGTATTCCCTTCTACAAAACCTGGGGGGAAACGGAAGAAAGGAGGCGAAACAACAAGGGTCAGACAAAAATTCTGGCAAGTCCAGTGATTTCCAGTTATGAACAGATAATAATAACATGACATGAACATAAAACTGGATGAGAGATAGCTGTAACAGGTGTAGCAGATATAAAAGAAGAACAGAATGACATAAGCTATTTCTTTACACTTCTCTGCACTAATACTAGTATAACAGAATTAGGTGTCACCCTAATGTATAAACTGAAGCAGAAATGGGTTCAAAATAATTTAACAGAAACAGAATGCTAATAGTGGGCCTTTACTACACGATCAGAAACAGACAGAAGCAGAATGCAGATAATGGGCCTTTACCACCCGAACAGAAACAGAAACAGATTAATCCCTACGGAAACAGAATGTAGAATTAGGTGTACACTAGTAATGGGCCTTTACCACCCGAATAGACGGTACCACGCAGAAACAGACAGGTGTTGCCACCCAACAGAAACAGACGGTACCAACAGAAACAAACAGAACTAAGTGTACCCTAAAACCCTACCCCAAGCGATCGGCTCCCTAATACATAAATATCCTGTGTCGGCCCCACAATAGGGTGTATCACTCCCAAAAGTGACAACCGATTGGCACAGACCTATTTACAGATGTCACGACGTCTTACATCCTCAGAGGCTGACCGGGATCCATGCACGCACATGACCCGGTTGAAACGCACCATCAACACCCCTCGCCATTATCAGAATGAACCGCTTATAATTAGTTCAGTAAGCGTGCCCGGACCCTACCTACTGTTGGGTCAAAGTTTTGATACCAGAAAGGGTTACTGACTAATATAGGTCCCAAACAACAGATGACACAAGTAATTCCCCTCCTAACCTTGTGTCCCCAGACTACAGATTTCAGATTAACTTGTTTACAAGTTAAGGCATACAACATTCAGATCAACTAGTTCACAGATCGTACAATCAAGTTAATAGGTTTTCAGACTAACGGATCAGATGTTCGGATTAACAGGCTTACAGATTAACTGGCTACAGATTAACAGACTTACAGATTAACTGGTTACAGATTAATAGACTTACAGATTAACTGGTTACAGATTAACAGACTTACAGATTAACTGGTTACAGATTAACAGACTTACAGATTATCTAACTTTGTATTGGGCCCACGGATTCACGAAACGGGTTTATCAGATTCATTGGTCCAATTGGTTTAACCTTACCCAATGCGTTTTAGACATCATAATTATCTCAGATTTTCATTAATTAAATATTAATGCCCAAACCTCTCACATTAGACTGACAGTTTGCGGCTACTGGTTAGGCCGGTTGGTTCCGGGCAGGTTTCTGTCGCAAACTGAGTCTAACCTCGGGTTTCAAGCACGTTATGACTAACTTCTCACATTAGAACCTATTGTTTGCGGCCACTGGAATATGCCGGGCGGTTCCGGGCAGAATTACGCCGCAAACTCATTCTAAACTCGAGTTAGCCATTTTCATCTTTGTGGCCAATTAATTAATGATTTACCATTTATGCCCACGCCTAATATACATGTCAATTATTCATAACTATAGCCAATTCAGATTATGTCAATAGCGGGGTAATTATACCAACCCAACAGATATAGCAGATAACAGATTTTTCAGATTAGGCGAATTAACGGATTTATCAGATTAAGCAAACTAGCAGATTTAGCATTTTCAACAGACTTAGCAGATAACAGATTTGGCAGATGAACAGATCTAGCAGACTAGGTAGTAGAGCAGAACTAGCAGATTAAGCAATGTAACAGAACTAGCAGATTAGGCAATGTAACAAAACTAGCAAATTAGGCAAATATAACAGATTTAATCATTTCTTAAAGTTTCACAAACATATCTTGCCTAATTATAAATCTTGCCTAAGTTCACATGCATAAATAATAGTCTTGATTCACAATATGATCATATACCCCATGTTTGCATTACATTTACATAGCATAGATTATGGTCATAATTTACCATATATCATATGTTTCAATTTTTATTAAACTTGCATAGTACAGAAGATCCATATATAAATTATACCAAATATAGTTATCGACTACTATACATGTCATATATTCCAAAAATACCTAACTTAGTTGTTTATTTACATTAATAGATACCCTACTCTCATGTAAATCTTTATACCTAAGCCATATTCTCTTTATCTCAAGCATATGTTCAGTTACCATTTATGTTAAATATAACATGTCCAGTCATATGTCTCAAATTTATGTTCTAGCTACAGTTCATGTTCTTTCCTCAAATCAGTCACCTATTGGTCATGCCCAAATTATGCATCATTCATTTTATTATCCCAAACATTTTAGCGTATGTTAATCTCTTATGAGATTGGCTCAGGCTCATGGTAGCCTGGCTATAAAACAGAAAGAGGAAAGAGATACAAAATAAGATCTAAACAGAACAGAACAGATATAACCTCAGATTCAGATTTATAATTCATGTCACAATCAGAATTAATGTTTATATCGGAAAATAACAGTACTTGCCTTGATTGGATTAAAGAAATAACTTTAGTTGTTGCAGAATTATTGCAGAAGCTTTAATCTCTAATTTGAATTGAGTTGCTTAGGTTGATGTTGATTAGCTTCTAACAGAGCAGCAACGCCATTTTTATTTTTATTTAGAACAGAGGCAGAGAAGAAGAAGAATATAATTGTGTGTAGAGGAGGCTAGGTCTTGGGGTGTATTTATAGGTGTAGGAACTCATTTCAGCCATCAGATTAACCCTAAAACCTATCCGGACCATCAAAAATCATCCCAGGGCTTCAAAAACGCGTTCTGGACCGAAACAGGCCAACCAGGTCGACCTGCAGGGGGGAGGTTGACACTATAGTCGACCCCCAAGGGGGAGGTCGACTCCTAGGTCGACCCCCTAGTCGACCTGGGCCCCAGGTCGACCCCCAGGTCGACCTGCCCAGTTCTGTGCTGACCGAAACCTTCTGAATCTTCTACATGCCATAACTTCTTCATCCGGACTTCGATTTTCGAAAACTCGGACTCTATTTCATGTAAAATTTCGAGCGGAACGCAATGGTGATGTCCATTTTACCTATTTCCTGATTCTTAAATTAATTATCCTCATTTTACTATCTTTTCCGTTACACACACCGTTATCGAACTAATTTTTCTTCTCTTTCATGTATTAATTAATTCTTCTTATGCATTACCATTATTTACCTATCATAAGCATATTTTCATATATTTTATTTCATTTTTAATTATACTTAAAAATGCGGGGTGTTACATTCTCCCCTCCTTAAAGGATTTCGTCCCCGAAATCTTCAAGTTAAGAAGAATGTGTCCTACCATCCAATCATCCATCTACTCAATCACCAATCACAGGCATTCATTGTCCTTAAGAGATTTCTAATGCTGTATGAACATATGCAAGAAGTGTGTGTATATGTTCCTTGTCTAATGCAAAGATCAGGCGGTCCACTGATTCAGTTGACCTCCTTAATGCGAATTATGCCAGTGCCATGAGTCCAACATGTATGCAATTTTCCTACTCGATACATATCATTTCTATATGAGTGCACAACCATTCAGTCATATGCAACATCCATGTGCTGAGTCAATCATTTAGCATCCACAAAAATTGAAAATGTTCACACATCCATATGCAGTATGAGAGTGTTTTCGAGCCGATCTAGTGCCTAGTGTGTGTATATGCATCCACGAGCAACCACTAGCAACCACTTGCGTCCACTTGCAACCACCAAACATAACATGTCTCAAACACATGTTTACACCCATTAGTTTCTACCTAAAGTTCGAAGATTCGATCGATAGGATACAGTCGAATGATGGAAGCGAATACAGATAAAACAAAAACTTGGTTCCCATTAGGCATGGGTCCTAAGTATCAGCCCCGAAGACCGAAACCAACATCAAATTGACACCCAGAGGATTAGACAATGTCAAAACTGGAAATCTTATCAGTAGTATTCAGATATTTACAGACTACTGGTATAGATCAGATTACCAAATAATTCTTAGAAAACTAAGCATTATAAAACCCAGAATGTATGCGTCCTACTTGATGCCTAACACAGATATCTCTCAAACCCCAACCTATCACCAGCAGATGGCCATAACCCCTATGGGGTTTGAGACTATAACTAGAGCGAAAAAAGACTAGTATTAAAGTGCAGAGACTCGACTACAGAATCAGAATGCCATAATAGGAAAGAGTTCTAACTTAATAATCAGATAAGGAAACTAAACTCTCTACGGAAATTTTCGTACTTCTATCCTATCCACCAATTATGAGAGCATTCGCCTGCCTTCCCGAAGTAGGTCATGTCCTCTGTCCTTCCTCTTGAGTCAAGCTTCCATAAGTAAAGCACTTTTCTCCTCCTTTATCTTTATACTTTTCTTCCTTCTTTTGTGTTTCCTTTTTGCCTCCTTTGTGAACCAAGTCCATATCCATGAGTTTCTCATCCTTGGGTTGTGCTCCTTAGCCAAACTCCCTCATTCTCATCTTTACTATCCGTGTGTAACACATTGACAAGTCCCTCGAAAGCGGCCTCCATCGCATGGAAAATCCTACAAAGCTCGAAAGAAAATTAGCCGTAGGTGAGACTACTGCGGCTACAGATGGAAGTCGGGCGCTTATTTGCCCTTTAACCGGTGTCGTAGTCTTATCTAGCCTATAGAGCCATGCCGCGATGAGGTTACCTACCAGAAAGCCGGGAGCCCCGAAGAAAGAAGGAAACAAAGACTCAAACAGAGGATCAAAAGATAGATATATGGCTTTTGGGGATTATGTTTTTCAAAATAAACTTTCCTTCTGAAAATACTTTCTTTTAAAGCCTTTTTTGAAAATAGTTTTCAAAAACTTTTATCTGATCTGGTAATCTTTAGCTCTGATACCAAGTGTAACACCCCACCTCCGTTAAGGTCACTCACAAAGGGAATGCCTTAACTTTGGTGGAGCATTTTAGTAAACAGAACGGAAAATTACAAGACAGATAAAACAGCACTTGAAAAATTTATAACTTTATTTCAACAGAACCGAAATAAACTTGGTTACATCCTTTCAAATCACAATATCAGAATTCAAGTACAAAATATTAGTCTTGTACAAAAGCCTTCAGAATGCATAGTTTAAAATCATAATCCCCACTGAAGAAGACAAGCCATACTTTAAGCACTGCAAGCGGAAGAAATCTGGATCAAGCTAGAGTATTCCCTTCTACAAAACCTGTGGGGGAAACAGAAGAAAGGAGGTGAAACAACAAGGGTCAGACAAAAAGTCTGGCAAGTCCAGTGATTTTCAGTTATGAACAGATAATAATAACATGACATGAACATAAAACTGGATGAGAGATAGCTATAACACGTGTAGCAGATATAACAGAAGAACAGAATGACATAAGCTATTTCTTTACACTTCTCTACACTAATACTAGTATAACAGAATTAGGTGTCACCCTAATGTCTAAACTGAAACAGAAACAGGTACAGAATAATTTAACAGAAACAGAATGCTAATGGTGGGCCTTTACTTCCCGATCAGAAACAGACGGAAGCAGAATGCGGATAATGGGCCTTTACCACCCGAACAGAAACAGAAACAGATTAATCCCTACGGAAACAGAATGTAGAATTAGGTGTACACTAGTAATGGGCCTTTACCACCCGAACAGACGGTACCATGCAGAAACAGACAGGTTTTTCCACCCAACAGAAACAGACGGTACCAACAGAAACAGACAGAACTAAGTGTACCCTAAAACCCTACCCCAAGCGATCGGCTCCCTAATACATAAATATCCTGTGTCGGCCCCACAGTAGGGTGTATCACTCCCTAAAGTGAAAACCAATTGTCACAGACCTATTTACAGATGTCACGGCGTCTTACATCCTCAGAGGCAGACTGGGATCCATGCACGCACATGACCCGGTTGGAGCGCACCATCAACACCCCTCGCCATTATCAGAATGAACCGCTTATAATTAGTTCAGTAAGCGTGCCCGAAACCTACCTACTGTTGGGTCAAAGTTTTGATACCAGAAAGGGTTACTGACTAATATGGGTCCCAAACAATAGATCACACAAGTAATTCCCCTCCTAACCTTGTGTCCCCAGACTACAGATTTCAGATTAACTTGTTTACAAGTTTAGGCATACAACATTCAGATCTACTAGTTCACAGATCAGACAATCAAGTTAACAGGTTTTCAGACTAATGGATCAAATGTTCGGATTAACAGGCTTACAGATTAACTGGCTACAGATTAACAGACTTACAGATTAACTGGTTACAGATTAACTGGTTACAGATTAACAGACTTATAGATTAACTGGTTAAAGATTAACAGACTTACAGATTATCTAACTTTGTATTGGGCCCACGGATTCACGAAACAGGTTTATTAGATTCATTGGTACAATTGGTTTAACCTTACCCAACGCGTTTTAGACATCATAATTATCTCAGATTTTCATTAATTAAATATTAATGCCCAAACCTCTCACATTAGACTGACAGTTTGCGGCTACTGGTTAGGCCGGTTGGTTCCGGGCAGGTTTCTGTCGCAAACTGAGTCTAACCTCGGGTTTCAAGCACGTTATGACTAACTTCTCACATTAGAACCTATTGTTTGCGGCCACTGGAATATGTCGGGCGGTTCCGGGCAGAATTACGCCGCAAACTCATTCTAACCTCGAGTTAGTCATTTTCATCTTTGCGGCCAATTAATTAATGATTTACCATTTATGCCCTCGCCTAATATACATGTCAATTATTCATAACTATAGCCAATTCAGATTATGTCAATAGCGGACTAATTATACCAACCCAACAGATATAGCAGATAACAGATTTTTCAGATTAGGCGACTTAACGGATTTATCAGATTAAGCAAACTAGCAGATTTAGCATTTTCAACAGACTTAGCAGATAACAGATTTGGCAGATGAACAGATCTAGCAGACTAGGCAGTAGAGCAGAACTAGCAGATTAAGCAATATAACAGAACTAGCAGATTAGGCAATGTAACAAAACTAGCAAATTAGGCAAATATAACAGATTTAATCATTTCTTAAAGTTTCACAAACATATCTTACATAATTATAAATCTTGCCTAAGTTCACATGCATAAATAATAGTCTTGATTCACAATATGATCATATACCCCATGTTTGCATTACATTTACATAGCATAGATTATGGTCATAATTTACTATATATCATATGTTTTAATTTTTATTAAACTTTCATAGTACAGAAGATCCATATATAAATTATACCAATTATAGTTATCGACTACTATGCATGTCATATATTCCAAAAATCCCTAACTTAGTTGTTTATTTACATTAATAGATACCCTACTCTCATGTAAATCTTTATACCTAAGCCATATTCTCTTTATCTCAAGCATATGTTCAGTTACCATTTATGTTAAATATAACATGTCCAGTCATATGTCTCAAATTTATGTTCTAGCTACAGTCCATGTTCTTTCCTCAAATCAGTCACCTATTGGTCATGCCCAAATTATGCATCATTCATTTTATTGTCCCAAACATTTTAGCGTATGTTAATCTCTTATGAGAATGGCTCAGGCTCATGGTAGCCTGGCTATAAAACAGAAAGAGGAAAGAGATACAAAATAAGATCTAAACAGAACAGAACAGATATAACCTCAGATTCGGATTTATAATTCATGTCACAATCAGGATTAACGTTTATATCGGAAAATAACTGTACTTGCCTTGATTGGATTAAAGAAAGAACTTTAGTTGTTGCAGAATTATTGCAGAAGCTTTAATCTCTAATTTGAATTGAGTTGCTTAGGTTGATGTTGATTAGCTTCTAACAGAGCAGCGACGCCATTTTTATTTTTATTTAGAACAGAGGCAAAGAAGAAGCAGAATAGAATTGTGTGTAGAGGAGGCTAGGTCTTAGGGTGTATTTATAGGTGTAGGAACTCATTTCAGCCATCAGATTAACCCTAAAACCAATCCGGACCGTCAAAAATCGTCCCAGGGCTTCAAAAACGCGTTCTGAACCGAAACAGCCGACCAGGTTGACCTGCAGGGGGCAGGTCGACACTATAGTCGACCCCCAAGGTGGAGGTCGACTCCCAGGTCGACCCCCTGGTTGACCTGGGCCCCAGGTCGACCCCCAGGTCGACCACCAGGTCGACCTGCCCAGTTCTGTGCTGATCGAAACCTTCTGAATCTTCTACAGGCCATAACTTCTTCATTCGGACTCCGATTTTCGAAAACTCGGACTATATTTCATGTAAAATTTCGAGAGGAGCGCAATGGTGATGTCCATTTTACCTAATTCCTGATTCTTAAATTAATTTTCCTCATTTTACTATCTTTTCCATTACACACACCGTTATTGAACTAATTTTTCTTCTCTTTCATGTATTAATTAATTCTTCTTATGCATCACCATTATTTACCAATCATAAGCATATTTTCATATATTTTATTTCATTTTTAATTATACTTAAAAATGCGGGGTGTTACAATAAAAGAGTTAAAAAACAAAAATTACATTTTTGTTAAAACAAAAATAACATTTTTGTTAAATAGATTTATGTTAATATAAAAATATCAATTTTGTTAAAATAGAATTGTTAACATCACTTTTATTCATTTTGTTAAAATAGAATTGTTAACAAAAATGAATGGATTACTTTTAATCATTTTGTTGAAATAGAATCGTCAACAAAAATGAATGAATTACTTTTAATCATTTTGTTGAAATAAAATTGTCAACAAAAATGAATGAATCACTTTTAATCATTTTGTTGAAACAGAATTGTCAACAAAAATGAAAGAATCATTTTTATTCACTTTGTTGAAATGGTATTGCAAACAAAATGAAGTTATCATTTTTATTCATTTTGTTAAAATAGAATTGTAAATTAAATGAAGTTATCATTTTATTCATTTTGTTAAATTGTTAACAAATTGAAGTTATCATTTTTATCATTTTGTTAAAAAAGAATTGTTAACAAATTGAAGTTATCATTTTCTTCATTTTGTTAAAATAGAATTATTAACAAAATGAAGTTATCATTTTTACTCACTTTGTTAAAGTGGGATTGCAAATTAAAGTGACATTTTTATTGTCAAATTACAAATTAAAGAAACATTTTTATGTTACAAGTATACATTAGAATTTGTATACAAATTAAAGAATCATTTTATGTTACAAGTATACATTAGAATTTGTATACAAATTAAAGAATCATTTTTATGTTACCAGTATACATTAGAATTTGTATACAAATTAAAGAATCATTTTTATGTTACTAGTACACATTAGAATTTGTATACAAATTAAAGATTCATTTTTATGTTACAAGTATACATTAGAATTTGTATACAAATTAAATAATCATTTTTATGTTACAAGTATACATTAGAATTTGTATACAAATTAAAGAATCATTTTTATGTTACAAGTATACAATAGAATTTGTATACAAATCAAAGAATCAATTTTATGTTACAAGTATACATTAGAATTTGTATACAAATTAAAAAATCATTTTTATGTTACAAGTATACTTTGGAATTTGTATGCAAATTAAAGAGACATTTTTTGTCAAGTTGTAAATTGGAGTTTGTATACAAATTAAAATAAACATTTTTATGCATCATGTTATACATTGAAACTATATAAAAATAATTTTTTTATTTGTTAAAGATAAAAATAGAAATTGTATACCAATAATAAAAATAAAAATTATCTTTCCATTTTTCATTAGAAAAAAATGTCATGTAAATAAATTACATTTTATTTGACATTAGAAATATAGAAAAATGTCATGTAAACAAAATATATTTTTATTTGACATTATAAACATGTAGAATTGTATGCAAGTAAAATACATTTTTATTTGACAATACAAACATGAAGAAATGAATGCATATAAATACATATTTATTTAACTTCATAAACATGTAGATAGGTTATGCCAATAAAACATTCTTTTATTTGGCGTGTTAAACACGTCAGTGGAACCGTCAAATCATTTATATTTATATATATAAATTGAAATGAAAATTAAACGAATCGCGTGCGGTAGTTTGCGTTTCGGAATTATAACTTAAATGATTATACCGAAAGATCCGACTATTGGATTTTCCCAAAACTGAAACCGTTAGGTCAGCTTTAGGAAAATCTTTCCAACAATATAAATTTTTTTAAAATTTAACGGTTAGATTTTGAGAAATATGTAAATCAAATTTGGGTAAAAACAGCGCCAGAGCCGCCTATTGACCCGAAGCGTTGTTAAATTAAATTGGACTATTTTTATATAAATAAAAATAGCGATAAATAGTTATAAAATAATATTAAAGATATGAAATGATTTTAAATTATATATATTCGAGAATTATTTGAAAATACCTAGTTCAATCTCATTTCAAATAATTATACGACGATTTAAAGTCGAAGACATTGAAGGCGGTGCTTGAAGACCAGCGATCTTCACATCGAATGGATGAGTACTGATGCCCTGGATTGATTAGCTCCCAGGAAAGAGTCACAGTGGTAGTTGTCCGGACGTACTTGTTGATTGTCCGAATAAGCGAGCACCTCTCTTCAGTATTGGACATACGGGATGAGGAATAAGGTATCTCCAGTTTCGTTCAGACCCAGAATGGAATTATAAATGGATGTGTATCTGACATTGGATTTCATTCCATGGAAATTAATTTCTATTTAATATATATTTGTTTGGTGGCGGAGAATTTATTCTCTTACTTAACACCCTTCTTTGAGACGGACGAGCATAGAGGTTATATATTGATAGTTATCATGGATTGTCAATGTGGCATGCCAAGATGCAAATGATCAAGGCTTTTGTTGATGAGCAGAGCCTTGTGGTTGATGATCAAAGCACAGTCTGTTTAGGTATAGCTTTGTGTATAGCATTACTTCGCGAGCCTCACACCTCGGTAGGAGTCAGAAACGGGATAAGGAAATGCAGGGAGTGCACACGTTTCTTTCTAGCTAGAAGTGGTGTCATGGTATGGAGCTCAGACATTTTTATTTATGTGGATGATAGAATGAGGCGCCTCGGATATATATTGGTGGATAGTGGCTAATTGATAGGTCCAATAGGACCGGGAAGCGTGCATTCAGGAATTGCCAATCCACTAAAGTATTTGTCGACCGGCCCTGCAGGATCCAAGGGTTCGCCAGCATCTGAATCCTGAGACATTTGCTAGAGTGTTTAGAATTGGTAAGGGGACCATCCCTAGCCTTGACTCATGATGGAAATCCAATTTCCAATACGACACCATGCAGTTCTGATTGTAGAACTAGTATGGCGACATATTATATGGTAGCTATGCCGTCTATGATTGATACATTATGATTGAAATGTTTTTGAAACATATGTGCATTAATAATAATATCAAATCCGTTTTATCATATCAAGCATTTTTGACCATTATAAGGTAAAACTCTATCCTTCGGTTTGCGTTACATTGTGTGATGGGACTTGAGTCATATAATGGTTTCATTTTTCTAAAAAGCACGGCGTTATTTAACGGTTTACTTTATTTATGCACTGGCAATCCAATGGAGTAAACCCGTTTCACGTTAGCGGCGTGGTTCTGTGATTAGCCTTAATATTAGATAAGTTAAGTAAGATTTCTCATTCCAGTCCCATGACTGACTCGTAGTTTGTTTCACTTGAAAATTCAGGTGCCCTTATTTTCTACACGGGCAACCGAGTAGCTTATTTTGCAGATACATTTGAGCAGGATTCCAGATCGAAGCTTAGAGTTGTGTCTAGAGCATTGATAGTCTTCCGTTGTTCTAGTTTATTCATTTCCGCTGCATTGTATTACATTTATTGTAATTTAATCTTCCGCTGTATTTTATTCAATGTACTATGATATTATTTACTCTGATGTAACATTATTGTAATTTTTATAAAATTCTTCTGTTATTTGTTCTGATGTGTTGTATGCCCAAAGTTAGCGTATGCGGGTTTTCGAACGGTCTTGGTCGATTTAGCGATTGATTGGGTCCAGGCGAAATCTTTGTCGTTACAGCTGGTATCAGAGCTTTGGTTATCTCAAATCTTTGGGGTACAACTCGTTATAACTGAATGAAGACTCATCAGAGGTAGGATTAGTAATATCCTATAAAATAATACTCATTGGAGATAGGATCAGTAGTATCCTAGAATGAGGAAACTCGTTAGAGATGGGGTTAGAAATGCCCTAGAATGAGTTGAGAGTGATAAGTCTATAATTAACGTATTTTCTATTATATATATAATTCGATTTTAGAAAATATGATTTTTAAATATATAAAAGTTATATATATGTGACGACCCCAAACTTACGTGGTACGAAAGTAAGGATAATCATAGGAGCATAACATAATTAAAACAATAACAGATCTCAGATAATAGCATAACATATAAATCATTGCAACAGAAATGGAAATGTCATCACAACATATCATCACAGACATCAGAGTACGTAGTACAGGATACACTTGGCAAAATAGATGTCTAAAACAAGGAAAGAAATAAAGTCTCAATCTCCACCAAAATACATCAATACTCAATACTGTCAAAATGTCTTAAGAAGTAAATAAAAAGATAAAAGAAAAGGATTCTTCATCTCTTCCATAAGAAAGCACTAGTCCAGAATGTGTCCATACCTAAAACCTGTCATTTGGCTGCCCGTGTGGAAATAGGGCACCCGAGTTTGCAAAGTGAAACAAACTATGAATCAGTCATGGGACTGGTATGAGAAATCTTACCTAACTAACAATATGGCTAATCACTGGACCACGCCGCTAACGCGGAATGATTTTACTCCATTGGATTGCCAGTGCATAAGTTTTATAAATTTTAAGTCAAAACAACGCAATGCTTTTTAGATAATTAAATCATTATAAGACTCAAGTCCCATCACATAATGCAACGCAAACCGGAGGATAGAGTTTTACCTTACAATGATCAAAAATGCTTGATACGTAGAAAATAATATTTTTTATATTATTATTAGTATCTAATATGTTTCGAAAATACTTCAAAGTAAATGTATCAATCCTAGACGGTATAGCTACCATATACTATGTCGCCATATATAGGTTTACAATCAAAACCGTAATGTCGTATTGGAGATTGGGATTGCATCATTAGTCAAGGCCAAGGATGATCTCCTAACCGATTTGAGAAACATTAGCAATGTCTCAGGATTCAGACGCTGGCGAACCCCTGTATATTGCAGGGCCATTCCACAAATATTTTAGTGGATTAGTTATGCCTGAACACATGCTCACTGATCCTATTGGACCTATAATTTGGCCATTGGCGACCAATAAATCTGAGGCGCCTCATTCCATCAACCACATAAGTAAAAATGTCGGGCCTTGTAAAAACCCAAACACCACTTCTAGCTAGAAAGAAACTTGTGCACTCCCTACGTTCCCTTGTCCCATTTTTAACTCTACCGGGGTGTGAGGCTCGCGAGGTAACGTAATACAAAAAACTATGATGAAATAGGCTATGCTTTGATCATCATCCACAAGGCTCTGCTTTTCAACAAAATCCTCGATCAATTGCATCTTGGCATGTCTCATTGACAATTCATGCCATTCAAATTAAATAATTAAATGATTTATAATTAAAATTAAAGGAAAACATATTGTAACAGCCGAAATAGGTTACGAGACATATTCCATTATGTCCGGAACGAGGGTATTTGGCTAGGGGCAACACTCGTTGGGTTTGATTTGGAGTTTGTATGGGTAAACGTTAATTTTTGAAATAAGAAATTAAATAAAACAAGGAAAATACGCTATATATAACGTATAAATACAGTGCTATACGCAACCCTAATTCCCAAAAGATACAGCCGCCACAAACCAATTTCAATGGCCAGAAAAGTCGAATTTTCATGCCTCAATAATTTCCAATCCAACTCGAATTAGATTCCAAACCCAACACCAAATTAAAGAGAATTCTCCACTCTTCAATTTGGTACGGATATGATCGAATTTCATTAACTGTGGAGGCCAGAATTTCATTGAGAAGTCATATCGTTTGGGGGCATTTTTCGACCACCTGGTGGCGGCGAGTTCGCCAAGGATGATGGCGCGCAGAGGGGCTTCATCGCCGGTTATCGTGATGATGGTCGATGGTAGCCAGACCGACGGAGGTGGGTACGATGATGAGTTTCAGCTTGGCAGCGATGGGTTCGAATATCCAGCAAAGAATCCGATGTATGAGGAAGGGTTAAGGACCTTAATTAGTGGAGGAATTATAATTAATCATTTTAAAGTTAATTTATTTAGGTAATTAAATGTTTAATCATGCATAACTTCTTCAAAACAGAACGGAATTAGATGAAACAAAGTTCGTTCAACTCGTACTGACACGGGCTCCGCTATGAAACAAACCGGAATGGAAATGGAGCAGATCAGAATTTGGGGAAAATTCAAATCTGAGCATTACAGAATTAAAATCATTGTGAGATCTCTATTTTAAAAATAAAATTATTATATATTTTGATGTAAAATTTATATATGTTATTGGATGAAATTTCGATTGATTGTTTGAGATTTAAATGGATGGCTAGATTGAATTGTGTATGCTAGATTGAAATGTTCATTCTTGTCAAGTTTTGATTATACAATAAAAATCATATTTTTATTGTACATCTGTTTCAATAGAAGAATAGAAATTAAATTGTACATTTTGTTATAAAATGCCATATTAGAAATAAAGATCACATTTTGTTATAAAGGGTTACAATAGAATGAAAATGCCAATTTTGTTAAACTTGTTTGATTAAGAATAAAAAGGTCAATTTTATTAAAAATGTTTATTTAGAATAAACATGTAAATTTTGCTAAACATGTTTAAATAGAATAATAAGAGTTGAAATAAAAGAACATATTTTTATTTCCATTTTGTCACAATTAAAGATCATATTTTTATCGTCACTTTGTTTCATTAAAAAGAATAGAATAGGAATATATCATTTTTTTTGTTTTTTTTGGTTCTCAATAAAAAGATTACATTTTTAATGTAGTTTAGTTTTAAGTAAAAAGAATAACATTTTTGATATAAAATGTTAGCATCAAAAAGGAATAATATTTTAGTATAAAATGCAACATTAAAAAGGAATAACATTTTTGGGATAAATTGTTACATTGGAAAAAAATGACATTTTTATTTTTAAAAAAAATGTTATATTAGAAATGAATGGTCATTTGGAATAAAAATGTAATATTAGGAATAAACATGTCATTTTTGTTAGGAATGTTTATTTTAAAATAAAAACATCAATATTGATAGAAATGTTATGTTAATATAAAAGTACCATTTTTATTCATTATAGGATTTGTATACAAATTCAAGTATCATTTTTATTTATGTTAAGAATAGATTTGTAAACAAATTAATATGTGTCATGATAATGTCGATTCAAGAAAATAACATGTTAAGTTAGGATATGTCATTAGAATATAATTTTGTACATGTTAATGTCGATTAAAGAGAATAGCATGTTAAGTTAGAAAAATGTTATGTTAAAGTAAAACGACATCTTATTAGACAATGTATGTCACTTTTATCAGGTCAGATAAAAATAACAATTTTGTTATATATTGCCATGTTAGATAAAATTAACATTTTTGTCATGTTAGATAAAATAACATTTTTGTTATAAATTGTCACTTTAGATTAAAAATAACATTTCGGTTAGAAATGACAATTTAGATAAAAAGGGACATTTTGATTAGAAATATTAATTTTGATTAAAAAGAACATTTGGGTTAGAAATGTTAATTTAGATTAAAAATGTCACTTTTGATTGGAAAAGTTATATAGAATAAAAATGTCATTTTTGATTAGAAATGTTACATTAAAATGTCGTATATATAGATTATGGTCATGTTACATTAAAATGTCATGTAAAATAGAAATGTCATATATTTAGATGATGTTCATTTTACATTAAAAATGTCATCCATTTAGATCATGTTCATGTTAAATAAACAGGTCATTTATTTAGATTATATTCATGTTAAATAATAATTGGTTAAACTTATTAACCAATAATCTATTTAGATGAACTGTTGTTGTTTGAAAACCACACACGGGTGTTGGGATGACAAACACTAGTCCCAATATTTAACTGTATGTCAATCAATGGATTGACAGTCTGTGTTGAGCATTATTCATTTATTTATTTTAGCCTCACACAATTATAAATTTCACTCTAGATGTGAATGGATTGTTTATTGATTGTGGCCATTAATGTTATATATATTCGATGTATGAAATCCATATAACTGAAATTGTATGGTAATTGATTGAGCCGCATTCCGATTCAGAATTTCTTTTAATATAAAGAACATTTTGATATAAAGAACATTTTGTATAAAGGACATTTGGTATAAAGGACATTTCCTTTAAAGAATATTTTTCAATAACGAATACTTTAAATAAATTTAATGAAGATTAAAATTATGATTTTTATGTCCATTTTTGGATGGACACAAAATATTGAAATATAAAGTTGTGTTATGTAGAAACACTATTTTTAACCCGAACGAGTTTATCGATCGACTTAATTCATTTTATAATGAATATAAAAAAAAGGGATTTCAAAATCCAATATTTTGAAATATTATTATTTTAATGTGATGAAAATATAGAATATTCAATTTTGCTTTAAAATTGAAAAAGAAGTTAAAATCATTTTTAAACAAATTTTTAAATATTTTATAAAATATGTTTTATATAGAAATCAACGATATATTATATATATTTATATAATGGCCTGAATAGAACGCGTCTCGCAGCGATCGTTCGCGAATTTCGACCATTAACTTCAAATTGGCGTAATGGAAGATCCGACCGTCAGATTCTTCTAAAACCGGAACTGTTGGGTTCGTATCGAAAAGAGCTTTCCAATAAACATAAGAGTTTTGAAATCTAACGGTTGGATTTGGAATTACGTCCAAATAAAATTTGGAAATGGTCGTTATGGATGCAGTTTGGTGGCCGTTATTGGAAACCGACTGTACAGGCTTAAATAAAATTATTAGAAATATGGAAAAATTATGTATAATCATAATAAAGGATTTGGAAAGAGTTTGGATGCAAAATTCCATACTTGAAAGGATAAAAATATATTTTTATCGAATTGAACTTGTTATTAACTAGAATAAATCTTTGAAATAAGATTTAATGAAGTTTCCAATTAAATGATATTTAATTGGAATTAAATAAGATAAATTGAATTTTGGGTTTATCGTGAATGGTGTCTTAAATAACATTGTTCTTAAACCCCATTAGAAAAGAATAAATCTATTAATTAAGATTATTAGAGTTTCAATTATATTTAGTAATTGGAATAAAATGAAATGTAAATTGAGTTTATTATGAACTGTGTTTTTAAACGACATTTGTTCTTTAATTCAATTAACAGTGAAAGTATAATTTGGAAATTATAAATCTTTTATTAAGTTTTAATTGGAAATATTCCAAAATAAAGTTTTCCGATTTAATATGTTAAATTGGAATTGAAATTTATATCGATTATATATATTGTTTTGATTTCTGTGAAAATTTCATATTTAGTGGAAGATGATTTTTTGGGTTTATCGTGAACAATGTTTTTAAATGACATTTGTTATTTAACCCAGTTAAAGATAATATTTATTTCTTAATTCTAAATAATCATAAAGTAATGATTTGGGATATTAAAACCAAATTGGGGTTTTAATGAATCCTTAAAAGGGGGATTAAAGAATAAACTAAAGAATTTATCTTTGATAAAATTAATGGGAAACTTTTCCCTAATAATGTGAATATCTTATTAAAAGAATATTCTGAGTTGGAATGTAGCATATGATGTGTTCTATAGCACTTGATTTTTATTATAAAATACACGAGTTATTCGGAAAGACCGGGTTTAACCCATTCTGAATAATTACTACGACGATTAAAAGTCGAAGATGAAGATGGTGGTTGAAGACCGACGATCTTCACATCGAATGGATGAGGACTACTGATGCCTTTGATCGGAGTTGCTGCCTTGAGAAGGTTACAGTGGTAGTTGTCTGGATGTATTGTTGATTGTTCGGATATGCGAGGTATAAGGTGCCCCCGGCTTCCTTCAGACCCAGAACAGACTTGTAAATGGATTGTATGTTTGACCTTGTATTCCTTTATACTGTATTCGTTGATCTCTGCTAAATATATATCTGTTTGGTGTTTAACACCCTTCTCTAAGATGTACGAGCTTACAAGTTATATATTGAGAGAAATCAATGATATGGTATGGATTGACAATGTGGCATGCCAAGACGCATGGATCAAGGCTTTTTTTGAAAAGCAGAGCCTTGTGGTTGATGATTAAAGCATAACTTTAAATAGCATAGTTTTGTGTAGCGTTACTTCGCGAGCCTCAGACCGTTGTATGATCCAGAAACGGGAGTAAGGACTGCAGGGAGGACATACGTTTCTTTCTAGCTAGAAGTGGTGTCGATGACTTACCTGCCCTGACATTTTAACTTAGGTGGATGACGGAATGAGGCGCCTCGGTTATTTGAGTCCCTAATGGCTCTATTTACGCCCTGTAGTGTGGGGAAACGTAATGTTCAGGCATAACTAATCCAATCATTGCACTTTGGTGGACCAGCCCTGAAGATCCAAGGGTCACTCGAACTCTGATCCTGAGACATGGTAGGCTGGATTGTCTCGAATTTGGTGAGGACTATCTCTTGCCTCGGTTCATTATGGAAATCCAACTTCCAATACGACACCATGCGGTTTTGATTGTATTACTAGTACGGTGACATAGTATATGGTAGCTATGCCGTCTATGATTGATATTATGATTGAAATGTTTTTAAAACATATACACACTAATAATAATATCAAATTCGTTTTATCGTATCAAGCATTTTTTACCATTCTAAGGGAAAACTCTATCCTCCGGTTTGCGTTGCATTGTGTGATGGGACTTGAGTCTTATAATGGTTTCATTTTTCTAAAAAGCATTGCGTTGTTTTACGATTTACTTTATTTCTTGCACTGGCAATCCGATGGAGTAACCCCTTCCGCGTAAGTGGCATGGTCCTATGATTAGACTTATTATTATTAAATAGGTTAAGTAGGACTTCTCATACCAGTCCCATGACTAACCCGTAGTTTGTTTCACTTTGCAAACTCGGGTGCCCTCTTTTCCACACGGGCAATCAAGTAGCTTATTTTGCAGATATATTTCTGGATCGAAGCTTAAAGCTATGTCTAGAGCATTGATAGTCTTCTGCTACATTGTATTAATTTTGTTGAAATTTAATCTTCCGCTATATTATTTATCCAATGTACTCTGATATTATGTACTCTGATGTAACATTATTATAATGTTTATAAAAGTCTGCTATTATTGTTCTGATGTGTTGCATGACCAAAGTTCAAGTATTCTTAGATTTCCAACTTTTGGTTCAGACTTGTGTGGTTTATGGTCGATCCAAAGGGCGGGGATTTTCGGGTCTTTACAGCTGGTATCAGAACTCTGGTTAGCTCAAATCTTTGGGATACAACTCGTTAAAACTGAACAAAAGACTCATCAGAGATTGGATTAGTAATATCCAATAAAGAATACTCATTAGAGATAGGATCAGAAGTATCCAAGAATGAGAAAACTCGTTAGATATGGGGTTAGAAATGCCCTAGAATGAGTTGAGAGTAGCAAGTTCATAATTAACGTATTTGTGATTATATATATAATCTCATATTAGAAAATATGATTTTTGAATAAATAAAAGTTATATATATATATATATATATATATATATATATATTTGAAAAGTTAACCAACAAATAAAATTATTGAAACAAATAAAGTAATGAAAATTTAGGGGTTAATTAAACAATATTTAGCTCTGTCCCTTTTTGAGGACGAAAAGATTTTAAGTGGGGGAGATTGTAACAACCCGGAAATTCTGAACCAATTTTCTGGAATTTTTAGAGGTAGTATGTGGCCTCGGTAAAATTAAATGTACAATCAAATTAAAAAAATTAAATGATTTATAATTAAAATTAAAGGAAAACATATCGTAACAACTGAATTAGGTTACGAGACATATTCCATTGTGTCCCTAACGAGGGTATTTGTCTAGGGGCGAAACTCGTTGGGTTTGATTTGGAGTTGGTATGGGTAAACGTGAATTTTTGAAATAAGAAATAAAATAAAACAAGGAAAATACACTATATATACCATATAAATACGGTCCTATACGCAACCCTAATTCCCAAAAGATACAGCCGCCACAAACCAATTTCAATGGCCAGAAAAGTCGAATTTTCATGCCTCAATAATTTCCAATCCAACTCGAATTAGATTCCAACCCCAACAAAAAATTAAAGAGAATTCTCCACTCTTCAATTTGGTACGAATATGATCGAATTTTATTAATTGTGGAGGCCAGAATTTCAGCGAGAAGTCACGTCGTTTGGGGGCGTTTTTCGACCTCCTAGTGGCGGCTAGTTCGGCAAGGATGATGGCGTAGGGAGGGGCTTCAACGTCGGTTGTCGTGATGATGACCGATGGTGGCTTGGCCGACGGAGGTGGGTGCGATGATGGGTTTCAGCGTGGCAGCGATGGGTTCGAATATCCAGCAAAGAAGCCAATGTATGAAGGAAGGTTAAGGATGTTTATTAGTGGAGGAATTATAATTAATCATTTTAAAGTTAATTTATTTAGGTAATTAAATGTTTAGTCATCCGTAACTTCTTCAAAACAGAACGGTATTAGACTAAACGAAGTTCGTTGAACTCGTATTGACAAGGGCTCCGCTATGAAACAAACCGGAATGGAAATAGAACATATCAGAATTTGGGGAAAATTCAAATCTGAGTAGTACAGAATTAAAATAATTGTGAGATCTCTATTTCAAAAATAAAATTATTATATATTTTGATGTAAAATTTATATATGTGATTGGATGAAATTTGGATTGATTGTTTGTGATTGAAATGGATGGCTAGATTGAATTGTGTATGCTAGATTGAAATGTTTATGTTTGTCAAGTTTTGATTATACAATAAAAATCATATTTTTATTGTAGATCTGTTTCAATAAAAGAATAGAAAAATAAATTGTACATTTTGTTATAAAATGCCATATTAGAAATAAAGATCACATTTTTTTATAAAGGGTTACATTAGAATAAATATGTCAATTTTGTTAAACATGTTTGATTAAGAATAAAAAGGTCAATTTTGTTAATAATGTTTATTTAGAATAAACATGTAAATTTTGTTAAACAAGTTTAAATAGAATAATAAGAGTTGAAATAAAAGAACATATTTTTATTTCCATTTTGTCACAATTAAATATCATGTTTTTATCGTCACTTTGTTTCATTAAAAAGACTAGAATAGGAAAATATCATTTTTATTGTTTTTTTTCCTCAATAAAAAGATTACACATTAAAAAAATACATTTTAAACGTAGTTTAGTTTTCAATAAAAAGAATAACATTTTTGATATAAAATGTTTGCATCAAAAAGGAATAATATTTTTAGTATAAAATGCTACATTAAAAAGGAATAACATTTTTGGGATAAATTGTTACATTGGAAAGAAATGACATTTCGTTTTTCAAAAAAAAAAAATATTAGAAATGAATGGTCATTTGGAATAAAAATGTAATATTAGGAATAAACATATCATTTTTGTTAGGAATGTTTATTTTAAAATAAAAACATCAACATTGTTAGAAATGTTATGTTAATATAAAAATATCATTTTTATTCGTTATAGGATTTGTATACATATTCATGTATCATTTTTATTTATGTTAAGAATAGATTTGTAAACAAATTAATATGTGTCATGATAATGTCGATTCAAGAAAATAACATGTTAAGTTAGGATATGTCATTAGAATATAATTTTGTACATGTTATGTCGATTAAAGAGAATAGCATGTTAAGTTAGAAAAATGTTATGTTAAAGTAAAATGACATCTTATTAGATAATGTTATGTCACTTTTATCAGGTTAGATAAAAATAACAATTTTGTTATATATTGCCATGTTAGATAAAATTAACATTTTTGTCATGTTAGATAAAATAACATTTTTGTTATAAATTTCACTTTAGATTAAAAATAACATTTTGGTTAGAAATGTCAATTTAGATAAAAAGCGACATTTTGTTTAGAAATGTTAATTTAGATTAAAAAGAACATTTTGGGTTAGAAATGTTAATTTAGATTAAAAATGTCACTTTTGATTAGAAAAGTTATATAGAATAAAAATGTCATTTTTGATTAGAAATGCTACATTAAAATGTAGTATGTATAGATTATGGTCATGTTACATTAAAATGTCATGTAAAATAGAAATGTCATATATTTAGATGATGTTCATTTTACATTAAAAATGTCATCCATTTAGATCATGTTCATGTTAAATAAACAGGTCATTTATTTAGATTATATTCATGTTAAATAATAATTGGTTAAACTTATTAACCAATAATCTATTTAGATGAACTGCTGTTGTTTGAAAACCCCACACGGGTGTTAGGGTGGCAAACACTAGTCCCAATATTTAACTGTATGTCAATCAATGGATTGACAGTCTGTGTTGAGCGTTATTCATTTATTTATTAGCGCTCACACAATTATAAATTTCACTCTGGATGTGAATGGATTGTTTATTGATTGTGATCATTAATGTTATATATACGCGATGTATGAAATCCATATAACTGAAATTGTATGGTAATTGATTGAGTGGCATTCCGATTCAGAATTTCTTTTAATATAAAGAACATTTTGATATAAAGAATATTTCCTTTAAAGAATATTTTTCAATAACGAATACTTTATATAAATTTAATGAAGATTAAAATTATGATTTTTATGTCCATTTTTGGATGGACACAAAATATTGAAATATGAAGTCGTGTTATGTAGAAACGCTATTTTGAACCCAAACGGGTTTATCGATCGATTTAATTCATTTTATAATGAATATCAAAAAGAAGGGATTTCAAAATCCAATATTTTGATATATTATTATTTTAATGTGATGAAAATATAGAATATTAAATTTTGCTTTAAAATTGAAAATGAAGTTAAAATCATTTTTAAACCAATTTATAAATATTTTATAAAATATGTTTTAAATTGAAATCAACGACAGATTATATATATTTATACAATGGCCTGAATAGAATGCGCCGCACAGCGACCGTTCACAAATTTCGACCATTAACTTCAAATTGGCGTAACGGAAGATCCGACCATCAGATTCTTCTAAAACCGTAACCATTGGGTTCATATCGAAAAGAGCTTTCCAATAAATCTAAGAGTTTTGAAATCTAACGGTTGGATTTGGAATTATATCCAAATCAAATTTGGAAAAGGTCGCTATGGATGCAGTTCGGTAGCCATTATTGGAAACCGACTGTACAAGCCTAAATAAAATTATTAGAAATATGGAAAAATTATGTAAAATCATAATAAAGGATTTAGAAAGAGTTTGGAAAAATTAAGTAAAATCATAATAAAGGATTTAGAAAGAGTTATTAACTAGAATAAATCATTAAAATAAGATTTAATGAAGTTTCCAATTAATTGATATTTAATTGGAATTAAATAAGATAAATTGGATTTTGGGTTTGTAACACCCCACCTCCGTTAAGATCACTCACGAAGGGAATGCCTTAACTTTGGTGGAGCATTTTAGTAAACAGAACAGAAACTTACAAGACAGATAAAACAGTACTTGAAAAATTTATAACTTTATTTCAACAGAACCGGAATAAACTTGGTTACATCCTTTCAAATCACAATATCAGAATTCAAGTACAAAATATCATTCTTGTACAAAAGCCTTCAGAATGCATTGTTTAAAATCATAATCCCCACAGAAGAAGACAGGCCATACTTTAAGCACTTCAAGCAGAAGAAATCTGGATCAAGCTAGAGTATTCCCTTCCACAAAACCTGGGGGGAAAACGGAAGAAAGGAGGCGAAACAACAAGGGTCAGACAAAAAGTCTGGCAAGTCCAGTGATTTTCAATTATGAACAGTTAATAATAAAATGACATGAAAATAAAACTGGATGAGAGATAACTGTAACAGGTGTAGCAGATATAACAGAAGAACATAATGACATAAGCTATTTTTTTACATTTCTCTTCGCTAATACTAGTATAACAGAATTAGGTGTCACCCCAATATCTAAACTGAAACAGAAACGGGTACAGAATAATTTAACAGAAACAGAACGCTAATAATGGGTCTTTACTACCCGATCAGAAACATACAGAAAGCAGAAACAGATAAATCCTTACGGAAACAGAATGTAGAATTAGGTGTACACTAGTAATGGGCCTTTACCAGCCGATCAGACGGTACCACGCAGAAACAGACAGGTGTTACCACCCAACAGAAAAAGACGGTACCAACAGAAACAGACAGAACTAAGTGTACCCTAAAACCCTACCCCAAGCGATCGGCTCCCTAATACATAAATATCCTGTGTCGGCCCCACAGTAGGGTGTATCACTCCCTAAAGTGACAACCAATTGGCATAGACCTATTTACAGATGTCAGGGCGTCTTACATCCTCAGAGGCAGACCGGGATCCGTGCACACACATGACCCGGTTGGAACGCACCATAAACACCCCTCGCCATTATTAGAATGAACCGCTTATAATTAGTTCAGTAAGCGTGCCCAGACCCTACTTACTGTTGGGTCAAAGTTTTGACACCAGAAGGGGTTACTGACTAATATGGGTCCCAAACAACAGATGACACAAGTGATTCCCTTCCTAACCTTGTGTCCCCAGACTAGCAGATTTCTACAAGTTTCAGAGATACAAAATTTAAATTAACTAGTTCACAGATCAGACAATCAAGTTAACAGGTTTTTCAGACTAATGGATCAGATGTTCGGATTAACAGGCTTACAGATTATCTGGTTACAGATTAATAGACTTACAGATTAACTGGTTACAGATTATCTAACTTTGTATTGAACCTATGGATTCACGAAACTGGTTTATCAGATTCATTGGTCCAATTGGTTTAACCTTACCCAACACGTTTTAGACATCATAATTATTTCAGACTTTCATTAATTAAATATTAATGCCCAAACCTCTCACATTAGACTGACAGTTTGCGGCTACTGGTTAGGCCGGTTGGTTTCGGGCAGGTTTCTGTCGCAAACTGAGTCTAACCTCGGGTTTCAAGCACGTTATGACTAACTTCTCACATTAGAACCTATTGTTTGCGACTACTGGAATATGCCGCGTGGTTCCGGGCAGAATTACGCCGCAAACTCATTCTAACCTCGAGTTAGCTTTGTTTATCTTTGCAGCCAATTAATTAATGAATTACCATTTATACCCATGCCTAATATACATGCCAATTATTCATAACTATAGCCAATTCAGATTATGTCAATAGCGGACTAATTATATCAACTGAACAGATATTGCAGATAACATATTTTTCAGATTAGGCGACTTAACGGATTTAGCGGATTAAGCAAACTAGAAGATCTAGCATTTTCAACAGACATAGCAAATGACAGATTTGGCAGATGAACAAATCTAGCAGACTAGGCAGTAGAGCAGAACTAGCAGATTAAGCAATATAACAGAACTAGCAGATTAAGCAATATAGCAGAACTAGCAGATTAGGCAAATATAACAGATTTAATCATTTCTTAAAGTTAAACATATCTTGCCTAATTTTAAATTTGGCCTAAGCATGCCTAAATAATTGTCATGATTCACACTATGATCATATACCAAATATAACCAACGATTAGTATGCATGTCGTATATCCCAAAGATCCCTTACTTAGGTGTTTATTTACAATTAATAGATGTCCTACCTTAATGTAAATCTTTATACCTAAGCCATATTTTCTTTGTCTCAAGTCATATGTTAACATACCATGGTTCCTCTTCATCCAATTCACAGAACATGCATAGATCTAAATCTAGTTTACAACCTATGTCCTTTTTCTTAAATTGGTCACAGATTATCCATGTCCAATTATTCCACATTCATTATTTGTCCCAAACATTTTAGCGTTCGTGCGTTAATCTCTTAGGAGATTGGCGCAGGCTCGTAGTAGCCTGGCTATAGAACAGAAAGAAGAGATACAGAATAAAATAGATCAGAACAGAACATACACAATCTCTAATTCAGATTTACAATCATGTCACAATTATGATTGAAGTTTATATTGGAAAATAACTGCAATTGCCTTGGTTGGATTAAAGAAAGAACTTTAGTTGTTGTAGAATCATTGGAGAAGCTTTAATCTCTAATTTGAATTGAGTTGCTTAGGTTGATGTTGATTAGCTTCTAGTTTTGATTTCAATAGAGTAGCGATGCCATTTTTTATTTTTATTTAGAACAGAGGCAGAGAAGAACAAGAATAGAATTGTGTGTAGAGGAGGCTCGGTCTTAGGGTGTATTTATAGATGTAGGAACTCATTTCAGCCATCAGATTAACCCTAAAACCAATCCGGACCATCAAAAATCATCCCAAGGCTCCAAAAACGTGTTCTTCACCGAAACAGGCTGACCAGGTCGACCTGCAGGGGGGGTCGACACTATAGTCGACCCCCATGGGGGAGATCGACCCCCAGGTCGACCCCCTATTCGACCTGGCCCCCAGGTCGACCTGCCTAGTTATGTGCTGACCGAAACCTTCCGAATCTTCTACAGGCCATAACTTCTTCATTCAGACTCCGATTTTCGAAAACTCGGACTCTATTTCATGTAAAATTTCGAGAGGAACGCAATGGTGATGTCTATTTTGCCTAATTCCTGATTCTTAAATTAATTATCCTCATTTTACTATCTTTTCCGTTACACACATCGTTATCGAACTAATTTTTCTTTTCTTTTATGTATTAATTAATTCTTCTTATGCATCACCATTATTTACCTATCATAAGCATATTTTCATATATTTTATTTCATTTTTAATTATACTTAAAAATGCAGGGTGTTACATTCTCCCCTCCTTAAAGGATTTCGTCCCCAAAATCTTCAAGTTAAGAAGAATGTGTCCAACCATCCAATCATCCATCTACTCTATCACCAATCACAGGCATTCATTGTCCTTAAGAGATTTCTAATGCTGTATGAACATATGCAAGAAGTGTGTGTATATGTTCCTTGTCTAATGCAAAGATCAGGCAGTCCACTGATTCAGTTGACCTCCTTAATGCGAATTATGCCAGTGCCCTGAGTCCAACATGTATGCAATTTTCCTACTCGATACATATCATTTCTATATGAGTGCACGACCATTCAGTCATATGCAACATCCATGTGCCGAGTCAATCATTTTGCATCCACAAAATTTAAAAATGCTCACACATCCATATGCAATATGAGAGTGTTTTCGAGCTGATCGAGTGCCTAGTGTGTGTATATGCATCCACGGGCAACCACTAGAAACCACTTGCATCCACTTGCAACCATCAAACATAACATGTCTCAAACACATGTTTACACCCATTAGTTTCTACCTAAAGTTCGAAGATTCGATCGATAGGATACAGTCGAATGATGGAAGCGAGTATAGATAGAACAAAAACTTGGTTCCCATTAGACATGGGTCCTAAGTATCGGCCCCAAAGACCGAAACCAACATCAAACTGACACCCAGAGGATTATCTTCTTTAGACAATGTCAAAACTGGAAATCTTATCAGAAGTATTCAGATATTTACAGACTACTGGTACAGATCAGGTTCCCTAACGATTCTTAGGAAGCTAAGCATGATAAAATCATACCCCACGAAAACTCAGAATGTATGCGTCATACTAGATGCCTAACACAGATATCCCTCAAACCCCAATCTCAAACAGATGAGCCATAACCCTTATGGGTCTGAGTTTACAGCGGAATTCTGAAATAATACTAGTATTAAAGTGCAGAGTATCGATTACAAAATCAAAATACCAGAATCAGAAAAAGTCTTAACTCCATAATAAGATAAAGAAATTAAACCTACTATAGAAATTTTCCTATTCCTATCCTAGCCAATAGCCTCGAGAGTGTTTGCCTGCCCTCCTTGCCCTCGTCTCTTCGGGCAGTCCCTAGTGAAGTGTCCCATCTCTCCACAGTTGAAGCAAGCGCCTTTCCTTTTTCTGCAATCCTTGTTCAGATGAGTCGAGCTCCCACAAGTAAAGCACTTTTTCCCCTTCTTATCTTCAGACTTCTCATCCTTCTTTTGTGTTTCCTTTTTGGGCCATGCTTTCTTATTCTGTGGTTCTTCCTTGTTTGTCTCTTTCGGGCCCTTGTCTTCCTCGTGCAGTAGTGCCATGTCCACCAATTTCTCGTAAGTCGCTCCCATGGGTACGTGGGTCATGGCTAGGCTGTGCAGTGGCTCGTTCAATCCTTTAACAAAGCGGAGAGCCTTTTTATGCTGAGTGTTAACTAAATCCAATCTGAACCTAGCTAGTTGGTTGAACTGGTTGACGTATTCCTTGACCGTCATACTTCCTTGCTTAAGAGATAAGAACTTTTCCAGTTGTAAACTCCGTTCATCTTGCGAGAGAAATTTTGTCTCAAACCTTGTTCTGAAATCCATCCATGTCTCAACTGGCCTCTCGGCGTTAGTGACTTCCCACCAGTAGGAAGCTTCATCTTTGAGCAGCCATACCGCCAACTATACCTTCTGCCTATCGTCCACCTCGAAGATAGCGAATAGATCCTCAGTTTCTTTGAGCCAGTTCCTCACTTCGACGAATGGTTCAGTTCCCTTGAAATCCTTTCCACCCATGGCCCTAAAATCTCTACAGATCTTTGAGAAAGCAATTGCACGAGGAGGGGGCGGAGGAGGAGGGGGATCATTTGCTGGACCTGCGGCGGCGGTCCTAGCCTCAAGATATTGACGAAACCAAACGGGTACATGAACACCCTCTGGTATCTCAGATGCTTCAGACATGCTGAAATGAAAAAAGAAGAAGATTCAATACAAAAAGGACTGAAGGAAAGATATATGGCTCTTGGGGATCATGTTTTTCAAAATAAGATTTATTTTTGAAAATACTCCCTTTCAAAACCTTTTTGAAAATAGTTTTCCAAAAACTTTACCCAATCTGGTAACCTTCAGCTCTGATACCAAGTGTAACACCCCACCTCCGTTAAGATCACTCACGAAGGGAAAGCCTTAACTTTGGTGGAGCATTTTAGTAAACAGAACAGAAACTTACAAGAGAGATAAAATAGTACTTGAAAATTTTATAACTTTATTTCAATAGAACCGGAATAAACTTGGTTACATCCTTTCAAATCACAATATCAGAATTCAAGTACAAAATATCAGTCTTGTACAAAAGCCTTCAGAATGCATAGTTTAAAATCATAATCCCCACAGAAAAAGACAAGCCATACTTTAAGCAATTCAAGCAGAAGAAATCTGGATCAAGCTAGAGTATTCCCTTCCACAAAACCTAGGGGGGAAACGGAAGAAAGGAGGCGAAACAACAAGGGTCAGACAAAAAGTCTGGCAAGTCCAGTGATTTTCAGTTATGAACAGATAATAATAACATGACATGAAAATAAAACTGGATGAGAGATAACTGTAACAGGTGTAGCAGATATAACAGAATAACATAATGACATAAGCTATTTCTTTACACTTCTCTACGCTAATACTAGTATAACAGAATTAGGTGTCACCCCAATATCTAAACTGAAACAGAAAAGGGTACAGAATAATTTAACAGAAACAAAACGCTAATAATGGGCCTTTACTACCCGATCAGAAACAGACAAAAGCAGAAACAGATTAATCCCTACGGAAACAGAATGTAGAATTAGGTGTACACTAGTAATGGGCCTTTACCACCCGATCAGACGGTACCATGCAGAAACAGACAGGTGTTACCACCCAACAGAAACAGACGGTACCAACAGAAACAGACAGAACTAAGTGTACCCTAAAACCCTACCCCAAGCGATCGGCTCCCAAATACATAAGTATCCTGTGTCGGCCCCACGGTAGGGTGTATCACTCCCTAAAGTGACAACCAATTGGCACAGACCTATTTACAGATGTCATGGCATCTTACATCCTCAGAGGCAGACCGGGATCCATGCACGCACATGACCCGGTTGGAACGCACCATCAACACCCCTCGCCATTATCAGAATGAACCGCTTATAATTAGTTCAGTAAGCGTGCCTGGACCCTACTTACTGTTGGGTCAAAGTTTTGATACCAGAATGGGTTACTGACTAATATGGGTCCCAAACAACAGATGACACAAGTGATTCCCCTTCTAACCTTGTGTCCCCAGACTAACAGATTTCTACAAGTTTCAGTGACACAAAATTTAGATTAAGTAGTTCAAAGATCAGACAATCAAGTTAACAGGTTTTTCAGACTAACGGATTAGATGTTCGGATTAACAGGCTTACAGATTATCTGGTTACAGATTAACAGACTTACAGATTAACTGGTTACAGATTATCTAACTTTGTATTGAGCCTACGGATTCACGAAACGGGTTTATCAGATTCATTGGTCCAATTGGTTTAACCTAACCCAACACGTTTTAGACATCATAATTATCTCAGATTTTCATTAATTAAATATTAATGCCCAAACCTCTCACATTAGACTGACAGTTTGCGGCTACTGGTTAAGCCGGTTGGTTCCGGGCATGTTTCTATCGCAAACTGAGTCTAACCTCGGGTTTCAAGCACGTTATGACTAACTTCTCACATTAGAACCTATTGTTTGCGACCACCGGAATATGCCGGGCGGTTCCGGGCAGAATTACGCCACAAACTCATTCTAACCTCGAGTTAGCCATGTTTATCTTTGCGGCCAATTAATTAATGATTTACCATTTATACCCACACCTAATATACATGCCAATTATTCATAACTATATCCAATTCTGATTATGTCAATAGCGGGCTAATTATATCAACTCAACAGATATTGTAGATAACAGATTTTTCAGATTAGGCGACTTAACGGATTTAGCAGATTAAGCAAACTAGCAGATCTAGCATTTTCAACAGACATAGCAGATGACAGATTTGGTAGATGAACAAATCTAGCAGACTAGGCAGTAGAGCAGAACTAGCAGATTAAGCAATATAACATAACTAGTAGATTAAGCAATATAGCAGAACTAGCAGATTAGGCAAATATAACAGATTTAATCATTCCTTAAAGTTAATCATATCTTGCCGAATATTAAATTTGGCCTAAGCATGCCTAAACAATTGTCATGATTCACACTATGATCATATACCAAATATAACCAACGATTACTATGCATGTCGTATATCCCAAAGATCCCTTACTTAGGTGTTTATTTACAATTAATAGATGTCCTACCTTAACGTAAATCTTTATACCTAAGCCATATTTTCATTGTCTCAAGTCATTTGTTAACATACCATGGTTCCTCTTCTTCCAATTCACAGAACATGCATAGATCTAAATCTAGTTTACAACCTATGTCCTTTTTCTTAAATCGGTCAAAGATTATCCATGTCCAATTATTCCACATTCATCATTTGTCCCAAACATTTTAGCGTTCGTGCGTTAATCTCTTAGGAGATTGGCGCAGGCTCGTAGTAGCCTGGCTATAGAACAGAAAGAAGAAGAGATACAGAATAAAATAGATCAGAACAGAACATACACATTCTCAAATTCAAATTTACAATCATGTCACAATTATGATTAAAGTTTATATCGGAAAATAACTGCACTTGCCTTAGTTGGATTAAATAAAGAACTTTAGTTGTTGTAGAATCATTGGAGAAGCTTTAATCTCTAATTTGAATTGAGTTGCTTAGGTTGATGTTGATTAGCTTCTAGTTTTGATTTCAACAGAGTAGCGACACCATTTTTTATTTTTATTTAGAACAGAGGCAGAGAAGAACAAGAATAGAATTGTGTGTAGAGGAGGCTAGGTCTTAGGGTGTATTTATAGGTGTAGGAACTCATTTCAGCCATCAGATTAACCCTAAAACCAATCCGGACCTTCAAAAATCATCTCAGGGCTTCAAAAACGTGTTCTGGACCGAAACAGGCTGACCAGGTCGACCTACAGGGGGGGTCGACACTATAGTCGACCCCCATGCGGGAGGTTGACTCCTAGGTCGATCCTCTGGTCGACCTGGCCCCCAGGTCGACCCCCATTCGATCCCCTGGTCGACCAGGCTCCCAGGTCGACCTGCCAGTTATGTGCTGACCGAAACCTTCTGAATCTTCTACAGGCCATAACTTCTTCATCCGGACTCCGATTTTCGAAAACTCGGACTCTGTTTCATGTAAAATTTCGATAGGAACGCCATGGTGATGTCCATTTTATTTATTTCCTGATTCTTAAATTAATTATCCTCATTTTACAATCTTTTCCGTTACACACATCATTATCGAACTAATTTTTCTTTTCTTTCATGTATTAATTAATTCTTCTTATGCATCACCATTATTTACCTATCATAAGCATATTTTTGTATATTTTATTTCCTTTTTAATTATACTTAAAAATGCAGGGTGTTATAGGGTTTGTCGTAAATGGTGTCTTAAATAACACTGTTCTTAAACCCCATAAGAAAAGAATAAATCTTTTAATTAAGATTATTAGAGTTTCAATTATATTTAATAATTGGAATAAAATGAAATGTAAATTGGGTTTATTGTGAACTGTGTTTTTAAATGACATTTGTTCTGTAACTCAATTAACAGTGATAGTATAATTTGGAAATTATAAATATTTTATTAAGATTTAATTGGAAATTTTCCAAAATAAAGTTTTCCAATTTAATATGTTAAATTGGAATTGAAATTTATATCGATTATATATATATATATATATTAATTTGATTTCTGTGAAAATTTCATATTTAATGGAAGATGATTTTGGGGGTTTATCGTGAACAATGTTTTTAAATGACATTTGTTCTTTAACCCAGTTAAAAATAAGATTTATATCATAAATCTAAATAATCATAAAGTAATGATTTTGGATATTAAAACCAAATTGGGGTTTTAATGAATCTTTAAAAGGGGGATTAAAGAATAAACTAAAGAATTTATCTTTTATAAAATTAATGGGAACCTTTTCCCTAATAATGTGAATATCTTATTAAAAGAATATTCTGAGTTGGAATGTAGCGTATGATGTGTTATATAGCACTTGATTTTTATTATAAAATACGCGAGTTATTCGCAAAGACCGGGTTTAACCCATTCTGAATAATTACTACGACGATTAAAAGTCGAAGATGAAGATGGTGGTTGAAGACCGACGATCTTCACATCGAATGGATGAGGACTACTGATGCCTTTGATTGGAGTTGCTGCCTTGAGAAGGTTCCAGTGGTAGTTAGCCGGACGTATTGTTGATTGTTCGGATATGCGAGGTATAAGGTGCCTCCGGTTTCATTCTGACCAAGAATGGACTTGTAAATGGATTGTATGTTTGACGTTGTATTCCGTTATACTGTATTCGTTGATCTCTGCTAAATATATATCTGTTTGTTGTTTAACACCCTTCTCTAAGACGTACGAGCTTAGAGGTTATATATTGACAAAAATCAATGATATGGTATGGATTGACAATGTGGCATGCCAAGATGCAAGGATCAAAGCTTTTGTTGAAAAGCAGAGCCTTGTCGTTGATGATCAAAGCATAGCTTTAAATAGCAAAGCTTTGTGTAGCGTTACTTCGCGAGCCTTACACCCCGGTATGAACCAGAAACGGGAGTAAGGACTGAAGGGAGGACATGCGTTTCTTTCTAGCTAGAAGCGGTGTCAGCGACTTACCAGCCCTTACATTTTTACTTATGTGGATGATGGAATGAGGCGCCTCAGTTGTTTGAGTCCCTGGTGGCTCTATTTACGCCTTGTAGGGCGGGGAAACGTATTGTCCAGGCATAACTAATCCAACCATTGCACTTTGGTGGACCGGCCCTGAAGACCCAAGGATCACTCGAGCTCTAATCCTAAGACATGGTAGGCTAGATTATCTCGAATTCGGTGAGGACTATCTCTTACCTCGGTTCATGATGGAAATCCAACTTCCAATATGACACCATGCGGTTTTGATTGTATTACTAGTACGACAACATAGTATATGGTAGCTATGTCGTCTATGATTGATATTATGATTGAAATGTTTTTAAAAAATGTACACACTAATAATAATATCAAATTCGTTTTATCGTATCAAACATTTTTGACCATTCTAAGGTAAAACTCTATCCTCCGGTTTGTGTTGCATTGTGTGATGGGACTTGAGTCTTATAATGGTTTAATTTTTCTAAAAAGCATTGCGTTGTTTAATGATTTACTTTATTTCTTGCACTGGCAATCCAATGTAGTAAACCCGTTCCGCGTAAGCGGAATGGTCCTATAATTAGCCTTATTATTATTATTAAATAGGTTAAGTAAGATTTCTCATACCAGTCCCATGACTAACCCGTAGCTTGTTTCACTTTGCAAACTCGGGTGCCCTCTTTTCCACATGGATATTCGAGTAGCTTATTTTGCAGATATATTGAGCAGGATTCTAGATCGAAGCTTAAAGTTGTGTCCAGAGCATTGATAGTCTTCCGCTGCATTGTGTTAATTTTGTTGAAATTCAATCTTCCGCTGTATTATTTATCCAATGTACTCTGATATTCTGTACTCTGATGTAACCTTATTATAATGTTTATAAAAGTCTGCTGTTATTATTTTGATGTGTTGCATGCCCAAAGTTAAAGTATTCAAAGATTTCCAACTTTTGGTTCAGACCTGTGTGGTTTGTAGTCGATCAAAAGGGCGGGGATTTTCGGGTCTTTACATGAACTACCACGCGCGATTCGTGTATTTTAATTTATACTTATTTGTATAATTATATATATAAATCATTCGATGAATTCACTATCGTTTTTAATACACCAAATAAAATAATGTTTTTATTGGCAAATCATATTGATGTATCGTCAAACAAAATATGTATAATTTGCATGAAAATTTATCCAATGACGAGTCTACTTTGCATATGAATCCTAACATATGCAAATTTAAATATATATGAAATTTTGACAGTGCATATAATTCTAACATATACAATATAAATGTTATTTTAATAGCGCATATAAATTCTGACATATGCGATGTAATTATAAACATGATTTTAACAACGCATATAAATTCTAATATATGTTGTGTAATATAAATGTGATTTTAGCAATGCATATAATTTCTAATATATGCGGTGTAATATAAATATGATTTCAACAACGCATATAAATTCTAATATATGCGGTGTAATTAAAAAAAAATATAATTTTAACAACGCATATAAATTCCAACATAAGCGATGTAATATAAATATGATTTTAACAGCGCATATAAATTCTAAAATATGCAGTGTAATATAAATATGTTTTCAGCAGCGCATATAAATTCTAATATTTGCAGTGTAATAAAAAAAAAAATTTTAACAACGTGTATAAATTCTAATATATGCGATGTAATAATAAATATGATTTTAACCATTTCATTAAAAACAAAGTTTTTAATGTAAACATGTTTTTTTTGAAAACTTGCATGTTTGTCTCTTTTTTTTACATTAAAAATGAATATTTTTAATGAAATCATGTTTTCTATTTAAATCATGAACAACTTTCATATTCTTAACATTTCTATTATTACATTAAAAGTGAATTTTTAATGTAACTCCTATTTTCATTTTAAAACATGTTTTTTCTCTGCATTTCTATAATTACATTAAAAAGTGAAATTTTAATGTATAACATGTTTTACATTTTAAAACATGTACATTTTCTTCATTTTAACATTTCAATAAAATGTGAACTTATAATGAAATCATGTTTTTAATTCTAATGAAATCATGTTCATGTTTTAAAGAAATGATGGTTTCTTTTTAAAAACATGTGCATTTTCTATTTTATTTAACATTATATTAAAAATGTGAACTTTTACATGGAATCATGTTGGATTGAAAACATGTACATTTTTCCTATTTTCAACATTTCATTAAAAATGTATATTTTCAATGAAATCATATTTTGATTAAAAACACGAACATTTTTCTTATTACCTACTATTACATTAAAAAGTATGTTTTTAGTTTAGTAATATTTTGACCTTAAGACATAAACGTCTTTCTTATTTTTAATTTTACATTAAAAATGTATACTTTTAATGAATTCATGTTTTTGTTCAAAAACATGAACATTTTCTTTATTTTCCAACCATTTCATTAAAATGTACATTTTATATGAAATCATGTTTTGATTAAAAACATGAACATTTTTCAGTACTTATATTCTTAACATTAAAAATGTATATTTTAATGACATTAAAATATGCTTTTAATGACTACGTGCTTTTATTTCAAAACATGTACATTTTTCTCTACTCTTAACATTTCCTTAAAAATGTATATTTTAATTGAATTCATGTTTTGGTTAAAAACACGAACATTTTCTTTATTTATAACATTACATAAAAAAGTAAACTTTTCAATGAATTCATGTTTTGGTTAAAAACATGAACACTTTCTTTATTTTTAACTTTACAATAAAAATGTATATTTTTAAAGAAATTATGTTTTGATAATAAAACATGAACATTTTTCCCATTTTCAACATTTACATTAAAATGTATATTTTATATGAAATCATGTTTTGATTAAAAACACGAACAATTTTCTCTACTTTCAATCACTACATTAAAATGTATATTTTGATGTAATGTTCTTATTTTTATCTAAAACAGGAGCATTTCTATTTTGGTATTAGTTCCATATATTGATAGAAATCAATATCTCATTTTTGTTGAATATTCCAATTCAACAAAATGACAAGATTTGGTTTTTCCATTTTGATTGAAAAGTTTAGTTAAATCAAAAATAACAAAAGCGATGTTTTTATTTTGATTGAAAATTCTGATTCAATCAACAAATAAACAAAGTGATATTTTTATTGAATTGAAAATTCTAATTCAATTCAACAAAATAACCAAAGTGATAATTTTATATTGAATTAGTAATTCTAATTCAGTTCAACAAAATAACCAAAGTGATATTTTTATATTGAATTGAAAATTTTAATTCAATCCAATACATAAACATGATGCTCAATTTTTGTTGAATATATATGATTCAACAAAATATCAACAAAAATGATTTGTTCTAATTAACACATCACATATAGATCTATGTTAACAAAATATCTAAATTAACAGATCTATATTAACACATCACATACAAATCAAATCACGTAGCATAGCATATACAGCGAATCAATGAGAATTCAATTACGATTTATTCTAATCATTTTAAAATAAATAATAATAAAAATGAAATAAAATTTCTCACAGTTCTTTTGAATCTGAATAGTTCAGATCTACAAATTTGTCCCAAAATTCAATCAGCTCAGAATCGCTTCTTTTCAGTCTAGAATCGTAGATCTCGTCTCTACGATCGCAACGCTTTGCAAATCGAGTTATTCTAAGTCAGTAGGGATGAGTTATGATTTAATTTACATTGTTAATATTTAAAATAAGTAGTTTTAAATTATTAAATAATATTTCACCTTCTTCCCCAATTAACAGACCAAGGCCGACGCTTGTTCACGGTTATTCAATTCTAGGGCTGGAATTTCCGATCAAACCAGACAGAGTTGGCACGATCAGATTACACCGCGACGGAGAGCACAGAAAGGCGCGCAAGGGGACCCACTGCGGTTGAACTTGCATGCGGGTAGGGGGCTGGGCGGAGCTTCGAACGCGGTGGGTTCTCGGGTCTGGAGCTCTCAAAATATGCAGTTCCAGGTAAGGTTTAACGTACAGATAGAGAGAGGAGGAAAATCTCTACAAATAAGTCTAAAGGAGGAGGGAGTTTTGGTGAGTGGATCGGTGGAAATTAGTGGGGGAAGGTTGGAGGAATCACGACCATGGAAAAAGGGGGTGGCGGCTGTACTGCAGCTTTAGGGTTTTGAAGAAGAATGTGTTTTTATAATATTTTATTGGTAATTTTACAAATAAATCCATAAGTTCTAAACAACTCCAATTTTAGTCCAACAGGAGTTATTTCTACAAAATTTCTTCCTATTCCGGAACTAATGGGCTAGGTCCCGTCAGCCCAAACGACTGTTTGTGGCCTGAATTATTTAATTTAAAAATTAAATCCTTTATTAAATTAATTCGATTGTATATTTAAATTCACCGGGGCCACATACGGACTCTAAATATTCCAAAGAAATTATTTCTGCCTTTGTTTTGATGATACGGTCCTAACAAAATTAATTTCGTCGAATTCGGAGACCGTTTGAAAATTGGCCATTTTCAAGTTGATTAAATTTGACCGAAATTGACAAAACACATTTTCTTTTGCCACGCTCACATATTAATTCCAAAATTTTTAGAAAATTAAACTTAGCAATAATTTGACATTCCGGATCCCAAAAAAGTGGTTTCGTCGAAAACGGAAGTCATTTGAAAAATGTCCTTTTATACGGGCTATAAATTACACTATAGCGACTACTCTGAATATTCATTTGGCCATAACTTTTGATTTCCGCTATGAAATTTTGATTTTTCGGATTCGTTGGAAAGAAATTTTTAAATAGATTTAGATATTTTTGGTTTCACTAAAATCCGTTAAATTTTGAATCCGGTACGTTCAGTCAAAGTTCAGGTCTGACTTTTCAAACTACCGTGCTATTTCTAATTACTTTTGAAATAAAAATAAATATATTCGCTCTAACTTCGATTAAAATAATTTTTTAATCACTATTATTTAAAATAAATTATTTTAACTATTCAAAATTTACTGAAATAGCCAAAATAAAAAATTTAAATTGGTTCAGATTTTCGGGGTTGTTACATTCTCCCCACTTAAAAGCTTTTCGTCCCCAAAAAGGAAACAATAGTAAAGTAGGAAACAAAATGGAAAATGCAAGGTATTGTAGATGTACCTCGACACAAGAGTCACCCAGAGATGTCCACTCTGTACTTGGGATAGGCCTGTTTGATGTTATCCTCAGTCTCCCATGTACAATCTCTAGGATCCCCGCTCCACTGCACTTTGACTAGGTGGATCCTCTTGTTTCTCAGAACTCGGGTTTGCTTGCCGACAATTTTCACTCGTTCTCTCCTTACTGCTAAGCTTGACGTAATCTCCAAATCTTGTTGTGCTGCTTCTTCCACAACTAAGTCTGGATCATGAACAAGCTTCCGAAGTTGGGACACATAGAATACATCTTGAACCCCTAGCAACCAGTCAGGTAACTGGACCATATAAGTGAGACTTCCAATCCTTTCGAGAATAGGGAATGGTCCAATGAATCTCGGTGCCAATTTCCTAGTCTTCCGAAATCGAATTACTCCTGTCAATGGGGAAACCCTCAAGTACACAAGATCGCCAACAGAGAATTCTAAATCCATTCTTCGTGCATCTGCATAGCTCTTTTTTCGGCTTTGAGCAGCCATTAATCGCTTCTTAATAAATTCAACTTTATCTACTGCTTCACGAATCATGTCGGGACCCAGAACTAATCGATTGCCGGGTTCCACCCAGCATGTGGGAGATCTGCATGGCCTGCCATATAATGCTTCAAATGGCGACATCTGCAAGCTCGCTTGGTAACTGTTATTATAAGGGAATTCAACCAAGTGCAAATGATCTTCCCACGACCCACCAAAATCTAGAATGCAGGCCCGCAACAAGTCTTCTAATATGCGGTTCCCCCTCTCAGTCTGACCATCTGTCTGAGGATGATAAGCGGTGCTCATATTCAGCATAGTCCCTAGCTCTTCTTGGAAAGCTTCCTAAAATTTGCTAGCAAATATCGGATCGCGGTCAATGACAATACTACTGGGAACTCCATGTAGTCTGACAATCTATCTGAAATAAAGCTGTGCCAAACTCCGAGCTGTTCTATTAGATTTGACAGGGATGAAATGGGCAGTCTTTGTGAAGCGGTCTACAATCACCCATATACTGTCATTGTCTCTCCTAGTTCGGGGCAAGCCATCAATGAAGTCAATAGAAATTTGGTCCCACTTCCAACCTGGAACGTCTAGCGGTTACAACAATCCTGCTAGCTTCTACTGGTCGCTTTTGACTTGCTGGCAGGTGGGACATCTAGCAACTTATATAGAAATATCTCTCTTCATAGGCCTCCACCAAAAAGTGCGTTTGAGGTCATGATACATTTTGCTCACACCCGAATGAATGCTGAGCTTAGATTTGTGACATTTGTCCATTACTTCCTTTCTGAGCTCAGGAAGATTCAGAACACAAATTCGGCCCAATAGCCTCAGAACCCTTTTGTCGTCAATTTGGAAACTCGTGGGTTCGCATTCCCTAACTCTTTTACTGATTCTCTGAATAAATTCATCATTCTTCTGAATAGCAGAGATGTTATCGATCAAGGAAGGTGTAATAATGAGATTGGCGAGGATAAGATTGGTGCTGGCCGTATTCTTCCTGCTGAGAGCATCTGCCCCTACATTGGCTTTCCCTAGAGTGTATAAGATGTCCAGGTTATAGGGTGCAAGGAATTCAACCCAACGCTTCTGTCTCAAGTTCAAATCTCTTTGGGTGAACAGATACTTTAAGGATTTTTGATCAGTATATAGCTCGAATTTCTCGCCCAAGAGATAGTGCCTCCATATCTTTAGAGAAAATACTATGGCCATTAGCTCGAGATCATGAGTGGCATAATTCTTCTCCTGCGGTTTTAACTGATGGCTAGCATATGTGACTACTTTGTCCCTTTGCATTAGCACCGCACCAATACCTTAAATAGATAAAAGGATAACATGTTAAAATAAGATTTGACATTAGAAAAATGTCATTTCAAACATGTTTATTTAGAATAAAAAGAGTAACCTTCTCTAGATGCGTCTGTCCAGACATTCAGATCCTGATTGCCATCAATAATGGTCAACACAGGAGCAGTGATCAACCTCCGTTTCAGCTCTTGGAAAGCTGCCTCACATTCGGGTGTCCAAGTGAACTTTGTATGCTTCTTAGTCAGCTTCGTCAATGGACAAGATAATTTTGAGAAATCCTTAACGAATTTCCGATAATAGCCAGCTAGTCCTAAGAAACTTCTGACTTCCGTGGGCGTGCCAGGCTGCTTCTAATCATGGATGGCTGAGATCTTTCCTGGATCTACTGAAATGCCTTCCTTTGATACAACATGGCCGAGGAATTTTACCTCTTCTAGCCAGAATATACATTTGGAGAATTTGGCTTTCAGCACATTTATTCGCAAAATCTCCAAGACTTCTTTCAGATGCTTTTCGTGTTCAGTAGTGGATTTAGTAAAGATTAGGATATCATCGATGAACACTAGCACAAAATTATTTAAAACATATCAGGAATACTCTCTATTCATCAGATCAACGAAGTATGCTGGAGCATTACATAAGCCAAAGGGCATCACTAGCCATTCATAAAATAAGTCTGGTCCTATGAAAGCTGTCAAAGGCACACATTCTTCGGCAATGCGTAATTGGTGGAAACCTGTAGCTAGGTCCATCCTAGATAATACTCATGCTCTATTCAAGCGGTCTAGCAGATCATCAATGCATAGCAGTGGGTATTTATTTTTCAGCGTTTTCTTATTTGGATCACGGTAGTCCATACATAGCCTGAGGGTACCGTTTGACTTTGGGACAAACACCACTGCTGCACCCTAGGTTGAGAAGCAAGGCCTGATCTGACCCTTCCAAAAAAGTTGTTTAGTTTGATTGCTCAGATCCTCTTTTTCTTCCAGAATCATTCTCCGAATGGGATGCACAACGGGCCTTGCATTTAGAACTAAGCCAATTATGAAATCGATTTCTTTGCACGGAGGTAAGCTTTCTACTTCTTCAAACACATCCGCATAGTCTCTGACGATAGGAATATCCTCAATAGAAGCAGGAGTGACTTCTAGAGAAGACCAAAATTCTTTCCTATCTGCGGCTGAGCCGTGGCATGGTATAGTCATCATATTTCCGAATTTGGTTTTAATTTTGACTACTCTTTCAGCACATAGTAAATCAGCCTTATATTTCGTTAGCCAGCCCATTCTAAGTATGATATCATACCCGGAGAAATTCATGATGTTCAGATTAAAAGGAAATTGGAGGTAGGAATAAGAAACAGGCACTCTACAATACCGATTGAGAATAAGTGAACCTCCTATCGGGCTATGGGCTCTAATTGGTTCTTTAAGTTTTCTTGGTTTCAACTTAAGCTTTTTAATCGTGTCATTAGATACGAAACTTCTAGATGCACCAGTGTCAAACAAAACTATAATAGGAATGTTCTTAATGTTAAGAGTACCTCCTAAAACATCAGGTTTACCTGCTCCTTCAGAAGAAGCCAGTGCAACTGGTCCGTCATAGACATGTGCAACTTCGGATTTCTTGAGCAGAGGACAATTCTTGATAAGGTGTCCAGGCTTGTGGCAGTTAAAGCATTCCCTTGGACCATGGGGATTCTGTTCACTGTTCTGACTCGGTCCAGACTCATTCCATCTTGGTCTCTTCGGGGCTCGGCATTCATAGTCAAAATGCCCCATCTTCTGACAATTGAAGCACTTGACTTTAGATATGTCCTTCTTCTTCTTCTCTTGGGGCTTGGAGGTAGAAGGATTACCCACCCCAGGTTTCTTGTCAGACTCATTTCTCTTATTATTGGCTTGATTCCTTTCTCGATCTTGCTGAGAACTTTTCTGGTCAATCTTCTCATATCTGCAAGCCATCTCGATCACTTTAGCAAATGGACGCTCAATGTGTGCTGTCACTCTATTATGATACCTCCTTGCAAGACCATCAATAAATCTCTTGTTCTTCTGAAGCGGGTCTTGAATTAACTCAGGGGCATATCTGTAGAGCTAGTCGAATTTCTTCACATATTCGGCAATAGTCATACTTCCCTATTGGAGGTTGGCAAACTCACCACGAAGGCGTTCAACTTCGTGAGGCGGAATAAACTTCTCATTGAAAAGCTCTTTAAATTTCTCCCAAGTTATATCAGCTTCATTACCACCAATCATAGCCGTTTCCCACCAAATCTGAGCTTGGTCCTTCAGGAACCATGTCGCCATAAATCGCTTCACATAATCTTCTAGTTCTAATCCTCCCAAGATTTTCTCAATTATCTTAAGCCACGCTTGTGCCTCTGTCACCGTCTCCTGTCTCGTGAAATGTACGTGTAACAACCCGGAAAATCTGAACGAGTTAAAAAAAATTAATTTGGCTATTTTAGTGGATTTTAAATATTTAAAATAAATTATTTTAAATAATAACAAAGAAAAGTATGTTTGAATTGATGTTTGAAAATAAATATATTTATTTTAATTATAAACAAGGCCTGAAATGGCGTAGTAGTTTCAAAATTTGAATTCGAACTTTGACTGGCTGTACCGGGTGCAAAGTAAAACGGATTTTAGTGAAACCAAAAATATTTAAATATGTTCATGAATATCTTTCTAATGAATCTGAAAAATCGAGGTTTCATAGCGGGAATCAAAAGTTATGGCCAAATGAATTTTCAGAAAGGTCGCTATAGAGAATATATAGCCCTTGAAAATAGCCATTTTGCAAACGACCTCAGTTTTCGATGAAACCACTTTTGTTGGATCCGGGATGTCAAATTATTGCTAGATTTCAAATTCCATAATTTTTGAAGTTAGTATGTGTGCGTGGAAAAGGAAAATGTGTTTGGTTGATTTCATTTAAATTGGATCGACCAGAAAATGACCAATTTTCAAATGGTCTCAAAATTCGACGAAACTAGTTTTGTTGGGACCGTATCATCAAAACATAGCTAGATTTATTTTTCTGGAATTTTTGAGATCAGTATGTGGTCCCGGTAAATTGAAATGTACGTTTAAATCGAATATTGAATGTTTTATACTTTAATTTGAAGAATAACTGACTGTAACAGTCGAATTGGCTTACGAAACATATCCCATTGTGTTTGGAATGGGGGTATTTAGCTAAGGGCGACAGTCGTTGGGTTTGATTTGGTGTTTGTATTAGAAAATCATATTTTAGAATTTAAAATAAGTATGGCCGAATCAGAATTTTCCTTTCATAAATAAAAATAAAAAAGCCGCATTCTCTCTCCCCTAACCTGCTCTCGACGGAAACTGTGCTCCATCGTTCCCGTCCATATTCCGACCGATCCTCTTAGTAAAAACCCATGCTCCAGTTTAACTTTTTGTAGATCTTGACCTGAGCTTCAAATCCATAACCACCACCCTCCATCTCGTCGCTTGTACGAGGAGAATCACCTCGCCAAACCTCCGACCTTCGAACCGCCGCCCCGCCTGACTCCGACCACCAAACTGTACCCAACCACTACGCGCCTGAGCGCCGTTCCTTCCTCTTCTAAGTGGCGTAGCCCGATCCTCGAATCGTGCAACGGTTTGAGTGCTAGATCGAAACCTAGTTTCGAACAAATCAGAAAGGTAACGGCTTTATATATTTTAAACTGTTCTATAGCACTTTAAAGTGCTACAGTTTATGATTTTACAATAAAAATCATATCTTTCTCGTTTGTTGATGAAATTCGATGGAACAGGAGACATCGGACACGTAAGGACGCTCTCTACATTCTAGAAGAGTCCGAGGATTTTTCTGAGCTCACTACTATTTTTATCAAATCAACAAAACAATGTGAGATTTATAAACTGAAATATGAATGGAAATGCGTTGTATAAGTTATATAAGTGAAGTACAAATTATATACGCGTTGTATACCTCATCTACATGTGTTGTATAAGTTATATGAGCGATGTATAAATTATACAAGCATTGTATAAATCATATGTGCGTTGGAATGGAAATAAAATATATTTATATACGAATATATATATACTCCCCTCATCCACAAACCATGGGCGATATTTATTGATTGTGAATTGGCGAAAAAAAATTGGTGAATAATGCGAATGGTTGATAGGATCGTTTGTGGTTGATATTGTTGGTTTGTGGTTGAAAAATACCCGTTTGTGGTTGAAACAAAATTAGAATAGGTTGTGGAAACGAAAAACATACTCGTCTGCGTATGGACTAGATGTATGAAATCCCCATTGTCAAAAACCGCAAGGTTTTAAGGTAGAGCGAGGAGCCGTACATCGATACGGTGCCGGTTTTAAATACCCTGCCATTATGCTGCCGTAATTTTCAATAATATTCATGTGATAAAATTATTTTCATGTGTTGAAACTATATTCATGTGTTGAATAAATTCTTTGAAAGATAAAAATAACATTTTATCACATATATAGTCTATATAAATTATTCGTGTTTTAAATAAAAAAATTTAACAATAAAAATCACATTTTTATTATATATATAAACTATAGAAAATATTCATTGTTGAATAAAGGACTAGAACGATAAAAATCATATTTTTATCGTATGTGTGAAGTCGAAAACATTCATGTGTTGAATATATGAATTGAACTATAAAATTTACATTTTTATTGTGAATATGAAGTCTAAAAACATTCATGTGTTGAATAAATATTTTTGATGATAAAAATATCATTTTTATCATGTATACGACTAGCTAAAAATACACAAGTGTAGAAATAAATATTTGTTTGCTATGAATATTATTTTTAAAATTTATATGAACTAAATAAAATAATCATGCATTGAAATATATTTTTGTTCGCAAAAAATATCATTTATATACGAAATAGGAAGTGTTGAAAATAACCCCTTGTTCAAATAAATATTTGTGGGTTGAAAATATTATTTTTAACATGTGTAGGAAGTGTTGAAAATAACCATGTATAGAAATAAACCTTTGTTCACTAGAAATATTATTTTTAGCTTAGATTTGCATATATATATATATACATATATATATATACATATGTTGAACAGGAAAATGGATTAGCTGTTGAGTAAAGAATTTATTTTCGTACCCGACAAATAGGTAAGCCTTAAGGAGTTGGCCGCGCAATTTTATTATTATATCAATTCCTGTAAATGCCATTGGATGCGGAGTGCTGGTCGTTCTATGTGTAATTATAAAACGTCGCCATAGGATAGTAACAATTAATTTTGAACTACACTACATGGCATACTTCTTAAAGATAGAATACTTCATCAGATAACACATAAGCACTTGGAGCTTATGTAACGAGGTTGAAGACTTGCCATACAAGCAAGAGGCTTATATGGCGATGACTATATTTCAGGTTGAACCGAAGACTGATATAGACTATATAAAATATAACGGTAATTTTCCAAATTAATAAAAGCACCACACGGGTCTGGAGTTGACAATAAACACGTCTCTCTAGTTGATAAGGCACAAAAACCATTTATAAGGTGACGAGAATTCATTCTCTTGAGTTATGATCTATACACACTCCCCTGTGGACACTAGAATATATCACTATAAATATGTGCATGTTGTTTAGGATTTATTGGGTGCCTAATACGGCCAAATAAATTTGCAAACCCCTTCCCGTACATAGGAGGTTATGGCGAAATTTTTCGAAATTTAAAGGCGTTAATGAAATATTTGAAGTGAAAACGAGTTGGAAATCGTCGAATGAACTATATTTTTATATATATAAATATAAATTAAATAAAATGAGTCGGGCCCCCGTAGTTCGCATTTCGAAATCGTAACTTCAAACGATTATACCGAAAGATCCGACCATCGGATTTTGAGAGATCTTTCCAACAATATAAACATTGTTAAGATCCAACGGTTAGATTTTCATATATGTGTAAAACAAATTTGAAGAAAAACAAGGTCAGTGCCTCGGCACAACCTGAAACATCGTTTAATTAAATAGGGCCATTTTTAAATAAATAAAAATGGCGATATATCGTTATAAAATATTATAGACGATATGGAATGGAAATAAACCAATTTTACTTGGTTTGCTTGATATTTGATGGTTGAATGTGTTTGACATGAAAATTATACTAATGAACTGAATTGCGGATGTCGAATAATTTGACCATGGACAAAATTGATTTGAATTCTAAATATACGTGAATTATTTGAAAAGGCCGAGTTAATTCTCATTTCAAATACTTGATCAACAATTAGAAGTCGAAGATACGAAGACGGTTCAGGACCGATGGTCTTCACATCGGATGGATGGGTGCTAGTGATGCACATGATTAGAGTAGCTACCTTGAAAGGGCTGAAGTGGTAGCCGTCTGGATGTATTTGTTGATTGTACGAATATGTGAGGAATAAGGTGCCTCCAGTTTCGTTCAGACCCAGAACGAGCTTGTAAATGGACTGTGTGTCTGACACTGGATTTTTTTCTGTGTTGATTGATCTCTATTAAATATATATCTTTTTGGTGGTAGAGAATTTATTCTCTTGCTTAACGCCCTTCTCTGAGACGTACGAACTCAGAGGTTATATAACGATAGAAATCAGTCGCATGGAGTGAATTTCCTGTGTGGCATGCCTAAGTGGCAGATGATCAAGGCTTCTATTGAAAACCAAAGCCTTTTGGTTGATGATCAAAGCACGGCCTACGTGGCATAGCTTTGTGTATAGCGTTGATTCGCGAGCCTCACACCTCGGTATGAGTCAAAAACGGGATAGTGATTGTAGAGAGAGCACGATGTTTCTTTCTAGCTATGGAATGCGAGGCGCCTCGGATATAGGTCTGATAGGACCGGGAAACATGTGTTCAGGATTAACTAATCCTCAAAAGTAAGAGAGGACCGGCCCTGAAGGTCCAGGATCGCTGTGTGTGGTCCTGAGCATTTGCTAGAGTGTCTCGACTCGGAGAAGAGCTTGCCCCTTGCCTCGACTCATGATGGAATCCAATTTCCAATACGTTATTACGGATTTGATTGTAGAACTAGTATGGTGACATAGTGGTATGGGGCACTTATGCCGTCTATGATTGATATTTATGATCGAATTTGCTTTTGAAACATATATGCACTAGTAATAATATCAAAAACTTTTGTTTTATACGTATCAAGCATTTCTTGGCCATTATAAGGAAAAACTCTATCCTCCGGCTTGCGTTGCATTGTGTGATGGGACCTGAGTCTTATAATGGCTTCATTTTTATAAAAAGGATTGCGATGATTAAATAATTCACTTTATTTCATGCACTGGCAATCACTGGAGTCAACCAGTTCCACGAAAGTGGCGTGGTCCTAGGATTTGCCTTATTATTGTTGATTAATCAGTTAAGTAGATTTCTCATCCCAATCCCATGACTGACTCGTAGTTTGTTTCACCTTGCAAACTCAGGTGCCCTTATTTTCACACTGGCAGCCTAGTGACAGGTAGCAGGATATATTTTGGCTTTGCACTGCAGCACGGAGTGCGCTTTTGGCTTGTATGGCGAGGCTTGACATCTCAGTATTTTGGCTATTGATATTCCGCCATTATTATCTGTGTAAATGATTCCGCTCGTGGTGATGTAAACTGATATTTCTTTTATGTACTCTCTTATGTATTTGTACCGCTTATGGTGATGTAGATTGATCATTTACTTTCATGCACTAAGTTTTATCCTACACTGTGATCTCTGATGTTTATTACATGTTATGATTCCGCTGTCATTTTGATGTAAATTATTCCGTTTGCTGCTTATGCTATTATCTTGTGACGACCCCATTTCCCGTACAGACGGAGACAAGGGTAATCTTTGGAATATAACACAGAAACAGATAATAGCAGAACAAAATTAAATAAATACACCAGATAATGAACAATAGAATATACTGGATAAGAGTAATCATCAGAGTTACACAGTATATAGGATCATACTTAGTACAATTACAGTTCAACTATACATATATGTCTACAGCGGAAAAACAAACAAAATGTACAATAGGAGTTGAACAGCATAAAAAGAGACAAATGATAGAATCCATCTTCAGCTCCAGCTATCCAGAAAAGCCAGCTAAAACCTGAATACAAGGCTGCCCGTGTAGAAAAAGGGGCACCCGAGTTTGAAAGTGAAACAAACTACGAGTTAGTCATGGGATTGGTATGAGAAATCTACTCAACACATTTATAATATGGCCAATCACAGAACCACGCTACTTTCGTGGAATGGGTTTACTCCATCGGATGGCCATTGCTTTAAAAACAAATCTTTCTTTTAAACATCGCAATGCTTTTTATAAAAATGAAGCCATTATAAGACTCAGTTCCCATCACACAATGCAACGCAAACCGGAGGATAGAGTTTTACCTTATAAGGGCCAAAATATGATTGATACGAATAAAACAAAAGCATTTGATATTATTACTAGTGTTTATATGTTTCAAAAACAATTTCAATCATAACTATCAATCATAGACGGCGTGGGTACCATATATCATGTCGACATATATATATATATATAAAATCAAAACCACACGATGTCGTATTTGGAAATTGGATTTCCGTCATGAACCAAGGCAAAAGATAGTCCTTACGGACTTCGAGACAATCTAGCCCATGTCTCCGGAACAGCCGCAACTGCCCCTTGGAGCGACAGGGTTGGTCCACACAGAGTGGATTATAGTGCCTGAACAATACGTTTCTCCGCCCATTGGAGCGTAAATGAGCCAACAAATGACTCCATCGGACCCGGATCGTCCGATCAAACCGAGGCGCCTCGCAACAGTAACAACCACATAAGTCAAACTCGTCAGGGCGTGTAAAATCACTGACGCCACTTCTAGCTAGAAAGAAACGCATGTCCTCCCTGAGGTCCTCTCCCGTTTCTGGTTCATACCGGGGTGTGAGGCTCTCGATTTCACGGTATACACAAAGCTACGCCACACAGGCGGTGCTTTGATCATGTCCACAAGACCTTGCTTTTCAACAGTAGCCCTGTTCATTTGCCACTTAGGCATGCCACACTAGCAATTCATGCCATGCGACTGATGTCCATCGATATACAACATCTGAGCTCGTGCGTTTCAGAAAAGGGCGTTGAGCAAAAGAATAAATTCTCCACCGCCAAACAGATGTATATATAACAAAGATCAATCAACACAGAATAAAATCCAATGTCAGACACACAGTCCATTTACAAGTCCGTTCTGGGTCTGAATGAAACCGGAGGCACTATATACTTCACAAACCCATCGATCATCACGTACGTCTGGATGATCACCACTCATTATCCATATTTCGGGATGCCTCCCAATCAGGACCTCGGTTACCATCCAAACGAGGTGAAGATCTCTGGTTTTCGACAACCATCTTCATCTTCGATTTCTTATCAACGATTCAGTTATTCATAATGGGATAACCCGGTCTTTCTGAACAACTCGCGTATATAATAAACAAGTGCAACACTAATATACACATGCATCATTTCAATTCATTAGTCACTAACCGTCAATTAATAAGAGAATGATTTCCCAAATATTAACCCCGAAGGCCGAAACCAACACCAGATCAATACCCAAGAAACCATTCGACTTAGCCAACCTTAAGTTAATTTCTAAATCACATCCATATCATTTATAATATTTTATAACGATTTATCGCCATTTTTATTTATTTTAAAATAGCCAATTTATTCAAAACGACGCTTCGGGCCATAACGCGGCCGTGACGCTGTTTTTCTTCAGATTTGATTTACACATATCTGAAAATCTAACCGTTGGATCTTCACAAAATTTACATCATTAGAAAGATCTTTTCAAAACGAATCCAAGGTTCCAGTTTTGGGAAAATCCGACGGTCGGATCTCCCGGTATAATCGTTTGAAGTTTTGATTTCAAAATACGTACTGCAGCATCGTTATTCGATTTAATTTAATTATATTTATATATATATAAATATAATCGATTCTGGCACTGTTTTTCTTCAGATTTGAATTAAACATTCCAGGCAATCCAACCATTGGATTTTTACAAAGTTGGTGTCGTTGGAAAGATATTTCCAAAGCGAATCCAACGGTTGTGATTTCAGGAAAATCCGATGGTCGGATCTCCCGTACTAATCGTTTGAAATCACGGTTTCAAAATAAGAACTACAGCGTCGTTATTCGATATATTTTAATTCTGTTTATATATATCGATTCTTGGATTTCAAAGCTATATTCTTTTCATACATTTGATAAAAATTATATTTTTATCTAACTGTCTTCTATTTCAACACTTCACTATTTTTAACGATTCGTGCGTATAATAAAAATGTGATTTTTTATGTAAAACAATTCATTTCAAAACACTATTATTTTATATATTTCGTATAGGTGATAAAAATAGGATTTTTATTTAAAAACAATTTCTTTTCAAAATATGAATTTCAATTCAACGAATGAATATCGATTCAACACATGAAGGTTTTCTATAGTTTATATAAATCGATAAACATGTGAATTTTATATTTAAAACACGAATACCATTCAACACATGAATTTCTAATCAACCAATGAATATCAATTCAACACATGAAGGTTTTCTATAGTTTCTATATATAGATAAAGATGTGATTTTTATATTTAAAACACGAACACCATTCAACACATGAATTTCTAATCAACGAATGAATATCAATTCAACACATGAAGATTTTCTATTCAACGAATAAATATAGTTTCAACAAATGAAAATAATTCAAACACATGAATATTATTCAAAATTTCGGCAGCATAACGGCATGGTAGTTAAAACCGGGACCGTCCCTAGTAAGGCTCCTCGCTCTACCTTAAAACCTCGCGGTTTTCGATAATGGGGATCATGCATCTAGTTCGCACGCAGGCGGCATGTATATATTTATTTCATTTCCACAAACTAATCCTATGTGGTTTCAACCAAATATTTCTCAACCACAAACGGGTATTTTTCAACCACAATCAATCAATATCAACCACAAACAATCCCAATCAACCATTCGCTATCAATCAATTTTCACACCAATCACAACCAATAAATATCATCCATGGTTTGTGGACGAGGGGCGTATATATATATATATATATATATATATATATATATATATATATATATATATAAAGCAATTCACTTCTATTTCAACTCATATATAAATTTTACAACGCATATACAACTTATACATCGAACGTACAACTTATACAACGCTTATACATGAGGTATACAATGCTTATATAACTCATACATCGACTATATAATTTATACATCATCGTTTTCCATATCGTTTATAAATTAGAAATCTCACATTGGGTTCCACTCCACCAAAAATAGCAGAAGGCTTAGAAAAATATGCGGTCTCTTCTAGAAGGTAGAAGACGTCCACACGAGTCCACTGTCTCTTGTTTCACTGAATTTCGTCAAGAAACGAAAAAGATATGATTTTTACAGTGAAATCATAAACCGTAGTGCTTTAAACTGCTATAATATAATTAAAATAAAAATAGCCGTATACCTTTCTGAAATGTTCAAAACTAGGTCACGCGATTTCGTGAAATCCGTGAATCGATAGCTCGATCGGGCTACGCAGTGTCGAAGGGGGAGGAGAGAGCCCTCGGCGCTGGTGGTGGGGTCCAGTTCGATGCTGGCAGGAGGGGGCGGCGGCGAGTTGAAGTCGCCAACTTCCAGGCGTCGATCCAGGTGCTACAGGCCACGAAAAAAATCCAATCTTTATATGGATTTGAAGATCGTGAGGAGCTCTACAAAATCTTCAACTGGAGGAGGGGCTAATTTTGCGTGGATTGATCGGAAAGTGGACGGGAAGATTTCGAGCGGTTTCCGCCTTCGATCGTGGAGAGAGAAAAAAGGATTTTCTTTTTCTTTTTTATTTTAAAAAAAATATGAATGGTCGGTGGGTTTTAAAGGGGTTTTCTGACGCGACCACCAATCTAAACCCAATGACTGTCATCCCTAGTGTTTTGTCCCCATTCCGAACACAATGGGATATGTTTCGAAGGCCCATTCGATTGTTTCAGTCAGTTTTCCTTCAATTTAAAATATATAACATTCAATATTTAATTTGGACGTACATTTCAATTTGCCAGGGCCACAAACTGATTCGAAAAATTCCAGAAAAATAAATCTGGCTATGTTTTGACGATACGGTCCCAAAAAAACTAGTTTCGTCGAATTCTTAGACCGTTTGCAAAAAGGCCCATTTCTGGTCGATCCAATTTAACTATAATTGATCAAAACATGTTTTTCTTTGCCACGCTCACATACTAGCTTCAAAAAATCTGAAATTTGAAACCTAGCAATAACTCCACATCCCGGATCCAACAAAAGGGGTTTCGTCGAATTCTGAGGTCGTTTGCAAAATGGCCAATTTCACGGGCTATATAAATTCCATAGCGACCTTTCTAAAAATTCATTTGGCCATAACTTTTGCTTTCCGCTATGAAACTTCGATTTTTCAGATTCGTTAGAAATGTATTCACTAACAGATTTAAATATTTTTGGTTTCACTCAAATCCTTTTTGTTTTGCACCCGGTACAGCCCGACAAAGTTTAAATTCAATTTTTGAAACTACAGCGCCATTTCAGGCCTTGTTTATAAATGAAATTAATTATATTCGTTTTCAAACGTCGATTCAAACTCACTTTTCATCGCCATTATTTAAAATATTTATTTTAAATATTCAAAATCCATTATTTTAGCCAATTTAAAAATTTTAAATTGGTTCAGATTTTCCGGGTCGTTACAATCTCCCACACTTAAAACTTTTCACCCCCGAAAAGGAACAAAGTCGAAAGTGGTTTGATTAATCAACTCTACGTTCAATCTAGCTTCAATTCTCTAACTTTTCAGTTTCTGAGAATTTTCAAATTCTTCAAAAATTTGGCTAACACCCGGAATTTTCGAAAAATTTCGCCATAACCTCCTTTGTATGGGGAGAGGTTTGGAAATTTATTAGGCCGTATTAGTACCCAATAAATCCTAATAAGCATACACATATTTATAGTGATATATTCTGGTGTTTATAGGGGAGCGTGTATTGATAATAACTCCAGAGAATAAATTCTCGTCACCCTGTCAAAGCCTGAGGGAGTGTGTATTTTAAATGCTCCAGAGGATAAATCCTCGTCACCTCGTCCCGTGTGGGAAATAAATAGTCCATGTGCCGTATCTAATAACTAGAGAGACGTGGTTATTGTCAACTCCAGACCCGTGCGGGGTTTTTATTAATCTGGCAATTTTATCTTTACAATTTAAATAGTCCATTTCAGTCATCAGTTCAACCTGTAAAATATAGTCATCGCCATACAAGCCTCTCGCTCGTATGGTAATCTTCCACCTCATCACACAAGCTCCAAATGCTTATGTGGTATATGATGAAGTATGCCTATCTTCCAGAAGTATGCCATGTAATGTAGTTCAAAATTAATTGTTACTATCCTATGGCGATGTTTATTATTTCACACAGAAAAACCAACACTCCGCATCCAATGGCATTCACAGGAGTTGATATAATAATATTTCACGTCCAACTCATTAAGGTTTACCTATTTGTCGGGCACGCAAATAAATTCTTTACTCAACAGCTAATCCATTTACCTATTCAAACATATATAATGCACATGTATATATTTCTATCTATTTTCTACTCAGTTCAATGTGTGATTTAATCGAATAAATTCTATCATTTATCCTATTATTGATTAAATTAACTATCATTTTAATAATTTTAATTAATCAACTCTACTATCACACAACACAACAACAATCAAATTGTTTTTAACTTTTCAAAATCATACAAATCAATTCCTATATTCTTTTAAAATCATTCAGACTATAGAATTAAAAGTGCACATCCATGAAAAGAAAATAACAACATAGTAGAGAACTAAATGGGTAATGCAAAGTATGGTAAATGTACCTTGCACCGGAGTCAATCAGAGATATCCACTCTGCATCTAGAATAAGCTTTCTGAATGCTCCCCTCAGTTTCCCAAGTACAATCTCGTGGATCTCCACTCCTTTGCACTTTGACTATGTGAACCTTCTTGTTCCTCTATTCTTTGGTCTATTTGCCGATGATCTTTAGCGGCTCTCGTCTCACAGCTAATTCTGGAGTAATTTCAATATCCTGTTAAGCTGCTTCTTCCACGATCAAGTCTGGATCATAAACATGCTTTCGAAGTTGAGGTATGTGAAATACAACATGAACTCCAGGCAACCAATCAGGCAATTTTACCCTATAAGCGAGAGTTCCGATCCGTTCCAGAATAGGAAACAGACCAATGAATTTGGGCGCCAACTTTCCAGTTTTACCGAACCGGATAACTCCTCTCATCGGCGATACTTTCAAATATACATAGTCGCCAACTGCAAAGGATATATCTCTTCTTCTCCTATCGGCATAGCTCTTTCGTCGGCTTTGAGCGGCGAGTAATCGCTTCTTAATAAAGTCGACTTTATCGGCAGCTTCTCGGATCATATTAGGCCCTAATACAAGTCTATTACCGGGTTCGACTCGACAAGCAGGATATCGGCACGGTCTACCATATAATGCTTCGAATGGAGACATTGTCAGGCTCGCCTGGTAGCTGTTGTTATATGAGAATTCAGCCAAATGTAGATGGTCTTCCCATGATCCCCCGAAATCTAGAACACAAGCCCGCAATAGATCTTCTAGTATACGATTCACCCTCTCAGTTTGACCATCTGTCTGAGGATGATATGCGGTGCTCAAGTTCAACTTCGTTCCCAGCTCTACTTGAAATGCCTCCCAGAATTTGCTAGTAAATATTATATCTCTATCACTGACTATACTGAGAGGCACTCCATGTAGTCTAACAATTTCCTTAAAGTATATCTGCGCCAGACTCTGAGCAGTCCTGTTTGATCTGACAGGTATGAAATGGGTGGTCTTCGTGAAGCGATCTACGATCACCCAAATATTGTCATTCCCTTTTTTGGTTCTGGGCATACCATCAATGAAATCCATAGAAATATGTTCCCACTTCCAACCTGGAACGTCTAGCGGTTGCAATAATCCAGCCAGTTTCTGTTGGTCGCTTTTGACTAGCTGGCAAGTAGGGCATCGGCTAACATATAAATGTCCCTCTTCATTGACTTCCACCAGAAAGTGCTTTTGATGTCGTTATACATTTTGGCTACTCCCGGATGGATACTAAGTTTTGACTTGTGGCATTCATCCAGTACTTCCTTTCGAAGCTCAGGAATGTTAGGGACACAAATTCAACCTTTAAGCCTTAGAATCCCATCATTATCAACTTGAAAACTCAAGGGTTTGCCTTGTTGAATTATCTCTCTGATCTTCTGAATGAATTGATCATCCTTCTGAAGAGCAGATATTTTATCCATCAATGAAGTCGTGATAATAAAACTGGAGATCATCTCATTCTTTCGGCTTAACGCATCGGCCACGACATGGGCTTTCCCTAGAGTGTATATAATTTCAAAGTCATATGCTGCAAGGAACTCCAGCCAACGTTGCTGCCTCAGATTCAAGTCCTTCTGGGTGAACAGATACTTTAACGACTGCTGATCTGTAAACATTTCAAATCTCTCACCTAGAAGATAGTGTCTCCAGATTTTCAAGGCGAATACTATAGCCAATAAATCCAGATCATGAGTTACGTAGTTTTTCTCATGCGGCTTCAGTTGATGGCTAGCATAAGCAATCACTTGGCACTTTTGCATTAGCACTACGCCAAGGCCTTCTCTAGAAGCATCAGTCCAGACTTTCAAATCCTGATTGCCATCGATGATGGTTAACACTGGGGTTGTCGTTAATCTTAACTTTAGCTCTTCAAAAGCCTCTTCACTTTCGGGAGTCCATTTGAATTTAGAATGCTTCTTCGTAAGCTTCGTTAAATGACCAGATATCTTCAAAAAGTTTTTAATGAACTTCCGGTAATAGCTAGCCAATCCGAGAAAACTGTGGACTTCAGTGGGGGTACTGGGCTATTTCCAATTCTGAATAGCTGTGATTTTGCTTGGATCCACAACAATTCCTTCTTTTGATACGACATGGCCCAGAAATTTTACTTCCTCTTGCCAGAATTTACATTTGGACAGTTTGGCTTACAATACATTCCTTCTCAGAATTTCTAGAACCTGTTCCAAATGCTTTTCATGTTCGGCCTTGGATTTAGAGAAGATTAGAATATCATCGATAAAAACCAGAACAAATTTATTCAAAACTCCTCTGAACACTCTATTCATCAAATCGACGAAGTATGCTGGAGCATTACATAAGCCGAACGACATTACTAACCACTCATAGAATAAGTCGGGACCTCTGAATGCTGTCATTGGAACACACTCTTCAGCAATTCGAAGTTGACGGAATCCTATAGCAAGGTCCATCCTTGAGAATACTTGTGCTCCTTTCAGACGATCCAATAAATCATCAATTCGCGGCAATGGATATTTGTTCTTTATTGTCTGCTTGTTCAAATCACGATAATCCACACATAGCCGTAGAGTACCATCAGATTTTGGGACAAACACCACTGCTGCTCCCCAATCAGAGAAACTGGGCCTAATTAGACCCCTCCATACTAGTTGTCGTGTTTGATTGTCAAGTTCTTCTTTCTCTTTCAAGCACATTCTTCGAATAGCGTAAACTACCGGCCTTGCATTCGGAATCAAAGCGATCTTGAAATCTATTTCTCTCCGCGGAGGTAAGAGAACAACTTCTTCAAACACATCTGCGTAATTTTTGACGACAGGAATATCTTTGATGAGGTCAGGAATATTCTCTGTGACTTCTGGGATATTTTCTATTTGAGCTGGAGAAACATCCAAAGCTGCCCAGAAGTCCTTTCTATTAGAATTCGGGCCTTCACATGGTATGGTTATATAATTCCCCGATTGGGCCTTTTCCTTTAGATCTCTCTCGGCGCATCTAACCTCCGCCTCATATTTGGTTAGCCAATCCAATCCCAGAATAAGATCGAATTCATTAAAATTCATAACGATAGAGATAGTAGGGAATTTATAGCAGGAAAAAGAGACAGGTACTGCACAAACCCAACTGAGATTGATGGAACCCCTTACTGGATTTTGGACAGTCATTGGTTCTTTGAGCTTTTTCAATTTCAAATCCAACTTCTTGACTGCACTCTTTGAAATAAAGCTTCGTGACATGCCTGTGTCAAACAGTACTTTAACTGGAATATTTTTGACATTAAGCGTGCCTTCTAAAACATCAGGCCTTCCCTGACTATCTGAGGGTGTTGAGGTTTCTGCCACTTCATTTACCTGAGCCTCCTTGGTTGCCTTTAACAGCCGGCAATCCTACTTTACATGGCCAAACTGATGGCAAATGCTGCATTCTCTGGTCTCTTGAAACTTGTTCTTTGACTTATGTTCACTCTTCTTTAGTTTCTTTAAAGATCTGCATTTTCCTTGCAAATGCCCTTGCTTATGGAAGTTATTGCATACGACGGTCGTTACTGGTTCTTTCTCTGATCTGGCCCTTTTTCGATTGGCTTTGGGCTCCTTACTGACCTCAGACATTGTACTAGCCTCAGGACGATCAGTTTCAGACTCAATTTTATTACTACAACTGACTTCTTCTTTGTATTGTAACATACCTTTCTTGTCTAGATCTTCGTACTGATAAGCCATGTATATCATTTCAGAAAAGGGGAGCTTCACGTTCCTCATTACACTGTTCTGATATTTTCTTTGAAGCCCGTTGATAAACCTCAAATTCTTCCTCATTGGATTTTCAATTAGATGAGGGGCAAAGAGAGAAAGTTCATTGAATTTCTTATGATATTCGGGAATGGTCATATCTCCTTGTATCAAATAAGAAAATTCATCACATAGTCGCTCTATTGCTTCTGGAGGAGTAAATCTTTCCAGGAAAATCACTTTGAATCTATCGTAGGTGATATCACCTTTTGGATTATCCTTAATAACAGAATCCCACCAGAACAAAGTTTCGTCTTTGAGTGCCCAGGAGGCCAGTAATCTTTTCTGGTCGTCCCTCAACTTTAATCCTTCGAATATTTTCTCAGCCGAACGAATCCAAGCTTGTGTCCTCATAATTGATTCCTCACCCGAGAAGGGTTTTCCACCCAGATTTCTATATTTCATAAATAGAGCTTCTATATCCGGGTCGGTATCACTTCTTCTGTTTCTGGCACTCATTTTCTAGTTCTTCTGCAAATGGCAGATCAAGTGTCAGGTTATTTCAAAATATAGAGACAAATACTTGAGTGTAAATGCTTCTATCTAGGTGTTATTTCATTTTGCTACTCATACTAGGATATTACTGATCCTATCTGTAATGAGTTACCCGTCCTAGAACACTACTGGTTCTATTTCTAACGAGTTCGTTAATATGTTATATTCCAGAACTAAGCTTAACCAAAGCTCTGATACCACGTTGTGACGACCCCATTTCCAGTACAGACGGAGACAAGGGTAATCTTTGGAATATAACACAGAAACAGATAATAGCAGAACAGAATTAAATAAATACACCAGATAATGAACAATAGAATATACTGGATAAGAGTAATCATCAGAGTTACACAGTATATAGGATCATACTTAGTAAAATTACAGTTCAACTATACATATATGTCTACAACGGAAAAACAAACATAATGTACAATAGGAGTTGAACAACATAAAAAGAGATAAATGATAGAATCCATCTTCAGCTCCAGCTATCCAGAAAAGCCAGCTAAAACCTGAATACAAGGCTGCCCGTGTAGAAAAAGGGGCACCCGAGTTTGAAAGTGAAACTACGAGTCAGTCATGGGACTGGTATGAGAAATCTACTCAACACATTTATAATATAGCCAATCATAGGACCACGCCACTTTCGTGGAACGGGTTTACTCCATCGGATGGCCAGTGCTTTAAAAACAAATCTTTCTTTTAAACATCGCAATGCTTTTTATAAAAATGAAGCCATTATAAGACTCAGTTCCCATCACACAATGCAACGCAAACCGGAGGATAGAGTTTTACCTTATAATGGCCAAAATATGATTGATACGAATAAAACAAAAGCATTTGATATTATTACTAGTGTTTACATGTTTCAAAAACAATTTCAATCATAACTATCAATCATAGACGGCATGGGTACCATATATCATGTCGCCATATATATATATAAAATCAAAACCACACGATGTCGTATTTGGAAATTGGATTTCCGTCATGAACCAAGGCAAAAGATAGTCCTTACCGACTTCGAGACAATCTAGCCCATGTCTCCGGTACAGCCGCAACTGCCCCTTGGAGCGACAGGGCCGGTCCACATGGAGTGGATTATAGTGCCTGAACAATACGTTTCTCCACCCTTTGGGGCGTAAATGAGACAACAAATGACTCCATCGGACCCGGATCGTCCGATCAAACCGAGGCGCCTCACAACAGTAACAACCACATAAGTCAAACTCGTCAGGGCGTGTAAAACCACTGACGCCACTTCTAGCTAGAAAGAAACGCATGTCCTCCCTGAGGTCCTCTCCCATTTCTGGTTCATACCGGGGTGTGAGGCTCTCGATTTCACGGTATACACAAAGCTACGCCACACAGGCGGTGCTTTGATCATCTCCACAAGACTTTGCTTTTCAACAGAAGCCCTGTTCTTTTGCCACTTAGGCATGCCACACTAGCAATTCATGCCATGCGACTGATGTCCATCGATATACAACCTCTGAGCTCGTGCGTTTAAAAGAAGGGCGTTAAGCAGAAGAATAAATTCTCCGCTGCCAAACAGATGTATATTTAACAGAGATCAATCAACATAGAATAAAATCCAATGTCAGAATCATAGTCCATTTACAAGTCCGTTCTGGGTCTGAATGAAACCGGAGGCACTATAAACCTCGCAAAACCCATCGATCACCACGTACGTCTGGACGATCACCACTCATTATCCATATTTCGGGATGCCTCCCAATCAGGACCTCGGTTACCATCCAAACGAGGTGAAGATCTCTGGTCTTCGACCACCGTCTTCATCTTCGATTTCTTATCGTCGATTCAGTTATTCAGAATGGGATAACCAGGTCTTTCTGAACAACGCGCGTATATAATAAACAAGTGCAACACTAACATACACACGCATCATTTCAATTCATTAGTCACAAACCGTCAATCTGTAAGAGAACGATTTCCCAAATATTAACCCCGAAGGCCGAAACCAACATCAGATCAATACCCAGGAAACCATTCGACTTAGACAACCTTCAGTTAATTTCTAAATCACATCCATATCGTTTATAATATTTTATAATGATTTATCGCCATTTTTATTTATTTTAAAATAGCCAATTTATTCAAAACGACGCTTCGGGCCATAACGCGGTCGTGGCGTTGTTTTTCTTCAGATTTTGATTTACACATATATGAAAATCTAACCGTTGGACCTTCAAAAAATTTACATCATTAGAAAGATCTTTTCAAAACGAATCCAACGGTTCCAGTTTCGGGAAAATCCGACGGTCAGATCTCCCGGTATAATCGTTTGAAGTTTCGATTTCAAAATACGAACTGCAGCGTCGTTATTCGATTTAATACAATTATATTTATATATATATATAATCGATTCTGGCACTGTTTTTCTTCAGATTTGAATTATACATTCCAGACAATCCAATCGTTGGATTTTTACAAAGTTGGTGCCGTTGGAAAGATATTTCCAAAGCGAACCCAACGGTTGTGATTTCAGGAAAATCCGATGGTCGGATCTCCCGTACTAATCGTTTGAAATCACGGTTTCAAAATACGAACTGCAGCCTCGTTATTCGATATATTTTAATTCTATTTAAATATATATATCGATTCTTGGATTTCAAAGCTATATTCTTTTCATACATTTGATAAAAATTATATTTTTATCTGACTGTCTTCTATTTCAACACTTCACTATTTTTAACGATTCGTGCATATAATAAAAATGTGATTTTTATTGTAAAACAATTCATTTCAAAATACTATTATTTTATATATTTCGTATAGGTGATAAAAAATAAGATTTTTATTATAAAACAATTTTTTTTAAAATATGAATACCATTCAACACATGAATTTCAATTCAACGAATGAATATCGATTCAACACATGAAGGTTTTCTATAGTTTATATAAATCGAAAAAATGTGATTTTTATATTTAAAACACGAATACCATTCAACACATGAATTTCTAATCAACGAATGAATATCAATTCAACACATGAAGGTTTTCTATAGTTTATATATATAGATAAAGATGTGATTTTTATATTTAAAACATGAATACCATTCAACACATGAATTTCTAATCAACGAATGAATATCAATTCAACACATGAAGGTTTTCTATTCAATGAATAAATATAGTTTCAACAAATGAAAATAATTCAAACTCATGAATATTATTCAAAATTTCGGCAGCATAACGGCAGGGTAGTTAAAACCGGGACTGTCCCTAGTACGGCTCCTCGCTCTACCTTAAAACCTCGCGGTTTTTGACAATGGGGATCATGCATCTAGTTCGCACGCAGGCGGCGTGTATATATTTATTTCATTTCCACAAACTAATCCTATGTGGTTTCAACCAAATATTTCTCAACCACAAACGGGTATTTTTCAACCACAATCAATCAATATCAACCACAAACAATCCCAATCAACCATTCGCTATCATCCAATTTTCACACCAATCACAACCAATAAATATTGTCCATGGTTTGTGGACGAGGGGCGTATATATATATTTATATATAGCAATTCACTTCTATTTCAACTCATATATAAATTTTACAACGCATATACAACTTATACATCGAACGTACAACTTATACAACACTTATACATGAGGTATACATCGCTTATATAACTCATACATCGACTATATTATTTATACATCGTCGTTTTCCATATCGTTTATAAATTAGAAATCTCACATTGGGTTCCACTCCACCAAAAATAGCAGAAGGCTCAGAAAAATATGCGGTTTCTTCTAGAAGGTAGAAGACGTCCACACGAGTCCACTGTCTCTTGTTTCACTGAATTTCGTCAAGAAAAGAAAAAGATATGATTTTTACAGTGAAATCGTAAACCGTAGCGCTTTAAACTGCTATAATATAGTTAAAATAAAAATAGACGTATACCTTTCTGAAATGTTCAAAACTAGGTCACGCGATTTCGTGAAATCCGTGAATCGATAGCTCGATCGGGCAACGCAGTGTCGAAGGGGGAGGAGAGAGCTTCTCGGCGCTGGTGGTGGGGTCCAGTTCGACGCTGGCAGGAGGTGGCGGCGGCGAGTTGAAGTCGCCAACTTCCAGACGTCGATCCAGGCGCTACAGGCCATCAAAAAATCCAATCTTTATATGGATGTGAAGATCATGAGGAGCTCTACAAAATCTTCAACTCGAGGAGGGGCTAATTTTGCGTGGATTGATCGGAAAGTGGACGGGAAGATTTCGAGCGGTTTCCGCCTTCGATCGGGGAGAGAGAAAAAAGGATTTTCTTTTTTTATTTAAAAAAATATGATTGGCCGGTGGGTTTTAAAGCGGTTTTCTGACGCGACCACCAATCTAAACCCAACGACTGCCGTCCCTAGCGTTTTTCCCCCATTCCGAACACAATGGGATATGTTTCGAAGGCCCATTCGACTATTTCAGTCAGTTTTCATTCAATTTAAAATATATAACATTCAATATTTAATTTGAACGTACATTTCAATTTGCCAGGGCCACAAACTGATTCGAAAAATTCCAGAAAAATAAATCTAGCTATGTTTTGACGATACGGTCCTAACAAAACTAGTTTCGTCGAATTTTGAGACCATTTGCAAAAAGGCCCATTTCTGGGCGATCCAATTTAACTGTAATTGATCAAAACATGTTTTCCTTTGCCACGCTCACATACTAGCTTCAAAAATTATGAAATTTGAAACCTAGCAATAACTTCACATCTCGGATCCAACAAAAGTGGTTTCGTCGAATTCTGAAGTCGTTTGCAAAATGGCCAATTTCACGGGCTATATAAATTCCATAGCGACCTTTCTGAAAATTCATTTGGCCATAACTTTTGCTTTCCGCTATGAAACTTCGATTTTTCAGATTCGTTAGAAAGGCATTCACTAACAAATTTAAATATTTTTGGTTCCACTCAAATCCGTTTTGTTTTGCACCCGGTACTGCCCGACAAAGCTTGAATTCAAATTTTGAAACTGCAGTGCCATTTCAGGCCTTGTTTATAATTAGAATTAATTATATTCGTTTTCAAACGTCGATTCTAACTCACTTTTCGTCGCTATTATTTAAAATATATTTTTTAAATATTTAAAATCCATTATTTTAGCCAATTTAAAATTTAAATTGGTTCAAATTTTCCGGGTCGTTACATATCTATACACTGCTAATGATGATTAATGTGTTATATTCCAATGATTATCCTTAACACTGACGTACGGGGTTTTAGGATCGTCACAGGTGGTATCAGAGCTTTGGTTAATCTTAGTTCTAGAATTTAACACATTAAACACCTCGTCAGAATAGAATCAGTAGTGTTCTAAGGCGAGTAGCTCGTTAGAGATAGGATTAGTAATATCCTAGAATGAGCTAAGCAGAATAACAAAAATAATTTGATCAGTACGTCATTGTCTTTCCTTATGTTCTTCTTCTTTACCATATTTTAAAATATCATTTCTGTGGGCTTGACTCTTTTCTTGCTTGTACAGACCTTGATAGATGGCTACCCGAGCAGCTACAGCTAGAGGAGGCCGAGGAGGCCAAGGAGGCTGAGATAGAGGATGGGGTAATATCCTTGTTGTGGAAGAGCCTTTGATACAACCACCAGCCCCTCAGCCATTCGACCTAGACCGAATGGCGAAGAAATACAAGAATCTCAGAGGAAAAACCTTTTCGGGTATTGGCACAGTGATAGAAGCCTTGGCATGGTTGAAAACTTGTGAAAAGATCTTAGGTGGCTTAAGACTTGGAGACCACGATATGGCATTTATGTGCGCATGGCTTTTACAGGAAGAGGCAGAATTATGGTGGGATGCCATCACTGCTGAGGAGCCGGATGTGGTGAGAAATTGGGATGAGTTCAAGGCATAGTTTAAGGAGAAGTTCATCAACGAGCAAGTGATTGAGCGTATGCACGATGAATTTGCCAATCTCCAACAGGGAGACCGCTCCATCCAGGACTACCTTAACAAGTTCACACAGCTATCTCGTTATGCACCAGAGCTTGTCCTGACTGCAAAGGCAAAGAACAAAAGGTTCATACATGGGCTTAAGCGTAAGTATCAGGATAGAGCCATGAGCCACATCAAACTTCCATTTGCAGAAATGGTGGAAATGGCCTGCAATTATGAAGACTTGGACGAGAGGAACCTCGGTCTAGACCGCGCCAAGAATCAAGGGGGAAACAAAAGCAAGGCTTCTGGGAACCAACCTGAGTCCAGCAACGCAGCAACCGCAAATCAGCAAGCTAGTAAGCCACCCAAGGGAAGCTGTTTTAATTGCGGTAAGATGGGACATTACTCCAATGTGTGCACCGCTCCAAAGAGGTAGAAGACAAATCCACAAAGCTCAAGCTAGAACCCTCAGAATTCTAGATCATGCTTCAACTGCCGTCGAACAAGGCATCTCGTCAAAGATTGTCCATTGCTAAAGAAGGCAGAAGTTGCTCATGTTTATGACGGGGCGAACCCGCCGGCTACTTCAGATGGAGCAGGTAAACCCGATGTTTTGGGAGGTACCCTTACCATTAAAAATATTCCTGTTTCTGTACTATTTGACACCGGTGCATCACAAAGTTTTATTGCAAGTAACATAGTCAAAAAGTTAAAGTTAAAAGTAAGAAAGCTTAAAGAATCAGTTAGAGTTCATAATCCAATAAGGGGTTCTATTGTTCTCAGTTCATATTGTAGAGTGCCAGTCTCTTATTATTCCTACAAGTTTTCTTTTAATTTAATCAGCATGGATTTTCTCGAATTTGATATTATACTTGGACTGGACTGGTTAACAAAATACGAGGCCGAAGTAAACTGTTAGACCAAAAAGTGGTTCTAACACCCAAATTGATTAAAAGCAAAATGAAATGAGATAAAAATAAAAATGAACACACAGGATTTATAGTGGTTCGGCGAAGAAATGCCTACGTCCACTTGTTTTTCACTACTTTCAATAATTCAGTTGCAAATACAATGAAATACTCACTTGATCTCTCTCACAACTCACTCACAATCACTCAATTGTTTGAAAACAAATAATGAAAGAAGATTTGGATTTTCCGGGATTGCTGGAATTTGGGTTATGAAGGTAGTTGAACTCTCTAAGTGCCAGAAAAAGATCCTTTTCTTTGTCTCCAGACGGGGTATTTATAAGTGTGAATTTGCTCAAAACCCGATCCGGATCGGAGCCACGTGTCGTCCATCCCATTAGTCTCGGGTTCGGATGAACTATTGTGTTGACAACGCATCAGAGTAATGAACGTTATGGGTAGGAACTGGTCATAGCCGATCTGGATATCCAGGCGCTTTTGCTGGAGAATGATATGGAAAATGGGCTCGGGTCGGAGACACACATATAAGGGGTTCGGATCGGGATACCCGATCCTACCCGGATTGGCTTGGAAGCAATGCTCTCTCTTCTTTAATCTGCTCCGCTCCACTCCGATCTATTTCCGTGGCAACCAGGTGGCTTTCCGATCCAATTGAGATTATATTACCCTCCGATCCGAATAGCTATGCCTTACCAATTTCCTCAGCAACAGTTCACCGATCCGAATAGAAGATTTTATCCGACCCGAACCGATATGTTGCTCTGACCCGACCCGAACAATTGCAGCTGTCCGATCTAGGCTGTAGTGTCTTCTCCGATCCGAACCGAAGTCTTCTAATTAAAAATGCTCTTCAATGTCTGATATCTAGACTTTGTGTTGCCTAGTTCACAAAGTAGGCTAACACTTTGCCCCCTCAAAGGATGCTTCTGTTGGTACTGGAGCATGCTTTGATTGCTGTTGCACAACGACTTCATCCTTCCATTTGAATACGCATGCCAAGCTGTCGTACTGCATCCTGTTCGGTTCGGATTCCGACCCGAACGGATTTCTGGTTTGTGTTCTGACCCGAACGGATCTCCTTCTTCCTATACTCTGCAATGGATTAGTGGGCCAAGCTGCGTCATTGGGCTTTTCGAGCCGGTCCAATCGGGAATACGAATAGTCAGCTTGTTTTTTATATAAATTTACTTCACTTTTCTTCTTTTCTTTCATTCACTGTTCTTGCCCAACCGAACCGATTCCACATCGAAACCCTAGTCTTTCCAAGAAATTTCAAAATTCTCGCTTCAATTTTTGAATCAAATACATAGGTAGTCTTGCAATCTCGAATCTCGTTGCCATAACTGTTTTTAATTTACATTCGCAGTTAAGTTGAACGATTCTAACAAGGTAATTGACTAATTCCATCGCCACGGCTTCCTTCATCCTCCGCCTTCGTCGTTGATGGCATCGACGCCATTTCGAGGCGTTGGTGGAGGGTGTTGAGATTCGTCGTTGAATACTTGAGTGCTTAAGCACTTGATTTTAATTAAGGCTTGGGATATCGAGTTGGGTTCGCTAATTAAGAGGAGGAAGAGGAAGGAAACTGAAGGAGATCGGTTCGGGTGGGGGAACAGTAGGAGAAAAAGGGAAAGAGAGAAATTCACAGAGCCGGACCGGGTCGGAGCAATAGGGCAAAGAAATGGGACTTAACTTGTTTGACCGGGTCGGGTCGGATCTATGAATAAAATGGAGGTCAAGACTTATGCGCTCGGATCGGACCGGGTTGTGGAACAAAAGAGAGAATAGGGTCCTGGTTATCCAGGTTAATCCGACCCGCTCCGAGAGTCAATCCCCGAACCGATCCGGATATATCTTTCTGAGTGTGAGCCTTTGCTTTAAGCTGACATGTGACCTTGCCTATCTGTTCTGAACCTGAGGTATACATCCGAACCGAAAACTACTCAATCCAAAGCACAAATTTTTGTCCAACTATTTAAAACAATGCTAGATATTACTTCCAACTTCATGAACAGTTAGGATAGTGCCTTGCGGACATAAACGAGCATTAAGAACTACTCTGACTATCACTTTCTCTTCGAAGTTTCGTCTTACATTGTTGCACCTTTACTTTGCATTTCTCACATTTGCTGCACACATTTTAGTTCACACACACACGTACAGGGGGGTACGGGCTAATTTACTCTAATTCGTGCTATTGCTTCTTCAATAGTTCTATGACAATGAGACCCAGACGATCTTCCAGACTAGCTGAGAGGAAAGAAGCCCCGGAAACCTCTACAAAATCACTCTCGAGGATATATCTTCTTCTACGGATCCAGAATGGGACAGTGAGGGTCCAGACTACGGGGTTGGAAATCGAGAAAGCAACGAGGCGTCTTCAGAGAACGAAGTTTCTCTGGGTTTTGAGGAGGAAGGAGGGATTGGTGACGATCGAGCCCCTGATGAATTTGAATCGGCCATTATATTGGAATCACCTCCAAACTCCGTTGAATCAACAATCGACAACGATCGACTTATCCGAATTTGCTTAAAGTACGGGATAATGAAAAGGGACACTCTAGTGCCTTCACGCTCTGACCGTCCCCACAACCCACCAGAAGGATATATGGCGGTCACTCGATTGATGTGCATGGTCGGCGCCATTCCTCCATTCTCTCCCTTCATCGTTGACTTTTTAAGACAAATGCGGATTGCCCCTATGCAGTTGCATCCCAATTCATATGCCTATTTGCACACCTTGTACATAGCATATCGTGAAATCTTAGGCATAGAGCTCACGTTCGATGACGTTCACTTCTTCTATAATTTCAAGCATCGGACTCGAGAGACTCCATCTTTCTGCTACTTCGAGTCAGTTCCAAAAAGGAAGATAATCTCTGCACCATTCAGCAGTAAAGCTGGAGATTCCAGACTAGAATGGTTCTACGTGAAGCGACAGCCTGGATGCGCCAGCAGGTGGACAAAATCAAGTAAAGCACTGATTTTCTAAATCCGGGCTCTATACACTTGAATCATCACCTTGACTTGTTTTCCTTTTTGTTTGCAGTCGACAATCCCAAACAGATATCAGATCAGGTGTTCTTTGACCGGTTGCACCGACTTCTTAATGGCGACCAGAAATTCTTGACTATCGACGAAGCCCTTAAAGACGAATACCTTCACTTTCATGGGCTGTTATCTGTTTTTCGTAGCATCGGTCATGGGGCGGTTCCATACGCACACATTCCTCCAGTGGAGGTAGTCCCAGAGACAGGAGAAGGCTCAGGAGTTCCTACAGCGCCTCTTCAAATTTCACCTTCTCCATCTTCTACACAAGATGACGAATTGGCTAATCTGGCTGAAAAGCATCGTGAAGGATATATCGCCCCCGAGGAGACTACTTCTCTGGAAAAGTCAAAATCCTCCCAAGAGTCGCCACTTCATGCTTCCGAGGGGGATGTCCCTAGTACTGATGAGCAGATATTTCAGGGTTTGGGGGATCTCCCCTTACCGGAGACTATATACACTTCAGAGGATTTCAGGAAGGATCCTTTAGTCTTCACCTCTTCTGAAGAGACCACTCCCGCTAAGGCCAAAGAGCCTGCCCGTACTAGTCTAGCTTCAGACTCGGGTTGGTTGGGGGGAAACACACCCCTTAGGATACACTTTATATAACGGCATTAGCATTCATTGCACCTCTTTCTTCGTGAATCCATTAATTCTAAATTTTGTTTGTTTTATCGTGCAGGTACGATGTCTCGATCCTACTACGATATCAGGAAGCTTCGTCGCAGCATGTCCAATCCTCCTCAGGACGTCGAGTATGATCGTCGTGATGATCGTGGCAGAGATGAGAGAAGGTCTTACGATCCCTATCGTTCTCGACCCTCACGTTCTCGCTCACCAGTTCGGCCGGAACAAGAGAAATACAAGGGTTATCAAAGCCGTAGGGAAGAGGACAGACCACAATCGAAAGACTCCACTTCTTCCCATGAAAAGCGCAGTAGAGAGAGAAATCCTCCAAAAGAAACTGGGTCTCGAAGCAAGCACAAGGTCCCTGCTACTAAACGACCTAGGAAAGACAAAGAGACTACCGAATCCTCTTCACACAGGGACACCGAATTATCGATCCCTGCTCCTCCCCCACTAGATGCGGAAACTGCAGTAAAGCGGGCATATTTGATGGAGCAATTTCCCGAGCACTACTTCGAGACTTTGACTTTTTTACCTGCCCTCGAACCTATTTCTTCTAAGTGGGCAGATGAGGCCAAAGCATAGATTGATGCGGTGGAAAAGCAGTATTCTGAGATGTTTAAATATTCACGCAACCTCTCCAGAATCATCCGCACTCTAATCACAAATACCGACTCAATGCAAAAGACCGCGGAGGAGGATGCCAAGGCCTTAAAAGCTCTAGGAAAAGATTTGGAAGACACTCAAGCTCAACTAGCTGTCGCTCAAAGAGATGCTTCTAACTTCAAACAACAATTCGAGGACATGCAAAAGCGTTATCATGACTTGCTTGAATCTCACACTCAGGAGCGCTCTGAATTAAAAAAGCAAGCTGACGAGGCCAAGTCAGAAGCTGCTAAGACACGCCTTGCTTATGCTGAGCTCGAACGGAAAAACGCCGAGTTAGCAAAGAGGAGCGCTGAACTAGAAAAGAAGAACGCTGACTTGGCTTCAAAGCTGTTGGAGGCAGAGAACAGAGCTGCCCTGGCCGAGGGCAATGTGGAGTGTGCCATCAAATCTGCGGAGGAAGCCCGCAAGCAATTATCAGAGGCGGAGGCTGATATTCAGGGTTTCGGCGAACTAATGATTGAATTCTTCGCACATATTATTCGTCGCCGAAACATTTCTTGGATCGAGGACTATCCATCCACTCTAGTTCAAGTGTGGAATCAGATCATCGAGTGGGAAAAAGAGGAACTTAAGGTCGATTCCATTGACGAAGATAAGCTAATGGAGAAATACTTGAGGGATGATGAACCGGAGCGCCTAGCTGAAGGGCGCCGCCTTATTGCTGAGGCCATGGAAGAAGAGAGACGTAAGTCTAAACAAAAAACTGTTCTCGAAGCTGGTTCCTCTTCTTCTGCCCCTGCATCTTCTGAAGTAGAGGGGTATGATCCTGAAAATCCAGGAATTCCCCGAACAACTCTGCTATCCCCTATTCCTGAAACAGCACCAGAGGTAGTAGTTACCCCTGCCGAGAGGTCTTCGGAAGGTATCCCTACCTTTTCTCCTCAATTTGCCAAGGCTATTTCTACCTTTCGCCACGTGATTGAACAATCGTTGAAAGACCCATTGTTTTCGCCTGAGTTGATAACTGTTGCTTCTCATTCTGTAGGTGTTGAATCATCCGAAAAGACAGATGTGACTCAAGGAGCCACCGCTGGGGCAAAGCCCGCAGAAAAGGCCAAAAGAGGGGAAGACAAGGCTGCTTATATAGACTTGGGAGAAGGAAGTGAGCCGACTAAGGCCGCCACCCCCCATGATGAAGAAGTGATAGCAGCTTTAAGGGATGATGGCGGTGACGGGGGTCAGGAAGAGGAACCAGAAGTTGCAATAATCGGGGAGTCAAAAAGTGCTGATGACGTTACCTTGGCTGCAATGATGGCTGATCAAGACAAGCGCTTGCAATTAAAGGCCGAAGAACTAGACCCTGAGGCCCTCAAGCCCCTCGCAGTTGTGGACGCGGGATCAAGGTTAGTTGTTAAGCTCTCAACTATATCTATTACAGAGGAACTTGCTAAAAAATCTTCTCTTGATTCCAGCGCCCCGCCTTCCGGGAAGAAGTCTACTGGCTCCAGCACCGCATCTTCAGGAAAAATGAAGTCAAAGCGAATCTTGACGGAGGCTAAGAAAGAAGCAAAGGACGCGGAGAAAGCCGCCAAGAAATCCAAGGCTCATTCAAAATCTAAATAGTGGATTGCCTTGTATCGTTTTAGCATTTAGTGAACCAATAATTGCTGCTACAAAAGTAGCTCCTGCACTTTCATTTTTAGCTATTTTCCTGTACAAATTCATTCATTTGTAAATAAAAATAACTCATTTTTTGCAATGTTTGTTTGTTAGTAGTTCTGCACTTATGTAAAAATGCATGTCTATAGTTATGAAACGAAGTTGTGGAGGGGGGAAATATGCGTATACATACGTGTCCCCAGTCAATTCCCACAAATTATTTAATGCTTAATCAAGCAATCTGAATGCTCCCGATTCTCTAACGGGATAGCACTTCCTGTGTCGTCAGTACCTGTCGTTTTTTCTAGCATTTCTTTTATACTCTCTCTCTTTCTCTTGAGAGTTATAGTTCGAGCTCAGTCATCTATTTATTCCCCGGTCTTTCAACGGAGAAAGATTTCTTTCTCAGCGCTCAGTCGGAGACGCCTTTATACTCTCTTTCTCTCTGGAAAGTTAGAGTTAGGAGGAGAATTTCTTTTTCAGCGCTCAGTCGGAGACGCTTTTATACTCTCTCTCTCTCTCTGGAGAGTTAGAGTTAGGAGGAGAATTTCTTTTTCAGTGCTCAGTCGGAGACGCTTTTATACTCTCTCTCTCTCTCTCTGGAGAGTTAGAGTTAACAATGTCGTTTTCTCATTCTTTTATGTCTTATCGCACAAATAGTCGTTGTGCTTCTTTTTATGTCTAAACTGTTTTCAACCTTTTTAGGCTGTGAGTTATCCTGTATCTTATAATCACAACAGAATAACTGATAAATGTATATATGTAATGCATAAAAGTAAATAACACACAGTATTTTTATAGTGGTTCGGCTAAGTCGTAGCCTACATCCACTTTATAGTTCTTCATTCATATCGTCAGATTTTCCCAAGGCAAGTCGTGCCTTATTACAGAGTTCATAAGAAAAATAACACAAAGTACAGCATTTCTAATCCAAATATCGCATTAAGTGTTGGGCATTCCATGCTCTGGGGACTTCTTCGCCATCTACGGTCGTTAACTTGAAGGTTCCTTTTTCAAGTTTCCGTTGAATGACAAAGGGTCCTTCCCATTTTGGACCCAGGTGAGGAAGGGATGGAAAGACTCTCTTTAGCACCAAATCTCCTGGTTAAAAAGTCCTGAGGCGAACTTTTTTGTCGCAATAGCGTGCCATATGACGCCGATGTCTTGCCGCACGCAAATCTGCTTCGTCCCTTTTCTCTTCAACTTCATCAAGAGACTCAAGTAAAAGTGCCTGATTTGTCACCGGGTCATAATATGTCACCCTGTGGGAAGGAACTTCTAGTTCAACTGGAATTACAGCTTCTGAGCCAAAGGAGAGAGAGAAAGGGGTATGACCGGTGGCCGTTTTAAATGTTGTTCGATATGCCCACAAAGCTAGGGGCAATTCATCAACCCACTTTGCCTTTGCACGCTCTAATCGTTTCTTGAGAATGGATTTTATTACTTTGTTTATTGCCTCTACTTGCCCATTCGATTGCGGATAGGCAACTGCAGTATATCATTTGTCTATCTTATACTTCTGGCAGAAATTTCTGAATTCAGTACTATCAAATTGGGTTCCGTTGTCAGTTATAATCGTCCTTGGGATCCCGAACCGGCATATAATATTTCTGACCACAAAATTTATCACCTTTCTTGCTGTGATCTTGGTCAAGGGCTCAGCTTCCACCCACTTCGTAAAATAGTCCACGGCCACTATTGCATACTTAGCTCCTCCTTTAGCAATTGGTAGAACTCCAATGATATCAATTCCCCACGTGGCAAATGGCCAAGAACTCACCATTGATTTAAGTTGGGTCGACGGTGCCCTGGGGATTTTGGCGAATCTCCAGCACTTATCGCAGCGTCGTGAATAATCAGCTGCATCTTTATTGATCGTAGGCCAGAAGTATCAGTACCACAATATCTTCTTTGCTAAAGTTTGACCTCCTGTATGATCTCCACACTCACCTTCGTGTACTTCTCTTAGTACACGCTTGATGTCGTTGTGTGCTATACATCATAACAGGGGCATAGAAAATCCTTGCCTATAAAGAGTATCATATTGTATGACATATCTGGTAGCTTTGCGAACTATAGCTCTTTTCTCACTCTTCTTTGATGGGAGTGTCCCATTCTTAAGGAAATTCTTAATTGGAGTCATCCACGACTCCTTCTCTGGTTCCGCTTCAAAGGCGAATTCAATTTCCATTGACTCAAAGCTTGGCGATTCCAACGTTTCAATTGGAATTATTTCAGTCTCTTCTGGATTGTCGGAACTTGCCAGCTTTGCCAGCCTATCCGCTTTCTGGTTTTCAACTCTGAGAATGTGTGTTATGTTGTACCGCTCTAAGCTATTCAATAGCTCTCTCACTTTCCTGAGGTAGGCGATAAGTCGAGGTCCTCGAGCCACAAATTCCCCTCGTACTTGGCAAACAACAATTTTAGAGTCACAGAATATGTCTAACATTTTTACTCCGAGGTCTTTTGCAAGCTTCAGCCCGGCAATCAGGGCTTCATATTCAGAGTCATTGTTAGTCGCTGAAAATTCTAATCGCAGGGCGTAATATAACGATCGTCCTTCGGGAGTGACTAAGACGATTCCAGCTCCGGACCTTCGGTCGTTCTTGTCTCTATCTGTATATAGTTTCCACGGATCTATCTTTAACTCATCCTCGGACTTAACCACTCTGTCATCGACTACTTCCTCCTCTGGAATGGTGAACTCCGCAATAAAGTCTGCTAGAGCTTGCCCCCTGATTGACTTTCGTGGTTGAAAATTCAAATCAAACTGACTTAGTTCTATGTTCCATTTGATCAACCTTCCCGATGCTTCGGGTCTCTGCAACACCTGCCTTAAGGGCTGGTCGGTGTATATGGTTATTGGATGAGCTTGGAAATAGTGACGAAGTTTTCGGGATGCGATCAAGAGGCTGTAAGCGAGCTTCTCAATTTTTGGGTAGTTGCGCTCTGCCGCTGCTAATTTCTTGCTTACATAATACACTGGCCTTTGTATTTTGTCTTCTTCTCGAACCAGGGCTGTGCTAACGGCGTGAGCCGAGACTGCCAAGTAAACAAACAATTCTTCATGATCCACTGGCTTTGAAAAATTGGTGGTTTCTCTAGCAGTTCCAATAAATTTCGAAAGGCCTCAACACAGTCCGGAGTCCACTCGAAGTTCTTCTTTCCTCTTTTAATCAAATCAAAAAACGGAACGCATTTGTCTGTGGATTTGGAGATGAATCTACTCAGCGCCGCTACTTTCCCTGCAAGACTTTGGACGTCTTTAATTCTCCTCGGCTCTTCGATATTTCTAATCGCTGCTATCTGGCTAGGGTTGATTTCAATTCCTCGGGAGCTTACAATGAAGCCAAGGAACTTTCCCGATGCCACTCCAAATGAGCATTTCAGAGGATTCAATTTCATCCGATACTTTCGCAAGATACCAAACATTTCCGCCAAGTCTTGCGTATGGCTGGAGGACTGTTTCGATTTGACAAGCATATCATCCACATAAACTTCCATAGTTTTTCCTATTTGATTATAAAACATTCTGTTCACCAAGCGCTGATAAGTAGCTCCAGCGTTTTTCAATCCGAATGGCATTACAACATAACAATATAATCCTAAATTCGTAATGAAGCTCGTATGTTCTTGGTCTGGCACGTGCATAGGAATTTGGTTGTATCCAGAATATGCGTCCATGAAAGAGAGAAGTTCATGACCTGCTGTCGAATCTACAAGCTGGTCAATCCTGGGAAGTGGGAAACTATCTTTTGGGCAAGCTTTGTTTAAATCTGAAAAGTCAATGCAAGTCCGCCACTTTCCGTTTGGCTTCTTTACCAAGACGGGATTCGATATCCAGTCGGGATATGTCGAATCTCGAATAAATCCATTCTGCTTCAACTTCTCTACTTCCTCTTTGAGAGCGGCCGACCTCTCTGGGCCCAGCATGCGTCTCTTTTGCTTCACAGGCGGATGTTTCGGGTTTACATTCAATTTGTGACTTATAATGGATGGCGATATCCCACACATGTCAGCATGGGTCCAGGCAAACACGTCTAAGTTTGCCTTCAAGAAGTCCGTTAGTTCTTTAGCTCGACGTGGATCCAATTGAGAACCAATTTTCAAAACTTTTGTCGGATCAGCTTCATCAATGGGAATTTCCACTGTCGCTTCATTAGGAGTTGCATTCCTAGCCTCTGGTTCCTCGTCTTTTCTGGGATCCAGGTCTTCAGGCGTTCCTTTGGGCAACTCCTTTGGGGTCAATCTCTCTAATTGCTATGCCGAGCCCCCCTTTGAGGGAGACGAGGCATCTTTACTTTCAACGTTAAGTCCTTTCATCAACATCTTTAATTCGGCCACATAGCAGGCCCATCCGGAAACTTGATCCCCTCTCATTACTCCAGTTCCGGCTTCGGTTGGGAACTTAAGTAACAAACACCAAGGGGCGATACAAACTCTGAATTCAGCAAGGGCAGGCCTCCCCAAAAATGCATTATAAGGCGAATCTACGTCCAATACTACGAACTGGAGCATCCGCACTCTTCTACGTTCTCCTTGCCCCAGGGTCACGGGCAACTCTATGTATCCCATGGGAGTTGTCGACGCCCCGTTGAAGCCTCTAATCCATCCTTCACATGGCTTCAAATCTTCAGATTCAAGCTTCATCTAATCGAATGACTTTTTAAATAAAATATTGACAGAACTTCCGTTGTCTACTAATACCTTATGGACCAAGGCTGGCCCAATGGTGGTAGTAATAACCAACGGATCATCGGTGGGTGATTGGATCCCAGTATTGTCTCGGCTGCGGAATACCACGTCGTCAAACATGGTCTTCTGTTGTTTTATGGGGGTGATATCTTCCAAATCATCACCCTCATTCACATCTAGGTGCTTGGCAGCATTTACATATTGATCCATTGATCTGAAACTTCGGATTGCCGGGTGAGTTCCGCCTACTATGGAGTTGATAACAATTCCTTTACCTTTCTGCTGCGCTGTAGGCTTGGGAGCAGGTAGAATCTGTTTTGGAGCCTGCTCTCCTTGCCCCATGTCCCTCGGGGCAACCTTGTATTCATCCAACTTCCCTTCACGCAGCAGCTTCTCAATCACATCCCTCAAATGCCGACATTCATTGGTTGAATGCCCATGAGTTCCATGAAACAAACAAAATTTCCCTGTCGCCATTTCTTTCTCGGTCGAATCACGAGGTGGCGGTCTTTTGTACTGTAACACATTGTACGTATCCAGGTAAATATTTTTCAGGGTGTCGTTCAATGGTGTATAATTCGCGTAGTTCTGGAATCGGGGTCTTTTGTTAGGATCACTTCCCCTATTTCTGTTTCTTCTGTTACCGTTCGGATTACGGTTATTGTTGTTGTTACCCCCGCTTCCAGCATTGCTGTATCCACCCTTGTTTCCTACATTTACTTCAACCTTGCCAGAACTTTCCCCAAACTGCTTCACGGCGATATTACTCTGCACATTCTCCTTCGAAGCCGTCTCAGACTTTCTCTTTCGATTTGCCCTGGCCTCCTCTCGCCTTAGATAAATATCGGCTTTTCCATAGAATATCTCCCTTGTGGAGGGTGTTTTCCCCGAAAGGTAATCTCGAAACTCAGATTCAGGATCGACTCCTTCCTTCATTGCCATCAGAATAGTGGGCACATTCGGGTCACTGACCTCAGTCACAGCTTGGTTAAAACGGTCAAGATATGCCCTCAAAGATTCTCCTGGTGCCTGCTTGATTCTCGATAATTCAATAACACTTTTGGACTTTCGGGCATGGAGTCGGAACTGGTTCATGAAACGCTCGCTTAGTTCCTTGTAATTCGAAATCGAACGAGGAGGAAGTCGGGTAAACCAGAACAGCGCCACATCTTCTAAGTAGATTTGGAATGCTTTGCACTTCACTTCATCAGGGGCAGCAGCAGCATTCATGAGCCACGAGTATCGCATCAAATGCTGTCCCGGATCAGTCCTTCCGTTGTACTTGTCCATCTGTGGCAAGTTAAAGCGTCGGGGAAATTGGAAGTCGAGGATATCATCGGTGAAGGGAGTATGGCTTCGCTCAATGCCATAATCTTCATTTTTATAGTTCTGGCTCTCGGACATGATCTGGCGAACCATTGCCTGCACATCAGCATTAGTTAGGGGCCGCTCAGGTTCCCTAGCCCCAGTATCTGAGTTCCTTCTGGGCTCTTGTTCAGGAGATGCCCTTCTTCTTCGAGCTGCCTCTACTCGATTCCGTTCCCTGCGCTCCCGGTCGATCTCGGGAGGAGGGGACTGGAGTCTTTGCCCCCGAGTGGGGTCATTATTTCCTAGCGCTCGTGCAATATCCTCACGAGATCCCAAAGATCCAAATGTCAGCTGCTCCACGTTCTGAGGTCGTTCGAGCGGCCATTGTTCACGGGGCCGCTCTTCCTCGGAAGATGAAGATTGATCCACTGGTGTGTGACGAACCGGTGATGGAGTTCTCTGTCGACGGAGTTCACTAATCTCCCGACTCATAAGCCTCATATTTTCCTACATCATGAGATAAGTGCGCTCGTGAACTTTCATAGCCTCCCTTGTGCTCTCAACCATGTCAAGTAAGCGCGAGAAATCTCCTTGAGTGATGGGCGCAGATGGATTGACCTGATCACTAACCCTGGTGGCTGGAATCGGAGCATTCGTAGGGACTCAAGTAGAGGTTCCAGCATCACCAAGCATCGGGTCGGATCGGAGGTAGGAGGTCGGGTCGGTTCGGAGCTGGGGGGCCTGGTCGGATCGGTACGTGGCAAGCTGCTCGGGTCGGTTCAGATTGGGGGAATGCACTGCTTTAGAATCTCCTACCCGGATCGGATCGGAGCTCTCCCCCTGTTGGCGGCTCAGATTTCCTGCATTGGTTCTTCCTGCTGCTGAACTCTGCCCCCGAGACCTCGTTACAACTGCATTTTGCTGATCTTCGCCAGCTCCATTTCCTCGACCAGATTGAACTTCTTTGTCTTTTCCTTTGGCCATGATTCTTTGACAATCACTTCAACAAATATAAAAGAGTGGATAAACTTAAGGATTAACTTCTTTGAACTCAACGGTCCAAAAAGTAGAAAGAAATCCCGGAAAATAAAGAATTCAGATGAGGTTTCTCAGTGAAAGCACCAAAATGTTAGACCAAAAAGTGGTTCTAACACCCAAATTGATTAAAAGCAAAATGAAATGAGATAAAAATAAAAATGAACACACAGGATTTATAGTGGTTCGGCGAAGAAATGCCTACGTCCACTTGTTTTTCACTACTTTCAATGATTCAGTAGCAAACACAATGAAATACTCCCTTGATCTCTCTCACAACTCACTCACAATCACTCAATTGTTTGAAAACAAATAATGAAAGAAGATTTGGATTTTCTGGGATTGCTGGAATTCGGGTTATGAAGGTAGTTGAACTCTCCAAGTGCCATAAAAAGATCCTTTTCTTTGTCTCCAGACGGGGTATTTATAAGTGTGAATTTGCTCAAAACCCGATCCGGATCGGAGCCACGTGTCGTCCATCCCATTTGCCTCGGGTTCGGATGAATTATTGTGTTGACAACGCATCAGAGTAATGAACGTTATGGGTAGGAACTGGTCATAGCCGATCCGGATATCCAGGCGCATTTGCTGGAGAATGATATGGAAAATGGGCTCGGGTCGGAGACACACATATAAGGGGTTCGGATCGGGATAACCGATCCGACCCGGGTTGGCTTGGAAGCAACGCTCTCTCTTCTTTAATCTGCTCCGCTCCACTCCGATCTATTTCTGTGGCAACCAGGTGGCTTTCCGATCCAATTGAGATTATATTGCCCTCCGATCCGAATAGCTATGCCTTACCAATTTCTCAGCAACAGTTCACCGATCCGAACAGAAGATTTTATCCGACCTGAACCGATACGTTGCTCTGACCCGACCCGAACAATTGCAGCTGTCCGATCTAGGTTATAGTGTCTTCTCCGATCCGAACCGAAGTCTTCTAATTAAAAATGCTCTTCAATGTCTGATATCTAGACTTTGTGTTGCCTAGTTCACAAAGTAGGCTAACATAAACTGTGCGGAAAGAATAGTAAAAATTAAAACGAAGCTTGGGTATATTATTATACCATGCCATGGTTCAGATCTGGATAGAAAAGAAGTATGGTCTGCGCTAGAAGTTATTCCCACTTTGTTGGAAAAGATTCCTGTTGTTAAAAACTATGTGGATATGTTTGAAGAAGTCAAAAACTTACCTCCGTAAATAGAAATTAAATTCATAATCGATCTAATTCCGAATGTCAGACCAGTGGTACATCCAATTCGAAGAATGACTCCAAAAGAAAAAGAAGAATTGGGCGATCAAACTAGACAACTGCAATGGAAGGGTCTGATCAGACCTAGCTTTTCTAATTTAGGTGCAGCTATAGTGTTTGTTCCTAAGTCGGACGGTACTCTCTGATTGTGTGTTGATTACCGAGACCTCAAAAGCAGATGCTCAAAAACAAATATCCATTACCCCACATCGATAATCTGTTAGACCAATTAAATGGAGCGAGAGTATTTTCCGGAATGGACCTAGCTACAGGTTTCCATCAATTGAGAATTGACGAAGAGTTTGTTCCTTTGACAGCTTTCAGAGGTCCAGACATATTTTATGAGTGGTTAGTAATGTCGTTCGGCTTATGCAGCGCTCCAGCATACTTCGTCGATCTAATGAATAGAGTGTTCAGAGAAGTTCTGAATAAATTCGTTCTGGTATTCATCGATGATATTTTAATCTACTCCAAGTCAGAAAGGGAGCATGAAAAACATTTAGAACAAGTATTGGGGATTCTGAGGAAGAACGTCTTCAAAGCTAAATTTTCTAAATGTATCTTCTGGCAAGATGAAGTAACGTTCCTTGGCCACGTGGTGTCAAAGGAAGGAATTTCTGTAGATTCAAGCAAAATTACAGCAAATCAAGAGTGGAAGCAACCTACTACACCCACAGAAGTCCGAAGTTTTCTTGTGTTGGCTAGTTATTATCGGAAATTCATTAAGGATTTTTCGAAGATATCTGGTTCATTAACCAAGCTGACGAAGAAGCATGAAAGAATTAAGTGGACTCCCGAATGTGAAGAAGCATTCTAGGAATTGAAATTAAAATTGAAAACCGCTCCAGTATTAACAATTTTCGATGGCTATCAGGATTTGACGGTTTGGACAGATGCTTCGATTAGAGGTCTTGGTGCAGTATTAATGAAAAGAGGCCAAGTGGTCGCTTATGCTAGCCGTCAGTTGAAGCCGCACGAGAAGAATTATGTAACTCATGATCTAGAATTATTAGCCATCGTGTTTGCTTTGAAAATCTGGAGACATTATCTAATGGGTGAGAAGTTCGAACTATTTACCGATCATCAATCATTGAAGTATTTGTTCACCCAGAAATACCTAAACTTGAGACAGCAGCGTTGGCTAGAATTTCTCGCAGCATATGATCTAGATATCTTGTATACTCCATGGAAAGCCAACGTTGTAGCTGATGCGCTCAGCAGAAAGAATGAAATCATTGCCAGTCTTATCGTTATGTCTTCATTGAATGACAAGATAACTGTTCTTTAGAAAAACGACAATTTTGTTAAAGAGATGATCAAAAGAATTCAAAAAGGCGAAGACTCCAGTTTCCAAGTGGATAGTGAGGGAGTTCTGAGATTAAAAGCAAGAATTTGTGTTCCCGATATCCCTGAGCTTCGAAGAGAAGTTCTTAATGAATGTCATAAGTCCAAGCTTTGCATCCATCCAGGGGTGAGTAAGATGTACAATGATCTCAAGCGCACATTCTGGTGGAATTCGTTGAAAAGAGATATTTCCTTATATGTTAGCAGGTGCTCTACTTGTCAACTAGTCAAAAGCGACCAACAAAAGCTGGCCGGATTGTTGCAACCGTTGGAAATCCCAGGTTGGTAGTGGGAACAGATTTCCATGGATTTTATAGATGGTTTGCCCGAACCAGGAAAGAAAATGACAGTATTTAGGTGATCGTAGATTGCTTCACAAAGATCGCCCATTTCATACCTGTCAGATCCAATAGAACGGCTCAAAGTCTAGCGCAGATTTACTTCAAAGAAATAGTTAAACTGCATGGAGTTCCCATCAGCATAGTCAGTGATAGAGATCCAATTTTTGCTAGAAAATTTTGGGAAGCATTCCAGACAGAATTTGGAACAAAACTGAACCTAAGCATCGCGTATCACCCTCAGACAGATGGCCAAACTTAGAGGGTAAACAAAATTCTAGAAGATTTACTACGGGCTTGTATTACTGATATTGGCGGGTCATGGGAAGATCACTTGCATTTGGCCGAATTCTCATGCAACAACAGTTATCAAGCAAGCTTGGAAATGTCGCCATTTGGAGCATTATATGGTAGACCGTGCAGATCTCCCACATGTTGGGTAGAATTTGGCAATAGACTTGTGCTGGGACCCGATATGATTTGAGAAGCTTCAGACAAAGTCGATTTCATCAAGAAACAATTGCAAAATACTCAAAGCCGACAGAAAAGTTAAGCGGATTCTAGAAGAAGAGATTTAGCATTTGCTATTGGTGATTATCTGTACTTAAGAGTTTCTCCGATGAGAGGAGTAATCCGATTTGGTAAAACTGGGAAGTTGGCCCCTAGATTTATTGGTCCCTTTTCTATACATGAACAAATTGGAACTCTTTCTTATAGATTTCAATTACCTGATTGGTTGCTTGGAATACATGATGTGTTTCACGTATCTCAACTTACAAAGCATGTACATGATCCAAAACTTGTTGTAGAAGAAGCAGCGCAACAGGACTTGGAAATTACTCCAGAATTAGCAGTCAGAAGAGAGCCGGTAAAGATTATTGGCAAAGAAACTAAAGAGCTAAGGAACAAGAAGGTTCATTTAGTTAAAGTGTAGTGGAGTGGAGATCTTAGAGACTACACTTCGGAGACTGAGGAAAGCATTAAGCAAGCTTATCCTAATTGCTGAGTGGACATCTCTGACTAACTCTGGTGCAAGGTACATTTACAATACTTTACGTTTCTGTGTTGTTTCCTACTGTACTGTTGTTTCCTTTCAGGGACGAAAAGTTTTAAGTGGGGGAGACTGCAACAACCGGAAAATCTGAACCAATTTAAAAAAAATTTAATTTGGCTATTTTAGTGGATTTTAAATATTTAAAATAAATTATTTTAAATAATAACGACTAAAAGTATGTTTGAATCGATGTTTGAAAATAAATATATTTATTTTAATTATAAACAAGGCTTGAAATGGCGCGGCAGTTTCAAATTTTGAATTCGAACTATGACTGGCTGTACCGGGTGCAAAATAAAACGGATTTTAGTGAAACCAAAAATATTTAAATCTATTTATGAATATCCTTCTAACGAATCTGAAAAATCGAAGTTTCATAGCGGGAATCAAATGTTATGGCCAAATGAATTTTCAGAAAGGTCGCTATAGGGAATATATAGCCCTTGAAAATAGCCATTTTGCAAACGACATCTGTTTTCGACGAAACCACATTTTTTGGATCCAGGATATAAAATTATTTCTAGATTTCAAATTCCATAATTTTTGAAGTTAGTATGTGAGCGTGGCGAAGGAAAATGTGTTTGGTTGATTTCAGTTAAATTGGATCGACCAAAAAATGGCCATTTTACAAACGGTCTCAAATTTCGACGAAACTAGTTTTGTTGGGACCATATCGTCAAAACATAGCTAGATTTATTTTTCTGGAATTTTTGGGATCAGTATATGGCCCCGACAAATTGAAATGTACGTTCAAATCGAATATTGAATGTTTTATACTTTAATTTGAAGAATATCTGACTGTAACAGTCGAATTGTCTTACGAAACATATCCCATTGTGTTCGGAATAGGGTTATTTAGCTAAGGGCGATAGTCATTGGGTTTGATTTGGTGTTCGTATTAGAAAACCATATTTTAGAATTTAAAATAAGTATGGCCCAATCAGAATTTTCCTTTCATAAATAAAAAAATAAAAAAAAGGCGCGTTCTCTCTCCCCGTAACCTGCTCTCGACGGAAACCGTGCTCCATCTTTCTCATCCATATTCCGACCGATCCTCCCAGTAAAAACCCATGCTCCAGTTCAACTTTTGGATCTCGACCTGAGCTTCAAATCCATACCCACCACCCTCCGTCTTGTCGCTTGTACGAGGAGAATCACCTCGCCAAACCTCCGACCTTCGAACCGCCTCCCCGCCTGACTCCGTCCACCGAAGTGCACCCAACCACCACGCGCCTGAGCGCTGTTCCTTCCTCTTCCAAGTGGCACAGTTCGATCCTCGAATCGTGCAACGGTTTGAGTGCTAGATCGAAACCTAGTTTCGAACAAATCAGAAAGGTAACGACTTTATATATTTAAACTTTTCTATAGCACTTTAAAGCGCTACGGTTTATGATTTTACAATAAAAATCATATCTTTCTCGTTTTTGACGAAATTCGATGAAACAGGAGACATCGGACTCGTAAGGACGCTCTCTACATTCTAGAAGAGTCCAAGGATTTTTCTGAGCTCGCTACTATTTTTAGCAAAGCAACAAACCAATGTGAGATTTCTAAACTGAAATGTGAATGGAAATGCGTTGTATAAGTTATATAAGCGAAGTATAAATTATATATGCGTTGTATACCTCATGTACATGTGTTGTATAAGTTATATGAGCGATGTATAAATTATACAAGCATTGTATAAATCATATGTGCATTGGAATGGAAATAAAATATATTTATATACGAATATATATATATACACACTCCCCTCGTCCACAAACCGTGGGCGATATTTATTGATTGTGAATTGGCATGAAAAATTTGGTGAATAATGCGAATGGTTGATAGTATTGTTTGTGGTTGATATTGTTGGTTTGTGGTTGAAAAATACCATTGTTGTAACACCCCACATACGTTAGTGTCACTCACAAAGGGAATGCACTAAGTTCTGTGGAGCATTTAGGTTAAAAGATGCAGATAAATTACAAGACAGACATAAATTAAACAGCGGAAAATAAAACTTCGCTTTATTGATAAAATAGTTTGTACAATGGTTTCTTTACAATATCAGAGTATCATTTGTCTTACAAAATAAGGAATCATTAAAACAACATTTATATTCCCCGATTTTAGCAAGTGCCAGCCATAGCATCTGAAAAGAGAATCCAAGCAAACTTCGACAAATCTTCAAGATGGGAAAGAGTGGCAGTCGAACTTAACTTGAGCTAAACTATTCCATCCTTTACCACCTCGGGGGGGGGGGGGGGGAACGGAAGAAAAGAAGACGAAAGAAAAACAGAGTTAGACATAAAGCCTGAGTAAGTTCAGTAACTTCTAGCATGTGAACATGGAAAACAAAACGACATGAATTAACTGAATACAAGATTACACCATGACGATAGGGTCAACAAGATTAGACAAGGTAATCACAAGATATGCTAAGATAAGATAAATTGGATACGCTTTAATACTTTCGCCGCTTCGCTATTTCCTTGTTATACTGGTTTCTATATCTCTGCACCACCTAACTAGTGTCCCAACTAGTAACGATAACGTGATCCCAATCCCAGTATTTTCCATTGCCTTCGAGCATACATTTATTATTTATTACCTAGATCTAATCTAGGGTTTTCGATCCAGTGCTTTCTAGATTCAACTATAGTTTACGCTATCTGCTGAACGCTTCTCGGATTCAGGATTTATGCCACCTAGTCCAACTAGGGATTATGCTACATGTCGAACGATGCCCCCAAGTCTAGGACACACTACCTAGAGTGGTATATGTTCCTATACTTCCTCACGCATGTATCGCAAATCGTTATCGCTTGTCTAGATGCACATGTCCTGTAATGTGCGGTCTGAGTCCTGTGTCAGGGAAAATCAAGGAACACAGAACTCGGTCGGGAGCTTTCAGATATCTGCCGATGCAGATGCTAAGGTCTGTTTTTATTTCAGTGGCTATGGTCCCACTTGACCCCTCCCTCAACTAACGAAAGGAACACCTTGTAAAATGAGAACTATACGCCGGCCCCCGGTGCCCCACTATCCAATGGCCATCCGCAACCATAACTAGATAGCAAGTATATGGTCTTTTGGAGTTCTCCGCCTTTCCGCTTCACGTATCTCGATTGACTCAAGATGGATGGTAGACGACGAGTTGCTATCACAGGGCTACCGTTCTCTCGCCGAATCACGACGGTCCATCCTAGTCTTTAGGTTACCATGTATTGCAACCAAGGCATACCCCTGGTTCTTCTACGCAGACCTTAACCTCTGTGGGCCCAGGCGGATCATCTGTAGCCTCACAGAGGGATACCAAGAGTACCCTCACGTCCCCTCGAAGCCTCGGGCTTCGTAACCCAATCCGTTGGAGCCTCCTTTTTACTCAGACGGACGTTCGCACCTCCTCGTGCTATATTAAGAATTACTACCTAGTTTTATTAACTAAGATTTACCACTTAGTTTCCAGAATCGTTGTTTCCTTAACTAAGGTTTACTTAGTTCTCTTTCCCGTTAGTTTAGATTGGTTAAGTGTCATAGTCAATTCAAGCTAATTTAACCCTCCTTATTTATCCTGTTAAACTGGTTAAGTTTTGTCAATAACTCATGTTGACTTAACCCTACCACAAACCAAGTTGTATTGGTTAAGTATTTATTACTTAACCCTACCCATTCACCCTGTGTTGGTCAAGTGTTCCTTTTTAACTTAATCTTGCCCGTCTGTTTTAACTAACATGTTATTATTAATGGTCAAGTATTATCCCTTCATGTTCTAGACTTAACCCCATTCCTTTATCACAACCTGATGGTTAAGTGTTCAAGTTTACTTAACCCTACGGTCTAGCCCAGCTAACATATCAAATTGGCTAAGTGTATTAGATTTTACTTAACCTCAACCTCTAGTCTAGTTAACATATTAATTTGGCTAAGTGTATTAACTTTACTTAACCCCTACAAGACTCATTTTGCTACCTTGAGTTTGGTTAAGTGTCTCTATGGACTTAGCCCTCCCATTCTAGCTTAACTGTGTTTAAATGGGTTAAGTGTTCCTATGGACTTAACCCTCCCATTCTAGCTTAACTGTATGGCCCTAACCCCACTCACCAGTCTGGTTGTCATGTTGAATTGGTTAAGTGTCTTAGTGAATTTAACCCTACCATTTTTGTTCTAGCTTTAATTAAATAAATCAAAGCCGCTACCACTCACATTAGACAGGTATTGTTGCGACTACTGGATGTGCCGGTTAGTTCCGGGCAGGTTTACATCGCAACTCAGTCTAACCTCGGGTTGGGCATATTCGTGTTTTCTAAGTTCAAAAGGGGTTTTGATTAGTTTTCAAATCAGGTTTTGAAAGTAACCATCCCGTCCGTCGGATCAGTTAGGGATAGCCAGGGAGAGCAGGAAACTTGTATTTTCCAAACTCAAGCCTTGACACTATCCTCTCTGTCACCCTAGAACTTTCTGGTGTTTCATTAAAAGAGATGTCGTTTAACAAACCTTTAATTTGTCTAAGTTTACATTTCTCATTTAGAACAAATTCTATAAGTAAATTATTCCTAATTTACTTATTTCCTAATTCCCTTTTTAATGTAAATTGTCAACATTCATTCTTATGGCCCATTTTCCCTCTAAATCATGTTTATGCTTTTTGGTATGTAAACTATACCAAATCAAGTGTCATTAACCATGATTTTGCTAATCCTGACAATTACTCCCAATTATGGCCAATTTCAAGTTTATGCCAATATACTTATCGAGCCAAATTAGCTAACCCAATTCTGATTTAACATTCTAATTCACGTCAAACTAGACTTATTACTCTAGTTCACTATTCATGTAAATACTAGATTTACACGTCAATACAAGATTCAAATTACACAACTTATAATTTATGTCAAATTTATCCAATTTGCATTCCTATGAACATGCCATAATACATGTTCCCAATTTATGCCAATTTCCAAGTTAAACTACGTTTTAGTAAATTTCATATTTTGCCCCAAATCGCATTCCCACCGTTCATACAATCATGTTTCAATCTAGATTATATATAAATCTAGATTCGTAGAAAATAGGGAATGAACCAAAGATTGCTATGAAAAGGATAGATACAACAACTGGCATAAAATGGTTTTGAATAACGATGTAGGTACAAGAACGTGTTTAGACCTAACTTAATAGGTAAATTCCCAAGGTCTAAAACCAAGAATAGACAGAGTAGGTTCAAGAACATGGGTAGACCTAACTTAATAGGTAATTTCCCATGGTCTAAAACCAAAGAAAACCAAGGACAGGCAGAATAAATAATCGGGTTTAGACCCAATCTCATAATCACAAAGCTTAAACAACACTTTCCTAATCATGAATCATAGGTGTTTAATCACAGATGTCCTTGTTATGTCAAAGGCAATAGTTTATGTTTTATAATCAAAGGCATAGGCTTAGTCAAGGAAATAATCCTCATAGTCACAGTCACAGTCATAGGCAATGTTCATAGTCATAGGCAATGTCCAAAGTCATAGGCAATGTTCATAGTCATAGGCAATGTCCAAAGTCATAGTCTTATTTGTCCACAAATCATAACAGTTCTTAATTAGGTCCAAGAATGTAGGCACTGATTCGAATAGAGAGAGAGAGGGATTTGGCATATTCTTTTATTCCTTTAATTTCATGTCACGAACAAAGGAAAACGTTCAAATCTAAAAATAACTGACTTACAGAGATTAGATTAGAACAGAATGATGGCATTGCTAAGATTCGTAGAAAAACAGTTGTTGAAGTCGTTTGAACCTCCTCTTGAATCCTTGCTTGACTTGAACCTCTTCTTGAAAATCTTTTAACAACATTTCCTCGTCTTGGTTTATTTTATATATATTATTTTATTTATATATTTTAGAGGAGGAGGAGGAGCCATGACTAACAAGAATCTTTGCAGCATAAGGGTAGAAAAGAATTGTGAATAGAGAAGAAGACCAGGGCTGTTTATATAGTTGCTCAGGACCTTATCGTACACGCAGCGCTGAGTCAGCATTGAACCTAGTTAAGAAAATAGTCCAGGTTCGCAGAAGAATCTAGCCAAATCTTATCGTACATGCAGTGCTAAGTCAGCATTGGGTCCCACAAGCTGTTTTGGCGCAGAAATTTGAATTTCGAACTTTTGAATTCCTGGAATTTATTTAACTGTTTTATTCACATGAAATATTCTTATATGTATACAATTCCTTTAACGACCATTTTACGCATATATACATATATATATATATATATATATATATATATATATATATATATATATACGCACAACTTTCATTTTATTTTCAAAATTCAAACGATGTTGCACCGTTATTTAATTCTTTCCATATTTCATTTACTATAGCCTTATCTTAAATTTTATCTTTCGTATACATATATTTCTGCATATATATATATATATATATATATATATATTCTCATGTATATACATATATTTTCTTTATTTCCTTATATGTACGTTCTTATCCTTTCAAATTTTGAATCTGTATATGTACATATATTTGCATGTTCAGTTGGCCCTCTTTAAAACAAAGATAAAAATTATGCTGCCACCGGGGTTCGAACCCCCGACCTCCATGTTATAAATCCAATGCCTTAACCAACTGAGCTACAAAGTCTTTTGTTAATAAGTCTTAGAACAATGATAATTATTGTTATTTCCTTACTTATCTTTTTCATGTTACTTGCAATACTTAAATTAAACCAATGCATGAATCTTTTTCTTTTAATGTTAATGCATTATGTTTGCAAATCAGTGCATGCAACATATTTACATCGCATGCAACCAATCTTTTTTTTTCATATATTAATTAATTTTCATTATACATCACTATATTAATCCTATCTGTGGATATATATACATTTTTAATTACATTAAAAATACGGGGTGTTACATTCTCCCTCGCTTAATAGGATTTCGTCCCCGAAATCTTCTAGTTAGGAAGAATGTGTCCTACCATCCAATCACCCATCTACTCAACCATCCAATCACAGGCATCCATTGTCCTTATAAGATTTTTATTGCTTTCATGTTTATATGCATAGTGTGTGTATATGTCTTTATCTACTATAAAATCAGGCGGTCTACTGATTCAGTCGACCTCCTTAATGCGAATCATGTCGGTGCCATGCGTCCAATCATGTATGCAAGCATCCCTAGTTACGTAAATACTACATGCGTGCACGGCCATTCATCTATATGCAACATCCATATGATAACATATCAGGCTTAACTTAAATACATATCTATAAATGCAATAAGAAAACGTCCGAACTGATCTATTGTCTAATACGTATGCATATGCATTCACAAGCAACCATTAACAACCACTTGCAACCATCAACCATAACATGTTTCAAATACATGTTTACATCCGTTGGCTTCTACCTAAGGATCGAAGATACGACCTAGGTGATATACTTTGGAAAGGGAGAAACAATTATGCGTAAAGCTCCTAAAACAAAGAAATCAAGGATGCACCCTCAAGGAAAAGGGTATGATGCTAGTATCTAGCCTTCTTGAGCTTTATTCCACTGTATCTTAACTAATTTAACTTCACCATTGTGAAGTTCCGGATCTCCATTTCCAAAATAAACAGATTTCAATCACGGTACCAGGTATACGTACTAAGATGATTAGAGGTTTCCCTCTTATCCGCCATGCCATAACTATAAGAGTCGAAAGGTCACTACGTGCTCTTTGAAGTGCCTACCACAACTATTCATCTCTCACGCAAACCATCCAAACCGAACTCGACATTCCTCAAGTACAAGCCCCAAAGGCCTAAACCAATATCAGACAAGCACCCAAGGAATATCTCCTCCGAATTTAGACGATCTACATGAGATGATATAAGCAAACTCGATAGCTATTCTCAAATCCCTACTAACCAAAAATAAACTGGTCGGACCACCAATTGGATTTGAGACTCTAGTGGGATCTTTCTACTATACAGGTACTATGGTGTAGAGACCCAACTATGGAAATGGATACGAACAAATGAGAAGCGCTAGAACCTAAGGAAATAGTACGAACAGAAAACTAGACTCTTCCAATCGGACTACCTTTCTCATAGATACGCTTGGTGGCGAAAGCATGTACTTGTCCTTCTGAAAATCTTGTTCCTCGTTCTTGCCCTTGTCCTTAAGTATATGCCCTATCATACCCTAGTAAAGATACTTCCTCTTGTCTTAGGTTTTATAATTTCTTCCTCCTTCGTGTGCTAAGTTTACATCCATGAATTCCTCATCCTAGGGTTATGCTCCTTAACCAAACTCCTCACCCCCTTCTGTGTGTAGTCATGTTGACAAATCTCTCGAAAACTGCCTCCATCGTCCAGAAAACCCTATAAGCTTCGAAAGAAAACTGCCCGTAGATGAAACAACTACGGCTATGGATGGAAGCCGGGCACTACTTTTCCCTTCGATGAGGTTACCTCCCAGCAAGCCAGGAGCCCCAGAGACTCAAGAAAGAAGGAGATAAGAATTTAAACAGAGGAAGAGAAGATGGTGCGTATGGCTTTGGGGAATATGTCTTTAAAACAAATCTTTTCTCTTGAAAAATGCTTCTTTAAAAACCGTTTTGAAAATAATTTTTCAAATCCTTTATCTGATCTGGTAACCTTCAGCACTGATACCACGTGTAACACACCACATCCGTTAGTGTCACTCACAAAGGGAATGCACTAAGTTCTGTGGAGCATTTAGGGTAAAAGATGCAGATAAATTACAAGACAGACAAAAATTAAACAGCGGAAAATAAAACTTTTCTTGATTGATAAAATAGTTTGTACAATGGTTTCTTTATAATATTAGAGTATCATCTGTCTTACAAAATAAAGAAGCATAAAAACAACATTTATATTCCCCGATTTTAGCAAGAGCCAGCCATAGCATCTGAAAAGAGAATCCAAGCAAACTTCGACAAATCTTCAAGCTGGGAAAGAGTGGCAGTCCAACTTAACCTGAGCTAAACTATTCCCTCCTTTACTACCTGGGGGGGGGGGAACGGAAGAAAAGAAGACGAAAGAAAAACAGAGTCAGACATAAAGCCTGAGTAAATTCAGTAACTTCTAGCATGTGAACATGGAAAACAAAACGACATGAATTAAATGAATACAAGATTACACCATGAAGATAGGGTCAACAAGATTAGACAAGGTAATCACAAGATATGCTAAGATAAGATAAATTGGATACGCTTTAATACTTTCGCCGCTTCGTTATTTCCTTGTTATACTGGTTTCTATATCTCTGCACCACCTAACTAGTGTCCCAACTAGTAACGATAACATGATCCCAATCCCAGTATTTTCCATTGCCTTCGAGCATACATTTATTATTTATTACCTAGATCTATTCTAGGGTTTTCTATCCAGTGCTTTCTAGATTCAACTAGAGTTTACGCTATCTGCTGAACGCTTCTCGGATTCAGGATTTATGCCACCTAGTCCTACTAGGGATTAGGCTACCTGTCGAACGATGCCCCCAAGTCTAGGACACACTACCTAGAGTGGTATATGTTCCTATACTTCCCCACGCATGTATCGCGAATCGTTATCGCTTGTCTAGATGCACATGTCCTGTAATATGCGGTCCGAGTCCTGTGTCAGGGCAAATCAAGGAATACCGAACTCGGTCGGGAGCTTTCAGATATCTGTCGATGCAGATGCTAAGGTATGTTTTTATTTCAGTGGCTATGGTCCCACTTGACCCCTCCCTCAACTAATGAAAGGCACACCTTGTAAAATGAGAACTATACGCCGGCCCCCGGTGCCCCACTATCCAATGACCATCCGCAACCATAACTAGATAGCAAGTATATGGTCTTTTGGAGTTCTCCGCCTTTCCGCTTCACGTACCTCGATTGACTCAAGATGGATGGTAGACGACGAGTTGCTATCACAGGGCTACCGTTCTCTCGCCGAATCACGCCGGTCCATCCTAGTCTTTAGGTTGCCATGTATTGCAACCAAGGCATACCCCTGGTTCTTCTACGCAGACCTTAACCTCTGTGGGCCCAGGCGGATCATAAACAGCCTCATAGAGGGATACCAAGAGTACCCTCACGTCCCCTCGAAGCCTCGGGCTTCGTAACCCAATCCGTTGGAGCCTCCTTATTACTCAGACGGACGTTCGCACCTCCTCGTGCTATACTAAGAATTACTACTTAGTTTTACTAACTAAGATTTACCACTTAGTTTCTAGAATCGTTGTTTCCTTAACTAAGGTTTACTTAGTTCTCTTTCCCGTTAGTTTAGATTGGTTAAGTGTCATAGTCAATTCAAGCTAACTTAACCCTCCTTATTTATCCTGTTAAACTGGTTAAGTGTTGTCAATAACTCATGTTGACTTAACCCTACCACAAACCAAGTTGTATTGGTTAAGTATTTATTACTTAACCCTACCCATTCACCCTGTGTTGGTCAAGCGTTCCTTTTTTAACTTAATCTTGCCCGTCTGTTTTAACTAACATGTTATTATTAATGGTCAAGTATTATCCCTTCATGTTCTAGACTTAACCCCATTCCTTTATCACAACCTGATGGTTAAGAGTTCAAGTTTACTTAACCCTATGGTCTAGCCCAGCTAACATATAAAATTGGCTAAGTGTATTAGATTTTACTTAACCCCAACCTCTAGTCTAGTTAACATATTAATTTGGCTAAGTGTATTAACTTTACTTAACCCCTACAAGTCTCGTTTTGCTACCTTGAGTTTGGTTAAGTGTCTCTATGGACTTAGCCCTCCCATTCTAGCTTAACTGTGTTTAAATTAATTAAGTGTTCCTATGGACTTAACCCTCCCATTCTAGCTTAACTGTATGGCCCTAACCCCACTCACCAGTCTGGTTGTCATGTTGAATTGGTTAAGTGTCTTAGTGAATTTAACCCTACCATTCTTGTTCTAGCTTTAATTAAATGTATTAAAGCCGCTAGCACTCACATTAGACAGGTATTGTTGCGACTACTGGATGTGCCGGTTGGTTCCGGGTAGGTTTACATCGCAACTCAGTCTAACCTCGGGTTGGGCATATTCGTGTTTTTAAGTTCAAAAGGGGTTTTGATTAGTTTTCAAATCAGGTTTTGAAAGTAACCATCCCGTCCGTCGGATCAGTTAGGGATAGCCAGGGAGAGCAGGAAACTTGTATTTTCCAAACTCAAGCCTAGACACTATCCTCTCTGTGACCCTAGAACTTTCTGGTGTTTCATTAAAAGAGATGTCGTTTAACAAACCTTTAATTTGTCTAAGTTTACATTTCTCATTTAGAACAAATTCTATAAGTAAATTATTCCTAATTTACTTATTTCCTAATTCCCCTTTTAATGTAAATTGTCAACATTCATTCTTATGGCCCATTTTCCCTCTAAATCATGTTTATACTTTTTGGTATGTAAACTATACCAAATCAAGTGTCATTAACCATGATTTTGCTAATCCTGACAATTACTCCCAATTATGGCCAATTTCAAGTTTATGCCAATATACTTATCGAGCCAAATTAGCCAATCTAATTCTGATTTAACATTCTAATTCACGTCAAACTAGACTTATTACTCTAGTTCACTATTCATGTAAATACTAGATTTACACGTCAATACAAGATTCAAATTACACATCTTATAATTTATGTCAAATTTATCCAATTTGCATTCCTATGAACATGCCATAATACATGTTCCCAATTTATGCCAATTTCCAAGTTAAACTACGTTTTAGTAAATTTCATATTTTACCCCAAATCGCATTCCCACCGTTCGTACAATCATGTTTCAATCTAGATTATAGATAAATCTAGATTCGTAGAAAATAGGGAATGAACCAAAGATTGCTATGAAAAGGATAGATACAACAACTGGCATAAAATGGTTTTGAATAACGATGTAGGTTCAAGAACGTGGGTAGACCTAACTTAATAGGTAAATTCCCAAGGTCTAAAATCAAGAATAGACAGAGTAGGTTCAAGAACATGGGTAGACCTAACTTAATAGGTAAATTCCCATGGTCTAAAACCAAAGAAAACCAAGGACAGGCAGAATAAATAATCGGGTTTAGACCCAATCTCATAATCACAAAGCTTAAACAACACTTTCCTAATCATGAATCATAGGTGTTTAATCACAGATGTCCTTGTTATGTCAAAGGCAATAGTTTATGTTTTCTAATCAAAGGCATAGGCTTAGTCAAGGAAATAATCCTCATAGTCACAGTCACAGTCACAGTCATAGGCAATGTTCATAGTCATAGGCAATGTCCAAAGTCATAGGCAATGTTCATAGTCATAGGCAATGTCCAAAGTCAAAGTCTTATTTGTCCTCGAATCATAACAGTTCTTAATTAGGTTCACGAATGTAGGCACTGATTCGAATAGAGAGAGAGAGGGATTTGGCATATTCTTTTATTCCTTTAATTTCATGTCACGAACATAGAAAAACGTTCAAATATAAAAGTAACTGACTTACAGAGATTAGATTAGAACAGAAAGATGGCGTTGCTAAGATTCGTAGAAAAACAGTTGTTGAAGTCGTTTGAACCTCCTCTTGAATCCTAGCTTGACTTGAACCTCTTCTTGAAAATCTTTTAGCAGCATTTCCTCGTCTTGGTTTATTTTATATATATTATTTTATTTATATATTTTAGAGGAGGAGGAGGAGCATTGACTAACAAGAATCTTTGCAGCATAAGGGTAGAAAAGAATTGTGAATAGAGAAGAAGACCAGGGCTGTTTATATAGTTGCTCAAGACCTTATCGTACACGCAGCGCTGAGTCAGCATTGAACCTAGTTAAGAAAATAGTCCAGGTTCGCAGATGAATCTAGCCAAATCTTATCGTACATGCAGTGCTAAGTCAGCATTGGGTCCCACAAGCTGTTTTGGCGTAGAAATTTGAATTTCGAACTTTTGAATTCCTGGAATTTATTTAACTGTTTTATTTACATGAAATATTCTTATATGTATACAATTCCTTTAACGACCATTTTACGCGTATATATATATACGCACAACTTTCATTTTATTTTCAAAATTCAAACGATGCTGCACCATTATTTAATTCTTGCCATATTTCATTTGCTATAGCCTTATCTTAAATTTTATCTTTCGTATACATATATTTCTGCATATATATATATATATATATTCTCATGTATATACATATATTTTCTTTATTTCCTTATATGTACATTCTTATCCTTTCAAATTTTGAATTCGTATATGTACATATATTTGTATGTTCAGTTGGCCCACTTTAAAACAAAGATAAAAATTATGCTGCCGCCGGGGTTCGAACCCCCGACCTCCATGTTACAAATCCAATGCCTTAACCAACTGAGCTACAAAGTCTTAGAACAATGATAATTATTGTTATTTCCTTACTTCTCTTTTTCATGTTAGTTACAATACTTAAAATAAACCAATGCATGAATCTTTTTCTTTTAATGTTAATGCATTATGTTTGCAAATCAGTGCATGCAACATATTTACATCGCATGCAACCAATCTTTTTTTTCATATATTAATTAATTTTCATTATACATCACCATATTAATCCTATATGTGGATATATATACATTTTTAATTACATTAAAAATACGGGGTGTTACAATTGTGGTTGAAAAATACCCGTTTGTGGTTGAAATAAAATTAGAATAGGTTGTGGAAAAGAAAAACATACTCGTCTGCGTACGAACTTGATGTATGAAATCCCCATTGTCAAAAACCGCAAGGTTTTAAGGTAGAGCGAGGAGCCGTACATCGATATGGTGTCGGTTTTAAATACCTTGCCGTTATGCTGCCGAAATTTTCAATAATATTCATGTTTTAGAATTATTTTCATGTGTTGAATAAAAATTCATATGTTGAATAGTAATTTATGTGTTGAATAAATTCTTTGAAAGATAAAAATAACATTTTATCACATATATAGACTATATAAATTATTCGTGTTTTAAATAAATTGTTTTAACAATAAAAATCACATTTTTATTATATATATAAACTATAGACAATATTCATGTGTTGAATAAAGGACTAGAACGATAAAAATCATATTTTTATCATATGTGTGAAGTCGAAAACATTCATGTGTTGAATATATGAATTGAACAATAAAATTTACATTTTTATTGTGAGTATGAAGAGCTAAAAACATTCATGTGTTGAATAAATATTTTTGATGATAAAAATATCATTTTTATCATGTATACAACTCGCTAAAAATACACAAGTGTTGAAATAATTATTTGTTTGCTATGAATTTTATTTTTAACACGTATATGAACTAAATAAAATAGTCATGCATTGAAATATATTTTTTTTCGCTAAAAATATCATTTTTATACGAAATAGGAAGTGTTGAAAATAACCCCTTGTTCAAATAAATATTTGTGGGCTGAAAATATTATTTTTAACATGTGTAGGAAGTGTTAAAAATAACCATGTATAGAAATAAACCTTTGTTCACTAGAAATATTATTTTTGGCTTAGATTTGGACATATATATACATATGCTGAACAGGAAAATGGATTAGCTGTTGAGTAAAGAATTTATTTGAGTGCCCGACAAATAGGGAAGCCTTAATGAGTTGGCTGCGTAATTTTATTATTATATCAATTCCTGTGAATGCCATTGGATGGGGATTGTTGGTTATTCTGTGTGTAATTATAAAACATCGCCATAGGATAGTAACAATTAATTTTGAACTACACTACATGGCATACTTCTTGAAGATAGAATACTTCATTAGATACCACATAAGCACTTGGAGCTTATGTGACGAGGTTGAAGATTTACCATACAAGGCTTGTATGGCGATGACTATATTTCAAGTTGAACCGATGACTGATATGGACTATATAAAATATAACGTTAATTTGCTAGATTAATAAAAACCCCACACGGGTCTGGAGTTGACAATAAACACGTCTCTCTAGTTGATAAGGCACAAAAACCATTTATAGTGTGACGAGAATTTATTCTCTGGAGTTATGATCTATACACACTCTCCTGTGGACACTAGAATATATCACTATAAATATGTGCATGCTTTTTAGGATTTATTGGGTGCCTAATACGACCCAATAAATTTCCAGACCCCTTCCCGTACAAAGGAGGTTATGGCGAAATTTTTCGAAATTTAAAGGCGCTAATGAAATATTTGAAGTGAAAACGAGTTGGAAATCGTAGAATGAATTATATATATTTATATATATATATATATATATATATATATATTTATATATATTAAATAAAATGAATCGAGCCCCTGTAGTTCGCGTTTTGAAATCGTAACTTCAAACAATTATACCGAAAGATTCGACCATCAGATTTTGACGAACTGGAACTATTAGGTTCGCTTTTGAGAGATCTTTCAAACGATATAAACTTTGTTAAGGTCCAGCGGTTTGATTTTCAGATATGTGTAAAACAAATTTGAAAAAAATAGCGCCAGTGCCTCGGCACGACCTGAAACGTCATTTAATTAAATAGTGCCATTTTTAAATAAATAAAAATGGCAACATATCGTTATAAAATATTATAGACGATATGGAATGGAAATAAACCAATTTTACTTGGTTTGCTTGATATTTGATGGTTGAATGTGTTTGACATGAAAATTATACTAATGAACTGAATTGTGGATGTCGAATAATTTGACCATGGACAGAACTGATTTGAATTCTAAATATACGTGAATTATTTGAAAAGCCGAGTTAATTCTCATTTCAAATAATTGATCGACGATTAGAAGTCGAAGATATGAAGACGGTTCAGGACCGACGATCTTCACATTGGATGGATGGGTGCTACTGATGCTCATGATTGGAGTAGCTACCTTGAAAGGGTTGAAGTGGTAGCCGTACGGACATATTCGTTGATTGTACGGATATGCGAGGAATAAGGTGCCTTCGGTTTCGTTCAGACGCAGAACGAGCTTGTAAATGGACTGTGTGTCTGACATTGGATTTTTTTCTGTGCTGATTGATCTCTATTAAATATATATCTGTTTGGCGGTAGAGAATTTATTCTCTTGCTTAACGCCCTTCTCTGAGACGTACGAGCTCAGAGGTTATATATCGATAGAAATCAGTCGCATGGAGTGAATTGTCTGTGTGGCATGCCTAAGTGGCAGATGATCAAGGCTTCTGTTGAAAATCAAAGTCTTGTGCTTGATGATCAAAGCACGGCCTACGTGGCATAACTTTGTGTATAGCGTTGATTTGCGAGCCTCATACCTCGGTATGTGTCAAAAACGGGATAGTGACTGCAGGGAGAGCACGATGTTTCTTTCTAGCTATGGGTGATGTCTGTGACCTACCAGCCCTGACATTTATATTATTTTACCTGTGTGGTTGTTGGAATGCGAGGAGCCTCAGATATAGGTCTGATAGGACTGGGAAACGTGTGTTCAGGAATAACTAATCCTCAAAAGTAAGAAAAGACCAGCCCTGAAGATCCAGGATCGCTGTGTGTGGTCCTGAGACATTTGCTAGAGTGTCTCGAATCGGAGAGGAGCTTGCCCCTTGCCTCGACTCATTATAGAATCCAATTTCCAATACGAAATTACGGATTTGGTTATAGAACTAGTATGGCGACATAGTGGTATGGGGAACTTATGCCGTCTATGATTGATATTTATGATTGAATTTGCTTTTGAAACATATATGCACTAGTAATAATATCAAAAACTTTTTGTTTTATACGTATCAAGCATTTCTTGGCCATTATAAGGTAAAACTCTATCCTCCGGCTTGTGTTGCATTGTGTGATGGGACCTGAGTCTTATAATGGCTTCATTTTTATAAAAAGCATTGCGATGATTAAATAATTCACTTTATTTCATGCACTGGCAATCACTGGAGTCAACCCGTTCCGTGAAAGTGGCGTGGTCCTAGGATTTTCCTTATTATTGTTGATTAATCAGTTAAGTAGATTTCTCATACCAGTCCCATGACTGACCCGTAGTTTGTTTCACCTTGCAAACTCGGGTGCCCTTATTTTCACATGGGCAGCCTAGTGACAGGTAGCAGAATATATTTTGGCTTTGCACTGCAGCACGGAGTGCGCTTTTGGCTTGTATGGCGAGGCTTGACTTCTCAGTATTTTGGCTATTGATATTCAACCATTATTATCTATGTTTATGATTCCGCTCATGGCGACGTAGATTGAAATTTCTTTTATGTACTCTCTTATGTATATGTACCGCTTATGGCGATGTAGACTGATCATTTACTTTCATGCCCTAAGTTGTACACTGTGCTCTCTGATGTTTATTACATGTTATGAATCCGTTGTCATATTGATGTAAATTATTCTATCTGCTGCTTATGCTATTATCTGTACTCTTCTAATGATGATTAATGTGTTATATTCCAATGATTATCCTTAACACCGACGTACGGGGTTTTGGGATCGTCACAACACGCCTCCTAGATTCTTGATTTTCTTTGCCACTTTGTCTAGATAAAAAGCACGTGGAGGTGGTGGTGTCAAAACCTCTGGAGTGGCCTTTTCCTAGGCCGTAGGAGTCTCATCTCTAGCGGGTCCCCTAGCCCCACCTCGGCCTCGTGCTCTAGTACGTGATGGTGCTCATTTCTTAATTAGTTATGTACCATCAAGGAAAGAGTCAAACTAACAGAAATGATAATGTTAAATGAAAGATTAAAAGTAGAGACATATGATAAGACGATAATGAAGTAATGACTGATTAATATGTGCTATTCCGCTGTGCTCATTTTAGGACATTGCTAATCCTATCTCTAATGAGCTACTCGCCTTAGAATACTGTTGATTCTATCTAGCTGAATTGTTCTAAAAATGTTATACTCCGAAGCTAAGGTAAACCTTTAGCTCTGATACCAAATGTGACGACCCCAAACTTCTGTGGTACAAAAGTAAGGATAATCATAGGAGCATAACATAATTAAAACAATAACAGATCTCAGATAATAGCATAACATATAAATCACTGCAGCGGAAATGGAAATGTCATCACAACATATCATCACACACATCAGAGTACGCAGTACAGGATACACTTAGCAAAATATATGTCTAAAACAAGGAAAGAAATAAAGTCTCAATCTCCACCAAAATACATCAATACTCAATACTGTCTAAATGTCTCAAGAAGTAAATAAAAAGATAAAAGAAAAGGGTTCTTCATCTCCTCCATAAGAAAGCTCCAGTCCAGAATGTGTCCATACCTAAAACCTGTCATTTGGCTGCCCGTGTGGAAATAGGGCACCCAAGTTTGCAAAGTGAAACAAACTACGAGTCAGTCATGGAACTGGTATGGGAAATCTTTCCTAACTAATAATATGGCTAATCACTGGACCACGCCTCTAACGCGGAACGGGTTTACTCCATTGGATTGCCAGTGCATAAGTTTTATAAATTTTAAGTCAAAACAACGCAATGCTTTTTAGAAAATGAAATCATTATAAGACTCACGTCCCATCACATAATGCAATGCAAACTGGAGGATAGAGTTTTACCTTATAATGATCAAAAATGCTTGATACGTAGAAAATAATATTTTTGATATTATTATTAGTATCTATTATGTTTCAAAAATACTTCAAAGTAAATGTATCAATCCTAGATGGCATAGCTACCATATATTATGTCGCCATATATAGGTTTACAATCAAAACCGTAATGTCGTATTGGAGATTGGGTTTCCATCATGAGTCAAGGCTAGGGACGATCTCCTTACTGATTCGAGACACTCAAGCAATGCCTCAGGATTCGGACGCTGGCGAACCCTTGGATACTATAGGGTCGGTCCATAAATACTTTAGTGGATTAGTTATGCCCGTACACACGCTCTCCGATCCTATTGGACCTATAATTTGGCCATTGCCGACCTATAAATCCGAGGCACCTCATTCCATCAACCACATAAGTAAAAATGTCGGGCCTTGTAAAAACCCAAACACCACTTCTAGCTAGAAAGAAACGTATGCACTCCCTGCGTTCCCTTGTCCCGTTTTTGACTCTACCGAGGTGTGAGGCTCGCGAGGTAACGTAATACACAAAGCTATGCCGAAATAGGCTATGCTTTGATCATCATCCACAAGGCTCTGCATTTCAACAAAAGCCTCGATCAATTGCATCTTGGCATGTCACATTGGCAATTCATGCCATGCGATCGATAACTACCAAAATATAACCTTTAAGCTCATGCGTCTCAAAGAAAGGTGTTAAGCAAGAGAATAAATTCTCCGCCACCTCAGATATATATTAATAGAAATCAATTTAATTACATGGAATGAAATTCAATGTCAGACACACATCCATTTACAAGTTCGTTTTGGGTCCGAACGAAAACGGAGTCACTTTATTCCTCGTTATGTATGTCCAATACGGAAGAGAGGTGCTCGCATATCCGGACAAACAACAAGTACGTCCGGACAACTACCACTTTAACCCTTATTGGTAGTTATCCTTTCGACGTGAAGATCGCCGGTCTTCAATCGCCGTCTTTAAGATCTTCGATTTTGATCGTCGTTCAATCATTTGAAATGAGATTTAACTCGGTCTTTTCAAATGATTCTCGCATATATATAGTTTAAAACCATTTCATATCGTTAATTGTATTTAATAATGATTAATCGATATTTTATTTATATAAAAATAGCCAAATTTATTCAATGACGCTTCGGGTCGATGGGCGGCCCTGGCGCTGTTTTTATCAAAATTTGATTTATACTTATCTCGAAATCTAACCGTTGGATTTTAACAAAATTTATATCGTTGGAAAGATATTTCCAAAGCGGTCCTAACGGTTCCAGTTTTGGGAAAATCCAACTGTTGGATCTTTTGGTACGATCGTTTAAAGTTACGATTCCAAAACGTGAACTACCGCGCACGATTCGTTTATTTTAATTTATATTTATATATATATATAAATCATTCGTCGAATTCACTATTGTTTTTAATACACCAAATAAAATAATGTTTTTATTGCCAAATCATACTTATGTATTGTCAAACAGAATATGTATCATTTGCATGAAAATTTATCCAATGACGAGTCTACTTTGCATATGAATCCTAAAATATGCTAATGTAAATCTAAATGAAATTTCAACGGTGCATATAATTCTAACATATACAATGTGAATATAAATGTTATTTTAACAGCGCATATAAATTCTAATATATGCGATGTAATTATAAACATGATTTTAACAATACTTATAAATTAAAATATATGCGGTGTAATATAAATGTGATTTTAGCAATGCATATAATTTCTAATATATGCGGTGTAATATAAATATGATTTCAACAACGCATACAAATTCTAATATATGGGGTGTAATTAAAAATATATATATAATTTTAACAACGCATATAAATTCAAATATATGCGATGTAATATAAATATGATTTTAACAGCGCATATAAATTCTAATATATGCGGTGTAATATAAATACGATTTCAACAGCGCATATAAATTCTAATATATGCGGTGTAATAAAAAATATATAATTTTAACAACGCATATAAATTCTGATATATGTGATGTAATATAAATATGATTTTAACCATTTCACTGAAAACAAAGTTTTTAATGTAAACATGTTTTTTTTTTTAAACTTGCATGTTTGTCTTTTTTTTACATTAAAAATGAATATTTTTAATGAAATCATGTTTTCTATTTAAAACATGAACAACTTTCATATTCTTATCATTTCTATTATTACATTAAAAGTGAATTTTTAATGTAACTCCTATTTTCATTTTAAAACATGTTTTTTCTCTGCATTTCTATAACTACAATAAAAAGTGAAACTTTAATGTATAACATGTTTTACATTTTAAAACATGTATTTTTCTTCATTTTAACGTTTCATTAAAATGTGAACTTTTAATGAAATCATGTTTTTAATTCTAATGAAATCATGTTCATGTTTTTGAAATGATGGTTTCTTTTTAAAAACATGTGCATTTTTTTTATTTTATTTAACATTATATTAAAAATGTGAACTTTTACATGGAATCATGTTGGACTGAAAACATGTACATTTTTCCTATTTTCAACATTTCATTAAAAATGTATATTTCTAATGAAATCATATTTTGATTAAAAACATGAACATTTTTCTTATTACCTACTATTACATTAAAAAGTATATTTTTAGTCTAGTAATGTTAACCTTAAAACATAAACACCTTTCTTATTTTTAATTTTGCATTAAAAACGTATACTTTTAATGAATTCATGTTTTTGTTCAAAAACATGAACATTTTCTTTATTTTCCAACCATTTCATTAAAATGTACATTTTATATGAAATCATGTTTTGATTAAAAACATGAACATTTTTTAGTACTTATATTCTTAACATTAAAAATGTATATTTTAATGACATCAAAATATGGCTTTTAATGACTACATGCTTTTATTCCTAAACATGTACATTTTTCTCTATTCTTAACATTTATTTAAAAATGTATATTTTAATTGAATTCATGTTTTGGTTAAAAACATAAATATTTTCTTTATTTTTAACATTACATAAAAAAAGTAAACTTTTTAATGAATTCATGTTTTGGTTAAAAACATGAACAGTTTCTTATTTTTAACATTACAATAGAAATGTATATTTTTAAAGAAATTATGTTTTGATAATAAAACATGAACATTTTTTCCTTTTTCAACAATTACATTAAAATGTATATTTTATAAGAAATCATGTTTTGATTAAAAATATGAACAATTTTCTCTACTCTCAATCACTAAATTAAAATGTATATTTTAATATAATGTTCTTATTTTTATCTAAAACATGAGCATTTCTATTTTGGTATTAGTTCCATATAATGATATAAATCAATATCTCATTTTTGTTGAATATTCCAATTCAACAAAATGACATGATTTGGTTTTTCCTTTTTGATTGAAAAGTCTAGTTAAATCAAAAATAACAAAAGCGACGTTTTTATTTTGATTGAAAATTCTAATTCAATCAACAAACAAACAAAGTGATATTTTTATTGAATTGAAAATTCTAATTCAATTCAACAAAATAACCAAAGTGACATTTTTATATTGAATTGAAAATTCTAATTCAATTCAACAAAATAACCAAAATGATATTTTTATATTGAATTGAAAATTCTATTTCAATTCAACCAAATAACCAAAGTGATATTTTTATATTGAATTGAAAATTTTAATTCAATCCAATAAATAAACGTGAAGCTCCATTTTTGTTGAATATATATGATTCAACAAAATATCAACAAAAATGATTTATTCTAATTAACACATCACATATAGATCTATATTAACAAAATATCTAGATTAACAGATCTATATTAACACATCACATACAAATCAAATCACGTAGCATAGCATATACAACGAATCAATGAGAATTCAATTACGATTTGTTCTAATCATTTTAAAATAAATAATAATAAAAATGAAATAAAATTTCTCATAGTTCGTTTGAATCTGAATAGTTCAGATCTGCAAATTTGTCCCAAAATTCAATCAGCTCAGAATCGCTTCTTTTCAGTCTAGAATCGTAGATCTCTTCTCTACGATCGCAGTGCTTCAAAAATCAAGTTATTCTGAGTCAGTATGGATGAGTTTTGATTTAATTTACATTGTTAATATTTAAAATAAATTAGTTTTAAATTATTAAATAATATTTCACCTTCTTCCCCAACTAACAGGCCAAGGCCAACGCTTGTTCACGGTTATTCAATTCTAGGGCTGGAATTTCCGATCAAACCAGACATAGTTGGCACGATCAGATTACACCGCAACGAAGAGCACAGAAAGGCACAAAGAAAGGGCCCACTACGGTTGAACTCGCACGCAGATAGGGGGCTGGGTGGAGCTTTGAACGCGTTGGGTTCTCGGGTTTGGAGCTCACGAAATATGCGGCTTCAGGTACGGTTTATCGTATGGATGGAGAGAGGAGGAAAATCTCTACAAATTAGTCTAAAGGAGGAGGGAGTTTTGGTGAGTGGATCGGTGGAAATTAGTGGGGGAAGGTTGGAGGAATCACGACCATGGAAAAAGGGGGGTGGCGGTTGTACTGTAGCTTTAGGGTTTTGAAGAAGAATGTGTTTTTATAATATTTTATTGGTACTTTTACAAATAAATCCATAAGTTCTAAACAACTCCAATTTCAGTCCAACAGGAGTTGTTCCTACCTAATTACCCCTGTTCCGGAACTAATGGGCTAGGTCCCGTCAGCCCAAACGACTATTTATTGCCTGAATTATTTAATTTAAATTCTTTATTAAATTAATTTGATCGTATATTTAAGTTCACCGGGGCTACATACGGACTCTAAAAATTCCAAAAAAATTATTTCTGGCTTTGTTTTGATGATACGGTCCTAAAAAAATTAATTTCGTTGAATTTGGTGATCGTTTGAAAAATGACCATTTTCAAGTCGATTAAATTTGATCGAAATTGACAAAACACATTTTCTTTTGCCATGTTCACGTATTAATTCCAAAAATTCTGGAAAATTAAACTTAGCAATAATTTGATATTCTGGATCCGACAAAAGTGGTTTCGTCAAAAACGGAGGTTGTTTGAAAAATGGCCTTTTATAGGGCTATAAATTATACTATAGCGACTATTCTAAATATTCATCTGGCCATAACATTTGATTTCCGCTATGAACTTTCGATTTTTCAGGTTCATTGGAAATATATTTTTAAACATATTTAGATATTTTTGGTTTCACTAAAATCCGTTAAATTTTGAATCCGATACATTCAGTCAAAGTTCAGGTTTGACTTTTCAAACTACCATGCTATTTCTAATTCCTTTTGAAATTAAAATAAATATATTGGCTCTAACTACGATTAAAATAAATTTTTAATCGCTATTATGTAAAATAAATTATTTTAACTATTCAAAATTTACTGAAATAGCCAAAATAAAAAATTTAAATTGGTTCAGATTTTCCTGGTTGTTACAATATATTAAAAAAGCTAAACAACTAATTGATTGATGATTGTGTTGTGTGATTATTAGTTCAACTAATAAAATTATTAAAACCAATAAAAGAATGAAATTTGAGTTGGTTAGTTAAACAACTTTCAGCTCCATACCTTTTCGAGGATGAAAAGATTTTAAGTGAGGGAGATTGTAACAGCCCGAAATTTTGGAACCAATTTAAAATTTTTATTTTAGCAATTTTAATGGATTTTAAATATTTAAAATGATTTATTTTAAATAATAACGACTAAAAATTTATTTAAAACGAAGTTAGAACAAATATATTTATTTTAATTTTAAAAGGAATTAGAAATAGCGCGGTAGTTTGAAAATTTGAACTATGACTGAATGTACAGGATTCAAAATAAATCGGATTTTAGTAAAACCAAAAATATTTAAATCTGTTTAAAAATATCTTTCCAATGAATTTGAAAAATTGAAAGTTCATAGGGGGAATAAAAAGTTATGGCCAGATTAAAATTCAGAATGGTCGCTATAGAATATATATATATATATATATATATATATATATATTAATATAATAATTAGCCATTTTGCAAACGACCTCCGTTTTCGATGAAACCGCATTGGTTTGATCCGGAATGTCAAATTATTGCTAGAATCCAATTTTCTTAATTTTTGGAATTAATATGTGAGCATGGAAAATTAAAATGTGTTTTGTCAATTTCATTCAAATTGGATCGACCAGAAAATGACCATTTTTCAAACAGTCTGCAAATTCGACGAAATTAATTTTGTTAGGACTGTATCGTCAAAACATAGCTAGATTTATTTTTTGGGAATTTTTGGAGTCCGTGTGTGGCCTTTGTAAATTTAAATGTACAATCAAATTAAATAATTAAATGTTTTATATTTTAAATTTAAGAAAAGTGGGCTGAGACGATCAAAAGGGCTGATGAGACCTAGCCCATTGTGTCCGAAATAGGGGTATTGGCTAGGGAGACATTAGTTGGGCTGGATTTGGGTTATTAGGAATTAACGAGTTTTATTTTGTTTATTAATGAATTTAATAATATTTTAATATAAATAACCCTAAAATAATCAAAACCCTAACCTAACCCTATCTACGTTCAGCCGCCACATTGAAACCGACGCCCTAAATCATTCAGAATTCAATCCCAAATTTCTCCCGATCCACTTTGAATTAATTCATGGTTTCAAAGCCAAAATCCAAGAGCTTTTGAGCTCTTCAAAATCCTACGGTTATGATCGATTTTTCATCAATAGTTGAGCGCAATTTTCTACCTCAAGGGCTCGTCGTTTGTACTTGATTTCGGGGTGAATGGGTTGTGCGAGTTCGGCCTGGTCGAAGGGGTTCGACGGCGGCGTGATGGTCGATGGCATGGTGGTTTCCAATCGCTGGCAGAAGGCTCTAGGAGGGTGCTTCGTTCAGCTATTAGTCGGCAGTAAATGGGTTAATTATGTATTTAAATTGTATAAAGTTTAAATGTGTGTAACTTATGCAAACTAAAACAGAATTGGATGATTTCAGTTGCAATGGACTCGTCTTGGCGAACACTACAACAATGAACAGAATAGAACAGAAACTGAAGCTATGGGAATTTTTGATAGAATTAAACACTGTTTAATTTTATTAAAATCAATCGTTATATAAATGATTTCTGAATCCGATCAAGGTGAGAATTCTATTTTTTTTATAATTGAAATTAATTAATTATGATTGTGTTATTTCCAATATGCTATTAAATTCTGTTGGTTGTTATACGTGATTTGATCTGGGTTGATGTTGTTAGGTGGATCTATTGATTTGATTATTGTTGTGTTGAAATAAAATTGTTAATACAAAAATATCAAATTTTGTTGAATAAAATTATTGAAAACAAAAATACCAAATTTTGTTGAATAAAATAGTTGAAAACAAAAATACCATTTTTTTTGAATAAAATTATTGAAAACAAAAATATCAATTTAATAAAAAAAAATATTGAATAAAATTGTTGAAAACATAAATATCAAATTTTGTTGGATAAAATTGTTAAAAAAAAAATACCAATTTTTGTTGAATAAAATTGTTGTAAACAAAAATACCAATTTTTGTCAAAATAAATTAGTTGAAACGAATTTGTCATTTTTGTCAAAATAAATTAGTTGAAGGTAATTTATCATTTTTGTCAGAATACATTAGTTGAAACAAATTTGTCATTTTTTTCAAAATAAATTAGTTGAAACAAATTTGTCATTTTGGTCAAAATAAATTAATTGAAACAAATTTATCATTTTTGTCAAAATAAATTAGTCCAAACAAATTTGTCATTTTTGTCAAAATAAATTAGTTGAAACAAATTTGTCATTTTTGTCAAAATGTAATAGTTGAAACAAAAATTATCATTTTTGTCAAAATGCAATAGTTGAAACAACAATTACATTTTTGTAAAATGTAATGGTTGAAAACAAAAATTACATTTTGTTAAATAAAAGAGTTAAAAACAAAAATAACATTTTGTTAAATAGATTTGTGTTAAAACAAAAATAACATTTTTGTTAAATAGATTTGTGTTAATATAAAAATTTCAATTTTGTTAAAATAGAATTGTTAACAAAATGAAGTTGTCACTTTTATTCATTTTGTTAAAATAGAATTGTTAACAAAATGAAGTTGTCACTTTTATTCATTTTGTTAAAATAGAATTATTAACAAAATGAAGTTTTCACTTTTATTCACTTTGTTAAAATAGAATTGTTAACATAAATGAATGAATTACTTTTAATCATTTTGTTGAAATAAAATCGTGAACAAAAATGAATGAATTACTTTTAATCATTTTGTTGAAATAGAATTGTCAACAAAAATTAATGAATCACTTTAATCATTTTGTTGAAATACAATTGTCAACAAAAATGAAAGAATCATTTTTATTCACTTTGTTGAAATTTTATTGTAAACAAAATGAAGTTATCATTTTTATTCATTTTGTTACAATAGAATTGTAAATGAAATGATGTTATCATTTTATTCATTTTGTTAAATTGTTAACAAATTGAAGTTATCATTTTATTCATTTTGTTAAAAAAGATTTGTTAACAAATTAAAGTTATCATTTTATTCATTTTGTTAAAATAGAATTGTTAACAAAATGAAGTTATCATTTTTATTCACTTTGTTAAAGTGGGATTGCAAATTAAAGTGACATTTTTATTGTCAAATTACAAATTAAAGAATAATTTTTATGTTACAAATATACATTAGAATTTGTATACAAATTAAAGAATAATTTTTATGTTACAAGTATACATTAGAATTTGTATACGAATTAAAGAATCATTTTTATGTTACAAGTATACAATAGAATTTGTATACAAATTAAAGAATCATTTTTATGTTAAAAGTATACACTAGAATTTGTATACAAATTAAAGAATCATTTTTATGTTATGAGTATACATTAGAGTTTGTATACAAATTAAAGAATCATTTTTATGTTACGAGTATACATTAGAATTTGTATACAAATTATAGAATCATTTTTATGTTACAAGCATACACTAGAATTTGTATGCAAATTAAAAAGACATTTTTACTTTCAAGTTATACATTAGAATTTGTATGAAAATTAAAGAGACATTTTTATTGTTAAGTTATACATTAGAATTTGTATACAAATTAAAATAAACATTTTTATGCGTCATGTTATACATTGAAACTATATATAAATAAATTATTATTTTTAGTTGTTAAAGTTAAAAATAGAAATTGTATACAAATAATGAAAACAAAAATTATCTTTCCATTTGTCATTAGAAAAAAATGTCATGCAAATAAAATACATTTTATTTGACATTAGAAATATAGAAAAATGTCATGTAAATAAAATATATTTTTATTTGACATTATAAACATGTAGAAATATATGCAAATAAAATACATTTTTATTTGACATTATAAATATGAAGAAATGAATGCACATAAATAGATATTTATTTAACTTCATAAACATGTAGACAGGTTATGCTAATAAAACATTCTTTTATTTGGCGAACATCGAATGATTTATATTTATATATAACTTTATATATATATACAAATTAAAATTAAATGAATCGCACGCGGTAGTTCTCGTTTCGGAATCGTAACTTAAACGATTATACCGAAAGATCCGACTGTCGGATTTTCCCAAAACTGAAACCAGTAGGTCCGCTTTGGGAAGATCTTTCCAACGGTTAGATTTTGAGAAATGTTTAAATAAAATTTGGGTAAAAACAACGCCAGGGCCGCCTATTGACCCGAAGCGTCGTTAAATTAAATTGGACTATTTTTATATAAATAAAAATAGCGATAGATATGAAATGATTTTAAATTATATATATTCGAGAATTATTTGAAAAGACCTAGTTCAATCTCATTTCAAATAATTATATGACGATTTAAAGTTGATGACAATTTGAAGACGGTGATTGAAGACCGACGATCTTCACATCGAATGGATAACTACTGATCCGCCTATTGACCCAGAACGGACTTGTAAATGGATATGTGTCTGACATTGAATTTCATTCCATGTAAATCGATTTCTATTTAATATATATCTGTTTGGTGGCGGAGAATTTATTCTCTTGCTTATCTCCCTTCTCTGAGACGCACGAGCTCAGAGGTTATATATTGATAGTTATTGATCGCATAGCGTGGATTGTCAATGTGGCATGCCAAGATGCAAATTATCAAGGCTTTTATTAAAAAGCAGGGCCTTGTGGTTGATGATGAAAGCACAGCCTGTTTAGGCATAGCTTTGTGTATAGCGTTACTTCACGAGCCTCACTCCTCGGTAGGAGTTAGAAATGGGATAAGAGAACGCAGGGAGTGCACACGTTTCTTTCTAGCTTGAAGTGGTGTCATGGTACGGAGCCCAGACATTTTTACTTACGTGGATGACGGAATGAGGCGCCTCGGATATATATTGGTCGATAGTGGCCAACTGATAAGTCCAATAGGACCGGGAAGCGTGCGTTCAGGAATTGCCAATCCACTAAAGTATTTATGGACCGGCCCTGCAGGATCAAAGGGTTCGCCAGCATCCGAATCCTGAGACATTTGATAGAGTGTCTCGAATCGGTAAGGAGACCATTCCTAGACTTGACTCATGATGGAAGCCCAATTTCCAATAAGACACCATGTGGTTTTGATTGTAGAACTATTATGGCGACATAGTATATGGTAGCTATGCCGTCTATGATTGATACATCATGATTGAAATGTTTTTGAAACATATGTACACTAATAATAATATCAAATCCGTTTTATCGTATCAAGCATTTTTGACCATTATAAGGTAAAACTCTATCATTTGGTTTGCATTGCTTTGTGTAATGGGACTTATGTCTTATAATGGTTTCATTTTTCTAAAAAGCATGGTGTTTTTTAACGATTTACTTTATTTATGCACTGGCAATCCAATGGAGTAAACCCGTTCCGTGTTGGCGGCGTGGTCCTGTGATTAGCCTTAATAGTAGATAATTTAAGTAAGATTTCTCATACCAGTCCCATGATTGACTCGTAGTTTGTTTCACTTGCAAACTCGAGTGACCTTATTTTCGACATGGGAAGTAGAGTAGCTTATTTTGCAGATATATTTGAGCAGGATTCTGGATCGAAGCTTAGAGCTATGTCCATAGCATTGATAGTCTTCCGCTGTGCTAGTTTATTCATTTCCACTGCATTTTGTTACATTTATTGTGATTTGATCTTCCACTGTATTTTATTCGATCTACTCTGATATTCTGTACTCTGATGTAACATTATTATAATGTTTATAAAAGTCTTTTGTTATTTGTTCTGATGTGTTGTAAGCCCAAAGTTAGCGTATGCGGGATTCGAATGGTCTTGGTCGATTTAGCGATCGATTAGGTCTGGGCGAAATCTTTGTCGTTACATTCTGTTTACAAGATAATGCCTTCGGTTTGTCCAGTCCTAGGACAACTTGTATGGACGAATGTCTGATAGAGTGTACCTAAAAGATCGCATAAGTTAACCTCTCCAAACGTATTTATGTTGGTGGCGGAGGAATTCATTTCACTTAGCTTTCTACCCGTAATTATTTTTGGGAAAGTCAGTTTATGATTTGGCGGGTTTGCCGATGTGGCATTCAAACTAAATAAAGATATGATCTGTCTAATGGTAGTTTATAACATCAAGCGATACCAACTGTAACGACCCACAATTTCGAACCATTCAAATCGACAATAAACCACTGATGTCAGCCCTGAATCGCTCAAAACCGTGAATTGTTATTCTAACTATTGAGGTAAATGCAAACCAGAACACAGAATCACAGACATAGAAACATAGTAACTAGCAGCTGAAACATAATAGTACATAGGTTCATACATGATACATATTACATATATGTACATAATGAGTCATAAGCTCAAACAAAAGATAGAGTACATATAGGTACTAGTAATAACCTGGATAACTTAAATAATAAGATAGCTGATACAGAAGATAGTCCAAAAGATGCAAGTCTCCAAAAGCATCATGAACAACAGAGGTGCTCAAGCTAATGAACCAATCTTCTCTAGAATATGGAATGGGCCAATGAATCTAGAACCTAGTTTCCCTTTCCGTCAAAATCAAATTACGTTCTTTGATGGTGAGATCTTTAGAAAAACTTTATCACCAACTTCGAACTCCAACTTCTTTCTTCTTCTATCTGTGTATTTCTTCTGACGGTCTTGAGCAATTCTCAGCTTATTCCTAATATCGACAACTTTCTGTGTTGCTTCCAGTATCATATTTGGTCCAAAAAGAAAACGATCTCCTTGTTCAATCCAACTAGTAGGCGACGTACACGTTTTTCCATATAAAGCTTCAAAAGGGAAACTCTGAATGCTAGCTTGGTAGCTATTATTATATGTGAATTCAATGAGATAAAGGTGATCTTCCCAAGATCCTCCATAGTCAGGGATACTCTGATACCAACTGTAACGACCTTCCTTTTTGCTCGATTCTCGCTGGTAATTAAACCAACTTAAATCGTTCACAAAGATGGGTTGTTATGGGTACTTACATATTTGAAAAAAAATATCAGAACTTTTATTTCATTTCATTGATTACATCAGATATTACAAGGGATATCAGAGTACCATATATGCTTAGCGGAAGTACAATGTTCTCAACGGAAGAAGAAAACATCAAAAACAAGGCTCTAGCTTCAAATCTGAATCCAGCTCTAAAATATAAACCTGCAAACTAAACTTCTAGCTTCCCGTGCAAAATTATGGGCACCTAGAGTTTAGGTGTGAACGAAGATGAATTGTTATGGATACTTACATATATCGAACAAAATAACAGGAATTTTCATTGCATAATACAATATTACATCATAATTACATAGAATATCAGAGTTACAATATATATAGCGGAAGAAAAGTCCTGTTATTTTGTTCAATATATGTAAGTATCCATAACATTTCGTCTTTACTGTAACGACCCGTATTTTTGCCCGATTCTCGTCGGTAACTAAACCAACTTAAATCGTTCACAAAGACGAATTGTTATGCTAGAAAAATAAATTTTCATAACGGTTAATTAAAGAAGTTTGAGTTTATATTCTGATTACAAGTCATAGTTGGCAATGTCAACTTTAACGACCCATCTTTTTCCCGGTTCTCGCAGGTAATTAAACCAACTAAAACCGTTCACATAGACGAATTGTTATGGGTACATACATATATTGAACAAAATAACAGAACTTTTCATTGCATAATACAATATTACATCAGAGTTACATGGAATATCAGAGTTACAACATATACAGTGGAAGAAAAGTAAGTATACTCTCAGCGGAATAACAGTATAATATAGCGAAAGCTCCAAACTCTAGCGTGTACTCCAACTCAGATAGCACTTCGAATCTTGCTCCAATGATCTATGACTATAAAACTAAACTACTAGTTGCCCGTGTAAAAATTAGTGGGCACCTAGAGTTTAGTAAGGAACAATAAACTCCAAGTCAGTCATGGGACTGGTGTGAGAACATAAAACAGTTGTTTATAGGATTAATTTTAAAGTTGGGAAATTCACCGGACCACGTCGCTAAAACAGAACGGGTTTACTCCCTGTGAATGCCCGTGCATATAAATTCTCAATGACTTTTGGAAAAATGAAGCTATCATAAGCTCGTCCCATAGCACACAATACAAGCGCACACCAAATGAGCGAGTTTTATCTTATGATAACCAAACATGCTTTCATACGTAAAATCCTCTTTTAATATTATTATTATATAGTGTGAAAACCATTTCACAAATAAATGTATCAATCCTAGATGGCATAATACCCATAATATTATGTCGCCATAAATATATACAATCGAAATCGGATGGCTCGTATTGGAGATTTGGGTTTCCAACTTGATGATTCCTGGCACGAAAGATCAATCGGAATACAAATGAAATGTAACACGGCTTTTCCATCCAGACACGGACACCAACTACAAATCGCGAGATAGATCAACGGTTTTCATCTAGACATGGACCCTCGAACATACCCTATTCCTCAAGTCATAAGTGGTTTCCCACCGCTGCAGCTTCCATCATCAATCATATATATATATATACAACCTAACCACCAGTTTCTCATCACCCGAGGTGTGAGGTTTGTTGATGTCACGTCATACACAAAACTATGCTTAAATAAGCAATGCCCTGATCGTACAAGCTCATTTCATACCTCAAGTATGTCACATTGTCAATTCACAATATGACCACTGATTTCCATTGATATGCTTCTGGTTTCTTACGTGCAAGCTCAAAGTGGTTATGTACACACCCCAGATGATGAGAAACTGGCGGTTAGGTTGTTGACATATACATGATTTTGTGATTGATAGCTGCGGTGGAGGTATCTCTTATGAACTTGAGGAACAGGGTATGTTTGGGGGTCCGTGTCTGGACGAAAACCGTTGATGTACCTTGCGATTTGTAGTTGGTGTTTGTGTATGGATGAAAAAGTCGTGCTACATTTCGTTTGTGTTCCAATTGATCTATCGTGCCAGTCTCAATCCCGAAATAGGCTGCTGCCTCAATCTCACCATCATCTGTTACAACATCACCATCATCTGCTATTACATCATCATCATCTACTACGAAATCATCATCATGTAGGGGCTGCTCCATGACATCTTCAAATCCATCATCTCCCGCTTCTTGAAGCGGGTCATCCTCAGCTAGGTAATGGTATAAAATCGGGTAGGCATCATGGCTATGTGGGTCGCTCCCATTAAATGGGTGTATCATTACTAGACCTTGAGAAATCAAATGCCTTTGGTTATCCCTTTTATTTAGATGCAATCGATTCAGTTGGCTGGCCCCTAACTATGGTGATGATATATTCGGTATCTCAAGTGAAATGAGGGGCTAGTCATGTGTAGCCGGGTTGCAAGACTTTCTTGTTGAACCCCAATATATTCATCTCCGGAGGTACATTGTCGGAAGGTGGTCCCATACTTTGCCATAGTTGGAATCCATTCTCCAATAAACGCCCACGGTTTTGTTTGTATACTGTTAGATCCAAATCCGGGCCTAACACCCAAATACGATGTAAAGACCTCACAATCACAAATCTCATATCATAGAATGCAGATAATGCAGTAAAAATGGGGAACACACAAAGTTTTTATAGTGATTCGGCTCAAACCAAGCCTATGTTCACTTTATATTTTCCTAGATCTTGAGAAATTACAATTGCAATGCCCTCTCACAATCTATGAGATCAAATTACATATAACATCCTTGTATTTTTATGAAGAAGAGGAGAAAAGAGAATGATTTTATACACGAAATCCTCGTGTTAAACGGAGTTGAATTGGCCTTGTTAAGCACGCAAAGTCCTTATGTTGTTAATGGTGGATGCCGTGAAGAAGAATGGCCAAAAGTCCTTGGAAAATCCTCCAAATGGTGTATTTATAGACGTTTACAATAGGCGGTTCGCGGGACACGTGGCACGCATCCCAAAAATCTAGAAATGTGGTGGAAAACGTCCAGAATCCTCTCCACGTCGTGATATGACATGTATAATAAGTTCCATGCAAGCTGGAGTGAAAATAGCCTTTAGAATAGGTCAAAACCGAGTGTAGCGAGCGCAGGCCCAAGCGGTCTGTGACCATGGTATGCACCACGAACCGCGGTGATGAGCCGGAGTGGAGAGGCTGGAGCTGACCATCACGAGCGTGTCATTGTTCAGGTGTGCATCACGAGCGGGTCGTGGTATGGGGGGCCACCACGAGCCAGGTTGATTCACGAACAGGAAATAAGGGCGAGCTGAGTTGATCCCACGAGCCGGTCCATGATCCAAGCTAATGAAGCTTCGTCACTTGATCCAAGTGATTGCCAGTCGATGCCAGATTACACCCATTCACGGAAATGAGCGTACCTTTCAAACCGTTAGTCCGTTTTGGCCAAACGAAAGCTCTACTTGAAGATAATTCAGAGGGCTACAAGAGTTACATTATTAAATTAATGTTTTCGGGCCCAAAAAAGGTCATCTGATAGGAGTTTCGGGCCATTCTTTATTTGTGATGCGACTTCATCCAAATCGCTTTCCGTCTTCTAACGGTGTTTTCAATATTTGAGCGTATTGTTAACCAGAGATTCCATGTGTGACAGCATTGACCAAAAAGTGCGTCACATATGCTATGTATGCGGAGCGTGAGATGCAAGTGTTCTGCTAGATTATTATTTGTTTATATTTAGACACTATTATAATATCAGAATAATATTGATTTCAAAATGTCTTGGGTTATCGTAAGGTAAAAACCATCCGTATTTATGTGTGGATTGGTCTTATGATTATCTTTTCTTTCAAAAGGTTTTTGAAAGTTAAAAATCAAGCTGTTTAAATCATTTGCTCACACCAGTCCCATGACTGACTCAGAGTTTATTTTTCTATGTTTTCCCTAAACTCTTGGGTGCCTAAATTTGTTCGAGCAGTTAAGTAGTTCAGGAATTTACAGATACTCTGGAAGGAGCTTGGAGCACGAGGCTTCACCGTTAATTATATAGAGTTTATTTCAACTGTGATGTGTATGTATTGTACTCTAATGATACATGTAAGTACAAATACGGTTTTGTGTTTCAAGTTATGTTATTTAATATATTTGATTAGTTCCACTGTGAGATTCGTGTTACTCTGATTATGTTGTGTTATGTTATTCCTTGTTCTTCTATTCTAAAATTATTTCTTTTTATTTCTCACCCTTTAATTTCTTTCTTGAACATCTAAGTTTTAGTACAATTTGAGTTGGACTTATGTTGTTTTAGTCGACTCAAAGAGTACTAAAATTTGGGTCGTTACATTAGAGGTGTAGCTGAAGGAAAAGGAATAATCAATAAAGAAAATTTAAGCAAAATGACCTACTTGAAAGCTGTTATAAAAGATACAATGAGATTGCATCCTCAAGTCCCCTTTTTGCTACCAAGAGAATTGATGGAAAGTTGCAAGCTTGCGGGTTATGATACTCCTAAGAGGACAAGGGTTCTTGTTAACCTATGGGCGATTGGAAGAGATCAGGGTGTATGAGAAGAGCCTAAATAATACAAACCAGAGAGGTTTATTAGTAGTTCTATCGATTTTAAAGGACTTGACTTTCAGTTCACTCCATTTGGTGCAGGCCGTAGAATCTGGCCTGACATGCATTTTGCAGTGCAGACTATAGAACTTACATTTGCAAATCTGATAAACAAGTTCGACTGGGCTATGTCCAATGGTTATTCTAAAAATGGACTTAACATGAATAACAAATTTGGATTAGTACTTAGTATGGCAGAAAGCTTTAATAGATGTGTAATGTTGCTTCTAAGTTCCATGCAATTATTTTGCATGTATTAACTTCCTGATATTTATATCACTAATGCAATTATTGCTTGTTATATTTTAACCTTTTCCTATGCTGCACCTTTTGTTAATATGACACAATTGGTTTCACAAGAGTTTTTTGAACAGTTAAATCAAAGTTCACTTGTATTATGAGGACAGAATGATCGGATTGTGAGCAACAAGTTCATACAGGTTTGTTTATTTATGTATTATATGCTTCCAAATTTTGAATATTAAATTTTCAGTTTATCAATAGGAAAGGTTAAAATGTGTCATCATTTATTGATGATTAAAGTGCAGCTTAGAAACATGCTTTACGATTTATCAATTTAAAAAGTACGCCCGCTAACAGGGTGGAGCCAAGGTTCGAGGCTAGAAGTGGCTAAAAATCTAGAGGAGGACAAAAGAAGGAGCAGCAACATGCGTGAATTGAAGAATCTAGGATCTAGAGATCAATTTTGAACACAACAAGACAAAATAAAATACACCTAAATACACTTTCGTACAAAACAAAAACAAAAAAAGAACAAAGCCACGAGCAAAAAATCATCAAGACTTATTGCTGCGTAAACACAAATCCTTCAAACTGGACAAAACAGTTCAAATGACCAGTTGACCATATTCCAAATCCCAAAAGATCATCTTGAAAAGAAATCTTCGAAGCACGAATTCACTAAACAAACATGACACAAACCTTTTTGCAAAAGACAACAGGAAGCACTATTAGTATAAAATAAATATAGAAAGTCTAGTGGGGTCTAATGACCCCAATAGCCCACCTAAATCCGCCAATGCCCGCTAACAATTTGCTAAATATTAGTACTTGTATATTTATATTTTATATGGTGTCCAATATAAACATTATTAGCTAAAATGAATCCATATATCATATGGCGACATTGTATATTTTTTTTCATGAATAGATTACCTTGACATATGGAGTTAAGAAATAGAAGCATCGATTTTTTGGTTTTTGGTTTTGAGTTGTTTCAGAATAAACTCTTTGCAACAAGACTGGAAAATAATGATGTAACATTTTACACACCAAGAGAATGACACTTGACTAATTGATGTGAGCTAATTACCATATGTATTATTTTCACAATTAAGAAACACTAAGAATGACGGTTCAACATTGTGTTTCTTCTGGTGCTGTATGTTAATGTCACAATCATGCCCCATGAAAGATACAAGGGAGTACGAAAGACAACGGTATCAGATGTGTAATGTCCCATATTTTGGTAGCTGAATATTTAATTTATTATTTTAAATATTATATTTGGAATATTAATCAATTTAATATTGAACTCGATTATAAATAGAACGTTAAATTTATAATTTATTTAAATCGAGCTCAAAATGGCGTTGTAGTTCGTAATATTGAATTTTGAACTTTAACTGGATGTACATGATCCGATATAAGTCGGATTTCTGTGAAACAAGAAACGTTGAAATCTAGTTGATTATAATTTTCATATGAAAGAGAAAAATCCAGATTTCATGTTATAGATTGTTAGTTATGTCCAATTCAAATTTGAAAATAGTAGCTGTGGAAATCGTTATTAAAATATAACGTTTAATTTAATGAAATAATAGGGTTTTAATATAATTTGGACACCGTCTTGACTTGAAATTGACGATATCGAGTTGTATAACTATATGATAATTTTATTTGGATAAATATGATGATAATAATTTATTTTTATTTGAATTATTTTCGAATTTAAATAATATTTTATTCGATATTATATAAGCCTTTAAAATAGCGATTTTGAAAAAGGGATCAGTTTCCAACGAAATCAGTTTCATTGGAACCGCGTCATTAAATTATTGTAAGAAAATCAAATTTCGTGGCAAACCGATATCGTATGTGATTTCAGTGGCCGAAAATGCCTTTGTTTCTATTTAATCGTTTAGATAATTTAGACATGATTAACTTTAAACGAATAGACGACTGGCCAAACGAACTCCAAATTTGATGAAACAATATTCATTGGATCCATTAGGAAGAGGTCTAGTAAAATGTCAAGGTCTCATATTTTTTGGATTTTTTCTGTAGTTATAGGAATTTTAAACGCTTGATTTTTCACCAATATTTATAAAGGACTTTTCACAAATGACCTCGGAATTTGACGAAACCTGTCCCATTGGATCCCGGAATATTTTTTTATGCTAGGATTACATATTTGTTTGTCAAAAACAGAGGGTTTATGTAGGTAATTTGACACATTTCTTCATGCAAAGTTTAGTTAGATTAAAATAATATTTTATTATCTCATTCCTATATATATAGTGAAGCGTAAGCCCTATTTTGCCAAATGCGTGGTCAATGCAGTCAACGCTGTAATGTCGCCTCCACCATATAATTGAACAATCAGGAATTCACCACTATCTTCCTCCTCAATCTTCCAACTCACTCATCAATCAAAGAAATCTCTTACTACAAATATCTCCAACTTAACAAGGTGCATCTGTTGAAAGGTAGAGATGGATTTTTGTGTACGGATGTAGCTGGAATCGGGGATACGAACGTTATCGGTTCTGGGGCAGCTGGATGTGAACGGAAATGCTTGGATGGATCACGTTCGGGCTGAAGGAGTGTGGGACTGAGGCGCAACCGCTGGTGAAGTCAGATCATGTTCATGGTGTACGGTTTGGGCGCGGTGGACTTGGATAAGGTGGCAACGTGGTATGGTTGGTGTTGAAGATGGGATAAACGAAGTAGCTTGAGTGAAATGGAATGGTGTAGGTCCTGGAATTAACGATGGAGTATAGGAAGTATAAAACTAAAACAGGATGTTGGGAAAATGAAGGAGGGAAGTCTTGAGTTAAATTTCAATACGTGAAAATGGGTTTGAAGGGATATGTGCGATGATGGGTCGCAATATTGGTAGCAGGGTGCGTTGACTTTGAACAAGGACTGGAAAAAAAATAGAAGCATGGCAGGGAATTTCGAAAAAGAAAAAAAAGGAAAGAAAGATATAAACATGGAGTTGCGGTGCGTGTTTCAGATGGGAAAGAGGTGGAAAGGCATATTGGAGCGGTGTGTGAGTTTGATGAAAAAGGAGAAGTTGATTTTTTGAACAAGACAGGTGTACTGTGTGCGCTAAAATGGAAGCCGGATGCATTCATGGGTTTGCAAAAATAATGGATCGGGGTTTCGTGTCTAAGTGAAAGAATTTGGAGTGCGTCAGTTCTTTGAAGTGGGTTGCATGAGTGGGTAAGGCCCAAATAAAAAAAAGAAATTTAAGTTTTATTTAAATAGATTATTATATACAAACTTATAACATCAATAATTATATTATTAAACTGTAAGTGATCATAACATTTTAATCGTGACAGATATCAATGGAGCAGCAGCAGAATTTTGAACGATGGAAGCAGTATGAGTAATATCGGCCTTACTATATAAATGTAAATAAAGTTATTTAGTTTTACTGAACTAATTAATAAGTTAATTAGTTCTAAATAAAATCACCAAACTAAAATGTTATAACTCGTTCGTACATTGCCAGAATTGGACCAAACCAGAAACGCTGGAACCGTATTGATGATAGCAACATTTTGGAATTTATCAGAACAGAGGTAGATAAAATGGAAATTTACAGTTATATTAAATGACTATTTAAATTAACTGTAACTGAACGGATCAAATCAAGGTGAGTTAAAGTCATTCAGTTCTTCCCACTTATATTTTATGTATGGGTTTTTCTTGTGTGCTATGGTTGTTAATGGTTGATTGTTTGTTATTTATATAATCATATAATGATTGAATTTCTGAAATTAAACGGTGTTTAATTTCAGTGAAAACCAAATCGTTATTTTAACGATTGGTCCCAATTAAGGTAACTTACCTTATTGGTCACTACTCACGTTTATAAAATAAACGTGTTTAATCAAATGAATTGTTTGAATTGTTATGGTTGTGTTAAATAAGTTGGTTAATATTGAACTGTCATTATTGACGGTTATGAAAACCATTATTCATTTGAATTGAATGATCATATCTGAGATAATATATTGGAATGCAGGGAAGGACAGATTGGATGGATCCAACGTGATTCCTCAAATATACTTAATGTTATTTATTTTCATATTATCAGTATATGAACTGTTTAAACCCATCTGTTGAAATGATTGATTTGATTGTTGACCTAAAATTCAACATTTGTTCCGTTTTAAACCAATGAGTGATATTGATTGAGTAATTGACAGTATATGGCCTATAAATCAATCACTGTATAAAGATGGATTTACCGTCGAATGAATCGACCGTAGTGAAGTTATAAATTTATTTAAATCGAATGAATCGACCGTAGTGAAGTTATAAATTTATTTTATAACTGAATACAGATTTTTAAATATATTATTTAAAATGAAGTTTATAAAAGGTAAATAACCAAACACATATATGTTGATTGTTTTAACCACCAATCACCATTTTTATACCAAAAAATCAGGTGTGTGCAAAGCACGTGCCTCATCTTACTTATTAAATGATTTATAAAGCTAATTCGTATATTACTAAGATAAATAAGCAAGTGAGCAAGGATTAACATAGTGATTTATAATTGAGATTTATTGTAACACCCCGCGTCCACTAATGTCACACTCAAAGGGAATGCATTAACTTTCATGGAGTATTATTAGTGTATTGAACAGAGTATAACAAGACAGATACATATATTGGTACTTGAAAATTTTAAAACAACTTTTATTGTAGCAGAGAAATAGTTTGATTACAACAAATTCATAAACCAACAATAAAACCAAGTACACTTAATATCTATCTTGACAGATTGTTTTCTGAGTACATAAAGTAAAAAGCATAACCCCAACATAAGTAGCCATAAAAGAGATGAGTTGAACTTTACTTTCAGCAATCCAAGCACTTCCAAAAGATAGAGAAAGAGATCCAAATTAAGCTCCACTAGTACCAGTCATACCCTGAGAACCTGGGGGAAGGGGGAGGGGGGAAGAAAAGAGGCAAAAACAAGGGGATCAGACATAAAGTCTGGCGAGTATAATAACTTTAACAATATAATTATTAAAGTAATTAGGATAAGGCATAAACTGGTAAAACAAGGAATGACTATGAAAAAAGTGGGCAAGACAAAACAAACAAGAGGAATATTCTGGCGTTAATCTCGTTCCTAATCACTATAGGATAATTACTATACTGCACCACTACTAGTCACCTTAAAAGTTGATCCCACCTAATGAACATAGTAATCATAATTAGTTTCGTGTACCCCTAGCTGCCTTCATAAGTGCCACCTGCCCCTATCTCCACTAGTTGTACCCACTACCCCCATGCGATCGGCTCCCTACCTCGTAGATACCCGTGCTGGTCCCATAGTGGGGTGTATCACTCCCCAAAGTGGCAACCGGTTACGACCAATGATGCACTGCTTATATCTACACGATGCAACAACGTCTTACCTACCAGCCCGGGGCCACGCACGCACATGACCCCGTTGGACTTGCGTTGCCACCGTTAACCTGTTTTGACCTCTTACGATCAAATCCAGTAAGCATGTCCCGTCCTCGATCTAACTCGAGCTCACAAAGATACTTAATGGGTTACTGGTTTGAAAAGGGTCCCCAATGCTTGATACAAGATTTCCACTTATGCTTGGTCCCCACTAGAATTTCCCACTTAATCCCTTCTTATTCATGTCTTCTTACATGTTTCAATTTGGTTAAGTGTTTCTAATCATATTTCACATGTCACCCATGTCACCCACTTAACCCCCATGTCCCACCACATGTTTATCTTGGTTAAGTGTTACTTAATTCATTATAACCGTAACCTTGTAAGTCCTCCCACATTAGACTCATGTTTGCGGTTGTTGGATTTGTCGGGCGGGTCTAGGCAGTCTTATAACGCAAGCGTGTCTAACCTCGTGTCTTTACAATTTTTATGCATTTAATTTGTGCCTTTGACCTCTCACATTAGACTACCGTTTGTGGTTGCTAGATTTGTCGGGCGGGTCCGGGCAGTCTTACACTACAAACGAGTCTAACCTCGTGTCTTAGGTGTTTATTAAACAAAATTATTTTACCCCAATATGAATTAATTATCCCTATTCAAATTGTCAATAATTTCCAAATTAACTATGTCCATAATTGTCACCTAAATTATGTTCGTACTTTTGAGGTATATAAATTATACCAATTAATGTCTCAAACCTTTAGAGCCATTTTATGCCAATTCACAATTTTGCAAAATTAATATTTTCCCATTGTCCCTATGTGATTGACACTGAAAAGTGTTTATTTTATTACTCTTATGCTTTATCTTTTGTAAATAAATAAATGATACTTTGGTTACTTTTGTATGTTTTTACAGGATGTCAAGAAATGCCTCCTTCAATTCAAATCAAAGGCCAACTACAAGAAAGAGCTACTTCCTCACATCAAATTCATTTCAATTGCAAAAGAAGTAGTAGCTCACTGGTAAAGGCATAGGAATTGGTGCTGAGAGACCTGAGTTCGAACCCCGTCAAGCTCACTTTTTGCCAAAGAAACGGAGCGCGTTCACATTGGCCTCTTTGCTTTGAGAAATATCTGGATTAGTGTTATGTTATATATACACATACACATATTCATGTGTATGTATTTATGATGTGCACCAATTAACATCTCAGCAATAGCCATATTCTCATCATGGAAGTAAATTCAAATCATTCAATTTCAATTAGAAGAATTTCTGATTGAATTGTTGCCAAGAAGAAAAACCAATTTTGAAGATTTTATCTTATATTGCCTTTGGAGTCTGATAAGCGTCCTTGTTTGGAAGAATTAATTAGATGCAATCTTCTATCAATCAAGCCACATGGGAAAATTGAAAGATATGGAAAATATTTACCATGATATGCCCAGATTTTCTCCAATCAGGTAGTGAAGGAAGGCAAGAAATATTCATGAATGAGGAGGCCCATTTATTCATATACCTAATTAGGGTTTTTCCCATTCTCATCTATAAATATATGATTGAAACCATTGTAAAAAACGATTCATTCTTCTGTACTCTCTTATTTTTAATAAAACTTTCGTTTCTTTAGCTTCTGCATTTTATTTTCATGGCAAATTGTGTTGTCTAGTCAATTAGATTTGCTAGAACACAATTTGCTTTTGCTTTTATTTTTCTTACTAGTGATTGACCTTCTGATTAGATTCAGCGGTAATCCTAGTTTTTATTCTCAGTTGTTGATTTCCTTTCTGCAATTTTATTTCTAGTGTTCTATTTTATTTTAATCATTGAATTTACTACAGATCCGATTAGATTCGAATCTGTAGTGAATTTAATTGCATCTGTTATTCGTAGTTTCACTTTTTATTTTGTTTTGAAAAAATCAACCTCCAGCTTCGCCTAACACGCCCACGAAACATATAAATAATAAAATTTAACTTTCCTCCCTGTGTTCGACCTGTATGCTACACGCCTGTATGCTTGCAGAATTTATTACAAATGTCGCGCTTTTCTAGTCTATAGATCAGCGACGATCAAGTTTTTGGCGCCGTTGCCGGGGAGGTAACGATTAAATTTTATTGTTTATTTAAATTCTGATTCGTGTTAGTTTATTTTTATTTTACTTTTTGTTTTTGTGATTTGTTTAAAAAAAAAAAAATCCTTCCTAGTTTCTGTTTGATTTCTTTCCTTTCTATCTGTTAATTTCTTTCTTGTCAACAATTCTCAAAAATATTTAAAAAAATAATAATAATAATAATAATATAACTCGCTTGTTTTCTGATTTCTTTCCCTTCTTCATATTCTCTCCATTTTATTTTGTTTACATTTGCCTCCTTTCCAAAAAAAAAATATATACAAAGATTTCCTTCTAATTTATTCTTCAATTCTTAGCCGACAATCACCAGTTCAGATCCTCTTCATCACGTACGCCATCTTCACCTAGCCTCCCATCTCTTCCACCATACCATCTGCCTTTTTCCCTTCACCATCAAAGCGCCAACAAGTTCACCCATCAATTCACCAAATTACACCAGTCCATTTCCTTGCCAAAATTCCCTGCTCACGTTCAAAAACCATCTAAATCATTAATCCCCTTCCACAAACCACTTACCACACCGTTTACAGTCACCATTTACAGTCACAAAACCACCGTACATCCACAGTTCCTCAACATCTTCGGACAGTCATCATTCTCTCCCCATCACAGAAACCACTACAACAGACCGAACCACCTTCTTCCTGCCAATCAACAGCAAAGCTCCCACAGTCAGCAACAAACCTACCCAGATCCGAACCCAAAATGCACAAGTCCCCACCACGTTCTCTCCTGTCCAAACACCTCACGCCTTCCATCCCACGTTCTTCATTGCAAAACCGCAACCAATAGTTTCATCCGGGATCATCCACATCTTACCATACAGCATTCAAATAACCCGTCATCTTCAAATCCGAAGAACACCACTTCCACGAAACCCAACCAGAAATATTCTCCCATCGCAAATATCCTGCTCCGCACCACTTTCAAACCTACCCGCATCCATCAAGTGCGAAATACCACTGCAAATCATATCCAAAACCGACTTGATTCCCATTTAAAAAAAAAATCCAATTGTTCGAACTCCTCACAAACCCAGTTCGAATCGTTGAAGCACAAAAAAAAAAAAACCCATTACAAAATCCCTATCCCGAACAAAATCCCAAAATCACCTTCATCCCTCTGAACCGAAATTACAAATCGAAACAGCAAAACCCGATTTGAACTCTCGAATTTTACTTATAATCGAAAAAAAAGATAGAGAGAGAAAGGAGGAGCGTGAGTTTTGTTTCTGGAAGTTCTTAGTATGTGCGTGGACTTATAGCCTTTTTAGGGTTTGGGATAAGTTTTCAATTATGTGCGTGCGTAGCCTGTCTATTCGGTTGAGTCCAATGCCAGTGCGTGAGTCTGGCATGGTTTGAGTGAGCCTAGTTTGTTCTCTTCGTTTCTTGAGTCTAGTTTTTCTTTCTTTTATCTTCTTAGCCGAGTAATTTTTCTTGTTTTTTTTTTAGTTGAGTTAGTTTAGTTTTTTTTCTTTTTGTTTATCTTAGCTTAGTTAGTCATTTAAGTTTTTTTTCCCTCTGTGTTTAGGTTGTTATTTTATTTTATTAGTTTAGTCGTTTTTTTAATTTAGTTCTTTTAAGTTCCAGTTAGTTCCCAAATTCACTGGAGGACTGCCGATCAAGGTGAAAACTTTTAAAACTCTACAGGTGCTCTGCCGCAAAGAAAAAAATATATAGACAATTGTTGTAAAAATTTTCTGCAGGGGCAGCGGCTTTGAATGTACAATTTTTAATTTCTGCAATTATTTTGTGTGATTGCTGTTGTTTCTGCATCTTTTATTCATTCTATTAAGGGCAATACCCCAATTCACATAAGGTGAGGGATTTCATCACCCTTTCCTTAGCCCACAAATTGCATTTCATCGTAGAATCTGACTAATAATAACGGTTAGACGTTGGACTTAAGGGAGTCACGGGCTCATCTAGGACTTAATTATATTGTGATAGTTGATTCATTTGGAACGAATTATTTCTTGGTGTCTAGACTACGGCAGAGAAATAACCGTTTATAAATATTACGGTGATTCGTAAATATTATATCGGTTGTTACTTTGAAGGTACTTAAACCTTCGGCTGCATTGCTAGGGTGATTCCTGGTGCACCGATAACTCCTGTCCGTTAACTGGCTGAGAAATCTTTTGATCTAAGTAATCAAACACATCACTTTATAATTTTGGGTTAGGAGCCAATAAGGTCAGAAAACTTCACTGTAGCTAATTTCTGTGCTTGCAATTAACAACAATGAGTGAAAAAAGTGTTAGCCAACAAAATTCTCCTAGGGGTTCTCGAATCAACCAGAATTTTCCACCCGAATTGGATCAAAATCGAGTGAATCAAAACTTTCCAAACTTTGGGGATCAAAACCAAATAAATCAAAATTTTCAAAACCTCAATATCCAAATGGATAGACCCCTGTCTCTTCGTGATCGATGTTATCCTACTAGGACCGTTCAACCATCTGTCGTTGTGTTCCCACCAGCTGAAGGAAACAATTTTGAGCTAAAACATTCTTTTATCCAAGGGGTACCAAAATTTACTGGGTCTGAAAATGCTTATGAATTTCTGAGTGAATTTGAATTGTATGCCTCCACAACAAAAATGCAACAACTATCTAACGAATCGATCAAGCTAAGGCTAATTCCATTTGCACTACTTGAAAGCGCTAAAAGATGGCTTAATTCTCTTCCACGACATTCCATAAGAAGTTGGGATGAATTTGTCACTGCATTCTTGAAAAAGTTTTTCCCTTTTCATAAAACTCTCAAAATTCGAACTGAAATAAACCAATTTTGTCAAAATGAGGGGGAAACCTTTTCAAAATACTTTGAGAGATTCAACCAGCTATTATATAGTTGCCCTCATCATGGAATTCTAAAAGATCACTTATGTCAAATTGCATATGAAGGGCTAAACTATCAAACTAGAACTCAACTAGAATCAATGTGTGGAGGAGACTTTATGTCTAAAACAGCCGATGAAGCTTGGCGGTTTTTAGAAGATTATTCTGAAAAGGACATGCAGTGGGAATCGATTCGAGTTCCCATTCGTACTTCTACTAGAGGAGTGCATGTTGTGGACCCAAGTCAAATTCCCTTAGAAAATCAAACTCCTCAAGCCGGAGAAGGGTTACCCCACTTTTACTCTCAGGACCAAGCCAATGCTATAGCTCAAAATAACCCTTACTCAGCCACATACAACCCTGGTTGGAGGAACCACCCAAATTTTTCCTGGTCGAACCCCAATAATTCGGCTAACCCATCTCACGTGCAACCCTTTATTCCCAATCCGACTTACCAAGGTCCACCCCCCAATTCTCAAACCTCTCAAGCTACACCTCAATCCAAACAACCTTATAGGCACCCCAATTTTCAATCATCAAACCAATCATCTCAATCTTCTCAACCGTCACCAGACATTGTGCGTTTAGAAAAACAAATGGAACAAATGATGAATATGATAAAGGAACTAGCAAAAAATAACGAGAAAGGAAAGTTGCCTAGTCAACCTGAGGTGAATCCAAAATATAACTCTCGTGCTGTAAATTCTTGTGAGGACGAAAACCATAATCCAGTCAACGCTATTACAACCCTTCGATCTGGAAAGAGGATTGATAATAACGTGGGCAACCCTGGCGAATCTTCTAACTCGACCCCAATCCCTAGTCTTGATGATCATCCATTGGCTTCGAATGCCAATTCTTCTAAACCTCCATTTTCCTCAAATGTTGGCAATCCCAGCAGTTCTTCTCCCAGTGTCGGCAAACCTGACCCACCTTCGAAAAATAATGTTGGCAATACCAACATACCATCTTCTACGACCTTACCACCTTCTCTTCCCTTGGATAAACCTTTTTCTTCGAATGATGAAACTGATCGTAGAATCAAAAAACCAGTTGCTCCTTTTCCCCATAGGCTCAATAATAAGAAGAAAGCGGCAAATTTCGATAAAATTCTGGAAATTTTCAAACAAGTCCGTGTGAACATTCCTCTTTTAGACACCATAGAACAAATTCCTCAATATGCTAAATGTCTGAAGGAATTGTGCACACAAAAACGTGCGACCAATGTTCCAAAAACCGCTTTTCTAACTGCAAATACAAGCTCTGTTCTTTCGAATCTTGCCCCAGTCAAGTATAAAGACCCTGGCTGCCCTACGATTGATTGTAAAATAGGAAACACTCACATCTCTCGTGCCCTACTCGACCTTGGTGCCAGTGTCAACCTTCTCCCTTATACTGTCTATCGTCAACTTGGACTAGGGGAGATTAAACCTACAAACATCACACTTCAACTAGCTGATCGATCTGTCAAAAAGCCATTGGGAATTATCGAAGACGTCTTGATACAGATCGAACAGTTTTACTTCCCTGTCGATTTTATAGTTCTAGAAACAGAGCCTGTCTCAAATCCCAACGTTCAAATACCATTGATCTTAGGACGCCCTTTCTTAGCAACCTCTAATGCTGTCATTAATTGTAGGAATGGTCAGCTTCGACTTTCCTTCGGGCACCTAACCATTGAGCTAAACATCTTTAACCTCAACAAACAACCTAGGGATTATGAGATCGATGAGATTGACATGATTCAAACCACAGTTGATGAAACCTCTAGTGACACTTCTGAAGCCCTGAAAATGTGTCTTGACCATTTCGACTCTGATTTCGATGAACTCGAATACATTTCTGAACTCAACAAAATTCTTGACTCCGACACTTCGTCATCTGAATCTAACCAAGGAATGTTGACCAATGTTGATACACAAGAACTTCCTAAGTTTGACCTCAAACCCTTGCCACCAGACCTTAAGTATGCCTACCTAGACTCCTCAGAAACTTTCCCCGTAATCTTGGCCTCTGATCTTACCGAAGACCAAGAAGAAAAAGTTTTGGAAACTTTACGGGAAAATAAGGACGCCTTGGGGTGGGAAATTAGCGATATAAAAGGAATTAGCCCATCAATTGTGGAACATCGCATACATTTAGTTGATGAGGCTAAACCCACCCGTGAGGCTCAAAGGCGATTAAACCCGAACATGAGAGAAGTGGTCAAGGAGGAGATAATCAAATGTCTAGACAATAACATCATCTATCCCATCTCTGATAGTACTTGGGTGAGTCCGGTACAAGTTGTACCAAAGAAGTCAGGAGCCACAGTGATCAAAAACGACAGTAATGAACTCGTCCCAACAAAAATCAAAACCAAATGGCGTGTGTGCATCGACTATCGGAAGCTTAACTCAGCCACACGAAAAGACCATTTTCCCTTGCCTTTTATTGACCAAATGCTCGAACGCTTAGCAGGACATGAGTACTACTGTTCTCTCGATGGATACTCTGGCTATAACCAAATCCCTGTTGCTTTAGAGGATCAACATAAGACCACCTTTACTTGTCCCTTTGGAACCTTTGCTTATCGTCGCATGCCTTTCGGTCTTTGTAATGCCCCCGCGACTTTTCAAAGGTGTATGATGAGTATTTTCTCTGATATGGTGGAAGAATTCTTGGAAATATTCATGGACGATTTTTCAATATATGGATCATCTTTTTCCCAATGTCTCACTCATCTAGAACTCGTCCTCAAGCGTTGTAAGGAGAAATCACTCGTGCTTAATTGGGAGAAATGACACTTTATGGTAAAAAGGGGGATAGTTCTAGGTCATGTCGTCTCAAAAGATGGCCTTGAAGTCGATAAATCCAAAATCGATTTGATTGCTAATTTACCTCCTCCTAAATCTGTCAAAGATGTTCGTTCATTTCTTGGCCATGCGGGATTCTATAGAAGATTCATTAAGGATTTCTCAAAAATTTCAAAACCTCTCTCGAATTTACTTGCTAAAGACGGAAAGTTTGAATTTTCCACTGATTGCCAAACATCTTTTGAAACACTTAAATCACTCTTGACCACAACTCCCATCATTCAACCTCCTGATTGGACTCAACCCTTTGAACTTATGTGCGACGCTTCTGACTTTGCAATTGGAGCCATCTTGGGTCAGCGAATTGATAAACTCCCTCGAGTCATTTACTACGCTAGCAAAACCTTAAACGAGGCCCAACTGAATTACTCAACTACTGAAAAGGAATTTTTGGCAGTTGTCTTCGCTCTTGAGAAATTCAGACCATATCTCATAGGATCCAAAGTCATAGTTTACACTGACCATGCTGCCCTACGATATTTTCTTTCTAAAAAGGATGCCAAGGCCCGCTTGATTCGTTGGATCCTTCTTCTTCAAGAATTCGATATAGAAATATGAGATAAAAAGGGTTCTGAAAATGTCGTAGCTGATCATCTCTCTCGAATTGTGCACGAAAATGGTAACGACACCCAGATCGATGACTATTTTCCTGACGAACAACTCCTTTCGATCTCTAACACCCCTTGGTACGCTGACATTGTGAATTATCTTGTCACACAACAAATGCCCGCTGAATGGTCGAAACAAGATAAACAAAAATTTCTCTCGAAAGTTCGAAACTTCTATTGGGACGACCCATATCTTTTCAAATACTGTCCAGACCAAATCATTCGAAGGTGTGTGCCCGATCATGAACACCAAAGTATTCTCTCCTTCTCACATGACCATGCTTGTGGCGGTCATTTTGGTGCAAGAAAAACTGCTGCAAAGGTTTTGCAAAGCGGTTTTTATTAGCCCACACTCTTCCGTGACGCTTTCGAATTTTGCTCTAAATGTGAGCGATGTCAAAGAACGGGTCGAATCTCTAAGCGAAACATGATGCCTCTCAACCCCATTTTAGTGATTGAGCTATTCGATGTTTGGGGCATCGATTTCATTGGACCGTTCCCTAGTTCATTTGGGAATCTTTACATCTTACTTGCGGTAGATTATGTCTCAAAATAGGTTGAAGCCATTCCGACCAAAACCAACGACAACAAGGTTGTTGTCAAATTCCTCAAAGAAAACATCTTTTCACGCTTTGGCACACCTCGAGCTATCATTAGCGATAATGGCACTCACTTCTGTAATCGTGCTTTTGAGTCCTTGCTCAAGAAATACTCAATCACACACAAGCTGTCGACCCCCTACCATCCAAAAACGAGTGGGCAAGTAGAAGTTTCCAATAGACAAATCAAACAAATTCTTGAGAAAACCGTGACTTCCAATAGAAAAGATTGGTCTGTAAAACTGATTGATGCACTTTGGGCTTTTCGCACTGCTTATAAAACCAATCTAGGAATGTCCCCATATCGATTAGTCTTTGGAAAGGCCTGTCACTTACCTTTTGAATTAGAGCATCATGCTCTTTGGGCCATAAAATTTTTGAACTTTGACTTAGAAAAAGCCGGCTCACACAGGAAGTTACAAATTTCTGAATTAGAGGAATTGAGAAATGAGGCGTATGAAAATGCGAAAATCTACAAAGAAAGAACCAAAGCCCAACACGACAAAAACATACTTCGTAAAGAATTCAACGTAGGTCAAAAAGTTCTTTTATACGACTCTAGACTTCACTTGTTTCCAGGAAAACTCAGATCTCGATGGACTGGACCGTATGTCGTGAAAACAGTATACCCTCATGGAGCGGTTGAAATTGAAAATCCTAGAGATGGAAAAGTCTTCAAAGTAAACGGTCAACGACTGAAACCATTTTTGGAATTCGAACAATATGACGAAGATGACTCTATCGATCTGCATGATCATCCACCATGAAATCAGGTGGTACACGTTCTTTTTCTTTTATTTTTCTTTTTCGTTTATTTAATTTTGTTTTTGTTTTTCTGCCTTAGACAGTTGGGACACTGTCTCAATCAAGTGTGGGGGGGAGTCTGCATTTCATCCATTTTCATTTTTTCTTTGTTTTTATTTCTTTTTATTTTCAGCCATTTAAATAGGACCATCATACATTTTAGACTGTAGTAACATACCATTATTTTCATTTTTATTTTTTTGGAAATTACGACTCATTTTCAATTGATACAGCAAAATAAGTTTACAATTTTTAGCCAGTTGATAGTATTTTTCTCTCTCAACTTAGATCGAATAGGAAATATAATGAAAAGTTTAATTTTGAGGGATAATAGTGTAACCGGTACATAGGGAGATTCTTAGGTGATGGCCATGAAATCTATTCTATATTGTAGACTTTGTTTAAATAAGTGGAGGACTTAAAATACTTATAATGGCTTGTCAAATCTTTAAAACTAAGTTGTGTTAAGTTGAATTCGCATAACTCTCTTTTGTGCTTATATTTTCGATAATAATAATAATAGTATTCCAAGGGTATCCAACATTGCTTGTATATCGAGCGTTGGTGTGCAAACCCGCCAAGCTCTATCCGACACGTTGTTGACAAAGTCAAAGTTGGAATATATTGGTCTCATTTTATGAGATTGGACACCTAAGGATTACCGACACGTTGTTGACAAAGTCAAAGTCGGCCTGCATAATCCGCCAAGCTCTTTACCTACTCTCCGTTAGTCCGCGAGGCAGTGCATGGGTGGTAAACCTTGGTCTTTTTAGTTAGTTGTATGTACTTAACCATAAATCTTAAAATTTTCTAGAATAAAGAATAAGCGATGATACCCAAACACTTCTTGACCTTATTGATTTGACTAGCCATACATGAGAAAATTAGAAAACCACTTTGCAAACGGTGCCAAGCAAACTAAGAATTTATTTCATGGCTGCACTATGTTATAGACCGAACTAACTGGCCAAACTGGAATTTAACATTTGAAAACTTGATTTATATTGAAAATTTGTGACAATTCAAGGTATCTAAAATAAAATCAACTGACTGGAAATTGTTAACTTAATCTGTTGTACCACTTTCCTGAAACAAGTCGTGCTTTTATTTTTATTTTTCGTTTTTATTTGCATTGCATTCATGTAGTTTCATTAGAATCATAGCATACTGCATTTGGATTTTGTGGGTAGTATCCGCTGAAAACCCTCACGAGACACCACTCGTCCTACTAGGGACACCTAGAGGTTTAACGGCTTGTTGCATACGCTCAATGCAATCGTGTTTCCTACGAAAGTGCGACCTATCTAGTTAGTTTTCATTTTTTTTACTCGAGGACGAGTAAAAGATAAGTGTGGGGGTATTTGATTGACACTGAAAAGTGTTTATTTTATTACTCTTATGCTTTATCTTTTGTAAATAAATAAATGATACTTTGGTTACTTTTGTATGTTTTTACAGGATGTCAAGAAATGCCTCCTTCAATTCAAATCAAAGGCCAACTACAAGAAAGAGCTACTTCCTCACATCAAATTCATTTCAATTGCAAAAGAAGTAGTAGCTCACTGGTAAAGGCATAGGAATTGGTGCTGAGAGACCTGAGTTCGAACCCCGTCAAGCTCACTTTTTGCCAAAGAAACGGAGCGCGTTCACACTGGCCTCTTTGCTTTGAGAAATATCTGGATTAGTGTTATGTTATATATACACATACACATATTCATGTGTATGTATTTATGATGTGCACCAATTAACATCTCAGCAATAGCCATATTCTCATCATGGAAGTAAATTCAAATCATTCAATTTCAATTAGAAGAATTTCTGATTGAATTGTTGCCAAGAAGAAAAACCAATTTTGAAGATTTTATCTTATATTGCCTTTGGAGTCTGATAAGCGTCCTTGTTTGGAAGAATTAATTAGATGAAATCTTCTATCAATCAAGCCACATGGGAAAATTGAAAGATATGGAAAATATTTACCATGATATGCCCAGATTTTCTCCAATCAGGTAGTCAAGGAAGGCAAGAAATATTCATGAATGAGGAGGCCCATTTATTCATATACCTAATTAGGGTTTTTCCCATTCTCATCTATAAATATATGATTGAAACCATTGTAAAAAACGATTCATTCTTCTGTACTCTCTTATTTTTAATAAAACTTTCGTTTCTTTAGCTTCTGCATTTTATTTTCATGGCAAATTGTGTTGTCTAGTCAATTAGATTTGCTAGAACACAATTTGCTTTTGCTTTTATTTTTCTTACTAGTGATTGACCGTCTGATTAGATTCAGCGGTAATCCTAGTTTTTATTCTCAGTTGTTGATTTCCTTTCTGCAATTTTATTTCTAGTGTTCTATTTTATTTTAATCATTGAATTTACTACAGATCCGATTAGATTCGAATCTGTAGTGAATTTAATTGCATCTGTTATTCGTAGTTTCACTTTTTATTTTGTTTTGAAAAAATCAACCTCCAGCTTCGCCTAACACGCCCACGAAACATATAAATAATAAAATTTAACTTTCCTCCCTGTGTTCGACCTGTATGCTACACGCCTGTATGCTTGCAGAATTTATTACAAATGTCGCGCTTTTCTAGTCTATAGATCAGCGACGATCACTATGCTATTCGTACATTTTAATACGATATATGTTAGACTCGAAAATAGTCTAACTTATAAAAAGGAAAGCAACATCACAACTTGCATAACACATAAAATAGATCTAAGAATTATAACATAAGTTTGTATAGCCAATAACTTGCATAGGCAATGGACATATAGAACATAAATTTGCATAAAACTATCATGGATCTAAATATAGATCTAAACATGAAATCGTGAATTTGCATATATGGATATGGTTTTCCTATAACTTGCATACGAATTTCATACAAACTTACATTCAAACTAGCATATGATTCAGATACAAAACTAGCATAGGCAATGGGCATATAGAACATATATTTGCATAACTATGTACTATCATAGATCTAAATATCGGTCTAAACATGAAATTGTGAACTTGCATATGGATATGTTTTCTTTTTCACCTAAACTTACATAAATTGTGAACTTGCATATAGATTCCTACAAACTTGCATATGGATCTAAACATGTAAATTAATGTCACATGTTTTTCATATAAACTAGCATATGTATATACTTGATTCACATATGAACTTGTGTATAACCCGCCTACAGACTTGCATAAGATTCATATATAATTTAACATGCCAAACTTATATAAGATTCGCATATGATTTAACATCCCAAACTTGCATAAGATTCGCATATGATTTAACATCCAAAACTTGCATAAGATTCATATTCAAATTAGCATATGTAAACACAGACTTGCATAAAATGAATCAAGTTAAACATTGTATAATTGTACATATGAAATAGATCTACCAACATACAATAACAAAAACTGTCATATGTTTACCAACAAACGATAACATCACATGATTCAACAGTCATGTTCTCATAATCCCAATTATAACTTATCACAATTAATTTATTAATTATTTTGTGAAAGAAATTATACTCACAAAGATAAGTTAGAGAAGAGAATGATTCGTTCGTCTTTTGAATTAGAATTCTGACTTGCTAATCCCTAAGCTTTAGAACTATCCTAGTAGCAGCAGCATGGTGGCCAAGAGACTGATTTAGTTTAGGTTTAAGGTTTGAGTCTAGGCATTTTTTTTAGAAGTTTAAATCAACCTAAGCTGTTAGATTAAGATAGAATTAATCCGGACCATCCAGACAAGATAGAATTATCCAGAACAGCCACATCTGCCCTAATGACTTAGCAACAGGTTAGGAAAGACTCAGCAACAAGTCAGAGTCGTCTGATTCCAGATCTACCCCAAGGGGTAGGTCGACCCCCTGGTCAACTTTTCTAGGGGGAGGTCGACCCCCTGGTCGACCTGGCCTTGGGCAGGAAATATCCCGCCCAGCCCAGCCCACTTCCCTGTTTGAATTTTGAATTTTGAATTTTCTGAATCTGAGCTGTTTTTATTTTATTTAAATTCTGAAACTTCGGAAGGCCATAACTTCTTCATACATAGTCCAATTCATGCAAACTCAGACTCTATCTCAAGTAGAATTCCGAGACGAACGCAATGGCGTAACCCGTTTCCCTTAATTCTCACATTTGAAATTAAGTATTCTTTAATTTGTTAATTTTTATGTTTAAAATCACGGGGTGTTACATTTATTGTTTGTAAGAAACAATTAAATGGAATTATTTAAGTTAATTACATTATTGATTAATTTAAATAAAAGACTATTTGTAATTAGTTAACAAGATAACCATGTTTTGAATTGACGAAGTCAACCATTTTAACTGAACTGATTATTAAATCCGTTTGTTTGGAATTACTCTAATGAAATAGTTTAACAAATATTTGTTTTTAATTTTAATAAGAGTTTTAAAATAAATTTATCATTTATTAAGTAAATAAAGAGGTTAACCAAGTATATGGTAGTTAATGGTGAAGTAAATTATTAATTTAATTAATAATAATTGAAGAGTTTACCATTTAAATGAAATCCATTTATGAAAGTAAATCAAGTTTGAAATGAAATTGAATTGAATTGTGAAAGGAGTTTATGAACAAGTTTTATATTAAATACTCGTGTTTTTATAACGAAGTTATAAAAAGGATTTTAAGTGAACGTGATAGCTTAAATTAAATATTTACTGAATATTTGAAGTTAGAACAAGGGAATTTAGAAATTGGAAAATGGTATGAAATAACGAAGTGAGATTTATTCCGAGGTTCAGAATGTGATATTCCGAAGTTCGGAATGTGATATTCCGAAGTTCGGAATGTTAAGGGTTGAGAATATAAGAAGTAAAAGATTTTGGAAATGGCAATTAATATAAATTATCGTAAATGATTTACAAACGATTTTGCAAATGGAACTTAGGAGTTGAAATGTAATCGAAATATTTGTTGTTGATAATAATTTACAAATGGGATTTGTAAATGAAGTGAGAGATTTGAAAAAGATGAATTTGTAATAATTGTTACAAATAATAAATTGGTCTACTTGATTTATAAACTAAGGATCTTTTAAAAGGATAACTATGTGATTTTAGACAATGCATAAGTTGTCGTAATCATTTGAAAAGGTATAACAAAATGAATGTTAAGAATTTAGAAATGAAATTTGTAATGTTTGTTATAAATGATAAATGAAGTGTTTGATAAAAGGGATTCGTATGAGATATCAATATAAGAGTTGTAAAGGATATAAAGGTAAGATATATAAATATATTTATATAAGATTTATTAAGATATTTATATTAGATTTGTTAAAGACAATTATATATGATTTAAAAACCAATATGATATTGTTGCTGCAGACAAGTCAAAGAATGTTTATAATAGAATCGAAAGTCCAGTATAATATTAAAAAGGATTAATAAAGATTAATCGAGATGTATAATAATAGTTTACTTAATAATTAATTAAGTAAACGGTGTTGAGATATAAATAAGGTTTTCAAAGGAAAACGTGTGGTTAATAAACTTCTATCTATTCTGAAAAAATGAATGTTGTTGGTCATGGTCTGAGAGGTAAATAAAATACCCTAACTTAAATAGCTCCACGATTACCCCAGAATGATATTAGTTTATAAACGAGAGAAATTGAGGGAAACATAAGTTATGATTTCCGTAAATAATATTGAAAACTATATTCGAAAAGTTTATAAGCGAATGAAATGATTTTTAAGAATATAATTAACAGATGTTAATTAAAAAGGCCAAGTAGTGTCAAGTACTGAATCAGTAAACTCATTTCATTCACCTGATATTATTTGATAGTTAAATAACTGACTATCAAATCTGTCCAAATACGATTGTTGGTACGGAAAGACCGGGATCGAATTATATTCGAAAACCATTCCGTCTAGCTAATACGTGGAAATGTTAATTGAAGATGGAGCATTGAAGACCGTGGATCTTCATCAATGGAAGAACCACCTGTTGAATTTCTCTGGTTTAACGGTCAAAGATATTTTGACTTGTGATTCTATCGTGAGTGAAATCTTCGGATTGCAAGGACAACTCGTTACTGATCCTTATGGTGATACTTATATAGGGTGTGGTAGGAGGGTGCCTTCGGTTCATCCTGTTCCTGGATGACTTGTATGGACGAGTGTTTGACAAAGTATTTCCAAAGGAGTCACGTACGATGATTTCTTTAAACGTACCAAGTTGATGGCGGAGAAATGTACATTCTTTTATCAATTTGAGTATTTTTGCGGACGTCAATTAGTGATATCAAGCGGATCTGACGATGTGATATTCAAAGTAGATGGAGAGGTATTGTTCTAAAGGATAAGCTTAATCTATAGCCTCATCAACCGGGAAATGACATAAAATCAGGTAGGTCGCATGGCTATGTGGGTCACACCCATCAAAACGGTATATCGTTACCTGATCTGGTGAAATTAAATGCCTTCGGTTGTCTATTTTTATACATATGCTATTGGTTAGGTTGGATGGCCCTAACTCGTCGTGATGATATATTCGATACTCTAAAGCAAAGTGAGGGACCAGTCATGTTTAGCCTGGGTTGCAAGATGTTCTTGTTGAACCCCAATGTATTCATCTCCAGAGGTACATTGTTGGGAAGGTGGTCCCATACCTTGCCAGGAAATCCATTCTCCAATAAGAGTCCGCGATTTTGATTGTATATTATTTGTGTTGAGCGAGAGATGCAAGGGTTCTGTTAGATTAATATTTATTTGTATTTAGACACTATTATAATATCAGAAAAGATATTGATTTCAAAAATGATTTGGGTTATCGTAAGGTATAAACCGTCTGTATTTATGTGTGGATATGGTCTTACGATTATCTTTTTCTTTCGAAAAGATTTTGGACTTTGAAATCAAGTTGTGTGATACCTATAAACTCTGTGTGTTTTTCTCACTCTGGTTCACCAGACTGACCCGTCGTTTGTAATGCTCCAGTTAGACCGGGTCATACAAGTTCAGGTTATCGGATGCTGCGAAGTTCAGAGACGAACTGGAGATGTTCAGACGAATGATATTTAGTTGTTACACCCTGTGTGTTGTGTATGAGGGTAAATTATTATAAATGTCTAGATGTGTGATGTACTCTGATGATTGTAAGTATTATTTCAAAGCTCTCTACAAAAATTTATTTCTGTATTATATTTTGTTCTGCTGCGATGTGAGACTCTGTGATGTGTTGTTAGTTCTTCTTCTTCTGTTCTAATATTTCTTTCTTTCTTATCCCACCCTCTAATTTCTTTCTAATAACGTTCCTGTGTTTTCGATGCTTGAATGTTCGATATGGTGTTTTTGTGTCGATTCTCGGGGTCGAAAATCTGTGGGTCGTTACATTGGTATTAGTGCTATAGGTTTAGCAATAACCTTAGCTCTGTGGTATAACTCGATAGATATAGGATTAGTAATATCCTAGATTGAGTTGAGTGTATCTATATGAGAATGCGTATTTGTAGATTTTATATAGAAATGTTTTATATTATGTTGTTGATCGGTTCAAGTGTTGAGAAGCAATGAACTGGTAATGGACACGATATTATTTTGTAAAGAGGGTAAATGGAATAATTTTACCCGAATTATATTTTTGTATATAAAAGAAATATTTTAATCAAATTATTTAGATATTGTGTGTTGACCGGGTTAAATGGAATTCAAACTGAATTAGAAAATTTGGATTGAAACTTTACTTGGTTAAGTAAAATTAAAATAATAATGATTTGCAAATTGAAAATTTAATGGATATTAACTAAAGGGAAATCAATCGAATATTAATCGATTGATGTTCAAATATGATAAACTAGAGTAAATGTTATTAAATTGAATGTAAAGTTGGTTGAGTTGGTTGTGCATTGGTTGATGATTGATTATTGATTGGGTGTTAGATTGCTTAAATATAAATTCACCAACAGTTTAATATAAGAACTGAATGAACTGGAAATAAATTCCAGTATTATAAACTGGAATGAAATAACATATGAATTGAAATTAATAATTTAACCATGTTTTTTCAAATGGATTGCTACTGCAACGACCCGGAAAATCTGAACCAATTTAAATTTTTTAAATTGGCTATTTTGGTGGATTTTAAATATTTAAAATAAATATTTTAAATAATAACGATGAAAAGTAAGCTTGAATCGACATTTGAAAACGAATATAATTATTCTAATTATAAACAAGGCCTGAAATGGTGCAGTAGTTTCAAAATTTGAATTCAAACTTTGCCTAACGGTACCGGGTGCAAAACAAAACGGATTTTAGTGAAACCAAAAATATTTAAATCTGTTAGTGAATATCTTTCTAACGAATTTGAAAAATCGAAGTTTCATATTAGGAAGCAAAAGTTATGTCTAAATGAATTTTCAGAAAGCTCGCTATGGAGTTTATATAGCCCGTGAAAATGGCCATTTTGCAAACGAGCTCGGAATTCGATGAAACCACTTTTGTTGGATCCGAGATGTGAAGTTATTGCTAGGTTTCGAATTTCATAATTTTTGAAGCTAGTATGTGAGCATGGCAAAGGAAAATGTGTTTTGGTCAATTAAAGTTAAATTAGATCGACCAGAAAAGGGCCATTTTGAAAACAGGCTCAGAATTCGACGAAATTAGTTTTGTTGGGACCGTATCGTCAAAACATAGCTAGATTTATTTTTCTAGAATTTTCGATTCAGTTTGTGGCCCTGGCAAATTGAAATGTACGTTCAAATCAAATATTGAATGTTTTATATTTCAATTTGAAGGAAAACTGACTGAAACAGTCGAATGGGCCTACGAAACATATCCCATTGTGTTCGGAATGGTGGTAAAACGCTAGGGACGGCAGTCGTTGGGTCTGGATTGGGGTTCGTGAGAGAAAGAGGGTATTTCCGAAATTTAAAAATATATAAATAAATAAAATAATCTGATTGGTCAACGCATTCCTCTTCTTCCCCGTTACCCCCCTGAAGCGATGGCGGAATTCATCTCAACCTTCCCTCCTCTTTTTCTCTTCCATCTCGCAACGAAACCCAGTGACCCTTTGGAGGATTTTGTAGCCCTCTCCACCACCTTCAAATCCGACCCAGCCTCGCACCCAACAGTTGCGCCGTTCTCGAGATTCACGCCCGGGAAGTTCCGCCGTTAATCCTCGATTTGCGCGCCCCTCTGCACTTCAAACTGGACGAGGCTGGTAGCGCCGGGAAGCCATCTCGGAGCACTACGCCGCTGCGAAGCCTGATTTCCCTTAAGGTTCACGGATTTGAAGAAAATTCAAAACCTAGTTTTGAAGATTTAAAAAGAGGTACGACCATTTTAATATAAACTCTATTATAGCAATTTTAAGCGCTACGGTTTTTGATTTCACTGTAAAAATCATATCCTTTTCGTTTGTTGATGGAATTCAGTAAAACAAGAGACAGTGGACTCGTGTGGACATCTTCTACATTCTAGAAGAGACCGCATATTTTTCTGAGCCTTCAGCTATTTTTGGTGGAGTGGAACCCAACGTGAGATTTCTATATTATAAACGATATGGAAAACGACGATGTATAAATTATATAGTCGATGCACGAGTTATATAAGCGTTGTACACCTCTTGTATAAGCGTTGTATAAGTTGTACGTTCGATATATAAGTTATATATGCGTTGTAAAAATTATATATGTGTTGAAATAGAAGTGAAATGCTTATAATATATATATATATATATATATATATATGCCCCTCGTCCACAAACCATGGACGATATTTATTGATTGTGATTGGTGTGAAAATTGGTTGATAGCGAATGGTTGATTAAAATTGTTTGTGGTTGAAATTGATTGATCGTGGTTGAAAAATACCCGTTTGTAGTTGAGAATTATTTTGTTGAAACCACATAGGATTAGTTTGTGGAAATGAAAAATATATACATGCCGCCTGCGTGCGAACTAGATTCATGATTCCCCATTGTCAAAAGCTGCGAGGCTTTAAGGTAGAGCGAGGAGCCGTACTAGGGACGGCCCCGGTTTTAACTACCCTGCCGTTATGCTGCCGAAATTTTGAATAATATTCATGTGTTAGACATATTTTCATGTGTTGAAACTGTATTCGTGTGTTGAATAGAAATTCATCTATTTAACGACATTCATGTTTTGAAATAATTTTTTTTAAATATAAAAATCACCCTTTTATCCATATATATAAATTATAGAAAACCTTCATGTGTTGAATTGAAAATCATTCGTTGAATAGAAATTCATGTGTTGAATGGTATTCGTATTTTAAATATAAAAATCACCTTTTTACCTATATATATAAACTATAGAAAACCTTCATGTGTTGAATAGAAATTCATTCGTTGAATGGAAATTCATGTGTTGAATGGTATTCGTGTTTTAAATATAAAAATCACCTTTTTTTCTATATATACAAACTATAGAAAACCTTCATGAGTTGAATTGAAATTCACTCGTTGAATAGAAATTCATGTGTTGAATGCTATTCGTGTTTTAAATATAAAAATCACCTTTTTACCTATATATATATAAACTATAGAAAACCTTCATGTGTTTAATAGAAATTCATTCGTTGAATGGAAATTCATGTGTTGAATGGTATTCATGTTTTAAATATAAAAATCACCTTTTTATCTATATATATAAACTATAGAAAACCTTCATGTGTTGAATTGAAATTCAATCGTTGAATAGAAATTCATGTGTTTAATGGTATTCGTGTTTTAAATATAAAAATCACCTTTTTATCTATATATATATATATATATATATATACTATAGAAAACCTTCATGTGTTGAATTGAAATTCAATCGTTGAATAGAAATTCGTGTGTTGAATGGTATTCGTGTTTTAAATATAAAAATCACCTTTTTACCTATATATATAAACTATAGAAAACCTTCATGTGTTGAATAGAAATTCATTCGTTGAATGGAAATTCATGTGTTGAATGGTATTCGTGTTTTGAAATAAATTGTTTTATAATAAAAATCATATTTTTATCATTTATATGAACTATATAAAATAGTCGTGTTTTGAAAGAAATTGTTTAACAATAAAAATCATATTTTTATTATACACATGAATTGTTAAAAATAGTGAAATGTTGAAATAGAAGACAGTTGGATAAAAATATCATTTTTATCAAATGTATGAAAAGAATATAGTTTTGAAATCGAAGAATCGATATATATATATATATATAAATAGAATTGAAATAAATTAAATAACGAAGCTGCAGTTCGTGTTTTGAAACCGTGATTTCAAACGATTAGTGTGGGAGATCCGACCATTGGATTTTCCCGAAACCGAAACCGTTGGGTTCGCTTTGGAAATACCTTTCCAACGGCACCAACTTTGCAAAGATCCAATGGTTGGATTGTCTGGAATGTTAAATTCAAATCAGAAGAAAAACAGCGCCAGCGTCGATTATATTTATATATATATAAAAAAAATAATTAAAATAAATCTAATAACGACGTTGTAGTTCGTATTTTGAAATCGAAACTTCAACCGATTATACCGGGATATCCGACCGTCGGATTTTCCCAAAAACTGGAACCGTTGGGTTCGTTTTGAAAAGATCTTTCTAATGACATAAATTTTGTGAAGATCCAGCGGTTAGATTTTCAGATATGTGTAAATCAAATCTGAAGAAAAACAGCACCACGGCCGCGTTATGGCCCGAAGCGTCGTTTAAATAAATTGGCCATTTATAAGTAAAGAAAAATAGCGATAAATCGTTATAAAATATTATATACGATATGGATATGAAATTTAGAAACTAACTGAAGGTTGGCTAAGTCGAATGGTTTCCTGGGTTTTGATCTGATGTTGGTTTCGGCCTTCGGGTTAATATTTGGGGAATCGTTCTCTTACTGATTGACAGTTAGTGACTAATGAATTGAAATAAGGCGTATGTTGTGTTTGTGTAGCACTTGTTTATTATATACGAGAGTTGCTCAGAAAGGCCGGGTTTATGCCATTTTGAATAACTGAATCGACGATAAGAAATCGATGATGAAGACGATGGTCGAAGACCGGAGATCTTCACCTCGTTTGGATGGTAACCGATGTCCTGATTGGGAGGCATCCCGAAATGTGGATAATGAGTGGTGATCGTCCAGACGTACGTGGAAACCGATGGGTTTCCGAAGTATATGGTGCCTCCGGTTTCGTTCAGACCTAGAACGAACTTGCAAATGGACTGTGTGTCTGACATTGGAATTCATTCTGTGTGATTGATAGCCATCAGTTACATGGCATGAATTGCCTATGTGGCATGCTAAGATGCAATGATCAGGGCTTCTGTTGAAAAGCAAAGTCTTGTGGTTGATGATCAGAGCCCCGTCTGTGTGGCGTAGCTTTGTGTATAACGTGAATTCGCGAGCCTCACACCCCAGTATGAACCAGAAACGGGAGAAGGACCTCAGGGAGGGCATGCGCTTCCTTCTAGCTAGAGGTGGTGTCGGTGCTTAAACTGGCTGACATTTATACTATTTTTCACTTATGTGGTTGTTGCTGTTGCGAGGCGCCTCAGTTATATCGGTCGATCCGGGACCGATGGAGTCATTCGTTGGCTCATTGACGCCCCAAAGGGCGGGAAAACGTAGTGTTCAGGCATAATAATCCACATCGGTGGACCGGCCCTGACGATCCAAAGGGTTGATGTGTTTTGATCCTGAGACACGGGCTAGAGCGTCTCGAATTCGGTAAGGACTATCTTTTGCCTTGGTTCATGGTGGAAATCCAATTTCCAAATACGTGACTGTGCGGTTTTGATTGTAAACCTATATTTGGCGACATAGTGGCATGGGACGCTCATGTCGTCTATGATTGATATTTATGATTGTGTATGAAATTAGAAACTAACTGTAAACGAGATAAGATGGATGGTTTCCTGGGTATCGGTCTGATGTTGGTTTCGGCCTTCGGGGTTAATACCTATGGAATCGTTCTCTTACTATTTTACAGTTGGAGTCTGATTATCAAATAATTTGTTTTGCTTGTATCAAGCATATTTTGGTTGATATAAGGTAAAACTCTATCCTCCGGTTTGCGTTGCATTGTGTGATGGGACTTGAGTCTTATATCGGCTTCATTTTTATAAAAAGCATTGCGATGTTTAAAAGATTTAATTGTTTTAAAGCACTGGCAATCCAATGGAGTAAACCCGTTCCGCGAAAGTGGCATGGTCCTGTGATTAGCCAAAGTATAAAATGTGTTAATTAGATTTCTCATACCAGTCCCATGACTGACTCGTAGTTTGTTGCACTTGCAAACTCGTGTACCCCTTTTTCTACACGGGCATCCTTGTATTCAGGTATTAGCGGGCTTTTTCTGGATAGCTGGAGCTGAAGATGGATTCTATAATTTATCTCTTTTTATGCTGTTCAGCTCCTATTGTACATATTATGTTTGTTTTCCGCTGTAGACATTTATGTATAGCTGAACTGTATTTGTACTAAGTATGATCCTGTGTAACTCTGATGATTATTGTTTATCCAGTGATTATTTGTTCATTATCTAGTGTATTTATTTATTTCTGTTTGTCTATTATCTGTTTCTTTGTTATATTCCAAAGATTACCCTTAACACCATCAGTACGGGTTATTGGGTCGTCGCAACGTGGTATCGGAGCTTTGGTTAAGCTTAGTGTTGGAATATAACATATTAACGAACTCGTCAGAAATAGAACCAGTAGTGTTCTAGGACGGGTAACTCATTACACATAGGATCCGTAATATCCTAGTATGAGTAAAGAAGAATGAGATACACCCCAGTAGGCACATTTACATTTGAAGTATTTGTCTCTATATTTTGAAATATCTTTTCTGTTTACATGACACTTGATCTGCTATTTGCAGAAGTACTAGAAAATGAGTGTCAGAATCAGAAGGAATGCAGAACCAGATATTGAGGCCCTATTAATCAAGTATCGAAATATGGGTGGAATACCGTTCTCGGGCGAAGAATCTATTATGAAAACACAAGCTTGGATTCGATATGCAGAGAAAATCTTTGATGGTTTAAAGCTGAGGGATGACCAGAAAAGATTACTGTCATCTTGGGCACTTAAAGATGAAGCTTTGTTCTGGTGGGATTCGATTATTAAAGATAATCCAGAAGGTGATATCACCTGGGATAGATTCAAAGTGATTTTCCTAGAAAGATTTACTCCTCTTGAAGCAACTGAGAGGTTATGTGATGAATTTTCTTATCTGATACAAGGAGATATGACCATTCCAGAATATCATAAGAAGTTCAGCGAACTCTCTCATTTTGCCCCTCATCTAATTCAAAATCCGAAGAGGAAGAATCTGAGATTTATCAACGGGCTTCAAAGAAAATATCAGAATAGTGTAATAAGGAATGTGAAGCTTCCTTTTTCTGAAATGATATACATGGCTTACCAGTACGAGGATCTCGACAAGAAAGGTGTGTTATGCTACGAAGAGGAGGTCAGTTCTAGTAATAAAGTTGAGTCTGAAACTGATCGTTCTGAGGCCAATACGATGTCTGAGGTCAGTATCAAGCCTAAAGTCAATCGGAAAAGGGCCAGATCTAAGAAAGAACCAGTAACGACGGTCGTATGCAATAACTGCCATCAGAAAGGGCATTTGTCGATAAACTGCGGACCCTTAAAGAAACGAATCAAGAGGGGATCTAAATCTGAGAAAAAATTTCAAGAGAAAAGAGGGTGCAGTAAATGCCATCAGACTGGTCATCTTGCAAAGGATTGCTGGCTCTTAAAGAAGCCTGAAGTAGTTTAAGTGAATGAAGTGGCAGAAACTCCATCACCCTCAACTAGTCAGGAAAGGCCAGATGTTTTAGAAGGCACGCTAACTGTCAAAGATATTCCAGTTAAAGTACTATTTGACACCGGCGCGTCGCGAAGCTTTGTTGCAAAGAATGAAGTTAAGAAATTGGATTTGAATTTGAAGAAGCTCAAAGTACCAATGACGGTCCATAATCCGGTTGGGGGTTCCCTCGATCTCAGTTGGGTTTGTGGGGTGCCAGTTTCCTTTTCTCGTTATCGGTTCCCTACCATCGCAGTCTACATGAATTTTACAGAGTTTGATCTTATCTTGGGGTTAGACTGGTTGACCAAGTATGAAGCAGAGGTTAAATGCGTCGACAGAGTCGTTAAGGCGAAGATTAAATCAGGTGATTATATAACCATTCCCTGTGAAGGTCAGAATTCTAATAGAAAAGACTTCTGGGCAGCGTTGGATGTTTCTCCAACTCAATTAGAAAATATCCCTGTAGTCACAGAGAATATTCCTGACCTCATCAAAGATATTCCTGTCATCAAGAATTATGTGGATGTGTTCGAAGAAGCTGTCAGCTTACCTCCGCAAAGAGAAATTGATTTCAAGATTGCTTTAATTCCGAATGCTAGGCCAGTAGTGCACGCCATTCGGAGGATGACCCTAAAGGAGAAAGAAGAACTAGACAAACAAACACGACAGCTTGTATGGAAGGGTCTGATCATGCCTAGTTTCTCTGATTGGGGAGCAACAGCGGTGTTTGTCCCAAAGTCAGACGGTACTCTTCGACTATGTGTAGATTATCGTGACTTGAATAAGCAGACAATAAAGAATAAATATCCATTGCCGCGAATCGATGATTTATTGGATCGTCTGAATGGAGCACAAGTATTTTCAAGGATGGACCTAGCTACAGGCTTCCATCAGTTTCGTATTGCCGAAGAGTGTGTTCCAATGACAGCGTTCTGAGGTCCAGACTTATTCTACGAGTGGTTAGTAATGTCGTTCGGCTTATGTAACGCTCCAGCATACTTTGTCGATTTGATGAATCGAGTGTTCAGAGGAGTCCTGAATAAGTTTGTTCTGGTTTTTATTGACGATATTCTAATCTTCTCTAAGTCAAAGGCCGAGCATGAAAAACATTTGGAACAGGTTGTAGAAAGTCTGAGAAGGAATGTATTGAAAGCTAAACTTTCCAAATGTATATTATGGCAAGATGAAGTGAAATTTCTTGGCCACGTCGTATCAAAGGAAGGAATTGTTGTGGATCCAAGTAAAATCACAGCTATTCAAAACGAGAAACAGCCCAGTACTCCCACAGAAGTCCGCAGTTTTCTTGGATTGGCTAGTTATTATCGGAAGTTCGTTAAAGATTTTTCGAAGATATCTAGTCACTTAACGAAGCTTACAAAGAAGCACTCAAAATTCAAGTGGACTCCAGAATGTGAGGAGGCTTTTGAAGAGCTAAAGTTAAGATTAACAACTGCTCCAGTGTTAACAATCATCGATGACAATCAGGATTTAAAGGACTGGACAAATGCCTCTAGAGAAGGCCTTGGCGCAGTATTAATGCAAAGTGGTCAGGTTGTTGCTTATGCTAGCCACCGGCTGAAGCCACATGAAAAGAACTATGTCACTTATGATCTTGAGTTGTTGGCTATCGTATTTGCTTTGAAAATCTAGACACACTATCTCCTGGGTGAGAAATTCGAACTGTTTACATATCACCAGTCGTTAAAATATCTGTTCACCCAGAAAGACTTGAATCCGAGGCAGCAACGTTGTCTAGAATTTCTTGAAGCATACGATTTTGAGATTCTATACACTCCAGGGAAAGCCAATGTCGTGGCCGATGCGCTAAGTCGAAAGAATGTAATGATCGCCAGTTTTATCATTGCGACTTCTTCGATTGACAAGATATCTGCTCTCCAAAAAGACGACAAATTTATTAATGGAATGAGTCAGCAGATTCGTGAAGGAAATGCTTCAGATTTCCATCTCGATAGCGAAGGGATTCTTAGGTTACAAGGACGAATTCATGTCCCAGAAATTCCTGAACTCAGGAGAGATGTTCTTGATGAATGCCACAAATATAAGCTTAGTATCCATCCGGGTGTGAATAAAATGTATAACGACATCAAACGCACATTCTGGTGGAAGTCGTTGAAAAGAGACATCTCTATATATGTTAGAAGGTGCCCTACTTGCCAGCTAGTCAAAAGCGACCAACAGAAACTTGCTGGATTGTTGCAACCGCTGGACGTTCCAGGTTGGAAGTGGGAACATATTTCCATGGACTTCATAGATGGTTTGCCCAGAACCAAGAAAGGAAATGACAGTATTTGGGTGATCGTAGATCGCTTCATGAAGACCGCCCATTTCATACCTGTCAGATCGAACCGAACTGCTCAGAGTCTGGCGCAGATATATTTCAAGGAAATAGTTAGACTACACGGAGTGCCGATGAGTATAGTTAGTGATAGAGATCCAATATTTACTAGCAAATTCTGGGAGGCATTTCAAGTAGAGATGGGAACGAAGCTGAACTTGAGCACCGCTTATCATCCTCAGACAGATGGTCAGACTGAGAGGGTGAATCGTATACTGGAAGATCTATTGCGGGCTTGTGTTGTAGATTTTGGTGGATCATCGGAAGACCATCTGCATTTGGCTGAATTCTCATATAACAACAGCTACTAGGCGAGCCTGACAATGTCACCATTCGAAGCGTTGTTTGGTAGGCCGTGCCGATCTCCTGCTTGTTGGGTCGCACTAGGCAATAGACTTGTATTGGGACCTGATATGATCCGAGAGGCTACTGACAAAGTCGATTTCGTTAAGAAACGATTACTCACCTCTCAAAGCCGACAGAAGTGCTACGCCGATAAGAGAAGAAGAGATATATCATTTGCTGTTGGCGACTATGTATATTTGAAAGTATCACCGATGAGAGGAGTTATCTGGTTCGGTAAAACAGGGAAATTGGCGCCCAAATTCATTGGTCCATTTCCTATTCTGGAACGGATTGGAACTCTCGCATATAGGGTTCAATTGCCTGATTGGTTGCCTGGAGTACATGATGTGTTTCACATATCTCAACTTCGAAAGAACGTTCATGATCCAGACTTGATCGTGGAAGAAGCAGCTCAACAAGATATTGAAATTACTCCAGAATTGGCTGTGAGAAGAGAGCCGCTCAAGATTATCGGCAAAGAAACCAAAGAGCTGAGGAACAAGAAGGTTCACTTAATCAAAGTGCGATGGAGTGGTGATCCGCGAGATTGTACTTTGGAAACTGAGGAGAGCATTCAGAAAGCCTATCCTAGGTGACGAGTGGATATCTCTGATTGACTCCGGTGCAAGGTACATTTACCATACTTTGCATTACCAATTAGTTCTCTACTCTGTGGTTATTTTCTTTCCATGGATGTGCATTTTTAATTCTATAGTCTGAATGATTTTAAAAGAGTATAGAAATTGATTAGTATATTTGTGAAAAAAATTAAAAACAAATTGCTTGTTGTTTGCATTGTGTGATAGTAAATTGGATTAATTAAATTATTGAAACGATAGTTCATTTAATCAATAATAAAATGATTGGATTAATTAAATTATTGAAACGATAGTTCATTTAATCAATAATAAAATGAATTGTAGAATTTATTCATTTAAATCACACATAGAACTGATTTAAAAATAGATAGAAATATATACATGTGCATTATATATGTTTGAACAGGTAATTGGATTAGCTATTGAGTAAAGAATTTATTTGCGTGCCCGACAAATAGGTAAACCTTAATGAGTTGGATGCGAAATATTATTATATCAACTCCTGTGAATGCCATTGGATGCGGAGTGCTGGTTATTCTGTATGCAAAAATAAATGTCGCCATAGGATAGTAACAATTAATTTTGAACTACGCTACATGGCATACTTCTTGAAGATAGGCATACTTCATCATATACCACATAAGCATTTGGAGCTTATGTGACGAGGTGGAAGATTTACCATACGATCGAGAGGCTTGTATGGCGATGACTATATATTACAGGTTGAACTGATGATGATATGGACCATATAAAATTGTAAAGATAAATTGTCAGATTAATAAAAACCCCACACGGGTCTAGAGTTGACAATAATCACATCTCTCTAGTCATTAGTTACGGCACATGGATTACTTATTTCCCACACTGGACGAGGTGACGAGAATTTATTCTCTGGAGCAATTAAAATACACACTCCCTCAGGCTTTGACAGGGTGACGAGAATTTATTCTCTGGAGTTATTATCTATACACGCTCCCCTGTAAACACCAGAATATATCACTATAAATATGTGTATGCTTTATAGGTTTTATTGGGTACCTAATACGGCCCAATAAATTTCCAAACCCCTCCCCGTACAAAGGATGTTATGGCGAAATTTTTCGAAAATTCCGGGTGTTAGCCAATTTTTAAAGAATTTGAAAATTCTCAGAAACTGAAAAGTTGGAGAATGGAAGCCAGATTGAACGTAGTGTTGATTAATCAAACCACTTTCGACTTTGTTCCTGTAACAACCCGCACCTACATCCGCGCAAGATATTGTCCCCAACTTTGCCACCGTATAGGTGTGGGGTTTTGTTCCTCAAAAGGCCTCGGCTAAGTTTCGAGATCCGCCACCACATGGCGTTGCCACACAGGCTGAGCCAACCTCATTACTAACACCGATATTGTCCCTACTTTGCCACCTCTTAGGTGTAGGATTTTCCATCACTAGGCCTCGGCGTACGTAAGAGATAGACTCTACTATATAAGTACCCACTTCACACAGGCTTCCACGATGTGGGACTTAGGGGTGCTACAGTTCCATTTCGGGGACGAAAAGTTTTAAGTGAGGGAGATTGTAACGACCCAGAAAATCTAAACCAATTTAAATTTTTTAAATTGGCTATTTTGGTGGATTTTAAATATTTTAAATAGATATTTTAAATAATAACGATGAAAAATAAGCTTGAATCGATATTTGAAAACGAATATAATTATTCTAATTATAAACAATGCCTGAATTGGCGCGATAGTTTCAAAATTTGAATTCAAACTTTGCCTAACGGTACCGGGTGCAAAACAAAACAAATTTTAGTGAAACCAAAAATATTTAAATCTGTTAGTGAATATATTTCTAACGAATCTGAGAAATTGAAGTTTCATAGTAGGAAGCAAAAGTTATGGCCAAATGAATTTTCAGAAAGTTCGCTATAGAGTTTATATAGCCCGTGAAAATGGCCATTCTGCAAACGAGCTCGAAATTCGATGAAACCACTTTTGTTAGATCCGGGATGTGAAGTTATTGCTATGTTTCAAATTTCATAATTTTTGAAGCTAGTATGTGAGCGTGGCAAAGGAAAATGTGTTTTGGTCAATTACAGTAAAATTGGATCGACCAGAAAAGGGCCATTTTGCAAACGGGCTCAGAATTCGACGAAATTAGTTTTTTTTTGGGACCGTATCGTCAAAACATAGCTATATTTATTTTTATGGAATTTTTCGAATCAATTTGTGGCCCTGGAAAATTGAAATGTACGTTCAGATCAAATATTGAATGTTTTGTATTTCAATTTGAAGGAAAACTGACTGAAACAGTCGAATGGGCCTATGAAACATATCCCATTGTGTTTGGAATGGGGGTAAAACGCTAGGGACAGCAGTCGTTGGGTCTGGATTGGGGTTCGTGAGAGAAAGAGGGTATTTTCGAAACTTAAAAATATATAAATAAATAAAATAATCTGATTGGTCAACGCATTCTTCTTCTTCCCCGATACCCCCCTGAAGCGATGGCGGAATTCATCGCAACCTTCCCTCCTCTTTTTCTCTTCTATCTCGCAATGAAACCCAGTGACCCTTTGGAGGATTTTGTAGCCCTCTCCACCACCTTCAAATCCGACCCAGCCTCGCCCCCAACATTTGCGCCGTTCTCGAGATTCACACCCGGGAAGTTCCGCCGTTCATCCTCGATTTGCACGCCCCTCAGCGCTTCGAACTGGACGAGGCTGGTAGCGCCGGGAAGCCGTTTCGGACCTCTATGCTGCTGCGAAGCCTGATTTCCCTTAAGGTTCACGGATTTGAAGAAAATTCAAAACCTAGTTTTGAAGATTTAAAAAGGAGGCACGACTATTTTAATATAAACTATATTATAGCAGTTTTAAGCGCTACGGTTTTTGATTTCACTGTAAAAATCATATCTTTTTCGTTTGTTAACGAAATTCACTGAAACAAGAGACAATGGACTCGTGCGGACGTCTTCTACATTCTAGAAGAGACCGCATATTTTTCTGAGCCTTCTGCTAATTTTTGGTGGAGTGGAACCCAATGTGAGATTTCTATATTATAAATGATATGGATAACGATGATGTATAAATTATATAGTCGATGTACGAGTTATATAAGCGTTGTACACCTCTTGTATAAGCGTTGTATAAGTTGCACGTTCGATATATAAGTTATATATGCGTTGTAAAAATTATATATGTGTTGAAATAGAAGTGAAATGCTTATATAATATATATATATATATATATATACACACACACACGCCCCTCATCCACAAACCATGGACGATATTTATTGATTGTGATTGGTGTGAAAATTGGTTGATAGCGAATGGTTGAGTAAAATTGTTTGTGGTTGAAATTGATTGATCGTGGTTGAAAAATACCCGTTTGTGGTTGAGAATTATTTGGTTGAAACCACATACGATTAGTTTGTGGAAATGAAAAATATATACATGCCGCCTGCTTGCGAACTAGATGCATGATTCCCCATTGTCAAAAGTTGCGAGTCTTTATGGTAGAGCGAGGAGTCGTACTAGGGACGACCCTGGTTTTAACTACCCTGCCGTTATGCTGCCGAAATTTTGAATAATATTCATTTGTTAGAATTATTTTCATGCGTTGAAACTGTATTCATGTATTGAATAGAAATTCATCTATTTAACGACATTCATGGTTTGAAATTAATTGTTTTAAATATAAAAATCACCCTTTTATCCATATATATAAATTATAGAAAATCTTCATGTGTTGAATTGAAATTCATTCGTTGAATAGAAATTCATGTGTTGAATGGTATTCGTGTTTTAAATATAAAAATCACCTTTTTACCTATATATATAAACTATAGAAAACCTTCATGTGTTGAATAGAAATTCATTCGTTGAATGGAAATTCATGTATTGAATGGTATTCGTGTTTTAAATATAAAAATCACCTTTTTATCTATATATATAAACTATTGAAAATCTTCATGTGTTGAATTGAAATTCATTCATTGAAAGAAATTCATGTGTTGAATGGTATTCATGTTTTAAATATAAAAATCACCTTTTTACCTATATATATAAACTATAGAAAACCTTCATGTGTTGAATAGAAATTCATTCGTCGAATGGAAATTCATGTGTTGAATGGTATTCGTGTTTTAAATATAAAAATCACCTTTTTATCTATATATATAAACTATAGAAAACCTTCATGTGTTGAATTGAAATTCATTCGTTGAATAGAAATTCATGTGTTGAATGGTATTTGTGTATTAAATATAAAAATCACCTTTTTATCTATATATATAAACTATCGAAAACCTTCATGTGTTGAATTGAAATTCATTCGTTGAATAGAAATTCATGTGTTGAACAGTATTCATGTTTTAAATATAAAAAACACCTTTTTACCTATATATATAAACTATAGAAAACCTTCATGTGTTGAATAGAAATTCATTCGTTGAATGGAAATTCATGTGTTGAATGGTATTCATGTTTGGAAATAAAATTTTTTATAATAAAAATCATATTTTTATCATTTATATGAACTATATAAAATAGTCGTGTTTTAAAATAAATTGTTTAACAATAAAAATCATATTTTTATTATACACATGAATTGCTAAAAATAGTGAAATGCTGAAATAGAAGACAGTTGGATAAAAATATCATTTTTATCAAATGTATGAAAAGAATATAGTTTTGAAATCGCAGAATCGATATATATATATATATATATAATTGAAATAAATCGAATAACGAAGCTAAAGTTCGTGTTTTGAAACCGTTTGAAACCGTGATTTCAAACGATTAGTGCGGGAGATCCGACCATCGGATTTTCCCGAAACCGAAACCGTTGGGTTTGCTTTGGAAATACCTTTCCAACGGCACCAACTTTGCAAAGATCCAACTGTTGGATTGTCTGGAATGTTTAATTCAAATCTGAAGAAAAATAGCGCCAGATCGATTATATTTATATATATATATATATATATATATATATATATATATAATTAAAATAAATCGAATAACGACGCTGCAGTTTGTATTTTGAAATCGAAACTTCAAACGATTGTACCGAGAGATCCGACCATCGAATTTTCCCAAAAACTGGAACCGTTGGGTTCGTTTTGAAATGATCTTTCTAATGATATAAATTTTGTGAAGATCTAGCGGTTAGATTTTCAGATATGTGTAAATCAAATCTGAAGAAAAACAGCGCCACGGCCGCGTTATGGCCCGAAGCGTCGTTTAAATAAATTGGCCATTTATAAGTAAAGAAAAATAGCGATAAATCGTTATAAAATATTATAAACGATATGGATATGAAATTTAGAAACTAACTGAACGTTGGCTAAGTCGAATGGTTTCCTGGGTTTTCATCCGATGTTGGTTTCGGCCTTCGGGGTTAATATTTGGGGAATCGTTCTCTTACTGATTGACAGTAAGTGACTAATGAATTGAAATAAGGCGTATGTTGTGTTTGTGTAGCACTTGTTTATTATATACGCGAGTTGCTCAGAAAGGCCGGGTTTATCCCATTCTGAATAACTGAATCGATGATAAGAAATCGAAGATGAAGACGGTGGTCGAAGACTGGAGATCTTCACCTCGTTTGGATGGTAACTGATGTCCTGATTGGGAGGCATCCCGAAATATGGATAATGAGTGGTGTTCGTCTAGACGTAGGTGGAGATCGATGGGTTTGCGAGGTATATAGTGCCTTCGGATTCGTTCAGACCCAGAACGGACTTACAAATGGACTGTGTGTCTGACATTGGAATTCATTCTGTGTGATTGATAGCCATCAGTTACATGGCGTGAATTGCCTGTGTGGCATGCTAAGATGCAATGATCAGGGCTTATGTTGAAAAGAAAATCTTGTGGTTGATGATCAAAGCCCTGCCTGTTCGGCGTAGCTTTGTGTATAACGTGAATTCGCGAGCCTCACAACCCGGTATGAACCAGAAACGGGAGAAGGACCTCAGGGACCGATGCGTTTCCTTCTAGCTAGAGGTACTGTCGGTGCTTAAACTGGCTGACATTTATACTATTTTCACCTATGTGGTTGTTGCTGTTGCGAGGCGCCTCGTTTATATAGGTCGATCCGGGACCGATGGAGTCATTCGTTGGCTTATTGACGCCCCAGAGGGCAGGGAAGCGTAGTGTTCAGGCATAATAATCCACATCGGTGGACCGGCCCTGACAATCCAAAGGGTTGATGCATTCTGATCCTGAGACACGGGCTAGAGCGTCTCGAATTCGGTAAGGACTATCTTTTGCCTTGGTTCATGGCGGAAATCCAATTTCCAAATACGTGACTGTGCCGGTTTGATTGTAAACCTATATTTGGTGACATAGTGGCATGGGACGCTCATGTCGTCTATGATTGATATTTATGATTGTGTATGAAATTAGAAACTAACTGTAAACGAGATAAGATGGATGGTTTCCTGGGTATTGGTCTGATGTTGGTTTCGGCCTTTGGGGTTAATACCTATGGAATCGTTCTCTTACTATTTTACAGTTGGAGTTTGATTATTCAAATGATTTGTTTTGCTCGTATCAAGCATATTTTGGTCGATATAAGGTAAAACTCTATCCTCCGGTTTGCATTGCATTGTGTGATGGGACTTGAGTCTTATATCAGCTTCATTTTTATAAAAAGCATTGTGATGTTTAAAAGATTTAATTGTTTTAAAGCACTGGCAATCCAATGGAGTAAACCCGTTCCGCGAAAGTGGCGTGTCCTGTGATTAGCCAGAGTATGAAATGTGTTAAGTAGATTTCTCATACCAGTCCCATGACTGACTCGTAGTTTGTTGCACTTGCAAACTCGGGTGCCCCTTTTTCTACATGGGAAGCCTTGTATTCAGGTATTAGCGGGCTTTTTCAGGATAGCTGGAGCTGAAGATCAATTCTATCATTTATCTCTTTTTATGCTATTCAGCTCCTATTGTACATATTATGTTTGTTTTCCGCTGTAGATATTTATGTATAGCTGAACTGTATTTTTACTAAGTATGATCCTGTATACTGTGTAACTCTGATGATTATTGTTTATCCAGCGATTATTTGTTCATTATCTGGTGTATTTATTTATTTCTGTTCTGCTATTATCTGTTTCTCTGTTATATTCCAAAGATTACCCTTAACACCGTTAGTACGGGTTTTGGGGTCGTCACAGCTACTCCATGTTTGGTATGGAAATTTGATTGGTTGTACTTGTTGAGTAATGAATGTTGATTAAATTTCATGAATTTGTTGCTTACACGATGATCTGAGTTAAGTACAGGTGCCATATAGTGATGGGAGTTGAATTTGGTTGAATAAATTGCAAGTATATTGAGCAAATATGCTCAATAGCGCTCTAAAAAGGTACGCCTACGCGAAAATATAATTTTTGGGTTTTTGAATTTTGTTTTCCGACCGGGTTGGTCGATGTATATATATTATTTGTTACTGCGATTACTTAGATGTCACTCCGTACAGGGGAGATTCTGTCGATATTTTCCAGGAATTTAAGGTGACAGAAAATTTCCAATATTTTTGAGAATTTTATTTTACCATAATAAATCATTTCCCATTTTAAAATAAAATGGATTTTAAAAATAATGGGTTTGTAACATTTTCCTACCTTTAGTAATTTCGGGGACAAAATTCTATTAAGGGGGGAAGAATGTAATGTCCCGTATTTTGGTAGCTGAATATTTAATTTAATTTATTATTTTAAATATTATATTTGGAATATTAATCGATTTAATATTGAATTCGATTATAAGTTAGAACGTTAAATTTATAATTTATTTAAATCGTGCTCGAAATGGCGCTGTAATTCGTAATATCGAATTTTGAACTTTAACTAGAAGTACATGATCCGATATAAGTCGGATTTCTGTGAAACAAGAAATGTTGGAATCTAGTTGATTATGATTTTCATATGAAAGAGAAAAATCCAGATTTCGTTTTATAGATTGTTAGTTATGTACAATTCAAATTTTAAAATAGTCGCTATGGAAATCGTTATTAAAATTTAATGATTATTCAATGAAATAATAGGGTTTTAATATAATTTGGACACCGTCTTGACTCGAAATTGATGATATCGAGTTGTATAACTATATGATAATTTTATTTGGATAAATATGATGATAATAATTTATTTTTATTTTTATTTGAATTATTTTCGAATTTAAATAATATTTTATTCGATATTACATAAGCCTTCAAAATAGCGATTTTGCAAAAGCGCTCAGTTTTCGACCAAATCAGTTTCATTGGAACCGTATCGTTAAATTATTGTATGAAAATCAAATTTCATGGCAAACCGATATCGTGTGTGACTTCGGTGGCCGAAAATGCCTTTGTTTCTATTTAATCGTTTAGATAATTTAGACATGAGTAACTTTAAACGAATAGACGACTGGCCAAACGAACTCCAAATTTGATGAAACAAGATTTATTGGATCCGTTAGGAAGAGGTCTAGTAAAATATCAAGGTCTCATATTTTTTGGATTTTTTCTGTAATTATAGGAATTTTAAACGCTTGATTTTCATCGATATTTATAAATGACTTTTCACAAACGACCTCGAAATTCGACGAAACTTGTCCCATTGGATTCGGAATATTTTTTTATGTTAGGATTACATATTTGTTTGTCAAAAACAGAGGGTTTATGTAGGTAATTTGACACATTTCTTCAAACAAAGTTTGGTTAGATTAAAATAATATTTTGTTATCCCATTCCTATATATATAGTGAAGCGTAAGCCCTATTTTGCCAAATGCGTGGTCAATGCAGTCAATGCTATAAAGCCGGCTCCACCACATAATTGAACGATCAGAAATTCACCACTATCTTCCTCCTCAATCTTCCAATTCACTCATCAATCAAAGAAATATCTTACTACAAATATCTCCAACTTAACGAGGTGCATCTATTGAACGGTAGAGATGGATTTTTGTGTACGGATGTAGCTGGAATCGGAGCTACGAACGTTATCGGTTTTGGGGCAGCTGGATGCGAACGACAAAGCTTGGATGGATCGCGTTCGGGCCGAAGGAGCGTGGGACTGAGGCACAACAGCTGGTGAAGTCAGATCATGTTCATGGTGTACGGTTTGGGCGCGGTGGACTTGGATGAGGTGGCAGCGTGGTTTGGTAGGTGTTGATGATGGGATAAACGAAGTAGCGTGAGTGAAATGGAATGGTGCAGGTCCTGGAATTAACGATGGAGTACAGGAAGTATAAAACTAAAACCTGATGTTGGAAATATGAAGGAGGGAAGTCTGGAGTTAAATTTCAATACATGAAAATGGGTTTGAAGGGATATGTGCAGTGATGGGTCGCAATATTGGTAGCAGGGTGCGTTGACTTTGAACAAGGACTGGAAAAAAAATAGAAGCATGGCAGGGAATTTCGAAAAAGAAAAAAAGGAAAGAAAGATATAAACATGGAGTTGCGGTGGGTGTTTCAGATGGGATAGAGGTGGAAAGGCATATTGGAGTGGTGTGTGAGTTTGATGAAAAAGGAGAAGTTGATTTTTCAAAGAAGACAGGTGTACTGTGTGCGTTAAAATGGAAGCCGGATGCATTCACGGGTTTGCAAAAATAATGGATCGGGGTTTCTTGTCTAAGTGAAAGAATTTGGAGCGCGTCAGTTCTTTGAAGTGGGCGGCATGATTGAGTAAGGCCCAAACAAAAAAAAAGAAATTTAAGTTTTATTTAAATAGATTATTATATACAAACTTATAACATCAATAATTATATTATTAAATTGTAAGTGATCATAACATTTTAATCGTGACAGTTATCATGGTGCAGCAGTAGAATTTTGAACGATGGAAGCAATATGAGTAATATCAGCCTTATTATGTAAATGGAAATAAAGTTATTTTGTTTTACTGAACTAATTAATAAGTTAATTAGTTCTAAATGAAATCACCAAACTAAAATTTATAACTCATTCGTACATTGTCAGAATTGGACCCATGAAACGCTAGAACCGTATTGAAGATAGCAACATTTTGGAATTTGTCTGAACAAAGCTATATACAATTGAAATTTACAGTTATATTGAACGATTATTTAAATTAACTGTAACCGAACGGATCAAATTAATGTGAGCTAAACTCACTCAGTTCTTCCCACTTATATTTTGTGTAAGTCGGGTTTTTATTTTGTGTGCTATTGTTGCTAATGATTGATTGTTTGTTATTTATATAATCATATTTTAATTGAATTTCTGAAATTAAACGGTATTTAATTTCAGTGAAAACCAAATCGTTATTTTAACGATTGGTCCCAATTAAGGTAACTTACCTTAATGGTCACGTTTATAAAATAAACACGTTTAATCAAATGAATTGTTTGAATTGTTATGGTTGTGTTAAATAAATTGGTTGATATTGAACTATCGTTATTGACTGTTATGAAAACCATTATTCGTTTGAATTGAATGATTATATCTGAGATAACGTATTGGAGTGCAGGGAAGGACAGATTGGAGGGATTCAACGGGATTCCTCAAATACACTTAATGTTATTTATTTTCATATTATCATTATATGAACAGTTTAAACCCGTCTATTGAAATGATTGATTTTATTGTTGACCTAAAATTCAACATTTGTTCCGTTTTAAACCAATGAGTGATATTGGTTGACTAATTGACAGTATATGGCCTATAAATCAATCATTGTATAAAGATGGATTTACCGTCGGATGAATCGACCGTAATGAAGTTATAAATTTATTTTATAATTGGATATAAATTTTTAAATATATTATTTAAAATGAAGTTTATAAAAGGGAAATATACCAAACACATATATGTGGATTGTTTTAACCGCCAATCACCATTTTTATACCAAAAAATCAGGTGTGTGCGAAGCACGTGCCTCATCTTACTTATTAAATGATTTATAAAGCTAATTCGCATATTACTAAAATGAATAGGTGTGACGACCCCAAACCCCGTACTGACGGTGTTAAGGGTAATCTTTGGAATATAACACATAAACAGATAATAGCATAACATAAATAAATAAATACACAAGATAATGAACAAACAATCACTGGATGAACAATAATCATCAGATTTACACAGTACACAGCTTCATACTTAGTACAAATACAGTTCAGTTATACATAGATGTCTATAGTGGAAAACAAACATAATATGTATAATAGGAGCTGAATAGCATAAAAAGAGATAACTGATAGAATCCATCTTTAACTCCAGCTATCCAGAAAGAGCCAGCTAAAACCTGAATACAAGGCCGCCCATGTAGAAAAAGGGGCACCCGAGTTTGCAAGTGAAAAAAACTACGAGTCAGCCATAGGACTGGTATGAGAAATCTACTTAACAAATTATATAATTTGGCTAATCACAAGACCATGCCACTTTTGCGGAACGGGTTTACTCCATTGGATTGTCAGTGCTTTAAAACAAGTAAATCTTTAAAACATCGCAATGCTTTTTATAAAAATGAAGCCATTATAAGACTCAGTTCCCATCACACAATGCAACGCAAACCGGAGGATAGAGTTTTACCTTATAATGGCCAAAATATGATTGATACGAATAAAACAAAAGCATTTGATATTATCACTAGTGTTTATATGTTTTCAAAAACAATTTCAATCATAACTATCAATCATAGATGGCATGGCTACCATATATCATGTCGCCATATATATACAATCAAAGCCGCACGGTGTCGTATTTGGAAATTGGATTTCCATCCTGAACCAAGGCAAAAGATAGTCCTTTCCGAATTCGAGACGCTCTAGCCTGTGTCTCAGGACCCAAACACAGGTGGGCCCTTGGATCGTCAGGGTCGGTCCACCGATGTGGATTAAAATGCCTGAACACTGTGTTTCCCCGCCCTTTGGGGCGTCAATGAGCCAACGAATGGCTCCATCGGCTTCACATAGTCACCGATATATCCGAGGCGCCTCGCAATAGCAACAACCACATAGGTGAAAATAATATAAATGTCAGCCAGTTTAAGCACTGACACCACCTCTAGCTAGAAGGAAACACATTCCCTCCCTGAGGTCCTCTCCCGTTTCTGGTTCATACCGGAGTGTGAGGCTCGCGAATTAACGTTATACAAAAAGCTATGCCACACAGGCGGTGCTTTGATCATCAACCACAAGACTTCGCTTTTCAACAGAAGCCCTGATCACTGCATCTTAGCATGCCACACAGGCAATTCACACCATGCAACTAATGGCTATCAATCAAACAGAATGAATTCCAATGTCAGACAAACAGTCCATTTGCAAGTCCGTTCTGGGTCTGAACGAAACCGGAGGCACTATATACCTCGCATACCCATCGATCTCCACGTACGTTTGGACGATCGCCACTCATTATCCATATTTCGGCATGCCTCCCAATCAGGACATCAGTTACCATCCAAACGAGGTGAAGATCTCCGGTCTTCAACCACCGTCTTCATCTTTGATGTAACAACCCGGAAATGCGAGCCAGTTTAAAATTTTTATTTTGGCGATTTTAGCAAATTTTGAATATTTTAAATGAATTATTTTAAATAATAACGACCTAAAATTTATTTTGAATATAATTAGAAAGTATATATTTATATACGTCGTCGTTAGAATACAAATATTTATTTTAATTTTAAAAAAGGAATTGAAAATAGCTCGGTAATTCGATAATTCAATTTCAAACTTCAATTGAACATACCGGGTGCAAAATAAACCGGATTTTAGTGAAACCAAAAATAATAGAATCTATTTGTGAATATATTTCCAATGAATCCGAAAAATCGAAATTTCATAGCGAGAATCAAAAGTTATGTCCAGTTGAAATTTCAGGATAGTCGCTATGGAATTTCGGCCTTTAAAAATAGCCATTTTGCAAACGACCTCTAATTTCGACGAAACCACTTTTGTTGGATCCGTGATGTCAAGTTATTGCTAGGTTTCAAATTTCATAATTTTTCGAATCAATATGTGGGTGTGGCAAAGGAAAACGCGTTTGACCATTTTCAATTGATTTTAATCGACTGGAAATTGGCCATTTTTCAAACGGTCTCAGAATTCGAAGAAACTAGTTTTGTTAGGACCGTATCATCAATACGAAGCTAAAAAATATTTTTTTGGAATTTTTCGGGTCCGTATGTGGCCCCAGTAAATTGAAATGCGCGTTCAAATTCAATATATAAAGTTATATTTTGATTTTGACGAAAACTGATCAAAACGATCGAATCAGCCTACGATACATATCCCATTGTGTTCGGAATGGGATTAATTAGCTAGGGTCGACAGGCAGTGTGTCTCCTTTCGAGGTCGAAAATAAAAGTTGCTTTTTGAAATTAAATAAAAAAATAATAATTCACCCTCTCTCCTTATACTCTCAGCCCCCCTATTTCTTCAAATCGTTCAAGCAAAAAAAAAGAAAAATAGTAGCCACCCCTCTAGCGCGCCACCCATCGCCGACCTCCCGCTATCACCGTCACCACCACCGACCACCAGAACCCCCCCCCCCCCCCTCGCGCGCGCTTCCCTCTCCTCTACCCCCACGCAGCCGCCGCCACCCTGCTGAAACCCACCGCCGTTACTTCCTTGGCCCATCACCATTGACCGCGACCCCCCATCCGCGAGCACCAAAGCAGACGCCACCCAGAAACGCGCAACCACCCCAAAGTCCGTTGGTAAATTCCTCTTTTAGTTTATTTTAAATAATTAGGGTAATTTAATTAAGACAATAATTGTAAATCAGTTTTATATATGTATAAATTCACATTGAATTTATTTTCTGTTTTTTTTATGTAGATAAAAAGTTAGGTTTTTACTATATAAAGTTTTAATGATATAAGCGTGTTAAAGATGCGATTTTTATATAGTAGAAATAATAAAGATGCGATTTTTATATAGTAGAGTAATAAAGATGTGATCTTTATAGTAGTAGCAATGTAAAGATACGATTTTTATGAAGTAGAAAGAATAAAAATATGATTTTTATTATATATATTGAAATAAAAATGTGATTTTTATAGTGATGAAATAAAAACGAAATCTTTATTTTTAAAAAGGCGAAATCTTTATTTTTGAAAAGGCGAAAACTTTATTTTTTAAAAGGCGAAATCTTTATATAGAGAATAGCGTGATAAAAATATAATCTTTATTATATGAACATCGTTGTAAAAATAGTATTTTTATCTATATAATTGTGATGTAAAAACAGAATTTTTATCTATATAGTAGCGATGTAAAAATAGAATTTTTATCTGTATAGTAGCGATGTAAAAATAGAATTTTTATCCATATAATAGCGATGTAAAAATAGAATTTTTATCTATATAGTAGCGATGTAAAAATAGAATTTTTATCTATATAGTAGCGGTGTAAAAATAGAATTTTTATCCAAATGGAGTGATTATAAAAATATGATTTTTAAATTGAAAGTGAACAAATAGAAATGTGATCTTTATTTTAAAGACAACAGTATAAAAATGAGGTTTTATATATGTAGTGGCTACAGGCAACAAAAGTGACAAAAGGCGAGAACAACGATGACTTCTACATAAGAAGAGTTGAGGCGTTTGGATTAGCTAGTCGGTGAGAACTTCTCACTTTAAATCTTGTTTTTCTAGTTAAATTATATACTAGGATGCAGACGGTGTTTAGTAGCACCCGGCACCAGTCATCCACAGACCATGGATGGCTTGTATGTTTGATTGTTTGTTGTGATGAAAATTGATTGTGTGACGTGAAATAAAATATTTGTATAGTTAAAAATATTTTATCATTAAAAATATTATTTTTAACGTGTGTGTATGTGAATAAAAATATGTGTTTGTTGATTTGAAACCCCACACGGGTGTTGGGATGATATTTGAAGTCCACTCTTCCCGATTGATTAGTTGTATGTCGATCGATTGATTGACAGGCTGTTATAAGCGTTAGATATCTATATTTGATGCTTATACAGTGTGGTGCACTTTGGATGATGATTGATTATTTATTGTTGTGATTATATACATGTGTTGTATGGAATCCATATAATTAACGTTATATGGTAATTGATTGGGCCTCATCCCAATTGGGAAAATAAAGAATAATCATGTGTTGAAAATTATCATGTGTTGAAAGAAATATTTTAACAATAAAATTTACATCTTTATCATATTTAAAGTTAGAAACTAATTGGAAAATAGATAAGATGAGTGATTTCCTGGGTATTGATCTGATATTGGTTTCGGCCTTCGGAGTTAATATTTAGGGAATCATTCTCTTACTACTTTACAGTTGGAGTCTGATTTGAAAATCAAACGATAAATACCATAATTTTATAAAAGATATTAAATAACAAAAATAGTCATGTGTTGAAAGTGCTCATGTGTTGAGAATATTCATGTGCTGAAAGAAATATATATTCATGTGTTGAATAGAATAAATATTCATTTGTTAAATAGAAGAAAGAATTTATTGAAATATATAAAGCCGTGTTGATTAGAGATGCGCCATTTTGACATGAGCGATATTTATATCGATTATATTCGTTTTTAAAATGATTATAGAGAAAGAAGTGATTCAAAATATAACGAATTAAAAATATTATCATTTGTATATCGATGAAGTGGAATATTCAATTTCGATTCGAAATTGAATATGAAGTTGAAATCGTTTCGAAAACGAATTTAAAACGATTTAAAAAATACGTTTTAAAAAGGAAATCGATGAAATATATATTATATATATATATTATATATAATGGCCTGAATAGAATGCGCCGCGCCGCGGTAGTTCTTGAATTTCGACCATTGACTTCGAATTGATGTTACGGGAGATCCGACCGTCGGATTCTCCTAAAACCGGAACCGTTGGGTTCGTATCGAGAAGAGCTTACCAATGAATATTAGAAATTTGAAATCTAACGGTTGGATTTGGAATTATGTCCAAATCAAATTTGGAAAAGGTCGCTGTAAGTGCAGTTCGATGGCCGTTGATGGAAATCGACTGTACGGGCCTTGATAAAATTATTAAAAATATCAATAATTTGTGTAAAATCATATTATGTGAATTGGAAAGAACTGGGATGAAAAACTCCATATTTGAAAAGATAAAAATAGATGTTTATCAAAATGAACTAGTTTTGAACTAGAATTAAAATCAATTTATTTTTTAAATAAATAAATTGAATTCGAAAGTGGTTTTAAAAATAATCAGAATTTCCAATACGTGAATTGGACTGGAGTTGAATCGAAATTATCTTTGAAATATTTCGATGTTGGATTTCGTGACAATACAGATATTGTTATGGGAATTTGAAAGATATATTTTATATTGTTATTTCCAATACGATATTTGTTGGTTTAAGAATTGGATATTGAATATAAGCCGGTATATTTTCTATTCAGAGCCTTGTATTTAATATCAAATGTGATATGTGTTTGTCGTGAACCGTGTTTTAGATGACATTGGTTCTTTAACCTAGTTAAAGTTAGGATATTGATTTTTGTGAAGATTAAAATTAAGTGGAGTTTTAATGAATCTTTAATTAGATTGAAATGTGAATTGATAACTTAAATTATCAAATCTGAAAAGTGATCGAGAATGGAGTACCACCAGTTTTGCTCTAAAGCGATAGTTAAATCTTTAATTAGATTTGAACGTGAAATGGTAATTAATTTTACCGATAGCACCATGGTGTTAGATATGAAGTATGACCAGTTTTACTTCATGGGATGAATAGGTTGGGATTGGGAAATAAAATAAATAATTACTTCGGTATGGTTCGCTAATCCCGACTAGTTTGGAAAACCATAATATGGTTTGAAATGATATCCAAAAGAAGATTAAAGTATAAATTTAGAAGAATTTATCTTGGATAAAATTAATGGGAACCATTCCCTAAGAATGTGATTTTGTGAATAAAAGAATATTCTGATTTGGAATGAGGCGTATGTTGTGTTTGTGTAACATGTGTTTATTATATACGCGGGTTATTCGGAAAGGCCGGGTTTATACCCATTCTGAATAACCGATTCGACGATATGTCGAAGATGAAGACGGTGGTTGAAGACCAGAAGTCTTCACATCGTTTGGGTGATTACTGATGATCTTGATTGGGTTGTACACCCAAGATGAGGGAGTCAGTTGGTGATCGTCCAGACGTACTTGGAGATCGATGGATATGCGAGGAAAGTGCCTCCGGTTTCGTTCAGACCCAGAACGAACTTGTAAATGGATTGTGAGTCTGACATTGGATTTTATTCTATGTTGATTGATCTCTATTAAATATACATCTGTTTGGCGGCAGAGAATTTATTCTCTTACTTAACGCCCTTCTCTGAGACGTACGAGCTCAGAGGTCGTATATCGATGGACATCAGTCGCATGGAGTGAATTGCCAGTGTGGCACGCGTAAGTGGCAATTGATCAAGGCTTCTGTTGAAAAGCAAAGTCTTATGGTTGATGATCAAAGCACGGCCTATGTGGTGCAGCTTTGTGTATAACGTGAATTCACGAGCCTCACACCTCGGTATGAGTCAAAAACGGGATACGGACCGTTGGGAGAACACGACGTTTCTTCCTAGCTATGGGTGGGGTCAGTGCTTAAAATGGCTGACATTTATATACTTTTCACCTGTGTGGTTGTTGGATGAGGCACCTCGATATTAGGTCTGTTAGGACCGGGAAACGTGTGTTCAGGAATTGCCAATCCGCAAAAGTAAGAGAGGACCGACCCAACCGATTCCAAGGATCATAATGGGGTCCTGGGACATTTGCTAGAGTGTCTCGATCGGAGAGGAGTTTGCCCCTTGCCTCGACTCATGACGGAAATCCCATTTCCAATACATGATATTGCGGTTTTATTTGTAGAACCTAGTATGGCGACATAGTGGTATGGGTCATTCATGCCGCCTATGATTGATATTTATGATTGAAATTGTTTTGACATTATACACTTATAGTAATATCAAAATAATGTGTTTTCAATGTATCAAGCATGCTTTGGCTATTATAAGGTAAAAACCCTATCCTCCGCCTTGCGTTGCATTGTGTGATGGGACCTGGGTCTTATAATAGCTTCATTTTTCTTTATTTAGCATTGCGCTGTTTGTTTTATGCACTGGTATTCATGGGAGGAAACCCGTTCCGTGTTATACGACGTGGTGCCTTGATTTACCGAACTTTAAAATAAAGATTAATAACTGTTTTAGTTCTCACACCAGTCACATGACTGACCTGGAGTTTATTGTTTTAACCTAAACTCTGGGTGCCCTTATTTTCCACATGGGAAGCTAATAGTTTTGGTTTTGCAGATTTATTTTCATAGGATCCTGATTTACTGTAACGACCCGCATTCTATGCATCGGGGGATCGTAGAATATTTATTTCTTTCCCGTATGAAGTCGTATGGTCATGTAACTTTAGGAAACATCCATTAGAGTCATTTCCCATGTTCATGATTTTTTTTAATTTTTAAATGACTGTTTTGCCCCTAGCTGATCTTTCTTTTGCCATAACTTTTGATTGGAGAGGAATTTTGACCTGAAACCACTTCCATTAGATTCGTTTGATGGTTTACCTTTCCGTAGATTGGTCATAATAGCCAAATGGACTTACCCTTTGGGAGATATGGCTAAAATAAGGTTTGGAGGCTGAAAAACTGCTTAACTGGGCCAAATCGGGTGATTAGTGAGTAGGTCCATAACCCATTTCGGGATTGGGGTTATGGGAAGGCTGAAATGAGATGGAGAATCGTTCCATTTCAGTTTTATAGCCTCCACTTATCACCAAGGAACAACTAAAATGGCCTCCAACCTCTAAATCACCTCCAAATCATCTTTTGGTCAAGGATTAAGCTTAGCAACCTCTAATCAAGGAAGATCTACACCAAATCAACATTGGAGCTGCTGCTTAGCATTGGGATTGACATCAAATCAGAGATTTATTTCAGATCTTAGTTTATTTGTGGCTAAGGTGAGTGATTTGCATAGTTTTGCACTAATTATGGCTAATAAGGGGTAATTAGTGTTAATTAGCGAATTTATACACTAATAAATTCGGGAAAAATGTTCATAAATTCATAAATGATGTTTAAGACCTTTGATATGAATTTGGGTTAATTTGGTTAAGTTTTGCTAATCCTATCATTAGTTTCACCTAAACATGCTTAAGGGGAAATATGGGGTTTAGGGGTATGTTTGATCCATTTTAACCTATCATATTGATGTTTTGATGTTTGTGGTTGATTATGCATGTTGCTATGACTGTATGAAATGCTTTGTGATTGATTTCAATAGTTAGAATGGTCGAAAATGTCGTCGAATGGCGTAAACACTTGCTGGAACAATTTCAGAAAGCAGTGCAGGTTTCGGATCGGATATGTTGAACTGGTTAAGGGATTCGATCGGATCGGAACCTGACACTTGAGAAAATTGGCAAAAAGGAAGGCTACGCTAACTGAACTGGGATCGGATCGGATTAAGGAGGAGGGATCGGAGCGGATAGAGGAGGATGGATCGGATCGGAGCACGTGAAGGATGAGGAAGCGGATCGGAGCGGAAGCACGAACTGGAGGGGAAATGGCACCCGACCCGACCCGAAGTGAGACACCCGACCCGACCCGAGGAGAAACACCCGACCCGTCCCGTACCAGAAGAAGACCCGAACTGACGCGATGCAGTGGACCCGACCCGAACCGATGGTTTGAAAAGAACCCGACCCGACCCAGTATTGACCAATAACCCGAGATGAAAAGGTAGTCCAATATGGGAAGTTAGAGCTCAGGATCCAGTTGGGAACCGATGAGTTCACTTCATGGTTGGGTTTTGCTGCGGGACGTGTGCTAAGGAGTTGTTGACGTTCATAACTTCGATTCACCACTGAAAATGAATGATGGGCTACTTATCAGTGCAGTAGAGTCATTGCGACTCGAGGGGCAAGGTGATGGTAGCAAGACTACGTTATCAGTGCAGTAGAGTCATTACGACTCGAGGGGCAAGGTGATGCGTATTAAGACTATGAGCCAGCGCAGATGGGGTGAATAACCCCATGGGGCATGTGGACATAGTAAGGATTGGTAAGACTATGAGCCAGCGCAGATGGGGTGGATAACTCCATGGGGCAAGTGGACATAGTAAGGATTGGTAAGGCTATGAGCCAGCGCAGATGGGGTGGTTAACTCCATAGGGCAAGTGGACATAGCGAAGGATTTGTGGCTACGTTATCAGTGCAGTGAAGCCATTTATGACTTCATGGGGCAAAGTGATCGTAGCAAGGGTGGGTGATCGAAGTGGTGAATATCGTATGCTTTACGCACAGAGTGAGAGATGTGAGGATGGATGCTATGTTTGATTGTTTGCCATTACTATGACATGCACACCCCCACCTCCGTATCTTTAAACCTTTTGAATGGCACCTTAGAGTGTTGTACAGTATGTAGTGCTAACTCTTTGGTTGCAGGTCCAGGTTCAGGTATGTTTTAGTCTACCTGTTATTGTTCACTTTAGATGCTTATCGCTCATACCAGGCTTTATGTCTGACCTAGAGTTTTATGTCTCCTCTTATTACTGTGGGTGCTCACACGAGCAGACTAGAGACAGGTTAGCTGGTGGTGCGCGAGTAGCTGATTCAGAGGCGGGCAGGAGACTTCCACATATGATATATATATATATATATATATATATATATATACACACACACACACACACACACACACACATTTTCCCTGTGTCGTTGGTGGTCGCTACTTGGGCATTAGTGGTGTAGCTCCTCTATCTTGCTTTTTCTTTGAGACAGTTTGAAAAGTTGTAATAAGCTATATTTTGGATTTCCGCTGCTATGATGCTTAGTTCTGGTTTTTAACTTATGCACTGTCTCTCCTGTTTTATGTCAAGTATGTTATTATTATATTTTGTTCTATGCGTTGTGAGACATTTTACAGGTTCTTTGTATGTTCATTTCCTTCTTCCTTTTTCCTTCTGACGACCTGTTCCGTGCTAACTGGACATGTGTACAGTGCACTTTTGGAGTAAATGCCGGCTGGTGCGGGGCGGGCCGTCACACTTGGTATCAGAGCTCTAGGTTGCGTAGTTAACCTAGGAAAAGACACTAGGGAGAGATAGTACGTATATGAGAGCGCGTATTTGTGATTACTTTGGTTTTCAAAAGCTATGTATATATATACTATTGGTAGTATAAGAATGAAGTCGCACTGCACTAGCACCACTATGGGGTCGTTAATCGTTTTCTCTTTATAGATTGAAAGATGAGTAGAGACACCAGAGGTGCTGGTAGAGGGACCAACCAGGGGAATGCTGCTGACATAAGGGCGATGTTTACTGACCTCATGAGAGACATGCTTAGAGAAGTGCAAGGGGCAATTCCCAATCCTAGAGTTGGTGCTGGCCCAGTAGTGCAGGCGCCTAGGGTCGATTTCGCCAAGTTGTGCAAGGATTACACTAACCTTGGTGGGAAGCCGTTCCATGGGACGGAGTCGGCCACAGATGTTCAAGACTGGATGGATAGCTGTGACCGTATCTTTGATGACTTGGTTCTTGAGGATGCGATGAAGAGAAGGCTAGCCTCTCGTCAACTGCAAGGGCGAGCGATGAATTGGTGGAATGCCATTAGAATAGCTACTCCAGAGGATCAAGTTACTTGGGTTCAGTTTAAGGCTCGCTTTAGCGAGAAGTTCATTCCACCTGCCCAGAAGTCAGTGTTGTTCAAGAGGTTCTTGGAACTCAAGCAGAACGGAAGGGCAGTTTCTGACTATATTGATGAGTTCGACACTTTGTCGAAGTATGGACTATCTTTTATCGATACTCCTGAGAAGAAGAATGAGAAGTTCATTACTGGTTTGGATGGATACTTGGGGGAAAGGCTTATCAACCACATCGATGAGACTTTTGAATCGTTTGTGGGGAAAGCTTTGAGATCAGAGAGTCTCTACCCTAAGTCAAAGACCGAGGCTGCATCTGCAGAAGGGCCAAAGCCGCAAGCAGGCAGTGGAGGCAAGAATAATTCTCAGAATAAGAGGAAGCAGGACCAATCTAAAGGTGGCGAGAAAAAGAGCAAGAAGGATGTTGAGTGCTTCAGCTGTGGAAAGAAGGGCCATTATGCTAAAGAATGTCGGGCCAAGCCAGCGGATAAGAAGTGCTTCAACTGTGGTCAAGTGGGACATTTCAAGGATAAGCGTCTGCAACCTCTTAAAGGGAAGCAGATTGTGAAAGCATATGCTATTGATGCTGTTCCTTCTTCGTCGAATGCTCCAACTGCGGCGGAGAAAGAAAAGAACGTTGTTATTCAAGGTATGCTTTCTATTTATGATGTACCAGTTCGAGTTTTGTTTGATACTGGGGCTTCCCGTTCCTTCATATCTAGTGACCCGGTAGATAGGTTGGGACTGGAACCCGAGATAGTCGATAGACCATTGGTTGTGACGAACCCGATTGGTGGTTCGACTAGTCTTAGTATGAGTTGCAGAAATTTGGTCTTATCGAGTCATGGATGTATGTTTGCATGTGATTGCTTTGTTTTGGGCTTTACTGGGTATGGCATTATATTGGGAGTCGATTGGCTCCAAAGATACGAGGTGGTGGTAGACCGTGAGGGCTTTTTGGTGACAGTGAGGGCGGATGATGGGCGGAGGGTAGTGTTTGGTAGTCTACCTAGTGATGGGGTTATTGCTAGTTTTGTAAATTCCCTCGACATCCCACAGGATGAGTTGTTAGATGTGCCCGTGGTTGGCCAGTATCCGGACGTCTTCGAGGAGGTGATCAGGCTTCCACCACACCGAGAGATTGAGTTCCGTATTGATTTAGTGAAAGATGCCAGACCTATGGTGATGCCACTTCGTCATATGGCACCAAGAGAGCAGCGAGAGCTCGGGGTGCAAGTCAGCAATCTTTTGAAGAAGGGATTTATTAGAAGGAGTGTCTCCGAGTGGGGAGCACCAGTTGTGTTTGCCACTAAGGCAGATGGTTCCCTTCGTTTGTGTGTGGACTATCGCGAGTTGAATAAGGTAACGAGGAAGAATAAGTATCCTCTACCGCGGATAGATGATTTGTTTGATCAACTGGAAGGAGCAAGAGTGTCCTCCCAGTTGGACCTTGCGACAAGATTTCATCAGCTACGAGTAGCGGATGAGAGTGTTTCGAAAACGACATTTAGGACGCCGTCTGGATTTTATGAGTGGTTGGTCATGCCATTTGGGTTGACCAATGCACAAGCTTACTTTGTGGATCTTATGAATCGAGTATTCAGAGATTAGTTGAATAAGTTTGTTCTTGTGTTTGTGGATGATATCCTTGTTTACTCAAGGACAGAGGAGGAACACAAGGGACACTTGAGGATAGTGATGGAGGTGTTGAGGAAACACCAATTGAAAGCGAAATTCTCTAAGTGTCACTTTTGGAGAAGGGAAGTGAGATTCTTGGGTCATGTTGTTTCCGAGAGTGGTATTGCCGTGGACCCTGCGAAGGTGGCTACGGTACAGGATTAGCCTACACCGAAGAATGCAACAGATGTAAGAAGTTTCTTCGGATTAGCTGGATATTATCGAAAGTTTATCCAGGACTTCTCCAAGATAGCAGCACCGTTGACTCAATTGACTAAGAAGAATCAGTCCTTCGTCTGGGACGAAGTGTGTGAGGATGCCTTCAAGAGTCTAAAAGAGAAGTTGACGCGTACGCCAGTGTTAGTCATTCCTAAAGGGAATGAAGAGATGACGGTATACACGAATGCTTGTGGTACCGGACTGGGTGCTGTATTGATGCAAGGAGGTAGGGTTGTAGCTTATGCGAGTCGACAGCTAAAGCCGCATGAGAAGAAGTATCCTACCCATGATTTGGAATTAGCAGCGATTGTATTTGCGCTGAGGATGTGGAGACACTATCTCTTAGGAGAAAGATTTGAGTTGTTCACCAATCATAAATCGTTAAAGTATCTCTTCTCCCAGAAGGATCTGAATCTCCGACAGCAGAGATGGTTAGAGTTCTTGGCTTCGTATGATTTTGATATCGCATACACACCTGGGAAAGGTAATGCGGTAGCCAATGCCTTGAGTAGGAGACATGCCAGTTTAGGGGCTATGTTTCTTGAGTGGAAGCAACTGGAGTATATCACGGGGTTGGATTTCAGACCAAAGTGCGAATTGGATCCAGTCATGCTAGCTAGTTTGGCGATCAGACCCACTTTGATAGAGCAGATTGGTTCCAGCCAGAGGAACGATCCTAATCTATTGGAAATCATCTCCAAGTTAGAGACGGACATCGACGGTGAGGAGATGAATGTGTATGGGCTTGATCAAGATGGATGGCTTTGAAAGAATGGAAGACTAGTTGTTCCCAACGTGAATGGTTTGAGAGATGAAGTGCTTAGAGAATGTCATCACTCAAAACTGACTATACATCCCGGTAGAAATAAGATGTTTCGAGACATGAAGCAGACTTACTACCGGGAAGGGATGAAAAGAGACGTTGGGAAGTTTATATCCAAATGCATGAATTGCCAGCTAGTTAAAGCCGAGCAAAAGAAGCCTAGTGGGTTATTGCAACCATTAGAAATTCCCGAATGGAAATGGGAGCAAGTCTCGATGGATTTCATCGATGGTTTACCAAGGACTAGATCGGGATATGATAGCATTTGGGTAATTGTGGATCGATTGACTAAGAGCGCAAGATTTATACCAGTCAAATCGACCAGAACGACAGCCAAGTTGGCAGATTTGTATATGAAATGGGTAGTGAGATTTCATGGAGTACCCAAAAGCATTGTGAGTGACTGAGACCCGTTTTTCACTAGTGGGTTTTGGAAGAGCTTACAGGAGGCTCTAGGGTCAGGATTACATCTCAGTACCGCATATCATCCTCAGACCGACGGTCAGACGGAGAGGGTGAATCGTATATTGGAAGATCTCTTGAGAGCTTGTATATTGGATTTTGGTGGATCATGGGATGACCATTTGCATCTAGTAGAGTTTGCATATAATAATAGCTACCAATCCAGTATCGGTATGGCTCCATATGAAGCTTTGTATGGAAGACCGTGCAACTCACCATCATGTTGGCTAGACACTGGCGAGAAGTTTGTGCTTAGACCAGATGTGGCGAGGGAAACTTCCGATAAGATCAAGATCATTCAACAACGAATGAAAGCTGCCCAAGATAGGCAGAAGAGTTATGCTGATAAGAGGAGAAGAGACTTGAAATTCTCCGTTGGTGACTTGGTGTTTGTCAAGATCTCTCCGTTAAAGAGCGTGATTCGATTTGGCAGGAGAGGCAAGTTGGCACCAAGATTTGTTGGCCCATTCCCTGTTCTTGAACTAGTCGGGAATTTGGCATATAGAGTTGACTTACCAGAGAAGATGGCGGGAGTTCACAATGTGTTTCATGTTTCCCAACTAAGGAAGTTCATTCACGACTCAGATATGACTATTTCACCTGATCAGTTAGAGGACTTCGAAGTAGAACCCGAGGCGGTTGGGAACCGCAAGCCGATTCGTATTGTGGGGCACGATAAGAAGCAACTTCGAAGGAAGGCGGTGAAGCTAGTCAAGGTTCAGTGGGGCGAGAACGATAATGATTGTACTTGGGAGACAGAGGAGGGCATTAGGAAGGCATATGCAGAACTCTTTCCCTGGTAAGATTTACTTTGCAATTTAGTTTTCCACATGCTAGGGTAGATTTGTTTTGCTTGTTTGCATGTTTGATTGTTGTTTTATGATTGATAGGCATGCGGGACCTTTGTGTGTGTGTTTTGATTAGGGAATTTCGGGGGCGAAATTTCTTAAGGGGGGGGGGGGGGGGGTGGGAGTGTCACGACCGGCATTCTACGCATCGGGGGATCGTAGAATATATATTTCTTTCCCGTATGAAGTCGTATGGTCATGTAACTTTGGGAAACATCGATTATAGTCATTTCCCATGTTCATGATTTTTGTCGATTTTTAAATGACCGTTTTGCCCCTAGCTGATCTTGCTTTGGCCATAACTTTTGATTGGAAAGGAATTTTGACCTGAAACCACTTCCATTAGATTCGTTTGATGGTTTACCTTTCCGTAGAGTGGTCATAATAGCCAAACGGACTTACCATTTGGGGATATGGCTGAAATAAGGTTTGGAGGGTGAAAAACTGCTTAACCGGGCCAAATCGGGTGATTAGTGAGTAGGCCCATAACCCATTTCGGGATTGGGGTTATGGGAAGGCTGAAATGAGATGGAAAATCATTCCATTTCAGTTTTCTAGCCTCCACTTATCACCAAGTAACCCTAAAAATGGCCTCCAACCTCTAAATCACCTCCAAATCATCTTTTGGTCAAGGATTAAGCTTAGCAACCTCAAATCAAGGAAGATCTACACCAAATCAACATTGGAGCTGCTGTTTAGCATTGGGATTCACATCAAATTAGAGATTTGTTTCAGATCATAGTTTATTTTGTGGCTAAGGTGAGTGATTTGCATAGCTTTGCACTATATATGGCTAATTAGGGGTAATTAGTGTTAATTAGCGAATTTATACACTAATAAATTCGGGAAAAATGTTCATAAATTCCTAAATGATGTTTTAGACCTCTGATATGAATTTAGGTTAATTTGGTTAAGTTTTGCTAATCCTATCATTAGTTTCACCTAAGAATGCTTAAGTGGAAATATGGGGTTTTGGGGTATGTTTGATCCATTTTAACCTATCATTTTGATGTTTTGGTTGATTATGCATGTTGCTATGACTGTACAAAATGCTTTGTGATTGATTTCAATAGTTAGAATGGTCGAAAACGTCGTCAAATGGCGTAAACACTTGCTGGAACAATTTCAGAAAGCAGTGCAGGTTTCGGATCGGATCGGATATGGGGGCTCGGATCGGATATGTTGAACTGGGCAAGGGATTCGATCAGATCGGAACCTGATACTTGAGAAAATTGGCAAAAAGGAAGGCCACGCTAACTGATCTGGGATCGGATCGGATTAAGGAGGAGGGATCAGAGAGGATAGAGGACGATGGATCGGATCGGAGCACGTGAAGGATAAGGAAGCGGATCGGAGCAGAAGCACGAACTGGAGGGGAGATGGCACCCGACCCGACCCGAAGTGAGACACCCGACCCGACCAGAGGAGAAACACCCGACCCGACCCGTACTAGGAGAAGACTCGAACTGACGCGATGCAGTGGGCCCGACCCGAACCGATGGTTTGAAAAGAACCCGACAAGACCCAGTATTGACCAATAACCCGAGATGCAAAGGTAGTCCAATATTGGAAGTTAGAGCTCAGGATCCAGTTGGGAACCGATGAGTTCACTTCATGGTTGGGTTTTGCTGCGGGACGTGTGCTAAGGAGTTGTCGACGTTCATAACTTCGATTCACCAGTGAAAATGAATGATGGGCTACTTATCAGTGCAGTAGAGTCATTGCGACTCGAGGGGCAAGGTGATGGTAGCAAGACTACGTTATCAGTGCAGTAGAGTCATTACGACTCGAGGGGCAAGGTGATGCGTAGTAAGACTATGAGCCAGCGCAGATAGGGTGAATAACCCCATAGGGCAAGTGGACATAGTAAGGATTGGTAAGACTATGAGCCAGCGCAGATGGGGTGGATAACTCCATGGGGCAAGTGGACATAGTAAGGATTGGTAAGGCTATGAGCCAGCGCAGATGGGGTGGTTAACTCCATGGGGCAAGTGGACATAGCGAAGGATTAGTGGCTACGTTATCAGTGCAGTGAAGCCATTTATGACTTCATGGGGCAAAGTGATCGTAGCAAGGGTGGGTGATCGAAGTGGTGAATATCGTATGCTTTACGCACAGAGTGAGAGATGTGAGGATGGATGCTATGTTTGATTGTTTTCCATTACTATGACATGCACACCGCCACCTCCGTATCTTTACACCTTTTGATATGGCACCTTAGAGTGTTGTACAATATGTAGTGCTAACTCTTTGATTGCAGGTTCAGGTTCAGGTATGTTTTAGTCTACCTGTTATTGTTCACTTTAGATGCTTATCGCTCATACCAGGCTTTATGTCTGACCCAGAGTTTTATGTCTCCTCTTATTACTCTGGGTGCTCACACGAGCAGACTAGAGACAGGTTAGCTAGTGGTGCGCGAGTAGCTGATTCGGAGGCGGACAGGAGACTTCCACGTATGATATATATATATATATATATATATATATATATATATATATATATATATATATATATATATATATATACACACACACATTCTCCCTGTGTCGTTGGTGGTCGCTACTTGGGCATTAGTAGTGTACCTCCTCTATCTTGCTTTTTCTTTGAGATAGTTTGAAAAGTTGTAATAAGCTATATTTTGGATTTCCGCTGCTATGATGCTTAGTTCTGGTTTTTAACTTATGCACTGTCTCTCCTGCTTTATGTCAAGTATGTTATTATTATATTTTGTTCTATGTGCTGTGAGACATTCTACAGGTTCTTTGTATGTTCATTTCCTTCTTCCTTTTTCCTTCTGACGACCCGTTCCGTGCTAACTGGACATGTGTACAATGCACTTTTGGAGTAAATGCTGGTTGGTGCGGGGCGGGCCATCACATTTACAGTTGGAACGATGCTCGAAAAGCTCTGTATCCGTGTATTACTTTCAGTTGTGTGTTGCATTATTTTTCCGCTGCTATGTAATTTATTGTGATCTCTGATATTTATCGAATGTGTAATATTTATTCATACTCTGTATATTGTTGTATTTTGATGGAATTGTTGTAATTAACAATGAAATGTTCTTCTGTTTGCGTTCTGATTTGTCTTGTCCTCAATTCAATCCGTGCTTTCATTCACGGGGAAGTTCGGGTCGTCTCATTCGACTTCTTATCGTCGATTCAGTTATTCAGAATGGGATAAACTTGGTCTTTCTGAGCAACTCGCGTATATAATAAACAAGTGCTACACAAACACAACATACGCCTCATTCCAATTCTTCAGTCACTAACCGTAAATCAGTAAGAGAACGATTTCCCAAATATTAACCCCGAAGGCCGAAACCAACATCAGATCAAAACTCAGGAAACCATTCGATTTAGCTAACCTTCAGTTAGTTTCAAAATTTCACATTCCATATCGTTTATAATATTTTGTAACGATTTATCGCTATTTTTATTTATTTAAAAATAGCCAATTTGTTCAAACGACGCTTCAGGCCATAAAGCGACCATGGCGCTGTTTTTCTTCAGATTTGATTTACACATATCTGAAAATATAACCGTTGGATCTTCACAAATTTTATATCATTAGAAAGATCTTTTCAAAATTAATCCAACAGTTACAGTTTTGGGGAAATCCGACGGTCGGATCTCCCGATACAATCGTTTGAAGTTTCGATTTAAAATACGAACTGAAGTGTCGTTATTCGATTTAATTTAATTATATTTATATTTATATATAATCGATTCTGGCGCTGTTTTTCTTTAGATTTGAATTAAACATTCCAGACAATCCGACCGTTGGAACTTTACAAAGTTGGTGCCGTTGGAAAAATATTTCCAAAGCGAACCCAACGGTTTCGCTTTCGAGAAAATCCGATGGTCGGATCTCCCGCACTAATCGTTTGAAATCACGGTTTCAAAACATGAACTGCAGCTTTGTTATTCGATTTATTTTAATTATATATATATATAAACGATTCTTCGATTTCAAAACCATATTCTTTTCATACCTTTGATAAAAATGATATTTTTATCCAACCGACATTTATTTCAACACTTCACTATTTTTAACAATTCATGTATATGATAAAAATGTGATTTTTATTGTAAAACAAATTATTTCAAAACCCGACTATTTTATATAGTTTATATTGATGATAAAAATATGATTTTTATTATAAAACAATTTATTTCAAAACACGAATACCATTCAACACATGAATTTCTATTCAACGAATGAATTTCTATTCAACACATGAATGTTTTCTATAGTTCGTATATATATAATGAAAAGGTGATTTTTATATTTAAAACAATTTATTTAAAACACGAATACCATTCAACACATGAATTTCTATTCAACGAATGAATTTCTATTCAACACATGAATGTTTTCTATAGTTTATATATATAATAAAAAGGTGATTTTTATATTTAAAACACGAATACCATTCAATACATGAATTTCTATTCAACGAATGAATTTCTATTCAACACATGAATGTTTTTTATATTTTATATATATACAATAAAAAGGTGATTTTTATATTTAAAACAATTTATTTAAAACACGAATACTATTCAACACATGAATTTCTATTCAACGAATGAATTTCTATTCAACACATGAATGTTTTCTATAGTTTATATATATACAATAAAAATGTGATTTTTATTGCAAAACAATTTATTTCAAAACACGACTATTTTATATAGTTCAAATAGATGATAAAAATATGATTTTTATTATGAAACAATTTATTTCAAAACACGAATGTCGTTCAACACATGAACTTCTATTCAAAACACGAATATAGTTTCAACACATGAAAATAATTCTAGCACATGAATATCATTCAAAATTTCGGCAGCATAACGGCAGGGTAGTTAAAACCGGGGTCGTCCCTAGTACGACTCCTCGCTCTACCTTAAAGCCTCGCAGCTTTTAACAATGGGGATTTCATGCATCTAGTTCGCACGCACGCGGCATGTATATTTTTTTTCTTTTCCACAAAGTAATCCTATGTGGTTTCAACCAAATAATTCTTAACCACAAACGGGTATTTTTCAACCACAATCAATCAATTTCAACCACAAACAATACAAATCAACCATTTGCTATCAACCAATTTTCACACCAATCACAACCAATAAATATCGTCCATGGTTTGTGGATGAGGGGCGTATATATATATATATATATATATATATATATATAATAAGTATATTTCACTTTCATTTCAACACATATATAATTTTCACAACGCATATATAGCTTATACATCGAACGTACAACTTATACAACGCTTATACATGTGGTGTACAACGCTTATATAACTCATACATCGACTATATAATTTATATATCGTCGTTCTCCATATTGTTTTTAATTTAGAAAGCTCACATTGGGTTCCACTCCACCAAAAATACCAGAAGGCTCAGAAAAATATGTGGTCTCTTCTAGAATGTAGAAGACGTCCACACGAGTCCACTGTCTCTTATTTCACTGAATTTCGTCAACAAACAAAAAAGATATGATTTTTACAGTGAAATCAAAAACCGTAGCGCATTAAAGTGCTATAATATAGTTTATTTTAAAATATCCATATACCTCTCTGAAGGGTTCGAAACTAGGCTTCGATTTTTCTTCGAATCCGTGTAGCTATTCGTCGATTGGCCTTTGCAGCGTCGGAGGGGGAGGAGAGGCGCACCTGCACGCGGCGGTGGGGCCCACTCGGTGGTCGGATCTGACGGCGGCGGCGGTTGGAGGTTCGAAACTTTCATGCTCGAATTCTCCCCCAATTCTGAACGAAAAAATACAAACTATATATGGATTTGAAGATCTCAAGGAGCTCTACAAATTTCCCAACTGGAGTGTTTGATTTTGATGCGTGGATTGATCAGAAAATGAACAGGAAAGATGGAAGGGCTTCCGTCGTCAATCGGGTGTGCGGGGAGAGAGAAAGGCTGATGTGGACAAATGAGATATTTTTTATATTTATAAATTTTTAAAAATCCAAAAATACCCCTTATTTCTTACGAACACCAATTCAAACCCAACAACTGTCGTCCCTAGAGTTTTACCCCCATTCCGAACACAATGGGATATGTTTCGTAGGCCCATTCGACTGTTTCAATCAGTTTTCCTTCAAATTAAAATATAAAACATTAAATATTTAATTTGAGCGTACATTTCAATTTGCCGGGGCTACATACTGATTCCAAAAATTCCCGAAAAATAAATCTAGCTATGTTTTGACGATACGGTCCCAACAAAACTAGTTTCGACGAATTCTGAGACTGTTTGTAAAATGGCCCTTTTCTAGTCGATCCAATTTAATAGAAATCGACCAAACACATTTTCCTTTGCCACGCTCATATACTAGCTTCAAAAATTATGAAATTTGAAATCTAGCAATAAATTGATATCCCTGATTCAACAAAAGTGTTTTCGCCGAATTCCGAGGTCGTTTGCAAAATGGCCATTTTCACGGGCTATATAAACTCTATAGCTACCTTTCTGAAAATTCATTTAGCCATAACTTTTGCTTCCCGCTATGAAACTTCGATTTTTCAGATTCGTTAGAAAGATATTCACTAATAGATTTAAATATTTTTGGTTTCACTAAAATCCGTTCTTTTTTGCACCCGGTACAGTCAGTCAAAGTTTGAAATGAAAATTTGAAACTGGCGCGCCATTTCAGGCCTTGTTTATAATTCAAAGTAATTATATTTATTTTCAAACGTCGATTCAAACTTACTTTTCATCGTTATTAATTAAAATATTTATTTTAATTATTTTAAATTCACTAAAATAGCCAATTTAAAATTTTAAAATTGGTTCAGATTTTCCAGGTTGTTACAATCTCCTCCACTTAAAATTTTTCGTCCCCGAAAAGGAACAAAGTCGAAAGTGGTTTGATTAATCAACACTACTTTCAATCTAGCTTCCATTCTCCAACTTTTCAATTTCTGAGAATTTTTAAATTCTTCAAAAATTTGGCTAACACCCTAAATTTTCGAAAAATTTCGCCATAACCTCCTTTGTACGGGGAGGGGTTTGGAAATTTATTGGGCCGTATTAGGTACCCAATAAATCCTATAAAGCATATACATATTTATAGTGATATATTCTGGTGTTTATAGGGGAGCGTGTATAGATAATAACTCCAGAGAATAAATTCTCGTCACCCTGTCTAAGCCTGAGGGAGTGTGTATTTTTAATCACTCCAGAGAATAATTCTCGTCACCTCGTCCCATGTGGGAAATAAATAATCCATGTGCCGTATCTAATAACTAGAGAGGCGTAATTATTGTCAAATCCAGACCCGTGTGAGATTTTTTTAATCTGGCAATTTATCATTACAATTTTTATATGGTCCATATCAGTCATCAGTTCAACCTGTAATATATAGTTATCGCCATACAAGCCTCTCGCTCGTATGGTAAATCTTCAACCTCGTCACACAAGCTCCAAATGCTTATGTGGTATATGATGAAGTATGCCTATCTTCAAGAAGTATGCCATGTAGTGTAGTTCAAAATTAATTGTTACTATCCTATGGCGACATTTATTATTACACACAGAACAACCAGCACTCCGCATCCAATGGCATTCACAGGAGTTGATATAATTATATTTCGCATCCAACTCATTAAGGTTTACCTATTTGTCGAGCACGCAAATAACTTCTTTACTCAACAGCTAATCCATTTACCTATTGAAACATATATATGCACATGTATATATTTCTATCTATTTTTAAATCAGTTCAATACGTGATATAATCGAATAAATTCTACTATCACACAACACAAACAACCATCAATTTGTCTTTAACTTTTCAAAAATATACTAATCAATTCCTATACTCTTTTAAAATCATTCAGACTATAGAATTAAAGGTTCACATCCATGAAAAGAAAATAACAACAAAGTAGAGAACAAAGGGTAATGCAAAGTATGGTAAATGTACCTTGCACCGGAGTCAATCAGAGATATCCACCCTGCACTTAGGATAGTCTTTCTCAATGCTTTCCTCCGTTTCCAAAGTACAATCTCGCGGATCTCCACTCCATTAAACTTTGACTAAGTGAACCTTCTTGTTCCTCAGCTCTTTGGTTTCTTTGCCGATAATCTTTAACGGCTCTCTTCTCACAACCAATTCTGGAGTAATTTCAATATCCTGTTGGGCGTCTTCTTCCACAACCAAGTCTGGATCATGAATGTACTTTCGAAGTTGAGATATGTTAAATACATCATGCACTCCAGGCAACCAATCCGACAATTGAATTTTACAAGCGAGAGTTCCAATCCGTTCAATAATAGGAAACGAACCAATGAATTTGGGCGCCAATTTCCCTGTTTTACCGAACCGGATAACTCTTCTCATCGGCGATACTTTCAAATATACATAGTCGCCAACAGAAAATGATATATCTCTTCTTCTCTTATCGACATAGCTCTTCTGTCGGCTTTGAGCGGCGAGTAATCGTTTCTTAACGAAATCAACTTTGTCTGCAGACTCGTGGATCATATCAGGTCCCAGTACAAGCCTATTACCAAGTTCGACCCAACAAGCAGGAGATCAGCACAGCCTACCATACAATGCTTCGAATGGTGACATTGTCGGGCTTGCTTGGTAGTTGTTGTTGTATGAGAACTCAGCCAAATGTAAATGGTCTTCCCATGATCCACCAAAATCTACAACACAAGCCCGCAATAAATCTTCTAGTATACGATTTACCCTCTTAGTTTGACCATCTGTCTGAGGATGATAAGCGGTGCTCTAGTTCAGCTTTGTTCCCAGTTCTACTTGGAATGCCTCCCAGAGTTTGCTAGTAAATATTGGATCTCTATCAATAACTATACTGATCGACACCCCGTGTAGCCTAACAATTTCCTTGAAATATATCTGCGCCAGACTCTGAGCAGTTCTGTTTGATCTGACAGGTATGAAATGGGCGGTCTTCGTGAAGCGATCTACGATCACCCAAATACTGTCATTTCCTTTCCTGGTTTTGGTAAAACCATCTATGAAGTCCATGGAAATATGTTCCCACTTCCCACCTGGAACGTCCAGCGGTTGCAACAATCCATCAAGTTTCTGTTGGTCGCTTTTGACTAGTTGGAAAGTAGGGCATCAGCTAACATATAAAGAAATGTCCCTTTTCATCAACCTCCACTAGAAAGTGCATTTGATATCATTATACATTTTGCTTACTCGTGGATGGATACTATGTTTCGACTTGTGGCATTCATCTAGTACTTCTGTAAAACCCCGTGTATTCTATAACACTGAAATTCACAAAAATAAAGTATAACCAATTTCAAATCAAAGAATTAAGGGAAACGGGATACGCTATTGCGTTCGTCTTGGGATTCTGCTTGAGACAGAGTCCGAGTTTTCGTAAAACGGACTCCGTTTGAAGAAGATATGGCCTCCGGAAGTTTCAGAATTCAGTTTAAAATTCAAACAGACAGAAACAGCTCAGAAATCAGGTTCGAATTTCAAAAATCGGGCCAGATTGGCCAGGGCGGGAATTTTCCCGCCCAAGGCACCCAGGTCGACTGGGTAGTCGACCTGGGCTACCCAGGTCGAATGGGTAGTCGACCTGGGGCACCCAGGTCGACTACATAGTCGACCTAGGGGTCGACTGGGGGGTCGACCTGGCCCCTGAGCCAGGTCGAACCCAGCCCCCCTGGCTGGCCTAGTCTGTGCTTGGTCGATTTTCTGAGCCTTGCCTTGTCACTAGGGCTAGGTGTCAGCTCCTGATTGGTCTCTCCTTCAAATGAACGGCTAATATTAATCCAAGCTCCATCGACGGTCCTAATCAATTCACAAACTCTATAAAAAGGACCTAAGACTCACCCTAATTCATACAAATAAAAATGAGAATGAGACCGTCATGCTGCTGAGGCGAGACTAGGAGTAGCCGTCAAAATTGAGAGACGATTAGGAGACAATTCAAAAGCTTAAAGCAACGAAAACTAAATCAAAACAACGTCTACAACAAAGGATAGCATCTCCAAATTCAGAATTCAGATTCCTGAATTGAAGATTCGTCATACGTTGTAAGTAGAGTGCTATTCCGATGTGAATGAACAATTGAGTTTTGATTTATGTAAAATGAGAAATGGAATTGTACTTAATTTGATTCATGATTGTATGTTGCTATGATTCTAATTCTGAATCGATTTGGGATATTGTGGTATAACGATGTTAGGCCTATTGGATATTTGTAAGTATATGATTCATGTTAACGACCATATGTTGTGGTAGTTTATTTGAGATTCATGCGAGTATATGATTCACTATTATGCCAATATGATGTACATACTTTTATGATCACTTTTAGTGTGTAATTGGATTCGACTAAGTATTATGGTTTATATGAATTTATGTTGGAATTGGCATCGTGATTCAAGTGTAAAACCATACTTTTGTATTAGAGACAAAAGTAAGCATCTTTATGAACATGACTAAACTATGTTTGGTGTTATGTTTAGTTGAAAACATGTTTTAGGCATATGTTGTTATCAAAATCATATGGTGATATATGTGACACATAATTAAGTTAGATTTACATTCCAATTGCAAGTTTACATGAATAGATTAAAAACCATGGTTCATGTTTAGGTATGTTTATGCCATGATTATATGAATAGAATGGTTCATGTTTAAGGGTGTTTATGCCATGATTATATGAATAGAATGATTCATGTTTAAGTATGTTTATGCCATGATTATATGCTATTACAATGCAAGTTCACATGTGCCTAATTCATGTTAATTAGATCGTTATGTTGCAAGTTCATGCGTTCACACTCCCCTTTTTATGTTACTTAGAATATATAAACACCATGTTCTAAGCCTCCCCTTTTTCATGTGGCTAAGTTGGGTTTAAATGTTAAACCCAACATATGTTATATTTTGGCGAACGTATAAAACGGGGGTAATGACGTTTGGGTTAAAATATAGAACATATGTGTTGGCATGTTTGACGCATGCCAACGACCTTGAAAAACAATTAAGTGGTATAAATTAATTTTACCCAATAAAGATGAATTTGAATAATGGGCCGCAAATATTTACATATAAAAAGGAAAGAGACAAAATATGTAAATTTAGAAAATACGATGTGTTTAACCCGAGGTTGGATTGAGTTGTGATGTAAACCTGCCCGGAACCGCCCGGCTGTCCAGTAGTCACAACAATACCTATCCAATGTGGGTGGTTAAACACGGAGCCCAATAAGGACCCGAGGTTAGACTGAGTTGTGGCGTAAGACTGCCCGGACCCAACCGGCAACAGGCAGCCACAACAATACCTGTCTAATGTGAGAGGTCGAGGCTTTAATAAGATAATTAAGGCTGAGTCAGGATTGATAGGATTAAGTAAATTGAATTAATACTTAATCAAAATGGAACATGCTAAACTATACAGACTGATTGGGTGTTAGGTTTACAAAACACTTAACCAACTTAGCATGTTGGCTAGAAATAGAAAACCTAGTAGCGGAGGACCCTTTTCAGCAGTTACCCTACAAGGTGTATCAGGATACCCTAAACTAGGCAGGGTGGGGCACGATTACTGGGCTGACTGTAAGAGGTCAAATCGACGACGGTGGTGCAGCAGTGTAGGTTCTAATGGGGTGCGGGCGTGCACACACTCCGACGCAGAAAAATAAGGCACTGGGCACCAGTAGCATACCTGTGCATTCTAGGATCGTGTCGGGCCGCCACCATGGGACTTGATACACCCCATGGTGGGACCAGCATAGGTAACTACAACATCGGGGGCCATAAGACACATGTAACTATGCGAGTAGGAGCCGATCATTAGAAACGAATCACTTCACCCTGATTATGGGGTGCCAGTTGGGAACTAGTTTATATGGATGCAGAGATTAATATGGGGTACGATAAGTACATTGGACTCTAGACAACTTAACCTAGTTTATAGTGCTTTCCCATTTCCAGTTTATACTTATCATGCCCAATTCTTTATTCATAGACTGAATAGTCCTAAACTTACTCAGGCTTTATGTCTGACTCTACTTTTCTTTCATCTTCTTTTCTTTCGTTTCTCCCCCCAGGTCCATAGGGAGGGAATACTGCAGCTTGACCAGTTTTCACATCCAGCTTGAAGAGAAAGAATGTATTGCTTGGATCTTTTTCATTTTGGACTATGGCTTTGGACCGCAATTATGGGACTTATGCAGTTTACTTGTGTTTTTATGCTTCTTTAAATAATGAAATCAAGACAGTTATGAAGATGTTATGTTTTAGAAGTATTGTAAGACAAATTATGACATGGTTTGTGTAACAGGTATTTTGTTGAAATAAAAATTGCTGTTCTTTTCCTCTATTCAAAAATATGTGTATTTATATCTGTCTTGTGTATTTGTGACTTATACTTATAAACCTGCACCAAAATTAGTGCATTCCCTTTGAGAGTGACCCTAATGGAGGTGGGGTGTTTCAACTTCGTTTCGGAGCTCAGAAATGTTAGGAACACAAATTCGACCTTTTAGCCTTAGAATCCCATCATTATCAACCTGAAAACTCGAGGGCTCGCATTTCTAAATTATCTCTCGGATATTTTGAATGAAGTGATCATCCTTCTGAAGAGCAGATATTTTATCAATCAATGAAGTTGTAATGATAAAACTGGCGATCATTACATTCTTTCTACTTAACGCATCGGCCACGACATTGGCTTTCCCTAGAGTGTATAGACTCTCAAAATCGTATGCTGCAAGGAACTCTAGCCAACGTTGCTGCCTCAGATTCAAGTCTTTCTGGGTGAACAGATACTTTAGCGACTGATGGTCTGTAAACAGTTCGAATTTCTCACCCAAAAGATAATGTCCCCAGATTTTCAAAGCAAATACAACGGCCAACAACTCAAGATCATGAGTGACGTAGTTCTTTTCATGTAGCTTCAGCTAACGGCTAGCATAAGCAACAACTTGGCCTCCTTGCATTAATACTGCGCCAAGGCCTTCTCTAGACGCATCTGTCCAGACTTTCAAGTCCTGATTGCCGTCGATTATCATTAACACTGGCACCGTTGTTAATCTTAACTTTAGCTCCTCAAAAGCCTCCTCACATTCTGGAGTCCACTTGAATTTTGAGTGCTTCTTTGTGAGCTACGTTAAGTGACTAGATATCTTCAAAAAATCTTTAACGAACTTCCGGTAATAACTAGCCAATCCAAGAAAACTTCGGACTTCTATGGGAGTACTAGGCTGTTTCCAATTTTGAATAGCGGTGATTTTACTTGGATCCACAGCAATTCCCTCTTTTGATATGACGTGGCCAAGAAACTTTACTTCATCTTGCCAGAATATACATTTGGAAAGTTTAGCTTTCAATACATTCCTTCTCAGAATTCGTAGAACCTGCTCCAAATGTTTTTCATGTTCGGCTTTTGACTTAGAGAAGATTAGAATATCGTCAATAAAAACCAGGACAAACTTATTCAAGACTCCTCTGAACACTCTATTCATTAAATTGACAAAGTATGCTGGAGCGTTACATAAGTCGAACGGCATTACTAACCGCTCATAGAATAAGTCTGGACCTCTGAATGCTGTCATAGGAACACACTCTTCGGCAATACAAAGCTGATGGAAACCTGTAGCTAGGTCCATCCTTGAAAAAACTTGTGCCCCATTCAGACGATCCAATAAATCATCGATTCGCGGCAATGGATATTTATTCTTTACTGTCTGCTTATTCAAGTCACGATAATCCGCACATAGTCGCAGAGTACCGTCAAACTTTGGGACAAACACCACTGCTGCTCCCCAATCAGAGAAACTAGGCCTGATCAGACCCTTCCATACAAGCTATCGAGTTTGATTATCTAGTTCTTCTTTCTCCTTTAGAGTCATTCTCCGAATAGCGTGCACTACTGGCCTTGCATTTGGAATTAAAGCGATCTTGAAATCAATTTCTCTCTGGGGGGTAAGCTGACAACTTCTTCGAACACATCTGCATAATTCTTTACGACAGGAATATCTTTGATGAGGTCCGGAATATTCTCTGTGACTACAGGGATATTTTCTATTTGAGCAAGAGAAACATCCATAGCTGCCTAGAAGTCTTTTCTATTAGAATTCTGACCTTCACAGGGAATGGTTATATAATCACCTGATTCAATCTTCGCCTTAACGACTCTGTCGGCGCATTTAACCTCAGCTTCATATTTGGTCAACCAGTTTAATCCCAAGATAAGATCAAATTCTGTAAAATTCATGATGACCGCGATGGTAGGGAACTGATAACGAGAAAAAGAAACCGGCACCCCACAAACCCAACTGAGATCAAGGGAACCCCCAACCAAATTATGGACAGTCATTGGTTCTTTGAGCTTCTTCAAATTCAAATCCAGTTTCTTAACTGCATTCTTTGCAACAAAACTTCGCAACGCGCCGGTGTCAAACAGTACTTTAACTGGAATGTCTTTGACAGTTAGCGTGCCTTCTAAAACATCTGGCCTTTCCAGAACAGCTGAGGCTCAGAAGTTTCTACTACTTCACTTATATGTACTGCTTCAGACTTTTCCTCTAATAGCTAGCAATTCTTCTCAATATGACCAGCCTGATGGCACTTCCGGCATTTCCTAACTTCTCGAGACTTCCTACTGGATTTAAATCCACTCTTCATTCGTTTCTTTAAGGGTCCATAATTAATCGACAAATGCCCTTTTTGATGGCAGTTATTGCATATGGCAGTTGTTACTGGTTCTTTCTCAGATTTAACCCTTTTTCTCTTGGCACTGGGCTTCTTACTGACCTCAGGATTATCAGTTTCAGACTCACCTTTATTACTAGAACTGACTTCCTCTTCGTAACGCAACATACCTTTCTTGTCGAGATCCTCATACTGGTAAGCCATGTATATCATTTCTGAAAAAGGAAGCTTCACATGACCCATTACTCTATTCTGGTATTTTCTTTGCAGGCCATGAATAAACCTCAGATTCTTCCCCTTCGGATTTTGAATTAGATGATTGGCAAAGTGAGAAAGTTCGTTGAATTTCTTATGATATTCTAGGATGGTTATATCTCCTTGTATCAGATAAGAGAATTCATCACATAGCCGCTCAGTTGCTTCAGGAGGAGTAAGTCTTTCTAGGAAAATCTCTTTGAATCTATCCCAGGTGATATCACCTTCTGGATTATCTTTGATGATTGTTTCCCACCAGATTAAAGCTTCTTCTTTGAGCGCCCAAGATGCCACTAATATTTTCTGATCATCTCTCAACTGGATACGTTCAAAAATTCTATCGACAGAACTCATCCAAGCTTGAGTCTGAATTATAGATTCATTGCCCGAGAATTGTGCTCCGCCCAGATTTCAATATCTCTTTAATAGAGCCTCTAGATCTAGTTCTGCATTCCACCTATTTCTGACACTCATTTTCTAGTACTTCTGCAAATAGCAGATCAAGTGTCAGGTCATAGAAAAGATATTTCAAGACATAGGGACATATACTTGAATGCAAATGTGTCTATCGGGGTGTATTTCATTCTGTTATACTTATACTAGGATATTACTGATCCTATCTGTAATGAGTTATTCGTCCTAGAACACTACTGGTTCTATTTCTGACGAGTTCGTTAATATGTTATATTCCAGCACTAAGCTTAACCAAAGCTCTGATACCACGATGTGACGACCCCAAACCCCATACTAACGGTGTTAACGGTAATCATTGGAATATAACACATAAATAGATAACAGCAGAACAGAAATGAAAAAATACATAAGATAACGAACAAATAATCACTGGATAAACAACAATCATCAGAGTTACACAGTACATAGGATCATACTTAGTACAAATACAGTTCAGCTATACATAAATGTCTACAGCGGAAAACAAACATAATATGTACAATAGGAGCTGAACAACACAAAAAGAGATAAATGATAGAATCCATCTTCAGCTCCAGCTATCCAGAAAGAGCCAGCTAAAATCTGAATACAAGGCTGCCCGTGTAGAAAAAGAGGCACCCGAGTTTGCAAGTGAAACAAACTACGAGTCAGTCATGGGACTGGTATGAGAAATCTACTTAACACATTATATAATTTAGCTAATCACAGGACCACGCCACTTTCACGGAACGGGTTTACTCCATTGGATTGTCAGTGCTTTAAAACAAGTAAATCTTTAAAACATCGCAATGCTTTTTATAAACATGAAGCCATTATAAGACTCAGTTCCCATTACACAATGCAACGCAAACCGGAGGATAGAGTTTTACCTTATAATGGCCAAAATATGATTGATACGAATAAAACAAAAGCATTTGATATTATCACTAGTGTTTATATGTTTTCAAAAACAATTTCAATCATAACCATCAATCATAAACGGCATGGGTACCATATATCATGTCGCCATATATATATACAATCAAAACCGCACGGTGTCGTATTTGGAAATTGGATTTCCATCCCAAACCAAGGAAAAAGACAGTCCTTTCTGAATTCGAGACGCTTTAGCCCGTGTCTCAGGACCCGGACACAGGTGGGCCCTTGGATCGTCAAGGTCAGTCCACCGATGTGGATTAAAATGTCTGAACACTGCGTTTCCCCGCCCATTGTGGTGTCAATGAGCCAACGAATGGCTCCATCGGCTTCACATAGTCACCGATATATCCGAGGCGCCTCGCAACAGCAACAACCACATAGGTGAAAATAATATAAATGTCATCCAGTTTAAGCACTGACACCACCTCTAGCTAGAAGGAAACGCATGCCCTCCCCGAGGTCCTCTCCTGTTTCAGGTTCATACCGGGGTGTGAGGCTCGCGAATTAACGTTATGCACAAAGCTACGCCACACAGGCGGTGCTTTGATCATCAACCACAAGTCTTCTCTTTTCAACAGAAGCCCTGATCACTGCATCTTAGCATGCCACATAGGAAATTCACACCATGTAACTGATGGCTATCAATCACACAGAATGAATTCCAACGTCAGACACACAGTCCATTTGCAAGTCCGTTCTGGGTCTAAACGAAACCGGAGGCACTATATACCTCGCATACCCATCGATCTCCATGTACGTCTGGACGATCACCACTCATTATCCATATTTCGGGATGCCTCCCAATCAGGACATCAGTTACCATCCAAACGAGGTGAAGATCTCCGGTCTTCAACCACCGTCTTCATCTTCGACTTCTTATCGTCGATTCAGTTATTCAGAACGGGATAAACTCGGTCTTTCTGAGCAACTCACGTATATAATAAACAAGTGCTACACAAACACAACATACGCCTCATTGTAATTCATCAGTCACTAACCGTAAATCAGTAAGAGAACAGTTTCCCAAATATTAACCCCGAAGGCCGAAACCAACATCAGATCAAAACCCAGGAAACCATTCGACTTAGCTAACCTTAGTTAGTTTCTAAATTTCACATTACATATCGTTTATAATATTTTATAATGATTTATCGCTTTTTTTATTTATTTAAAAATAGCCAATTTATTCAAATTATGCTTCAGGCCATAACACGGCCGTGGAACTGTTTTTCTTTAGATTTGATTTACACATATATGAAAATCTAACCGTTGGATCTTCACAAATTTTATAACATTAGAAAGATCTTTTCAAAACTAATCCAACGGTTTCAGTTTTGGGGAAATCTGACGGTCGGATCTCCTGATACAATCATTTGAAGTTTCGATTTAAAATACGAACTGCAGCGCCGTTATTCAGTTTAATTTAATTATATATATATAATCGATTCTGGTGCTGTTTTTCTTCATATTTAAATTAAACATTCCAGACAATCCAACCATTGGATCTTTACAAAGTTGGTGCCGTTGGAAAGATATTTCCACAGGGAACCCAACGGTTTCGCTTTCGGGAAAATCCGATGGTCAGATCTCCCGCACTAATCGTTTGAAATCACGGTTTCAATATACGAACTACAGCTTCGTTATTCGATTTATTTTAATTATATATATATTAATATATAATCAATTCTTCGATTTCAAAACCATATTCTTTTCATACCTTTGATAAAAATGATATTTTTATCCAACCGACATTTATTTCAACACTTCACTATTTTTAACAAATCATGTATATGATAAAAATGTGTTTTTTATTGTAAAATAATTTATTTCAAAACCCGACTATTTTATATAGTTCATATTGATGATAGAAATATGATTTTTATTATAAATCAATTTATTTCAAAACACGAAAACCGTTCAACACATGAATTTCTATTCAACGAATGAATTTCTATTCAACACATGAATTTTTCCATAGTTCGTATATATATAATAAAAAGGTTATTTTTATATTTAAAACAATTTATTTAAAACACGAATACCATTCAACACAAGAATTTCTATTCAACGAATGAATTACTATTCAACACATGAATGTTTTCTATAGTTTATATATATAATAAAAAGGTGATTTTTATATTTAAAACAATTTATTTAAAACACGAATACCATTCAACACATGAATTTCTATTCAACGAATGAATTTCTATTCAACACATGAATGTTTTCTATAGTTTATATATATACAATAAAAAGGTGATTTTTATATTTAAAACAATTTATTTAAAACACAAATACCATTCAACACATGAATGTTTTCTATAGTTTATATATATACAATAAAAATGTGATTTTTATTGCAAAACAATTTATTTCAAAACACGACTATTTTATATAGTTCATATAGATGATAAAAATATGATTTTTATTATGAAACAATTTATTTCAAAACACGAATGTTGTTCAACACATGAATTTCTATTCAACACACAAGTATAGTTTCAACACATGAAAATAATTCTAACACATGAATATCATTCAAAATTTCGGCAGCATAACGGCAGGGTAGTTAAAACCGGGGCCGTCCCTAGTACAGCTCCTCGCTCTACCTTAAAGCCTCACAGCTTTTGACAATGGGGATTTCATGCATCCAAATCGCACGCAGGCGGCATGTATTTTTTTTCCTTTTTCACAAACTAATCCTATGTGGTTTCAACCAAATAATTCTCAACCACAAATGGGTATTTTTCAACCACAATCAATCAATTTCAACCACAAACAATTCAAATCAACCATTCGCTATCGACCAATTTTCACACCAATCACAACCAATAAATATCGTCCATGGTTTGTGGACGAGGGGCGTATATATATATATATATATATATATATATATATATATATATATATATATATATATAATGGCGCGTTTTGTTAGCTGTCGAATAATTAATTTATTTAATTATTTATATATCGATTTGGCGATATCGATAACTTAAAGTAAAACGTTCGAACTTATAATTTATAATTATAATTAAAACGAACCTGAAACGTTGCGGCAGTTTGCAATTTGGCGATTCGAACTTCAACTGAATGTACAAGATTCATTTTAAGCCGGATTTCTATGAAACAAGAAACGTGTGGAGCTGGTGGAGTATATCTTTCTAGTGGAAGAGAAAAATCGGGATTTCGTCGTGTTGATTTTGATTTACGTCCAAATCAAATTTCAGAAAAGTCGTTGTGGAATTCCTTTATAATTTGCGATGCTTTATATACGTTATAAATCAATTATTTGATATAACTAGATATCGGGTTTGAATTTAGACAAGGTTCTTTTGGGACGTAGTGATAATTTAATTTTTAGGATTTTATGGTAATTTTTAATTAATTAAATAAGCAACATTTTATTTGGAGTATTTGGCACCCTGTATCAACATTTTGGGGTTTCACAATATGAGTTAATCTACCGGTATTATTATATTTTTGGGATCGGGGCACTGAGTTCGACACAGCGGTATTTTTATTTCTGTCGTGGCCATTCGGATGAGAACAGAATTTCATAAAAAAAAAAGGGGTCCCTAAAACGTTATCACTTAAAAATATCCAAATGAATTTGCAGACCCCATATTTGCGGTTTCCTCTTTGCACACGTAGGAGAAGGGATTTGCAGACCAAAAACTTAATGGCTAAAAGCTATCCACGTAGCTCATTAAATTGGGAAGAAGTGGGCGCACCTTAACCCAAACATTTTTCCAATCCTATAAATTATCCTCAACCCTTCTAAACCTAAGATATTTTTTCGTTGCTCAAAATACCATGCCGACATCTTCATCTTCCAAACAAGAAACCCACACTCAAAATTCCCAACGTTCCAAATTGATCTCGCTGGTCTGGGCCTCTGTTCTGAAGCTCGCATCTGGAAACCGCGGAACACTATCGGAAATGGTGAAGCAACACAAGCTGGAAGGCTAGTTTGGAGATGCCGTAGGCTACAGGAGGCGTGTGAGTTTTTACAAAGCACGAACAGGAGGAGTATTACTAAAACGTGGTGGCAGGAGTTGATACAGGAGATGGAGTTTCTGTTTTGGGGAGCAGCACGGTTAGAAAGAGAGGAAGTATATGTGGAGAGGACAAAAGCAGTTTCGGTTTTTAAACTAATAGGGCCTTGGATCTGAAACGCGGGTTGGTGAAGAGTGGCTCGAGTTGAAAGTTAGCGTGATGATGGGAAAAATGGTCGCTGCGGACTGTGGTGAAACGTTATGGAAGGTGGAGAGACAAAGGGAGTGAAGGAAGGCCGAAATACAAAGGAGCAGTAGTTTAAGCGATAGGGAAGAATACTGGTGTTAGGGAATGGTGTGTGTATTCGATAAAAGAGGCTCGCGTTTTGATTGTGGAAGAAGGAAGGGTGATAGTACGGTGAGATGCAAATGTATTGGACTGATGGAAGAAGGCCCAAGAATTTTATTTAAAAGAAAAGAGAACTCCGCTGGAAAGGTTGAATGCACGTATACCGATAGGGATGGGTTTGAATAACAATACAAAACAAGGGACGGAAGACACATATATTTCAGAAGGAAGGATCGAAGTGGAGGCTGTGTTTTTGTGTTACTGGAGTGGGATCCAACAAGATGTCGGGAAAGAAGGATGTTAGAGCAGTCTGGGCTTTTGTAGAGTTGATGGGCCGACGAGTTTATATGGGTAAGAAACCCATTTACAATGATCTATTGGAATCGTATGGACGGTGGCTACAACATGGAACTGACTGGAAGTGAAATAGAGCTCATTACAATTTATGGCGAAATAAATTGTCCGTCTAAATCAAAGACAGTTAATCGTCTTTAACGATGAACTGCCAATGTGAGTAAAACTCACTTACTCTCCTCAGTTTATATTTTTATATAAACTGTGTTAAATGATTTGATTGCTGTGTATTGATAGTTTGGACTGTTAAATTGATTTGATTGAAACATAGATATAGTTATATATATAAACAACAATCAAATATTGATTCAGTTCATCAGTATATTTCATGTTGGAATGAAATTGATGTATATTATATTGTGTAACATCTGTGGATGCAGGGAAACAGGTTGGAGGAATCCGACTGGATTCCTCAACATTTATTTTACCGTTTTTCATATATTGTGATATATGATGTGTTATGAAATCAGTTATTGATTTCATATGTTTGAATGATACCGATCATTGTTATACGACACGTTAAACACCGTAGGTGATACTAGAATGTAAAAAGGGAATTTTCAATGTTTATATTGAAAATAAATCTTATTTATAAAATCGATAGGATTTTATAAAATGAAAACATTTATTTATTTAAGAAATAAATAAAGGAACGTTTATTTAGATTTTAAATAAATGGAATAAAGGTATATTTATTTAGGGAATAAATAAAGGAACACTTGTTCGGAAAATAAATAGAATTATACAAGGATAGATTTAAACACGTGCTTCGCACACGGTATAACACGATATGGATTTAAATGAGATATTAAATAGGAAATCTGTTTTAAACAGATAAATTGAAGTAGATTAATTTATAAATAATGTTTTATAAATTAAATAAATTATTTATCGTTGATAAATGGAATATATATAAGTCTGGACTTATATAGAGAAGTAGAAACTTTATTAAAAGGACATTTATAAAGTGAAGAACCGTTACTAAAAGTAAATCTTTATAAATGGATAAACTTGAAAAAAGTAAATCTTTATCAATGGATAAACGTTGTAAAAAGGAAATCTTTCGAAATGAGTTATTCGAATTAGATATTTGAATAGAGTTAAACACATTAGAGTGATTCGAATTACTTATTCGAATAGAGTTAACAAAGTAATTTGTTAGGTTAACCAAAGCAAGTTAGTCGAGTTAATCAAAGTAATTGGTTAAGTTAACCAAAGTAAATTAGTCAAGTTAAACTAATTGGTTAATCGAAGTAAATTAGTCGGGTTAATCAAAGTGAATTAGCCGAGTTAAACTAAGTAAATCGGTTAGAGTAAATCAAAGTGAATTAACTAAGTTAAACTAAGTGGATTAGTTCAGTTAATCAAGACAAGTAAATCAGTTAGGTTTAACCATTTGAGTTAACCAGTTAAAGTTGACCAGTTAGAGTTGATCAGTTAGAGTTACTCAGTTAGAATTAACCAGTTAGAGTTGACTAGTTAGAGTTATCCAAGTGGAGTTAATCGAGTAGAGTTGCCGAATATCACTTATTCGAAGTAGAGTTATCGAATATGGTATATTCGAGGGAAGAGTAATCGAATATAGTTTATTCGAGTGGAGAAATCAAATGTTATTCATTTGAGAAGAGTTACCGATTATTATTTATTCGAAGAGTAGTTATCGAATATTGGTTATTCGAAGTTAGTTAATCCAAAGGAGTTATTCGAGGTTAGTTAATCCAAAGGAGTTATTCGAAGTTAGTTAATCCAAAGGAGTTATTCGAAGTTAGCTAATCCAAAGGAGTTATTCGAAGTTAGTTAATCCAAAGGAGTTAGTCGAAGAGTAAATCGAATATAGTTATTCGAAAGAAGGTGTTAATCGAATATAGTTATTCGAGTAAAGTTAAAAGAGTTAATCGAATTTAGTTATTCGAAATGAGTTATTCGAATTAGATATTTGAATAGAGTTAAACACATTAGAGTGATTCAAATTACTTATTCAAATAGAGTTAAACACGTAAGAGTTAATTGAATATTAGTTATTCAATTAGAGTTAAATCGAATTTAGTTATTCGAAAGGAGTTAATCAATTTGAGTTAAGTTAATCGATTTGAATTAAGTTGAATCGAAATGGAATAAATCGATTAGAATTAAGTTAATCGAGTTAGAGTAAATCGAATATTGGTTATTCGAAGGTAAGTTATTCGAATTAGTTATTCGAAGGAGTTAATCAAATGAGTTGATCCAAAGGAGTTAGTCGAATATTAGTTATTCGAATAGAGTTAAAGGAGTTATCGATTGTATTTTGATCGAAAGGAGTCATCGATTAGTAAATCGAAAGGAGATTTTCGAATATAGCATATTCGAAAGAAAGAGATCAAATATTGTTTATTCGAAAGAGAGAGATTTCGAATATGAGTTATTCGAAGAGAGATAATCGAATATAGGTTATTCGAAGAAGAGTTAATCAAATAAAGATTACTCGAAAGAGAGTTATACGTCGAATTCGATTATAGCGAATTCTGGAAATTACTACTTACTTTCCAGGGTTTAAATCAAGATTTAGTTATTGATTTAGAAATTAGGTGTCTGTTAAATTATTCGAGTTAGGAGATAAAGTTATAATTTAGGTTAGATATTGCAGAAGTAGGAATTATAATGTTATAGTTATAATCAAACGTTTTCATATAAGAAGTGGATTCGTAACCTGAATCCGAGAATTTGCGTAAATAGATGATTGAAAAAAAGTGAGTGATGAACTTCATCTATTTCACAGTAAAGGACGTTGTTCAATTAAGGTCTGAGAGGTAATTATACCCCAACTTGATTGACTTCAGAATTGAAAAAGGAATAGTTGTGGTTCGATAGAAAAGGTTGATTTGAAATATAGTTAAGTAATAAGCGATTAATGGATTAAGCGAAATGATGTTTTATACAACGTTCATTGGAAATCCGTAAATGAGTTTTGGAAACGTTTTCCAAATATAGTTAGATATGTTTTCTAAATATAGAAAATGAAATGTTTTCATGATAAGAATTTAAGAAATAGAGTTAAGCAAATTCAGAAACTAACTGGAGAGGGTAAGTTGAACGGTTGTCTAAGTGACGATCTGATGTTGGTTTCGACCTTCCGGATTGATACTTAGAGAATTGTTCTCATACTAGTTACAGTTAGGGACTGATAGTTGTGAAATAATAGTGATGTGAAAATAAGCTATGGAAATGTTTTCCAATGATTAATAACATATATTTTCTAAATATATGAAATAAGGAAATATGAACATATGATGATTGATCGATCGAATTCCATTTGGAAATAAGATCGTTGTTTGTACACCGACATGTTTTCATTTGATAGTTGAATCACAGACTATCAAAGTTTTTACCATTTTAACGTTGTTAATATGGAGAGACCGGTTGGATTATTATCCAAAGAACCACTCTGTATTGGCATAAGCGTTGCGAGCAATATCTGCCAAAGATAAATTGAAGACGAAGTAAAGTGCAAGGGCTGTTGTATAAGTCTTAGATAACAGTGACTAAGATGGATATACTGAATAGTGCCTTCGGTTTGTCCAGTCCCAGGACAACGTATATGGAAGAAGGTCTGACAGAGTATATCCAATGGATCGCGTAAGTTGATCTGTTCAAACGTATTCACGTTTTGTAGCGGAGGAATTCGTTTCTCTTAGCTATATACCCGTGTTATTTTTGTATAAGTCAATTTGTGATTTGGCGGGTATGACGATGTGGCATTCAAAGTGAATGGTGATCAGATGTTCTGAAGATAGACGTAGTTTCTAGCCTCACACCGGGAAGTAACAAAAGTTGGGCTAGGCAGCATGGCTAGTTGGGTCATCCCCAAGCAGGGTGTATTGTCACCGATCTAGGGGATATTCATATTTATACTTCTTTTTAATTATGTATCTTCGGATGATGGTTTGATGGCCTACAACCGTGGTGGCAATATATTCGCGACACTCAAGCTAAATGAGTGAGCGGTCATGTGTGGCCGGGTTGCAAGACGTTCTTGTTGAACCCTGAGTGTATCACCTCTAGAGTACACTATTCAGAAGGTGCTCCCATACCTTGTCTGTTGGAATCCATTCTCCGATAAGCGCCCTGCAGTTTACGATTTTATACTATGTATGTAGAACGTGAGATGCAAGCGTTTCTGCTAGATTGATACCTATTTGTACTTAGACATTATTATAATATCACAATGATATTGCTTGTCAAAGTTGTTTAGATACTCATAAGGAAAAACCCGTTCCGTATTCACGGCGTGGTCTTATGAGATATCATATACCTGTTCAATTGTTTTAAACTGTTTTACTCATACCAGTCCCATGACTGACCCGGAGTTTACTTTGTTGTTTTCGCTAAACTCTTGGGTGCCTAAATTTGTACAGGCAGTCAAGTAGTCGGGATTTACAGATATACTTGGAGAGCTTGGAGCAGGAGGCTGCAAGATTTTATAGCTATAGTTATTTCCGCTGTGTTGTACGTGTTGTACTCTGATAAGTGCTATTGTATATATATAACTGTTTACTTCAAAGCTATGTTATATATTATATGTTATTCGTTCCGCTGTGAGATTCGTGTTACTCTGATAATTCTGATGTTCTTCTTCTTCTATTCTATTAGTTCTATCTTTTCTTTCTCACCTTCTAAATTCTTTCTCTAACGTCTCGGAATTTCCGACTCTCGAGGAGTCGGAAATTTCCGGCCGTTACAGTTGGTATCAGAGCCTAAGTTAAGAATTACTTGGCTCTATGGCATAACTCGATAGAGATAGGATTAGAAATATCCTAGATTGAGTTGAGTGTATATATATGAGTGCGTATATGTTATTCAATATAAAATGGTTTTATATTGTGGAGACTCGTTGGTTGAGTGGCTTATGAATTCTGGTCGATCAGTTGATCCACTATATCGATAAGGGTTACTAAACACTCGAATACGATGAACCGACATGGTATGTTTTGAAAGAGGGTAAATGAAATAAATTTTCCCAAAAAAATATTTGTTTATAGAAGAAATATATATCTTGAAATTATTATAGTATATTGATTGTGTTGGGTGTTATTATAATCGAATAAGATTATAAAAGGGTGAAATGGTTATAAATGACCAATCAGGATTCATATGAAAGTAATATATGAAATAGTTTGAATTAAATATGAATTTAAATCAGATTTGGAATTAAAATAAGGAAATTTTAAGTTCCTGGGAGATTTTGAAAATGTTTTTCAAATTGAAAATGATATAGTATTGAACTCTCTTCGATAGCTGGAAAATAGATTCTGATGATGAATCTAGACATCATCAGTGTTCATTTTCGAGTTCTAAGTGACGGATTACTACCAAAGGTTTTGTTTTTGAATTTTTTTGAGAAAACAAGTTGTTTAGAAATTCAAAGGTTTTGAATTGGCATTATGATTTCAAATTGATTTGAAAGAAACCCAGGAACTTAAGTTCTGGAAATAAAATTTAACTAATGAAGTTAAATAAAATGAGATGGTAAAAATAAATTGAAATTTAACTTGAACCGAGTTAAATAAAATTGAATTGGGATTAGAGATAATCTAGAATGGAACCAAATTGATAAGTCAATAATTTGGAATTTGATATTAGAGTTCGAATGAAATTCGATTTGGATTTGAGGATATAAACTGAGTGGAATGACCATGATATATGCATAAGTGATAACAGATCAAAAGGATACAATGATACGACCGAAAAAAAGGTACAAGTTTATATTATATATGAGTTTGGATTTTATGAGCCGAATTGGCAAGCCGCTTGGCTATTTTGATTTCCTTTTGGATTGGAGGAGGCCTAGGGAGGCAAGTTGTGGTTTGACGTATTGAGCCGTACAAAGGAGGTTATGGCGAAATTTTTCGAAAATTTAAGGTGTTAGAATATTTTTAAAATTTTTGAAAATTTTAGTTGGTCAGAAATAAATTAATAAATTAATTAAAATTAAATGGGTCCAGTCGAAACTGAAATTTAGAGGTAAAAAGGATTTTTAAATCTAGTTAGTAGAGTTAGTAGCATTTTTCTAACTTAGCAATTTCGAGGACGAAATTATTTTAAGGGGGGAAGTCTGTAATGGCGCGTTTTGTTAGCTGTCGAATAATTAATTTATTTAATTATTTAAATATCGATTTGGCGATATCGATAACTTAAAGTAAAACGTTCGAACTTATAATTTATAATTATAATTAAAACGAACCTGAAACGTCGCGGTAGTTTGCAATTTGGCGATTCGAACTTCAACTGAATGTACAAGATTCATTTTAAGCCGGATTTCTATGAAACAAGAAACGTGTGGAGCTGGTGGAGTATATCTTTCTAGTGGAAGAGAAAAATCGGGATTTCGTCGTGTAGATTTTGATTTACGTCCAAATCAAATTTCAGAAAAGTCGCTGTGGAATTCCTTTATAATTTGCGACTCTTTATATACGTTATAAATCAATTATTTGATATAACTAGATATCGGGTTTGAATTTAGACAAGGTTCTTTTGGGACGTAGTGATAATTTAATTTTTAGGATTTTACGGTAATTTTTAATTAATTAAATAAGCAACATTTTATTTGGAGTATTTGGCACCCTGTATCAACATTTTGGGGTTTCACAATATGAGTTAATCTACCGGTATTATTATATTTTTGGGATCGGGGCACTGAGCTCGACACAGCGGTATTTTTATTTCTGTCGTGGCCATTCGGATGAGAACAGAATTTCATAAAAAAAAGGGGTCCCTAAAACGTTATCACTTAAAAATATCCAAATGAATTTGCAGACCCCTATTTGCGGTTTCCTCTTTGCACACGTAGGAGAAGGGATTTGCAGACCAAAAACTTAATGGCTAAAAGCAATCCACGTAGCTCATTAAATTGGGAAGAAGTGGGCGCACCTTAACCCAAACATTTTTCCAATCCAATAAATTATCTTCAACCCTTCTAAACCTAAGATATTTTTTCGTTGCTCAAAATATCATGTCGACATCTTCATCTTCCAAACAAGAAACCCACACTCAAAATTCCCAACGTTCCAAATTGATCTCGCTGGTCTGGGCCTCTGTTCTGAAGCTCGCATCTGGAAACCGCGGAACACTGTCGGAAAGGGTGAAGCAACGCAAGCTGGAAGGCTAGTTTGGAGATGTCGTGGGCTACAGGAGGCGTGTGAGTTTTTACAAAGCACGAACAGGAGGAGTATTACTAAAACATGGTGGCAGGAGTTGATATAGGAGATGGAGTTTCTGTTTTGGGGAGCAGCACGGTTAGAAAGAGAGGAAGTATATGAGGAGAGGACAGAAGCAGTTTCGGTTTTTAAACTAATAGGGCCTTGGATCTGAAACGCGGGTTGGTGAAGAGTGGCTCGAGTTGAACGTTAGCATGATGATGGGAAAAATGGTCGCTGCAGATTGTGGTGAAACGTTATGGAAGGTGGAGAGACAAAGGGAGTGAAGGAAGGCCGAAATACAAAGGAGCAGTAGTTTAAGCGATAGGGAAGAATACTGGTGTTAGGGAATGGTGTGTGTATTCGATACAGGAGGCTCGCGTTTTGATTGTGGAAGAAGGAAGGGTGATAGCACGGTGAGATGCAAATGTATTGGACTGATGGAAGAAGGCCCAAGAATTTTATATAAAAGAAAAGAGAACTCCACTGGAAAGGTTGAATGCACGTATACCGATAGGGATGGGTTTGAATAACAGTACAAAACAAGGGACGGAAGACGCGTATATTTCAGAAGGAAGGATCGAAGTGGAGGCTGTGTTTTTGTGTTACTGGAGTTGGATCCAACAAGATGTTGGGAAAGAAGGATGTTAGAGCAGTCTGGGCTTTTGTAGAGTTGATGGGCCGACGAGTTTATATGGGTAAGAAACCCATTTACAATGATCCGTTGGAATCGTATGGATGGTGGCTACAACATGGAACTGACTGGAAGTGAAATAGAGCTCATTACAATTTATGGTGAAATAAATTGTCCGTCTAAATCAAAGACAGTTAATCGTCTTTAACGATGAACTGCCAATGTGAGTAAAACTCACTAACTCTCCTCCGTTTATATTTTTATATAAACTGTGTTAAATGATTTGATTGATGTGTATTGATAGTTTGGACTGTTAAATAGATTTGATTGAAACATAGATATAGTTATATATATAAACGACAATCAAATATTGATTCAGTTCATCAATATATTTCATGTTGGAATGAAATTGATGTATATTATATTGTGTAACATCTGTGGATGCAGGGAAACAGGTTGGAGGAATCCGACTGGATTCCTCAACATTTATTTTACCGTTTTTCATATATTGTGATATATGATGTGTTATGAAATCTGTTATTGATTTCATATGTTTGAATGATACCGATCATTGTTATACGACACGTTAAACACCGTAGGTGATACTAGAATGTAAAAAGGGAATTTTCAATGTTTATATTGAAAACAAATCTTATTTATAAAATCGATAGGATTTTATAAAATGAAAACATTTATTTATTTAAGAAATAAATAAAGGAACGTTTATTTAGATTTTAAATAAATGGAATAAAGGTATATTTATTTAGGGAATAAATAAAGGAACACTTGTTCGGAAAATAAATAGAATTATACAAGGATAGATTTAAACACGTGCTTCGCACACGGTATAACACGATATGGATTTAAATGAGATATTAAATAGGAAATCTGTTTTAAACAGATAAATTGAAGTAGATTAATTTATAAATAATGTTTTATAAATTAAATAAATTATTTATCGTTGATAAATGGAATATATATAAGTCTGGACTTATATAGAGAAGTAGAAACGTTATTAAAAGGACATTTATAAAGTGAAGAACCGTTACTAAAAGTAAATCTTTATAAATGGATAAACTTGAAAAAAGTAAATCTTTATCAATGGATAAACGTTGTAAAAAGGAAATCTTTCGAAATGAGTTATTCGAATTAGATATTTGAATAGAGTTAAACACATTAGAGTGATTCGAATAGAGTTAACAAAGTAATTTGTTAGGTTAACCAAAGCAAGTTAGTCGAGTTAATCAAAGTAATTGGTTAAGTTAACCAAAGTAAATTAGTCAAGTTAAACTAATTGGTTAATCGAAGTAAATTAGTTGGGTTAATCAAAGTGAATTAGCTGAGTTAAACTAAGTAAATCGGTTGGAGTAAATCAAAGTGAATTAACTAAGTTAAACTAAGTGGATTAGTTCAGTTAATCAAGACAAGTAAATCAGTTTGGTTAAACCATTTGAGTTAACCAGTTAAAGTTGACCAGTTAAAGTTGACCAGTTAGAGTTGATCAGTTAGAGTTACTAAGTTAGAATTAACCAGTTAGAGTTGACCAGTTAGAGTTATCCAAGTGGAGTTAATCGAGTAGAGTTGCCGAATATCACTTATTCGAAGTAGAGTTATCGAATATGGTATATTCGAGGGAAGAGTAATCGAATATAGTTTATTCGAGTGGAGAAATCAAATGTTATTCATTTGAGAAGAGTTACCGAATATTATTTATTCGAAGAGTAGTTATCGAATATTGGTTATTCGAAGTTAGTTAATCCAAAGGAGTTATTCGAGGTTAGTTAATCCAAAGGAGTTATTCGAAGTTAGTTAATCCAAAGGAGTTATTCGAAGTTACCTAATCCAAAGGAGTTATTCGAAGTTAGTTAATCCAAAGGAGTTAGTCGAAGAGTAAATCGAATATAGTTATTCGAAAGAAGGTGTTAATCGAATATAGTTATTCGAGTAAAGTTAAAAGAGTTAATCGAATTTAGTTATTCGAAATGAGTTATTCGAATTAGATATTTGAATAGAGTTAAACACATTAGAGTGATTCGAATTACTTATTCAAATAGAGTTAAACACGTAAGAATTAATTGAATATTAGTTATTCAATTAGAGTTAAATCGAATTTAGTTATTCGAAAGGAGTTAATCAATTTGAGTTAAGTTAATCGATTTGAATTAAGTTGAATCGAAATGGAATAAATCGATTAGAATTAAGTTAATCGAGTTAGAGTAAATTGAATATTGGTTATTCGAAGGTAAGTTATTCGAATTAGTTATTCGAAGGAGTTAATCAAATGATTTGATCCAAAGGAGTTAGTCGAATATTAGTTATTCGAATAGAGTTAAAGGAGTTATCGATTGTATTTTGATCGAAAGGAGTTATCGATTAGTAAATCGAAAGGAGATTTTCGAATATAGCATATTCGAAAGAAAGAGATCGAATATTGTTTATTCGAAAGAGAGAGATTTCGAATATGAGATATTCGAAGAGAGATAATCGAATATAGGTTATTCGAAGAAGTGTTAATCAAATAGAGATTACTCGAAAGAGAGTTATACGTCGAATTCGATTATAGCGAATTCGGGAAAGTACTACTTACTTTCCAGGGTTTAAATCAAGATTTAGTTATTGATTTAGAAATTAGGTGTTTGTTCAATTATTCGAGTTAGGAGATAAAGTTATAATTTAGGCTAGATATTGCAGAAGTAGGAATTATAACGTTATAGTTATAATCAAACGTTTTCATATAAGAAGTGGATTCGTAACCTAAATCCGAGAATTTGCGTAAATAAATGATTGAAAAAAAGTGAGTGATGAACTTCATCTATTTCACAGTAAAGGACGTTGTTTAATTAAGGTCTGAGAGGTAATTATACCCCAACTTGATTGACTTCAGAATTGACAAAGGAATAGTTGTGTTTCGATAGAAAAGGTTGATTTGAAATATAGTTAAGTAATAAGCGATTAATGGATTAAGCGAAACGATGTTTTATACAACGTTCATTGGAAATCCCTAAATGAGTTTTGGAAACGTTTTCCAAATATAGTTAGATATGTTTTCTAAACATAGAACATGAAATGTTTTCATGATAAGAATTTAAGAAATAGAGTTAAGCAAATTCAGAAACTAACGGGAGAGGGTAAGTTGAACGGTTGTCTAAGTGACGATCTGATGTTGGTTTCGACCATCCGGATTGATACTTAGAGAATTGTTCTCATACTAGTTACAGTTAGGGACTGATAGTTGCGAAATAATAGTGATGTGAAAATAAGCTATGGAAATGTTTTCCAATGATTAATAACATATACTTTCTAAATATATGAAATAAGGAAATATGACCATATGATGATTGATCGATCGAATTCCATTTGGAAATAAGATCGTTGTTTGTACACCGAAATGTTTTCATTTGATAGTTAAATCACAGACTATCAAAGTTTTTACCATTTTAACGTTGTTAATATGGAGAGACCGGTTGGATTATTATCCAAAGAACCACTCTGTATTGGCATAAGCGTTGCGAGCAATATCTGCCAAAGATAAATTGAAGACGGAGTAAAGTGCAAGGGCTGTTGTATAAGTCTTAGATAACAGTGACTAAGATGGATATACTGAATAGTGCCTTCGGTTTGTCCAGTCCCAGGACAACGTATATGGAAGAAGGTCTGACAGAGTATATCCAATGGATCGCGTAAGTTGATCTGTTCAAACGTATTCACGTTTGGTGGCGGAGGAATTCGTTTCTCTTAGCTATATACCCGTGTTATTTTTGTATAAGTCAATTTGTGATTTGGCGGGTATGACGATGTGGCATTCAAAGTGAATGGTGATCAGATGTTCTGAAGATAGACGTAGTTTCTAGCCTCACACCGGGAAGTAACAAAAGTTGGGCTAGGCAGTGTAATAACCCGCAAAATGCGATCCAGTTTGAAATTTTTATTTTGGCAATTTTTACGAATTTTGAATATTTAAAATAGATTATTTTAAATAAAATCGACGAGAAATTTATTTTGAATAGAATACGACGTATATTTTATATACGTCGTCGTTAGAATATATAATAATTATATATAATTATAAATAGAATTGAAAATGGCGCGGTAGTTCGATAATTCGATTTCAAACTTCAATTGAATGTACCGGGTGCAAAACAATCCGGATTTTAGTGAAACCAAAAACGTTAGGATCTAATTGGTAATATCTTTCCAACGAATCCGAATAATCAAGATTTCATATCGGGAATCAAAAGATATGTCCAGTTGAAAATTCTGAATAGTCGCTATGGAATTCAGGCCCTTAAAAATGGACATTTTGCAAATGACCTCGGATTTCGACGAAACCACTTTTGTTGGGTCCGTGATGTCAAGTTATTGCTAGATTCCAAATTTCATAATTTTTTGAATCAATATGTGAGCGTGGCAAAGGAAAACGCGTTTTTGACCATTTCAGTTGATTTTAATCGACTGGAAATTGGCCATTTTTCCAACGGTCTCAGAATTCGACGAAACTAGTTTTGTTAGGACCGTATCGTCAATACGAAGCTAGAAAATATTTTTCGAGAATTTTTCGAGTTAGTATGTGACCTCGGTAATTTGAAATGTACGTTTAAAATTCAATATAGTGATTTAAATGCAAATTAAACGAAAACTGATTCAAACAGTCGAATCAGCTTGCGGTACATATCCCATTGTGTTCGGAATGGGGGTGAAACGCTATGGACGACAGGCGGTGGGCCTCGTTTCGAGGTCGTATGTAAAAGTCAACTTTTAAAAATAATAAAATAATAAAATAATAAATAAAAATAAAATAAAAAAAAAGAAAACCCCCTTCCTCCCTTAAAACCTTCTGCCCCCCCCCCCGATCATTCTTCTGCAAAAAAAAAAAAAAGAGAGAAGGAGGACGGAGGAGCTGCCGCTCCTCCGATCGACGTGCGCCGCTCCCCAGGAGAGCCGCCGCCGCCACTTCTTCCCTTCCTCCTCCCCCTTGCCTTCCTCGACACCGACGCGAGACCCCCTTCCCCCATCCACCGACGCAACCGAGCCCCTCCACCTACTCACAGCCGCAGCCACCACGACCCACCGCCGGCCTCCGATCAACCCCCCCTCTTCTTCTGCGCCGCCTCTCCCTCCTCTTGAAGCCCACAGCGAACGCCCCAAACCCCCCCTGTAAGTCCTTTTTTTTTCTTTTCTTTTTTTATTTATTTTATTTTTGATCTATATAAACTGAAAAAAAAAGATTAAATACTGTTTTTATTTTAAAGTTTAAAACTAATTTCGATTTTAATTTAAAAACTGATTTTAAAAAGTAATTTAAAACTGATTTTTAAGATTTAAAAACTGATTTAAAAGGAATTTTAAAATTGATTTTATTTTAAAGGTTTGAAATAGAAAAAAGGGTTTAAACTTTAAAATAGAAAAGGCGGAATTTTTATTGAGTAGAAGAAGTAAAAATATGATTTTTATATTTTTAAAGTATTAAAAATATAACCTTTACTATATAAAAGTAATAAAAATATAATTTTTACATCATAGGAATATTAAAAATATCATCTTTGTATATGTAGCGAAATAAAAATCTGATTTTTATTTTATATACGTTGAAGTAAAGTGATGAATTTTATAATGATGAAATCTTTAAATTTAAAAAGGTGAAATCTTTAAATTTAAAAAGGTGAAATCTTTAAATTTAAAAAGGTGAAATCTTCATTTTAGTAAAGGCGAAATCTTTATTTTAGAAAAGGTAAAATCTTTATCGACGAAAAGACGATATTTTTAAAATAGAAAAGATTAGATTTTAAAAATAGAAAAGGCGGGATTTTTAATATTGAATAGCATAGTAAAGAAATTCGATTTTTAAATATATGAGTGATTATAAAAATATGACTTTTGAAATGAAAGTGAATAAATAAAAATGTGATTTTTATTTTAAAGACATCGAAATATAAAAATGTGTGATTTTTATATATGTAGTGACTACGGGCAAAAGAAGATGATAAAAAGGCGAGGAAGAAGAAGATTTCTATAAATGAAGTGTCGTGAGGTTGGATAGCTATTGGTGAGAACTTCTCACTCTAAATTCTCTTTTTCTAGTTATATATATATATACTAGGATGCAGACGGTGCTTAGTAGCACCCGACACAATCGTCCACAGACCATGGACTTGTTTGTCTGGTTGCATAGATTAGTTTGATGATTTGATTTGAATTTGATTGTTTGGTGAATATGATTGATGTGTGAATGGCGTGGGCCTTCACTAGACCGGGGATAAGGCTAGGCCTTGTCCCGTTTCTAGTATCGTGCCCTTTTGCCGCCGAAATTTTCTAAAATATGTTAGAAAAATAAAAATAATCATTTATTGAATAAATGAACTGAATAGAAATTCAAGTGTTGAAATAAAATAGTTTGATCGTTAAAAATATAATTTTTAACGTGAAAGTGAATAAATAAATATTTATAATCAAATCGGCCGATTTGTTTATATACACTGATTTGACTGATATTGATTGGGTCGATAAATTTTACACATCGCCCAACTGCACGAATAAAATATTTGTTTGATTGTTTGAAACCCCACACGGGTGTTGGGATGAAATTTGAAGTTCACTCATCCTGATTTGTTAAATATGTCGATCGGTTGATTGACAGGCTGTTATAAGCGTCAGATATCTATATTTGATGCTTATACAGTGTAGTGCACTTTGGTTGATGATTGATTATTTTTCAAAGCTATTATATACATGTGTTGTATGGAATCCATATAATTAACATTATATGGTGATTGATTGGGCCTCATTCCAATCGGGAAAATAATAAATATTATAAAAGAAAATTCATGTGTTGAATATAAAAATAGTCATATGTTGACGATGTTCATGTGTTGAGTGAAATATTTTATATAATAAAAATTTACATCTTTATCATATTTAAAATTAGAACTACTTCCCAGTAGAAGTCTAATTAAAAATCAAATGATAGATACCATAGTTGTATAAAATATTTTACATAACAAAAATAGTGATCTGTTGACAGTACTCATGTGTTGAGATTAGTCGTGTGTTGAAAGAAATATAGATTCATGTGTTGAATGAAATAAATATTCATTTGTTGAATAGAATAACGAAATTATTGAAATATAAAGCCGTGTTGATTAGAGATGCGTTATTTTGACGCGAACGATGTTTATATCGATTTTATTCGTTTTTAATGAATATTGAAAAGTGATTTCAAAATTTAATATTTTGAAAGGAAATTCAAATTGAATTAGATTGAAATTCAAATGGAAATTTTATTGAATCAATTTGAAATGAATTCGATTCGAATTGAATTGAAAGTGAATTTGAATTCGAATAAAATAGAGATGAATTCAAATTGAAATGAATTGAATTGAAAACGATTTCGAAATGAATTGAATTGAAAACGATTTCGAAATGAATTGAATTGAAAACGATTTCGAAATGAATTGAATTGAAAACGATTTCGAAATGAATTGAATTGAAAACGATTTCGAAATGAATTGAATTGAAATGAATTCAAATTGAATTAAAATTTGAATTGAATTGAAATGAATTTTAAAACGAATTTATAAAGAAGAATTCAATTTTGATGAAAAGAAAGTTGAAATTGCTTTTGAAACGATTTTAAAACTATTTATATAATTCGTTTTAAATAGAAATCGATGAAATATATATTATATATATTATATATATAATATAATGGCCTGAATAGAACGCGCCGCGCCGCGGCAGTTCGTGAATTTCGACCATTTATTTCAAACGGACATTGCGGGAGATCCGACCGTCGGATTCTCCTAAAACCGGAACCGTTGGGTTCGTATCGAAAAGAGCTTTCCAATGAATATTAGAAATTTGAAATCTAACGGTTGGATTTGGAATTATGTCCAAATCAAATTCGAAAAAGGTCGCTGTAAGTGCAGTTCGATGGCCGTTGTTGGAAATCAACTGTACGGGCCTTGATAAAATTATTAAAAATATCTATAATTTGTGTAAAATTATAATATGTGAATTGGAAAGAATTGGGCTTGAAAATTCCACATTAGAAGGTAAAAATAGATTTTTATCGAAATGAACCGGTTTTGAACTAGAATTAAAATCAATTTATTTTTAAAATAAATAAATTGAATTTGAAAGTGATTTTGAAAATAATCGATAATTTCCAATACGTGGATTGGACTGGAGTTGAATCGAAATTATCTTCGGGATATTTCGATGTTGGATTTTGTGACTATACAGATATTGTTATGGGGATTTGAAAGATATATTTTATATCGTTATTTCCAATACGATATATGTTGGTTTCAGAATTTGATATTGAATATAAGCCGATATATTTTCTATTCAAAGCCTTGTATTTAATATCAAATGTGATTTGGGTTTATCGTGAATCGTGTTTTAGATGACATTGGTTCTTTAACCCAGTTAAAGGCAAGATGTTGATTTTTGAAAAGATTGAAACTAAGTGGAGTTTTAATGAATCTTTAGTTAGATTAAAAGGTGAATTGATAATTTAAATTATCAAATCTGAAAAGTGATCGAGAGTGGAGTATCACCAGTTTTGCTCCAAGCGATAGTTAAATCTTTAATTAGATTTGAACGTGAAATGGTAATTAATTTTACCGATAACACCGTGGTGTTAGATATGGAGTATCACCAGTTTTTCTCCATGGGATATATAGGTTGGGATTGGGAAATAAAACAAATAATTACTTCGGTGTGGTTCGTTAATCCCGACTAGTTTGAAATGATATCCAAAGGAAGATTATAGGATAAATTTAGAAGAATTTATCTTGGATAAAATTAATGGGAACATTTCCCTAAGAATGTGTTTTTGTGAATAAAAGAATATTCTGAATTGGAATGAGGCGTTCGTTGTGTTTGTGTAACATTTGTTAATTATATACGTGGGTTATCCAGAAAGGCCGGGTTATACCCATTCTGAATAACCGATTCGACGAGATGTCGAAGATGAAGATGGTGGTTGAAGACCGGAAGTCTTCACATCGTTTGGGTGATTACTGATGATCTTGATTGGGCTGTACACCCAAGATGAGGGAAACAGTCGGTGATCGTCCATACGTACTTGTAGATCGATGGATATGCGAGGAAAGTGCCTCCGGTTTCGTTCAGAACCAGAACGGACTTGTAAATGGATTGTGTGTCTGACATTGGATTTTATTCTGTGTTGATTGATCTCTATTAAATATACATCTGTTTGGCGGCGGAGAATTTATTCTCTTGCTTAACGCCCTTCTCTGAGACATACGAGCTCAGAGGTTGTATATCGATGGACATCAGTCGCATGGAGTGAATTGCCAATGTGGCATGCGTAAGTGGCAATTGATCAGGGCTTCTGTTGAAAAGCAAAGTCTTGTGGTTGATGATCAAAGCACGGCCTGTGTGGCGTAGCTTTGTGTATAACGTGAATTCGCGAGCCTCACACCTCGGTATGAGTCAAAAACGGGATAGTGACTGCAGGGAGAGCACGACGTTTCTTTCTAGCTAGGGTGGTGTCAGTGACCTACCAGCCCTAACATTTATATACTTTTCACCTGTGTGGTTGTTGGAATGCGAGGCGCCTCGGATATAGGTCTGTAAGGACCGGGAAACGTGTGTTCAGGAATAATTAATCCTCAAAAGTAAGAGACGACCGGCCCTGAAGATCCAAGGATCATAGTGGGGTCCTGGGACATTTGCTAGAGTGTCTCGAATCGGAGAGGAGCTTGCCCCTTGCCTCGGCTCATGATGGAATCCAATTTCCAATACGTGTGTTTCGGTTTTATTTGTAGAGCCTAGTATGGCGACATAGTAGATGGTAGCTATGCCGCCTATGATTGATACTTATGATTGAAATTGTTTTGACACTATACACCAATAATAGTATCAAATAATGTGTTTTAAACGTATCAAGCATGCTGTGGCTGTATAAGGTAAAAACCCTATCCTCCGGCTTGCGTTGCATTGTGTGATGGGACCTGGGTCTTATAACAGCTTCATTTTTCTTTATTTAGCATTGCGCTATTTGTTCTATGCACTGGTATTCTTGGGAGGAAACCCGTTCCGTGTTATACGGCGTGGTCCCTTGATTTACCTAACTTTAAAACCAATATTAATAACTGTTTTAGTTCTCACACCAGTCACATGACTGACCTGGAGTTTATTGTTTTAACCTAAACTCTGGGTGCCCCTATTTTCCACACGGGCAACTAGTAGTTTTGGTTTGGCAGATTTATATTCACAGGGTCCTGATATACAGCTGGAACGATGCTCGGAAAGCTCTGTATCCGTGTATCACTTCTAGTTGTGCTTTTGTATTATTTTTCCGCTGCTATGTAATTTATTGTAATCTCTGATATGTATCGAATGTAATTTATTCATTTATACTCTATATATTCTTGTATCTGATGGAATTGTTGTAATAACAATGAAATGTTCTTCTGTTTGCGTTATATTTTGTCTTGTCCTCAATTCTATTCGTGCTTTCCTTCACGGGGAAGTTCGGGTCGTCTCAGTTTGGTATCAGAGCTTTGGTTTACAGAGCTCGAGAACAAGACACATTAGAACCATACGAAAGAATTCATCAGATATTGGATTAGTAATATCCAATTAGAATGACTCGTTAGAGATAGGATCAGTAGTATCCTAGAACGAGTGTGAAGAGTATATTTTTCAAATGAAAATCATTTTGTTTTGAAATTTAAACCATTTTAATACGTATTTGATTATTTATTTATTTTGAATATGGACAATCGAGTATATATAGATTTCGCGTATACGCGTCATGAACGTATAGTCGAAGTTTTAATATACTGGATAGATATAGAATCATACTCTAGTGGCCCGAAGATGATTCTGATGATTGACTAGTTGTCATTAGTATTCATGTTCAAGTAACGAAGGTGTGATATCTATATATTTCCATTAGACTGGTGTGAGAACCAAAACTAATATAGTTAGAACACATTGTTGTGAATTGGCATCAAACACATGATTTTTGTATATATATCAAAATTATGAATTAGAAACTCTAATTTACTAATTGATTGATGTTTGTGTTGTTTGTTTAATTGTTTGCTAATTTTTAACCATTTATGCCTAATATAATCAAATATTGAATTGTATTGAAAATTGGTCGCATTTGCTTGCATATATATATACTTACATTGAACAGGTCATAGCAAGGAGGCTAGAGCCAGAGAATAAAATTTGTTTGCCTGATAAATAGGTACATGTTTACTACATAATTTCCTGTTTTGTTTGGGTGATGATGATTTTGTGAGCCTATTGGCTAGCCGCTTGGCTTTTTCTTTTTCTTTTTGAGATTTGAAGGACGGGGGAAGCTATTTGAAATTCCCCGATGCTCCCGGTGCAGGGGAGGTTATGGCGAAATTTTTCGAAAATTTAGGGTGTTAGCCAAATTTTTGAAATTTTGAAAATTCTCAGAAACTTAAAAGTTGGAGAATGGAAGCCAGATCGAACGTAGAGTTGAATAATCAAACCACTTTCGACTTTGTTCCTTTTCGGGGACGAAAAGTTTTAAGTAGGGGAGATTGTAATAACCCGCAAAATGCGAGCCAGTTTGAAATTTTTATTTTGGCAATTTTGAAGAATTTTGTATATTTAAAATAGATTATTTTAAATAAAATCGACGAGAAATTTATTTTGAATAGAATACGACGTATATTTTATATACGTCGTCGTTAGAATATATAATAATTATATATAATTATAAATAGAATTGAAAATGGCGCGGTAGTTCGATAATTCGATTTCAAACTTCAATTGAATGTACCGGGTGCAAAACAATCCGGATTTTAGTGAAACCAAAAACGTTAGGATCTAATTGGTAATATCTTTCCAACGAATCCGAATAATCAAGATTTCATATCGGGAATCAAAAGATATGTCCAGTTGAAAATTCTGAATAGTCGCTATGGAATTCAGGCCCTTAAAAATGGACATTTTGCAAATGACCTCGGATTTCGACAAAACCACTTTTGTTGGGTCCGTGATGTCAAGTTATTGCTAAATTCCAAATTTCATAATTTTTCGAATCAATATGTGAGCGTGGCAAAGGAAAACGTGTTTTTGACCATTTCAGTTGATTTTAATCGACTGGAAATTGGCCATTTTTCCAACGGTCTCAGAATTCGACGAAACTAGTTTTGTTAGGACCGTATCGTCAATACGAAGCTAGAAAATATTTTTCGAGAATTTTTCGAGTTAGTATGTGACCTCGGTAATTTGAAATGTACGTTTAAAATTCAATATAGTGATTTAAATGCAAATTAAACGAAAACTGATTCAAACAGTCGAATCAGCTTGCGGTACATATCCCATTGTTTTCGGAATGAGGGTGAAACGCTATGGACGACAGGCGGTGGGCCTCGTTTCGAGGTCGTATGTAAAAGTCAACTTTTAAAAATAATAAAATAATAAAATAATAAATAAAAATAAAATAAAATAAAAAGAAAACCCCCTTCCTCCCTTAAAACCTTCTGCCCCCCCCCCCCCCCCCCGATCATTCTTCTGCAAAATAAAAAAAAAATAAAAAAAAAAGAGAAGGAGGACGGAGGAGCTGCCGCTCCTCCGATCGACGTGCGCCGCTCCCCAGGAGAGCCGCCGCCGCCACTTCTTCCCTTCCTCCTCCCCCTTGCCTTCCTCGACACCGACGCGAGACCCACTTCCCCCATCCACCGACGCAACCGAGCCCCTCCACCTGCTCACAGCCGCAGCCACCACGACCCACCGCCGGCATCCGATCAACCCCCCCCCCCCCCCCTCTTCTTCTGCGCCGCCTCTCCCTCCTCTTGAAGCCCACAGCGAACGCCCCAAACCCCCCCTGTAAGTCCTTTTTTTTCTTTTCTTTTTTTATTTATTTTATTTTTGATCTATATAAATTGAAAAAAAAAGATTAAATACTGTTTTTATTTTAAAGTTTAAAACTAATTTCAATTTTAATTTAAAAACTGATTTTAAAAAGTAATTTAAAACTGATTTTTAAGATTTAAAAACTGATTTAAAAGGAATTTTAAAATTGATTTTATTTTAAAGGTTTGAAATAGAAAAAAGGGTTAAAACTTTAAAATAGAAAAGGCGGAATTTTTATTGAGTAGAAGAAGTGAAAATATGATTTTTATATTTTTGAAGTATTAAAAATATAACCTTTACTATATAAAAGTAATAAAAATATAATTTTTACATCATAGGAATATTAAAAATATCATCTTTGTATATGTAGCGAAATAAAAATCTGATTTTTATTTTATATACGTTGAAGTAAAGTGATAATTTTTATAATGATGAAATCTTTAAATTTAAAAAGGTGAAATCTTTAAATTTAAAAAGGTGAAATCTTTAAATTTAAAAAGGTGAAATCTTTATTTTAGTAAAGGCGAAATCTTTATTTTAGAAAAGGTAAAATCTTTATCGACGAAAAGACGATATTTTTAAAATAGAAAAGATTAGATTTTAAAAATAGAAAAGGCGGGATTTTTAATATTGAATAGCATAGTAAAGAAATTCGATTTTTAAATATATGAGTGATTATAAAAATATGACTTTTGAAATGAAAGTGAATAAATAAAAATGTGATTTTTATTTTAAAGACATCGAAATATAAAAATGTGTGATTTTTATATATGTAGTGACTACGGGCAAAAGAAGATGATAAAAAGGCGAGGAAGAAGAAGATTTCTATAAATGAAGTGTCGTGAGGTTGGATAGCTATTGGTGAGAACTTCTCACTCTAAATTCTCTTTTTCTAGTTATATATATATACTAGGATGCAGACGGTGCTTAGTAGCACCCGACACAATCGTCCACAGACCATGGACTTGTTTGTCTGGTTGCATAGATTAGTTTGATGATTTGATTTGAATTTGATTGTTTGGTGAATATGATTGATGTGTGAATGGCGTGGGCCTTCACTAGACCGGGGATAAGGCTAGGCCTTGTCCCGTTTCTAGTATCGTGCCGTTATGCCGCCGAAATTTTCTAAAATATGTTAGAAAAATAAAAATAATCATTTATTGAATAAATGAACTGAATAGAAATTCAAGTGTTGAAATAAAATAGTTTGATCGTTAAAAATATAATTTTTAACGTGAAAGTGAATAAATAAATATTTATAAACAAATCGGCCGATTTGTTTATATACACTGATTTGACTGATATTGATTGGGTCGATAAATTTTACACATCGCCCAACTGCACGAATAAAATATTTGTTTGATTGTTTGAAACCCCACACGGGTGTTGGGATAAAATTTGAAGTTCACTCATCCTGATTTATTAAATATGTCGATCGGTTGATTGACAGGCTGTTATAAGCGTCAGATATCTATATTTGATGCTTATACAGTGTAGTGCACTTTGGTTGATGATTGATTATTTTTCAAAGCTATTATATACATGTGTTGTATGGAATCCATATAATTAACATTATATGGTGATTGATTGGGCCTCATTCCAATCGGGAAAATAATAAATATTATAAAAGAAAATTCATGTGTTGAATATAAAAATAGTCATGTGTTGACGATGTTCATGTGTTGAGTGAAATATTTTATATAATAAAAATTTACATCTTTATCATATTTAAAATTAGAACTACTTCCCAGTAGAAGTCTAATTAAAAATCAAACGATAGATACCATAGTTGTATAAAATATTTTACATAACAAAAATAGTGATGTGTTGACAGTACTCATGTGTTGAGATTAGTCGTGTGTTGAAAGAAATATAGATTCATGTGTTGAATGAAATAAATATTCATTTGTTGAATAGAATAACGAAATTATTGAAATATAAAGCCGTGTTGATTAGAGATGCGTTATTTTGACGCGAACGATGTTTATATCGATTTTATTCGTTTTTAATGAATATTGAAAAGTGATTTCAAAATTTAATATTTTGAAAGGAAATTCAAATTGAATTAGATTGAAATTCAAATGGAAATTTTATTGAATCAATTTGAAATGAATTCGATTCGAATTGAATTGAAAGTGAATTTGAATTCGAATAAAATAGAGATGAATTCAAATTGAAATGAATTGAATTGAAAACGATTTCAAAATGAATTGAATTGAAAATGATTTCGAAATGAATTGAATTGAAAACGATTTCGAAATGAATTGAATTGAAAACGATTTCGAAATGAATTGAATTGAAAACGATTTCGAAATGAATTGAATTGAAAACGATTTTGAAATGAATTAAATTGAAATGAATTCAAATTGAATTAAAATTTGAATTGAATTGAAATGAATTTTAAAACGAATTTATAAAGAAGAATTCAATTTTGATGAAAAGAAAGTTGAAATTGCTTTTGAAACGATTTTAAAACTATTTATATAATTCGTTTTAAATAGAAATCGACGAAATATATATTATATATATTATATATATAATATAATGGCCTGAATAGAACGCGCCGCGCCGCGGCAGTTCGTGAATTTCGACCATTTATTTCAAACGGACATTGCGGGAGATCCGACCGTCAGATTCTCCTAAAACCGGAACCGTTGGGTTCGTATCGAAAAGAGCTTTCCAATGAATATTAGAAATTTGAAATCTAACGGTTGGATTTGGAATTATGTCCAAATCAAATTCGAAAAAGGTCGCTGTAAGTGCAGTTCGATGGCCGTTGTTGGAAATCGACTGTACGGGCCTTGATAAAATTATTAAAAATATCTATAATTTGTGTAAAATTATAATATGTGAATTGGAAAGAATTGGGCTGGAAAATTCCACATTAGAAGGTAAAAATAGATTTTTATCGAAATGAACCGGTTTTGAACTAGAATTAAAATCAATTTATTTTTAAAATAAATAAATTGAATTTGAAAGTGATTTTGAAAACAATCGATAATTTCCAATACGTGGATTGGACTGGAGTTGAATCGAAATTATCTTCGGGATATTTCGATGTTGGATTTTGTGACTATACAGATATTGTTATGGGGATTTGAAAATATATTTTATATCGTTATTTCCAATACGATATATGTTGGTTTCAGAATTTGATATTGAATATAAGCCGATATATTTTCTATTCAAAGCCTTGTATTTAATATCAAATGCGATTTGGGTTTATCGTGAATCGTGTTTTAGATGACATTGGTTCTTTAACCCAGTTAAAGGCAAGATGTTGATTTTTGAAAAGATTAAAACTAAGTGAAGTTTTAATGAATCTTTAATTAGATTAAAATGTGAATTGATAATTTAAATTATCAAATCTGAAAAGTGATCGAGAGTGGAGTATCACCAGTTTTGCTCCAAGCGATAGTTAAATCTTTAATTAGATTTGAACGTGAAATGGTAATTAATTTTACCGATAACACCGTGGTGTTAGATATGGAGTATCACCAGTTTTGCTCCATGGGATATATAGGTTGGGATTGGGAAATAAAACAAATAATTACTTCAGTGTGGTTTGTTAATCCCGACTAGTTTGAAATGATATCCAAAGGAAGATTATAGGATAAATTTAGAAGAATTTATCTTTGATAAAATTAATGGGAACATTTCCCTAAGAATGTGTTTTTGTGAATAAAAGAATATTCTGAATTGGAATGAGGCGTTCGTTGTGTTTGTGTAACATTTGTTAATTATATACGTGGGTTATCCAGAAAGGCCGGGTTATACCCATTCTGAATAACCGATTCGACGAGATGTCGAAGATGAAGACGGTGGTTGAAGACCGGAAGTCTTCACATCGTTTGGGTGATTACTGATGATCTTGATTGGGCTGTACACCCAAGATGAGGGAAACAGTCGGTGATCGTCCAGACGTACTTGGAGATCGATGGATATGCGAGGAAAGTGCCTCCGGTTTCGTTCAGACCTAGAACGGACTTGTAAATGGATTGTGTGTCTGACATTGGATTTTATTCTGTGTTGATTGATCTCTATTAAATATACATCTGTTTGGCGGCGGAGAATTTATTCTCTTGCTTAACGCCCTTCTCTGAGACATACGAGCTCAGAGGTTGTATATCGATGGACATCAGTCGCATGGAGTGAATTGCCAATGTGGCATGCGTAAGTGGCAATTGATCAGGGCTTCTGTTGAAAAGCAAAATCTTGTGGTTGATGATCAAAGCACGGCCTGTGTGGCGTAGCTTTGTGTATAACGTGAATTCGCGAGCCTCACACCTCGGTATGAGTCAAAAACGGGATAGTGACTGCAGGGAGAGCACGACGTTTCTTTCTAGCTAGGGTGGTGTCAGTGACCTACCAGCCCTGACATTTATATACTTTTCACCTGTGCGGTTGTTGGAATGCGAGGCGCCTCGGATATAGGTCTGTAAGGACCGGGAAACGTGTGTTCAGGAATAATTAATCCTCAAAAGTAAGAGAGGACCGGCCCTGAAGATCCAAGGATCATAGTGGGGTCCTGGGACATTTGCTAGAGTGTCTCGAATTGGAGAGGAGCTTGCCCCTTGCCTCGGCTCATGAAGAATCCAATTTCCAATACGTGTGTTTCGGTTTTATTTGTAGAGCCTAGTATGGCGACATAGTAGATGGTAGCTATGCCGCCTATGATTGATACTTATGATTGAAATTGTTTTGACACTATACACCAATAATAGTATCAAATAATGTGTTTTAAACGTATCAAGCATGCTTTGGCTGTTATAAGGTAAAAACCCTATCCTCCGGCTTGCGTTGCATTGTGTGATGGGACCTGGGTCTTATAACAGCTTCATTTTTCTTTATTTAGCATTGCGCTATTTGTTCTATGCACTGGTATTCTTGGGAGGAAACCCGTTCCGTGTTATACGGCGTGGTCCCTTGATTTACCTAACTTTAAAACCAATATTAATAACTGTTTTAGTTCTCACACCAGTCACATGACTGACCTGGAGTTTATTGTTTTAACCTAAACTCTGGGTGCCCCTATTTTCCACACGGGCAGCTAGTAGTTTTGGTTTTGCAGATTTATATTCACAGGGTCCTGATATACAGCTGGAACGATGCTCGGAAAGCTCTGTATCCGTGTATCACTTCTAGTTGTGCTTTTGTATTATTTTTCCGCTGCTATGTAATTTATTGTAATCTCTGATATGTATTGAATGTAATTTATTCATTTATACTCTGTATATTCTTGTATCTGATGGAATTGTTGTAATAACAATGAAATGTTCTTCTGTTTGCGTTCTATTTTGTCTTGTCCTCAATTCTATTCGTGCTTTCCTTCACGGGGAAGTTCGGGTCGTCTCAGGCAGCATGGCTAGTTGGGTCATCCCCAAGCAGGGTGTATTGTCACCGATCTAGGGGATATTCATATTTATACTTCTTTTTAATTCTGTATCTTCGGATGACGGATTGATGGCCTACAACCGTGGTGGCAATATATTCGCGACACTCAAGCTAAATGAGTGAGCGGTCATGTGTGGCCGGGTTGCAAGACGTTCTTGTTGAACCCTGAGTGTATCACCTCTAGAGTACACTATTCAGAAGGTGCTCCCATACCTTGTCTGTTGGAATCCATTCTCCGATAAGCGCCCTGCGGTTTACGATTTTATACTATGTATGTAGAACGTGAGATGCAAGCGTTTCTGCTAGATTGATACCTATTTGTACTTAGACATTATTATAATATCACAATGATATTGCTTGTCAAAGTTGTTTAGATACTCATAAGGAAAAACCCGTTCAGTATTCACGGCGTGGTCTTATGAGATATCATATACCTGTTCAATTGTTTTAAACTGTTTTACTCGAACCAGTCCCATGACTGACCCGGAGTTTACTTTGTTGTTTTCCCTAAACTCTTGGGTGCCTAAATTTGTACGGGCAGTCAAGTAGTCGGGATTTACAGATATACTTGGAGAGCTTGGAGCAGGAGGCTGCAAGATTTTATAGCTATAGTTATTTCCGCTGTGTTGTAAGTGTTGTACTCTGATAAGTGCTATTGTATATATATAACTGTTTACTTCAAAGCTATGTTATATATTATATGTTATTCGTTCCGCTGTGAGATTCGTGTTACTCTGATGATTCTGTTGTTCTTCTTCTTCTATTCTATTAGTTCTATCTTTTCTTTCTCACCTTCTAAATTCTTTCACTAACGTCTCGGAATTTCCGACTCTCGAGGAGTCGGAAATTTCCAGCCGTTACAATATATATATATATATATATATATATATATATATATATATATAAGTATATTTCACTTCCATTTCAGCACATATATAATTTTTACAATGCATATATAGCTTATACATCGAACGTACAACTTATACAACGCTTATACATGGGGTGTACAACGCTTATATAACTCATACATCGACTATATAATTTATATATCGTCGTTTACCATATCGTTTTTAAGTTAGAAAGCTCACATTGGGTTCCACTCCACCAAAAATAGCAGAAGGCTCACAAAAATATGTGATCTCTTCTAGAATGTAGAAGACGTCCACATGAGTCCACTGTCTCTTGTTTCACTGAATTTCGTCAAAAAACGAAAAAGATATGATTTTTACAGTGAAATCAAAAACCGTAGCGCTTTAAAGTGCTATAATATAGTTTATTTTAAAATAGCCGTATACCTCTCTGATGGGTTCGAAACTAGGTTTCGATTTATCTTCGAATCTGTGTAGCTATTCGTCGATCGACCTTTGCAGCGTCGGAGGGGGAGGTGTGGCGCACCTGCGCGCGGCGGTGGGTCTCACTCGGTGGTCGGGTCTGATAGCGGCGGCGGTTGGAAATTCAAAACTTTCGAGCTCGAATTCTCCCCCAATTCTGAACGAAAAAAATACAAACTATATATGGATTTGAAGATCTCAAGGAGCTCTACAAATTTCCCAACTGGAGTGTTTGATTTTGATGCGTGGATTGATCAGAAAATGAATGGGAAAGATGGAAGGGCTTCCGTCGTCGATCGGGGGTGTGGAGAGAGAGAAAGGCTGATGTGGACAAATGAGATATTTTCTTATATTTATAAAATTTTAAAAATCCAAAAATACCCCTTATCTCTTACGAACACACTTTCAAACCCAACGACTGTCATCCCTAGTGTTTTACCCCCATTCCGAACACAATGGGATATGTTTCGTAGGCCCATTCGACTGTTTCAATCAGTTTTCCTTCAAATTAAAATATAAAATATAAAATATTTAATTTGAACGTTCATTTCAATTTGCCGGGGCCACATATTGATTCTAAAAATTCCCTAAAAATAAATCTAGCTATGTTTTGATGATACGGTCCCAACAAAACTAGTTTCGATGAATTATAAGACTGTTTGTAAAATGGCCCTTTTTTGGTCGTTCCAATTTAATAGAAATCGACCAAACACATTTTCCTTTGCCACACTCACATACTAGCTTCAAAAATTATGAAATTTGAAACCTAGCAATAAATTAACATCCTAGATTCAACAAAAGTGGTTTCGTCGAATTCCGAGGTCGTTTGCAAAATAGCCATTTTCACGGGCTATATAAACTCTATAGCAACGTTTTTGAAAATTCATTTAGCCATAACTTTTGCTTTCCGCTATGAAACTTCAATTTTTCAGATTCGTTAGAAAGATATTCACTAACAGATTTAAATATTTTTGGTTTCACTAAAATCCGTTTTGTTTTGCACCCGGTACAACCAGTCAAAGTTTGAAATGAAAATTTGAAATTGCCGCGCCATTTCTGGCCTTGTTTATAATTCAAAGTAATTATATTTATTTTCAAATGTCGATTCAAACTTACTTTTCGTCGTTATTAATTAAAATATTTATTTTAATTATTTTAAATTCACTAAAATAGCCAATTTAAATTTTTTACATTGGTTCAGATTTTCCGGGTCGTTACAATAGGCAAGTGAGCAAGGATTAATATAGTGATTTATAACTGAGATTTACTGCCTGTAAGAAACAATTAAATGGAATTATTTAAATTAATTATATTATTGATTAATTTAAATAAAAGACTATTTGGAACTGGTGAACAAGATAACCGTGTTTTGAATTGACGAAGTCAACCATTTTAACTGAACTGATTATTAAATCAGTTTGTTTTGAATTACTCTAATGAAATAGTTTAACAAATATTTTTTTTAATTTTAATAAGAGTTTAAAAAGAAATTTATCATTTATTCAGTAAATAAAGAGGTTAACCAAGTATACGGTAGTTAATGGTGAAGTAAATTATTAATTTATTTAATAATAATTGAAGAGTTTACCATTTAAATGAAATCCATTTATGAAAGTAAATCAAGTTTGAAATGAAATCGAATTGAATTGTGAAAGGAGTTTATGAACGAGTTTTATATTAAAAACCCATCTTTTTGTAACGAAGTTATAAAAAGGATATTAAGCGAACGTGATAGCTTAAATTAAATATTTATTGAATATTTGAAGTTAGAAAAAGGGAATTTAGAAATTGGGAAATGGTATGAAATAAGGAAGTGAGATTTATTCCGAGGTTCGGAATGTGATATTCCGAAGTTCGGAATGTTAAGCGGAGTTGAGAGTATAAGAAGTAAAATATTTTGGAAATGGCAATGAATATAAATTATCGTAAATGATTTACAAACGATTTTGTAAATGGATGTTAGGAGTTGAAATGTAATTGAAACATTTGTTGTCGATAATAATTTACAAATGGGATTTGTAAATGAAGTGAGAGATTTGAAAAAAATGATTTTGTAATAATTGTTACAAATAATAAATTGTTCTATTTGATTTATAAACTAAGGATCTTTAAAAAGGATCGCTATGTGATTTTAGACAACGCATAAGTTGTCGTAATCATTTGAAAAGGTATAATAAAATGAATGTTAAGAATTTGGAAATGAAATCTGTAACGTTTGGTGCAGATGATAAATGAAGTGTTTTGTAATGACCCGGATTTTTAGCGACTTTGGTTATCGACATAAACTCGTTGTCGATAACCAAAACATCAAAAAATCCTGGTAATTAGTGAAAGAAATTAGAGGGTGAGGATAGATAAGATAGAAACTTAGAATAGAAGAAGAAAAGAAGAACTTACATCATCAAAGTAACACGAATCTCACAACAGGACGAACAACATATAATATATAACATAACTTTGAAATATAACAGTTATGTATACAATAGCACTTATCAGAGTACAACAATTACAACATAGCAAAAATAAACTATAGCTATATGATCCAGAAGCCTCCTACTCCAGCTCTTCAAGTATATCTGTAAATCCCGACTACTTGACTGCCCGTACAAATTTAGGCACCCAAGAGTTTAGGGAAAACAACAAAGTAAACTCCGGGTCAGTCATGGGACTGGTGTGAGTAAAATAGTTTAACACAGTTTAACAGATATATGATATCTCATAAGACCACGCCGTGAATACGGAACGGGTTTTTCCCTTATGAGAATCCAACATCTTTGACAAGCAATATCATTCTGATATTATAATAATGTCTAAGTACAAATATATATCAATCTAGCAGAAACGCTTTCATCTAACGTTCTACATATATAGTATATAATCAAAACCGCAAGCACGTATTGGGTAATGGGTTTCCAACTATGACAAGGTATGGAACCACCTTTCGCTAGCGTACCTCTAGAGAGGAATACACTGGGTTCAACAAGAACATCTTGCAACCCGGCCACACATGACCGACCACTCATTTCGCTTGAGTGTATCGAATGTATATCACCAACGGTTGGGATCAGCAACCGTTTCCCAAATGGGACAGCATCAACAATAGATTTTTAGAAGTAAATGAAACTCTAGATCAGGTGATTATACACCCTAATAGGTGCGACCTACATAGCCATGCTACCTGCCCGATTTCTGTCATTTACCGGTTGATGAGGCTAGAAGCTACGCTTTATCATCACATCAGATTCACTTCGAATGCCACATTGTCAGATCCATCGAAAATCACTAATTGACGTCTACAACAGTACATTACGTGTTAGCTAAAGAAGTTTCCTTCTCCGCTTTCACTCTTGGTACGGTTGAAGAAATCAATGTAAGTGACCTTTCTGGAATTAATCTGTCAGACATTCATCCATACAAGTTATCCACAATCACTTAGAATGTCACATCGTCATACCCGCCAAATCACAAATTGATTTCCTCAAAAATACAACGGGTATACAGTTAAGAGAAACGAATTCCTCCACCACAATGTATATACGTTTGAAGAGATCAACTTACGCGATCCATTGGATATACTCTGTCAGACTTTCGTCCATACAAGTTGTCCTGGGACTGGACAAACCAAAGGCACTATTCAGTATATCCATCTTAGTCACTGTTATCTAAGACTTATACAACAACCCTTGCACTTTACTCCATCTTCAATTATCTTTGGCATATATCATTCGCAATGCTTATGCCAATACAGAGTGGTTCTCTGGATGATAATCCAACCGGTCTCTCCATATTTACAACGTTTAAATGGTCAAAACTTCGATAGTCTGTGATTTAACTATCAAAGAAAACAAGTGTGCAAACAACGATATTATTTCCAGATGGAAATTATATCGAACATACATCATTTAACATTTATCCTTTAGTTCATTTTTCATCTCCTGTTTCCCTATATTCAACATTTTCTATTTTCTAATGTTTTAGAAAATATATTTATTAACATTGGAAACATTTCTGATTATTGTTTTGGAAAACATTTCCAAAACTCCTACGTTTGGATTAAGCAGATGGTTTAGATAAAACATTGTTACACCAACTCAAAACATTTCCTTTAATTACTAAATTCACTTTACCGTCCTTTACTGCCGAAACATACCCATTCCTTAGTTAAAGCGAAGCCAATCAAGTTGGGGTAGAACTACCTCTCAGACCTTAACTGAACAACACTTCTAACCTTGAAATAGGCAAAGTTCACTTTATATTTCTTTAACTAACTTCCTTACTTAACCTTTCTTTCGAATAATTATATTCGATTAACTCTTTTCAATTTACTCTATTCACTTAACTCCTGTCGAAGAAACTAGATTCGATAACTCCTCTAACTCTATTTGAATAAACTATATTCGATTAACTCCTCTAACTCTATTCAAATACTCCTATTTAGTTAACTTAACTCGATTGCTTAATCTTGATAACTCAACTTGATAACCTAACTTGATTATCTTAACTTAATAACTTAATCTTGATAACTCAACTTGATAACCTAACTTGATTATCTTAACTTGATAACTCAAATTGACTAACTTAACGCGCTAACTAAATTTGAATAACTTAACTTGATAACTCAGATTGACTGATTCGACTTGGCTAACCCACTTGATTAACTCGACTTGGCAAACCCACTTTGTTAACTCATTTGACTAGGTTTGACTAACTCTTTTACTATGGTTCGACTAACTCATTTGATTAGGTCCGACTAACTCTTTTGACTTGGTTCGACTAACTCTTTTACCATGGTTCGACTGACTCTACTCGTTCAACTCGACTAACCCGAGTCGACTAGCCATATTTGTTTAACTCGACTAACTTTCGAATACCATATTCGATTTACTATCTTTCGAATACCATATTCGATTTATTCGTTTTGAATAACTAAATTCGATTAACTCCTTCGAATACTAAATTCGATTAACTCCACTTCGAATAACTAATTCAATTATCTCCTTTCGAATAACACTATCCGATTAACCCCCATTGATTTAACTCTTATTCAAATAACTTATATTCGAATAACTCTATTCGATTTGACTCTAGTCGAATGACCCAAATCGATTTAACTCTATTTGTTTTAACCCTAATTGATTAACTCATTTGTATAACTCTTTCTTTTATTAACTCCTGTCAAATTTTCCTTTTTATAACCCTATTTATTTTTCCAAATGAATATTCCTTTATTCTATTTATTTACTAAATAAATATTCCTTTATCCTATTTATTTTCTAAATAAATATTTCTCTTTTATAATATCCTTCTGATATTATAAATACTTTAAATCTCAATCTATTTCCTTTTATAAAATCGGTTGATTTTATAAAATTCCTTTATTCTATTTATTCACTAAATAAATATTCCTTTGATTAAATCATATTTATTTAACAAATAAATATTCCTTTATCCTATTTATTTAAACAAATAAATATCTCCTTTTAATTCTATTTATTCTAACAAATAAATATTTCCATTATTCTATTTGTAAATGTTTCCACAAATGTTTCCTTTGATTTCCTATTTGTAAATGTCTTACACATATTCCTCCTCCTATTTGTTTTACAAATAATTTCCTTTATTATTTGTTTAACAAATATATTTCCTTTTAATTTGATAATCAAATATAATTCTTTTAGCAAAATCCTTTTTCTTATATATAAAATCCAGTGATTTTATATAAATAAATCATTTTCAAAATATACTTTTGAAAATCTTCTTTCTACATTCTGGTATTTTCTTATGGTATTTAACACACCATATAACAACGATAAATATCGTCCAAACACACAAAATCAACGTCAGATTATATATAACATTACACATCACAATATATAAATCACAGTAAAATAAATGTTGAGGAATCCAGTTGGATTCCTCCAACCTGTCTCCCTGCATCACAAATGTTAAACAATATAGATAACATCACTTTCAGTTCCATATGATATATTCTGTTAAATAGAATCAATATAGAAATTCAACTAACTGACTAGCAGTTCAATCAAACAATCAACACACAGTAAATCAGACAATTTCTAACAGTTCTGAAAATACAACATGAAATTATAAACTGTTTAGAGTTGGTGAGATTAACTCACACTGGACTATCATCGTTATATAACGATAATTGTCGCTTGATTTCGATTGGACAATTTATTTCGCCATAAATTGTAATGGGCTCGGATTCACTCCCGGTCAGTCTCATTGTGTTGCTCCTGTCCATACAATCCCAACGCAAATTTATGGTTCATCAATCTGATATCGTGTGGACAAGTTATACAAAATACAAGTCAGAACTAATTTAATTTAAAATAAAACTAGTTAAAATGTTCGATGGGCTTTACCCTTTCATCCCCGGCCCAATACCCTATAGCCACGCCCAATACCGTATAACTAGTTCTTCCCCAAATCCACAGGCAACCCGTCGCTCCCTGTATTAGCTCATGCCAACTCCGATCCTTCAAGCGACCACATCTCCTTATCTACTCCATGATTTCCCAAACCGAAAACACTAGCATCTCCACCTTGAAATCCCCTTTCCATGCATCCCCTTTCCCACACATTCGAACGCCATCTAGACATCGCGACGTCCAGGTCTTCCGCCCATCTACAGTGGTACGAGCGACGGTTTTGACTTTCGAATCCCCCAAAATCTCCACAACTGCTACCAAATCCAACCACGAATCCAAAGCAAACAACCACAATCCAAACGAACGCCTCTGCTTCATCGATTTGCCAACCCTAGTCGTTGCGCTCGATATTGAGCATCGCAAAAAGGGAATCGAACAGCTTCAAATGGGTGTCACGAGGAAGCTTTCTCATTGCTGAGTCCATTTCTAAGCTCAAAGACATTCATAGGAATTTCTTTGTATTTGTTTGAATTTATTGAAGATTTGAAATTTTTACTGAAAGGAGAAAAACATGACGGCGGATTTTTCTGAAGTTGAATTTAGGTTTAGGAATGGTGTAGTGCATTATATAGTGGATAACTTGGCTTGTTGGAGGATCCTTGTCCATTCATCCTTTTTATTTCTTTGATTTTATATTTTTTTAGCCTTCTAAAAATCACAATGATTACATATGATACCTAAAAATCACGAAAACTGACACGCTGCTAGAGTTTGACATTACGAACTCAACGAAACTGGTTTCGTCGAATTCTGACTTCGTATGCTCACACAGTATATTTTTAACCGTCAAAATATCGACTGTTTCTCACTCTAAAAATCAGTACGACCACACAGTGACTCTAAAAATCACGAAACTGGAAATCTAACAATAATTTGACATTACGAATCCAACAAAATTGGTTTCGTCGAATTCTGAGGTCGTATGAAAAACTGGCTAATTTTAAAGCTTTGAATGACCTATTTAAATATATAAATATATTTAAATATAAATAAATTAAATATAAATAAATTTATATTATCGTATATACTCACAGTGGAATACCCTACAGCTCTAGAATATTCCTATATGAATTTCCAACTAGATATTCACTTCTGGGTCAACCCGATATTCGATTTATATTAAAATTCCTTTTTAAAATATAAATAATTCCTTTATAAATTATAAAGGAATTCCACAGCGACTTTTCTAAAATTTGATTTGGACATCTCTCAAAATATACACAATGAAATCCTGATTTTTCTCTTCCACTAGAAAGATATACTCCACCAGCTCCACACGTTTCTTGTTTCGCAGAAATCTGATTTAAAACGAATCCTGTATATTCAGTTGAAGTTCGAATCGCCAATTTACGAACTGCAGCGCCATTTCGAGCTCGATTTTAATTATATTATAATTCTACATTCAAACTGTCGTTTATATAATATATTCGTTATTCAAATTCAATTCCAAGCTGAATTAAATATCATAGATGATCCAGTTCACACCATATCGCCATATCAGCCAATTCTGATTATTTCAAAATTAAATATATTATTTAATTTAATATTTTAAATTAAATATTCACCATTATTAAATTCCACGACCATGAAATCCTTTTAATCACCTTTTAAATAATTAAATAAATTTATAATACCTCTTCCAATGCGGGTCATTAAAATCTTTCCCACTTAAAATAATTTTGTCCTCGAAATTGCTAAGGTAGAGAACGACCCTACTAACTGGTTAGAACTTATTTGTTCACTTCTTAACTTCAGTTTCAACTGAACCAATTTAATTTCAATTAAATTATTTATTCATTCTTATCAACGAAAATTTCCAAAAATCCTGAAAATTTTCTAACACTTTAACTCTTCGAAAAATTTCGCCAGCACCTCCTTTGTACTGGTCAATATCTCGAACTCCAACTCGCCTCTCTGGGCCATCTCCAACCCAAAAGAAAATCAAACAGCCAAGCGGCTTGCCAATTCGGCTCATAAATCTTATATCCAATAGAAATATAAACTTGTACCTTTTTATCGGCATATCATTATATCTCTTCCACCTGTTATCAATTCAGCATATACCAATGTTATGCCAATCAAACTCCAAATCATTTTTTATCTCCAACACAACCATTCGCTTATATCCAAGCCAAATCCCATTTCAATTCAAGTTCAATTCTTGATTTTTAATTCCTTAACTCCTCAATCCAATACCATTTCGGATTCTACTTTCACAAATCCAATCTTATTCGATTTCAATTCAACTTCAGTTACCACTTAAATGACTTTACTTTAATTCAAATCTGCTTTCACAAATTTCTGTTAAATTTGTTTTTAATTTAAACAGTCTTTCCCTGGGAGTTTTTTAAACAGGTTACTCTTTTCAAAAATCAAATTTTCCTTTTTGAAATTCAACTGAGCCCATAATCAATATTTCATTAGTTAAATCACTTGTCTATTTCTTTATCAATATTTGTTAACCAAATATTTTCAATAACCATATTGGCCTTTTATGTTATTTGGAAAACATTTCCTAATATCGCCTTCCTTTATTTTCTAAACTTTTAGAAAATATATGCTATTTATAATTGAAAAATATTCCAATTACTTATTTTCTTTTTTATTGCTATACTTAGGAAATATTCATTATTCTATTTCCAAGTTTGCACTTATTTGGGTTAAAATGGATGTTGTGTAAAACATCGTTACGACAACCCAAATACTATATTCAACTAACTCTTATTCAACATTGATCTTCGAGCCTGAAATCTTACTATTTATTGTTAATAATGAAATCAATCAAGTTGGGGTTATAACTACCTCTCAGACCTTGACTGAATAACATTTATAACGTCAAAACAGATATGACTACTTACTCGAATAACCAATACCATACAACTACTTATTCACTTTTAAACTCATATACACTTTCTCTTTCTATTCTTACTAGATTTTATTCTTAGTCTTCCTTTTTAATTTTACTATTGTTTGTTTCCTTATCGACTTATATATATATATATATATATATATCGATATGTTGATTTCTAACTATCAAATTATCTTAAAAATATTCTAACTCCTTAAATTCTCGGAAAAAATCGCCATAACCTCCTTTGTATCGGGAGCATCGGGATATTTCAAATAGCCTCCCATGGCCCTCACCAATCCAAAAGAAAAAGAAAAAGCCAAGCGGCTTGCTGATACGGTGCATAAAATCTCATATATGAATTAAATACGTACCTTTTTGTCGAGCATTCTATTTATTTCACTTCTATACTTTATTCCAAACCTGTCTCCTGTATCTATACCAGCCCAATCTATTTTAACTATACCAATCATTTTTAACTCAATTTGTGTAATTAAATTTGTTACTTAACTCTTTAGTCTATTTCACTTTCTATTTATCCAAATCTATTTCACTTCTATTATTCAAATCTATATTACAAATCCCATTTGAATTTCTATATTCAAATCTATATTACAAATCCCATTTGAATTTCTATATTCAAATTCTATATTATAAATCCCTTTTGAATTCCTATTTCACTTCTCTTATATCCAAATCCCATTTTGAAATTCAACACAACTTGTCTTTTCCAAAACAAATTCAAAAACAAAATCTTTGGTAGCAATCCGTCACTTAGCAACTTGAAAATGAGCACTGATGATGACGCGATTCATCATCAGGGTTATTTCCCAGTTATCAAGTGAGTTCAATACTATATTACTTTCAAAACCATTTCTAAACACTTCTATTTTGAAATTAGTTCAAAATATCATATGCAATGCTTTAAACACATTTAAAATCTCCCAGGATTTTAAAATTCTCATATCTTAATTCAAATCCACTTCAAACACTTATTCCTATTTCCAGAATTTTAATTCAATTTCTAGTTCAAATTCAGATTAAATTCATTTCGTAACACCTATACGAATTTTGATTGGTTATGTATATATAACCATTTTACTTTTATAATCTTACTCGATTATAATAACAACCAATATATCCAATATATTATAATTTTGATATATATATCTTTTCTATATCATGATATACCTTGGGTAAACTTATTTTAATTTACCCTCTTTTCAAAACATATCGTGTCGGTTCATCGTATTCAAGTGTTTAGTAACTCCTACCGATACAGTGGATCAAACTGCTCGACCAGAATCCATAAACAACTTAACCAATAAATCTCCATAATATAAAATAAATTTTTATATCAAATACAAATACGTTCACTCGTATATATACACTCAACTCAATCTAGGGTATTACTAACCCTATCTCTACCGAGTCACGCCACAGAGCCAAGGTAATTCTTAACTTAAGCTCTGATACCAACTGTAATGACACGGATTTTTATCGACTTTGGTTATCGACATAAACTCGATGTCGATAACAAAAACATCGAAAAATCCTGGTAATTAGTGAAAGAAATTAGAGGGTGAGGATAGATAAGATAGAAACTTAGAATAGAAGAAGAAAAGAAGAACTTACATCAACAGAGTAACACGAATCTCACAACGGAACGAACAACATATAATATATAACATAACTTTGAAATATAACAGTTATGTATACAATAGCACTTATCAGAGTACAACACTTACAACAAAACAGAAATAAACTATAGCTATATGATCCAGAAGCCTCCTGCTCTAGCTCTTCAAGTATATCTGTAAATCCCGACTACTTGACTGCCCGTACAAATTTAGGCACCCAAGAGTTTAGGGAAAACAACAAAGTAAACTCCGGGTCAGTCATGGGACTGGTGTGAGTAAAATAGTTCAACACAGTTTAACAGATATACGATATCTCATAAGACCATGCCGTGAATACGGAACGGGTTTTTCCCTTACGAGAATCCAACATCTTTGACAAGCAATATCATTCTGATATTATAATAATGTCTAAGTACAAATATATATCAATCTAGCAGAAACGCTTTCATCTCACGTTCTACATATATAGTATATAATCAAAACCGCAAGCATGTATTGGGTAATGGGTTTCCAACTATGACAAGGTATGGAACCACCTTTCGCTAGTGTACCTCTAGAGAGGAATACACTGGGTTCAACAAGAACATCTTGCAACCCGGCCACACATGACTGACCACTCATTTCGCTTCAGTGTATCGAATGTATATCACCAACGGTTGGGATCAGCAACCGTTTCCCTAATGAGACAGCATCAACAATAGATTTTTAGAAGTAAATGAAACTCTAGATCAGGTGATTATACACCCTAATAGGTGCGACCTACATAGCTATGCTACCTGTCCGATTTTTGTCATTTACCGGTTGATGAGGCTAGAAGCTACGCATTATCATCACATCAGATTCACTTCGAATGCCATATTGTCAGATCCATCGAAAATCACTAATTGACGTCTACAACAGTACATTACGTGTTAGCTAAAGAAGTTTCCTTCTCCGCTTTCACTCTTGGTACGGTTGAAGAAATCAATGTACGTGACCTTTCTGGAAATACTCTGTCAGACATTCATCCATACAAGTTATCCTCATTCACTTAGAATGTCACATCGTCATACCCACCAAATCACAAATTGATTTCCTCAAAAATACAACGGGTATAGAGCTAAGAGAAAGAATTCCTCTGCCACCAACGTATATACGTTTGAAGAGATCAACTTACGCGATCCATTGGATATACTTTGTCATACCTTCGTCCATACAAGTTGTCCTGGGACTGGACAAACCGAAGGCACTATTCAGTATATCCATCTTAGTCACTGTTATTTAAGACTTATACAACAGCCCTTGCACTTTACTCCGCCTTCAATTATCTTTGGCATATATGATTCGCAATGCTTATGCCAATACAGAGTGGTTCTCTGGATGATAATCCAACCGGTCTCTCCATATTAACAACGTTAAAATGGTCAAAACTTCGATAGTCTGTGATTTAACTATCAAAGAAAACAAGTGTGCAAACAACGATATTATTTCCAGATGGAAATTATATCGAACAAACATCATTTAACATTTATCCTTTAGTTCATTTTTCATCTCCTGTTTCCCTATATTCAACATTTGCTATTTTCTAATGTTTTAGAAAATATATTTATTAACACTAGAAACATTCCATTCCTTGTTTTCTGTATTAGAAAACATTTCAGATTCTTGTTTTGGAAAACATTTCCAAAACTTCTACGTTTGGATTAAGCAGATGGTTTAGATAAAACATCACTATACCAACTCAAAACATTTCCTTTAATTACTAAATTCACTTTACCATCCTTTACTGCCGAACCATACCCATTCCTTAGTTAAAACGAAGCCAATCAAGTTGGGGTAGAACTACCTCTCAGACCTTAACTGAACAACACTTCTAACCTTGAAATAGGCAAATTTCACTTTATATTTCTTTAACTAACTTCCTTACTTAACCTTTCTTTCGAATAATTATATCCGATTAACTCTTTTCAATTTACTCTATTCACTTAACTCCTGTCGAATAAACTAGATTCGATAACTCCTCTAACTCTATTTGAATAAACTATATTCGATTAACTCCTCTAACTCTATTCGAATACTCCTATTTAGTTAACTTAACTCGATTGCTTAATCTTGATAACTCAACTTGATAACCTAACTTGATTATCTTAACTTGATAACTTAATCTTGATAACTCAACTTGATAACCAAACTTGATTATCTTAACTTGATAACTCAAATTGACTAACTTAACGCGCTAACTCAATTTGAATAACTTAACTTGATTATCTTAACTTGATAACTCAAATTGACTGATTCGACTTGGCTAACCCACTTGATTAACTCGACTTGGCAAACCCACTTTGTTAACTCATTTGACTAGGTTCGACTAACTCTTTTACTATGGTTCGACTAACTCATTTGATTAGGTCTGACTAACTCTTTTGACTTGGTTCGACTAACTCTTTTACCATGGTTTGACTAACTCTACTCGTTTAACTCGACTAACCCGACTCAACTAGCCATATTTGTTTAACTCGACTAACTTTCTAATACCATATTCGATTTACTAACTTTCGAATACCATATTCGATTTATTCGTTTTGAATAACTAAATTCGATTAACTCCTTCGAATACTAAATTCGATTAACTCCACTTCGAATAACTAATTCGATTATCTCCTTTCGAATAACACTATCCGATTAACCCCCTTTGATTTAACTCTTATTCAAATAACTTATATTCGAATAACTCTATTCGATTTGAATCTACTCGAATGACCCAAATCGATTTAACTCTATTTGTTTTAACCTTAATCGATTAACTCATTTGTTTGACTCTTTCTTTTATTAACTCCTATCAAATTTTCCTTTTTATAACCCTATTTATTTTTCCAAATGAATATTCCTTTATTCTATTTATTTACTAAATAAATATTCCTTTATCCTATTTATTTTCTAAATAAATATTTCTCTTTTATAATACCCTTCTGATATTATAAATACTTTAAATCTCAAACTATTTCCTTTTATAAAATCGGTTGATTTTATAAAATTCCTTTATTCTATTTATTCACTGAATAAATATTCCTTTGATTAAATCATATTTATTTAACAAATAAATATTCCTATATCCTATTTATTTAAACAAATAAATATCTCCTTTTAATTCTATTTATTCTAACAAATAAATATTTCCATTATTCTATTTGTAAATGTTTCCACAAATATTTCCTTTGATTTCCTATATGTTAATGTCTTACAAATATTCCTCCTCCTATTTGTTTTAAAAATAATTTCCTTTATTATTTGTTTAACAAATATATTTCCTTTTAATTTGATAATCAAATATTTTTCTTTTATCAAAATCCTTTTTCTTATATATAAATTCCAGTGATTTTATATAAATAAATCATTTTCAAAATATACTTTTGAAAATCTCCTTTCTACATTCTGGTATTTTCTTATGGTATTTTACACACCATATAACAACGATAAATATCGTCCAAACACACAAAATCAACGTCAGATTATATATCACATTATATATCACAATATATAAATCACAGTAAAATAAATGTTGTGGAATCCAGTTGGATTCCTCCAACCTGTCTCCCTGCATCACAACTGTTAAACAATATAGATAACATCACTTTCAGTTCCATATGATATATTCTGTTAAACAGAATCAATATAGAAATTCAACTAACTGACTAGCAGTTCAATCAAACAATCAACACACAGAAAATCAGACAATTTCTAACAGTTCTAAAAATACAACATGAAATTATAAACTGTTTAGAGTTGGTGGGATTTACTCACATTGGACTGTCATCGTTATATAACAATAATTGTCGCTTGATTTCGATTGGACAATTTATTTCACCATAAATTGTAACGGGCTCGGATTCACTCCCGATCAGTCTCATTGTGTTGCTCCCGTCCATAAAATCCCAACGCAAATTTACGATTTATCAATCTGATATCGTATGGAGAAGTTATACAAAATACAAGTCGGAACTTATTTAATTTAAAATAAAACTAGTTAAAATGTTTGATGGGCTTTACCCTTTCATCCCAGGCCCAATACCCTATACCCAAGCCCAATACCGTATAACTAGTTCTTCCCCAAATCCACAGGCAACCCGTCGCTCCCAGTATTACCTCATGCCAGCGCCGATCCTTCAAGCCACCACATCTCCTTATCTACTCCATGATTTCCCAAACTGAAAACACTAGCATCTCCACCTTGGAATCCCCTTTCCACGCATCCCCTTTCCCATACATTCAAACGCCATCTATACATCGCGACGTCCAGGTCTTCCGCCCATCTACAGTGGTACGAGCGACGGTTTTCACTTTCGAATCCCCCAAAATCTCCACAACTGCTACAAAATCCAACCATGAATCCAAAGCAAACAGCCACAATCCAAACGAACGCCTCTGCTTCATCGATTTGCCAACCCTAGTCATTGCGCTCGATATTGAGCATCGCAAAAAGGGAATCGAACCGCTTCAAATGGGTGTCACGAGGAAGCTTTCTCGTTGATGAGTCCATTTCTAATATCGTAGAAATTTATAGGAATTTCTTTGTATTTGTTTGAATTTATTGAAGATTTAAAATGTTTACTGAAAGGAGAAAAACATGACGGCGGATTTTTCTGAAGTTGAATTTAGGTTTAGGAATGGTGTAGTGCATTATATAGTTGATAACTTGGCTTGTTGGAGGATCCTTGTCCACCCATCCTTTTTATTTCTTTGATTTTATATTTGTTTTAGCCTTCTAAAAATCACAGTGATTACATATGATACGTAAAAATCATGAAAACTGACACGCTGCTAGAGTTTGACATTACGAACCCAACGAAACTGGTTTCGTCGAATTCTGACTTCGTATGCTCACACAGTGTATTTTTAACCGTCAAAATATCGACTGTTTCTCACTCTAAAAATCCGTACGACCACACAGTGACTCTAAAAATCACAAAACTGGAAATCTAACGCTAATTTGACATTACGAATCCAACAAAATTGGTTTCATCGAATTCTGAGGTCGTATGAAAAACTGGTTATTTTTAAAGCTTTAAATGACCTATTTAAATATATAAATATATTTAAATATAAATAAATTAAATATAAATAAATTTATATTATCATATATACTCATAGTGGAATACCCTACAGCTCTAGAATATTCCTATATGAATTTCCAACTCGATATTCACTTCTAGGTCAACCCGATATTCGATTTATATTGAAATTCCTTTTTAAAATATAAATAATTCCTTTATAAAATATAAAGGAATTCCACAGCGACTTTTCTAAAATTTGATTTGGACATCTCTCAAAATCTACAAAATGAAATCCCGATTTTTCTCTTCCACTAGAAAGATATACTCCACCAGCTCCACACGTTTCTTGTTTCACAGGAATCCGATTTAAAACGAATCCTGTATATTCAGTTGAAGTTCGAATCGCCAATTTACGAACTGCAACGCCATTTCGAGCTCGATTTTAATTATATTATAATTCTACATTCAAACTGTCGTTTATATAATATATTCATTATTCAAATTCAATTCCAAGGTGAATTAAATATCACAGATGATCCAGTTCACACCATATCGCCATATCAGCCAATTCTGATTATTTCAAAATTAAATATATTATTTAATTTAATATTTTAAATTAAATATTCACCATTATTAAATTCCATGACCATGAAATCCTTTTAATCACCTTTTAAATAATTAAATAAATTAATTATAATACCTCTGCCAATGCGGGTCATTGCATGTTTGATAAAAGGATTCATATGAGATATCAATATAAGAGTTGTAAAGGATATAAAGGTAAGATTTATAAATATATTTATATAAGATTTATTTAGATATTTATATTATATTTGTTAACGACAGTTATATATGATTTAAAAACCAATATGATATTGTAGTTTCAAACAAGTCAAAGAATGTTTATAATAGAATCGAAAGTCGAGTATAATATTAAAAAGGATTAATAAAGATTAATCGAGAAGTATAATAATAGTTTACTTAATAATTAATTAAGTAAATGGTGTTGAGATACAAATAAGGTTTTCAAAGGAAAACGTGCAGTTAATAAACTTCTATCTATTCTGAAAATATGAATGTTGTTGGTTAAGGTCTGAGAGGTAAATAAAATACCCTAACTTGAACAGCTTCATCATTACCCCAGAATGATATTGTTTATAAACGAGCAAAATTGAGGGAAACATAAGTTATGATTTCCATAAATAATATTGAAAACTGTATTCGAAAAGTTTATAAGCGAATGAAATGATTTTTAAGATTATAATTTACAGATGTTAATTAAAAATGTCAAGTAATGTAAAGTACTAAATCAGTAAACTCATTTCATTCACCTGATATTATTTGATAGTTAAATAATTTACCTGATATTATTTGATAATAGTTAGTACGGAAAGACCGGGATCGAATAATATTCGAAAACCATTCCGTCCAGCTAATATGTGGAAATGTTAATTGAAGATGGAGCATTGAAGACCGTGGATCTTCATCAACGGAAGAACTACCTGTTGAATTTATCTGGTTTAGCGACCGGAGATATTTTGACTTGTGATTCTATCGTGAGTGAAATCTTCAGATTGCAAGGACGACTCATTAGTGATCCTTACGGTGATACTGATATAGGATGTGATAGGAGGGTGCCTTCGGTTCATCCTGTTCCTGGATGACTTGTATGGATGAATGTTTGACAAAGTATTTCCAAAGGAGTCATGTACGTTGATTTATTAAAACGTACCAAGTTGATAGCGGAGAAATGTACATTCTCTTATGAATTTGAGTATTTTTGTGGACATCAATTAGTGATATCTAGCGGATCTAACGAAGTGATATTCAAAGTGGATGGAGACGTGCTGTTCTAAAGGATAAGCTTAACCTCTAGCCTCATCAATCGGGAAATGGCATAAAATTGGGTAGGTCGCATGGCTATGTGGGTCACACCCATCAAAAGGGTATATCATTACCTGATCTGGTGAAATAAAATGGCTTCAGTTGTCCCTTTTATTTTTATACGTTTGCTATCGGTTCGGTTGGCTGGCCCCCAACTGTGGTGATGATATATTCGGTACTCTCAAGTGAAGTGAGGGGCCGGTCTTGTTTAGCTTGTGTTGCAAGATGTTCTTGTTGAACCCTAATGTATTCATCTCCGGAGATACATTGTCGAGAAGGTGGTCCCCTACCTTGCCAGGAAATCCATTCTCCAATATGTTCCCGCGATTTTGATTGTATATTATTTATGTAGAGCGTAAGATGCAAGCGTTCTGCTAGATCGATATTTATTTGTATTTAGACACTATTATAATATCAGAAAAGATATTGATTTCAAAAATGTTTTGGGCTATCGCAAGGTAAAAAACGTCTGTATTTATGTGTGGATTTAGTCTTATGATTATCCTTTTCTTTTGAAAAGATTTTGGACTTTGAAATCAAGTAGTGTGATACCTATAAACGCTATATGTTTTTCTCACTCTAGTTCACCAGACAAACCCATCGTTTGTAATGCTTGGGAAAGATCGGGTCGTACAGGTTCAGGTTATCGGATGCTGCGAAGTTTAGAGACGAACTGGAGATGTTCAGATGAATGATAATTAGTTGTTATTCCGATGTGTGTTGTATATGAGGGTAAGTTATTATAAATGTCTAGATGTGTAATGTACTCTGATGATTGTAAGTATTATTTCAAAGCTATCAATAAAAATTTATTTCTGTATTATATTTTGTTCCGCTGCGATGTGAGACTCTGCGATGTGTTGTTAGTTCTTCTTCTTCTTCTATTCTAATATTTCTTTCTTTCTTATCTCACCCTCTAATTTCTTTCTAATAACGTTCTTGTGTTTTCGATTCTTAAATGTTTGACATGGTAGTTTTGTGTCGATTTTCGGGGTCGAATGTGACGACCCCAAACCCCGATAAGACGGTGGCGAGGGTAATCTTTGGAATATAACAAATAAATAGATAATAGAAGAACAAAAATAAATAAATACACCAGATAATGTACAATAGAATACAATGGATAAAATAATCATCAGAGTTACACAGTATACAGGATCATACTTAGTACAAATACAGTTCAGCTATACATAAATGTCTACAACGGAAAATAAACATAATATGTACAATAGGAGCTGAAAAGCACAAAAAGAGATAAATGATAGAATCTATCTTCAGCTCCAGCTATCCAGAAAGAGCCTGTTAAAACCTGAATACAAGGCTGCCCGTGTAGAAAAAGAGGCACACGAGTTTGCAAGTGAAACAAACTACGAGTCAGTCATGGGACTAGTATGAGAAATCTACTTAACACATTTTACAATAAGGCTAATCACAGGACCACTCCACTTTCGTGGAATGGGTTTACTCCATTGGATTGCCAGTTCTTTAAAACAAATAAATCTTTTAAACATCGCAATGCTTTTTATAAAAATGAAGCCATTATAAGACTCAGTTCCCATCACACAATGCAACACAAACCGGAGGATAGAGTTTTACCTTATAATGGCAAAATGTGCTTGATACAAGAAAAACAAATCATTTGATATTTTTACTTGTGTATATATGTTTCAGAAACAATTTCAATCATAACTATCAATCATAGATGGCATGGGTACCATATATCATGTCGCCATATATATATATATATATATATATATATATATATATATATATACATACATACAATCAAAACCGCATGGTGTCGTATTTGGAAATTGGATTTCCATCATGAACCAAGGCAAAAGATAGTCCTTACCGAATTCGAGACTGTCTAGCCCGAGTATCAGGATCGGAAAGCATCGACCCTTGGATCGTCAAGGACAGTCCACCGATGTGGATTAAAATGCCTGAACACTCCGTTTCCCCACCCTTTGGGGCGTAAATAAGCCCAATGACTCCATCGGTCCCGGATCGACCGATATATCCGAGGCGCCTCGCAACAACAACAACCACATAGGTGAAAATAATATAAATGTCAGGGCTGGTAGGTCACTGACACCACCCTAGCTAGAAGGAAACGCATGCCCTCCCTGATGTCCTCTCCCGTTTCTGGTCCATACCGGAGTGTGAGGCTCGCGAATCAACGTTATACACAAAGCTATGCCACACAGGCCGCGCTTTGATCATCAACCACAAGACTTTGATTTTCAATAGAAGCCTTGATCATCTGCCACTTAGGCATGCCACACAGGCAATTCACTCCATGCGACTGATTTCTATCAATATATAACCTTTGAGCTCGTACGTCTCAGAGAAGGGCATTAAGAAAGAGAATAAATTCTGCGCCGCCAAACAGATATATATTTAATAGAGATCAATCAGCATAGAACAAAATCCAATGTCAGACACACAGTCCATTTACACGTTCGTTCTAGGTCTGAACGAAACCGAAGGTTCTTAATGCCTCGCATACCCGTACAATCAACAAGTACGTCTGGACGGCTACTACTTCTGCCTCGTCAAGGTAGCTACTCCTATCATGAGCATCAGTAGCACCCCTCCATTCGACGTGAAGATCATCGGTCTTGCACCGTCTTCATATCTTCGACTTTCAATCGTCAATCAATTATTTGAAATGAGAATCAAATCAGCCTTTTCAAATAATTCACGTATATTTAGAATTTCGAATCAATTCATTTCAATGGTTAAATTATTCGATATCACTAATTCTATTCTTTAATGTAATTTTCACGCCAAACACATTCAACCATCAAATATCACTTAAACCGAGCAAATTCAGTTTATTTCCATTCCATATCGTTTATAATATTTTATCACGATTTATCGCTATTTTTATTTAATTAAAAATAGCCAATTCATTCAAACAACGCTTCAGACCATAACGCGGCCGTGGCGCTGTTTTTCTTCAGATTTGATTTACACATATCTGAAAATCTAACAGTTGGATCTTCATAAATTTTATATTATTAGAAAGATCTTTTCAAAACGAATCCAACGGTTTCAGTTTCGAGGAAATCCGATGGTCGGATCTCCCACTCTAATTGTTTGAAGTTACGATTTCAAAATATGAAGTACAGCGTCGTTATTCGATTTAATTTAATTATATATATATATATATTTATAATCGATTCTGGCGCTGTTTTTCTTCAAATTTTAATTAAACATTCCAGACAATCTAATCGTTGGATCTTCACACAGTTGGTGTCGTTGGAAAGATAATTCCAAAGCGAACCTAACGGTTTCGGTTTCGGGAAAATCCGATGGCCGGATCTCCCGCACTAATCGTTTGAAATCACGGTTTCAAAACACGAACTTCAGCGTCATTATTCGATTTAATTTAATTATATATATATATATATATATAAATATAATTCATTCTTCGAATTCAAAACTATTTTCACTTCATATATTTGATAAAAAGGATATTTTTATCATAAAAAATATTTATTCAACACATGAATATTTTTAGCACTTCATATTTACAATAAAAAGGTAGATTTTATTGTTCAATCTATATATTCAACACGTGAATGTTTTCGACTTCATATACGCGATAAAAATATGATTTTTATCGTTCTAGTCCTTTATTCAACACATGAATATTTTCTATAGTTTATATATATAATAAAAATGTGATTTTTATTGTAAAACAATTTATTTCAGAATACGATTATTTTATATAGTCTATACATAAGGTAAAAATGTTATTTTTGTGTTAAAATAATTTATTTCAATTACTAATATTTTATATAGCCTATATATATAATAAAAATGTGATTTTTATCTTTCAAATAATTTATTCAACACATGAACTTCATTCAACACATGAATTTCTACTCAACACACGAATATAGTTTCAACACATGAAAATAATTCTAACACATGAATATTATTGAAAATTTCGGGATCATAACGGCAGGGTAGTTAAAACCGGCACTGTCCCTAGTACGGCTCCTCGCTCTACCTAAAAACCTCGCGGGTTTTGACAATGGGGATTTTCAATATCTAGTTCGCATGTAGGCGAATTTTCCCATATACTAATCCTATTGGGATTTCAACCACAACCAATCATTTCAATTCAACCATTTATCATATTCACCAAATTTCACATCAACCAATAATCCAAACCATATCACAACCAATATATATCGTCTATGGTCTGTGGACGAGGGTAGTATATATATTAATATATATGTATATATATATATATTCGTATACAAATATATTTCAATTGACTTCAATTCATTTCAATGTCATTTCAACGCATATATAATTTTTACAACGCATATATAACTTATACATCGAACATACAACTTATACAATGCTTATACATGAGGTGTACAACGCTTATATAACTCATACATCGACTATAAAATTTATACATCGTTGTTTTCCATATCGTTTATAAATTAGAAATCTCACATTGGGTTCCACTCCACCAAAAATTGCAGAAGGCTCAGAAAAATATGCGGTCTCTTCTAAAATGTAGAAGACGTCCACACGAGTCCACTGTCTCTTGTTTCACTGGATTTCGACAAGAAACGAAAAAGATATGATTTTTATTGTAAAATCCTAAACAATTAAAATAATATACTACCGTTTACCTCTCTATTTTCTTCAAAACTTGGTTTTGAAATATTGGCTAATCCATGAACCTTGAGGAAAATCAGGCTTCAAAGCGGCGTAGAGCTCCGAGGCGCGCACCCAACGCCACTAGTGGCGTTCCGATCGACGCAGTCTGGAGGGCACGGCAGCGAGCTAAAGGCGGTGACTTCCCAGGGCTGAAACTCGATGTATACTCGACAATAAAACCCCAGACCACCTTGGATTTGAAGATCTCGATCTTCTCCAGAGATTTCCCCAAAGAAGCATGTGGTTTCGAAGCGCATAGGAGGAGGAAAGGAGGAGAGAAGGGAAGAAGAACAGCCGCCGTCGGGTTTCTGAGCAGATCGGGGAGAGAGAAAAGAATGAGGGCCAATCAGAATTTTCCTTTTATTTACATATTTTTAAAAATTCGAAAATACCCCTTATCTCATACGAACTCTAATCCAAACCCAACGACTGTCACCCCTAGCTAAGTACCCCTATTCCGAACACAATGGGATATGTTTTGAAGGCCGATTCGACTGTTTCAGTCAGTTTTCCTTCAAATTAAATATAAAACATTCAATTTTTGATTTGAACGTACATTTCGATTTGACGGGGCCACATACTGATTCTGAAAATTCCCGAAAAATAAATCTAGCAATGTTTTGACGATACGGTCCCACCAAAACTAGTTTCGTCGAATTCTAAGATCTTTGAAAAATGGCCATTTTTTGGACGATCCAATTTAACTATAATTGACCAGAACACATTTTCCTTCGCCACGCTCACATATTGACTTCAAAAATTATGAAATTTGAAACCTAGAAATATTTTGACATCTCGGATCCAACAAAAGTGGTTTCGTCGAATTCTGAGGTCGTATGCAAAATGTCTATTTTCAAGGGCGATATATTCTCTATAGCGACCTTTTTGAAAATTCATTTGGCCATAACTTTTGACTCCAGCTATGAAACTTCAATTTTTCAGATTCGTTAGAAAGATATTCACTAACAAATTTAAATATTTTTTGTTTCACTAAAATCCGTTTTATTTTGCACCCGTTACAGTCAGTCAAAGTTTGAATTGAAATTTTGAAATTGCCGCGCCATTTCAGGCCTTGTTTATAACTGAAAATAATTATATTTATTTTCAAACATCGATTCAAACATACTTTTCATCGTTACTGTTTAAAATATTTATTCTAAATATTTAAAATCCACTAAATTAGCCAAATTAAAAATTTTAAACTAGCTTAGATTTTCCGGGTTGTTACAATCTCACCCACTTAAAACTTTTTGTCCCCGAAAAGGAACAATGTCGAAAGTGGTTTAATTAAATAACTCTACTTTCAATCTGGCTTCCATTCTTCAACTTTTCAGTTTCTAAGAATTTTCAAATTCTTCAAAAATTTGGCTAACACCCTAAATTTTCGAAAAATTTCGCCATAATCTCCTTTGTACGGGGGACTTCAGGATATTTCAAATAGCCTCCCATGGCCCTCAACAATCCAAAAGAAAAAGGAAAAGCCAATCGGCTCATAAAATCATCAAATCCCAAGAAATACAATAAACATGTACCAATTTGTTGGCAAACAATTTTATTCCTCTGCTTAGCTGTTTATCCATATCCTGTTCACACATATATAATGCACATGTATATATTGCTATCTGTTTCTAAATCAGTTCAATACTTTTTCAATTGCATACATTAACTTCATTCTCTTATTGATTAAATTAACTATTATTCTAATAATTCGATTAATCAAATCCACAATCACACAATGCAACCAACAATCGATTTGTTTTCAACTTTTCAAAAATATACCAAATAATTCGTATACTCTTTTGAAAACATTCAGATATAATTAAAAAGTTAACATGCATGAAAAGAAAACAACAACAAAGTAGAGAACAAATGGTAATGCAAAGTATGGTAAATGTACCTTGCACTGGAGTCAATCAAAGATATCCACTCTGCACTTAGGATAGGCTTTCTTAATACTTTCCTCTGTTTCCCAAGTACAATCTCACGGATCTCCACTCCATTGCACTTTAACTAAGTGAACCTTCTTGTTCCTCAACTCTTTGGTTTCTTTGCCAATTATCTTTGGCGGCTCTCTTCTCACATCCAATTCTGGAAGTGTTAAAAATAACCATGTATAGAAATAAACCTTTGTTCACTAGAAATATTATTTTTGGCTTAGATTTGGACATATATATACATATGCTGAACAGGAAAATGGATTAGCTGTTGAGTAAAGAATTTATTTGTGTGCCCGACAAATAGGGAAGCCTTAATGAGTTGGCCGCGTAATTTTATTATTATATCAATTCCTGTGAATGCCATTGGATGGGGAGTGTTGGTTATTCTGTTTGTAATTATAAAACATCGCCATAGGATAGTAACAATTAATTTTGAACTAAACTACATGGCATACTTCTTGAAGATAGAATACTTCATTAGATACCACATAAGCACTTGGAGCTTATGTGACGAGGTTGAAGATTTACCATACAAGGCTTGTATGGCGATGATTATATTTCAAGTTGAACCGATGACTGATATGGACTATATAAAATATAACGGTAATTTGCTAGATTAATAAAAACCCCACACGGGTCTGGAGTTGACAATAAACACGTCTCTCTAGTTGATAAGGAACAAAAACCATTTATAGGATGACGAGAATTTATTCTCTGGAGTTATGATCTATACACACTCCACTGTGGACACTAGAATATATCACTATAAATATGTGCATGCTTTTTAGGATTTATTGGGTGCCTAATGCGACCCAATAAATTTCCAAACCCCTTCCCGTACAAAGGAGGTTATGGCGAAAATTTTCGAAATTTAAAGGCGCTAATGAAATATTTGAAGTGAAAACGAGTTGGAAATCGTAGAATTAATTTTATATATATATATATATTAAATAAAATGAATCGAGCCCCTGTAGTTCGCGTTTTGAAATCGTAACTTCAAACAATTATACCGAAAGATTCGACCATCAGATTTTGACGAACTGGAACTGTTAGGTTCGCTTTTGAGAGATCTTTCCAACGATATAAACTTTGTTAAGATCCAACGGTTTGATTTTCAGATATGTGTAAAACAAATTTGAAGAAAAATAGCGCCAGTGCCTCGGCACGACCTGAAACGTCATTTAATTAAATAGTGCCATTTTTAAATAAATTAAAATGGCGACATATCGTTATAAAATATTAGACGATATGGAATGGAAATAAACCAATTTTACTTGGTTTGCTTGATATTTGATGGTTGAATGTGTTTGACATGAAAATTATACTAATGAACTGAATTGTGGATGTCGAATAATTTGAACACGGACAGAATTGATTTGAATTCTAAATATGCGTGAATTATTTGAAAAGCCGAGTTAATTCTCATTTCAAATAATTAATCGACGATTAGAAGTCGAAGATATGAAGACGGTTCAGGACCGACGATCTTCACATTGGATGGATGGGTGCTACTGATGCTCATGATTGGAGTAGCTACCTTGAAAGGGTTGAAGTGGTAGCCGTACGGACGTATTCGTTGATTGTACGGATATGCGAGGAATAATGTGCCTCCGTTTTCGTTCAGACGCAGTACGAGCTTGTAAATGGACTGTGTGTCTGACATTGGATTTTTTTCTGTGCTGATTGATCTCTATTAAATACATATCTGTTTGGCGGCGGAGAATTTATTCTCTTGCTTAACGCCCTTCTCTGAGACGTACGAGCTCAGAGGTCATATATCGATAGAAATCAGTCGCATGGAGTGAATTGTCTGTGTGGCATGCCTAAGTGGCAGATGATCAAGGCTACTGTTGAAAAGCAAAGTCTTGTGCTTGATGATCAAAGCACATCCTACATGGCATAGCTTTGTGTATAGCGTTGATTTGCGAGCCTCATACCTCGGTATGTGTCAAAAACCGGATAGTGACTGCAGGGAGAGCACGACGTTTCTTCTAGCTATGGCTGATGTCTGTGACCTACCAGCCCTGACATTTATATTATTTTACCTGTGTGGTTGTTGGAATGCGAGGAGCCTCAGATATAGGTCTGATAGGACCGGGAAACGTTTGTTCAGGAATAACTAATCCTCAAAAGTAAGAAAGGACCAGCCCTGAAGATCCAGGATCGTTGTGTGTGGTCCTGAGACATTTGCTAGAGTGTCTCGAATCGGAGAGGAGCTTGCCCCTTGCCTCGACTCATTATGGAATCCAATTTCCAATACGAAATTACGGATTTGATTGTAGAACTAGTATGGCGACAAAGTGGTATGGGGAACTTATGCCGTCTATGATTGATATTTATGATTGAATTTGCTTTTGAAACATATATGCACTAGTAATAATATCAAAAACTTTTGTTTTATACGTATGAAGCATTTCTTGGCCATTATAAGGTAAATCTCTATCCTCCAGCTTGTGTTGCATTGTGTGATGGGACCTGAGTCTTATAATGGCTTCATTTTTATAAAAAGCATTGCGATGATTAAATAATTCACTTTATTTCATGCACTGGCAATCACTGGAGTCAACCCGTTCCGTGAAAGTGGCGTGGTCCTAGGATTTTCCTTATTATTGTTTATTAATCAGTTAAGTAGATTTCTCATACCAGTCCCATGACTGACCCGTAGTTTGTTTCACCTTGCAAACTCGGGTGCCCTTATTTTCACACGGGCAGCCTAGTGACAGGTAGCAGAATATATTTTGGCTTTGCACTACAGCACGGAGTGAGCTTTTGGCTTGTATGGCGAGGCTTGACTTCTCAGTATTTTGGCTATTGATATTCCACCATTATTATCTATGTATATGATTCCGCTCATGGCGACGTAGATTGAAATTTCTTTTATGTACTCTCTTATGTATATGTACCGCTTATGGCGATGTAGACTGATCATTTACTTTCATGCCCTAAGTTGTATCCTACACTGTGCTCTCTGATGTTTATTACATGTTATGATTCCGCTGTCATATTGATGTAAATTATTCTATCTGCTGCTTATGCTATTATCTGTACTCTTCTAATGATGATTAATGTGTTATATTCCAATGATTATCCTTAACACCGACGTACGGGGTTTTGGGATCGTCACAGCACGCATCCTAGATTCTTGATTTTCTTTGCCACTTTGTCTAGATAAAAAGCACGTGGAGGTGGTGGTGTCAAAACCTCTGGAGTGGCCTTTTCCTAGGCCGTAGGAGTCTCATCTCTAGCGGGTCCCCTAGCCCCACCTCGGCCTCGTGCTCTAGTACGTGCTGGTGCTCATTTCTTAATTAGTTATGTACCATCAAGGAAAGAGTCAAACTAACAGAAATGATAATGTTAAATGAAAGATTAAAAGTAGAGACATATGATAAGATGATAATGAAGTAATGACTGATTAATATGTGCTATTCCGCTGTGCTAATTTTAGGACATTGCTAATCCTATCTCTAATGAGCTGCTCGCCTTAGAATACTGTTGATTCTATCTAGATGAATTGTTCTAAAAATGTTATACTCTGAAGCTAAGGTTAACCTTTAGCTCTGATACCAAATGTGACGACCCCAAACATCTGTGGTACGAAAGTAAGGATAATCATAGGAGCATAACATAATTAAAACAATAACAGATCTCAGATAATAGCATAACATATAAATCACTGCAGCGGAAATGGAAATGTCATCACAACATATCATCACATACATCAGAGTACGCAGTACAGGATACACTTAGCAAAATATATGTCTAAAACAAGGAAAGAAATAAAGTCTCAATCTCCACCAAAATACATCAATACTCAATACTGTCTAAATGTCTCAAAAAGTAAATAAAAAGATAAAAGAAAAGGGTTCTTCATCTCCTCCATAAGAAAGCTCCAGTCCAGAATGTGTCCATACCTAAAACCTGTCATTTGGCTGCCCGTGTGGAAATAGGGCACCCGAGTTTGCAAAGTGAAACAAACTACGAGTCAGTCATGGGACTGGTATGGGAAATCTTTCCTAACTAATAATATGGTTAATCACTGGACCACGCCTCTAACGCGGAACGGGTTTACTCCATTGGATCGCCAGTGCATAAGTTTCATAAATTTTAAGTCAAAACAACGCAATGCTTTTTAGAAAATTAAATCATTATAAGACTCATGTCCCGTCACATAATGCAATGCAGACCGGAGGATAGAGTTTTACCTTATAATGATAAAAAATGCTTGATACGTAGAAAATAATATTTTTGATATTATTATTAGTATCTATTATGTTTCAAAAATACTTCGAAGTAAATGTATCAATCCTAGATGGCATAGCTACCATATATTATGTCGCCATATATAGGTTTACAATCAAAACCGTAATGTCGTATTGGAGATTGGGTTTCCATCATGAGTCAAGGCTAGGGACGATCTCCTTACTGATTCGAGACACTCAAGCAATGCCTCAGGATTCGGACGCTGGCAAACCCTTGGATACTACAGGGCCGGTCCATAAATACTTTAGTGGATTAGTTATGCTTGAACACACGCTCCCCGATCCTATTGGACCTATAATTTGGCCATTGGCGACCTATAAATCCGAGGCACCTCATTCCATCAACCACATAAGTAAAAATGTCGGGCCTTGTAAAAACCCAAACACCACTTCTAGCTAGAAAGAAACGTGTGCACTCCCTGCGTTCCCTTGTCCCGTTTTTGACTCTACCGAGGTGTGAGGCTCGCGAGGTAACGTAATACACAAAGCTATGCCGAAATAGGCTATGCTTTGATCATCATCCACAAGGCTCTGCATTTCAACAAAAGCCTCGATCAATTGCATCTTGGCATGTCACACTGGCAATTCATGCCATGCGATCGATAACTACCAAAATATAACCTTTGAGCTCATGCGTCTCAAAGAAAGGTGTTAAGCAAGAGAATAAATTCTCCGCCACCTAAGATATATATTAATAGAAATCAATTTAATTACATGGAATGAAATTCAATGTCAGACACACAACCATTTACAATTCCGTTTTGGGTCCGAACGAAAACGGAGTCACTTTATTCCTCGTTACGTATGTCCAATACTGAAATGAGGTGCTCGCATATCTGGACAAACAACAAGTACGTCCGGACAACTACCACTTTAACCCTTATTGGTAGTTATCCTTTCGACGTGAAGATCACCGGTCTTCAATCGCCGTCTTTAAGATCTTCGATTTTGATCGTCATTTAATCATTTGAAATGAGATTTAACTCGGTCTTTTCAAATGATTCTCGCATATATATAGTTTAAAACCATTTCATATCGTTAATTGTATTTAATAATGATTAATCGCTATTTTATTTATATAAAAATAGCCAAATTTATTCAACGACGCTTCGGGTCGATGGGCGGCCCTGGCGCTGTTTTTATCAAAATTTGATTTACACTTATCTTGAAATCTAACCGTTGGATTTTAAAAAAATTTATATCGTTGGAAAGATATTTCCAAAGCGGTCCTAACGGTTCCAGTTTTGGGAAAATCCAACGGTTGGATCTTTTGGTACGATCGTTTAAAGTTACGATTCCAGAACGTGAACTACTGCGTACGATTCGTTTATTTTAATTTTAATTTATATATATAAATCATTCGTCGAATTCACTATTGTTTTTAATACACCAAATAAAATAATGTTTTTATTGGCAAATCATACTGATGTATTGTCAAACAGAATATGTATCATTTGCATGAAAATTTATCCAATGACGAGTCTACTTTGCATATGAATCCTAAAATATGCTAATGTAAATCTAAATGAAATTTCAACGGTGCATATAATTCTAACATATACAATGTGAATATAAATGTTATTTTAACAGCGCATATAAATTCTAATATATGCGATGTAATTATAAACATGATTTTAACAACACTTATAAATTCTAATATATGCGGTGTAATATAAATGTGATTTTAGCAATGCATATAATTTCTAATATACGCGGTGTAATATAAATATGACTTCAACAACGCATATAAATTCTAATATATGGGGTGTAATTAAAAAAATATATATATATATATATATAATTTTAACAACGCATATAAATTCAAATATATGCGATGTAATATAAATATGATTTTAACAGCGCATATAAATTCTAATATATGCGGTGTAATATAAATACGATTTCAACAGCGCATATAAATTCTAATATATGCGGTGTAATAAAAAAAAAATTAACAATGCATATAAATTCTGATATATGTGATGTAATATAAATATGATTTTAACCATTTCACTAAAAACAAAGTTTTTAATGTAAACATGTTTTTTTTTAAAACTTGCATGTTTGTCTTTTTTTTTTACATTAAAAATGAATATTTTTAATGAAATCATGTTTTCTATTTAAAACATGAACAACTTTCATATTCTTATCATTTCTATTATTACATTAAAAGTGAATTTTTAATGTAACTCCTATTTTCATTTTAAAACATGTTTTTTCTCTGCATTTCTATAATTACATTAAAAAGTGAAACTTTAATGTATAACATGTTTTACATTTTAAAACATGTGTTTTTCTTCATTTTAACATTTCATTAAAATGTGAACTTTTAATGAAATCATGTTTTTAATTCTAATGAAATCATGTTCATGTTTTTGAAATGATGGTTTCTTTTTAAAAACATGTGCATTTTTTTATTTTATTTAACATTATATTAAAAATGTGAACTTTTACATGGAATCAAGTTGGACTGAAAACATGTACATTTTTCCTATTTTCAACATTTCATTAAAAATGTATATTTCTAATGAAATCATATTTTGATTAAAAACATGAGCATTTTTCTTATTACCTACTATTACATTAAAAAGTATATTTTTAGTCTAGTAATGTTAACCTTAAAACATAATCACCTTTCTTATTTTTAATTTTACATTAAAAACGTATACTTTTAATGAATTCATGTTTTTGTTCAAAAACATGAACATTTTCTTTATTTTCCAACCATTTCATTAAAATGTACATTTTATATGAAATCATGTTTTGATTAAAAACATGAACATTTTTTAGTACTTATATTCTTAACATTAAAAATGTATATTTTAATGACATCAAAATATGGCTTTTAATGACTACATGCTTTTATTCCTAAACATGTACATTTTTATCTATTCTTAACATTTCCTTAAAAATGTATATTTTAATTGAATTCATGTTTTGGTTAAAAACATGAATATTTTCTTTATTTTTAACATTACATAAAAAAAGTAAACTTTTTAATGAATTCATGTTTTGGTTAAAAACATGAACACTTTCTTATTTTTAACATTACAATAGAAATGTATATTTTTAAAGAAATTATGTTTTGATAATAAAACATGAACATTTTTTCCTTTTTCAACAATTACATTAAAATGTATATTTTATATGAAATCATGTTTTGATTAAAAATATGAACAATTTTCTCTACTATCAATCACTAAATTAAAATGTATATTTTAATGTAATGTTCTTATTTTTATCTAAAACATGAGCATTTCTATTTTGGTACTAGTTCCATATAATGATATAAATAAATATCTCATTTTTGTTGAATATTCCAATTCAACAAAATGACATGATTTGGTTTTTCCTTTTTGATTGAAAAGTCTAGTTAAATCAAAAATAACAAAAGCGACGTTTTTATTTTGATTGAAAATTCTAATTCAATCAACAAACAAACAAAGTGATATTTTTATTGAATTGAAAATTCTAATTCAATTCAACAAAATAACCAAAGTGATATTTTTATATTGAATTGAAAATTCTAATTCAATTCAACAAAATAACCAAAATGATATTTTTATATTGAATTGAAAATTCTAATTCAATTCAACAAAATAACCAAAGTGATATTTTTATATTGAATTGAAAATTTTAATTCAATCCAATACGTAAACGTGAAGCCCCATTTTTGTTGAATATATATGATTCAACAAAATATCAACAAAAATGATTTATTCTAATTAACAAATCACATATAGATCTATATTAACAAAATATCTAGATTAACAGATCTATATTAACACATCACATACAAATCAAATCACGTAGCATAGCATATACAACGAATCAATGAGAATTCAATTACGATTTATTCTAATCATTTTAAAATAAATAATAATAAAAATGAAATAAAATTTGTAAAGCGTTCTTTTGAATCTGAATAGTTCAGATCTGCAAATTTGTCCCAAAATTCAATCAGCTCAGAATCGCTTCTTTTCAGTCTAGAATCGTAGATCTCTTCTCTACGATCGCAGTGCTTCAAAAATCGAGTTATTCTGAGTCAGTATGGATGAGTTTTGATTTAATTTACATTGTTAATATTTAAAATAAATTAGTTTTAAATTATTAAATAATATTTCACCTTCTTCCCCAACTAACAGACCAAGGCCAACGCTTGTTCACGGTTATTCAATTCTAGGGCTGGAATTTCCGATCAAACCAGATAGAGTTGGCACGATCATATTACACCGCGACGAAGAGCACGGAAAGGCACAAAGAAAGGGCCCACTGCGGTTGAACTCGCACGCAGATAGGGGGCTGGGTGGAGCTTCGAACGCGTTGGGTTCTCGGGTTTGGAGCTCTCGAAATATGCGGCTTCAGGTAGGGTTTATCGTATGGATGGAGAGAGGAGGAAAATCTCTACAAATTAGTCTAAAGGAGGAGGAGTTTTGGTGAGTGGATCGGTGGAAATTAGTGGGGGAAGGTTGGAGGAATCACGACCATGGAAAAAGGTGGGTGGCGGTTGTACTGTAGCTTTAGGGTTTTGAAGAAGAATGTGTTTTTATAATATTTTATTGGTACTTTTACAAATAAATCCACAAGTTCTAAACAACTCCAATTTCAGTCCAACAGGAGTTGTTCCTACCCAATTACCCCTGTTCCGGGACTAATGGGCTAGGTCCCGTCAGGCCAAACGACTATTTATTGCCTGAATTATTTAATTTAAATTCTTTATTAAATTAATTCGATCGTATATTTAAGTTCACCGGGGCTACATACGGACTCTAAAAATTCCAAAAAAATTATTTCTGGCTTTGTTTTGATGATACGGTCCTAAAAAAATTAATTTCGTCGAATTTGGTGATCGTTTGAAAAATGACCATTTTCAAGTCGATTAAATTTGATCGAAATTGTCAAAACACATTTTCTTTTGCCATGTTCACGTATTAATTCCAAAAATTCTGGAAAATTAAACTTAGCAATAATTTGATATTCTGGATCCGACAAAAGTGGTTTCGTAAAAAACGGAGGTTGTTTGAAAAATGGCCTTTTATAGGGCTATAAATTATACTATAGCGACTATTCTAAATATTCATCTGGCCATAACATTTGATTTCCGCTATGAACATTCGATTTTTCAGGTTCATTGGAAATATATTTTTAAACAAATTTAGATATTTTTGGTTTTACTAAAATCCGTTAAATTTTGAATCCGATACATTCAGTCAAAGTTCAGGTTTGACTTTTCAAAGTACCATGATATCTCTAAATCCTTTTGAAATTAAAATAAATATATTGGCTCTAACTACGATTAAAATAAATTTTTAATCGCTATTATGTAAAATAAATTATTTTAACTATTCAAAATTTACTGAAATAGCCAAAATAAAAAATTTAAATTGGTTCAGATTTTCCTGGTTGTTACAATATATTAAAAAAGCTAAACAACTAATTGATTGATGATTGTGTTGTGTGATTATTAGTTCAACTAATAAAATTATTAAAACCAATAAAAGAATGAAAGTTGAGTTGGTTAGTTAAACAACTTTCAGCTCCGTACCTTTTCGAGGATGAAAAGATTTTAAGTGAGGGAGATTGTAACAGCCCGAAATTTTGGAACCAATTTAAAAATTTTATTTTAGCAATTTTAATGGATTTTAAATATTTTAAATGATTTATTTTAAATAATAACGACTAAAAATTTATTTAAAACGAAGTTAGAACAAGTATATTTATTTTAATTTTAAAAGGAATTAGAAATAGCGCGGTAGTTTGAAAATTTGAACTTTGACTGAATGTACAGGATTCAAAATAAATCGGATTTTAGTAAAACCAAAAATATTTAAATCTGTTTAAAAATATCTTTCCAATGAATTTGAAAAATTGAAAGTTCATAGGGGGAATAAAAAGTTATGGCCAGATTAAAATTCAGAATAGTCGCTATAGAATATATATATATATATTAATATAATAATTAGCCATTTTGCAAACGACCTCCGTTTTCGATGAAACCACATTGGTTAGATCCGGAATGTCAAATTATTGCTGGAATCCAATTTTCTTAATTTTTGGAATTAATATGTGAGCATGGAAAATTAAAATGTGTTTTGTCAATTTCATTCAAATTGGATCGACCAGAAAATGACCATTTTTCAAACAGTCTCCAAATTCGACGAAATTAATTTTGTTAGGACTGTATCGTCAAAACATAGCTAGATTTATTTTTTGGGAATTTTTGGAGTCCGTGTGTGGCCTTTGTAAATTTAAATGTACAATCAAATTAAATAATTAAATGTTTTATATTTTAAATTAAAGAAAAGTGGGCTGAGACGATCAAAAGGGCTGATGAGACCTAGCCCATTGTGTCCGAAATAGGGGTATTGGCTAGGGAGACATTAGTTGGGCTGGATTTGGGTTATTAGGAATTAACGAGTTTTATTTTGTTTATTAATGAATTTAATAATATTTTAATATAAATAACCCTAAAATAATCAAAACCCTAACCTAACCCTATCTACGTTCAGCCGCCACATTGAAACCGACGCCCTAAATCATTCAGAATTCAATCCCAAATTTCTCCCGATCCACTTTGAATTAATTCATGGTTTCAAAGCCAAAATCCAAGAGCTTTTGAGCTCTTCAAAATCCTACGGTTATGATCGATTTTTCATCAATAGTTGAGCGCAATTTTCTACCTCAAGGGCTCGTCGTTTGTACCTGATTTCGGGGTGAATGGGTTGTGCGAGTTCGGCCTGGTGGAAGGGGTTCGACGGCGGCGTGATGGTCGATGGCATGGTGGTTTCCAATCGCTGGCAGAAGGCTCTAGGAGGGTGCTTCGTTCAACTATTAGTCGGCAGTAAATGGGTTCAGATGCGTTCGATGATTATCATACTTTAAGGAAGAAGGGTGATTAAATTAATTAATTATAAGTTAATTATGTATTTAAATTGTATAAAGTTTAAATGTGTGTAACTTATGCAAACTAAAACAGAATTGGATGATTTCAGTTGCAATGGACTCGTCTTGGCGAACACTACAACAATGAACAAAACAGAACAGAAACTGAAGCTTTGGGAATTTTTGATAGAATTAAACACTGTTTAATTTTATTAAAATCAATCGTTATATAAATGATTTCTGAATCCGATCAAGGTGAGAATTCTATTTTTTTTATAATTGAAATTAATTAATTATGATTGTGTTATTTCCAATATGCTATTAAATTCTATTGGTTGTTATACGTGATTTGATCTGGGTTGATGTTGTTAGGTGGATCTATTGATTTGATGATTGTTGTGTTGAAATAAAATTGTTAATACAAAAATATCAAATTTTGTTGAATAAAATTATTGAAAAAAAATACCAAATTTTGTTGAATAAAATAGTTGGAAACAAAAATACCGTTTTTTTGAATAAAATTATTGAAACAAAAATATCAATTTAATAAAAAAAATTGTTGAATAAAATTGTTGAAAACATAAATATCAATTTTTGTTGGATAAAATTGTTAAAACAAAAATACCAATTTTTGTTGAATAAAATTGTTGTAAACAAAAATACCATTTTTTGTCAAAATAAAATAGTTGAAACGAATTTGTCATTTTTGTCAAAATAAATTAGTTGAAGGTAATTTATCATTTTTGTCAAAACACATTAGTTGAAACAAATTTGTCATTTTTTTCAAAATAAATTAGTTGAAACAAATTTGTCATTTTTGTCAAAATAAATTAATTGAAACAAATTTATCATTTTTGTCAAAATAAATTAGTCGAAACAAATTTGTCATTTTTGTCAAAATAAATTAGTTGAAACAAATTTGTCATTTTTGTCAAAATGTAATAGTTGAAACAAAAATTATCATTTTTGTCAAAATGCAATAGTTGAAACAACAATTACATTTTTGTTAAATGTAATGGTTGAAAACAAAAATTACATTTTGTTAAATAAAAGAGTTAAAAACAAAAATAACATTTTTGTTAAATAGATTTGTGTTAAAACAAAAATAACATTTTTGTTAAATAGATTTGTGTTAATATAAAAATTTCAATTTTGTTAAAATAGAATTGTTAACAAAATGAAGTTGTCACTTTTATTCATTTTGTTAAAATAGAATTGTTAACAAAATGAAGTTGTCACTTTTATTCATTTTGTTAAAATAGAATTATTAACAAAATGAAGTTTTCACTTTTATTCATTTTGTTAAAATAGAATTGTTAACATAAATGAATGAATTACTTTTAATCATTTTGTTGAAATAGAATCGTGAACAAAAATGAATGAATTACTTTTAATCATTTTGTTGAAATAGAATTGTCAACAAAAATTAATGAATCACTTTAATCATTTTGTTGAAATACAATTGTCAACAAAAATGAAAGAATCATTTGTATTCACTTTGTTGAAATTTTATTGTAAACAAAATGAAGTTATCATTTTTATTCATTTTGTTAAAATAGAATTGTAAATGAAATGATGTTATCATTTTATTCATTTTGTTAAATTGTTAACAAATTGAAGTTATCATTTTATTCATTTTGTTAAAAAAGAATTGTTAACAAATTAAAGTTATCATTTTATTCATTTTGTTAAAATAGAATTGTTAACAAAATGAAGTTAACATTTTTATTCACTTTGTTAAAGTGGGATTGCAAATTAAAGTGACATTTTTATTGTCAAATTACAAATTAAAGAATAATTTTTATGTTACAAATATACATTAGAATTTGTATACAAATTAAAGAATCATTTTTATGTTACAAGTATACATTAGAATTTGTATACAAATTAAAGAATCATTTTTATGTTACAAGTATACAATAGAATTCGTATACAAATTAAAGAATCATTTTTATGTTAAAAGTATACACTAGAATTTGTATACAAATTAAAGAATCATTTTTATGTTATGAGTATACATTAGAGTTTGTATACAAATTAAAGAATCATTTTTATGTTACGAGTATACATTAGAATTTGTATACAAATTATAGAATCATTTTTATGTTACAAGCATACATTAGAATTTGTATACAAATTATAGAATCATTTTTATGTTACAAGCATACACTAGAATTTGTATGCAAATTAAAAAGACATTTTTACTGTCAAGTTATACATTATAATTTGTATGCAAATTAAAGAGACATTTTTATTATTAAGTTATACATTTGAATTTGTATACAAATTAAAATAAACATTTTTATGCGTCATGTTATACATTGAAACTATATATAAATAAATTATTATTTTTATTTATTAAAGTTAAAAATAGAAATTGTATACAAATAATGATAACAAAAATTATCTTTCCATTTGTCATTAGAAAAAAATGTCATGCAAATAAAATACATTTTATTTGACATTAGAAATATAGAAAAATGTCATGTAAATAAAATATATTTTTATTTGACATTATAAACATGTAGAAATATATGCAAATAAAATACATTTTTATTTGACTTTAAAAATATGAAGAAATGAATGCACATAAATAGATATTTATTTAACTTCATAAACATGTAGACAGGTTATGCCAATAAAACATTCTTTTATTTGACAACCATCGAATGATTTATATTTATATATAACTTTATATATATAAATACAAATTAAAATTAGATGAATCGCACGTGGTAGTTCTCGTTTCGGAATCGTAACTTAAACGATTATACCGAAAGATCCGACTGTCGGATTTTCCCAAAACTGAAACCAGTAGGTCCGCTTTGGGAAGATCTTTCCAACGGTTAGATTTTGAGAAATGTGTAAATAAAATTTGGGTAAAAACAACGCCAGGGCCGCCTATTGACCCGAAGCATCGTTAAATTAAATTGGACAATTTTTATATAAATAAAAATAGCGATAGATATGAAATGATTTTAAATTATATATATTCGAGAATTGTTTGAAAAGACCTAGTTCAATCTCATTTCAAATAATTTTACGACGATTTAAAGTCAATGACAATTTGAAGATGGTGATTGAAGACAGACGATCTTCACATTGAATGGATAACTACTGATTCACTGGACTGATTTGCTCCCAGGAAAGGGTTACAGTGGTAGTTGTCCAGATGTACTTGTTGATTGTCCGGATAAGCGAGCACCTCTCTTCCGTATTGGACATACGGGACAAGGAATAAGGTGTCTTCGGTTTTGTTCAGACCCAGAACGGACTTGTAAATGGATATGTGTCTGACATTGGATTTCATTCCATGTAAATTGATTTCTATTTAATATATATCTGTTTGGTGGCGGAGAATTTATTCTCTTGCTTATCTCCCTTCTCTGAGACGCACGAGCTCAGAGGTTATATATTGATAGTTATTGATCGCATGGCGTGGATTGTCAATGTGGCATGCCAAGATGCAAATGATCAAGGCTTTTATTGAAAAGCAGGGCCTTGTGGTTGATGATGAAAGTACAGCCTGTTTAGGCATAGCTTTGTGTATAGTGTTACTTCACGAGCCTCACTCCCCGGTAGGAGTTAGAAATGGGATAAGAGAACGCAGGGAGTGCACACGTTTCATTCTAGCTTGAAGTGGTGTCATGGTATGGAGCCCAAACATTTTTACTTATGTGGATGACGGAATGAGGCGCCTCGGATATATATTGGTCGATAGTGGCCAACTGATAAGTCCAATAGGACCGGGAAGTGTGCGTTCAGGAATTGCCAATCCACTAATGTATTTATGGACCGGCCCTGCAGGATCAAAGGGTTCGCCAGCATCCGAATCCTGAGACATTTGATAGAGTGTCTCGAATCGGTAAGGAGACCATTCCTAGACTTGACTCATGATGGAAACCCAATTTCCAATAAGACACCATGTGGTTTTGAATGTAGAACTATTATGGTGACATAGTATATGGTAGCTATGCCGTCTATGATTGATACATCATGATTGAAATGTTTTTGAAACATATGTACACTAATAATAATATCAAATCCATTTTATCGTATCAAGCATTTTTGACCATTATAAGGTAAAACTCTATCCTCTGGTTTGCATTGCTTTGTGTAATGGGACTTATGTCTTATAATGGTTTCATTTTTCTAAAAAGCATGGTGTTGTTTAACGATTTACTTTATTTATGCACTGGCAATCCAATGGAGTAAACCCGTTCCGTGTTGGCGACGTGGTCCCGTGATTAGCCTTAATAGTAGATAATTTAAGTAAGATTTCTCATACCAGTCCCATGAATGACTCGTAGTTTGTTTCACTTGCAAACTCGAGTGACCTTATTTTCGACACGGGAAGTAGAGTAGCTTATTTTGCAGATATATTTGAGCAGGATTCTGGATCGAAGTTTAGAGCTATGTCCATAGCATTGATAGTCTTCTGCTGTGCTAGTTTATTCATTTCCACTGCATTTTATTACATTTATTGTGATTTAATCTTCCACTGTATTTTATTCGATCTACTCTGATATTCTGTACTCTGATGTAACATTATTATAATGTTCATAAAATTCTTTTGTTATTTGTTCTGATGTGTTGTAAGCCCAAAGTTAGCGTATGCGGGATTCGAATGGTCTTTGTCGATTTAGCGATCGATTAGGTCTGGGCGAAATCCTTGTCGTTACATTCTGTTTACAAGATAATGCCTTCGGTTTGTCCAGTCCTAGGACAACTTGTATGGACGAATGTCTGATAGAGTATGCCTAATAGATCGCATAAGTTAACCTCTCCAAACGTATTTATGTTGGTGGCGGAGGAATTCATTTCACTTAGCTTTATACCCGTAATTATTTTTGGGAAAGTCAGTTTGTGATTTGGCTAGTTTGCCGATGTGGCATTCAAACTAAATAAAGATATGATCTATCTAATGGTAATTTATAACATCAAGCGATACCAACTGTAACGACCCACAATTTCAAACCATTCAAATCGACAATAAACCACTCATGTCAGTCCTGAATCGCTCAAAACCGTGAATTGTTATTTTAACTATTGAGGTAAATGCAAATCAGAACACAGAATCACAGACATAGAAACATAGTAACTAGCAGCTGAAACATAATAGTACATAGGTTCATACATGATACATATTACATATAAGTACATAATGAGTCATAAGCTCAAACAAAAGATAGAGTACATATAGTTACTAGTAATAACCTGGATAACTTAGATAATAAGATAGCTGATACAGAAGATAGTCCAAAAGATGCAAGTCTCCAAAAGCATCATGAACAACAGAGGTGCTCAAGCTAATGAACCAATCTCCTCTAGAATATGGAATGGGCCAATGAATCTAGAAGCTAGTTTCCCTTTCCGTCCAAATCGAATTACGTTCTTTGATGGTGAGATCTTTAGAAAAACTTTATCACCAACTTCGAACTCCAACTTCTTTCTTCTTCTATCTGCATATTTCTTTTGACGGTCTTGAGCAATTCTCATCTTATTCCTAATATCGACAACTTACTGTGTTGCTTCCAGTATCATATTTGGTCCAAAAAGAAAACGATCTCTTTGTTCAATCCAACTAGTAGGCGATGTACACGTTTTTCCATATAAAGCTTCAAAAGGGAAACTCTTAATGCTAGCTTGGTAGCTATTATTATATGTGAATTCAATGAGATAAAGGTGATCTTCCCAAGATCCTCCATAGTCAAGGATACTCTGATACCAACTGTAACGACCTTCCTTTTTGCCCGATTCTCGCTGGTAATTAAACCAACTTAAATCGTTCACAAAGACGGGTTGTTATGGGTACTTACATATTTGAACAAAAATACCAGAACTTTTATTTCATTTCATTGATTACATCAGATATTACAAGGGATATCAGAGTACCATATATGCTTAGCGGAAGTACAATGCTCTCAACCGAAGAAGAAAACATCAAAAACAAGGCTCTAGCTTCAAATCTGAATCCAGCTCTAAAATATAAACCTACAAACTAAACTTCTAGCTTCCCGTGCAAAATTATGGGCACCTAGAGTTTAGGTGTGAACGAAGATGAATTGTTATGGATACTTACATATATCGAACAAAATAACAGGACTTTTCATTGCATAATACAATATAACATCATAATTACATAGAATATCAGAGTTACAATATATACAGCGGAAGAAAAGTCCTGTCATTTTGTTCAATATATGTAAGTATCCATAACATTTCGTCTTTACTGTAACGACCCGTATTTTTGCCCGATTCTCGTCGGTAACTAAACCAACTTAAATCGTTCACAAATACGAATTGTTATGCTAGAAAAATAAAATTTCGGAACGGTTAATTAAAGAAGTTTGAGTTTATATTCTGATTACAAGTCATAGTTGGCAATGTCAACTTTAACGACCCATCTTTTTCCTGGTTCTCGCAGGTAATCAAACCAACTAAAACCGTTCACATAGACGAATTGTTATGGGTACATACATATATTGAACAAAATAATAGAACTTTTCATTGCATAATACAATATTACATCAGAGTTACATGGAATATCAGAGTTACAACATATACAGCGGAAGAAAAGTAAGTATACTCTCAGCGGAATAGCTGTATAATATAGCGAAAGCTCCAAACTCTAGCGTGTACTCCAACTCAGATAGCACTTCGAATCTTGCTCCAATGATCTATAACTATAAAACTAAACTACTAGTTGCCCGTGTAAAATTTAGTGGGCACCTAGAGTTTAGGAAGGAACAATAAACTCCAGGTCAGTCATGGGACTGGTGTGAAAACATAAAACAGTTGTTTATAGGATTTATTTTAAAGTTGGGAAATTCACCGGACCACGCCGCTAACGCAGAACGGGTTTACTCCCTGTGAATGCCCGTGCATATAAATTCTCAATGAATTTTGGAAAAATGAAGCTATCGTAAGCTCGTCCCATAGCACACAATACAAGCGCACACCAAATGAGCGAGTTTTATCTTATGATAACCAAACATGCTTTCATACGTAAAATCCTCTTTTAATATTATTATTATATAGTGTGAAAACCATTTCGCAAATAAATGTATCAATCCTAGATGGCATAATACCCATAATATTATGTCGCCATAAATATATACAATCGAAATCGGATGGCTCGTATTGGAGATTTGGGTTTCCAACTTGATGATTCCTGGCACGAACGATCAATCGGAATACAAATGAAATGTAACACGGCTTTTCCATCCAGACACGGACACCAACTACAAATCGCGAGATAGATCAACGGTTTTCATCTAGACATGGACCCTCGAACATACCCTATTCCTCAAGTCATAAGTGGTTTCCCACCGCTGCAGCTTCCATCATCAATCATATATATATATACAACCTAACCACCAGTTTCTCATCACCCGAGGTGTGAGGTTTGTTGATGTCACGTCATACACAAAACTATGCTTAAATAAGCAATGCCCTGATCGTACAAGCTCATTTCATACCTTAAGTATATCACATTGTCCATTCACAACATGACCACTGATTTCCATTGATATGCTTCTGGTTTCTTACGTGCAAGCTCAAAGTGGTTATGTACACACCCCAGATGATGAGAAACTGGCGGTTAGGATGTTGACATATACATGATTTTGTGATTGATAGCTACGGTGGAGGTATCTCTTATGAACTTGAGGAACAGGGTATGTTTGGGGGTCCGTGTCTGGACGAAAACCGTTGATGTACCTCGCGATTTGTAGTTGGTGTTTGTGTATGGATGAAAAAGCTGTGCTACATTTCGTTTGTGTTCCAATTGATCTTTCGTGCCAGTCTCAATCCTGAAATAGGCTGCTGCCTCAATCTCACCATCATCTGTTACAACATCACCATCATCTGCTATTACATCATCATCATCTACTACGAAATCATCATCATGTAGGGGCTGCTCCATGACATCTTCAAATCCATCATCTCCCGCTTCTTGAAGCGGGTCATCCTCAGCTAGGTAATGGTATAAAATCGGGTAGGCAGCATGGCTATGTGGGTCGCTCCCATTAAAAGGGTGTATCATTACCAGACCTTGAGAAATCAAATGCCTTTGGTTATCCCTTTTATTTAGATGCAATCGATTCAGTTGGCTGGCCCCTAACTATGGTGATGATATATTCGGTATCTCAAGTGAAATGAGGGGCTAGTCATGTGTAGCCGGGTTGCAAGACGTTCTTGTTGAACCCCAATATATTCATCTCCGGAGGTACATTATCGGAAGGTGGTCCCATACCTTGCCATAGTTGGAATCCATTCTCCAATAAACGCCCACGGTTTTGTTTGTATACTGTTAGATCCAAATCTGGGCCTAACACCCAAATACGATGTAAAGACCTCACAATCACAAATCTCATATCATAGAATGCAGATAATGCAGTAAAAATGGGGAACACACAAAGTTTTTACAGTGATTCGGCTCAAACCAAGCCTATTTTCACTTTATATTTTCCTAGATCTTGAGAAATTACAATTGCAATGCCGTCTCACAATCTATGAGATCAAATTACATATAACATCCTTGTATTTTTATGAAGAAGAGGAGAAAAGAGAATGATTTTATACACGAAATCCTCTTGTTAAACGGAGTTGAATTGGCCTTGTTAAGCACGCAAAGTCCTTATGTTGTTAATGGTGGATGCCGTGAAGAAGAATGGCCAAAAGTCCTTGGAAAATCCACCAAATGGTGTATTTATAGCCGTTTACAATAGGCGGTTCGCAGGACACGTGGTACGCATCCCAAAAATCTTGAAATGTGGTGGAAAACGTCCAGAATCCTCTCCACGTCGTGATATGACATGTATAATAAGATCCATGCAAGCTGGAGTGAAAATAGCCTTTAGAATAGGTCAAAACCGAGTGTAGCGAGCGCAGGCCAAGCGGTCCGTGACCATGGTATGCACCACGAACCGCGGTGATGAGCCGGAGTGGAGAGGCTGGAGCTGACCATCACGAGCGTGTCATTGTTCAGGTGTGCATCACGAGCGGGTCGTGGTATGGGGGGCCACCACGAGCCAGGTTGATTCACGAACAGGAAATAAGGGCGAGTCGAGTTGGTCCCACGAGCCGGTCCATGATCCAAGCTAATGAAGCTTTGTCACTTGATCCAAGTGATTGCCAGTCGATGCCAGATTACACCCATTCACGGAAATGAGCGTACCTTTCAAACTGTTAGTCCGTTTTGGCCAAACGAAAGCTCTACTTGAAGATAATTCAGAGGGCTACAAGAGTTACAATATTAAATTGATGTTTTCGGGCCCAAAAAAGGTCATCTAATAGGAGTTTCGGGCCATTCTTTATTTGTGATGCGACATCATCCAAATCGCTTTCCGTCTTCTAACGGTGTTTTCAATATTTGAGCGTATTGTTAACCAGAGATTCCATGTGTGACAGCATTGACCAAAAAGTGCGTCACATATGCTATGTATGCGGAGCGTGAGATGCAAGTGTTCTGCTGGATTATTATTTGTTTGTATCTAGACACTATTATAATATCAGAATAATATTGATTTCAAAATGTCTTGGGTTATCGTAAGGTAAAAACTATCCGTATTTATGTGTGGATTGGTCTTATGATTATCTTTTCTTTCAAAAGGTTTTTGAAAGTTAAAAATCAAGCTGTTTAAATCGTTTGCTCACACCAGTCCCATGACTGACTCAGAGTTTATTTTTCTATGTTTTCCCTAAACTCTTGGGTGCCTAAATTTGTACGAGCGGTTAAGTAGTTTAGGAATTTACAGATACTCTGGAAGGTGCTTGGAGCACGACGCTTCACCGTTAATTATATAGAGTTTATTTCAACTGTGATGTGTATGTATTGTACTCTGATGATACATGAAAGTACAAATACGGTTTTGTGTTTCAAGTTATGTTATTTAATATATTTTATTGGTTCCACTGTGAGATTCGTGTTACTATGATTATGTTGTGTTATGTTATTCCTTGTTCTTCTATTCTAAAATTATTTCTTTTTATTTCTCACCCTTTAATTTCTTTCTTGAACATCTAAGTTTTAGTACAATTTGAGTTGGACTTATGTTGTTTTAGTCGACTCAAAGAGTACTAAAATTTGGGTCGTTACATTAGAGGTGTAGCTGAAGGAAAAGGAATAATCAATAAAGAAAATTTAAGCAAAATGACCTACTTGAAAGCTGTTATAAAAGATACAATGAGATTGCATCCTCAAGTCCCCTTTTTGCTACCAAGAGAATCGATGGAAAGTTGCAAGCTTGCGGGTTATGATACTCCTAAGAGGACAAGGGTTCTTGTTAACCTATGGGCGATTGGAAGAGATCAGGGTGTATGAGAAGAGCCTAAATAATAAAAACTAGAGAGGTTTATTAGTAGTTCTATCGATTTTAAAGGACTTGATTTTCAGTTCACTCCATTTGGTGCAGGCCGTAGAATCTGGCCTGACATGCATTTTGCAGTGCAAACTATAGAACTTACATTTGCAAATCTGATAAACAAGTTCGACTGGGCTATGTCCAATGGTTATTCTAAAAATGGACTTAACATGAATGACAAATTTGGATTAGTACTTAGTATGGCAGAAAGCTTTAATAGATGTGTAATGTTGCTTCTACGTTCCATGCAATTATTTTGCATGTATTAACTTCCTGATATTTAGATCACTAATGCAATTATTGCTTTTATATATTTTAACCTTTTCCTATGTTTCACCTTTTGTTAATATGACAAAATTGGTTACACAAGAGTTTTTTGAACAGTTAAATCAAAGTTCACTTGTACTATGAGGAGAGAATGATCGGATTGTGAGCAACAAGTTCATACAGGTTTGTTTATTTATGTATTATATGCTTCCAAATTTTGAATATTAAATTTTCAGTTTATCAATAGGAAAGGTTAAAATGTGTCATCATTTATTGATGATTAAAGTACAGCTTAGAAACATGCTTTACGATTTATCAATTTAAAAAGTATGCCCGCTAACAGGGTGGAGCCAAGGTTCGAGGCTAGAAGTGGCTAAAAATCTAGAGGACGACAAAAGAAGGAGCAGCAACATGCGTGAATTGAAGAATCTAGGATCTAGAGATCAATTTTGAACTCAACAAGACAAAATAAAATACACCTAAATACACTTCCATACAAAACAAAAACAAAAAAAGAACAAAGCCACGAGCAAAAAATCACCAAGACTTATTGCTGCGTAAACACAAATCCTTCAAACTGGACAAAACAGTTCAAATGACCAGTTGACCATATTCCAAATCCCAAAAGATCATCTTGAAAAGAAATCTTCGAAGCACGAATTCACTAAACAAACATGACACAAACCTTTTTTCATAAGACAATAGGATGCACTAATAGTACAAAATAAATATAGAAAGTCTAGTGGGGTCTAATGACCCCAATAGCCCTCCTAAATCCGCCAATGCCCGCTAACAATTTGCTAAATATTAGTACTTGTATATTTATATTTTATATGGTGTTCGATATAAACATTATTAGCTAAAATGAATCCATATATCATATGGCGACATTGTATAATTTTTTTTCATGATCCTACATAGACATTTCATGATTAGATTAGCTTGACATATGGAGTAAAGAAATAGAAGCATCGATTTTTTGGTTTTTGGTTTTGAGTTGTTTCAGAATAAACTCTTTGCAACAAGACTGGAAAATAATGATGTAACATTTTACACACTAAGAGAATGACACTTGACTAATTGATGTGAGCTAATTACCATATGAATTATTTTCACAATTAAGAAACACTAAGAATGACGGTTCAACATTGTGTATCTTCTGATGCTGTATGTTAAGGTCTCATATTTTTTGGATTTTTTCTGTAATTATAGGAATTTTAAACGCTTGATTTTTCACCGATATTTATAAAGGACTTTTCACAAATGACCTCGGAATTTGACGAAACCTGTCCCATTGGATCCCGGAATATTTTTTTATGCTAGGATTACATATTTGTTTGTCAAAAACAGAGGGTTTATGTAGGTAATTTGACACATTTCTTCATGCAAAGTTTAGTTAGACTAAAATAATATTTTATTATCTCATTCCTATATATATAGTGAAGCGTAAGCCCTATTTTGCCTAATGCGTGGTCAATGCGGTCAACGCTGTAAAGCCGCCTCCACCATATAATTGAACAATCAGGAATTCACCACTATCTTCCTCCTCAATCTTCCAACTCACTCATCAATCAAAGAAATCTCTTACTACAAATATCTCCAACTTAACAAGGTGCATCTGTTGAAAGGTAGAGATGGATTTTTGTGTACGGATGTAGCTGGAATCGGGGATACGAACGTTATCGGTTCTGGGGCAGCTGGATGTGAACGGAAATGCTTGGATGGATCACGTTCGGGCTGAAGGAGTGTGGGACTGAGGCGCAACCACTGGTGAAGTCAGATCGTGTTCATGGTGTATGGTTTGGGCGCGGTGGACTTGGAAAAGGTGGCAACGTGGTATGGTTGGTGTTGAAGATGGGATAAACGAAGTAGCTTGAGTGAAATGGAATGGTGCAGGTCCTGGAATTAACGATGGAGTATAGGAAGTATAAAACTAAAACAGGATGTTGGGAAAATGAAGGAGGGAAGTCTGGAGCTAAATTTCAATACGTGAAAATGGGTTTGAAGGGATATGTGCGATAATGGGTCGCAATATTGGTAGCAGGGTGCGTTGACTTTGAACAAGGACTGGAAAAAAATAGAAGCATGGCAGGGAATTTCGAAAAAGAAAAAAAAGGAAAGAAAGATATAAACATGGAGTTGCGGTGCGTGTTTCAGATGGGAAAGAGGTGGAAAGGCATATTGGAGCGGTGTGTGAGTTTGATGAAAAAGGAGAAGTTGATTTTTTGAAAAAGACATGTGTACTGTGTGCGCTAAAATGGAAGCCGGATGCATTCACGGCTTTGCAAAAATAATGGATCGGGGTTTCGTGTCTAAGTGAAAGAATTTGGAGTGCGTCAGTTCTTTGAAGTGGGTTGCATGAGTGGGTAAGGCCCAAATAAAAAAAAGAAATTTAAGTTTTATTTAAATAGATTATTATATACAAACTTATAACATCAATAATTATATTAATAAACTGTAAGTGATCATAACATTTTAATCGTGACAGATATCAATGGAGCAGCAGCAGAATTTTGAATGATGGAAGCAGTATGAGTAATATCGGCCTTACTATATAAATGTAAATAAAGTTATTTAGTTTTACTGAACTAATTAATAAGTTAATTAGTTCTAAATAAAATCACCGAACTAAAATGTTATAACTCGTTCGTACATTGCCAGAATTGGACCAAACCTGAAACGCTGGAACCGTATTGATGATAGCAACATTTTGGAATTTATCAGAACAGAGGTAGATAAAATGGAAATTTACAGTTATATTAAATGACTATTTAAATTAACTGTAACCGAACGGATCAAATCAAGGTGAGTTAAACTCATTCAGTTCTTCCCACTTATATTTTATGTATGGGTTTTTCTTGTGTGCTATGGTTGTTAATGATTGATTGTTTGTTATTTATATAATCATGTAATGATTGAATTTCTGAAATTAAACGGTGTTTAATTTCAGTGAAAACCAAATCGTTATTTTAACGATTGGTCCCAATTAAGGTAAATTACCTTATTGGTCACTACTCAAATTTATAAAATAAACGTGTTTAATCAAATGAATTGTTTGAATTGTTATGGTTGTGTTAAATAAGTTGGTTAATATTGAACTGTCGTTATTGAAAGTTATGAAAACCATTATTCATTTGAATTGAATGATCATATCTGAGATAACGTATTGGAATGCAGGGAAGGACAGACTGGATGGATCCAACGTGATTCCTCAAATATACTTAATGTTATTTATTTTCATATTATCAGTATATGAACTGTTTAAACCCGTATGTTGAAATGATTGATTTGATTGTTGACCTAAAATTCAACATTTGTTCCGTTTTAAACCAATAAGTGATATTGATTGAGTAATTGACAGTATATGGCCTATAAATCAATCACTGTATAAAGATGGATTTACCGTCGAATGAATCGACCGTAGTGAAGTTATAAATTTATTTAAATCGAATGAATCGACCGTAGTGAAGTTATAAATTTATTTTATAACTGAATACAGATTTTTAAATATATTATTTAAAATGAAGTTTATAAAAGGTAAATGACCAAACACATATATGTTGATTGTTTTAACCACCAATCACCATTTTTATACCAAAAAATCAGGTGTGTGCAAAGCACGTGCCTCATCTTACTTATTAAATGATTTATAAAGCTAATTCGTATATTACTAAGATAAATAAGCAAGTGAGCAAGGATTAATATAGTGATTTATAATTGAGATTTATTGTAACACCCCGCGTCCATTAATGTCACACTCAAAGGGAATGCATTAACTTTCATGGAGTATTATTAGTGTATTGAACAGAGTATAACAAGACAGATACATATATTGGTACTTGAAAATTTTAAAACAACTTTTATTGTAGCGGAGAAATAGTTTGATTACAACAAATTCATAAACCAACAATAAAACCAAGTACACTTAATATCTATCTTGACAGATTGTTTTCTGAGTACATAAAGTAAAAAGCATAACCCCAACATAAGTAGCCATAAAAGAGATGAGTTGAAATTTACTTTCAGCAATCCAAGCACTTTCAAAAGATAGAGAAAGAGATCCAAATTAAGCTCCACTAGTACCAGTCAATCCCTGAGAACCTGGGGGGAGGGGGAGGGGGTAAGAAAAGAGGCGAAAACAAGGGGATCAGACATAAAGTCTGGCGAGTATAATAACTTTAACAATATAATTATTAAAGTAATTAGGATAAGGCATAAACTGGTAAAACAAGGAATGACTGTGAAAAAAGTGGGCAAGTCAAAACAAACAAGAGGAATATTCTGGCGTTAATCTCGTTCCTAATCACTATAGGATAATTACTATACTGCACCACTACTAGTCACCTTAAAAGTTGATCGCGCCTAATTAACATAGTAATCATAATTAGTTTCGTGTACCCCTAGCTGCCTTCATAAGTGCCACCTGCCCCTATCTCCACTAGTTGTACCCACTACCCCCATGCGATCGGCTCCCTACCTCGTAGATACCCGTGTTGGTCCCACAGTGGGGTGTATCACTCCCCAAAGTGGCAACCGGTTACGACCAATGATGCACTGCTTATATCTACACGATGCAACAACGTCTTACCTACCAGCCCGGGGCCACGCACGCACATGACCCCGTTGGACTTGCGTTGCCACCGTTAACCTGTTTTGACCTCTTACGATCAAATCCAGTAAGCATGTCCCGTCCTCGATCTAACTCGAGCTCACAAAGATACTTAATGGGTTACCGGTTTGAAAAGGGTCCCCAATGCTTGATACAAGATTTCCACTTATGCTTGGTCCTGTAACACCCCGAAAATTCTATAACTGTGAAATTAACAAATTAAAGTATAATCAATTGGAAATCAAAGAACTAAAGGAAACGGGATATGCCATTGCGTTCGTCTCGGAAAAATACGCGAAATAGAGTACGAGTTTTCGAAAAACGGAGTTCGTATGAAGAAGATATGGCCTTCGGAAGTTTTGAATTAAATTTAAAATTCAAACAGAATAAAATAATTAAAAATTGGGCCCAAGGGGCCAGGGCGGATAAACACCCACCTAGGCCACCCAGGTCGACTGGGCTGTCGACCTGGGCTACCCATGTCGACAGGGCTGTCGACAGCCCTGTCGACAGGGGTATCGACCTGGTCGAGCCCAGCCAACCTGGCTGGCCAGGTCTGTGTTTGGTCGAATTTCTGTGGTCTGCTTTGTCACTAGGGCTAGGTGGCAAGTTTTAATTGGTCTCTCCTTAGAATGAATGGCTACGATCAATCCAAGCAACATCAATGGTCCTAATCAGTTCCTAACCTCTATATAAACAACCCTAGACTAAACCCTAATCTATTCATTCAAAAATAAGAACATAGCCGCCATGTTGCTGAGGAACGACTAGGAGTAGCCACCAAATTGGAGAGAGGATTAGGAGGAAGATTCTAAAGCTTAAAGCAACCTAAACAAATCAATTCAACAAAGGAATTTGCGTCTTCAATCCCTAAACTAGAGAATTCATCACACCATTGTAAGTAGAGTATTACTTTGGTATGAATAAACAATTGTGTTGGTTTGTATGCTTGAATTATGGCAATAAAGTAATTCATATTTGTGTGTTCTTATCAATTTGAAATATTATATACGTTTGGATATTTATGAATTATGTTATTCATTATAAAGAACTACATGCGGTAGTTCTATGCAAGTATACGTTTGGAATATTTCGCAAATTATGTAATCCATGTTGAAGCTACATGTATGTAGTTGATTTAAACTCATTCAAGTTTATGCCACCATGATGTATATTTTTGTGCATAAATCATTTTGTAAGTAGTTGGAACAAGTTTGGTTATTATCCATATGAAATTATGTTGAGAATTTGGCATTATGTTTTAAGCCATGCTTTTGTACTAGAAAACCTATTTGCAAATTTATGAATATGGCTAGGCTATGAATGATATTTGGCATAATTGAAAACCATGATAAGGCCTATCTTGTTTACAAGAATTATATGATGACATATGTAGGTTAGGTTCAAAAAGTCCCTTTTTAAGTTTACATGACTAAAGTAAGAATCATGATTTCATGTTAGAAATATTTATGCCATGGTTATGTGAACAAATTTAACTATACTTATGCCATGCTTATGTTTGATATTATGCCATGCTTATGTTTGACATTATGCCATGCTTATGCAAGAAATATTTATGCCATGCTTATGTTTGACATTATGCCATGCTTATGCTAGAAATATTTATGCCATGCTTATGTTTGACATTATGCATAAATAAGAATATAAGTTCATGTTGCAGTTAAACCTATGCAAGTTCACATGCTTTGATTCATGTCACCTATGTTACCACTATGCAAGTACACCAGTTTCTATTTTGCATTTCCAACGTCGTATTGCAAGTTCATGCGCTCACATTCCCCTCTTTGTGTATGTAATTACGCTTTAAGCCTCCCCTTTTCGCATGGATAAATTGGGCTTTAAAAGGCTAAGCCCAAAATATATAAACGGACGTGTAAAACGGGGGAAAATAACGTTGGGTTAAAATTACTAATGAATGAAAATATAAAATAGAAGGGCCCAAGTTCAAGTATGGGTTGGGCCCATGATTGGTGTAACCTTTACACCATTAACTTAATAATGGGCCGCAAATATTTACATATAAGAAATAAAGAGGAATGACAAAATATGTAAATGTAGAACATACGATGTGTTTAACCCGAGGTTGGATTGAGTTGTGATGTAAACCTGCCCGGAACCGCCCGGTTGTCCAGTAGTCACAACAATACCTATCCAATGTGGGAGGTTAAACATGGAGCCCAGCAAGGACCCGAGGTTAGACTGAGTTGTGGCGTAAGACTGCCCGGAACCAACCGGCAACAGGCAGCCACAACAATACCTGTCTAATGTGAGAGGTCAGGGCCTTAATAAGACAATTAAGGCTGAGTCAGGATTGATAGGATTAAGTGAACTAAAGACTTAATCAAAATGGAACATGCTAAACAAAACGGACTGGTGGGGGTTAGGTTAGGAAACACTTAACCAACTTAGCATGTTGGCTAGAGATAGAAAACCTAGTAACGGGGGACCCTTTTCAGCAGTAACCCTAGAAGGTGTATCAGGATACCCTGAAACTAGGCAGGGTGGGGCACGATTACTGGGCTGATTGTAAGAGGTCAAATCGACGGCGGTGGTGTAGCAGTGTAGGTTCTTACGAGGTGCGGGCGTGCACACACTCCGGCGCAAAAAAATAAGGCACTGGACACCAGTAGCAGACCTGTGCACTCTAAGGTTGTGTCGGGTTGCCACTATGGGACTTGATACACCCCATGGTGGGACCATCATAGGTAACTACAACATCGGGGGCCGTAAGACACATGTAACTATGCGAGTAGGAGCCGATCATCATAGAATGGATCACATCACCCTGATTTTGGGGTGCCAGTTGGAAACTAGTTTATATGGGTTCAGAGATCAACATGGGGTACGATAGTATATTCGACCCTAGACAACTTAACCAAGTTTATAGTGCATGCCCACTTCTTATTTATACTTATCATACCCAGTTCTTTATTCATAGACAAAATAGTACTAGACTTACTCAGGCTTTATGTCTGACTCTACTTTTCTTTCGTCTTCTTTCTTCCGTTTTTCCCCCCCAGGTCCTCAGGGAGGGAACACAGCAGCTTGATCTACCTCAACATCCAGCTTGAAGAAGAGAAATGTATTGCTTGGACTTTCCTGTTTTTGAACTATGGCTTTGGACAATCCACTATGGGGCTTTTGCAGTTTATCTATGTTTTATTTATGCTTCTTTAAATAATGTACTCAAGACAGATTATGAAAGTGTTATGTTATGTTTTTGGAAAGGATGTTGTTGTAACACGTATTTGACTTTATGAAATAAAGTTTGTTGTTCTTCCGCTGTTTACAAATATGTGTTCTTATATCTGTCTTGTATATCTGTGACTTGTACTTATAAACCTCCACCAAAATTAGGGCATTCCCTTTGAGAGTGACCCTAACGGAGGTGGGGTGTTTCACTTGGTATCAGAGCGAGGTTTACCAGATAAGATAAAAAGTTTTGAAAAATTATTTTCAAAAAGGAAAATTTAAAGAAGCATTTTTAAAAGAAAAATATTATTTTATTTTAAAAGGCAAAGTCCACTCCCCAAAGCCATAGGTACTATCTCTTATCCTTCGTTTTGAATCTATCCTTTTTGTTTCAGCATGTCCCAAGAACTTAACTTTCCGGAAGGGGTGCCAATACCTGGTTGGTTTAGACGGTTCTTAGAAGCAAGGGCCACTCAGCCAGGTCCTACCATTCCTCCTCCCCCAGCTGAAGGAAATCATCCAGCTGCAGCAGCACCTTTTCCTCCACCTCCTCCTCGGGGAAACACTTTTGCTAAGATATGTAAAGATTTTAAAGCTATGGGAGGAAGGGATTTCCATGGAACTGAGTCCTTCGTAGCAGCTAGAAATTGGCTGAAAGAAACTGAGGACCTATTCATCATCTTTGAGGTAGAAGATAGACAAAAAGTACAGTTGGCAGTGTGGCTATTGAAGGGCGAGGCTTCCTACTGGTGGGAAGTCACTAATGCTGAAAGACCAGTGGAGACAAGGGAGGACTTTAGGACAAGGTTTGAGACTAAATTTCTCTCAGATGGGGAAAGAAGTTTGCAGTTGGAAAAATTCTTATTTCTTAAGCAAGGGGATAAGACAGTCAGAGAGTATATGAATCAGTTCGACGAGCTGGCTAGGTTTGGGCTTGACCTAGTCAACACCCCGCACAAGAAGGCTCTCCGTTTCGTCAAAGGGTTGAATGAGCCATTACACAGTTTGGCCATGACCCATATACCCATGGGAGCCACGTATGAAAGATTGGTGCAAATGGCATTGCTGAATGAAGAGGATAAGGGCAAGAAGAAAGAGGGTTTGCAGCCCAAGAAGACAGACTTTAAGAAGGGCGGGAAAGGCAACAAAGAGAAGAGGAAGTGCAATTTCTGTGGCAAAGTGGGGCACTTAGTAAAGGACTGCCGTAAAAAGAAGGCCAAGGAAAATGGTGGGTGCTTTTCTTGCGGTGAGACGGGCCATAGGGCTAAGGACTGCCCAAAGAAACGAGGACAGGGGCAAAGGGCTGGATCCACCCCAGGGGCACAGGTTCATGTGCTGGAAGCGCCACCTTTGCAACAGCGAGGTATAAATACTTCTGTAGAAAGTGTAGTTTATCTTTATGATCACCCCGCTCGTACTTTATTTGATTCTGGCGCATCACACTCCTTTATCTCGTCTGCTTTAGTAGAATCTCTGCACCTAAAAACTAGTATGGTAGAGGACCCCTTAATTGTTTCAAACCCAATTGGGGGCCCAGCTCATTTGTCTATGATCTGTGTGGGATTGAAAATTTCTATTCTAAGTGTAGAATTTCAATGTAGTGCCTTTGTTTTGGGCTTTTCGGGTTATGGTTTGATTTTGGGTATGGATTGGCTATCCAGTAATGGGGCCATCCTTAATTGTGAGAAAAGGGTTGTTAGGCTCCTAACCCAGCTCGGTAATACTTTGGAAATTTCTTGTAATCCCTCGTATGCGGTTATGCTTAGTTATCTTGAATCGCTAGATGCCTCCGTTGAAAATTTGAAATCAGTTAGAGTGGTCCGGGAATATCCGGATGTCTTCGAAGAGGTGAAGGGCTTGCCTCCGAAGTGGGAAATAGACTTCCGCATATATCTTGTAGATAGTGCAAAGCCCGTTGCATTGCCCGTTAGACACATGGCTCCACGAGAAAGGAGAGAGCTCAGTAAACAGATTAAAGAGCTTCTAGAAAAGGGGTTCATTAGGAGGAGCATTTCAGAATGGGGCGCTCCGGTGGTGTTCGCTACAAAGGCGGATGGTTCACTCCATCTATGTGCTGACTATAGGGAGCTCAACAAGCTAACGAAAAAGAATAGGCACCCTCTCCCTAGAATTGACGATTTATTTGACCAGCTTGTAGGGGCGTCTGTTTTCTCCCAACTCGATTTAGCAACCGGTTTTCATCAGCTAAGGGTGGCTGAAGATAGCATTGATAAAACGGCGTTCAGAACCCCAGACGGCTTCTTTGAATGGCTTGTCATGCCTTTCGGCTTGACAAATGCACCTGCTTACTTCGTGGACCTAATGAGTAGGGTATTTAGAGATTTCCTCAACAAATTCGTAGTGGTCTTCGTAGATGATATCCTTATCTTCTCAAAGAGTGAAGAGGAACATGCTCAACACTTAAGGGCAATCATGGAAACTTTGCGAGTCCATCAACTAAAAGCCAAGTTCTCCAAATGCCACTTTTGGAGAGAAGAGGTGAGGTTCCTTGGGCACATAGTATCCAAACAAGGGTTAGCGGTGGACCCCGCTAAGGTAGTGGCGGTACAGGATTGGAAGACACCAAGGAATGCAACTGAGGTCCGAAGCTTTCTAGGACTAGCAGGTTTCTATCAAAAGTTTATAAGGGATTTTGCGAAAATCTCAGCTCCGCTCAAAAAATTGACTAAGAAGAATCTAGTGTTCAATTGGGATTTGGATTGTGAGTTTGCTTTCCAACGACTGAAAAGGGCTCTTACAACAGCCCCAGTTTTGACGCTGCCAGATGGGAGCAAGATGTTCACTGTTTATACGGATGCATGTGGGACAGGGCTAGGCGCCGTCTTAATGCAAGAAGGAAGGGTAGTAGCTTATGGCGGGAGGCAGTTGAAAGTGCACGAAATGAACTACCCAACCCACGATCTTGAGTTAGCCGCCATCGTCTTTGCACTCAAGTCTTGGCGACACTATCTCCTAGGTGAGAAGTTCGAACTTTACACTGACCATAAATCGTTGAAATATCTTTTCTCGCAGAAGGATCTTAACTTGAGGCAACAAAGATGGATGGAGTTTCTTGCCTCGTACGATTTCGAAATCTCCTACACTCCGGGCAAAGGCAACGTAGTAGCAGACGCGTTGAGCCGAAAGAAATTGACCCTAAGCCCGTTGTTTGTTGAAAGACAAAGCCTAGAGTTTATAGCCAGCTTCGACTTTAGGCCTTCCTCCGATTTCGTACCAGGCTTGCTAGCATCTCTCGAAGTGCGCCCAACTTTAGTGGATTCGGTAGGGACAGCACAACGCGAAGACCCTCAGCTTGTGGAAATAATTGATAGGCTAATTAGGTGTGAGACTTCAAGTCACCTCGACAGATACTCCATCGACGATAAGGGTTTGCTAAGGCGAGACGGAAGACTATGCGTCCCACAGACAAAAGATTTAGTAAGGAAGGTTCTCAAAGAAGCGCATCATTCCAAGATGACGATACACCCAGGCGGAGATAAAATGTACAAAGACATAAAAAGGACTTTCTTCTGGAACGGCATGAAAAAGGACGTGGCAGAGTTCGTTTCTAAGTGTATGGTGTGCCAACAGGTTAAGGCAGAACAGAAAAAGCCTGGCGGACTACTACATCCTCTGGAGGTCCCGCAGTGGAAGTGGGATAGCATCTCAATGGACTTCATCGATGGGCTGCCAAGGTCTAGGAGAGGCAACACTAGCATTTGGGTAATAGTGGATAGGCTTACTAAAAGCGCCCACTTTTTACCTGTCAAAAGTAAAAGAACTGCCTCATCCCTAGCATCACTTTACCTTAAGGAAATCGTTCGACTCCATGGAATACCATCTAGCATTGTTAGTGACCGAGACCCCATCTTCACCAGCGAGTTTTGGCGGAGTCTGCAAGAAGCAGTAGGAACGCAGTTATGCTTGAGTACAGCCTATCATCCCCAAACCGACGGCCAAACAGAGAGAGTGAACAGAGTTTTGGAAGACCTTTTAAGGCTATGCGTCCTTGACTTCGGAGGGACATGGGAAGACCACCTTCCTTTGGTAGAATTCGCCTACAACAATAGCTATCAAGCAACCATCGGAATGGCGCCCTTCGAAGCTTTATATGGAAGACCGTGCCGATTGCCCACTTGTTGGTGGGAGTCCACGGATAAGCTCATACTTGGACCAGATATGATCCGAGAGACCTCAGAGAAAGTAGACTTAATACGAAGAAGGATGAAGACGGCCCAAGACAGACAAAAGTCCTACGCCGACAAAAGGAGAACCGATCTTGAATTTGAGGTTGGAGACAGAGTTTTTCTCAAGGTATCACCGCTAAGGAACGTTGTTCGTTTTGGAACCACAGGAAAACTGGCACCAAGGTTCGTAGGGCCATTCCCTATCATCGAGAAAATTGGGAAAATGGCCTATAGATTAGAGCTACCCGAGAAGTTGGCTGGAGTCCACAACGTTTTTCACGTTTCACATCTCCGAAAATGTCTACATGAGTCAGCTGAAGTGGTAGAGCCAAATATCCTCGAAGAGGCCGAAGTGGAACGCGAAGCAACCATAAGAAAAGTTCCAACCCGCATCTTAGGAACGGAAGTGAAGAAGCTACGCAACCGTGAAGTCAAGCTCGTCAAAGTTCAGTGGAGCGACGCCGAGGGAGACGCGACTTGGGAAACTGAAGCTAGAATCCGTACAGCCTACCCTTTTCTGTTCGAGGGTACATCCTTGATCTTTCATTTTCCTTAAGTTGCGCTTTTATCTATCTTTTTAGGGTATATTTCCTCGACCGTATCTTTTAGGTAGAATCTTTTTGGATGGAAACATGTAATTGAAACATGTTATGTATGATGGTTGCAAGTGATTGCAAGTGATTGCTAGTGGTTGCTCGTGGTTGCATATACACACACAATCTAGGTTTTAGATCGGCTCAATCACTTCATATTGCATATGCATATATGTTTGCCTTCGTATGTGGTTGAACTCTAATGTGTTGTCATGTTGATGTTGCATTTGTATTGAATGATTGTGCACTCATGTAGAATCAAGAATAGGAAAATTTGCATACCTAATGGATTCATGGCACTTACATAATTCGCATTAAGGAGGTCAACTGAATCACTAGACCGCCTGATTTTGCATTAGATAAGTTCATGTACACACACACTTCGCATATGATCATGAAGCATTAGAAGTCTTTTAAGGACAATGGATGCTCGTGTTTGATGGATGAGTAGATGGATGATTGTATGTTAGGATATACATTCCTCCTAACTTGAAGATTTCGGGGACGAAATCCTTTTAAGTGGGGGAGAATGTAACACCCCGAAAATTCTATAACTGTGAAATTAACAAATTAAAGTATAATTAATTGGAAATCAAAGAACTAAGGGAAACGGGATACGCCATTGCGTTCGTCTCGGAAAAATACGCGAAATAGAGTCCGAGTTTTCGAAAAACGGAGTCCGTATGAAGAAGATATGGCCTTCGGAAGTTTTGAATTAAATTTAAAATTCAAACAGAATAAAATAATTAAAAATCGGGCCCAAGGGGCCAGGGCGGATAAACACCCGCCTAGGCCACCCAGGTCGACTGGGCTGTCGACCTGGGCTACCCATGTCGACAGGGCTGTCGACAGCCCTGTCGACAGGGGTATCGACCTGGTCGAGCCCAGCCAACCTGGCTGGCCAGGTCTGTGTTTGGTCGAATTTCTGTGGTCTGCTTTGTCACTAGGGCTAGGTGGCAAGTTTTAATTGGTCTCTCCTTAGAATGAATGGCTACGATCAATCCAAGCAACATCAATGGTCCTAATCAGTTCCTAACCTCTATATAAACAACCCTAGACTAAACCCTAATCTATTCATTCAAAAATAAGAACATAGCCGCCATGTTGCTGAGGAACGACTAGGAGTAGCCACCAAATTGGAGAGAGGATTAGGAGGAAGATTCTAAAGCTTAAAGAAACCTAAACAAATCAATTCAACAAAGGAATTTGCGTCTTCAATCCCTAAACTAGAGAATTCATCACACCATTGTAAGTAGAGTATTACTTTGGTATGAATAAACAATTGTGTTGGTTTGTATGCTTGAATTGTGGCAATAAAGTAATTCATATTTGTGTGTTCTTATCAATTTGAAATATTATATACGTTTGGATATTTATGAATTATGTTATTCATTATAAAGAACTACATGCGGTAGTTCTATGCAAGTATACGTTTGGAATATTTCGCAAATTATGTAATCCATGTTGAAGCTACATGTATGTAGTTGATTTAAACTCATGCAAGTTTATGCCACCATGATGTATATTTTTGTGCATAAATCATTTTGTAAGTAGTTGGAACAAGTTTGGTTATTATCCATATGAAATTATGTTGAGAATTTGGCATTATGTTTTAAGCCATGCTTTTGTACTAGAAAACCTATTTGCAAATTTATGAATATGGCTAGGCTATGAATGATATTTGGCATAATTGAAAACCATGATAAGGCCTATCTTGTTTACAAGAATTATATGATGACATATGTAGGTTAGGTTCAAAAAGTCCCTTTTTAAGTTTACATGACTAAAGTAAGAATCATGATTTCATGTTAGAAATATTTATGCCATGGTTATGTGAACAAATTTAACTATACTTATGCCATGCTTATGTTTGATATTATGCCATGCTTATGTTTGACATTATGCCATGCTTATGCTAGAAATATTTATGCCATGCTTATGTTTGACATTATGCCATGCTTATGCTAGAAATATTTATGCCATGCTTATGTTTGACATTATGCATAAATAAGAATATAAGTTCATGTTGCAGTTAAACCTATGCAAGTTCACATGCTTTGATTCATGTCACCTATGTTACCACTATGCAAGTACACCAGTTTCTATTTTGCATTTCCAACGTCGTATTGCAAGTTCATGCGCTCACATTCCCCTCTTTGTGTATGTAATTACGCTTTAAGCCTCCCCTTTTCGCATGGCTAAATTGGGCTTTAAAAGGCTAAGCCCAAAATATATAAACGGACGTGTAAAACGGGGGAAAATAACGTTGGGTTAAAATTACTAATGAATGAAAATATAAAATAGAAGGGCCCAAGTTCAAGTATGGGTTGGGCCCATGATTGGTGTAACCTTTACACCATTAACTTAATAATGGGCCGCAAATATTTACATATAAGAAATAAAGAGGAATGACAAAATATGTAAATGTAGAACATACGATGTGTTTAACCCGAGGTTGGATTGAGTTGTGATGTAAACCTGCCCGGAACCGCCCAGCTGTCCAGTAGTCACAACAATACCTATCCAATGTGGGAGGTTAAACATGGAGCCCAGCAAGGACCCGAGGTTAGACTGAGTTGTGGCGTAAGACTGCCCGGAACCAACCGGCAACAGGAAGCCACAACAATACCTGTCTAATGTGAGAGGTCAGGGCCTTAATAAGACAATTAAGGCTGAGTCAGGATTGATAGGATTAAGTGAACTAAAGACTTAATCAAAATGGAACATGCTAAACAAAACGGACTGGTGGGGGTTAGGTTAGGAAACACTTAACCAACTTAGCATGTTGGCTAGAGATAGAAAACCTAGTAACGGGGGACCCTTTTCAGCAGTAACCCTAGAAGGTGTATCAGGATACCCTGAAACTAGGCAGGGTGGGGCACGATTACTGGGCTGATTTTAAGAGGTCAAATCGACGGCGGTGGTGTAGCAGTGTAGGTTCTAACGGGGTGCGGGCGTGCACACACTCCGGCGCAAAAAATTAGGCACTGGACACCAGTAGCATACCTGTGCACTCTAAGGTTGTGTCGGGTTGCCACTATGGGACTTGATACACCGCATGGTGGGACCAGCATAGGTAACTACAACATCGGGGGCGGTAAGACACATGTAACTATGCGAGTAGGAGCCGATCATCATAGAATGGATCACATCACCCTGATTTTGGGGTGCCAGTTGGAAACTAGTTTATATGGGTTCAGAGATCAACATGGGGTACGATAGTATATTCGACCCTAGACAACTTAACCAAGTTTATAGTGCATGCCCACTTCTTGTTTATACTTATCATACCCAGTTCTTTATTCGTAGACAAAATAGTACTAGACTTACTCAGGCTTTATGTCTGACTCTACTTTTCTTTCGTCTTCTTTCTTCCGTTTCCCCCCCCCCCCCCCAAGGTCCTCAGGGAGGGAACACAGCAGCTTGATCTACCTCAACATCCAGCTTGAAGAAGAGAAATGTATTGCTTGGACTTTCCTGTTTTGAACTATGGCTTTGGACAATCCACTATGGGGCTTTTGCAGTTTATCTATGTTTTATTTATGCTTCTTTTAATAATGTACTCAAGACAGATTATGAAAGTGTTATGTTATGTTTTTGGAAAGGATGTTGTTGTAACACGTATTTGACTTTATGAAATAAAGTTTGTTGTTCTTCCGCTGTTTACAAATATGTGTTCTTATATCTATCTTGTATATCTGTGACTTGTACTTATAAACCTCCACCAAAATTAGGGCATTCCCTTTGAGAGTGACCCTAACGGAGGTGGGGTGTTTCAGGTCCCCACTAGAATTTCCCACTTAACCCCTTCTTATTCATGTCTTTTTACATGTTTCAATTTGGTTAAGTGTTTCTAATCATATTTCACATGTCACCCATGTCACCCACTTAACCCCCATGTCCCACCACATGTTTATCTTGGTTAAGTGTTACTTAATTCATTATAACCGTAACCTTGTAAGACCTCCCACATTAGACTCCCGTTTGCGGTTGTTGGATTTGTCGGGCGGGTCTGGGCAGTCTTATACCGCAAGCGTGTCTAACCTCGTGTCTTTACAATTTTTATGCATTTAATTTGTGCCTTTGACCTCTCACATTAGACTACCGTTTGTGGTTGCTAGATTTGTCGGGCGGGTCCAGGCAGTCTTACACTACAAACGAGTCTAACCTCGTGTCTTAGGTGTTTATTAAACATAATTATTTTACCCCAATATGAATTAATTATCCCTATTCAAATTGTCAATAATTTCCAAATTAACTATGTCCATAATTGTCACCTAAATTATGTCCGTACTTTTGAGGTATATAAATTATACCAATTAATGTCTCAAATTAATTTATATGCCTTTAGAGCCATTTTATGCCAATTCACAATTTTGCAAAATTAATATTTTCCCATTGTCCCCACGCTATTCGTACATTTTAATACGATATATGTTAGACTCGAAAATAGTCTAACTTATGTAAAGGAAAGCAACATCACAACTTGCATAACACATAAAATAGATCTAAGAATTATAACATAAGTTTGTATAGCCAATAACTTGCATAGGCAATGGACATATAGAACATAAATTTGCATAAAACTATCATGGATCTAAATATAGATCTAAACATGAAATCGTGAATTAGCATATATGGATATGGTTTTCCTATAACTTGCATACGAATTTCATACAAACTTACATTCAAACTAGCATATGATTCAGATACAAAACTAGCATAGGCAATGGGCATATAGAACATATATTTGCATAACTATGTACTATCATAGATCTAAATATCGGTCTAAACATGAAATTGTGAACTTGCATATGGATATGTTTTCTTTTTCACCTAAACTTACATAAATTGTGAACTTGCATATAGATTCCTACAAACTTGCATATGGATCTAAACATGTAAATTAATGTCACATGTTTTTCATATAAACTAGCATATGTATATACTTGATTCACATATGAACTTGTGTATAACCCGCCTACAGACTTGCATAAGATTCATATATAATTTAACATGCCAAACTTATATAAGATTCGCATATGATTTAACATCCTAAACTTGCATAAGATTCGCATATGATTTAACATCCAAAACTTGCATAAGATTCATATTCAAATTAGCATATGTAAACACAGACTTGCATAAAATGAATCAAGTTAAACATTGTATAATTGTACATATGAAATAGATCTACCAACATACAATAACAAAAACTGTCATATGTTTACCAACAAACGATAACATCACATGATTCAACAGTCATGTTCTCATAATTCCAATTATAACTTATCACAATTAATTTATTAATTATTTTGTGAAAGAAATTATACTCACAAAGACAAGTTAGAGAAGAGAATGATTCGTTCGTCTTTTGAATTAGAATTCTGGCTTGCTAATCCCTAAGCTTTAGAACTATCCTAGCAGCAGAGCATGGTGGCCAAGAGACTGATTTAGTTTAGGTTTAAGGTTTGAGTCTAGGCATTCTTTTATAGAATTTTAAATCAACCTAAGCCGTTAGATTAAGATAGAATTAATCCGGACCATCCAGACAAGATAGAATTATCCAGAATAGGCACATCAGCCCTAATGACTTAGCAATAGGTTAGGAAAGACTCAGCAACAAGTCAGAGTCGTCTGATTCCAGATCTACCCCAAGGGGTAGGTCGACCCCCTGGTCGACTTGTCTAGTGGGAGGTCGACCCCCTGGTCGACCTGGCCTTGGGCAGGAAATATCCCGCCTAGCCCAGCCCACTTCCCTGTTTGAATTTTGAATTTTAAATTTTCTGAACCTGAGCTGTTTTTATTTTATTTAAATTCTGAAACTTCGGAAGGCCGTAACTTCTTCATATGGAGTCCAATTCATGCAAACTCAGACTCTATCTCAAGTAGAATTCCGAGACGAACGCAATGGCGTAACCCGTTTGCCTTTATTCTCACATTTGAAATTAAGTATTCTTTAATTTGTTAATTTTAAATTTTAAAATCATGGGGTGTTACATTTATTGTTTGTAAGAAACAATTAAATGGAATTATTTAAGTTAATTACATTATTGATTAATTTAAATAAAGGACTATTTGTAATTAGTTAACAAGATAACCATGTTTTGAATTGACGAAGTCGACCGTTTTAACTGAACTGATTATTAAATCCGTTTGTTTTGAATTACTCTAATGAAATAGTTTAACAAATATTTGTTTTTAATTTTAATAAGAGTTTTAAAATAAATTTATCATTTATTAAGTAAATAAAGAGGTTAACCAAGTATATGGTAGTTAATGGTGAAGTAAATTATTAATTTAATTAATAATAATTGAAGAGTTTACCATTTAAATGAAATCCATTTATGAAAGTAAATCAAGTTTGAAATGAAATTGAATAGAATTGTGAAAGGAGTTTATGAACAAGTTTTATATTAAATACTCATGTTTTTATAACGAAGTTATAAAAAGGATTTTAAGTGAACGTGATAGCTTAAATTAAATATTTACTGAATATTTGAAGTTAGAACAAGGGAATTTAGAAATTGGAAAATGGTATGAAATAACGAAGTGAGATTTATTCCCAGGTTCAGAATGTGATATTCCAAAGTTCGGAATGTTAAGAGGAGTTGAGAATATAAGAAGTAAAAGATTTTGGAAATGGCAATTAATATAAATTATCGTAAATGATTTACAAACGATTTTGCAAATGGAACTTAGGAGTTGAAATGTAATCGAAATATTTGTTGTTGATAATAATTTACAAATGGGATTTGTAAATGACGTGAGAGATTTGAAAAAGATGAATTTGTAATAATTGTTACAAATAATAAATTGGTCTACTTGATTTATAAACTAAGGATCTTTTAAAAGGATAACTATGTGATTTTAGACAATGCATAAGTTGTCGTAATCATTTGAAAAGGTATAACAAAATGAATGTTAAGAATTTAGAAATGAAATTTGTAATGTTTGTTATAAATGATAAATGAAGTGTTTGATAAAAGAGATTCGTATGAGATATCAATATAAGAGTTGTAAAGGATATAAAGGTAAGATATATAAATATATTTATGTAAGATTTATTCAGATATTTATATTAGATTTGTTAAAGACAATTATATATGATTTAAAAACCAATATGATATTGTTGCTGCAAACAAGTCAAAGAATGTTTATAATAGAATCGAAAGTCGAGTATAATATTAAAAAGGATTAATAAAGATTAATCGAGAAGTATAATAATAGTTTACTTAATAATTAATTAAGTAAATGGTGTTGAGATATAAATAAGGTTTTCAAAGGAAAACGTGTGGTTAATAAACTTCTATCTATTCTGAAAATATGAATGTTGTTGGTCATGGTCTGAGAGGTAAATAAAATACCCTAACTTAAATAGCTTGACGATTAACCCAGAATGATATTAGCTTATAAACGAGAGAAATTGAGGGAAACATAAGTTATGATTTCCGTAAATAATATTGAAAACTATATTCGAAAAGTTTATAAGCGAAGGAAATGATTTTTAAGAATATAATTAACAGATGTTAATTAAAAAGGCCAAGTAGTGCCAAGTACTGAATTAGTAAACTCATTTCATTCACCTGATATTATTTGATAGTTAAATAACTAACTATCAAATCTGTCCAAATACGATTGTTGGTACGGAAAGACCGGGATCGAATTATATACGAAAACCATTCCGTCTAGCTAATACGTGGAAATGTTAATTGAAGATGGAGCATTGAAGACCGTGGATCTTCATCAATGGAAGAACCACCTGTTGAATTTCTCTGGTTTAACGGCCGGAGATATTTTGACTTGTGATTCTATCGTGAGTGAAATCTTCGGATTGCAAGGACAACTCGTTACTGATCCTTATGGTGATACTTATATAGGGTGTGGTAGGAGGGTGCCTTCGGTTCATCCTGTTCCTGGATGACTTGTATGGATGAGTGTTTGACAAAGTATTTCCAAAGGAGTCACGTACGATGATTTCTTTAAACGTACCAAGTTGATGGCGGAGAAATGTACATTCTTTTATCAATTTGAGTATTTTTGTAGACGTCAATTAGTGATATCAAGCGGATCTAACGATGTGATATTCAAAGTAGATGGAGAGGTATTGTTCTAAAGGATAAGCTTAATCTCTAGCCTCATCAACCGGGAAATGACATAAAATCAGGTAGGTCGCATGGCTATGTGGGTCGCACCCATCAAAACGGTATATCGTTACCTGATCTGGTGAAATTAAATGCCTTCGGTTGTCTATTTTTATACATATGCTATTGGTTAGGTTGGCTGGCCCTAACTCGTCGTGATGATATATTCGGTACTCTCAAGCAAAGTGAGGGACCAGTCATGTTTAGCCTGGGTTGCAAGATGTTCTTGTTGAACCCCAATGTATTCATCTCCAGAGGTACATTGTCGGGAAGGTGGTCCCATACCTTGCCAGGAAATCCATTCTCCAATAAGAGCCCGCGATTTTGATTGTATATTATTTATGTTGAGCGAGAGATGCAAGCGTTCTGTTAGATTAATATTTATTTGTATTTAGACACTATTATAATATTAGAAAAGATATTGATTTCAAAAATGATTTGGGTTATCGTAAGGTATAAACCGTCTGTATTTATGTGTGGATTTGGTCTTACGATTATCTTTTTCTTTCGAAAAGATTTTGGACTTTGAAATCAAGTTGTGTGATACCTATAAACTCTGTGTGTTTTTCTCACTCTGGTTCACCAGACTGACCCGTCGTTTGTAATGCTCCAGTTAGACCGGGTCGTACAGGTTCAGGTTATCGGATGCTGCGAAGTTCACAGACGAACTGGAGATGTTCAGACGAATGATATTTAGTTGTTACTCCCTGTGTGTTGTGTATGAGGGTAAATTATTATAAATTTCTAGATGTGTGATGTACTCTGATGATTGTAAGTATTATTTCAAAGCTCTCTACAAAAATTTATTTCTGTATTATATTTTGTTCTGCTGCGATGTGAGAATCTGTGATGTGTTGTTAGTTCTTCTTCTTCTATTCTAATATTTCTTTCTTTCTTATCCCACCCTCTAATTTCTTTCTAATAACGTTCCTGTGTTTTCGATGCTTGAATGTTCGACATGGTGTTTTTGTGTCGATTCTCGGGGTCGAAAATCCGTGGGTCGTTACATTGGTATTAGAGCTATAGGTTTAGCAATAACCTTAGCTCTGTGGTATAACTCGATAGATATAGGATTAGTAATATCCTAGATTGAGTTGAGTGTATCTATATGAGAACGCGTATTTGTAGATTTTATATAGAAATGTTTTATATTGTGTTGTTGATCGGTTCAAGTGTTGAGAAGCAATGAACTGGTAATGGACACGATATTATTTTGTAAAGAGGGTAAATGGAATAATTTTACCCGAATTATATTTTTGTATATAAAAGAAATATTTTAATCAAATTATTTAAATATTGTGTGTTGACCGGGTTAAATGGAATTCAAACTGAATTAGAAAATTTGGATTGAAACTTTACTTGGTTAAGTAAAATTAAAATAATAATGATTTGGAAATTGAAAATTTAATGGATATTAACTAAAGGGAAATCAATCGAATATTAATCGATTGATGTTCAAATATGATAAACTGGAGTAAATGTTATTAAATTGAATGTAAAGTTGGTTGAGTTGGTTGTGCATTGGTTGATGATTGATTATTGATTGGGTGTTAGATTGCTTGAATATAAATTCACCAACCGTTTAATATAAGAACTGAATGAACTGGAAATAAATTCCAGTATTATAAACTGGAATGAAATCACATATGAATTGAAATTAATAATTTAACCATGTTTTTGCAAATGGATTGCTACTGTAACGACCCGGAAAATCTGAACCAATTTAAATTTTTTAAATTTGCTATTTTGGTGGATTTTAAATATTTAAAATAAATATTTTAAATAATAACGATGAAAAGTAAGCTTGAATCGACATTTGAAAACGAATATAATTATTCTAATTATAAACAAGGCCTGAAATGGCGCAGTAGTTTCAAAAATTTAATTCAAACTTTGCCTAACGGTACCGGGTGCAAAACAAAACGGATTTTAGTGAAACCAAAAATATTTAAATCTGTTAGTGAATATCTTTCTAACGAATTTGAAAAATCGAAGTTTCATATTAGGAAGCAAAAGTTATGGCCAAATGAATTTTCAGAAAGATCGCTATGGAGTTTATATAGCCCGTGAAAATGGCCATTTTGCAAACGAGCTCGGAATTCGATGAAACAACTTTTGTTGGATCCGGGATATGAAATTATTGCTAGGTTTCAAATTTCATAATTTTTGAAGCTAGTATGTGAGCATGGCAAAGGAAAATGTGTTTTGGTCAATTAAAGTTAAATTAGATCGACCAGAAAAGGGCCATTTTGCAAACGGACTCAGAATTCGACGAAATTAGTTTTTTTTTGGGACCGTATCTTCGAAACATAGCTAGATTTATTTTTCTGGAATTTTTCGAATCAATTTGTGGCCCTGGAAAATTGAAATGTACGTTCAGATCAAATATTGAATGTTTTGTATTTCAATTTGAAGGAAAACTGACTGAAACAGTCGAATGGGCCTACGAAACATATCCCATTGTGTTCGGAATGGGGGTAAAACGCTAGTGACGGCAGTCGTTGAGTCTGGATTGGGGTTCGTGAGAGAAAGAGGGTATTTTCGAAATTTAAAAATATATAAATAAATAAAATAATCTGATTGGTCAACGCATTCCTCTTCTTCCCTGATACCCCCCTGAAGCGATGGAGGAATTCATCTCAACCTTCCCTCCTCTTTTTCTCTTCCATCTCGCAACGAAACCCAGTGACCCTTTGGAGGATTTTGTAGCCCTCTCCACCACCTTCAAATCCGACCTAGCCCCGCACCCAACAGTTGCGCTGTTCTCGAGATTCACGCCCGGGAAGTTCCGCCGTTCATCCTCGTTTATCGCGCCCCTCTGCACTTCAAACTGGACGTGGCTGGTAGCGCCGGGAAGCCATCTCGGAGCTCTACGCCGCTGCGAAGACTGATTTCCCTTAAGGTTCACGGATTTGAAGAAAATTCAAAACCTAGTTTTGAAGATTTAAAAAGGAGGTACGACCATTTTAATATAAACTCTATTACAGCAATTTTAAGCGCTACGGTTTTTGATTTCACTGTAAAAATCATATCCTTTTCGTTTGTTGATGAAATTCAGTGAAACAAGAGACAGTGGACTCGTGTGGACATCTTCTACATTCTAGAAGAGACCGCATATTTTTCTGAGCCTTCAGCTATTTTTGGTGGAGTGGAACCCAACGTGAGATTTCTATATTATAAATGATATGGAAACCGACGATGTATAAATTATATAGTCGATGTACGAGTTATATAAGCGTTGTACACCTCTTGTATAAGCGTTGTATAAGTTGTACGTTCGATATATAAGTTATATATGTGTTGTAAAAATTATATATGTGTTGAAATAGAAGTGAAATGCTTATATAAAATATATATATATATATATATATATATATATACGCCCCTCGTCCACAAACCATGGACGATATTTATTGATTGTGATTGGTGTGAAAATTGGTTGATAGCGAATGGTTGAGTAAAATTGTTTGTGGTTGAAATTGATTGATCGTGGTTGAAAAATACCCGTTTGTGGTTGAGAATTATTTGGTTGAAACCACAGGGGATTAGTTTGCGGAAATGAAATATATATACATGCCGCTCGCATGCGAACTAGATTCATGATTCCCCATTGTCAAAAGCTGCGAGGCTTTAAGGTAGAGCGAGGAGCCGTACTAGGGACGGCCCCGGCTTTAACTACCCTGCCGTTATGCTGCCGAAATTTTGAATAATATTCATGTGTTAGAATTATTTTCATGTGTTGAAACTGTATTCGTGTGTTAAATAGAAATTCATCTATTTAACGACATTCATGTTTTGAAATAAATTGTTTTAAATATAAAAATCACCCTTTTATCCATATATATAAATTATAGAAAACCTTCATGTGTTGAATTAAAATTCATTCGTTGAATAGAAATTCATGTGTTGGATGGTATTCGTGTTTTAAATATAAAAATCACCTTTTTACCTATATATATAAACTATAGAATACCTTCATGTGTTGAATAGAAATTCATTCGTTGAATGGAAATTCATGTGTTGAATGGTATTCGTGTTTTAAATATAAAAATCACCTTTTTATCTATATATACAAACTATAGAAAACCTTCATGTGTTGAATTGAAATACATTCGTTGAATAGAAATTCATGTGTTGAATGTTATTCGTGTTTTAAATATAAAAATCACCTTTTTACCTATATATATATAAACTATAGAAAACCTTCATGTGTTGAATAGAAATTCATTCGTTGAATGGAAATTCATGTGTTGAATAGTATTCATGTTTTAAATATAAAAATCACCTTTTTATCTATATATATAAACTATAGAAAACCTTCATGTGTTGAATTGAAATTCATTCGTTGAATAGAAATTCATGAGTTGAATGGTATTCGTGTTTTAAATATAAAAATCACCTTTTTATCTATATATATAAACTATAGAAAACCTTCATGTGTTGAATTGAAATTCATTCATTGAATAGAAATTCGTGTGTTGAATGGTATTCGTGTTTTAAATATAAAAATCACCTTTTTACCTATATATATAAACTATAGAAAACCTTCATGTGTTGAATAGAAATTCATTCGTTGAATGGAAATTCATTTGTTGAATGGTATTCGTGTTTTGAAATAAATTGTTTTATAATAAAAATCATATTTTTATCATTTATATGAACTATATAAAATAGTCGTGTTTTGAAAGAAATAGTTTAACAATAAAAATCATATTTTTATTATACACATGAATTGTTTAAAATAGTGAAATGTTGAAATAGAAGATAGTTGGATAAAAATATCATTTTTATCAAATGTATGAAAAGAATATAGTTTTGAAATCGAAGAATCGATATATATATATATAAATAGAATTGAAATAAATCAAATAACGAAGCTGCAGTTCGTGTTTTGAAACCGTGATTTCAAACGATTAGTGTGGGAGATCCGACCATTGGATTTTCCCGAAACCGAAACCGTTGGGTTCGCTTTGGAAATACCTTTCCAACGGCACCAACTTTGCAAAGATCCAATGGTTGGATTGTCTGGAATGTTAAATTCAAATCAGAAGAAAAACAGCGCCAGCGTCGATTATATTTATATATATATATAAAAAAAATAATTAAAATAAATCTAATAACGACGCTGCAGTTCGTATTTTGAAATCGAAACTTCGACCGATTTTACCAGGAGATCCGACTGTCGGATTTTCCCAAAAACTGGAACCGTTGGGTTCGTTTTGAAAAGATCTTTCTAATGACATAAATTTTGTTAAGATCCAGCGGTTAGATTTTCAGATATGTGTAAATCAAATCTGAAGAAAAACAGCGCCACGGCCGCGTTATGGCCCGAAGCGTCGTTTAAATAAATTGGCCATTTATAAGTAAAGAAAAATAGCGATAAATCGTTATAAAATATTATAAACGATATGGATATGAAATTTAGAAACTAACTGAAGGTTGGCTAAGTCGAATGGTTTCCCGGGTTTTGATCTGATGTTGGTTTCGGCCTTCGGGTTAATATTTGGGGAATCGTTCTCTTACTGATTGACAGTTAGTGACTAATGAATTGAAATAAGGCATATGTTGTGTTTGTGTAGCACTTGTTTATTATATACGCGAGTTTCTCAGAAAGGCCGGGTTTATGCCATTCTGAATAACTGAATCGACGATAAGAAATCGAAGATGAAGACGATGGTCGAAAACCAGAGATCTTCACCTCGTTTGGATGGTAACTGATGTCCTGATTGGGAGGCATCCCGAAATATGGATAATGAGTGGTGATCGTCTAGACGTACGTGGAGACCGATGGGTTTGCGAAGTATATGGTGCCTCCGGTTTCGTTCAGACCCAGAACGGACTTGCAAATGGACTGTGTGTCTGACATTGGAATTCATTCTGTGTGATTGATAGCCATCAGTTACATGGCGTGAATTGCCTATGTGGCATGCTAAGATGCAATGATCAGGGCTTCCGTTGAAAAGCAAAGTCTTGTGGTTGATGATCAAAGCCCCGCCTGTGTGGCGTAGCTTTGTGTATAACGTGAATTCGCGAGCCTCACACCCCAGTATGAACCAGAAATGGGAGAAGGACTTCAGGGAGGTCATGCGTTTCCTTCTAGCTAGAGGTCGTGTCGGTGCTTAAACTGGCTAACATTTATACTATTTTTCACCTATGTGGTTGTTGCTGTTGCGAGGCGCCTTAGTTATATCGGTCGATCCGGGACCGATGGAGTCATTCGTTGGCTCATTGATGCCCCAAAGGGCGGGGAAACGTAGTGTTCTGGCATAATAATCCACATCGGTGGACCGGCCCTGACGATCCAAAGGGTTGATGTGTTCTGATCCTGAGACACGGGCTAGAGCGTCTCGAATTCGGTAAGGACTATCTTTTGCCTTGGTTCATGGTGGAAATCCAATTTCCAAATTCGTGACTGTGCGGTTTTGATTGTAAACCTATATTTGGCGACATAGTGGCATGGGACGCTCATGTCGTCTATGATTGATATTTATGATTGTGTATGAAATTAGATACTAACTGTAAACGAGATAAGATGGATGGTTTCCTGGGTATTGGTCTGATGTTGGTTTCGGCCTTCGGGGTTAGTACCTATGGAATCGTTCTCTTACTATTTTACAGTTGGAGTCTGATTATCAAATGATTTATTTTGCTTGTATCAAGCATGGTTGATATAAGGTAAAACTCTATCCTCCGGTTTGCGTTGCATTGTGTGATGGGACTTGAGTCTTATATCGGCTTCATTTTTATAAAAAGCATTGCGATGTTTAAAAGATTTAATTGTTTTAAAGCACTGGCAATCCAATGGAGTAAACCCGTTCCGCGAAAGTGGCGTGGTCCTGTGATTAGCCAAAGTATAAAATGTGTTAAGTAGATTTCTCATACCAATCCCATGACTGACTCGTAGTTTGTTGCACTTGCAAACTCGGGTGCCCCTTTTTCTACACGGGCAGCCTTGTATTCAGGTATTAGCGGGCTTTTTCTGGATAGCTGGAGCTGAAGATGGATTCTATAATTTATCTCTTTTTATGTTGTTCAGCTCCTATTGTACATATTATGTTTGTTTTCCGCTGTAGACATTTATGTATAGCTGAACTGTATTTGTACTAAGTATGATCCTGTGTAACTCTGATGATTATTGTTTATCCAGTGATTATTTGTTCATTATCTGGTGTATTTATTTATTTCTGTTTTGCTATTATCTGTTTCTCTGTTATATTCCAAAGATTACCCTTAACACCGTCAGTACGGGTTATTGGGTCATCACAACGTGGTATCAGAGCTTTGGTTAAGCTTAGTGCTGGAATATAACATGAAACACCCCACCTCCGTTAGGGTCACTCTCAAAGGGAATGCCCTAATTTTGGTGGAGGTTTATAAGTACAAGTCACAGATATACAAGCCAGATATAAGAACACGTATTTGTAAAACAGCGGAAGAACAACAACAAACTTTATTTCATGAAGTCAATTACGTGTTACAACAACATCCTTTCCAAAAACATAACATAACACTTTCATAATCTGTCTTGAGTACATTATTTAAAGAAGCATAAATAAAACATAGATAAACTGCAAAGCCCTCATAGTGATTGTCCAAAGCCATAGTTCAAAACAGGAAAGTCCAAGCAATACATTTCTCTTCTTCAAGCTGGATGCTAAGGCTGGTCAAGCTGCTGTGTTCCCTCCCTGAGGACCTGGGGGGGGGGGAAACGGAAGAAAGAAGACGAAAGAAAAATAGAGTCAGACATAAAGCCTGAGTAAGTCTAGTACTACTTTGTCTATGAATAAAGAACTGGGAATGATAAGTAAAACAGGAAGTGGGCAAACACTATGAACTTGGATAAGTTACCTAGGGTCGAATATACTATCGTACCCCATGTTAATCTCTGAACCCATATAAACTAGTTTCCAATTTGCACACCATAATCAGGGTGATGTGATCCATTCAATGATGATCGGCTCCTACTCGCATAGTTACATGTGTCTTACGGCCCCCGATGTCTGTAGTTACCTATGCTGGTCCCACCATGGGGTGTATCAAGTCCCATAGTGGCAACTCGACATAACCTTAGAGTGCACAGGTATGCTACTGGTGTCCAGTGCCTTATTTTTCTGCGCCGGAGTGTGTGCACGCCCGCACTCCGTTAGAACCTACACTGCTACACCACCGCCGTCGCTTTGACCTCTTACAATCAGCCCAGTAATCGTGCCCCACCCTGCCTAGTTTCAGGGTATCATGATACACCTTTTAGGGTTACTGCTGAAAAGGGTCCCCCGTTACTAGGTTTTCTATCTCTAGCCAACATGCTAAGTTGGTTAAGTGTTTCTAACCTAACCCCCACCAGTCCGTTTAGTTTAGCATGTTTCATTTTGATTAAGTCTTAGTCCACTTAATCCTAACAATCCTGACTCAGCCTTAATTGTCTTATTAAGGCCCTGACCTCTCACATTAGACAGGTATTGTTGTGGCTACCTGTTGCCGGTTGGTTCCGGGCAGTCTTACGCCACAACTCAGTCTAACCTCGGGTCCTTATTGGGCTCCATGTTTAACCTCCCACATTGGATAGGTATTGTTGTGACTACTGGACAGCCGGGCGGTTCCGGGCAGGTTTACATCACAACTCAATCCAACCTCGGGTTAAACACATCGTATTTTCTACATTTACATATCTTGTCATTCTTCTTTATTTATATGTAAATATTTGCGGCCCATTATTAAGCTAATGGTGTAAAGGTTACACCAATCACGGGCCCAACCCATACTTGAATTTGGGCCCTTCTATTTTATATTTTCATTCATTAATTAATTTTTAACCCAACATTATTTTCCCCCGTTTTACACGTCCGTTTATATATATTGGGCTTAGCCTTTTAAAGCCCAATTTAGCCATGCGAAAAGGGGAGGCTTAAAGCGTGATTACATACACAAAGAGGGGAAGGTGAGCGCATGAACTTGCATATGACGTTGGAAATACATAATAGAAACTGGTGTACTTGCATAGTGGTAACATAGGTGACATGAATCAAAGCATGTGAACTTGTAATTGAGATATCATTATTGACCCATGAACCTATATTTTTACTTAGGCATAATGTCAAACATAAGCATGGCATAAATACTTTTAGCATAAACATGGCATAATGTCAAACATGGCATAAATACTTCTAGCATAAACATGACATAATGTCAAACATAAGCATGGCATAAATACTTCTAGCATAAACATGGCATAATGTCAAACATAAGCATGGCATAAATACTTCTAGCATAAACATGGCATAATATCAAACATAAGCATGGCATAAATACTTCTAGCATAAACATGGCATAATGTCAAACATAAGCATGGCATAAATACTTCTAGCATAAACATGGCATAATGTCAAACATAAGCATGGCATAAATACTTCTAGCATAAACATGGCATAATGTCAAACATAAGCATGGCATAAATACTTCTAGCATAAACATGGCATAATGTCAAACATAAGCATGGCATAAATACTTCTAGCATAAACATGGCATAATGTCAAACATAAGCATGGCATAAATACTTCTAGCATAAACATGGCATAGGTATAGTTAAATTTGTTCATGGCATAAATATAAACAAGTCATGTTCATAAGGTTTCTACATGTTTACAAAGAGGATACTTTGTTACTAACACAAAAGCATAGTTCAACTTAATTAAATTTAATCACATAACGATGGTATACTTATGCATAAATATTCCTAATCATGGTGTTTGCTTTTAACTTGCAAAAAAGGGATTTTTGTGTCTAACTTAGCCATGTCTCACATATGTCATCAGATAATTCTTTTAAACAAGATAGACTTAATCATGAATTTCAATTATGCCCAATATCATTCATAGCCTAGCCATATTCATAAGTTTTGCAAAAGCATGACTTAATACATGGATTATGGTGTCAAAATTCCAACATAGTTTCATATGAACTATAACAACCAAACTTGTCTCAATTACTTGCAAAATGATTTATGCACAAAATAGACATCATGATGGCATAATAACAAAGCCCCAAACTTGCATGAATTTCAATCAACTACATACATGTAGCTTCAACATAGACTACATAATTTGCGCAATATTCCAAACGTATATTTGCATAGAACTACCGCATGTAGTTCTTTATAATTGAATGACATAATTCAGAATATCCAAAAGTATATAAATCGCACAAATACGAATTTCATTGCCACAATTCATGCATACATATCTACACAATCATTTGTTCATACCAAAGTAATACTCTACTTACAATGGTTGCGGCAAATTCTCTAATTAAGAGATATGATTCCTTTGTTGAATTGATTAGCTTTAGGTTGCTTGAATTGCTTTAGGCTTTAGAACTTTCTCCCTAATCCTCTCTCTCTAGATGGCGGCTACTCTTAGTCGTTCCTCAGCAACATGGCGGCTATGCTCTTAATTTGAATGAATAGATTAGGGTTTAGTCTAAGGTTGTTTATATAGAGGTTAGGAATTGATTAGAACCATTGATGTTGCTAGGTTAGATCGTAGCCATTCATTAGATAGAGAGACCAATTAAAACTTGCCACCTAGCCCTAATGACAAAGCAACCCACAGAAATTCGACCAAACACAGACCAGGCCAGCCAGGAGGGACTGGGTTCGATTTTCAAAAATTAAACTTTAAATTGAGCTGTTTTAGTCTATTTGAATTTTATCTATTGTATACATATATTTTTGCATATATATATATATATATATATATTCTCATATATATACATATATTTTCTTTATTTCCTTATATGTACGTTCTTATCCTTTCAAAATTTGAATTTGTATACGTACATGTATTTGCATGCTCAGTTGGCCCTCTCTAAAACAGAGATAAAAATTATGTCGCCGCCGGGGTTCGAACCCCCGACCTCCATGCTACAAATCCAATGCCTTAACCTACTGAGCTACAGAGGCTTTTGTTAATAAGTCTTAGAATAATAATAATTATTGTCCTCTCCTTACTTCTCTTTTTTCATGTTTTGCTGTAATATTTAAATTAAAGATATCTTCTTTATACGTTATCCGTTTTGCGCAAACTCGAACTCTATCTCAAGCAGAATTCCGAGACGAACGCAATGGTGATGTCCGTTTCCCTTAATTTTTCTGTTACAATTTAATTATACTTTAATTTGTTAATTTACTGTTAACGGAAAAATCCGGGGTGTTACATTCTCCCCCACTTAAAAGGATTTCGTCCCCGAAATCTTCAAGTTTAGGAAGAATGTAAATCCTAACATTCAATCATCCATCTACTCATCCATCAAACACGAGCATCCACTGTCCTTAAAATACTTCTAATGCTTCATGATCATATGCGAAGTGTGTGTGTTCATGAACTTATCTAATGCAAAATCAGGCGGTCTACTGATTCAGTTGACCTCCTTAATGCGAATCATGTAAGTGCCATGTATCCATTATGTATGCAGATTTTTCCTATTCATGATTCTACATGGGTGCACAATCTTTCATACAAATGCAACATCCATATGACAACACATTACAATTCAACCATATACGAGTGCAAACATATATGCATATGCAATATGAAGTGACTGAGCCGATCTAAAACCTAGATTGTGTGTGTATATGCAGCCACGAGCAACTACTAGCAATCACTTGCAACCACTTGCAACCATCATACATAACATGTTTCAATTACATGTTTTCATCCAAAAGGTTTCTATCTAAAAGATAAGGTCGAGGAGATATTCCTAAAAAGATAGATAAAAGCGCAACTTAAGGAAAAAGAAAGATCAAGGACGTACCCTCGAAAAGAAAAGGGTAAGCAGTGCGTATTCTAGCTTCAGTTTCCCAAGTCGCGTCTCCCTCGGCGTCGCTCCACTGAACTTTGACGAGTTTGACTTCGCGGTTGCGTAGCTTCTTCACTTCCGTTCCTAGTATGCGGGTTGGAACTTTTCTTATGGTTGCTTCGCGTTCCACTTCGGCCTCTTCGAGGATATTTGGCTCTACCACTTTAGCAGACACATGTAGACATTTTCGGAGATGTGAAACGTGAAAAACGTTGTGGACTCCGGCCAATTTCTCGGGTAGCTTTAATCTATAGGTCATTTTCCAAATTTTCTCAATGATAGGAAATGGTCCTACCTAAAGGTATAGTCGAATGATAGAAGCAAGTAAAAAATTTTGTGCCCATTAGGCAATGTCAAAACTGGAAATCTATGCCACATATATATTGATTAGGAGAAGAACTCTCTAAGCATCAGCCCCGAAGACCGAAATCAACATCAGACTGACACCCAAAGAATTAATCAACCCAACCACCACATATGATTCTAGGAAACTAAGCATGATGGACTCCTTTTAGGTCACAAGGGAGTCCCTTCCTAAGTCCAACTATGTTGCCAAATGTACTTACTAAGGTGATTCTTTACAACTCATGCATAAGTGAAATGAACCTTCAGCCTTAGTGGCGAACACTCCTGGAGTGCCCTATTCTGAAATGCTCCACCTAATGAACCCCTTCTCTAGAAGCTCTTTAATCTGTTTACTGAGCTCTTTTCTTTCTCGTGGAGCCATGTGTCTAACGGGCAACGCAACGGGCTTTGCATTATCTACAAGATATATGCGGAAGTCTATTTCCGGCTTCGGAGGCAAGCCCTTCACCTCTTCGAAGACATCCGGATATTCCCGGACCACTCTAACTGATTGCAAATTTTCAACAGAGGCATCTAGCGACTCAAGATAACTAAGCATAACCGCATACGAGGGATTACAAGAAATTTCCAAAGTATTACTGAGCTGGGTTAGGAGCCTAACAACCCTTTTCTCACAATCAAGGATGGCCCCATTACTGGATAGCCAATCCATACCCAAAATCAAACCATACCCCGCAAAGCCCAAAACAAAGGCACTACATTCAAATTCTACACTTAGAATAGAAATTTTCAAATCCAAACAGATCATAGACAAATGAGCTGGGCCCCCAATTGGGTTTGAAACAATTAAGGGGTCCTCTACCATACTAGTTTTTAGGTGCAGAGATTCTACTAGAGCAGACGAGATAAAGGAGTGTGATGCGCCGGAATCAAACAAAGTGCGAACGGGGTGATCATAAAGATAAACTACACTTTCTACAGAAGTGTTTGTACCTCGCTGTTGCAGAGGTGGCGCTTCCAGCACATGAACCTGTGCCCCTGGGGTGGATCCAGTCCTCTGCCCCTGTCCTCGTTTCTTTGGGCAGTCCTTAGCCCTGTGGCCTGTCTCACCGCATGAAAAGCACCCACCATTCTCCTTGGCCTTCTTTTTCCGGCAGTCCTTTACTAAGTGCCCCACTTTGCCACAGAATTTACACTTCCTCTTCTCTCGGGACTTGTTGTCTTTCCCGCCCTTCTCAAAGTCTGTCTTCTCAGGGCAGTCTTTGCTGATGTGTCCAGTCTCCCCACAATGAAAACATTCACCTTGCTTTCTTCTCCTCTTTCTAAAATCCTTGGCTATGTGCCCCTCCGTACCACAAAAATTGCATTTCCTTTTTTCTCGTTTCTTATTATTACTGTTACGATCCTTTCTTGTTTGACTATTATTCGTCTTCCTACTCTGGGACTCTTCCGCTTGATGGTTCACGTGGAGGAGGAGGAGTTAAAGCGTTAGCAGCTGGGGAGTAAGGTCTCCAGACATGCTGAAACCGAAAGGATAGATTCAAAACGAAGGATAAGAGATAGTTCCTATGGCTTTGGGGAGTGGACTTTGCCTTTTAAAACAAAATAATATTTTATCTTTTAAAAAATGCTTCTTTAAATTTCCTTTTTGAAATTATTTTTCAAAACTTTTTATCTTATCTGGTAAACCTATGCTCTGATACCAAGTGAAACACCCCACCTCCGTTAGGGTCACTCTCAAAGGGAATGCCCTAATTTTGGTGGAGGTTTATAAGTACAAGTCACAGATATACAAGCCAGATATAAGAACACGTATTTGTAAAACAGCGGAAGAACAACAACAAACTTTATTTCATGAAGTCAAATACGTGTTACAACAACATCCTTTCCAAAAACATAACATAACACTTTCATAATCTGTCTTGAGTACATTATTTAAAGAAGCATAAATAAAACATAGATAAACTGCGAAGCCCTCATAGTCATTGTCCAAAGCCATAGTTCAAAACAGGAAAGTCCAAGCAATACATTTCTCTTCTTCAAGCTGGATGCTAAGGCTGGTCAAGCTGCTGTGTTCGCTCCCTGAGGACCTGGGGGGGAAACGGAAGAAAGAAGACGAAAGAAAAATAGAGTCAGACATAAAGCCTGAGTAAGTCTAGTACTACTTTGTCTATGAATAAAGAACTGGGTATGATAAGTAAAACAGGAAGTGGGCAAACACTATGAACTTGGATAAGTTACCTAGGGTCGAATATACTATCGTACCCCATGTTAATCTCTGAACCCATATAAACTAGTTTCCAATTTGCACCCCATAATCAGGGTGATGTGATCCATTCAATGATGATCGGCTCCTACTCGCATAGTTACATGTGTCTTACGGCCCCCGATGTCTGTAGTTACCTATGCTGGTCCCACCATGGGGTGTATCAAGTCCCATAGTGGCAACCCGACACAACCTTAGAGTGCACAGGTATGCTACTGGTGTCCAGTGCCTTATTTTTCTGCGCCGGAGTGTGTGCACGCCCGCACTCCGTTAGAACCTACACTGCTACACCACCGCCGTCGCTTTGACCTCTTACAATCAGCCCAGTAATCGTGCCCCACCCTGCCTAGTTTCAGGGTATCATGATACACCTTTTAGGGTTACTGCTGAAAAGGGTCCCCCGTTACTAGGTTTTCTATCTCTAGCCAACATGCTAAGTTGGTTAAGTGTTTCTAACCTAACCCCCACCAGTCCGTTTAGTTTAGCATGTTTCATTTTGATTAAGTCTTAGTCCACTTAATCCTAACAATCCTGACTCAGCCTTAATTGTCTTATTAAGGCCCTGACCTCTCACATTAGACAGGTATTGTTGTGGCTGCCTGTTGCCGGTTGGTTCCGGGCAGTCTTACGCCACAACTCAGTCTAACCTCGGGTCCTTATTGGGCTCCATGTTTAACCTCCCACATTGGATAGGTATTGTTGTGACTACTGGACAGCCGGGCGGTTCCGGGCAGGTTTACATCACAACTCAATCCAACCTCGGGTTAAACACATCGTATTTTCTACATTTACATATCTTGTCATTCTTCTTTATTTATATGTAAATATTTGCGGCCCATTATTAAGCTAATGGTGTAAAGGTTACACCAATCACGGGCCCAACCCATACTTGAATTTGGGCCCTTCTATTTTATATTTTCATTCATTAATTAATTTTTAACCCAACATTATTTTCCCCCGTTTTACACGTCCGTTTATATATATTGGGCTTAGCCTTTTAAAGCCCAATTTAGCCATGCGAAAAGGGGAGGCTTAAAGCGTGATTACATACACAAAGAGGGGAAGGTGAGCGCATGAACTTGCATATGACGTTGGAAATACATAATAGAAACTGGTGTACTTGCATAGTGGTAACATAGGTGACATGAATCAAAGCATGTGAACTTGTAATTGAGATATCATTATTGACCCATGAACCTATATTTTTACTTAGGCATAATGTCAAACATAAGCATGGCATAAATACTTTTAGCATAAACATGGCATAATGTCAAACATGGCATAAATACTTCTAGCATAAACATGACATAATGTCAAACATAAGCATGGCATAAATACTTCTAGCATAAACATGGCATAATGTCAAACATAAGCATGGCATAAATACTTCTAGCATAAACATGGCATAATATCAAACATAAGCATGGCATAAATACTTCTAGCATAAACATGGCATAATGTCAAACATAAGCATGGCATAAATACTTCTAGCATAAACATGGCATAATGTCAAACATAAGCATGGCATAAATACTTCTAGCATAAACATGGCATAATGTCAAACATAAGCATGGCATAAATACTTCTAGCATAAACATGGCATAATGTCAAACATAAGCATGGCATAAATACTTGTAGCATAAACATGGCATAATGTCAAACATAAGCATGGCATAAATACTTCTAGCATAAACATGGCATAGGTATAGTTAAATTTGTTCATGGCATAAATATAAACAAGTCATGTTCATAAGGTTTCTACATGTTTACAAAGAGGATACTTTGTTACTAACACAAAAGCATAGTTCAACTTAATTAAATTTAATCACATAACGATGGTATACTTATGCATAAATATTCCTAATCATGGTGTTTGCTTTTAACTTGCAAAAAAGGGATTTTTGTGTCTAACTTAGCCATGTCTCACATATGTCATCAGATAATTCTTTTAAACAAGATAGACTTAATCATGAATTTCAATTATGCCCAATATCATTCATAGCCTAGCCATATTCATAAGTTTTGCAAAAGCATGACTTAATACATGGATTATGGTGTCAAAATTCCAACATAGTTTCATATGAACTATAACAACCAAACTTGTCTCAATTACTTGCAAAATGATTTATGCACAAAATAGACATCATGATGGCATAATAACAAAGCCCCAAACTTGCATGAATTTCAATCAACTACATACATGTAGCTTCAACATAGACTACATAATTTGCGCAATATTCCAAACGTATATTTGCATAGAACTACCGCATGTAGTTCTTTATAATTGAATGACATAATTCAGAATATCCAAAAGTATATAAATCGCACAAATATGAATTTCATTGCCACAATTCATGCATACATATCTACACAATCATTTTTTCATACCAAAGTAATACTCTACTTACAATGGTTGCGGCAAATTCTCTAATTAAGAGATATGATTCCTTTGTTGAATTGATTAGCTTTAGGTTGCTTGAATTGCTTTAGGCTTTAGAACTTTCTCCCTAATCCTCTCTCTCTAGATGGCGGCTACTCTTAGTCGTTCCTCAGCAACATGGCGGCTATGCTCTTAATTTGAATGAATAGATTAGGGTTTAGTCTAAGGTTGTTTATATAGAGGTTAGGAATTGATTAGAACCATTGATGTTGCTAGGTTAGATCGTAGCCATTCATTAGATAGAGAGACCAATTAAAACTTGCCACCTAGCCCTAATGACAAAGCAACCCACAGAAATTCGACCAAACACAGACCAGGCTAGCCAGGAGGGACTGGGTTCGATTTTCAAAAATTAAACTTTAAATTGAGCTGTTTTAGTCTATTTGAATTTTATCTATTGTATACATATATTTTTGCATATATATATATATATATATATATATATATATATATATATTCTCATATATATACATATATTTTCTTTATTTCCTTATATGTACGTTCTTATCCTTTCAAAATTTGAATTTGTATACGTACATGTATTTGCATGCTCAGTTGGCCCTCTCTAAAACAGAGATAAAAATTATGTCGCCGCCGGGGTTCGAACCCCCGACCTCCATGCTACAAATCCAATGCCTTAACCAACTGAGCTACAGAGGCTTTTGTTAATAAGTCTTAGAATAATAATAATTATTGTCCTCTCCTTACTTCTCTTTTTTCATGTTTTGCTGTAATATTTAAATTAAAGATATCTTCTTCATACGTTATCCATTTTGCGCAAACTCGAACTCTATCTCAAGCAGAATTCCGAGACGAACGCAATGGTGATGTCCGTTTCCCTTAATTTTTCTGTTACAATTTAATTATACTTTAATTTGTTAATTTACTGTTAACGGAAAAATCCGGGGTGTTACATTCTCCCCCACTTAAAAGGATTTCGTCCCCGAAATCTTCAAGTTTAGGAAGAATGTAAATCCTAACATTCAATCATCCATCTACTCATCCATCAAACACGAGCATCCATTGTCCTTAAAATACTTCTAATGCTTCATGATTATATGCGAAGTGTGTGTGTTCATGAACTTATCTAATGCAAAATCAGGCGGTCTACTGATTCAGTTGACCTCCTTAATGCGAATCATGTAAGTGCCATGTATCCATTATGTATGCAGATTTTTCCTATTCATGATTCTACATGGGTGCACAATCTTTCATACAAATGCAACATCCATATGACAACACATTACAATTCAACCATATACGAGTGCAAACATATATGCATATGCAATATGAAGTGACTGAGCCGATCTAAAACCTAGATTGTGTGTGTATATGCAGCCACGAGCAACTACTAGCAATCACTTGCAACCACTTGCAACCATCATACATAACATGTTTCAATTACATGTTTTCATCCAAAAGGTTTCTATCTAAAAGATAAGGTCGAGGAGATATTCCTAAAAAGATAGATAAAAGCGCAACTTAAGGAAAAAGAAAGATCAAGGACGTACCCTCGAAAAGAAAAGGGTAAGCAGTGCGTATTCTAGCTTCAGTTTCCCAAGTCGCGTCTCCCTCGGCGTCGCTCCACTGAACTTTGACGAGTTTGACTTCGCGGTTGCGTAGCTTCTTCACTTCCGTTCCTAGTATGCGGGTTGGAACTTTTCTTATGGTTGCTTCGCGTTCCACTTCGGCCTCTTCGAGGATATTTGGCTCTACCACTTTAGCAGACACATGTAGACATTTTCGGAGATGTGAAACGTGAAAAACGTTGTGGACTCCGGCCAATTTCTCGGGTAGCTTTAATCTATAGGTCATTTTCCAAATTTTCTCAATGATAGGAAATGGTCCTACCTAAAGGTATAGTCGAATGATAGAAGCAAGTAAAAAATTTTGTGCCCATTAGGCAATGTCAAAACTGGAAATCTATGCCACATATATATTGATTAGGAGAAGAACTCTCTAAGCATCAGCCCCGAAGATCGAAATCAACATCAGACTGACACCCAAAGAATTAATCAACCCAACCACCACATATGATTCTAGGAAACTAAGCATGATGGACTCCTTTTAGGTCACAAGGGAGTCCCTTCCTAAGTCCAACTATGTTGCCAAATGTACTTACTAAGGTGATTCTTTACAACTCATGCATAAGTGAAATGAACCTTCAGCCTTAGTGGCGAACACTCCTGGAGTGCCCTATTCTGAAATGCTCCACCTAATGAACCCCTTCTCTAGAAGCTCTTTAATCTGTTTACTGAGCTCTTTTCTTTCTCGTGGAGCCATGTGTCTAACGGGCAACGCAACGGGCTTTGCATTATCTACAAGATATATGCGGAAGTCTATTTCCCGCTTCGGAGGCAAGCCCTTCACCTCTTCGAAGACATCTGGATATTCCCGGACCACTCTAACTGATTGCAAATTTTCAACAGAGGCATCTAGCGACTCAAGATAACTAAGCATAACCGCATACGAGGGATTACAAGAAATTTCCAAAGTATTACTGAGCTGGGTTAGGAGCCTAACAACCCTTTTCTCACAATCAAGGATGGCCCCATTACTGGATAGCCAATCCATACCCAAAATCAAACCATACCCCGCAAAGCCCAAAACAAAGGCACTACATTCAAATTCTACACTTAGAATAGAAATTTTCAAATCCAAACAGATCATAGACAAATGAGCTGGGCCCCCAATTGGGTTTGAAACAATTAAGGGGTCCTCTACCATACTAGTTTTTAGGTGCAGAGATTCTACTAGAGCAGACGAGATAAAGGAGTGTGATGCGCCGGAATCAAACAAAGTGCGAACGGGGTGATCATAAAGATAAACTACACTTTCTACAGAAGTGTTTGTACCTCGCTGTTGCAGAGGTGGCGCTTCCAGCACATGAACCTGTGCCCCTGGGGTGGATCCAGTCCTCTGCCCCTGTCCTCGTTTCTTTGGGCAGTCCTTAGCCCTGTGGCCTGTCTCACCGCATGAAAAGCACCCACCATTCTCCTTGGCCTTCTTTTTCCGGCAGTCCTTTACTAAGTGCCCCACTTTGCCACAGAATTTACACTTCCTCTTCTCTCGGGACTTGTTGTCTTTCCCGCCCTTCTCAAAGTCTGTCTTCTCAGGGCAGTCTTTGCTGATGTGTCCAGTCTCCCCACAATGAAAACATTCACCTTGCTTTCTTCTCCTCTTTCTAAAATCCTTGGCTATGTGCCCCTCCGTACCACAAAAATTGCATTTCCTTTTTTCTCGTTTCTTATTATTACTGTTACGATCCTTTCTTGTTTGACTATTATTCGTCTTCCTACTCTGGGACTCTTCCGCTTGATGGTTCACGTGGAGGAGGAGGAGTTAAAGCGTTAGCAGCTGGGGAGTAAGGTCTCCAGACATGCTGAAACCGAAAGGATAGATTCAAAACGAAGGATAAGAGATAGTTCCTATGGCTTTGGGGAGTGGACTTTGCCTTTTAAAACAAAATAATATTTTATCTTTTAAAAAATGCTTCTTTAAATTTCCTTTTTGAAATTATTTTTCAAAACTTTTTATCTTATCTGGTAAACCTATGCTCTGATACCAAGTGAAACACCCCACCTCTGTTAGGGTCACTCTCAAAGGGAATGCCCTAATTTTGGTGGAGGTTTATAAGTACAAGTCACAGATATACAAGCCAGATATAAGAACACGTATTTGTAAAACAGCGGAAGAACAACAACAAACTTTATTTCATGAAGTCAAATACGTGTTACAACAACATCCTTTCCAAAAACATAACATAACACTTTCATAATCTGTCTTGAGTACATTATTTAAAGAAGCATAAATAAAACATAGATAAACTGCAAAGCCCTCATAGTCATTGTCCAAAGCCATAGTTCAAAACAGGAAAGTCCAAGCAATACATTTCTCTTCTTCAAGCTGGATGCTAAGGCTGGTCAAGCTGCTGTGTTCGCTCCCTGAGGACCTGGGGGGGAAACGGAAGAAAGAAGACGAAAGAAAAATAGAGTCAGACATAAAGCCTGAGTAAGTCTAGTACTACTTTGTCTATGAATAAAGAACTGGGTATGATAAGTAAAACAGGAAGTGGGCAAACACTATGAACTTGGATAAGTTACCTAGGGTCGAATATACTATCGTACCCCATGTTAATCTCTGAACCCATATAAACTAGTTTCCAATTTGCACCCCATAATCAGGGTGATGTGATCCATTCAATGATGATCGGCTCCTACTCGCATAGTTACATGTGTCTTACGGCCCCCGATGTCTGTAGTTACCTATGCTGGTCCAACCATGGGGTGTATCAAGTCCCATAGTGGCAACCCGACACAACCTTAGAGTGCACAGGTATGCTACTGGTGTCCAGTGCCTTATTTTTCTGCGCCGGAGTGTGTGCACGCCCGCACTCCGTTAGAACCTACACTGCTACACCACCGCCGTCGCTTTGACCTCTTACAATCAGCCCAGTAATCGTGCCCCACCCTGCCTAGTTTCAGGGTATCATGATACACCTTTTAGGGTTACTGCTGAAAAGGGTCCCCCGTTACTAGGTTTTCTATCTCTAGCCAACATGCTAAGTTGGTTAAGTGTTTCTAACCTAACCCCCACCAGTCCGTTTAGTTTAGCATGTTTCATTTTGATTAAGTCTTAGTCCACTTAATCCTAACAATCCTGACTCAGCCTTAATTGTCTTATTAAGGCCCTGACCTCTCACATTAGACAGGTATTGTTGTGGCTGCCTGTTGCCGGTTGGTTCCGGGCAGTCTTACGCCACAACTCAGTCTAACCTCGGGTCCTTATTGGGCTCCATGTTTAACCTCCCACATTGGATAGGTATTGTTGTGACTACTGGACAGCCGGGCGGTTCCGGGCAGGTTTACATCACAACTCAATCCAACCTCGGGTTAAACACATCGTATTTTCTACATTTACATATCTTGTCATTCTTCTTTATTTATATGTAAATATTTGCGGCCCATTATTAAGCTAATGGTGTAAAGGTTACACCAATCACGGGCCCAACCCATACTTGAATTTGGGCCCTTCTATTTTATATTTTCATTCATTAATTAATTTTTAACCCAACATTATTTTCCCCCGTTTTACACGTCCGTTTATATATATTGGGCTTAGCCTTTTAAAGCCCAATTTAGCCATGCGAAAATGGGAGGCTTAAAGCGTGATTACATACACAAAGAGGGGAAGGTGAGCGCATGAACTTGCATATGACGTTGGAAATACATAATAGAAACTGGTGTACTTGCATAGTGGTAACATAGGTGACATGAATCAAAGCATGTGAACTTGTAATTGAGATATCATTATTGACCCATGAACCTATATTTTTACTTAGGCATAATGTCAAACATAAGCATGGCATAAATACTTTTAGCATAAACATGGCATAATGTCAAACATGGCATAAATACTTCTAGCATAAACATGACATAATGTCAAACATAAGCATGGCATAAATACTTCTAGCATAAACATGGCATAATGTCAAACATAAGCATGGCATAAATACTTCTAGCATAAACATGGCATAATATCAAACATAAGCATGGCATAAATACTTCTAGCATAAACATGGCATAATGTCAAACATAAGCATGGCATAAATACTTCTAGCATAAACATGGCATAATGTCAAACATAAGCATGGCATAAATACTTCTAGCATAAACATGGCATAATGTCAAACATAAGCATGGCATAAATACTTCTAGCATAAACATGGCATAATGTCAACCATAAGCATGGCATAAATACTTCTAGCATAAACATGGCATAATGTCAAACATAAGCATGGCATAAATACTTCTAGCATAAACATGACATAGGTATAGTTAAATTTGTTCATGGCATAAATATAAACAAGTCATGTTCATAAGGTTTCTACATGTTTACAAAGAGGATACTTTGTTACTAACACAAAAGCATAGTTCAACTTAATTAAATTTAATCACATAACGATGGTATACTTATGCATAAATATTCCTAATCATGGTGTTTGCTTTTAACTTGCAAAAAAGGGATTTTTGTGTCTAACTTAGCCATGTCTCACATATGTCATCAGATAATTCTTTTAAACAAGATAGACTTAATCATGAATTTCAATTATGCCCAATATCATTCATAGCCTAGCCATATTCATAAGTTTTGCAAAAGCATGACTTAATACATGGATTATGGTGTCAAAATTCCAACATAGTTTCATATGAACTATAACAACCAAACTTGTCTCAATTACTTGCAAAATGATTTATGCACAAAATAGACATCATGATGGCATAATAACAAAGCCCCAAACTTGCATGAATTTCAATCAACTACATACATGTAGCTTCAACATAGACTACATAATTTGCGCAATATTCCAAACGTATATTTGCATAGAACTACCGCATGTAGTTCTTTATAATTGAATGACATAATTCAGAATATCCTAAAGTATATAAATCGCACAAATACGAATTTCATTGCCACAATTCATGCATACATATCTACACAATCATTTGTTCATACCAAAGTAATACTCTACTTACAATGGTTGCGGCAAATTCTCTAATTAAGAGATATGATTCCTTTGTTGAATTGATTAGCTTTAGGTTGCTTGAATTGCTTTAGGCTTTAGAACTTTCTCCCTAATCCTCTCTCTCTAGATGGCGGCTACTCTTAGTCGTTCCTCAGCAACATGGCGGCTATGCTCTTAATTTGAATAAATAGATTATGGTTTAGTCTAAGGTTGTTTATATAGAGGTTAGGAATTGATTAGAACCATTGATGTTGCTAGGTTAGATCGTAGCCATTCATTAGATAGAGAGACAAATTAAAACTTGCCACCTAGCCCTAATGACAAAGCAACCCACAGAAATTCGACCAAACACAGACCAGGCCAGCCAGGAGGGACTGGGTTCGATTTTCAAAAATTAAACTTTAAATTGAGCTGTTTTAGTCTATTTGAATTTTATCTATTGTATACATATATTTTTGCATATATATATATATATATATATTCTCATATATATACATATATTTTCTTTATTTCCTTATATGTACGTTCTTATCCTTTCAAAATTTGAATTTGTATACGTACATGTATTTGCATGCTCAGTTGGCCCTCTCTAAAACAGAGATAAAAATTATGTCGCCGCCGGGGTTCGAACCCCCGACCTCCATGCTACAAATCCAATGCCTTAACCAACTGAGCTACAGAGGCTTTTGTTAATAAGTCTTAGAATAATAATAATTATTGTCCTCTCCTTACTTCTCTTTTTTCATGTTTTGCTGTAATATTTAAATTAAAGATATCTTCTTCATACGTTATCCGTTTTGCGCAAACTCGGACTCTATCTCAAGCAGAATTCCGAGACGAACGCAATGGTGATGTCCGTTTCCCTTAATTTTTCTGTTACAATTTAATTATACTTTAATTTGTTAATTTACTGTTAACGGAAAAATCCGGGGTGTTACATAACATATTAACGAACTCGTCAGAAATAGAACCAATAGTGTTCTAGGACGGGTAACTCATAACAGATAGGATCCATAATTTCCTAGTATGAGTAAAGAAGAATGAGATACACCCCAGTAGACACATTTACATTTGAAGTATTTGTCCCTATATTTTGAAATATCTTTTCTGTTTACCTGACACTTGATCTGCTATTTGCAGAAGTACTAGAAAATGAGTGTCAGAATCAGAAGGAATGCAAAACCAGATATTGAGGCCCTATTAATCAAGTATCGAAATATGGGTAGAATACCGTTCTCGGGCGAAGAATCTATTATGAAAACACAAGCTTGGATTCGATATGCTGAGAAAATCTTTGATGGTTTAAAGCTGAGGGATGACCAGAAAAGATTACTGGCGTCTTGAGCACTTAAAGATGAAGCTTTGTTCTGGTGGGATTCGATTATTAAAGATAATCCAGAAGGTGATATCACCTGGGATAGATTCAAAGTGATTTTCCTAGAAAGATTTACTCCTCCTGAAGCAACTGAGCAGTTATGTGATGAATTTTCTTATCTGATACAAGGAGATATGACCATTCCAGAATATCATAAGAAGTTCAACGAACTCTCTCATTTTGCCCCTCATCTAATTCAAAATCCGAAGAGGAAGAATCTGAGATTTATCAACGGGCTTCAAAGAAAATATCAGAATAGTGTAATAAGGAATGTGAAGCTTCCTTTTTCTGAAATGATATACATGGCTTACCAGTACGAGGATCTCGACAAGAAAGGTATGTTACGCTACGAAGAGGAGGTCAGTTCTAGTAATAAAGTTGAGTCTGAAACCGATCGTTCTGAGGCCAATACGATGTCTGAGGTCAGTAACAAGCCTAAATTCAATCGGAAAAGGGCCAGATCTGAGAAAGAACAAGTAACGACCGCCGTATGGAATAACTTCCATCAGAAAGGGCATTTGTCGATAAACTGCGGACCCTTAAAGAAACGAATCAAGAGGGGATCTAAATCTGAGTAAAAATTTCAAGAGAAAAGAGGGTGCAGTAAATGCCATCAGACTGGTCATCTTGCAAAGGATTGCTGGCTCTTAAAGAAGCCTGAAGAAGTTTAAGTGAATGAAGTGGCAGAAACTCCATCACCCTCAACTAGTCAGGAAAGGCCAGATGTTTTAGAAGGCACGCTAACTGTCAAAGATATTCCAGTTAAAGTACCATTTGACACCGGGCGTCGCGAAGCTTTGTTGCAAAGAATGAGGTTAAGAAATTTGATTTGAATTTGAAGAAGCTCAAAGTACCAATGACGGTCCATAATTCGGTTGGGGGTTCCCTCGATCTCAGTTGGGTTTGTGGGGTGCCGGTTTCCTTTTCTCGTTATCGGTTCCCTTCCATCGCGGTCGTCATGAATTTTACAGAGTTTGATCTTATCTTGGGGTTAGACTGGTTGACCAAGTATGAAGCTGAGGTTAAATGCGCCGATAGAGTCGTTAAGGCGAAGATTAAATCAGGTGATTATATAACCATTCCCTGTGAAGGTCAGAATTCTAATAGAAAAGACTTCTGGGCAGCGTTGGATGTTTCTCCAGCTCAACTAGAAAATATCCCTGTAGTCACAGAGAATATTCCTGACCTCATCAAAGATATTCCTGTCATCAAGAATTATGCGGATGTGTTCGAAGAAGCTGTCAGCTTACCTCCGCAAAGAGAAATTGATTTCAAGATTGCTTTAATTCCGAATGCTAGGCCAGTAGTGCACGCCATTCGGAGGATGACCCTAAAGGAGAAAGAAGAACTAGACAATCAAACACGACAGCTTGTATGGAAGGGTCTGATCATGCCTAGTTTCTCTGATTGGGGAGCAACAGCGGTGTTTGTCCCAAAGTCAGACGGTACTCTTCGACTATGTGTAGATTATCGTGACTTGAGTAAGCAGACAATAAAGAATAAATATCCATTGCCGTGAATCGATGATTTATTGGATCGTCTGAATGGAGCACAAGTATTTTCAAGGATGGACCTAGCTACAGGCTTCCATCAGTTTCGTATTGCCGAAGAGTGTGTTCCAATGACAGCGTTCTGAGGTCCAGACTTATTCTACGAGTGGTTAGTAATGTCGTTCGGCTTATGTAACGCTCCAACATACTTTGTCGATTTGATGAATCGAGTGTTCAGAGGAGTCTTGAATAAGTTTGTTCTGGTTTTTATTGACGATATTCTAATCTTCTCTAAGTCAAAGGCCGAGCATGAAAAACATTTGGAACAGGTTGTAGAAATTCTGAGAAGGAATGTATTGAAAGCTAAACTTTCCAAATGTATATTCTGGCAAGATGAAGTGAAATTTCTTGGCCACGTCATATCAAAGGAAGGAATTGTTGTGGATCCAAGTAAAATCACAGCTATTCAAAACGAGAAACAGCCTAGTACTCCCACAGAAGTCCGTAGTTTTCTTGGATTGGCTAGTTATTATCGGAAGTTCGTTAAAGATTTTTCGAAGATATCTAGTCACTTAACGATGCTTACAAAGAAGCACTCAAAATTCAAGTGGACTCCAGAATGTGAGGAGGCTTTTGAAGAGCTAAAGTTAAGATTAACAACTGCTCCAGTGTTAACCATCATCGATGGTAATCAGGATTTAAAGGACTGGACAAATGCCTCTAGAGAAGGCCTTGGCGCAGTATTAATGCAAAGTGGTTAGGTTGTTGCTTATGCTAGCCACCAGCTGAAGCCACATGAAAAGAACTATGTCACTCATGATCTTGAGTTGTTGGCTATCGTATTTGCTTTGAAAATCTGGACACACTATCTCCTAGGTGAGAAATTCGAACTATTTACATATCACCAGTCGTTAAAGTATCTGTTCACCCAGAAAGACTTGAATCTGAGGCAGCAACGTTGTCTAGAATTTCTTGAACCAAACGATTTTGAGATTCTATACACTCCAGGGAAAGCCAATGTCGTGGCCGATGCGCTAAGTCGAAAGAATGTAATGATCGCCAGTTTTATCATTGCGACTTCTTCGATTGACAAGATATCTGCTCTCCAAAAAGACGACAAATTTATTAATGGAATGGGTCAGCAAATTCGTGAAGGAAATGCTTCAGATTTCCATCTTGATAGCGAACGGATTCTTAGGTTACAAGGACGAATTCATGTCCCAGAAATTCCTGAACTCAGGAGAGATGTTCTTGATGAATGCCACAAATCTAAGCTTAGTATCCATCCGGGTGTGAATAAAATGTATAACGACATCAAACGCACATTCTGGTGGAAGTCGTTGAAAAGAGACATCTCTATATATGTTAGAAGGTGCCCTACTTGCCAGCTAGTCAAAAGCGACCAACAGAAACTTGCTGGATTGTTGCAACCGCTGGACGTTCCAGGTTGGAAGTGGGAACATATTTCCATGGACTTCATAGATGGTTTGCCCAGAACCAAGAAAGGAAATGACAGTATTTGGGTGATCGTAGATCGCTTCATGAAGACCGCCCATTTCATACCTGTCAGATCGAACCGAACTGCTCAGAGTCTGGCGCAGATATATTTCAAGGAAATAGTTAGACTACACGGAGAGCCCTTCAGTATAGTTAGTGATAGAGATCCAATATTTACTAGCAAATTCTGGGAGGCATTTCAAGTAGAGATGGGAACGAAGCTGAACTTGAGCACCGCTTATCATCCTCAGACAGATGGTCAGACTGAGAGGGTGAATCGTATACTAGAAGATCTATTGCGGGCTTGTGTTGTAGATTTTGGTGGATCATGAGAAGACCATCTACATTTGGCTGAATTCTCATATGACAACAGCTACTAGGTGAGCCTAACAATGCCACCATTCGAAGCGTTGTATGGTAGGTCATGCCGATCTCCTGCTTGTTGGGTCGAACTGGGCAATAGACTTGTATTGGGACCTGATATGATCCGAGAGGCTGCTAACAAAGTCGATTTCGTTAAGAAACGATTACTCGCCGCTCAAAGCCGACAGAAGTGCTATGCCGATAAGAGAAGAGGAGATATATCATTTGCTGTTGGCGACTATGTATATTTGAACGTATCACCGATGAGAGGAGTTTTCCGGTTCGGTAAAACAGGGAAATTGGCACCCAAATTCATTGGTCCGTTTCCTATTCTGGAACGGATTGGAACTCTCGCATATAGGGTTCAATTGCCTGATTGGTTGCCTGGAGTACATGATGTGTTTCACATATCTCAACTTCGAAAGAACGTTCATGATCCTGACTTGATCGTGGAAGAAGCAGCTCAACAAGATATTGAAATTACTCCAGAATTGGCTGTGAGAAGAGAGCCGCTCAAGATTATCGGCAAAGAAACCAAAGAGCTGAGGAACAAGAAGGTTCACTTAGTCAAAGTGCAATGGAGTGGTGATCCGCGAGATTGTACTTTGGAAATTGAGGAGAGCATTCGGAAAGCCTATCCTAAGTGTCGAGTGGTTATCTCTGATTGACTCCGGTGCAAGGTACATTTACCATACTTTGCATTACCAATTAGTTCTCTACTCTGTGGTTATTTTCTTTCCATGGATGTGCATTTTTAATTCTATAGTCTGAATGATTTTAAAAGAGTATAGAAATTGATTAGTATATTTGTGAAAAAAATTAAAAACAAATTGCTTGTTGTTTGCATTGTGTGATAGTAAATTGGATTAATTAAATTATTGAAACGATAGTTCATTTAATCAATAATAAAATGATTGGATTAATTAAATTATTGAAATGTTAGTTCATTTAATCAAAAATAGAATGAATGGTAGAATTTATTCATTTAAATCACACATAGAACTGATTTAAAAATAGATAGAAATATATACATGTGCATTATATATGTTTGAACAGGTAATTGGATTAGCTGTTGAGTAAAGAATTTATTTGCGTGCCCGACAAATAGGTAAACCTTAATGAGTTGGATGCGAAATATTATTATATCAACTCCTGTAAATGCCATTGGATGCAGAGTGCTGGTTATTCTGTGTGCAAAAATAAATGTCGCCATAGGATAGTAACAATTAATTTTGAACTACGCTACATGGCATACTTCTTGAAGATAGGCATACTTCATCATATACCACATAAACATTTGGAGCTTGTGTGACGAGGTGGAAGATTTACCATACGAGCGAGAGGCTTGTATGGCGATGACTATATATTACAGGTTGAACTGATGATGATATAGACCATATAAAATTGTAAAGATAAATTGCCAGATTAATAAAAAACCAACACGGGTCTAGATTTGACAATAATCACGTCTCTCTAGTCATTAGTTACGGCACATGGATTACTTATTTCCCACACGGGACGAGGTGACGAGAATTTATTCTCTGGAGCAATTAAAATACACACTCCCTCAGGCTTTGACAGGCTGACGAGATTTTATTCTCTGGAGTTATTATCTATACACGCTCTCCTGTAAACACCAGAATATATCACTATAAATATGTGTATGCTTTATAGGTTTTATTGGGTACTTAATACGGCCCAATAAATTTCCAAACCCCTCCCCGTACAAAGGATGTTATGGCGAAATTTTTCGAAAATTCCGGGTGTTAGCCAAATTTTTGAAGAATTTGAAAATTCTCAGAAATTGAAAAGTTGGAGAATGGAAGCCAGATTGAACGTAGTGTTGACTAATAAAACCACTTTCGACTTTGTTCCTGTAACAACCCGCACCTCCGTCCGCGCAAGATATTGTCCCCAACTTTGCCACCGTATAGGTGTGGGGTTTTGTTCCTCAAAAGGCCTCGGCTAAGTTTCGAGATCCGCCACCACATGGCGTTGCCACACAGGCTGAGCCAACCTCATTACTAACACCGATATTGTCCCTACCTTGCCACCTCTTAGGTGTAGGATTTTCCATCACTAGGCCTCGGCGTACATAAGAGATAGACTCTACTATATAAGTACCCACTTCACACAGGCTTCCACGATGTGGGACTTAGGGGTGTTACAGTTCCATTTCGGGGACGAAAAGTTTTAAGTGGGGGAGATTGTAACGACCCGGAAAATCTGAACCAATTTAAAATTTTAAAATTGGCTATTTTGGTGGATTTTAAATATTTAAAATAAATATTTTAAATAATAACGATGAAAAATAAGCTTGAATCGATATTTGAAAACGAATATAATTATTCTAATTATAAAGACGGCCTGAAATGGCGCGATAGTTTCAAAATTTGAATTCAAACTTTGCCTAATGGTACCGGGTGCAAAACAAAACAAATTTTAGTGAAACCAAAAATATTTAAATCTGTTAGTGAATATCTTTCTAACGAATCTGAGAAATCGAAGTTTCATAGTAGGAAGCAAAAGTTATGGCCAAATGAATTTTCAGAAAGTTCGCTATGGAGTTTATATAGCCCGTGAAAATGGCCATTCTGCAAACGAGCTCGGAATTTGATGAAACCACTTTTGTTGGATCCGGGATGTGAAGTTATTGCTAGGTTTCAAATTTCATAATTTTTGAAGCTAGTATGTGAGCGTGGAAAAGGAAAATGTGTTTTGGTCAATTACAGTTAAATTGGATCGACCAGAAAAGGGCCATTTTGCAAACGGGCTCAGAATTCGACGAAATTAGTTTTTTTGGGACCGTATCGTCAAAACATAGCTAGATTTATTTTTCTGGAATTTTTCGAATCAATTTGTGGCCCTGGAAAATTGAAATGTACGTTCAGATCAAATATTGAATGTTTTGTATTTCAATTTGAAGGAAAACTGACTGAAATAGTCGAATGGGCCTATGAAACATATCCCATTATGTTCGGAATGGGGGTACAACGCTAGGGACAGCAGTCGTTGGGTCTGGATTGGGGTTCGTGAGAGAAAGAGGGTATTTTCGAAATTTAAAAATATATAAATAAATAAAATAATCTGATTGGTCAACGCATTCTTCTTCTTCCCCGATACCCCCCTGAAGCGACGGCGGAATTCATCGCAACCTTCCCTCCTCTTTTTCTCTTCCATCTCGCAACGAAACCCAGTGACCCTTTGGAGGATTTTGTAGCCCTCTCCACCACCTTCAAATCCAACCCAGCCTCGCCCCCAACAGTTGCGCCGTTCTCGAGATTCACGCCCGGGAAGTTCCTTCGTTCATCCTCGATTTGCGCACCCCTCAGCGCTTCGAACTGGACGAGGCTGGTAGCGCCGGGAAGCCGTCTCGGAGCTATATGCTGCTGCGAAGCCTGATTTCCTTTAAGGTTCACGGATTTGAAGAAAATTTAAAACCTAGTTTTGAAGATTTAAAAAGGAGGTACGACTATTTTAATATAAACTATATTATAGCAGTTTTAAGCGCTACGGTTTTTGATTTCATTGTAAAAATCATATCTTTTTCGTTTGTTGACGAAATTCAGTGAAACAAGAGACACTGGACTCGTGCGGACGTCTTCTACATTCTAGAAGAGACCGCATATTTTTTTGAGCCTTCTGCTAATTTTTGGTGGAGTGGAACCCAATGTGAGATTTCTATATTATAAATGATATGGATAACGACGATGTATAAATTATATAGTCGATGTACGAGTTATATAAGCGTTGTATAAGTTGTACGTTCGATATATAAGTTATATATGCGTTGTAAAAATTATATATGTGTTGAAATAGAAGTTTGTGGAAATGAAAAATATATACATGCCGCCTGCTTGCGAACTAGATGCATGATTCCCCATTATCAAAAGCTGCGAGTCTTTATGGTAGAGCGAGGAGCCGTACTAGGGACGGCCCCGGTTTTAACTACCCTGCCGTTATGCTGCCGAAATTTTGAATAATATTCATTTGTTAGAATTTATTTCATGCGTTGAAACAATATTCATGTGTTGAATAGAAATTCATCTATTTAACGACATTCATTGTTTGAAATAAATTGTTTTAAATATAAAAATCACCCTTTTATCCATATATATAAATTATAGAAAATCTTCATGTGTTGAATTGAAATTCATTCGTTGAATAGAAATTCATGTGTTGAATGGTATTCGTGTTTTAAATATAAAAATCACCTTTTTACCTATATATATAAACTATAGAAAACCTTAATGTGTTGAATAGAAATTCATTCGTTGAATGGAAATTCATGTGTTGAATGGTATTCGTGTTTTAAATATAAAAATCACCTTTTTATCTATATATATAAACTATTGAAAATCTTCATGTGTTGAATTGAAATTCATTCGTTGAAAGAAATTCATGTGTTGAATGGTATTCATGTTTTAAATATAAAAATCACCTTTTTACCTATATATATAAACTATAGAAAACCTTCATGTGTTGAATAGAAATTCATTCGTCGAATGGAAATTCATGTGTTGAATGGTATTCGTGTTTTAAATATAAAAATCACCTTTTTATCTATATATATATATATATATATATATATATAAACTATAGAAAACCTTCATGTGTTGAATTGAAATTCATTCGTTGAATAGAAATTCATGTGTTGAATGGTATTCGTGTTTTAAATATAAAAATCACCTTTTTATCTATATATATAAACTATCGAAAACCTTCATGTGTTGAATTGAAATTCATTCGTTGAATAGAAATTCATGCGTTGAACGGTATTCATGTTTTAAATATAAAAATCACCTTTTTACCTATATATATAAACTATAGAAAACCTTCATGTGTTGAATAGAAATTCATTCCTTGAATGGAAATTCATGTGTTGAATGGTATTCGTGTTTGGAAATAAATTGTTTTATTATAAAAATCATATTTTTATCATTTATATGAACTATATAAAATAGTCGTGTTTTGAAATAAATTGTTCAACAATAAAAATCATATTTTTATAATACACATGAATTGCTAAAAATAGTGAAATGTTGAAATAGAAGACAGTTGGATAAAAATATCATTTTTATCAAATGTATGAAAAGAATATAGTTTTGAAATCGCAGAATCGATATATACATATATATATATATAAATAGAATTGGAATAAATCGAATAACGAAGCTACAGTTCGTGTTTTTAAACCGTGATTTCAAACGATTAGTGCGGGAGATCCGACCACCCGAAACCGAAACTGTTGGGTTCGCTTTGGAAATACCTTTCCAACGGCACCAACTTTGCAAAGATCCAACGGTTGGATTGTCTGGAATGTTTAATTCAAATCTGAAGAAAAACAGCGCCAGAGTCGATTATATTTATATATATATATAAATATAATTAAAATAAATCGAATAACGACGCTGCAGTTTGTATTTTGAAATCGAAACTTCAAACGATTGTACCGGGAGATCCGACCATCGGATTTTCCCAAAAACTGGAACCGTTGGGTTCGCTTTGAAAAGATCTTTCTAATGATATAAATTTTGTGAAGATCCAGCGGTTAGATTTTCAGATATGTGTAAATCAAATCTGAAGAAAAACAGCGCCACGGCCGCGTTATGGCCCGAAGCGTCATTTAAATAAATTGGCCATTTACAAGTAAAGAAAAATAGCGATAAATCGTCATAAAATATTATAAACGATATGGATATGAAATTTAGAAACTAACTGAAGGTTGGCTAAGTCGAATGGTTTCCTGGGTTTGGATCTGATGTTGGTTTCGGCCTTCGAGGTTAATATTTGGGGAATCGTTCTCTTACTGATTGACAGTTAGTGACTAATGAATTGAAATAAGGCGTATGTTGTGTTTGTGTAGCACTTGTTTATTATATACGCGAGTTGCTCAGAAAGGCCAGGTTTATCCCATTCTGAATAACTGAATCGATGATAAGAAATCGAAGATGAAGACGGTGGTCGAAGACTGGAGATCTTCACCTCGTTTGGATGGTAACTGATGTCCTGATTGGGAGGCATCCCGAAATATGGATAATGAGTGGTGATCGTCTAGACGTACGTGGAGATCGATGGGTTTGCGAGGTATATAGTGCCTCCGGATTCGTTCAGACCCAGAACAGACTTACAAATGGACTGTGTGTCTGACATTGGAATTCATTCTGTGTGATTGATAGCCATCAGTTACATGGCGTGAATTGCCTGTGTGGCATGCTAAGATGCAATGATTAGGGCTTCTGTTGAAAAGCAAAGTCTTGTGGTTGATGATCAAAGCCCTGCCTGTTCGGCGTAGCTTTGTGTATAACGTGAATTCGCGAGCCTCACACCCCGGTATGAACCAGAAACAGGAGAAGGACCTCAGGGAGGGCATGCGTTTCCTTCTAGCTAGAGGTAGTGTCGGTGCTTAAACTGGCTGACATTTATACTATTTTTCACCTATGTGGTTGTTGCTGTTGCGAGGCGCCTCGTTTATATAGGTCGATCCGGGATCGATGGAGTCATTCGTTGGCTCATTGACGCCCCCAGAGGGCGAGGAAACGTAGTGTTCAGGCATAATAATCCACATCGGTGGACCGGCCCTGACAATCCAAAGGGTTGATGCGTTCTGATCCTGAGACACGGGCTAGAGCGTCTCGAATTCGGTAAGGACTATCTTTTGCCTTGGTTCATGGCGGAAATCCAATTTCCAAATACGTGACTGTGCCGTTTTGATTGTAAACCTATATTTGGTGACATAGTGGCATGGGACGCTCATGTCGTCTATGATTGATATTTATGATTGTGTATGAAATTAGAAACTAACTGTAAACGAGATAAGATGGATGGTTTCCTGGGTATTGGTCTGATGTTGGTTTCGGCCTTTGGGGTTAAAACCTATGTAATCGTTCTCTTACTATTTTACAGTTGTTGCCTGATTATCAAATGATTTGTTTTGCTCGTATCAAGCATATTTTGGTCGATATAAGGTAAAACTCTATCCTCCGGTTTGCATTGCATTGTGTGATGGGACTTGAGTCTTATATCAGCTTCATTTTTTTAAAAAGCATTGCGATGTTTAAAAGATTTAATTGTTTTAAAGCACTGGCAATCCAATGGAGTAAACCCGTTCCACGAAAGTGGCGTGGTCCTGTGATTAGCCAAAGTATGAAATGTGTTAAGTAGATTTCTCATACCAGTCCCATGACTGACTCGTAGTTTGTTGCACTTGCAAACTCGGGTGCCCCTTTTTCTACACGGGCAGCCTTGTATTCAGGTATTAGCGGGCTTTTTCAGGATAGCTGGATTTGAAGATGGATTCCATCATTTATCTCTTTTTATGCTATTATGCTCCTATTGTACATATTATGTTTGTTTTCCGCTGTAGATATTTATGTATAGCTGAACTGTATTTTTACTAAGTATGATCCTGTATACTGTGTAACTCTGATGATTATTGTTTATCCAGTGATTATTTGTTCATTATCTGGTGTATTTATTTATTTCTGTTCTGCTATTATCTATTTCTCTGTTATATTCCAAAGATTACCCTTAACACCGTCAGTACGGGTTTTGGGGTCGTCACAGCTACTCCATGTTTGGTATGGAAATTTGAGTGGTTGTACTTGATGAGTAATGAATGTTGATTAAATTTCATGAATTTGTTGCTTACACGATGATCTGAGTTAAGTACAGGTGCCATATAGCGATGGGAGTTGATTTTGGTTGAATAAATTGCAAGTATATTGAACAAATATGCTCAATAGCGCTCTAAAAAGGTACGCCTACGCGAAAATATAATTTTTGGGTTTTTGAATTTTGTTTTCCGACCGGGTTGGTCGATGTATATATATTATTTGTTACTGCGATTACTTAGATGTCACTCCGTACAGGGGAGATTCTGCCGAATTTTTCCGGGAATTTAAGGTGATAGAAAATTTCCAATATTTTTAAAAATTTTATTTTACCATAATAAATCATTTCCCATTTTAAAATAAAATGGATTTTAAAAATAATGGGTTTGTAACATTTTCCTACCTTAGTAATTTCGGGGACAAAATTCTATTAAGGGGGGAAGAATGTAATGTCCCGTATTTTGGTAGCTGAATATTTAATTTAATTTATTATTTTAAATATTATATTTGGAATATTAATCGATTTAATATTGAATTCGATTATAAGTTAGAACGTTAAAGTTATAATTTATTTAAATTGTGCTCGAAATGGCGCTGTAATTCGTAATATTGAATTTTGAACTTTAACTAGAAGTACATGATCCGATATAAGTCGGATTTCTGTGAAACAAGAAACGTTGGAATCTAGTTGATTATGATTTTCATATGAAAGAGAAAAATCCAGATTTCGTTTTATAGATTGTTAGTTATGTACAATTCAAATTTTAAAATAGTCGCTATGGAAATCGTTATTAAAATTTAATGGTTATTCAATGAAATAATAGGGTTTTAATATAATTTGGACACCGTCTTGACTCTAAATTGATGATATCGAGTTGTATAACTATATGATAATTTTATTTGGATAAATATGATGATAATAATTTATTTTTATTTGAATTATTTTCGAATTTAAATAATATTTAATTCGATATTACATAAGCCTTCAAAATAGCGATTTTGCAAAAGCGCTCAGTTTTCGATCAAATCAGTTTCATTGGAACCGTATCGTTAAATTATTGTATGAAAATCAAATTTCATGGCAAACCGATATCGTATGCGACTTCGGTGGCCGAAAATGCCTTTTTTTCTATTTAATCGTTTAGATAATTTAGACTGGAGTAACTTTAAACGAATAGAAGACTGGCCAAACGAACTCCAAATTTGATGAAACAAGATTCATTGGATCCGTTAGGAAGAGGTCTAGTAAAATATCAAGGTCTCATATTTTCTGGATTTTTTCTGTAATTATAGGAATTTTAAACGCTTGATTTTCATCGATATTTATAAATGACTTTTCACAAACGACCTCGGAATTCGACGAAACTTGTCTCATTGGATTCAGAATATATTTTTATGTTAGGTTTACATATTTGTTTGTCAAAAACAGAGGGTTTTGTAGGTAATTTGACACATTTCTTCAAACAAAGTTTGGTTAGATTAAAATAATATTTTGTTATCCCATTCCTATATATATAGTGAAGCGTAAGCCCTATTTTGCCAAATGCGTGGTCAATGCAGTCAATGTTATAAAGCCGGCTCCACCACATAATTGAACGATCAGAAATTCACCACTATCTTCCTCCTCAATCTTCCAATTCACTCATCAATCAAAGAAATATCTTACTACAAATATCTCTAACTTAACGAGGTGCATCTATTGAACGGTAGAGATGGATTTTTGTGTACGGATGTAGCTGGAATCGGAGCTACGAACGTTATCGGTTTTGGGGCAGCTGGATGCGAACGACAAAGCTTGGATGGATCGCGTTCGGGCCGAAGGAGCGTGGGACTGATGCACAACCACTGGTGAAGTCAGATCATGTTCATGGTGTACGGTTTGGGCGCGGTGGACTTAGATGAGGTGGCAGCGTGGTTTGGTAGGTGTTGATGATGGGATAAACGAAGTAGCGTGAGTGAAATGGAATGGTGCAGGTCCTGGAATTAACGATGGAGTACAGGAAGTATAAAACTAAAACATGATGTTGGAAAAATGAAGGAGGGAAGTCTGGAGTTAAATTTCAATACATGAAAAAGGGTTTGAAGGGATATGTGCAGTGATGGGTCGCAATATTGGTAGCAGGGTGCGTTGACTTTGAACAAGGACTAGAAAAAAAATAGAAGCATGGCAGGGAATTTCGAAAAAGAAAAAAAAAGGAAAGAAAGATATAAACATGGAGTTGCGGTGGGTGTTTCAGATGGGACAGAGGTGGAAAGGCATATTGGAGCGGTGTGTGAGTTTGATGAAAAAGGAGAAGTTGATTTTTCAAAGAAGACAGGTGTACTGTGTGCGTTAAAATGGAAGCCGGATGCATTCACGGGTTTGCAAAAATAATGGATCGGGGTTTCTTGTCTAAGTGAAAAAATTTGGAGCGCGTCAGTTCTTTGAAGTGGGCTGCATGATTGAGTAAGTCCCAAACAAAAAAAAAAGAAATTTAAGTTTTATTTAAATAGATTATTATATACAAACTTATAACATCAATAATTATATTATTAAATTGTAAGTGATCATAACATTTTAATCGTGACGGTTATCATGGTGCAGCAGTAGAATTTTGAACGATGGAAGCAATATGAGTAATATCAGCCTTATTATGTAAATGGAAATAAAGTTATTTTGTTTTACTGAACTAATTAATAAGTTAATTAGTTCTAAATGAAATCACCAAACTAAAATTTATAACTCATTCGTACATTGTCAGAATTGGACCAAACATGAAACGCTAGAACCGTATTGAAGATAGCAACATTTTGGAATTTGTCTGAACAAAGCTATATACAATTGAAATTTACAGTTAAATTGAACGACTATTTAAATTAACTTTAACCGAACTGATCAAATTAATGTGAGCTAAACTCACTCAGTTCTTCCCACTTATATTTTGTGTAAGTCGGGTTTTTATTTTGTGTGCTACTGTTGCTAATGATTGATTGTTTGTTATTTATATAATCATATATTAATTGAATTTCTAAATTAAACGGTATTTAATTTCAGTGAAAACCAAATCGTTATTTTAACGATTGGTCCCAATTAAGGTAACTTACCTTAATGGTCACGTTTATAAAATAAACATGTTTAATCAAATGAATTGTTTGAATTGTTATGGTTGTGTTAAATAAATTGGTTGATATTGAACTATCGTTATTGACTGTTATGAAAACCATTATTCGCTTGAATTGAATGATGATATATGAGATAACGTATTGGAGTTCAGGGAAGGACAGATTGGAGGGATCCAACGGGATTCCTCAAATACACTTAATGTTATTTATTTTCATATTATCATTATATGAACAGTTTAAACCCGTCTATTGAAATGATTGATTTGATTGTTGACCTAAAATTCAACATTTGTTCCATTTTAAACCAATGAGTGATATTGGTTGACTAATTGAAGGTATATGGCCTATAAATCAATTATTGTATAAAGATGGATTTACCGTCGGATGAATCGACCGTAACGAAGTTATAAATTTATTTTATAATTGGATATAGATTTTTAAATATATTATTTAAAATGAAGTTTATGAAAGGGAAATAAACCAAACACATATGTGGATTGTTTTAACCACCAATCACCATTTTTATACCAAAAAATCAGGTGTGTGCGAAGCACGTGCCTCATCTTACTTATTAAATGATTTATAAAGCTAATTCGCATATTACTAAAATGAATAGGTGTGACGACCCCAAACCCCGTACTGACGGTGTTAAGGGTAATCTTTGGAATATAACACATAAACAGATAATAGCAGAACATAAATAAATAAATACACAAGATAATGAACAAACAATCACTGGATAAACAACAATCATCAGATTTACACAGTACACAAGATCATACTTAGTACAAATACAGTTCAGCTATACATAAATGTCTACAGCGGAAAACAAACATAATATGTACAATAGGAGCTGAACAGCATAAAAAGAGATAAATGATAGAATCCATCTTTAGCTTCAGCTATCCAGAAAGAGCCAGCTAAAACCTGAATACAAGGCTGCCCATGTAGAAAAAGGGGCACCCGAGTTTGCAAGTGAAAAAAACTGCGAGTCAGCCATAGGACTGGTATGAGAAATCTACTAAACAAATTATATAATTTGGCTAATCACAGGACCATGCCACTTTCGCGGAACGGGTTTACTCCTTTGGATTGTCAGTGCTTTAAAACAAGTAAATCTTTAAAACATCGCAATGCTTTTTATAAAAATGAAGCCATTATAAGACTCAGTTCCCATCACACAATGCAACGCAAACCGGAGGATAGAGTTTTACCTTATAATGGCCAAAATATGATTGATACGAATAAAACAAAAGCATTTGATATTATCACTAGTGTTTATATGTTTTCAAAAACAATTTCAATCATAACTATCAATCATAGATGGCATGGGTACCATATATCATGTCGCCATATATATACAATCAAAGCCGCACGGTGTCGTATTTGGAAATTGGATTTCCATCCTGAACCAAGGCAAAAGATAGTCCTTTCGAATTCGAGACGTTCTAGCCCGTGTCTCAGGACCCAAACACAGATGGGCCCTTGGATCGTCAGGGTCGGTCCACCGATGTGGATTAAAATGCCTGAACACTGTGTTTCCCCGCCCTTTGGGGCGTCAATGAGCCAACGAATGGCTCCATCGGCTTCACATAGTCACCGATATATACGAGGCGCCTCGCAATAGCAACAACCACATAGGTGAAAATAATATATATGTCAGCCAGTTTAAGCACTGACACCACCTCTAGCTAGAAGGAAACGCATGCCCTCCCTGAGGTCCTCTCCCGTTTCTGGTTCATAACGGAGTGTGAGGCTCGCGAATTAATGTTATACAAAAAGCTATGCCACACAGGCGGTGCTTTGATCATCAACCACAAGACTTCGCTTTTCAACAGAAGCCATGATCACTGCATCTTAGCATGCCACACAGGCAATTCACACCATGCAACCGATGGCTATCAATCACACAGAATGAATTCCAATGTCAGACACACGGTCCATTTGCAAGTCCGTTCTGGGTCTGAATGAAACCGGAGGCACTATATACCTCGCATACCCATCGATCTCCACGTACGTTTGGACGATCACCACTCATTGTCCATATTTCGGCATGCCTCCCAATCAGGACATCAGTTACCATCCAAACGAGGTGAAGATCTCCGGTCTTCAACCACCGTCTTCATCTTCGATGTAACAACCCGGAAATGCGAGCCAGTTTAAAAAAATTTATTTTGGCGATTTTAGCAAATTTTGAATATTTAAAATGAACTAATTTAAATAATAACGACCTGAAATTTATTTTGAATAGAATTAGAACGTATATATTTATATACGTCGTCGTTAGAATACAAATATTTATTTTAATTATAAAAAAGGAATTGAAAATAGCGCGGTAGTTCGATAATTCAATTTCAAACTTCAATTGAACATACCGGGAGCAAAATAAATCGGATTTTAGTGAAACCAAAAATAATAGAATCTATTTGTGAATATATTTCCAATGAATCCGAAAAATCGAAATTTCATAAAGGGAATCAAAAGTTATGTCCAGTTGAAATTTCAGGATAGTCGCTATGGAATTTCGGCCTTTAAAAATAGCCATTTTGCAAACGACCTCGGATTTCGATGAAACCACTTTTGTTGGATCCGTGATGTCTAGTTATTGCTAGGTTTCAAATTTCATAATTTTTCGAATCAATATGTGGGCGTGGCAAAGGAAAACGCGTTTGACCATTTTCAGTTGATTTTAATCGACTGGAAATTGGCCATTTTTCAAACGGTCTCAGAATTCGACAAAACTAGTTTTGTTAGGACCGTATCATCAAAACGAAGCTAGAAAATATTTTTCTGAAATTTTTCGGGTCTGTATGTGGCCCCAGTAAATTGAAATGCACGTTCAAATTCAATATATAGAGTTATATTTTGATTTTGACGAAAATTGATCGAAACGATCGAATCAGCCTACGATACATATCCCATTGTGTTCGGAATGGGGTTAATAAGCTAGGGACGACAGGCAGTGTGTCTCCTTTCGAGGTCGAAAATAAAAGTTGCTTTTTGAAATTAAATAAAAAATAATAATTCACCCTCTCTCCTTATACTCTCAGCCCCCCGTGTTTCTTCAAATCGTTCAAGCAAAAAAAAAAAGAAGAAAAATCGTAGCCCCCCTCAGGCACGCCACCCATCGCCGACCTCCCGCTATCACCGTCACCACCACCGACCGCCAGAACCCCCCCTCGCGCGCGCTTCCCTCTCCTCTACCCCACGCAGCCGCCGCCACCCTGCTGAAACCCACTACCGCCACTTCCTTGGCCCATCACCATTGACCGCGACCCCCCATCCGCGAGCACCAACGCAGACGCCACCCAGAAACGCGCAACCACCCCAAAGTCCGCTGGTAAATTCCTCTTTTAGTTTATTTTAAATAATTAGGGTAATTTAATTAAGACAATAATTGTAAATCAGTTTTATATATGTATAAATTCACATTGAATTTATTTTCTGTTTTTTTTATATAGATAAAAAGTTAGGTTTTTACTATATAAAGTTTTAATGATATAAGCGTGTTAAAGATGCGATTTTTATATAGTAGAAATAATAAAGATGCGATTTTTATATAGTAGAGTAATAAAGATGTGATCTTTATAGTAGTAGCAATGTAAAGATACGATTTTTATGAAGTAGAAAGAATAAAAATATGATTTTTATTATATATATATTGAAATAAAAATGTGATTTTTATAGTGATGAAATAAAAACGAAACCTTTATTTTTGAAAAGGCAAAATCTTTATTTTTGAAAAGGCGAAAACTTTATTTTTGAAAAGAAATCTTTATATAGAGAATAGCGTGATAAAAATATAATCTTTATTATATGAACATCGTTGTAAAAATAGTATTTTTATCTATATAATAGCGATGTAAAAACAGAATTTTTATCTATATAGTAGCGATGTAAAAATAGAATTTTTATCTATACGGTAGCGATGTAAAAATAGAATTTTTATCTATATAATAGCGATGTAAAAATAGAATTTTTATCTATATAGTAGCGATGTAAAAATAGAATTTTTATCTATATAGTAGCGGTGTAAAAATAGAATTTTTATCCATATGGAGTGATTATAAAAATATGATTTTTAAATTGAAAGTGAACAAATAGAAATGTGATCTTTATTTTAAAGACAACAGTATAAAAATGAGATTTTTATATATGTAGTGGCTACAGGCAACAAAAGTGACAAAAGGCGAGAACAACGATGACTTCTACATAAGAAGAGTTGAGGCGTTTGGATTAGCTAGTCGGTGAGAACTTCTCACTTTAAATCTTGTTTTTCTTGTTAAATTATATACTAGGATGCAGACGGTGTTTAGTAGCACCCGACACCAGTCATCCACAGACCATGGATGGCTTGTATGTTTGATTGTTTGTTGTGATGAAAATTGATTGTGTGACGTGAAATAAAATATTTGTATAGTTAAAAATATTTTATCATTAAAATTATTATTTTTAATATGTGTGTGTGTGAATAAAAATATGTGTTTGTTGATTTGAAACCCCACACGGGTGTTGGGATGATATTTGAAGTCCACTCATCCCGATTGATTAGTTGTATGTCGATCGATTGATTGACAGGCTGTTATAAGCGTTAGATATCTATATTTGATGCTTATACAGTGTGGTGCACTTTGGATGATGATTGATTATTTATTGTTGTGATTATATACATGTGTTGTATGGAATCCATATAATTAACGTTATATGGTAATTGATTGGGCCTCATTCCAATTGGGAAAATAAAGAATAATCATGTGTTGAAAATTATCATGTGTTGAAAGAAATATTTTAACAATAAAATTTACATCTTTATCATATTTAAAGTTAGAAACTAATTGGAAAATAGATAAGATGAGTGGTTTCCTGGGTATTGATCTGATATTGGTTTCGGCCTTCGGAGTTAATATTTAGGGAATCATTCTCTTACTACTTTACAGTTGGAGTCTGATTTGAAAATCAAACGATAAATACCATAATTTTATAAAAGATATTAAATAACAAAAATAGTCATGTGTTGACAGTGCTCATGTGTTGAGAATATTCATGTGCTGAAAGAAATATATATTCATGTGTTGAATAGAATAAATATTCATTTGTTAAATAGAAGAACGAATTTATTGAAATATATAAAGTCGTGTTGATTAGAGATGCGCCATTTTGACGTGAGCGATATTTATATCGATTATATTCGTTTTTAAAATGATTATAGAGAAAGAAGTGATTCAAAATATAACGAATTAAAAATATTATCATTTGTATATCGATGAAGTGGAATATTCAATTTCGATTCGAAATTGAATATGAAGTTGAAATCGTTTCGAAAACGAATTTAAAACGATTTAAAAAATACGTTTTGAAAAGGAAATCGATGAAATATATAATATATATATATATATATATTACATATAATGGCCTGAATAGAATGCGTCGCGCCACGGCAGTTCGTGAATTTCGACCATTGACTTCGAATTGACATTACGGGAGATCCGACCGTCGGATTCTCCTAGAACCGGAACCGTTGGGTTCGTATCGAGAAGAGCTTACCAATGAATATTAGAAATTTGAAATCTAACGGTTGGATTTGGAATTATGTCCAAATCAAATTTGGAAAAGGTCGTTGTAAGTGCAGTTCGATTGCCGTTGATGGAAATCGACTGTACGGGCCTTGATAAAATTATTAAAAATATCAATAATTTGTGTAAAATCATATTATGTGAATTGGAAAGAACTAGGATGAAAAACTCCATATTTGAAAAGATAAAAATAGATTTTTATCAAAATGAACTAGTTTTGAACTAGAATTAAAATCAATTTATTTTTTAAATAAATAAATTGAATTTGAAAGTGGTTTTAAAAATAACCAGAATTTCCAATACGTGAATTGGACTGGAGTTGAATCGAAATTATCTTTGAAATATTTCGATGTTGGATTTCGTGACAATACAGATATTGTTATGGGAATTTGAAAGATATATTTTATATCGTTATTTCCAATACGATATTTGTTGGTTTCAGAATTTGATATTGAATATAAGCCGGTATATTTTCTATTCAGAGCCTTGTATTTAATATCAAATGTGATTTGTGTTTGTCGTGAACCGTGTTTTAGATTACATTGGTTCTTTAACCCAGTTAAAGTCAGGATATTGATTTTTGTGAAGATTAAAATTAAGTGGAGTTTTAATGAATCTTTAATTAGATTGAAATGTGAATTGATAACTTAAATTATCAAATCTGAAAAGTGATCGAGAATGGAGTACTACCAGTTTTGCTCTAAAGCGATAGTTAAATCTTTAATTAGATTTGAACGTGAAATGGTAATTAATTTTACCGATAGCACCATGGTGTTAGATATGAAGTATGACCAGTTTTACTTCATGGGATGAATAGGTTGGGATTGCGAAATAAAATAAATATTTACATCGGTGTGGTTCGCTAATCCCGACTAGTTTGGAAAACCATAATATGGTTTGAAATGATATCCAAAAGAAGATTAAAGTATAAATTTAGAAGAATTTATCTTGGGCAAAATTAATGGGAACCTTTCCCTAAGAATGTGATTTTGTGAATAAAAGAATATTCTGAATTGGAATGAGGCGTATGTTGTGTTTGTGTAACATGTGTTTATTATATACGCGGGTTATTCGGAAAGGCCGGGTTTATACCCATTCTGAATAACCGATTCGACGATATGTCGAAGATGAAGACGGTGGTTGAAGACCAGAAGTCTTCACATCGTTTGGGTGATTACTGATGATCTTGATTGGGCTGTACACCCAAGATGAGGGAGTCAGTTGGTGATCGTCCAGACGTACTTGGAAATCGATGGATATGCGAGGAAAGTGCCTCCGGTATCATTCATACCCAGAACGAACTTGTAAATGGATTGTGAGTCTGACATTGGATTTTATTCTATGTTGATTGATCTCTATTAAATATACATCTGTTTGGCGGCAGAGAATTTATTCTCTTGCTTAACGCCCTTCTCTGAGACGTACGAGCTCAGAGGTTGTATATCGATGGACATCAGTCGCATGGAGTGAATTGCCAGTGTGGCACGCGTAAGTGGCAATTGATCAAGGCTTCTGTTGAAAAGCAAAGTCTTATGGTTGACGATCAAAGCACGGCCTGTGTGGCGCAGCTTTGTGTATAACGTGAATTCGCGAGCCTCACACCTCGGTATGAGTCAAAAACGGGATACGGATTGTTAGGAGAACACGACGTTTCTTCCTAGCTACGGGTGGTGTCAGTGGTTAAGCTGGCTGACATTTATATACTTTTCACCTGTGTGGTTGTTGGATGAGGCGCCTCAATATTAGGTCTGTTAGGACCGGGAAACGTGTGTTCAGGAATTGCCAATCGTCAAAAGTAAGAGAGGACCGACCCAACCGATTCCAAGGATCATAATGGGGTCCTGGGACATTTGCTAGAGTGTCTCGATCGGAGAGGAGTTTGCCCCTTGCCTCGACTCATGACGGAAATCCCATTTCCACTACGTGATATTGCGGTTTTATTTGTAGAACCTAGTATGGCGACATAGTGGTATGGGTCATTCATGCCGCCTATGATTGATATTTATGATTGAAATTGTTTTGACACTATACACTTATAGTAATATCAAAATAATGTGTTTTCAACGTATCAAGCATGCTTTGGCTATTATAAGGTAAAAACCCTATCCTCTGCCTAGTGTTGCATTGTGTGATGGGACCTGGGTCTTATAATAGCTTCATTTTCTTTATTTAGCATTGCGTTGTTTGTTTTATGCACTGGTATTCTTGGGAGGAAACCCGTTCCGTGTTATACGACGTGGTCCCTTGATTTACCGAACTTTAAAATAAAGATTAATAACTGTTTTAGTTCTCACACCAGTCACATGACTGACCTGGAGTTTATTGTTTTAACCTAAACTCTGGGTGCCCCTATTTTCCACATGGGAAGCTAATAGTTTTGGTTTTGCAGATTTATATTCATAGGATCCTGATTTACTGTAATGACCCGCATTCTACGCATCGGGGGATCGTAGAATATTTATTTCTTTCCCGTATGAAGTCGTATGGTCATGTAACTTTGGGAAACATCCATTAGAGTCATTTCCCATGTTCATGATTTTTGTCGATTTTTAAATGACCGTTTTGCCCCTAGCTGATCTTGCTTTTGCCATAACTTTTGATTGGAGAGGAATTTTGACCTGAAACCACTTCCATTAGATTCGTTTGATGGTTTACCTTTCCGTAGAGTGGTCATAATAGCCAAATGGACTTACCATTTGGGAGATATGGCTGAAATAAGGTTTGGAGGGTGACAAACTGCTTAACCGGGCCAAATCGGGTGATTAGTGAGTAGGCCCATAACCCATTTCGGGATTGGGGTTATGGGAAGGCTGAAATGAGATGGAGAATCGTTCCATTTCCGTTTTATAGCCTCCACTTATCACTAAGGAACAACTAAAACGGCCTCCAACCTCTAAATCGCCTCCAAATCATCTTTTGGTCAAGGATTAAGCTTAGCAACCTCTAATCAAGGAAGATCTACACCAAATCAACATTGGAGCTGCTGTTTAGCATTGGGATTCACATCAAATCAGAGATTTATTTCAGATCTTAGTTTATTTGTGGCTAAGGTGAGTGATTTGCATAGTTTTGCACTAATTATGGCTAATAAGGGGTAATTAGTGTTAATTAGCGAATTTATACACTAATAAATTCGGGAAAAATGTTCATAAATTCCTAAATGATGTTTAAGACCTCTGATATGAATTTGGGTTAATTTGGTTAAGTTTTGCTAATCCTATCATTAGTTTCACCTAAACATGCTTAAGGGGAAATATGGGGTTTAGGGGTATCTTTGATCCATTTTAACCTATCATATTGATGTTTTGATGTTTGTGGTTGATTATGCATGTTGCTATGACTGTATGAAATGCTTTGTGATTGATTTCAGTAGTTAGAATGGTCGAAAATGTCGTCGAATGGCGTAAACACTTGCTGGAACAATTTCAGAAAGCAGTGCAGGTTTCGGATCGGATTGGATATGGGGGCTCGGATCGGATATGTTGAACTGGGCAAGGGATTCGATCGGATCGGAACCTGACACTTGAGAAAATTGGCAAAAAGGAAGGCCACACTAATTGAACTAGGATCGGATCGGATTAAATAAGAGGGATCGGAGCGGATAGAGGACGATGGATCAGATCGGAGCACGTGAAGGATTAGGAAGCGGATCGGAGCGGAAGCACGAACTGGAGGGGAGATGGCACCCGACCCGACCCGAAGTGAGAAACCCGACCCGACCCGAGGAGAAACACCCGACCCGTCCCATACCAGAAGAAGACCCGAACTGACGCGATGCAGTGGACCTGACCCGAACCGATGGTTTGAAAAGAACCCGACCCGACCCAGTATTGACCAATAACCCGAGATACAAAGGTAGTCCAATATGGGAAGTTAGAGCTCAGGATCCAGTTGGGAACCGATGAGTTCACTTCATGGTTGGGTTTTGCTGCGGGACGTGTGCTAAGGAGTTGTCGACGTTCATAACTTCGATTCACCACTGAAAATGAATGATGGGCTACTTATCAGTGCAGTAGAGTCATTGCGACTCGAGGGGCAAGGTGATGGTAGCAAGACTACGTTATCAGTGCAGTAGAGTCATTACGACTTGAGGGGCAAGGTGATGCGTATTAAGACTATGAGCCAGCGCAGATGGGGTGAATAACCCCATGGGGCAAGTGGACATAGTAAGGATTGGTAAGACTATGAGCCAGCGCAGATGGGGTGGATAACTCCATGGGGCAAGTGGACATAGTAAGGATTGGTAAGGCTATGAGCCAGCGCAGATGGGGAGGTTAACTCCATAGGGCAAGTGGACATAGCGAAGGATTAGTGGCTACGTTATCAGTGCAGTGAAGCCATTTATGACTTCATGGGGCAAAGTGATCATAGCAAGGGTGGGTGATCGAAGTGGTGAATATCATATGCTTTACGCACAGAGTGAGAGATGTGAGGATGGATGCTATGTTTGATTGTTTGCCATTACTATGACATGCACACCCCCACATCCGTATCTTTACACCTTTTGATATGGCACCTTAGAGTGTTGTACAGTATGTAGTGCTAACTCTTTGGTTGCAGGTCCAGGTTCAGGTATGTTTTAGTCTACCTGTTATTGTTCACTTTAGATGCTTATCGCTCATACCAAGCTTTATGTCTGACCCAGAGTTTTATGTCTCCTCTTATTACTCTGGGTGCTCACACGAGCAGACTAGAGACAGGTTAGCTGGTGGTGCGCGAGTAGCTGATTCGGAGGTGGGCAGGAGACTTCCACATATGATATATATATATATATATATATATATATATATATATATATATATACATATATACACATTCTCCCTGTGTCGTTGGTGGTCGCTACTTGGGCACTAGTAGTGTACCTCCTCTATCTTGATTTTTCTTTGAGACAGTTTGAAAAGTTGTAATAAGATATATTTTGGATTTCCGCTGCTATGATGCTTAGTTCTGGTTTTTAACTTATGCACTGTCTCTCCTGTTTTATGTCAAGTATGTTATTATTATATTTTGTTCTATGCGTTTTGAGACATTCTACAGATTCATTGTATGTTCATTTCCTTCTTCCTTTTTCCTTATGACGACCCGTTCTGTGCTAACTGGACATGTGTACAGTGCACTTTTGGAGTAAATGTCGACTGGTGCGGGGCGGGCCGTCACACTTGGTATCAGAGCTCTAGGTTGCGTAGTTAACCTAGGGAAAGACACTAGGGAGAGATAGTACGTATATGAGAGCGCATATTTGTGATTGCTTCAGTTTTCAAAAGCTATGTATATATATACTATTGGTAGTATAAGAATGAAGTCGCACTGCACTAGCATCACTACGGGGTCGTTAATCGGTTTCTCTTTACAGATTGAATGATGAGTAGAGACACCAGAGGTGCTGGCAGAGGGACCAACCAGGGGAATGCTGCTGACATGAGGGCGATGTTTACTGACCTCATGAGAAACATGCTTAGAGAAATGCAAGGGGCAATTCCCAATCCCGGAGTTGGTGTTGGCCCAGTAGTGCAGGCGCCTAGGGTCGATTTCGCCAAGTTGTGCAAGGATTACACTAACCTTGGTGGGAAGCCATTCAATGGGACGGATTCGGCCACATATGTTCAAGACTGGATGGATAGCTGTGACCGTATCTTTGATGACTTGGGTCTTGAGGATGCGATGAAGAGAAGGCTAGCCTCTCGTCAGCTGCAAGGGCGAGCGATGAATTGGTGGAATGCCATTAGAATAGCTACTCCAGAGGATCAAGTTACTTGGGTTCAGTTCAAGGCTCGCTTTAGCGAGAAGTTCATTCCAGCTACCCAGAAGTCAGTGTTGTTCAAGAGGTTCTTGGAACTCAAGCAGAACGGAAGGGCAGTTTCTGACTATATTGCTGAGTTCGACACTTTGTCGAAGTATGGACTATCTCTTATCGATACTCCTGAGAAGAAGAATGAGAAGTTCATTACTGGTTTGGATGGATACTTGGGGGAAAGGCTTATCAACCACATCGATGAGACTTTTGAATCGTTTGTGGGGAAAGCTTTGTGTAACGACCCAGAAAATCTGAACCAATTTAAAATTTTTAAATTGGCTAAAATAATGGATTTTAAATATTTAAAATAAATATTTTAGATAATGGCAATGAAAATTGAGTCTGAATCGACATTTGAAAACGAATATAATTAATTATAATTATATATAGAATTGAAAATGGCGCGGTAGTTCGATAATTCGATTTCAAACTTCAATTGAATATACCGGGTGCAAAACAATCCGGATTTTAGTGAAACCAAAAACATTAGAATCTGTTAGTGAATAACTTTCTAACGAATCCGACCAATCGAAATTTGATAGCGGGAATCAAAAGATATGTCCAGTTGAAAATTATGAATAGTCGCTATGGAATTCAGGCCCTTAAAAATGGACATTTTGCATACGACCTCGGATTTCGACGAAACCACTTTTGTTAGATCCGCAGTGTCAGGTTATTGCTAGGTTTCAAATTTCATAATTTTTCGAATCAATATGTGAGCGTGGCAAAGGAAAACGCGTTTGACCAGTTTCTGTTGAATTTAATCGACTGGAAATTGGCTATTTTTCAAACGGTCTCAGAATTCGACGAAACTAGTTTTGTTAGGACCGTATCGTCAATACGAAGCTAGAAAATATTTTTCTGGAATTTTTCTAGTCAGTATGTGACCCCGGTAATTTGAAATGTACGTTTAAAATTCAATATAGTGATTTAAATGAAAATTCAAAAGGAAACTGATTGTAACGATCAAATCAGCTTGCGATACATATCCCATTGTGTTCGGAATGGGGGTTAAACGCTATGGACGACAGGCGGTGGGCCTCGTTTAGGGGTCGTACGTAAAAGGTCAACTCTTTGCTAAATATAATAATTAAATAATAAATAAAAAAAATAAAAAAAAAGGTACTCTTCCCTCCCTCCCTTTATTCTTCCTTTAGCCCCCCCCCCCCCCCCGTTCATTATAATTTCAAATCAGAAAGAAAAAAAAAAAAAAAACCCTAGCGATAAATCGCGCCGCCGCCCCCCTCAAGACCTGACGCCGACGAGCCCACCATCGCCGCCGTACCTCGAAGCCCCCCCCTCGAGACATCACCGACGAAGCAGTCGCCCCACCCCCCGTCGAATCCAGTCGCGACGCCACCCTCGAGAGACCCAAACAACCGACTCCTCCTCCTCCCCTTCGACACCTCGGTGAGCCATTTTACTTTTTTTATTTATTTTATTTTTAGTTTTAATTTAGTTTTGTTAAAACTAAATACTGTCTTTTTATTTTAAGTTATAAAACTGTTTTTTTTTTATTTTAAGTTATAAAAACTGCATTTTTAAGAAGAAAAAAAACTGCATTTTTATAAAATATAAAAACTGTTTTGAAGAGTAAATTAAAAACTGAATAAATTAAATAAAGTTTAAAAACTGAAACTGATTTGTAAATAAAGAAATAAAACTGATTTATAAATAAAGAAATAAAACTGACTTATAAATAAAGAAATAAAACTGATTTGTAAATAAAGAAATAAAACTGATTTGTAAATAAAGAAATAAAACTGATTTGTAAATAAAGAAATAAAACTGATTTGTAAATAAAGAAATAAAACTGATTTTTTTTTTTAAGAAATAAAACTGATTTTGTTTTTAAAAATGGTTTAAATATTAAATAGGAAAGGTTTAAACTTTAATGGAACAAGATCTGAACTTTAAATAGGAAAAGGCATATTTTTATATGTTGAAAGCAAAAGCAAAAATCATATTTTTTATATGTGAAAGCAAAAGCAAAAATCATATTTTTTATATGTGAAAGCAAAAGTAAAAATCATATTTTTTATATGTGAAAGCGAAAGTAAAAATCATATTTTTATATATTGAATAGCGTAGTAAAAATTCTATTTTTACATATGCAGAGAATACGGGTGAAAGCGACAAATAGGCGAAGATTTCTATTAAGAAGAGTCGTGAAGTTGGATAGCTATCGGTGAGATTTCTGATTTAAAAATATTATATATGTTGAAATAAAAGTGAATAGCTATATATAAATATCTATATCTATATATATATATATATACGCCCCTCGTCCACAAACCATGGACGATATTTATTGGTTGAAATTGTTGTGAAAATTGAATGGTTGTTTGGGATTGTTTGTGATTGATATTGGTTGTTTGAGGTTGAAAAATACCCGTTTGTGGTTGTGAAATATTTGGTTGAAACCACATAGGATTAGTTTGTGGAATTGAAATAAATATATACATGCCGCCTGCGTGCGAACTAGATGCATGATCCCCATTGTCAAAAACCGCGAGGTTTTAAGGTAGAGCGAGGAGCCGTACTAGGGACGGTGCCGGTGTAACTACCCTGCCGTTATGCTGCCGAAATTTTGAATAATATTTGTGTGTTTCAATTATTTTCATATGCTTAAACTATATTTATTCATTGTATTGAAAACATTCATGTGTTGAATTGATATTCATTCGTTGTTTAGAAATTCATGTGTTGAATGGTATTCATATTTTGAAATAAATTGTTCGATAATAAAAATCACATTTTTATCTATATAGAAAAACTATTGAAAACATTCATGTGTTGAATTGATATTCATTCGTTGTTTAGAAATTCATGTGTTGAATGGTATTCATATTTTGAAATAAATTGTTCGATAATAAAAATCACATTTTTATCTATATAGAAAAACTATTGAAAACATTCATGTGTTGAATTGATATTCATTCGTTGTTTAGAAATTCATGTGTTGAATGGTATTCATATTTTGAAATAAATTGTTCGATAATAAAAATCACATTTTTATCTATATAGAAAAACTATTGAAAACATTCATGTGTTGAATTGATATTCATTCGTTGTTTAGAAATTCATGTGTTGAATGGTATTCATATTTTGAAATAAATTGTTCGATAATAAAAATCACATTTTTATCTATATATAAAAACTATTGAAAACATTCATGTGTTGAATTGATATTCATTCGTTGTTTAGAAATTCATGTGTTGAATGGTATTCATATTTTGAAATAAATTGTTTTATGATAAAAATCCCATTTTTATCACCTATATGAACTAAATAGAAAAACAGTGTTTTGAAATGAATTGTTTTACAATAAAAAATCACATTTTTATTGTATGCATAAATCGTTGAAATGTGAAGTGTTAAAAATAGCCACTTGTTCAAAATAAACATATATGAGTTGAAATATTCATTAATTAACTAATGAAATGATTTGCACCTATTTATGTAGCATTAGAATGAATGGTGTTTTTAAACCAAATAGAAATCAAATATGAAGTTGAATAGAAAATGAAAAATGATATGAACTGTATATATATGTACATGAATATTCATTGAACAGGTTATAGCAAAGGGGCTAGAGAAGAGGAATAAAATTTTGTGCCCGACAAATAGGTACACATTTACTGATTTGTTTGGGTGATGATTTTGAGCCTGTTGGCTAGCCGCTTGGCTTTTTCTTTTTCTTTTTTGAGATTAGAAGGACCGGGACGCTATTTGCGATTTCCCGACGCTCCCGGTACAGGGGAGGTTATGGCGAAATTTTTCCAAAATTTAAGGTGTTAGAAAAATATTTGAAGTGAAAACGATATAGAAAACATTGAATGAACTATATTTATATAAATATATAAATATAAATAAAATTAAAACGAAACGAGGCCGTGCAGTTCGTATTTTGAAACCGTGATTTCAAACGACTAGTGCGGGAAATCCGACCATTGGATTTTCCCGAAACCTCCACCGTCGGGTTCGCCTTGGAAATATCTTCCCAACGGCACCAACCTTATGAAAATCCAACGGTTGGATTGTCTGGAATGTTTAATTCAAATCTGAAGAAAAACAGCTCCAGAAACGATTATATTTATTTATATATATAAATATAATTATATTTAATCGAATAACGACGCTGCAGTTCGTATTTTGAAATCGAAACTTCAAACGATTGTACCGGGAGATCCGACCGTCGGATTTTCCCGAAACTGGAACCGTTGGATTCGTTTTGAAAAGACCTTTCTAATGATGTAAATTTTGTGAAGATCCAACGGTTAGATTTTCAGATATGTGTAAATCAAATCTGAAGAAAAACAGCGCCACGGCCACGTTATGGCCCGAAACGTCGTTTTGAATATAATGACTATTTTAAAATAAATAAAAATAGCGATAAATAGTTATAAAATATCGTAAGCGATATGGAATGGAAATAAACTGAATTTGCTTGATTTATGTGATGTTTGATGGTTGAATGTGTTTGGTGTGAAAACTATATAAAGAACACAATTGGTGTTGTCGAATAATTTAACCATTGAAATAAATCGATTTGAAATTCTAAATATACGTGAATTATTTGAAAAGGCCGAGTTAATTCTCATTTCGAATAATCGACCGACGATTGAAATTCGAAGATGAAGACGATGGTCGAAGACCGGAGATCTTCACCTCGTTTGGATGGTAACCAAGGTCCTGATTGGGAGGCATCCCGAAATATGGATAATGAGTGGTGATCGTTCAGACGTACGTGTTGATCGAAGGGTTTGCGAGGTATTTAGTGCCTCCGGTTTCGTTCAGACCCAGAACGGACTTGTAAATGGACTGTGTGTCCGACATTGGAATTTGTTCTGTGTGATTGATAGCCATCAGTTGCACGGTGTGAATTGCCTGTGTGGCATGCTAAGATGCAGTGATCAGGGCTTCTGTTGAAAAGCAAAGTCTTGTGGTGATGATCAGAGCACCGCCTGTGTGGCGTAGCTTTGTGTATAACGTAAATTCGCGAGCCTCACACCCCGGTATGAACCAGAAACGGGAGGAAGGACCTCAGGGAGGACATGCGTTTTCTTCTAGCTAGGGTGGTGTCAGTGACCTACCAGCCCTGACATTTATATACTTTTCACCTATGTGGTTGTTGCTGTTGCGAGGCGCCTCGGTTTGATCGGACGATCCGGGTCCGATGGAGTCATTCGTTGGCTCGTTGACGCCCCAAAGGGCGGGGAAACGTATTGTTCAGGAATTTTAATCCACATCGGTGGACCGGCCCTGTCGCTCCTAGGGTCACTCGAGCTCTGATCCTGAGACACGGGCTAGAGCGTCTCGAATTCGGTAAGGACTATCTTTTGCCTTGGTTCATGACGGAAATCCAATTTCCAAATACGTGACGATGCGATTTTGATTGTATACCTATATATGGCGACATAGTGGTATGGGGCATTAATGCCGTCTATGATTGATAGTTATGATTTGAAATTGTTTTCAAAACATATAAACACTAGCAATAATATCAAAATGCCTTTGTTTTATTCGTATCAAGCATATTTTGGCCGTTATAAGGTAAAAACTCTATCCTCCGGTTTGCGTTGCATTGTGTGATGGGAACTGAGTCTTATAACGGCTTCATTTTTATAAAAAGCATAGCGATGTTTAAGATAAAGATTTGTTTTAAAGCACTGGCAATCCAATGGAGTAAACCCGTTCCACGAGAGTGGCGTGGTCCTGTGATTAGCCAAAATATATGTGTTGAGTAGATTTCTCATACCAGTCCCATGACTGACTCGTAGTTTGTTTCACTCTCAAACTCGGGTGCCCCTTTTTCCACACGGGCAGCCTTGTTTTCAGGTTTAGCTGGTTCTCTCTGGATAGCTGGAGCTGAAGATGGATTCTATCATTTATTTCTTTTTATGCTGTTCAGCTCCTATTGTACATATTTTGTTTATTTCCGCTGTAGACATTTATGTATAGCTGAACTGTATTTGTACTAAGTAAGATCCTGTATACGGTGTAACTCTGATGATTACTTTTATCCAGTATATTTTGTTGTTCATTCTGGTGTATTTATTTAATTCTGTTCTGCTATTATATGTTTCTGTGTTATATTCCAAAGATAACCTTGTTTCCGTGAGAACGGGAAATCGGGTCGTCACAACGTGGTATCAGAGCTTTGGTTAAGCTTAGTTCTGGAATATAACATTTGAACGAACTCGTCAGAAATAGAACCAGTAGTGTTCTAGGACGGGCAACTCAATACAGATAGGATCAGCAATATCCTAGTATGAGTAAAGCAGAATGATTACACCTCGATAGACACATTTACATTTGAAGTATATGTTTCTATGTTTGAAAATTATCTTTTCTGTGACCTGACACTTGATCTGCTAATTGCAGAAGTACTAGGAAAAAATGAGTGCCAGAAACAGAAGGAATACAGAACCCGATCTAGAGGCTCTATTAAAGAAATATCGAAATCTGAACGGAGCGCAATTCTCGGGTAATGAATCTATTATTCAAACTCAAGCTTGGTTGAGTTCTGTCGAAAGAATCTTTGAGCATATCCAGCTGAGAGATGACCAGAAACGGTTAGTAGCATCTTGGGCGCTCAAAGAAGAAGCTTTAATCTGGTGGGAAACAATCATCAAAGATAATCCAGAAGGTGATATCACCTGGGACAGATTCAAAGTGATTTTCCTAGAGAGATTTACTCCTCCCGAAGCAACCGAGAGATTATGTGATGAATTTTCTTATCTAATACAAGGTGATATGACCATCCCCGAATATCATAAGAAATTCAATGAACTTTCCCATTTTGCCCCTCATCTAATTCAAAATCCGAAGGGGAAAAATATGAGATTTATTCATGGGCTTCAAAGGAAATACCAGAATAAAGTATTGGGGCATGTGAAGCTTCCTTTCTCTGAAATGATATACATGGCTTATCAGTATGAAGATCTCCATAAGAAAGGAATGTTACGCGACGAAGAAGAAGTCAGTTCTAGTGACAAAGCAGAGTCGGAAACTGATATTCCTGAAGCCAGTACGAGGTCAGAGGTCGGTAAAGAGCCTAAAGTAAATTGGAAAAGGGCTAGATCTGAAAAAGAACCAGTAACGACTGCCATATGCAGTAACTGTAAGAAGCCAGGGCATTTGTCGATTAACTGCGGACCCTTAATGAAGCGATTAAAGGGCGGGTTTCAATCCAAGAAGGGATTTCAAGAGAATAGAAAGTGCAGTCAATGCCATCAGTCCGGTCATCTTTCAAAGGCCTGCCCGCTATTCAGAAAGCCTAAAGCAGTACATGTAAATGAAGTGGTAGAAGTACCTGCCTCCCCGTCTGCTCAGGAAAGGTCTGATGTTTTAGAAGGCACGCTCAATGTCAAAAACATTCCAGTTAAAGTACTGTTTGACACAGGCGCGTCACGAAGCTTTATTGCAAAGAGTGCAGTCAAGAAACTGGATTTGAATCTGAAAAAGCTCAAAGAGCCAATGACTGTCCAAAATCCAGTGGGAGGTTCCATTAATCTCAGTTGGGTTTGTGCAGTACCCGTCTCTTTTTCTTGCTATAAATTCCCTATTATCTCTATCGTCATGAACTTTAATGAATTCGATCTTATTCTGGGATTGGATTGGCTAACCATGTATGAAGCTGAAGTTAAATGCGCCGAGAGGGTGGTTAAAGCAAAGGCCCAATCGGGGAATTATATAACCATACCATGTGAAGGCCCGACCTCAAATAGAAAAGACTTCTGGGCAGCTTTGAATGTTTCTCCAGCCCCAATTGAAAATGTCCCTGAAATCACTGAGAATATTCCTGACCTCATCAAAGATATTCCTGTCGTCAAGAATTATGCGGATGTGTTCGAGGAAGTTGTTCGCTTACCTCCGCAGAGAGAAATAGATTTCAAGGTTACCTTGATTCCCAATGCAAGGCCGGTAGTTCACGCTATTCGAAGAATGTCCTTGAAAGAGAAAGAGGAATTAGACAATCAAACAAGACAACTAGTATGGAAAGGTCTGATCAGGCCTAGTTTCTCTGATTGGGGTGCAGCAGTGGTATTTGTCCCGAAATCTGATGGTACTCTACGTCTATGTGTGGATTATCGTGATTTGAACAAGCAGACAATAAAGAACAAGTATCCATTGCCGCGGATTGATGATTTTCTAGATCGATTAAATGGAGCACAAGTATTTTCAAGAATGGACCTAGCTACAGGTTTCCATCAACTTCGAATTGCCGAAGAGTGTGTTCCAATGACAGCGTTCAGAGGCCCCGACTTATTCTACGAGTGGTTAGTAATGCCGTTCGGCTTATGTAACGCTCCCGCTTACTTCGTCGATCTAATGAACAGAGTGTTCAGAGGGGTTTTGAATAAATTTGTTCTGGTTTTTATTGATGATATTCTAATCTTCTCTAAATCAAAGGCCGAACATGAAAAGCATCTGGAACAAGTGTTAGAAATCCTCAGGAGAAATGTATTGAAAGCAAAGTTCTCCAAGTGTATATTCTGGCAGGATGAAGTGAAATTTCTGGGCCATGTAGTATCGAAAGATGGAATCGCTGTAGATCCAAGCAAAATCACAGCTATTCAGAATTGGAAACAGCCCAGTACTCCCACTGAAGTCCGCAGCTTTCTCGGATTGGCTAGCTATTACCGAAAGTTCGTTAAAGACTTTTCGAAGATATCTGGTCACTTAACGAAGCTTACAAAGAAGCATTCTAAATTCAAATGGACTCAAGAGAGCGAGGAGGCTTTCGAAGAGCTAAAGTTAAGATTGACGACAGCTCCAGTGTTAACCATCATAGATGGCAACCAGGATTTAAAAGTCTGGACTGATGCTTCTAGAGAAGGCCTTGGCGCAGTGTTAATGCAAAGAGGCCAGGTAATTGCTTATGCTAGCCGTCAACTGAAGCCACATGAGAAAAACTATGTAACTCATGATCTTGAGTTATTGGCTATCATATTTTCTTTGAAAATCTGGAGACACTATCTTCTGGGCGAGAGATTCGAACTGTTTACAGATCACCAGTCGTTAAAGTATCTGTTCACTCAGAAGGACTTAAATTTGAGGCAGCAACGTTGGCTGGAGTTTCTTGCAGCATATGACTTTGAAATAATATATACTCCAGGAAAAGCCAATGTCGTGGCCGATGCGCTGAGTCGAAAGAATGTAATGGTCGCCAGCTTTATTATCACGACTTCCTTGATTGACAAAATATCTATTCTTCAGAAGGAGGATAACTTTATTAAGGAAATGATCAAAAGGATTCAGAAAGGCGAACCCTCGTGTTTTCAAATAGATAACGACGAGACCTTGAGGTTGAAAGGAAGGATTTGTGTTCCTGACGTTCCTGAGTTAAAAAGGGAAGTGTTAGACGAGTGTCACAAGTCCAAGCTGAGTATCCATCCTGGCGTGGCCAAAATGTATAACGATCTCAAAAGAACATTCTGGTGGAAGGCTATGAAAAGAGATGTTTCAATATATGTTAGCCGATGCCCTACTTGCCAGCTAGTCAAGAGTGACCAACAGAAATTGGCTGGACTATTGCAACCACTAGAAGTTCCTGGTTGGAAGTGGGAACATATTTCTATTGATTTTATTGATGGTTTGCCCAGAACCAGAAAGGGAAATGACAGTATTTGGGTGATCGTAGATCGCTTCACGAAGACCGCCCATTTTATACCTGTCAAATCAAATAGAACCGCTCAGAGTCTGGCGCAGATTTACTTCAGGGAAATAGTTAGACTACATGGAGTGCCGCTCAGTATAGTCAGTGATAGAGATACAATATTCACTAGCAAATTTTGGGAAGCATTTCAAGTCGAGTTAGGAACGAAGTTAAACCTAAGCACCGCTTATCATCCTCAGACAGACGGTCAGACTGAGAGGGTGAATCGCATTCTAGAAGATCTATTGCGGGCTTGTGTTATAGATTTCGGCGGATCATGGGAAGACAATCTACATTTGGCTGAGTTCTCTTATAACAACAGCTACCAGGCAAGTCTGACAATGTCGCCATTCGAAGCATTGTATGGTAGACCGTGCCGATCTCCTGCTTGTTGGGTCGAGCCTGGAAATAGACTTGTGTTGGGTCCTGATATGATCCGAGAAGCTGCCGACAAAGTCGATTTTATTAAGAAGCGATTACTCGCCGCTCAAAGCCGACAAAAGAGCTATGCCGATAGAAGAAGAAGAGATATATCCTTTGAAGTTGGCGACTATGTATATTTGAAAGTATCGCCGATGAGAGGAGTTATCCGGTTCGGTAAAACTGGAAAGTTAGCGCCCAAATTCATTGGTCCGTTTCCTATTCTGGAACGGATTGGAACTCTCGCTTATAGGGTCAAACTGCCTGACTGGTTGCCTGGAGTTCATGATGTATTTCATATATCTCAACTTCGAAAGCACGTTCATGATCCAGACTTGATCGTGGAAGAAGCAGCTCAGCAGGATATTGAAATTACTCCAGAATTAGCTGTGAGGCGAGAGCCGCTAAAGATAATTGGCAAAGAAACCAAAGAGCTGAGGAACAAGAAGGTTCACTTAGTCAAAGTGCAATGGAGTGGAGATCCGCGAGATTGTACTTGGGAAACTGAGGAGAGCATTCAGAAAGCTTATCCTAGATGCCGAGTAGATATCTCTGATTGACTCTGGTGCAAGGTACATTTACCCTACTTTGCATTACCATTTAATTCTCTATTCTGTTGCTATTTTCTTCCCATGGATGTGCATTGTTTATTCTATACTCTGAATATTAGAAACAAATTGGTTGTTGTGTTGTGTGATCGTAGGTTTATCAAACCACTTTCGACTTTATTCCTTTTCGGGGACGAAAAGTTTTAAGTGGGGGAGATTGTAACGACCCAGAAAATCTGAACCAATTTAAAATTTTTAAATTGGCTAAAATAATGGATTTTAAATATTTAAAATAAATATTTTAGATAATGGCAATGAAAATTGAGTCTGAATCGACATTTGAAAACGAATATAATTAATTATAATTATATATAGAATTGAAAATGGCGCGGTAGTTCGATAATTCGATTTCAAACTTCAATTGAATATACCGGGTGCAAAACAATCCGGATTTTAGTGAAACCAAAAACATTAGAATCTGTTAGTGAATAACTTTCTAACGAATCCGACCAATCGAAATTTGATAGCGGGAATCAAAAGATATGTCCAGTTGAAAATTATGAATAGTCGTTATGGAATTCAGGCCCTTAAAAATGGACATTTTGCATACGACCTCGGATTTCGACGAAACCACTTTTGTTAGATCCGCAGTGTCAGGTTATTGCTAGGTTTCAAATTTCATAATTTTTCGAATCAATATGTGAGCGTGGCAAAGGAAAACGCGTTTGACCAGTTTCTGTTGAATTTAATCGACTGGAAATTGGCTATTTTTCAAACGGTCTCAGAATTCGACGAAACTAGTTTTGTTAGGACCGTATCGTCAATACGAAGCTAGAAAATATTTTTCTGGAATTTTTCTAGTCCGTATGTGACCCCGGTAATTTGAAATGTACGTTTAAAATTCAATATAGTGATTTAAATGAAAATTCAAAAGGAAACTGATTGTAACGATCAAATCAGCTTGCGATACATATCCCATTGTGTTCGGAATGGGGGTTAAACGCTATGGACGACAGGCGGTGGGCCTCGTTTAGGGGTCGTACGTAAAAGGTCAACTCTTTGCTAAATATAATAATTAAATAATAAATAAATAAATAAATAAAAAGGTACTCTTCCCTCCCTCCCTTTATTCTTCCTTTAGGCCCCCCCGTTCATTATAATTTCAAATCAGAAAGAAAAAAAAAAAAAAGAAACCCTAGCGATAAATCGCGCCGCCGCCCCCCTCAAGACCTGACGCCGACGAGCCCACCATCGCCGCCGTACCTCGAAGCCCCCCCCCCCTCGAGACATCACCGACGAAGCAGTCGCCCCACCCCCCGTCGAATCCAGTCGCGACGCCACCCTCGAGAGACCCAAACAGCCGACTCCTCCTCCTCCCCTTCGACACCTCGGTGAGCCATTTTACTTTTTTTATTTATTTTATTTTTAGTTTTAATTTAGTTTTGTTAAAACTAAATACTGTCTTTTTATTTTAAGTTATAAAACTGTTTTTTTTTATTTTAAGTTATAAAAACTGCATTTTTAAGAAGAAAAAAAACTGCATTTTTATAAAATATAAAAACTGTTTTGAAGAGTAAATTAAAAACTGAATAAATTAAATAAAGTTTAAAAACTGAAACTGATTTGTAAATAAAGAAATAAAACTGATTTATAAATAAAGAAATAAAACTGATTTATAAATAAAGAAATAAAACTGATTTGTAAATAAAGAAATAAAACTGATTTGTAAATAAAGAAATAAAACTGATTTGTAAATAAAGAAATAAAACTGATTTGTAAATAAAGAAATAAAACTGATTTTTTTTTTTTAAGAAATAAAACTGATTTTGTTTTTAAAAATGGTTTAAATATTAAATAGGAAAGGTTTAAACTTTAATGGAACAAGATCTGAACTTTAAATAGGAAAAGGCATATTTTTATATGTTGAAAGCAAAAGCAAAAATCATATTTTTTATATGTGAAAGCAAAAGCAAAAATCATATTTTTTATATGTGAAAGCAAAATTAAAAATCATATTTTTTATATGTGAAAGCGAAAGTAAAAATCATATTTTTATATATTGAATAGCGTAGTAAAAATTCTATTTTTACATATGCAGAGAATACGGGTGAAAGCGACAAATAGGCGAAGATTTCTATTAAGAAGAGTCGTGAAGTTGGATAGCTATCGGTGAGATTTCTGATTTAAAAATATTATATATGTTGAAATAAAAGTGAATAGCTATATATAAATATCTATATCTATATATTTATATATATATATATACGCCCCTCGTCCACAAACCATGGACGATATTTATTGGTTGAAATTGTTGTGAAAATTGAATGGTTGTTTGGGATTGTTTGTGATTGATATTGGTTGTTTGAGGTTGAAAAATACCCGTTTGTGGTTGTGAAATATTTGGTTGAAACCACATAGGATTAGTTTGTGGAATTGAAATAAATATATACATGCCGCCTGCGTGCGAACTAGATGCATGATCCCCATTGTCAAAAACCGCGAGGTTTTAAGGTAGAGCGAGGAGCCGTACTAGGGACGGTGCCGGTGTAACTACCCTGCCGTTATGCTGCCGAAATTTTGAATAATATTTGTGTGTTTGAATTATTTTCATATGCTTAAACTATATTTATTCATTGTATTGAAAACATTCATGTGTTGAATTGATATTCATTCGTTGTTTAGAAATTCATGTGTTAAATGGTATTCATATTTTGAAATAAATTGTTCGATAATAAAAATCACATTTTTATCTATATAGAAAAACTATTGAAAACATTCATGTGTTGAATTGATATTCATTCGTTGTTTAGAAATTCATGTGTTGAATGGTATTCATATTTTGAAATAAATTGTTCGATAATAAAAATCACATTTTTATCTATATAGAAAAACTATTGAAAACATTCATGTGTTGAATTGATATTCATTCGTTGTTTAGAAATTCATGTGTTGAATGGTATTCATATTTTGAAATAAATTGTTCGATAATAAAAATCACATTTTTATCTATATAGAAAAACTATTGAAAACATTCATGTGTTGAATTGATATTCATTCGTTGTTTAGAAATTCATGTGTTGAATGGTATTCATATTTTGAAATAAATTGTTCGATAATAAAAATCACATTTTTATCTATATATAAAAACTATTGAAAACATTCATGTGTTGAATTGATATTCATTCGTTGTTTAGAAATTCATGTGTTGAATGGTATTCATATTTTGAAATAAATTGTTTTATGATAAAAATCCCATTTTTATCACCTATATGAACTAAATAGAAAAACAGTGTTTTGAAATGAATTGTTTTACAATAAAAAATCACATTTTTATTGTATGCATAAATCGTTGAAATGTGAAGTGTTAAAAATAGCCACTTGTTCAAAATAAACATATATGAGTTGAAATATTCATTAATTAACTAATGAAATGATTTGCACCTATTTATGTAGCATTAGAATGAATGGTGTTTTTAAACCAAATAGAAATCAAATATGAAGTTGAATAGAAAATGAAAAATGATATGAACTGTATATATATGTACATGAATATTCATTGAACAGGTTATAGCAAAGGGGCTAGAGAAGAGGAATAAAATTTTGTGCCCGACAAATAGGTACACATTTACTGATTTGTTTGGGTGATGATTTTGAGCCTGTTGGCTAGCCGCTTGGCTTTTTCTTTTTCTTTTTTGAGATTAGAAGGACCGGGACGCTATTTGCGATTTCCCGACGCTCCCGGTACAGGGGAGGTTATGGCGAAATTTTTCCAAAATTTAAGGTGTTAGAAAAATATTTGAAGTGAAAACGATATAGAAAACATTGAATGAACTATATTTATATAAATATATAAATATAAATAAAATTAAAACGAAACGAGGCCGTGCAGTTCGTATTTTGAAACCGTGATTTCAAACGACTAGTGCGGGAAATCCGACCATTGGATTTTCCCGAAACCTCCACCGTCGGGTTCGCCTTGGAAATATCTTCCCAACGGCACCAACCTTATGAAAATCCAACGGTTGGATTGTCTGGAATGTTTAATTCAAATCTGAAGAAAAACAGCGCCAGAAACGATTATATTTATTTATATATATAAATATAATTATATTTAATCGAATAACGAAGCTGCAGTTCGTATTTTGAAATCGAAACTTCAAACGATTGTACCGGGAGATCCGACCGTCGGATTTTCCCGAAACTGGAACCGTTGGATTCGTTTTGAAAAGACCTTTCTAATGATGTAAATTTTGTGAAGATCCAACGGTTAGATTTTCAGATATGTGTAAATCAAATCTGAAGAAAAACAGCGCCACGGCCATGTTATGGCCCGAAACGTCGTTTTGAATATAATGACTATTTTAAAATAAATAAAAATAGCGATAAATAGTTATAAAATATCGTAAGCGATATGGAATGGAAATAAACTGAATTTGCTTGATTTATGTGATGTTTGATGGTTGAATGTGTTTGGTGTGAAAACTATATAAAGAACACAATTGGTGTTGTCGAATAATTTAACCATTGAAATAAATCGATTTGAAATTCTAAATATGCGTGAATTATTTGAAAAGGCCGAGTTAATTCTCATTTCGAATAATCGACCGACGATTGAAATTCGAAGATGAAGACGATGGTCGAAGACCGGAGATCTTCACCTCGTTTGGATGGTAACCGAGGTCCTGATTGGGAGGCATCCCGAAATATGGATAATGAGTGGTGATCGTTCAGACGTACGTGTTGATCGAAGGGTTTGCGAGGTATTTAGTGCCTCCGGTTTCGTTCGGACCCAGAACGGACTTGTAAATGGACTGTGTGTCCGACATTGGAATTTGTTCTGTGTGATTGATAGCCATCAGTTGCACGGTGTGAATTGCCTGTGTGGCATGCTAAGATGCAGTGATCAGGGCTTCTGTTGAAAAGCAAAGTCTTGTGGTGATGATCAGAGCACCGCCTGTGTGGCGTAGCTTTGTGTATAACGTAAATTCGCGAGCCTCACACCCCGGTATGAACCAGAAACGGGAGGAAGGACCTCAGGGAGGACATGCGTTTTCTTCTAGCTAGGGTGGTGTCAGTGACCTACCAGCCCTGACATTTATATACTTTTCACCTATGTGGTTGTTGCTGTTGCGAGGCGCCTCGGTTTGATCGGACGATCCGGGTCCGATGGAGTCATTCGTTGGCTCGTTGACGCCCCAAAGGGCGGGGAAACGTATTGTTCAGGAATTTTAATCCACATCGGTGGACCGGCCCTGTCGCTCCTAGGGTCACTCGAGCTCTGATCCTGAGACACGGGCTAGAGCGTCTCGAATTCGGTAAGGACTATCTTTTGCCTTGGTTCATGACGGAAATCCAATTTCCAAATACGTGACGATGCGATTTTGATTGTATACCTATATATGGCGACATAGTGGTATGGGGCATTAATGCCGTCTATGATTGATAGTTATGATTTGAAATTGTTTTCAAAACATATAAACACTAGCAATAATATCAAAATGCCTTTGTTTTATTCGTATCAAGCATATTTTGGCCGTTATAAGGTAAAAACTCTATCCTCTGGTTTGCGTTGCATTGTGTGATGGGAACTGAGTCTTATAACGGCTTCATTTTTATAAAAAGCATAGCGATGTTTAAAATAAAGATTTGTTTTAAAGCACTGGCAATCCAATGGAGTAAACCCGTTCCACGAGAGTGGCGTGGTCCTGTGATTAGCCAAAATATATGTGTTGAGTAGATTTCTCATACCAGTCCCATGACTGACTCGTAGTTTGTTTCACTCTCAAACTCGGGTGCCCCTTTTTCCACACGGGCAGCCTTGTTTTCAGGTTTAGCTGGTTCTCTCTGGATAGCTGGAGCTGAAGATGGATTCTATCATTTATTTCTTTTTATGCTGTTCAGCTCCTATTGTACATATTTTGTTTATTTCCGCTGTAGACATTTATGTATAGCTGAACTGTATTTGTACTAAGTAAGATCCTGTATACGGTGTAACTCTGATGATTACTTTTATCCAGTATATTTTGTTGTTCATTCTGGTGTATTTATTTAATTCTGTTCTGCTATTATATGTTTCTGTGTTATATTCCAAAGATAACCTTGTTTCCGTGAGAACGGGAAATCGGGTCGTCACACTTTGAGATCAGAGAGTCTCTACCTTAAGTCAAAGACTGAGGCTGCATCTGTAGAAGGGCCAAAGACGCAAGCAGGCGGTGGAGGCAAGAATAACTCTCGGAATAAGAGGAAGCAGGACCAATCTAAAGGTGGCCAGAAAAAGAGCAAGAAGGATGTTGAGTGCTTCAGCTGTGGAAAGAAGGGCCATAATGCTAAAGAATGTCGGGCCAAGCCAGCGGATAAGAAGTACTTCAACTGTGGTCAAGTGGGACATTTCAAGGATAAGTGTCCGCAACCTCTTAAAGGGAAGCAGATTGTGAAAGCATATGCTATTGATGCTGTTCCTTCTTCGTCGAATGCCCCAACTGCGGCGGAGAAAGAAAAGAATGTTGTTATTCAAGGTATGCTTTCTTTTTATGATGTACCAGTTCGAGTTTTGTTTGATACTGGGGCTTCTCGTTCCTTCATATCTAGTGACCTGGTAGATAGGTTGGGACTGGAACCCGAGATAGTCGATAGACCATTGGTTGTGACGAACCATATTGGTGGTTCGACTAGTCTTAGTATGAGTTGCAGAAATTTGGTCTTATCGAGTCATGGATGTATGTTTGCATGTGATTGCTTTGTTTTGGGCTTTACTGGGTATGGCATTATATTGGGAGTCGATTGGCTCCAAAGATACGGGGTGGTGGTAGACCGTGAGGGTTTTCGGTGACAGTGAGGGCGGATGACGGGCGGAGGGTAGTGTTTGGTAGTCTACCTAGTGATGGGGTTATGGCTAGTTTTGTAAATTCCCTCGACATCCCGCAGGATGAGTTGTCAGATGTGCCCGTGGTTGGCCAGTATCCGGACGTCTTCGAGGAGATGACCAAGCTTCCACCACACGGAGAGATTGAGTTCCGTATTGATTTAGTGAAAGATGCCAGACCTATAGTGATGCCACTTCGTCATATGGCACTAAGAGAGCAGCGAGAGCTCGGGGTGCAAGTCAGCAATCTTTTGAAGAAGGGATTTATTTGAAGGAGTGTCTCCGAGTGGAGAGCACCAGTTGTGTTTGCCACTAAGGCAGATGGTTCCCTTCGTTTGTGTGTGGACTATCGCGAGTTGAATAAGGTAACGAGGAAGAATAAGTATCCTCTATCGCGGATAGATGATTTGTTTGATCAACTGGAAGGAGCAAGAGTGTCCTCCCAGTTGGACCTCGCGACAGGATTTCATCAGCTACGAGTAGCGGATGAGAGTGTTCCGAAAACGACATTTAGGACGCCGTCTGGATTTTATGAGTGGTTGGTCATGCCATTTGGGTTGACCAATGCACCAGCTTACTTTGTGGATCTTATGAATCGAGTATTCAGAGATTAGTTGAATAAGTTTGTTCTTGTGTTTGTGGATGATATCCTTGTTTACTCAAGGACAGAGGAGGAACACAAGGGACACTTGAGGATAGTGATGGAGGTGTTGAGGAAACACCAATTGAAAGCAAAATTCTCTAAGTGTCACTTTTGGAGAAGGGAAGTGAGATTCTTGGGTCATGTTGTTTCCGAGAGTGGTATTGCCGTGGACCCTACGAAGGTGGCTACGGTACAGGATTTGCCTACACCGAAGAATGCAACAGATGTAAGAAGTTTCTTGGGATTAGCTGGATATTATCGAAAGTTTATCCAGGACTTCTCCAAGATAGCAGCACCGTTGACTCAACTGACTAAGTAGAATCAGTCCTTCGTCTGGGACGAAGTGTGTGAGGATGCCTTCAAGAGTCTAAAAGAGAAGTTGACGCGTACGCCAGTGTTAGTCATTCCTAAAGGGAATGAAGAGATGACGGTATACACGAATGCTTGTGGTACCGGACTGGGTGCTGTATTGATGCAAGGAGGTAGGGTTGTAGCTTATGCGAATCGACAGCTAAAGCCGCATGAGAAGAAGTATCCTACCCATGATTTGGAATTAGCAGCGATTGTATTTGCGCTGAAGATGTGGAGACACTATCTCTTAGGAGAAAGATTTAAGTTGTTCACCGATCATAAATCGTTAAAGTATCTCTTCTCCCAAAAGGATCCGAATCTCCGACAGCATAGATGGTTAGAGTTCTTGGCTTCGTATGATTTTGATATCGCATACACACCTGGGAAAGGTAATGCGGTAGACAATGCCTTGAGTATGAGACATGCCAGTTTAGGGGCTATGTTTCTTGAGTGGAAGCACTTGGAGTATATCGCGGGGTTTGATTTCAGACCAAAGTGCGAATTGGATCCAGTCATGCTAGCTAGTTTGGCAATCAGACCCACTTTGATAGAGCAGATTGGTTCCAGCCAGAGGAACGATCCTAATCTATTGGAAATCATCTCCAAGTTAGAGACGGACATCGACGGTGAGGAGATGAATGTGTATGGGCTTGATCGAGATGGATGGCTTCGAAAGAATGGAAGACTAGTTGTGCCCAACGTGAATGGTTTGAGAGATGAAGTGCTTAGAGAATGTCATCACTCAAAACTGACTATACATACCGGTGGTAATAAGATGTATCGAGACATGAAGCAGACTTACTACTAGGAAGGGATGAAAAGAGACGTTGGGAAGTTTATATCCAAATGCATGAATTGCCAGCTAGTTAAAGCCGAGCAAAAGAAGCCTAGTGGGTTATTGCAACCATTAGAAATTCCCGAATGGAAATGGGAGCAAGTCTCGATGGATTTCATCGATGGTTTAGCAAGGACTAGATCGGGATATGATAGAATTTGGGTAATTGTGGATCAATTGACTAAGAGCGCAAGATTTATACCAGTCAAATCGACCAGAACGGCAGCCAAGTTGGCAGATTTGCATATGAAATGGGTAGTGAGATTTCATGGAGTACCCAAAAGCATTGTAAGTGACTGAGACCCGTTTTTCACTAGTGGGTTTTGGAAGAGCTTACAGGAGGCTCTAGGGTCAGGATTACATCTCAGTACCGCATATCATCCTCAGACCGACGGTCAGACGGAGAGGGTGAATCGTATATTGGAAGATCTCTTGAGAGCTTGTATATTGGATTTTGGTGGATCATGGGATGACCATTTGCATCTAGTAGAGTTTGCATATAGTAATAGCTACCAATCCAGTATCGGTATGGCTCCATATGAAGCTTTGTATGGAAACCGTGCAACTCACCATCATGTTGGATAGAGACTGGCGAGAAGTTTGTGCTTGGACCAGATGTGGCGAGGGAAACTTCCGATAAGATCAAGATCATTCAACAACGAATGAAAGCTGCCCAAGATAGGAAGAAGAGTTATGCTGATAAGAGGAGAAGAGACTTGAAATTCTCCGTTGGTGACTTGGTGTTTGTCAAGATCTCTCCGTTAAAGAGCGTGATTCGATTTGGCAGGAGAGGCAAGTTGGCACCAAGATTTGTTGGCCCATTCCCTGTTCTTGAACTAGTCGGGAATTTGGCATATAGAGTTGACTTACTAGGGTAGATGGCGGGAGTTCACAATGTGTTTCATGTTTCCCAACTAAGGAAGTTCATTCACGAATCAGATATGACTATTTCACCTGATCAGTTAGAGGACTTCGAAGTAGAACCCGAGGCGGTTGGGAACCGCAAGCCGATTCGTATTGTGGGGCACGATAAGAAGCAACTTCGAAGGAAGGCGGTGAAGCTAGTCAAGGTTTAGTGGGGCGAGAACGAGAATGATTGTACTTGGGAGACAGAGGAGGGCATTAGGAAGGCATATCCAGAACTCTTTGCCTGGTAAGATTTACTTTGCAATTTAGTTTTCCACATGCTAGGGTAGATTTGTTTTTGCTTGTTTGCATGTTTGATTGTTGTTTTATGATTGATAGGCATGCGGGACCTTTGTGTGTGTTTTGATTAGGGAATTTCGGGGGTGAAATTTCTTAAGGGGGGGGGGGGGGGAGTGTAACGACCGACATTCTATGCACCGGGGGATCGTAGAATATTTATTTCTTTCCCGTATTAAGTCGTATGGTCATGTAACTTTGGGAAACATCCATTAGAGTCATTTCCCATGTTCATGATTTTTGTCGATTTTTAAATGACCGTTTTGCCCCTAGCTAATCTTACTTTGGCCATAACTTTTGATTGGAAAGGAATTTTGACCAAAAACCACTTCCATTAGATTCGTTTGATGGTTTACCTTTCCATAGAGTGGTCATAATAGCCAAACGGACTTACCGTTTGGGGATATGGCTGAAATAAGGTTTGGAGGGTGAAAAACTGCTTAACCGGGCCAAATCGGGTGATTAGTGAGTAGGCCCATAACCCATTTCGGGATTGGGGTTATGGGAAGGCTGAAATGAGATGGAGAATCATTCCATTTCAGTTTTCTAGCCTCCACTTATCACCAAGTAACCCTAAAAATGGCCTCCAACCTCTAAATCACCTCCAAATCATCTTTTGGTCAAGGATTAAGCTTAGCAACCTCTAATCAAGGAAGATCTACACCAAATCAACATTGGAGCTGCTGTTTAGCATTGGGATTCACATCAAATCAGAGATTTATTTCAGATCTTAGTTTATTTTGTTGCTAAGGTGAGTGATTTGCATAGCTTTGCACTATATATGGCTAATTAGGGGTAATTAGTGTTAATTAGCGAATTTATACACTAATAAATTCGGGAAAAATGTTCATAAATTCCTAAATGATGTTTTAGACCTCTGATATGAATTTGGGTTAATTTGGTTAAGTTTTGCTAATCCTATCATTAGTTTCACCTAAACATGCTTAAGTGGAAATATGGGGTTTTGGGGTATGTTTGATCCATTTTAACCTATCATATTGATGTTTTGATGTTTGTGGTTGATTATGCATGTTGCTATGACTGTATGAAATGCTTTGTGATTGATTTCAATAGTTAGAATGGTCAAAAACGTCGTCGAATGGCGTAAACACTTGCTGGAACAATTTCAGAAAGCAGTGCAGGTTTCGGATCAGATCGGATATGGGGGCTCGGATCGGATACGTTGAACTGGGCAAGGGATTCGATCGGATCGGAACCTGACACTTGAGAAAATTGGCAAAAAGGAAGGCCACGCTAACTGAACTGGGATCGGATCGGATTAAGGAGGAGGGATCGGAGCGGATAGAGGACGATGGATCGGATCGGAGCACGTGAAGGATAAGGAAGCGGATCGGAGCGGAAGCACGAACTGGAGGGGAGATGGCATCCGACCCGACCCGAAGTGAGAAACCCGACCCGACCCGAGGAGAAACACCCGACCCGACCCGTACCAGGAGAAGACTCGAACTGACGCGATGCAGTGGACCCGACCCGAACCGATGGTTTGAAAAGAACCCGACACGACCCAGTATTGAACAATAACCCGAGATGCAAAGGTAGTCCAATATGGGAAGTTAGAGCTCAGGATCCAGTTGGGAACCGATGAATTCACTTCATGGTTGGGTTTTGCTGCGGGACGTGTGCTAAGGAGTTGTCGACGTTCATAACTTCGATTCACCACTGAAAATGAATGATGGGCTACTTATCAGTGCAGTAGAGTCATTGCGACTCGAGGGGCAAGGTGATGGTAGCAAGACTACGTTATCAGTGTAGTAGAGTCATTACGACTCGAGGGGCCAGGTGATGCATAGTAAGACTATGAGCCAGCGCAGATAGGGTGAATAACCCCATGGGGCAAGTGGATATAGTAAGGATTGGTAAGACTATGAGCCAGCGCAGATGGGATGGATAACTCCATGGGGCAAGTGGACATAGTAAGGATTGGTAAGGCTATGAGCCAGTGCAGATGGGGTGGTTAACTCCATGGGGCAAGTGGACATAGCGAAGGATTAGTGGCTACGTTATCAGTGCAGTGAAGCCATTTATGACTTCATGGGGCAAAGTGATCGTAGCAAGGGTGGGTGATCGAAGTGGTGAATATCGTATGCTTTACGCACAGAGTGAGAGATGTGAGGATGGATGCTATGTTTGATTGTTTGCCATTACTATGACATGCACACCCCCACCTCCGTATCTTTACACCTTTTGATATGGCACCTTAGAGTGTTGTACAGTATGTAGTGCTAACTCTTTGGTTGCAGGTTCAGGTTAAGGTATGTTTTAGTCTACCTGTTATTGTTCACTTTAGATGCTTATCGCTCATACCAGGCTTTATGTCTGACCCAGAGTTTTATGTCTCCTCTTATTACTCTGGGTGCTCACACAAGCAGACTAGAGACAGGTTAGCTCGTGGTGCGCGAGTAGCTGATTCGGAGGCGGGCAGGAGACTTCCACGTATGATATATATATACACATTCTCCCTGTGTCGTTGGTGGTCGCTACTTGGGCATTAGTAGTGTACCTCCTCTATCTTGCTTTTTCTTTGAGACTGTTTGAAAAGTTGTAATAAGCTATATTTTGGATTTCCGCTGCTATGATGCTTAGCTCTGGTTTTTAACTTATGCACTGTCTCTCCTGCTTTATGTCAAGTATGTTATTATTATGTTTTGTTCTATGTGCTGTGAGACATTTTACAGGTTCTTTGTATGTTCATTTCCTTCTTCCTTTTTCCTTCTGACGACCCGTTCCGTGCTAACTGGACATGTGTACAACGCACTTTTGGAGTAAATGCCGGTTGGTGCGGGGCGGGCCATCACATTTACAGTTGGAACGATGCTCGAAAAGCTCTGTATTCGTGTATTACTTTCAGTTGTGTGTTGCATTATTTTTCCGCTGCTATGTAATTTATTGTGATCTCTGATATTTAACGAATGTGTAATATTTATTCATACTCTGTATATTGTTGTATTTTGATGGAATTGTTGTAATTAACAATGAAATGTTCTTCTGTTTGCGTTCTGATTTGTCTTGTCCTCAATTCAATCCGTGCTTTCATTCACGGGGAAGTTCGGGTCGTCTCATTCGACTTCTTATCATCGATTCAGTTATTCAGAATGGGATAAACTTGGTCTTTCTGAGCAACTCGCGTATATAATAAACAAGTGCTACACAAACACAACATATGCCTCATTCCAATTCTTCGGTCACTAACCGTAAATCAGTAAGAGAACGATTTCCCAAATATTAACCCTGAAGGCCGAAACCAACATCAGATCAAAACCCAGGAAACCATTCGACTTAGCTAACCTTCAGTTAGTTTCAAAATTTCACATTCCATATCATTTATAATATTTTGTAACGATTTATCGCTATTTTTATTTATTTAAAAATAGCCAATTTATTCAAACGACGCTTCAGGCCATAAAGCGACCGTGGCGCTGTTTTTCTTCAGATTTGATTTACACATATCTGAAAATATAACCGTTGGATCTTCACAAATTTTATATCATTAGAAAGATCTTTTCAAAATTAATCCAACAATTACAGTTTTGGGGAAATCCGACGGTCGGATCTCCCGGTACAATCGTTTGAAGTTTCGATTTAAAATACGAACTGCAGCGTCGTTATTCGATTTAATTTAATTATATTTATATATATATATATATATATAATCGATTCTGGCACTGTTTTTCTTTAGATTTGAATTAAACATTCTAGACAATCCGACCGTTGGATTTTTACAAAGTTGGTGCCGTTGGAAAGATATTTCGAAAGCGAACCCAACGGTTTCGCTTTCGGGAAAATCCGATGGTCGGATCTCCCGCACTAATCGTTTGAAATCACGGTTTCAAAACACGAACTGCAGCTTCGTTATTCGATTTATTTTAATTTTATATATATATATAAACGATTCTTCGATTTCAAAACCAGATTCTTTTCATACCATTGATAAAAATGATATTTTTATCCAACCGACATTTATTTCAACACTTCACTATTTTTAACAATTCATGTATATGATAAAAATGTGATTTTTATTGTAAAACAAATTATTTCAAAACCCGACTATTTTATATAGTTCATATTGATGATAAAAATATGATTTTTATTATAAAACAATTTATTTCAAAACACGAATACCATTCAACACATGAATTTCTATTCAACGAATGAATTTCTATTCAACACATGAATGTTTTCTATAGTTCGTATATATATAATGAAAAGGTGATTTTTATATTTAAAACAATTTATTTAAAACACGAATACCATTCAACATATGAATTTCTATTCAACAAATGAATTTTTATTCAACACATGAATGTTTTCTATAGTTTATATATATAATAAAAAGGTGATTTTTATATTTAAAACACGAATACCATTCAATACATGAATTTCTATTCAACACATGAATGTTTTCTATAGTTTATATATATAAAATAAAAAGGTGATTTTTATATTTAAAACAATTTATTTAAAACACGAATACCATTTAACACATGAATTTCTATTCAACACATGAATGTTTTCTATAGTTTATATATATACAATAAAAATGTGATTTTTGTTGCAAAACAATTTATTTCAAAACACGACTATTTTATATAGTTCATATAGATGATAAAAATATGATTTTTATTATGAAACAATTTATTTCAAAACACGAATGTCGTTCAACACATGAATTTCTATTCAACACACGAATATAGTTTCAACACATGAAAATAATTCTAGCACATGAATATCATTCAAAATTTCGGCAGCATAACGGCAGGGTAGTTAAAACCGGGGTCGTCCCTAGTACGAGTCCTCGCTCTACCTTAAAGCCTCGCAGCTTTTAACAATGGGGATTTCATGCATCTAGTTCGCACACAGGCGGCATGTATATTTTTTTCTTTTCCACAAACTAATCCTATGTGGTTTCAACTAAATAATTCTTAACCACAAACGGGTATTTTTCAACCACAATCAATCAATTTCAACCACAAACAATACAAATCAACCATTCGCTATCAACCAATTTTCACACCAATCACAACCAATAAATATCGTCCATGGTTTGTGGATGAGGGGCATATATATATATATATATATATATATATATATATATATATATTATAAGTATATTTCACTTTCATTTCAACACATATATAATTTTTACAACGCATATATAGCTTATACATCGAACGTACAACTTATACAACACTTATACATGTGGTGTACAACGCTTATATAACTCATACATCGACTATATAATTTATATATCGTTGTTCTCCATATTGTTTTTAATTTAGAAAGCTCACATTGGGTTCCACTCCACCAAAAATACCAGAAGGCTCAGAAAAATATGTGGTCTCTTCTAGAATGTAGAAGACGTCCACACGAGTCCACTGTCTCTTGTTTCACTGAATTTCGTCAACAAACAAAAAAGATATGATTTTTACAGTGAAATCAAAAACCGTAGCGCATTAATGTGCTATAATATAGTTTATTTTAAAATAGCCATATACCTCTCTGAATGGTTCGAAACTATGCTTTGATTTTTCTTCGAATCCGTGTAGCTATTCGTCGATCGGCCTTTGCAGCGTCGGAGGGGGAGGAGAGGCGCACCTGCGCGCGGCGGTGGGGCCCACTCGGTGGTCGGATCTGACGGCGGCGGCGATTGGAGGTTCGAAACTTTCATGCTCGAATTCTCCCCCAATTCTGAACGAAAAAACACAAACTATATATGGATTTGAAGATCTCAAGGAGCTCTACAAATTTCCCAACTGGAGTGTTTGATTTTGATGCGTGGATTGATCAGAAAATGAACAGGAAAGATGGAAGGGCTTCCGTCGTCGATCGGGGGTGCGGGAAGAGAGAAAGGCTGATGTGGACAAATGAGATATTTTTTATATTTATAAATTTTTAAAAATCCAAAAATACCCCTTATCTCTTACGAACACCAATTCAAACCCAACAACTGTCGTCCCCAGAGTTTTACCCCCATTCCGAACACAATGGGATGTGTTTCGTAGGCCCATTCGACTGTTTCAATCAGTTTTCCTTCAAATTAAAATATAAAACATTAAATATTTAATTTGAGCGTACATTTCAATTTGCCGAGGCTACATACTGATTCTAAAAATTCCCGAAAAATAAATCTAGCTATGTTTTGACGATACGGTCCCAACAAAACTAGTTTCGACGAATTCTGAGACTGTATGTGAAATGGCCCTTTTCTAGTCGATCCAATTTAATAGAAATCGACCAAACACATTTTCCTTTGCCACGCTCACATACTAGCTTCAAAAATTATGAAATTTGAAATCTAGCAATAAATTGACATCCCTGATTCAACAAAAGTGGTTTCGCTAAATTCCGAGGTCGTTTGCAAAATGGCCATTTTCACGGGCTATATAAACTCTATAGCGACCTTTCTAAAAATTCATTTAGCCATAACTTTTGCTTCCCGCTATGAAACTTCGATTTTTTAGATTCGTTAGAAAGATATTCACTAATAGATTTAAATATTTTTGGTTTCACTAAAATCCGTTTTGTTTTGCACCCGGTACAGTCAGTCAAAGTTTGAAATGAAAAATTGAAACTGGCGCGCCATTTCAGGCCTTGTTTATAATTCAAAGTAAATATATTTATTTTCAAACGTCGATTCAAACTTACTTTTCGTCGTTATTAATTAAAATATTTATTTTAATTATTTTAAATACACTAAAATAGCCAATTTAAAAATTTAAAATTGGTTCAGATTTTCCGAGTTGTTACAATCTCCTCCACTTAAAATTTTTCGTCCCCGAAAAGGAACAAAGTCGAAAGTGGTTTGATTAATCAACACTACTTTCAATCTAGCTTCCATTCTCCAACTTTTTAGTTTCTGAGAATTTTCAAATTCTTCAAAAATTTGGCTAACACCCTAAATTTTCGAAAAATTTCGCCATAACCTCCTTTGTACGGGGAGGGGTTTGGAAATTTATTTGGCCGTATTAGGTAACCAATAAATCCTATAAAGCATATACATATTTATAGTGATATATTCTGGTGTTTATAGGGGAGCGTGTATAGATAAAAACTCCAGAGAATAAATTCTCGTCACCCTGTCTAAGCCTGAGGGAGTGCGTATTTTTAATTACTCTAGAGAATAAATTCTCGTCACCTCGTCCCATGTGGGAAATAAATAATCCATGTGCCGTATCTAATAACTAGAGAGGCGTGATTATTGTCAACTCCAGACCCGTGTGGGATTTTTATTAATCTGGCAATTTATCATTACAATTTTTATATGGTCCATATCAGTCATCAGTTCAACCTATAATATATAGTCATCGCCATACAAGCCTCTCGCTCGTATGGTAAATCTTCAACCTCGTCACACAAGCTCCAAATGCTTATGTGGTATATGATGAAGTATGCCTATCTTCAAGACGTATGCCATGTAGTGTAGTTCAAAATTAATTGTTACTGTCCTATGGCGACATTTATTATTACACACAGAACAACCAGCACTCTACATCCAATGGCATTCACATTAGTTGATATAATTATATTTCGCATCCAACCCATTAAGGTTTACCTATTTGTCGGGCACGCAAATAACTTCTTTACTCAACAACTAATCCATTTACCTATTGAAACATATATATGCACATGTATATATTTCTATCTATTTTTAAATCAGTTCAATACGTGATATAATCGAATAAATTCTACTATCACACAACACAAACAACCATCAATTTGTTTTTAACTTTTCAAAAATATACTAATCAATTCCTATACTCTTTTAAAATCATTCAGACTATAGAATTAAAGGTTCACATCCATGAAAAGAAAATAACAACAAAGTAGAGAACAAATGGTAATGCAAAGTATGGTAAATGTACCTTGCACCAGAGTCAATCATAGATATCCACCCTGCACTTAGGATAGTCTTTCTCAATGCTTTCCTCCGTTTCCAAAGTACAATCTCGTGGATCTCCACTCCATTACACTTTGACTAAGTGAACCTTCTTGTTCCTCAGCTCTTTGGTTTCTTTGCCGATAATCTTTAACGGCTCTCTTCTCACAACCAATTCTGGAGTAATTTCAATATCCTGTTGGGCGTCTTCTTCCACAACCAAGTCTGGATCATGAACGTACTTTCGAAGTTGAGATATGTGAAATACATCATGCACTCCAGGCAACCAATCCGACAATTGAATTTTATAAGCGAGAGTTCCAATCCGTTCAAGAATAGGAAACGGACCAATGAATTTGGGCGCCAATTTCCCTGTTTTACCGAACCGGATAACTCTTCTCATCGGCGATACTTTCAAATATACATAGTCGCCAATAGAAAATGATATATCTCTTCTTCTCTTATCGGCATAGCTCTTCTGTCGGCTTTGAGCGGCGAGTAATCGTTTCTTAACGAAATCGACTTTGTCTGCAGACTCGTGGATCATATCAGGTCCCAGTACAAGCCTATTACCAAGTTCAACCCAACAAGCAGGAGATCGGCACAGCCTACCATACAATGCTTCGAATGGTGACATTGTCGGGCTTGCTTGGTAGCTGTTGTTGTATGAGAACTCAGCCAAATGTAAATGGTCTTCCCATGATCCACCAAAATCTACAACACAAGCCCGCAATAAATCTTCTAGTATACGATTTACCCTCTTAGTTTGACCATCTGTCTGAGGATGATAAGCGGTGCTCTAGTTCAGCTTTGTTCCCAGTTCTACTTGGAATGCCTCCCAAAATTTGCTAGTAAATATTGGATCTCTATCACTAACTATACTGATCGACACCCCGTGTAGCCTAACAATTTCCTTGAAATATATCTGCGCCAAACTCTGAGCAGTTCTGTTTGATCTGACAGGTATGAAATGGGCGGTCTTCGTGAAGCGATCCACGATCACCCAAATACTGTTATTTCCTTTCCTGGTTTTGGTAAAACCATCTATGAAGTCCATGGAAATATGTTCCCACTTCCAACCTGGAACGTCCAGCGGTTGCAACAATCCAGCAAGTTTCTGTTGGTCGCTTTTGACTAGTTGGCAAGTAGGGCATCAGCTAACATATAAAGAAATGTCCCTTTTCATCAACCTCCACTAGAAAGTGCGTTTGATGTCATTATACATTTTGCTTACTCCTGGATGGATACTAAGTTTCGACTTGTGGCATTCATCTAGTACTTCTGTAACACCCCGTGTATTCTATAACACTGAAATTCACAAAAATAAAGTATAACTAATTTCAAATCAAAGAATTAAGGGAAACGGGATACGCCGTTGCGTTCATCTTGGGATTCTTCTTGAGATAGAGTCTGAGTTTTGGTAAAACGGACTCCGTATGAAGAAGATATGGCCTCCGAAAGTTTCAGAATTCAGTTTAAAATTCAAACAAACAGAAACAGCTCAGAAATCATGTTCGAATTTCAAAAATCGGGCCGGATTGGCCAGGGCGGGAATTTTCCCGCCCAAGGCACCCAGGTCGACTGGGTAGTCGACCTGGGCTACCCAGGTCGAATGGGTAGTCGACCTGGGGCCCCCAGGTCGACTACATAGTCGACATGGGGGTCGACTGGGGGGTCGACCTGGCCCCTGAGCCAGGTCGAACCCAGCCCCCCTGGCTGGCCTGGTCTATGCTTGGTCGATTTTCTGAGCCTTGCCTTGTCACTAGGGCTAGGTGTCAGCTCCTGATTGTTCTCTCCTTCAAATGAACGGCTAATATTAATCCAAGCTCCATCGACGGTCCTAATCAATTCACAAACTCTATAAAAAGGACCTAAGACTCACCCTAATTCATAGAAATAAAAATGAGAATGAGACCGTCATGCTGCTGAGGCGAGACTAGGAGTAGCCGTCAAAATTGAGAGACGATTAGGAGACAATTCAAATGCTTAAAGCAACGAAAACTAAATCAAAACAACGCCTACAACAAAGGATAGCATCTCCAAATTCAGAATTCAGATTCCTGAATTGAAGATTCATCATACGTTGTAAGTAGAGTGCTACTCCGATGTGAATGAATAATTGAGTTTTGATTTATGTAAAATGAGAAATGGAATTGTACTTAATTTAATTCATGATTGTATGTTGCTATGATTCTAATTCTGAATCGATTTGGGATATTGTGGTATAACGATGTTAGGCCTATTGGATATTTGTAAGTATATGATTCTTGTTAACGACCATATGTTGTGGTAGTTTATTTGAGATTCATGCGAGTATATGATTCACTATTATGCCAATATGATGTACATACTTTTATGATCACTTTTAGTGTGTAATTGGATTCAACTTAGTATTATGGTTTATATGAATTGGTGTTGGAATAGGCATCGTGATTCAAGTGTAAAACCATACTTTTGTATTAGGTACAAAAGTAAGCATCTTTATGAACATGACTAAACTATGTTTGGTGTTATACTTAGTTGAAAACATGTTTTAGGCATATGTTGTTATCAAAATCATATGGTGATATATGTGACACATAATTAAGTTAGATTTACATTCCAATTGCAAGTTTACATGAATAGATTAAAAACCATGGTTCATGTTTAGGTATGTTTATGCCATGATTATATGAATAGAATGGTTCATGTTTAAGGATGTTTATGCCATGATTATATGAATAGAATGATTCATGTTTAAGTATGTTTATGCCATGATTATATGCTATTACAATGCAAGTTCACATGTGCCTAATTCATGTTAATTAGATCGTTATGTTGCAAGTTCATGCGTTCACACTCCCCTTTTTATGTTACTTAGAATATATAAACACCATGTTCTAAGCCTCCCCTTTTTCATGTGGCTAAGTTGGGTTTAATTGTTAAACCCAACATATGTTATATTTTAGTGAACGTATAAAACGGGGGTAATGACGTTTGGGTTAAAATATAAAACATATGTGTTGGCATGTTTGACGCATGCCAACGACCTTGAAAAACAATTAAGTGGTATAAATTAATTTTACCCAATAAAGATGAATTTGAATAATGGGCCGCAAATATTTACATATAAAAAGGAAAGAGACAAACTATGTAAATTTAGAAAATACGATGTGTTTAACCCGAGGTTGGATTGAGTTGTGATGTAAACATGCCCGGAACCGCCCGGCTGTCCAGTAGTCACAACAATACCTATCCAATGTGGGTAGTTAAATACGGAGCCCAATAAGGACCCGAGGTTAGACTGAGTTGTGGCGTAAGACTGCCCGGACCTAACCGGCAACAGGCAGCCACAACAATACCTGTCTAATGTGAGAGGTCGAGGTTTTAATAAGATAATTAAGGCTGAGTCAGGATTGATAGGATTAAGTAAATTGAATTAATACTTAATCAAAATGGAACATGCTAAACTATACAGACTGATTGGGGGTTAGGTTTACAAAACACTTAACCAACTTAGCATGTTGGCTAGAAATAGAAAACCTAGTAGCGGAGGACCCTTTTCAGCAGTAACTCGACAAGGTGTATCAGGATACCCTAAACTAGGCAGGGTGGGGCACGATTACTGGGCTGACTGTAAGAGCTCAAATCGACGGCGGTGGTGCAGCAGTGTAGGTTCTAACGGGGTGCGGGCGTGCACACACTCCGACGCAGAAAAATAAGGCACTGGGAACCAGTAGTATACCTGTGCATTCTGGGATCGTGTCGGGCCGCCACCATGGGACTTGATACACCCCATGGTGGGACCAGCATAGGTAACTACAACATCGGGGGCCGTAAGACACATGTAACTATGCGAGTAGGAGCCGATCATTAGAAACGAATCACTTCACCCTGATTATGGGGTGCCTGTTGGGAACTAGTTTATATGGATGCAGAGATTAATATGAGGTACGATAAGTACATTGGACTCTAGACAACTTAACCTAGTTTATAGTGCTTTCCCATTTCCAGTTTATACTTATCATGCCCAATTCTTTATTCATAGACTGAATAGTCCTAGACTTACTCAGGCTTTATGTCTTACTCTACTTTTCTTTCATCTTCTTTTCTTTCGTTTCTTCCCCCAGGTCCATAAGGAGGGAATACTGCAGCTTGACCAGTTTTCACATCCAGCTTGAAGAGAAAGAATGTATTGCTTGGATCTTTTTTGTTTTGGACTATGGCTTTGAACCGCAATTATGGGACTTATGCAGTTTACTTGTGTTTTTATGCTTCTTTAAATAATGAAATCAAGATAGTTATGAAGATGTTATGTTTTAGAAGTATTGTAAGACAAATTATGACATGGTTTGTGTAACACGTATTTTGTTGAAATAAAAATTGCTGTTGTTTTTCGCTGTTCAAAAATATGTGTATTTATATCTGTCTTGTGTATCTGTGACTTATACTTATAAACCTCCACCAAAATTACGGCATTCCCTTTGAGAGTGACCCTAATGGAGGTGGGGTGTTTCAACTTCGTTTCGGAGCTCAGAAATGTTAGGAACACAAATTCGAGCTTTTAGCCATAGAATCCCATCATTATCAACCTGAAAACTCGAGGGCTCGCCTTTCTGAATTATCTCTCTGATCTTCTGAATGAAGTGATCATCCTTTTGAAGAGCAGATATTTTATCAATCAATGAAGTTGCAATGATAAAACTGGCGATCATTACATTCTTTCTACTTAACGCATCGGCCACGACATTGGCTTTCCCTAGAGTGTGTAGAATCTCAAAATCGTATGCTGCAAGGAACTCTAGCCAACGTTGCTGCCTCAGATTCAAGTCTTTCTGGGTGAACAGATACTTTAGCGTTGATGGTCTGTAAACAGTTCCAATTTCTCACCCAAAAGATAATGTCCCCAGATTTTCAAAGCAAATACAATGACCAACAACTCAAGATCATGAGTGACGTAGTTCTTTTCATGTAGCTTCAGCTAACAGCTATCATAAGCAACAACTTGGCCTCCTTGCATTAAAACTGCGCCAAGGCCTTCTCTAGACGCATCTGTCCAGACTTTCAAGTCCTGATTGCCGTCGATTATCGTTAACACTGGCGCCGTTGTTAATCTTAACTTTAGCTCCTCAAAAGCCTCCTCACATTCTGGAGTCCACTTGAATTTTGAGTGCTTCTTTGTAAGCTTCGTTAAGTGACTAGATATCTTCAAAAAATCTTTAACGAACTTCCGGTAATAACTAGCCAATCCAAGAAAACTTCGGACTTCTATGGGAGTACTAGGCTGTTTCCAATTTTGAATAGCGGCGATTTTACTTGGATCCACAGCAATTCCCTCTTTTGATATGACGTGGCCAAGAAACTTTACTTCATCTTGCCAGAATATACATTTGGAAAGTTTAGCTTTCAATACATTCCTTCTCAGAATTCGTAGAACCTGCTCCAAATGTTTTTCATGTTCGGCTTTTGACTTAGAGAAGATTAGAATATCGTCAATAAAAACCAGGACAAACTTATTCAAGACTCCTCTGAACACTCTATTCATTAAATTGACAAAGTATGCTGGAGCATTACATAAGCCGAACGGCATTACTAACCACTCATAGAATAAGTCTGGACCTCTGAATGCTGTCATAGGAACACACTCTTTGGCAATACAAAGCTGATGGAAACCTGTAGCTAGGTCCATCCTTGAAAATACTTGTGCCCCATTCAGACGATCCAATAAATCATCGGTTCGCGGCAATGGATATTTATTCTTTACTGTCTGCTTATTCAAGTCACGATAATCCACACATAGTCGCAGAGTACCGTCAAACTTTGGGACAAACACCACTGCTGCTCCCCAATCAGAGAAACTAGGCCTAATCAGACCCTTCCATACAAGCTGTCGAGTTTGATCATCTAGTTCTTCTTTCTCCTTTAGAGTCATTCTCCGAATAGCATGCACTACTGGCCTTGCGTTCGGAATTAAAGCGATCTTGAAATCAATTTCTCTCTGCGGAGGTAAGCTGACAACTTCTTCGAACACATCTGCATAATTCTTTACGACAGGAATATCTTTGATGAGGTCCGGAATATTCTCTGTGACTACAGGGATATTTTCTATTTGAGCAAGAGAAACATCCATAGCTGCCTAGAAGTGTTTTCTATTAGAATTCCAACCTTCACAGGGAATGGTTATATAATCACCTGATTTAATCTTCGCCTTAACGACTCTGTCGGCGCATTTAACCTCAGCTTCATATTTGGTCAACCAGTCTAATCCCAAAATAAGATCAAATTCTGTAAAATTCATGATGACCGCGATGGTAGGGAACTGATAACGAGAAAAAGAAACCAGCACCCCACAAACCCAATTGAGATCAAGGGAACCCCCAACCGGATTATGGACAGTCATTGGTTCTTTGAGCTTCTTCAAATTCAAATCCAGTTTCTTAACTGCATTCTTTGCAACAAAACTTCGCAACGCGCCGGTGTCAAACAGTACTTTAACTGGAATGTCTTTGACAGTTAGCGTGCCTTCTAAAACATCTGGCCTTTCCAGAACAGCTGAGGCTCAGAAGTTTCTACTACTTCATTTATGTGTACTGCTTCGGACTTTTCCTCTAATAGCTGGCAATTCTTCTCAATATGACCAGCCTGATGGCACTTCCGGCATTTCCTAACTTCTTGAGACTTCCTACTGGGTTTAAATCCACTCTTCATTCGTTTCTTTAAGGGTCCATAATTAATCGACAAATGCCCTTTTTGATGGCAGTTATTGCATATGGCAGTTGTTACTGGTTCTTTCTCAGATTTAACCCTTTTTCTCTTGGCACTGGGCTTCTTACTGACCTCAGGATTATCAGTTTCAGACTCACCATTATTACTAGAACTGACTTCCTCTTCGTAATGCAACATACCTTTCTTGTCGGGATCCTCATACTGGTAAGCCATGAATATCATTTCTGAAAAAGGAAGCTTTACATGACCCATTACTCTATTCTGGTATTTTCTTTGCCGGCCATGAATAAACCTCAGATTCATCCCCTTCGGATTTTGAATTAGATGAGGGGAAAAGTGAGAAAGTTCGTTGAATTTCTTATGATATTCTAGGATGGTTATATCTCCTTGTATCAGATAAGAGAATTCATCACATAGCCGCTCAGTTGCTTCAGGAGGAGTAAATCTTTGTAGGAAAATCTCTTTGAATCTATTCCAGGTGATATCACCTTCTGGATTATCTTTGATGATTGTTTCCCACCAGATTAAAGCTTCTTCTTTGAGCGCCCAAGATGCCACTAATCTTTTCTGATCATCTCTCAACTGGATACGTTCAAAAATTCTTTCGACAGAACTCATCCAAGCTTGAGTCTGAATTATAGATTCATTGCCCGAGAATTGTGCTCCGCCCAGATTTCAATATCTCTTTAATAGAGCCTCTAGATCTAGTTCTGCATTCCACCTATTTCTGACACTCATTTTCTAGTACTTCTGCAAATAGCAGATCAAGTGTCAAGTCATAGAAAAGATATTTCAAAACATAGGGACATATACTTGAATGCAAATGTGTGTATCGGGGTGTATTTCATTCTGCTATACTTATACTAGGATATTACTGATCCTATCTGTAATGAGTTATTCGTCCTAGAACACTACTGGTTCTATTTGTGACGAGTTCGTTAATATGTTATATTCCAGCACTAAGCTTAACCAAAGCTCTGATACCACGATGTGACGACCCCAAACCCCATACTAACGGTGTTAACGGTAATCATTGGAATATAACACATAAATAGATAATAGCAGAACAGAAATAAAAAAATACATATGATAATGAACAAATAATCACTGGATAAACAATAATCATCAGAGTTACACAGTACATAGGATCATACTTAGTACAAATACAGTTCAGCTATACATAAATGTCTACAGCGGAAAACAAACATAATATGTACAATAGGAGCTGAACAGCATAAAAAGAGATAAATGATAGAATCCATCTTCAGCTCCAGCTATCCAGAAAGAGCCAGCTAAAATCTAAATACAAGGCTGCCCGTGTAGAAAAAGAGGCACCCGAGTTTGCAATTGAAACAAACTACGAGTCAGTTATGGGACTGGTATGAGAAATCTACTTAACACATTATATAATTTAGCTAATCACAGGACCACGCCACTTTCACGGAACGGGTTTACTCCATTGGATTGTCAGTGCTTTAAAACAAGTAAATCTTTAAAACATCGCAATGCTTTTTATAAAAATGAAGCCATTATAAGACTCAGTTCCCATCACACAATGCAACGCAAACCGGAGGATAGAGTTTTACCTTATAATGGCCAAAATATGATTGATACGAATAAAACAAAAGCATTTGATATTATCACTAGTGTTTATATGTTTTCAAAAACAATTTCAACCATAACCATCAATCATAAACGGCATGGGTACCATATATCATGTCGCCATATATATATACAATCAAAACCGCATGGTGTCATATTTGGAAATTGGATTTCCATCCTGAACCAAGGAAAAAGATAGTCCTTTCTGAAATCGATACGCTCTAGCCCGTGTCTCAGGACCCAGACACAGGTGGGCCCTTGGATCGTCAAGGTTAGTCCACCGATGTGGATTAAAATGCCTGAACATTGTGTTTCCCCGCCCTTTGGGGTGTCAATGAGCCAACGAATGGCTCCATCGGCTTCACATAGTCACCGATATATCCGAGGCGCCTCGCAACAGCAACAACCACATAGGTGAAAATAATATAAATGTCATCCAGTTTAAGCACTGACACCACCTCTAGCTAGAAGGAAACGCATGCCCTCCCCGAGGTCCTCTCCTGTTTCTGGTTCATACCGGGGTGTGAGGCTCGCGAATTAACGTTATGCACAAAGCTACGCCACACAGGCGGTGCTTTGATCTTCAACCACAAGACTTCTCTTTTCAACAGAAGCCCTGATCACTGCATCTTAGCATGCCACATAGGAAATTCACACCATGCAACTGATGGCTATCGATCACACAGAATGAATTCCAATGTCAGACACACAGTCCATTTGCAAGTCCGTTCTGGGTCTAAACGAAACCGGAGGCACTATATACCTCGCATACCCATCGATCTCCACGTACGTCTGGACGATCACCACTCATTATCCATATTTCGGGATGCCTCCCAATCAGGACATCAGTTACCATCCAAACGAGGTGAAGATCTCCGGTCTTCAACCATCGTCTTCATCTTCGACTTCTTATCGTCGATTCAGTTATTCAGAATGGGATAAACTCGGTCTTTCTGAGCAACTCACGTATATAATAAACAAGTGCTACACAAACACAACATACGCCTCATTGTAATTCGTCAGTCACTAACCGTAAATCAGTAAGAGAACGGTTTCCCAAATATTAACCCCGAAGGCCGAAACTAACATCAGATCAAAACCCAGGAAACCATTCGACTTAGCTAACCTTCAGTTGGTTTCTAAATTTCACATTACATATCGTTTATAATATTTTATAATGATTTATCGCTTTTTTTATTTATTTAAAAATAGCCAATTTATTCAAATGACACTTCAGGCCATAACGCGACCGTGGAACTGTTTTTCTTCAGATTTGATTTACACATGTCTGAAAATCTAACCGTTGGATCTTCACAAATTTTGTATCATTAGAAAGATCTTTTCAAAACTAATCCAACGGTTTCAGTTCGGGGGAAATCCGACGGTCGGATCTCCCGATACAATCGTTTGAAGTTTCGATTTAAAATACGAATTGCAGTGCCGTTATTCGGTTTAATTTAATTATATATATATAATCGATTCTGGCGCTGTTTTTCTTCATATTTAAATTAAACATTCCAGACAATCCAACCGTTGGATCTTTACAAAGTTGGTGCCGTTGGAAAGATATTTCCACAGGAAACCCAACGGTTTCGCTTTCGGGAAAATCCGATGGTCAGATCTCCCGCACTAATCGTTTGAAATCACGGTTTCAAAACACGAACTACAGCTTCGTTATTCGATTTATTTTAATTATATATATATATATACATATATATATATATATATATATAACCGATTCTTCGATTTCAAAACCATATTCTTTTCATACCTTTGATAAAAATGATATTTTTATCCAACCGACATTTATTTCAACACTTCACTATTTTTAACAAATCATGTATATGATAAAAATGTGTTTTTTATTGTAAAATAATTTATTTCAAAACCCGACTATTTTATATAGTTCATATTGATGATAGAAATATGATTTTTATTATAAATCAATTTATTTCAAAACACGAATACCATTCAACACATGAATTTGTATTCAACACATGAATTTTTTCTATAGTTCGTATATATATAATAAAAAGGTGATTTTTATATTTAAAACAATTTATTTAAAACACGAATACCATTCAACACAAGAATTTCTATTCAACGAATGAATTTCTATTCAACACATGAATGTTTTCTATAGTTTATATATATAATAAAAAGGTGATTTTTATATTTAAAACAATTTATTTAAAACACGAATACCATTCAACACATGAATTTCTATTCAACGAATGAATTTCTATTCAACACATGAATGTTTTCTATAGTTTATATATATACAATAAAAAGGTGATTTTTATATTTAAAACAATTTATTTAAAACACGAATACCATTCAACACATCAATGTTTTCTATAGTTTATATATATATACAATAAAAATGTGATTTTTATTGCAAAACAATTTATTTCAAAACACGACTATTTTATATAGTTCATATAGATGATAAAAATATGATTTTTATTATGAAACAATTTATTTCAAAACACGAATGTCGTTCAATACATGAATTTCTATTCAACACACGAATATAGTTTCAACACATGAAAATAATTCTAACACATGAATATCATTCAAAATTTCGGCAGCATAACGGCAGGGTAGTTAAAACCGGGACCGTCCCTAGTACGGCTCCTCGCTCTACCTGAAAGCCTCGCAGCTTTTGACAATGGGGATTTCATGCATCCAATTGGCACGCTGGCGGCATGTATTTTTTTTCCTTTTTCACAAACTAATCGTATGTGGTTTCAACCAAATAATTCTCAACCACAAATGGGTATTTTTCAACCACAATCAATCAATTTCAACCACAAACAATTCAAATCAACCATTCGCTATCAACCAATTTTCACACCAATCACAACCAATAAATATCGTCCATGGTTTGTGGACGAGGGGTGTGTATATATATATATATATATATAAGTATATTTCACTTCCATTTCAGCACATATATAATTTTTACAACGCATATATAGCTTATACATCGAACGTACAACTTATTCAACGCTTATACATGTGGTGTACAACGCTTATATAACTCATACATCGACTATATAATTTATATATCGTCGTTTTCCATATCGTTTTTAATTTAGAAAGCTCACATTGGGTTCCACTCCACCAAAAATAGCAGAAGGCTCAGAAAAATATGCGATCTCTTCTAGAATGTAGAAGACGTGCACATGAGTCCACTGTCTCTTGTTTCACTGAATTTCGTCAACAAACGAAAAAGATATGATTTTTACAGTGAAATCAAAAACTGTAGCGCTTTAAAGTGCTATAATATAGTTTATTTTAAAATAGCCGTATACCTCTATGATGGGTTCGAAACTAGGTTTTGATTTATCTTCGAATCCGTGTAGCTATTCGTCGATCGACCTTTGCAGCGTCGGAGGGGGAGGTGAGGCGCACCTGCGCGCAGCGGTGGGGCTCACTTGGTGGTCGGGTCTGACAGCGGCGGCGGTTGGAAATTCGAAACTTTCAAGCTCGAATTCTCCCCTAATTCTGAACGAAAAAAATACAAACTATATATGGATTTGAATATCTCAAGGAGCTCTACAAATTTCCCAACTGGAGTGTTTGATTTTGATGCGTGGATTGATCAGAAAATGAATGGGAAAGATGGAAGGGCTTCCGTCGTCGATCGGGGGTGTGGAGAGAGAGAAAGGCTGATGTGGACAAATGAGATATTTTCTTATATTTATAAAATTTTAAAAATCCAAAAATACCCCTTATCTCTTACGAACACCAATTCAAACCCAATGACTGTCGTCCTCAGTGTTTTACCCCCATTCCGAACACAACGGGATATATTTCGTAGGCCCATTCGACTGTTTCAATCGGTTTTCCTTCAAATTAAAATATAAAATATAAAATATTTAATTTGAATGTACATTTCAATTTGCCGGGACCACATATTGATTCTAAAAATTCCCTAAAAATAAATCTAGCTATGTTTTGACGATACGGTCCCAACAAAACTAGTTTCGATGAATTCTAAGACTGTTTGTAAAATGGCCCTTTTCTGGTCGATCCAATTTAATAGAAATCGACCAAACACATTTTCCTTTGCCACGCTCACATACTAGCTTCAAAAATTATGAAATTTGAAACCTAGAAATAAATTAACATCCTAGATTCAACAAAAGTGGTTTCGTCGAATTCCGAGGTCGTTTGCAAAATAGCCATTTTCACGGGCTATATAAACTCTATAGCAACGTTTCTGAAAATTCAATTAGCCATAACTTTTGCTTTCCGCTCTGAAACTTCAATTTTTCAGATTCGTTAGAAAGATATTCACTAACAGATTAAATATTTTTGGTTTCACTAAAATCCGTTTTGTTTTGCACCCGGTACAGTCAGTCAAAGTTTGAAATGAAAATTTGAAATTACCGCGTCATTTCAGGCCTTGTTTATAGTTCAAAGTAATTATATTTATTTTCAAATGTCGATTCAAACTTACTTTTTGTCTTTATTAATTAAAATATTTATTTTAATTATTTTAAATTCACTAAAATAGCCAATTTAAATTTTTTACATTGGTTCAGATTTTCCGGGTCGTTACAATAGGCAAGTGAGCAAGGATTAATATAGTGATTTATAACTGAGATTTACTGTCTGTAAGAAACAATTAAATGGAATTATTTAAATTAATTATATTATTGATTAATTTAAATAAAAGACTATTTGGAACTGGTTAACAAGATAACAGTGTTTTGAATTGACGAAGTCAACCATTTTAACTGAACTGATTATTAAATCAGTTTGTTTTGAATTACTCTAATGAAATAGTTTAACAAATATTTGTTTTTAATTTTAATAAGAGTTTAAAAAGAAATTTATCATTTATTCAGTAAATAAAGAGGTTAACCAAGTATACGGTAGTTAATGGTGAAGTAAATTATTAATTTAATTAATAATAATTGAAGAGTTTACCATTTAAATGAAATCCATTTATGAAAGTAAATCAAGTTTGAAATGAAATCGAATTGAATTGTGAAAGGAGTTTATGAACGAGTTTTATAGTAAAAACCAATCTTTTTGTAACGAAGTTATAAAAAGGATATTAAGCGAACGTGATAGCTTAAATTAAATATTTATTGAATATTTGAAGTTAGAAAAAGGGAATTTAGAAATTGGGAAATGGTATGAAATAAGGAAGTGAGATTTATTCCGAGGTTCGGAATGTGATATTCCGAAGTTCGGAATGTTAAGCGGAGTTGAGAGTATAAGAAGTAAAATATTTTGGAAATTGCAATGAATATAAATTATCGTAAATGATTTACAAACGATTTTGTAAATGGATGTTAGGAGTTGAAATGTAATTGAAACATTTGTTGTCGATAATAATTTACAAATGGGATTTGTAAATGAAGTGAGAGATCTGAAAAAAAATGAATTTGTAATAATTGTTACAAATAATAAATTGTTCTATTTGATTTATAAACTAAGGATCTTTAAAAAGGATCGCTATGTGATTTTAGACAATGCATAAGTTGTCGTAATCATTTGAAAAGGTATAATAAAATGAATGTTAAGAATTTGGAAATGAAATCTGTAACGTTTGGTACAGATGATAAATGAAGTGTTTTGTAATGACCCGGATTTTTAGCGACTTTGGTTATCGACATAAACTCGTTGTCGAAAACCAAAACATCGAAAAATCCTGGTAATTAGTGAAAGAAATTAGAGGGTGAGAATAGATAAGATAGAAAGTTAGAATAGAAGAACAAAAGAAGAACTTACATCATCAGAGTAACATGAATCTCACAACAGAACGAACAACATATAATATATAACATAACTTTGAAATATAACAGTTATGTATACAATAGCACTTATCAGAGTACAACACTTACAACACAGCAGAAATAAACTATAGCTATATGATCAAGAAGCCTCCTGCTCCAGCTCTTCAAGTATATCTGTAAATCCCGACTACTTGACTGCCCGTACAAATTTAGGCACCCAAGAGTTTAGGGAAAACAACAAAGTAAACTCCGGGTCAGTCATGGGACTGGTGTGAGTAAAATAGTTTAACACAGTTTAACAGATATATGATATCTCATAAGACCACGCCGTGAATACGGAACGGGTTTTTCCCTTATGAGAATCCAACATCTTTGACAAGCAATATCATTCTGATATTATAATAATGTCTAAGTACAAATATATATCAATCTAGCAGAAACGTTTTCATCTAACGTTCTACATATATAGTATATAATCAAAACCGCAAGCACGTATTGGGTAATGGGTTTCCAACTATGACAAGGTATGGAACCACCTTTCGCTAGTGTACCTCTAGAGAGGAATACACTGGGTTCAACAAGAACATCTTGCAACCCGGCCACAAATGACCGACCACTCATTTCGCTTGAGTGTATCGAATGTATATCACCAACGGTTGGGATCAGCAACCGTTTCCCGAATGGGACAACATCAACAATAGATTTTTAGAAGTAAATGAAACTCTAGATCAGGTGATTATACACCCTAATAGGTGCGACCTACATAGCCATGCTACCTGCCCGATTTCTGTCATTTACCGGTTGATGAGGCTAGAAGCTACGCTTTATCATCAGGTCAGATTCACTTCGAATGCCACATTGTCAGATCCATCGAAAATCACTAATTGACGTCTACAACAGTACATTACGTGTTAGCTAAAGAAGTTTCCTTCTCCGCTTTCACTCTTGGTACGGTTGAAGAAATCAATGCATGTGACCTTTCTGGAAATAATCTGTGATTTAACTATCAACGTTAAAATGGTCAAAACTTCGATAGTCTGTGATTTAACTATCAAAGAAAACAGGTGTGCAAACAACGATATTATTTCCAGATGGAAATTATATCGAACATACATCATTTAACATTTATCCTTTAGTTCATTTTTCATCTCCTCTTTCCCTATATTCAACATTTTCTATTTTCTAATGTTTTAGAAAATATATTTATTAACACTGGAAACATTCCATTCCTTGTTTTCTGTATTAGAAAACATTTCTGATTCTTGTTTTGGAAAACATTTCCAAAACTCCAACGTTTGGATTAAGCAGATGGTTTAGATAAAACATTGCTATACCAACTCAAAACATTTCCTTTTATTACTAAATTCACTTTACCGTCCTTTACTGCCGAAACATACCCATTCCTTAGTTAAAGCGAAGCCAATCAAGTTGGGGTAGAACTACCTCTCTGACCTTAACTGAACAACACTTCTAACCTTGAAATAGGCAAAGTTCACTTTATATTTCTTTAACTAACTTCCTTACTTAACCTTTCTTTCGTATAATTATATTCGATTAACTCTTTTCAATTTACTCTATTCACTTAACTCCTGTCAAATAAACTAGATTCGATAACTCCTCTAACTCTATTTGAATAAACTATATTCGATTAACTCCTCTAACTCTATTCAAATACTCCTATTTAGTTAACTTAACTCGATTGCTTAATCTTGATAACTCAACTTGATAACCTAACTTGATTATCTTAACTTGATAACTTAATCTTGATAACTCAACTTGATAACCTAACTTGATTACCTTAACTTGATAACTCAAATTGACTAACTTAACGCGCTAACTCAATTTGAATAACTTAACTTGATTATCTTAACTTGATAACTCAGATTGACTGATTCGACTTGGCTAACCCACTTGATTAACTCGACTTGGCAAACCCACTTTGTTAACTCATTTGACTAGGTTTGACTAACTCTTTTACTATGGTTCGACTAACTCATTTGATTAGGTCCGACTAACTCTTTTGACTTGGTTCGACTAACTCTTTTACCATGGTTCGACTGACTCTACTCGTTTAACTCGACTAACCTGACTCGACTAGCCATATTTGTTTAACTCGACTAACTTTCGAATACCATATTCGATTTACTATCTTTCGAATACCATATTCGATTTATTTGTTTCGAATAACTAAATTCGATTAACTCCTTCGAATACTAAATTCGATTAACTTCACTTCGAATAACTAATTCGATTATCTCCTTTCGAATAACACTCCGATTAACCCCCATTGATTTAACTCTTATTCAAATAACTTATATTTGAATAACTCTATTCTATTTGACTCTAGTCGAATGACCCAAATCGATTTAACTCTATTTGTTTTAACCCTAATCGATTAACTCATTTGTATAACTCTTTCTTTTATTAACTCCTGTCAAATTTTCCTTTTTATAACCCTATTTATTTTTCCAAATGAATATTCCTTTATTCTATTTGTTTACTAAATAAATATTCCTTTATCCTATTTATTTTCTAAATAAATATTTCTCTTTTATAATATCCTTCTGATATTATAAATACTTTAAATCTCAATCTATTTCCTTTTATAAAATTGGTTGATTTTATAAAATTCCTTTATTCTATTTATTCACTAAATAAATATTCCTTTGATTAAATCATATTTATTTAACAAATAAATATTCCTTTATCCTATTTATTTAAACAAATAAATATCTCCTTTTAATTCTATTTATTCTAACAAATAAATATTTCCATTATTCTAATTGTAAATGTTTCCACAAATATTTCCTTTGGTTTCCTATTTGTAAATGTCTTACAAATATTCCTCCTCCTATTTGTTTTACAAATAATTTCCTTTATTATTTGTTTAACAAATATATTTCCTTTTAATTTGATAATCAAATATAATTCTTTTATCAAAATCCTTTTTCTTATATATAAAATCCAGTGATTTTATATAAATAAATCATTTTCAAAATATACTTTTGAAAATCTTCTTTCTACATTCTGGTATTTTCTTATGGTATTTAACACACCATATAACAACAATAAATATCGTCCAAACACACAAAATCAACGTCTGATTATATATAACATTACATATCACAATATATAAATCACAGTAAAATAAATGTTGAGGAATCCAGTTGGATTCCTTCAACCTGTCTCCCTGCATCACAAATGTTAAACAATATAGGTAACATCACTTTCAGTTCCATATGATATATTCTGTTAAACAGAATCAATATAAAAATTCAACTAACTGACTAGCAGTTCAATCAAACAATCAACACATAATATATCAGACAATTTCTAATAGTTCTAAAAATACAACATGAAATTATAAACTGTTTAGAGTTGGTGAGATTAACTCACACTGGACTGTCATCGTTATATAACGATAATTGTCGCTTGATTTCGATTGTACAATTTATTTCGCCATAAATTGTAATGGGCTCGGATTCACTCCCGGTCAGTCTCATTGTGTTGCTCCCGTCCATACAATCCAAACGCAAAATTACCATTCGTCAATCTGATATCATATGGACAAGTTATACAAAATACAAGTCAGAACTAATTTAATTTAAAATAAAACTAGTTAAAATGTTTGATGGGCTTTACCCTTTCATCCCCGACCCAATACCCTATACCCACGCCCAATACCGTATAACTAGTTCTTCCCCAAATCCACAGGCAACCTGTCGCTCCCAGTATTAGCTCATGCCAACGCCGATCCTTCAAGCGACCACATCTCCTTATCTACTCCATGATTTCCCAAACCGAAAACACTAGCATCTCCACCTTGGAATCCCCTTTCCACGCATCCCCTTTCCCACACATTCGAACGCCATCTAGACATCGCGACGTCCAGGTCTTCCGCCCATCTACAGTGGTACGAGCGACGGTTTTCACTTTCGAATCCCCCAAAATCTCCACAACTGCTACAAAATCCAACCACGAATCCAAAACAAACAACCACAATCCAAACGAACGCCTCTGCTTCATCGATTTGCCAACCCTAGTTGTTGCGCTCGATATTGAGCATCGCAAAAAGGGAATCGAACAGCTTCAAATGGGTGTCACGAGGAAGCTTACTCATTGCTGAGTCCATTTCTAAGCTCGAAGAAATTTATAGGAATTTCTTTGTATTTGATTGAATTTATTGAAGATTTGAAATGTTTACTGAAAGGAGAAAAACATGACGGCGGATTTTTCTGAAGTTGAATTTAGGTTTACGAATGGTGTAGTGCATTATATAGTGGATAACTTGGCTTGTTGGAGGATCCTTGTCCACCCATCCTTTTTATTTCTTTGATTTTATATTTGTTTTAGCCTTCTAAAAATCACAGTGACTACATATGATACCTAAAAATCATGAAAACTGAAACGCTGCTAGAGTTTGACATTACGAACCCAACGAAACTGGTTTCGTCAAATTCTGACTTCGTATGCTCAAACAGTGTATTTTTAACTGTCAAAATATCGACTGTTTCTCACTCTAAAAATCCGTACGACCACACAGTGACTCTAAAAATCACAAAACTGGAAATCTAACACTAATTTGACATTACGAATCCAACAAAATTGGTTTTGTCGAATTCTGAGGTCGTATGAAAAACTGGTTATTTTTAAAGCTTTAAATGACCTATTTAAATATATAAATATATTTAAATATAAATAAATTAAATATAAATAAATTTATATTATCATATATACTCATAGTGGAATACCCTACAGCTCTAGAATATTCCTATATGAATTTCCAACTCGATATTCACTTCTGGGTCAACCCGATATTCGATTTATATTAAAATTCCTTTTTAAAATATAAATAATTCCTTTATAAATTATAAAGGAATTCCACAGCGACTTTTCTAAAATTTGATTTGGACATCTCTCAAAATCTACACAATGAAATCCTGATTTTTCTCTTCCAGTAGAAAGATATACTCCACCAGCTCCACACGTTTCTTGTTTCGCAGAAATCCGATTTAAAACGAATCCTGTATATTCAGTTGAAGTTCGAATCGCCAATTTACGAACTACAGCGCCATTTCGAGCTCGATTTTAATTATATTATAATTCTACGTTCAAACTATCGTTTATATAATATATTCGTTATTCAAATTCAATTCCAAGCTGAATTAAATATCATAGATGATCCAGTTCACACCATATCGCCATATCAGCCAATTCTGATTATTTCAAAATTAAATATATTATTTAATTTAATATTTTAAATTAAATATTCACCATTATTAAATTCCACGACCATGAAATCCTTTTAATCACCTTTTAAATAATTAAATAAATTAATTATAATACCTCTGCCAATGCGGGTCATTACAATCTTTCCCACTTAAAATAATTTTGTCCTCGAAATTGCTAAGGTAGAGAACGACCCTACTAACTGGTTAGAACTTATTTGTTCACTTATTAACTTCAGTTTCAACTGAACCAATTTAATTTCAATTAAATTATTTATTCATTCTTATCAACGAAAATTTCCAAAAATCCTGAAAATTTTCTAACACTTTAACTCTTCGAAAAATTTCGCCAGCACCTCCTTTGTACTGGTCAATATCTCGAACTCCAACTCGCCTCTCTGGGCCATCTCCAACCCAAAAGAAAATCAAACAGCCAAGCGGCTTGCCAATTCGGCTCATAAATCTTATATCCAATAGAAATATAAACTTGTACCTTTTTGTCGGCATATCATTATATCCCTTCCACCTGTTATCAATTCAGCATATACCAATGTTATGCCAATCAAACTCCAAATCATTTTTTATCTCCAACACAACCATTCGCTTATATCCAAGCCAAATCCCATTTCAATTCAAGTTCAATTCTTGATTTTAAATTCCTTAACTCCTCAATCCAATACCATTTCGGATTCTAATTTCACAAATCCAATCTTATTCGATTTCAATTCAACTTCAGTTACCACTTAAATGACTTTACTTTAATTCAAATCTGCTTTCACAAATTTTTGTTAAATTTGTTTTTAATTTAAACAGTCTTTCCCTGGGAGTTTTTTAAATAGTTTACTCTTTTCAAAAATCAAATTTTCCTTTTTGAAATTCAACTGAGCCCATAATCAATATTTCATTAGTTAAATCACTTCTCTATTTCTTTATCAATATTTGTTAACCAAATATTTTCAATAACCATATTGGCCTTTTATGTTATTTGGAAAACATTTCCGAATATCGCCTTCCTTTATTTTCTAAACTTTTAGAAAATATATGCTATTTATAATTGAAAAATATTCCAATTACTTATTTTCTTTTTCGATCTCGTTTATTTCTATTACTTAGGAAATATTCATTATTCTATTTCCAAGTTTACATTTATTTGGGTTAAAATGGATGTTGTGTAAAACATCGTTACGACAACCCAAATACTATATTCAACTAACTCTTATTCAACATTGATCTTCGAGCCTGAAATCTTACTATTTATTGTTAATAATGAAATCAATCAAGTTGGGGGTATAACTACCTCTCAGACCTTGACTGAATAACATTTATAATGTCAAAACAGATATGACTACTTACTCGAATAACCAATACCATACAACTACTTATTCACTTTTAAACACATATACACTTTCTCTTTCTATTCTTACTAGATTTTATTCTTTGTCTTCCTTTTTGATTTTACTATTCTATTTCTAAGTTTGTTTCCTTATCGACTTATATATATATATATATCGATACGTTGATTTCTAACTATCAAATTATCTTAAAAATATTCTAACTCCATAAATTCTCGGAAAAAATCGCCATAACCTCCTTTGTATCGGGAGCATCGGGATATTTCAAATAGCCTCCCATGGCCCTCACCAATCCAAAAGAAAAAGAAAAAGCCAAGCGGCTTGCTGATACGGCGCATAAAATCTCATATATGAATTAAATACGTACCTTTTTGTCGACCATTCTATTTATTTCACTTCTATACTTTATTCCAAACCTGTCTCCTGTATCTATACCTGCCCAATCTATTTTAACTATACCAATCATTTTTAACTCAATTTGTGTAATTAAATTTGTTACTTAACTCTTTAGTCTATTTCACTTTCTATTTATCCAAATCTATTTCACTTCTATTATTCAAATCTATATTATAAAACCCATTTGAATTTCTATATTCAAATTCTATATTATAAATCCCTTTTGAATTCCTATTTCACTTCTCTTATATTCAAATCCCATTTTGAAATTCAACACAACTTGTCTTTTCCAAAACAAATTCAAAAGCAAAATCTTTTGTAGCAATCCGTCACTTAGCAACTTGAAAATGAGCACTGATGATGACGCGATTCATCATCAGGGTTATTTCCCAGTTATCAAGTGAGTTCAATACTATATTACTTTCAAAACCATTTCTAAACACTTCTATTTTGGAATTAGTTCAAAATATCATATGCAATGCTTTAAACACATTTAAAATCTCCCAGGATTTTAAAATTCTCATATCTTAATTCAAATCCACTTCAAACACTTATTCCTATTTCCAGAATTTTAATTCAATTTCTATTTCAAATTCAGATTAAATTCATTTCGTAACACCTATACGAATTTTGATTGGTTATATATATATAACCATTTTACTTTTATAATCTTACTCGATTATAATAACAACCAATATATCCAATATATTATAATTTTGATATATATATCTTTTCTATATCATGATATACCTTGGGTAAACTTATTTTAATTTACCCTCTTTTCAAAACATATCGTGTCGGTTCATCGTATTCAAGTGTTTAGTAACTCCTACCGATACAATGGATCAAACTACTTGACCAGAATCCATAAACAACTTAACCAATAAATCTCCATAATATAAAATAAATTTTTATATCAAATACAAATACGTTCACTCGTATATATACACTCAACTCAATCTAGGGTATTACTAACCCTATCTCTACCAAGTCACGCCACAGAGCCAAGGTAATTCTTAACTTAAGCTCTGATACCAACTGTAATGACACGGATTTTTAGCGACTTTGGTTATCGACATAAACTCGATGTCGATAACCAAAACATCGAAAAATCCTGGGAATTAGTGAAAGAAATTAGAGGGTGAGGATAGATAAGATAGAAACTTAGAATAGAAGAAGAACTTACATCAACAGAGTAACACGAATCTTACAGCGGAACGAACAACATATAATTTATAACATAACTTTGAAATATAACAGTTATGTATACAATAGCACTTATCAGAGTACAACACTTACAACACAGCAGAAATAAACTATAGCTATATGATCCAGAAGCCTCCTGCTCCAGCTCTTCAAGTATATCTGTAAGTCCCGACTACTTGACTGCCCGTACAAATTTAGGCACCGAAGAGTTTAGGGAAAACAACAAAGTAAACTCCGGGTCAGTCATGGGACTGGTGTGAGTAAAATAGTTTAACACAGTTTAACAGATATATGATATCTCATAAGACCATGCCGTGAATACGGAACGGGTTTTTCCCTTATGAGAATCCAACATCTTTGACAAGCAATATCATTCTGATATTATAATAATGTCTAAGTACAAATATATATCAATCTAGCAGAAACCCTTTCATCTCACGTTCTACATATATAGTATATAATCAAAACCGCAAGCACGTATTGGGTAATGGGTTTCCAACTATGACAAGGTATGGAACCACCTTTCGCTAGTGTACCTCTAGAGAGGAATACACTGGGTTCAACAAGAACATCTTGCAACCCGGCCACACATGACTGACCACTCATTTCGCTTCAGTGTATCGAATGTACATCACCAACGGTTGGGATCAGCAACCGTTTCCCTAATGAGACAGCATCAACAAAAGATTTTTAGAAGTAAATAAAACTCTAGATCAGGTGATTATACACCCTAATAGGTGCGACCTACATAGCTATGCTACCTGCCCGATTTCTGTCATTTACCGGTTGATGAGGCAAGAAGCTACGCTTTATCATCACATCAGATTCACTTCGAATGCCATATTGTCAGATCCATCGAAAATCACTAATTGACGTCTACAACAGTACATTACGTGTTAGCTAAAGAAGTTTCCTTCTCCGCTTTCACTCTTGGTACGGTTGAAGAAATCAATGTACGTGAGCTTTCTGGAAATACTCTGTCATACATTCATCCATACAAGTTATCCTCATTCACTTAGAATGTCACATCGTCATACCCACCAAATCACAAATTGATTTCCTCAAAAATACAACGGGTATAGAGCTAAGAGAAAAGAATTCCTCTGCCACCAACGTATATACGTTTGAAGAGATCAACTTACGCGATCTATTGGATATACTTTGTCAGACCTTCGTCCATACAAGTTGTCCTGGGACTGGACAAACCGAAGGCACTATTCAGTATATCCATCTTAGTTACTGTTATTTAAGACTTATACAACAGCCCTTGCACTTTACTCCGCCTTCAATTATCTTTGGCATATATGATTCGCAACGCTTATGCCAATACAGAGTGGTTCTCTGGATGATAATCCAACCGGTCTCTCCATATTAACAACGTTAAAATGGTCAAAACTTCGATAGTCTGTGATTTAACTATCAAAGAAAACAAGTGTGCAAACAACGATATTATTTCCAGATAGAAATTATATCGAACAAACATCATTTGAAATTTATCCTTTAGTTCATTTTTCATCTCCTGTTTTACTATATTCAACATTTGCTATTTTCTAATGTTTTAGAAAATATATTTATTAACACTGGAAACATTCCATTCCTTGTTTTCTGTATTAGAAAACATTTCAGATTCTTGTTTTGGAAAACATTTCCAAAACTCCTACGTTTGGATTAAGCAGATGATTTAGATAAAACATCACTATACCAACTAAAAACATTTCCTTTAATTACTATATTCACTTTACCATCCTTTACTGCCGAACCATACCCATTCCTTAGTTAAAACGAAGCCAATCAAGTTGGGGTAGAACTACCTCTCTGACCTTAACTGAACAACACTTCTAACCTTGAAATAGGCAAAGTTCACTTTATATTTCTTTAACTAACTTCCTTACTTAACCTTTCTTTCGAATAATTATATTCGATTAACTCTTTTCAATTTACTCTATTCACTTAACTCCTGTCGAATAAACTAGATTCGATAACTCCTTTAACTCTATTTGAATAAACTATATTCGATTAACTCCTCTAACTCTATTCGAATACTCCTATTTAGTTAACTTAACTCGATTGCTTAATCTTGATAACTCAACTTGATAACCTAACTTGATTATCTTAACTTGATAACTTAATCTTGATAACTCAACTTGATAACCAAACTTTATTATCTTAACTTGATAACTCAAATTGACTAACTTAACGCGCTAACTCAATTTGAATAACTTAACTTGATTATCTTAACTTAATAACTCAAATTGACTGATTCGACTTGGCTAACCCACTTGATTAACTCGACTTGGCAAACCTACTTTGTTAACTCATTTGACTAGGTTCGACTAACTCTTTTACTATGGTTCGACTAACTCATTTGATTAGGTCTGACTAACTCTTTTGACTTGGTTCGACTAACTCTTTTACCATGGTTTGACTAACTCTACTCGTTTAACTCGACTAGCCATATTTGTTTAACTCGACTATCTTTCTAATACCATATTCGATTTACTAACTTTCGAATACCATATTCGATTTATTCGTTTCGAATAACTAAATTCGATTAACTCCTTCGAATACTAAATTCGATTAACTCCACTTCGAATAACTAATTCAATTATCTCCTTTCGAATAACACTATCCGATTAACCCCCTTTGATTTAACTCTTATTCAAATAACTTATATTCGAATAACACTATTCGATTTGAATCTACTCGAATGACCCAAATCGATTTAACTCTATTTGTTTTAACCTTAATCGATTAACTCATTTGTTTGACTCTTTCTTTTATTAACTCCTGTCAAATTTTCCTTTTTATAACCCTATTTATTTTTCCAAATGAATATTCCTTTATTCTATTTATTTACTAAATAAATATTCCTTTATCCTATTTATTTTCTAAATAAATATTTCTCTTTTATAATATCCTTCTGATATTATAAATACTTTAAATCTCAAACTATTTCCTTTTATAAAATCGGTTGATTTTATAAAATTCCTTTATTCTATTTATTCACTAAATAAATATTCCTTTGATTAAATCATATTTATTTAACAAATAAATATTCCTTTATCCTATTTATTTAAACAAATAAATATCTCCTTTTAATTCTATTTATTCTAACAAATAAATATTTCCATTATTCTATTTGTAAATGTTTCCACAAATATTTCCTTTGATTTCCTATATGTAAATGTCTTACAAATATTCCTCCTCCTATTTGTTTTAAAAATAATTTCCTTTATTATTTGTTTAACAAATATATTTCCTTTTAATTTGATAATCAAATATTTTTCTTTTATCAAAATCCTTTTTCTTATATATAAAATCCAGTGATTTTATATAAATATATCATTTTCAAAATATACTTTTGAAAATCTCCTTTCTACATTCTGGTATTTTCTTATGGTATTTTACACACCATATAACAACGATAAATATCGTCCAAACACACAAAATCAACGTCATATTATATATCACATTATATATCACAATATATAAATCACAGTAAAATAAATGTTGGGGAATCCAGTTGGATTCCTCCAACCTGTCTCCCTGCATCACAAATGTTAAACAATATAGATAACATCACTTTCAGTTCCATATGATATATTCTGTTAAATAGAATCAATATAGAAATTCAACTAACTGACTTGCAGTTCAATCAAACAATCAACACACAGTAAATCAGACAATTTCTAATAGTTCTAAAAATACAACATGAAATTATAAACTGTTTAGAGTTGGTGGGATTTACTCACATTGGACTATCATCGTTATATAACAATAATTGTCGCTTGATTTTGATTGGACAATTTATTTCACCATAAATTGTAACGGGCTCGGATTCACTCCCGGTCAGTCTCATTGTGATGCTCCCGTCCATACAATCCCAACGCAAATTTACGGTTTGTCAATCTGATATCGTATGGAGAAGTTATACAAAATACAAGTCGGAACTAATTTAATATAAAATAAAACTAGTTAAAATGTTTGATGGGCTTTACCCTTTCATCCCCGGCCCAATACCCTATACCCAAGCCCAATACCGTATAACTAGTTCTTCCCCAAATCGACAGGCAACCCGTCGCTCCCAGTATTACCTCGTGCCAACGCCGATCCTTCAAGCCACCACATCTCCTTATCTACTCCATGATTTCCCAATCCGAAAACACTAGCATCTCCACCTTGGAATCCCCTTTCCACGCATCCCCTTTCCCATACATTCAAACGCCATCTATACATCACGACGTCCAGGTCTTCCGCCCATCTACAGTGGTACGAGCGACGGTTTTCACTTTCGAATCCCCCAAAATCTCCATAACTGCTACCAAATCCAACCACGAATCCAAAGCAAACAACCACAATCCAAACGAACGCCACTGCTTCATCGATTTGCCAACCCTAGTCGTTGCGCTCGATATTGAGCATCGCAAAAAGGGAATCGAACAGCTTCAAATGGGTGTCATGAGGAAGCTTTCTCGTTGCTGAGTCCATTTCTAAGCTCGTAGAAATTTATAGGAATTTCTTTGTATTTATTTGAATTTATTGAAGATTTGAAATGTTTACTGAAAGGAGAAAAACTTGACGGCGGATTTTTCTGAAGTTGAATTTAGGTTTAGGAATGGTGTAGTGCATTATATAGTGGATAACTTGGCTTGTTGGAGGATCCTTGTCCACCCATCCTTTATATTTCTTTGATTTTATATTTGTTTTAGCCTTCTAAAAATCACAGTGATTACATATGATACCTAAAAATCATGAAAACTGACACGCTGCTAGAGTTTGACATTACGAACCCAACGAAACTGGTTTCGTCGAATTCTGACTTCGTATGCTCAAACAGTGTATTTTTAACCGTCAAAATATCGACTGTTTCTCACTTTAAAAATCCGTACGACCACATAGTGACTCTAAAAATCACAAAACTGGAAATCTAACACTAATTTGACATTACGAATCCAACAAAATTGGTTTCGTCGAATTCTGAGGTCGTATGAAAAACTGGTTATTTTTAAAGCTTTAAATGACCTATTTAAATATATAAATATATTTAAATATAAATAAATTAAATATAAATAAATTTATATTATCATATATACTCATAGTGGAATACCCTATAGCTCTAGAATATTCCTATAAGAATTTCCAACTCGATATTCACTTCTGGATCAACCCGATATTCGATTTATATTGAAATTCCTTTTTAAAATATAAATAATTCCTTTATAAATTATAAAGGAATTCCACAGCGACTTTTCTAAAATTTGATTTGGACATCTCTCAAAATCTACAAAATGAAATCCCGATTTTTCTCTTCCACTAGAAAGATATACTCCACCAGCTCCACACGTTTCTTGTTTCACATAAATCCGATTTAAAACGAATCATGTATATTCAGTTGAAGTTCGAATCGCCAATTTACGAACTGCAGCGCCATTTCGAGCTCGATTTTAATTATATTATAATTCTACGTTCAAACTATTGTTTATATAATATATTCGTTATTCAAATTCAATTCCAAGGTGAATTAAATATCACAGATGATCCAGTTCACACCATATCGCCGTATCAGCCAATTCTGATTATTTCAAAATTAAATATATTATTTAATTTAATATTTTAAATTAAATATTCACCATTATTAAATTCCATGACCATGAAATCCTTTTAATCACCTTTTAAATAATTAAATAAATTAATTATAATACCTCTGCTAATGCGGGTCATTACATGTTTGATAAAAGGGATTCATATGAGATATCAATATAAGAGTTGTAAAGGATATAAAGGTAAGATTTATAAATATATTTATATAAGATTTATTTAGATATTTATATTAGATTTGTTAACGACAGTTATATATGATTTAAAAACCAATATGATATTGTAGTTTCAAACAAGTCAAAGAATGTTTATAATAGAATCGAAAGTCGAGTATAATATTAAAAAGGATTAATAAAGATTAATCGAGAAGTATAATAATAGTTTACTTAATAACTAATTAAGTAAACGGTGTTGAGATATAAATAAGGTTTTCAAAGGAAAACGTGCAGTTAATAAACTTCTATCTATTCTGAAAATATGAATGTTGTTGGTTAAGGTCTGAGAGGTAAATAAAATACCCTAACTTGAACAGCTTCTTGATTACCCCATAATGATATTAGTTTATAAACGAGTGAAATTGAGGGAAACATAAGTTATGATTTCCGTAAATAATATTGAAAACTGTATTCGAAAAGTTTATAAGCGAATGAAATGATTTTTAAGAATATAATTTACAGATGTTAATTAAAAAGGTCAAGTAATGTAAAGTACTAAATCAGTAAACTCATTTCATTTACCTGATATTATTTGATAGTTAAATAACCAACTATCAAATCTGTCAAAATACGATTGTTGGTACGGAAAGACCGGGATCGAATAATATTCGAAAACCATTCCGTCCATCTAATATGTGGAAATGTTAATTGAAGATGGAGCATTGAAGACCGTGGATCTTCATCAACGGAAGTACTACCTGTTGAATTTATCTGGTTTAGCGACCGGAGATATTTTGACTTGTGATTCTATCGTGAGTGAAATCTTCAGATTGCAAGGACTACTCGTTACTGATCCTCACAGTGATACTGATATAGGATGTGATAGGAGGGTGCCTTCGGTTCATCCTGTTCCTGGATGACTTGTATGGACGAATGTTTGACAAAGTATTTCCAAAGGAGTCATGTACGTTGATTTATTCAAACGTACCAAGTTGATAGCGGAGAAATGTACATTCTCTTATGAATTTGAGTATTTTTGTGGACATCAATTAGTGATATCTAGCGGATCTAACGATGTGATATTCAAAGTGGATGGACTCGTGCTGTTCTAAAGGATAAGCTTAACCTCTAGCCTCATCAATCGGGAAATGGCATAAAATCGGGTAGGTCGCATGGCTATGTGGGTCGCACCCATCAAAAGGGTATATCTTTACCTGATCTGGTGAAATAAAATGGCTTCAGTTGTCCCTTTTATTTTTATACGTTTGCTATCGGTTCGGTTGGCTGGCCCCCAACCATGGTGATGATATATTCGGTACTCTCAAGTGAAGTGAGGGGTCGGTCATGTTTAGCTTGTGTTGCAAGATGTTCTTGTTGAACCCCAATGTATTCATCTCCGGAGATACATTGTCGAGAAGGTGGTCCCCTACCTTGCCAGGAAATCCATTCTCCAATATGTTCACGCGATTTTGATTGTATATTATTTATGTAGAGCGTGAGATACAAGCGTTCTGCTAGATCAATATTTATTTGTATTTAGACACTATTATAATATCAGAAAAGATATTGATTTCAAAATTTTTTAGGGTTATCGCAAGGTAAAAACCGTCTGTATTTATGTGTGGATTTAGTCTTATGATTATCTTTTTCTTTTGAAAAGATTTTGGACTTTGAAATCAAGTTGTGTGATACCTATAAACGCTATATGTTTTTCTCACTCTAGTTCACCAGACAAACCCATCGTTTGTAATGCTTGGGAAAGATCGGGTCGTACAGGTTCAGGTTATCGGATGCTGCGAAGTTTAGAGACGAACTGGAGATGTTCAGACGAATGATATTTAGTTGTTATTCCGATGTGTGTTGTATATGAGGGTAAGTTATTATAAATGTCTAGATGTGTAATGTACTCTAATGATTGTAAGTATTATTTCAAAGCTATCAATAAAAATTTATTTCTGTATTATATTTTGTTCCGCTGCGATGTGAGACTCTGCGATGTGTTGTTAGTTCTTCTTCTTCTTCTATTCTAATATTTCTTTCTTTCTTATCTCACCCTCTAATTTTTTTCTAATAACGTTCCTGTGTTTTCGATTCTTAAATGTTTGACATGGTGGTTTTGTGTCGATTTTCGGGGTCGAATGTGACGACCCCAAACCCCAATAAGACGGTGGCGAGGGTAATCTTTGGAATATAACACATAAATAGATAATAGCAGAACAAAAATAAATAAATACACCAGATAATGTACAATAGAATACACTAGATAAAATAATCATCAGAGTTACACAGTATACAGGATCATACTTAGTACAAATACAGTTCAGCTATACATAAATGTCTACAACGGAAAACAAACATAATATGTACAATAGGAGATGAACAGCATAAAAAGAGATAAATGATATAATCTATCTTCAGCTCCAGCTATCCAGAAAGAGCCTGCTAAAACCTGAATACAAGGCTGCCCGTGTAGAAAAAGAGGCACCCGATTTTGCAAGTGAAACAAACTACGAGTCAGTCATGGGACTAGTATGAGAAATATACTTAACACATTTTACAATAAGGCTAATCACAGGACCACGCCACTTTCGCGGAATGGGTTTACTCCATTGGATTGACAGTGCTTTAAAACAAATAAATCTTTTAAACATCGCAATGCTTTTTATAAAAACGAAGCCATTATAAGACTCAGTTCCCATCACACAATGCAACACAAACCCGAGGATAGAGTTTTACCTTATAATGGCCAAAATGTGCTTGATACAAGAAAAACAAATCATTTGATATTATTACTAGTGTATATATGTTTCAAAAACAATTTCAATCATAACTATCAATCATAGATGGCATGGGTACCATATATCATGTCGCCATATATATATATACATATACATACAATCAAAACCGCACGGTGTCATATTTGGAAATTGGATTTCCATCATGAACCAAGGCAAAAGATAGTCCTTACCGAATTCGAGACTGTCTAGCCCGAGTATCAGGATCGGAATGCATCGACCCTTGGATCGTCAAGGACAGTCCACCGATGTGGATTAAAATGCCTGAACACTACGTTTCCCCACCCTTTGGGGCATAAATAAGCCCAATGACTCCATCGGTCCCAGATCAACTGATATATCCGAGGCGCCTCGCAACAGCAACAACCACATAGGTGAAAATAATATAAATGTCAAGGCTGGTAGGTCACTGACACCACCCTAGCTAGAAGGAAACGCATGCCCTCCCTGATGTCCTCTCCCGTTTCTGGTCCATACCGGAGTGTGAGGCTCGCGAATCAACGTTATACACAAAGCTATGCCACACAGGCCGCGCTTTGATCATCAACCACAAGACTTTGATTTTCAATAGAAGCCTTGATCATCTGCCACTTAGGCATGCCACACAGGCAATTCACTCCATGCGACTGATTTCTACCGATATATAACCTTTAAGCTCGTACGTCTCAGAGAAGGGCGTTAAGCAAGAGAATAAATTCTGCGTCGCCAAACAGATATATATTTAATAGAGATCAATCAGCATAGAACAAAATCCAATGTCAGACACACAGTCCATTTACACGTTCGTTCTAGGTCTGAACGAAACCGAAGGCACTTAATGCCTCGCATACCCGTACAATCAACAAGTACGTCTGGACGACTACTACTTCTTCCCCATTAAGGTAGCTACTCCTATCATGAGCATCAGTAGCACCCCTCCATTCGATGTGAAGATCATCGGTCTTGCACCGTCTTCATATCTTCGACTTTCAATCATCAATCAATTATTTGAAATGAGAATCAAATCAGCCTTTTCAAATAATTCACGTATATTTAGAATTTCAAATCAATTCATTTCAATGGTTAAATTATTCGATATCACTAATTCTATTCTTTAATGTAATTTTCACGCCAAACACATTCAACCATCAAATATCACTTAAACCGAGCAAATTCAGTTTATTTCCATTCCATATCGTTTATAATATTTTATCACGATTTATCGCTATTTTTATTTATTTAAAAATAGCCAATTCATTCAAACGACGCTTCAGACCATAACGCGGCCGTGGCGCTGTTTTTCTTTAGATTTGATTTACACATATCTGAAAATCTAACAGTTGGATCTTCATAAATTTTATATTATTAGAAAGATCTTTTCAAAACGAATCCAACGGTTTCAGTTTCAAGGAAATCCGATGGTCGGATCTCCCACTCTAATTGTTTGAAGTTACGATTTCAAAATACGAAGTACAACGTCGTTATTCGATTTAATTTAATTATATATATTTATAATCGATTATGGCACTGTTTTTCTTCAAATTTTAATTAAACATTCCAGACAATCTAATCGTTGGATCTTCACACAGTGGGTGTCGTTGGAAAGATAATTCTAAAGCGAACCTAACGGTTTCGGTTTCGGGAAAATCCGATGGTCGGATATCCCGCACTAATCGTTTGAAATCACGTTTTCAAAACACGAACTTCAGCGTCATTATTCGATTTAATTTAATTATATATATATATATATATATATATAAATATAATTCATTCTTCGAATTCAAAACTATTTTCACTTCATATATTTGATAAAAAGGATATTTTTATCATCAAAAATATTTATTCAACACATGAATATTTTTAGCTCTTCATATTTACAATAAAAAGGTAGATTTTATTGTTCAATCTATATATTCAACACGTGAATGTTTTCGACTTCACATACACGATAAAAATATGATTTTTATCGTTGTAGTCCTTTATTCAACACATGAATATTTTCTATAGTTTATATATAATAAAAATGTGATTTTTATTGTAAAACAATTTATTTCAGAATACGATTATTTTATATAGTCTATACATAAGGTAAAAATGTTATTTTTGGTGTTAAAACAATTTATTTAAAATACTAATATTTTATATAGCCTATATATATAATAAAAATGTGATTTTTATCTTTCAAATAATTTATTCAACACATGAACTTCATTCAACACATGAATTTCTACTCAACACACGAATATAGTTTCAACACATGAAAATAATTCTAAAACATCAATATTATTGAAAATTTCGGCAGCATAACGGCAGGGTAGTTAAAACCGGCACTGTCCCTAGTACGGCTCCTCGCTCTACCTAAAAACCTCGCGGGTTTTGACAATGGGGATTTTCAATATCTAGTTCGCATGCAGGCGAATTTTCCCATATACTAATCCTATTGGGATTTCAACCACAACCAATCATTTCAATTCAACCATTTATCATATTCACCACATTTCACATCAACCAATAATCCAAACCATATCACAACCAATATATATCGTCTATGGTCTATGGACGAGGGGAGTATATATATTAATATATATGTGTATGTATATATATATATATATATATATATATATATATATATATATATATTCGTATACAAATATATTTCAATTCACTTCAATTCATTTCAATGTCATTTCAACGCATATATAATTTTTACAACGCATATATAACTTATACATCGAACATAACTTATACATGAGGTGTACAACGCTTATATAACTCATACATCGACTATAAAATTTATACATCGTTGTTTTCCATATCGTTTATAAATTAGAAATCTCACATTGGGTTCCACTCCACCAAAAATTGCAGAAGGCTCAGAAAAATATGCGGTCTCTTCTAAAATGTAGAAGACGTCCAAACGAGTCCATTGTCTCTTGTTTCACTTGATTTCGATAAGAAACGAAAAAGATATGATTTTTATTGTAAAATCCTAAACAATTAAAATAATATACTACCGTATACCTCTCTATTTTCTTCAAAACTTGGTTTTGAAATATTAGCTAATCCATGAACCTTGAGGAAAATCAGTCTTCGCAGCGGCGTAGAGCTCCGAGGCACGCACCCAACGCCACCAGTGGCGTTCCGATCGATGCAGTCTGGAGGGCACGGCGGCGAGCTAAAGGCGGTGACCCCCCAGGGCTGAAACTCGATGTATACTCGACGATAAAACCCCAGACCACCTTGGATTTGAAGATCTCGATCTTCTCCAGAGATTTCCCCAAAGAAGCATGTGGTTTCGAAGCGCGTAGGAGGAGGAAAGGAGGAGAGAAGGGAAGAAGAACAGCCGCCGTCGGGTTTCTGAGCAGATCGGGGAGAGAGAAAAGAATGAGGGCCAATCAGAATTGTCCTTTTATTTACATATTTTTAAAAATTCGAAAATACCCCTTATCTCATACGAACTCTAATCCAAACCCAACGACTGTCGCCACTAGCTAAGTACCCCTATTCCGAACACAATGGGATATGTTTTGAAGGCCGATTCGACTGTTTCAGTCAGTTTTCCTTCAAATTAAATATAAAACATTCAATTTTTGATTTGAACATACATTTCGATTTGCCGGGGCCACATACTGATTCTGAAAATTCCCGAAAAATAAATCTAGCTATGTTTTGACGATACGGTCCCACCAAAACTAGTTTCGTCGAATTCTGAGATCTTTGAAAAATGGCCTTTTATTGGACGATCCAATTTAACTGTAATTGACCAGAACACATTTTCCTTCGCCACGCTCACATATTGACTTCAAAAATTATGAAATTTGAAACCTAGAAATAATTTGACATCTCGGATCCAACAAAAGTTGTTTCGTCGAATTCTGAGGTCGTATGCAAAATTTCTATTTTCAAGGGCGATATATTCTCTATAGCGACCTTTTTGAAAATTCATTTGGCCATAACTTTTGACTCCCGCTATGAAACTTCAATTTTTCAGATTCGTTAGAAAGATATTCACTAACAAATTTAAATATTTTTTGTTTCACTAAAATCCGTTTTATTTTGCACCCGGTACAGTCAGTCAAAGTTTGAATTGAAATTTTGAAATTGCCGCGCCATTTCAGGCCTTGTTTATAATTGAAAATAATTATATTTATTTTCAAACATCGATTCAAACATACTTTTCACTGTTACTGTTTAAAATATTTATTCTAAATATTTAAAATCCACTAAATTAGCCAAATTAAAAATTTTAAACTAGCTCAGATTTTCCGGGTTGTTACAATCTCACCCACTTAAAACTTTTTGTCCCCGAAAAGGAACAATGTCGAAAGTGGTTTAATAAACTAACTCTACTTTCAATCTGGCTTCCATTCTTCAACTTTTCAGTTTCTAAGAATTTTCAAATTCTTCAAAAATATGGCTAACACCCTAAATTTTCGAAAAATTTCGCCATAACCTACATTGTACGGGGGACTTCAGGATATTTCAAATAGCCTCCCATGGCCCTCAACAATCCAAAAGAAAAAGGAAAAGCCAAGCGGCTAGCCAATCGGCTCATAAAATCATCAAATCCCAAGAAATACAATAAACATGTACCTATTTGTTGGGCAAACAATTTTATTCCTCTCCTTAGCTGTTTATCCATATCCTGTTCACACATATATAATGCACATGTATATATTGCTATCTGTTTCTAAATCAGTTCAATACTTTTTCAATTGCATACATTAACTTCATTCTCTTATTGATTAAATTAACTATTATTCTAATAATTCGATTAATCAAATCCGCAATCACACAATGCAACCAACAATCAAGTTGTTTTCAACTTTTCAAAAATATACCAAATAATTCGTATACTCTTTTGAAAACATTCTGTAACAATCCAGAATTTTAAGTTTATTTTTATCTTATTTTATTCGTTTAAAGCTCAGTCTGTTTGTACTTTTATAACTATTTTTGATTCTGAATTATAATTAAAACATGAAATTGATTTATAATGAAACATTTATCTTTAATATTTTGTTATTTTCATTTAGATGTAATTTAAATAATTTTATATTGAAAACGACAAATTTTAGTCACTTCGTTTGAATCAGTTTTTGACGATTATTTGCGGTAGCGGCAACCGATATATCTCAAATAAAAATGAAAATGTAATATAAAAATACGATTTTTTTTTTGAGATGCGTCTAACCAGAGATAGCGTAGAAATTAATTTCATCGGAAAATTTGAATGTTTGTCGATCGCGCAATTTTCAGTGCAAAACTGCGCATATCAGTTCAAATTTTAACAATTTTAAAATCTCTCCGAAATCAGTTCGGACAAACATGAAAAATATTCTATTCGTTGTCACGAATCCAACGGTAAAATTCGTTTCGCAAAATTCAAACGTTTTGACCTTCGTTTAATTGTTTTATCGTGCCGTTTTTCCTTTTAAAAGGGTTCCGTAATGCCTTTTTGAACGAAGCGTCCTGACACTGTAAATTTTATACCATTGCGACCGTCTCATCGAGCTGATTACTGATATATATTCATTTGCCAGTTTCGGTGCTCGGTGCGTGCCGAAATTTCAAAAAGGCTTGCGCAGTTCATTTTTGAAACAAAGCCATTTGAGTTCGAAGTGTCCCTATTCGGATCTTACATATTTTTCTAGGTATTTTGGGTCTGTAAAACACGTCCTGTTGTTTTTACAAAATAACTATTTATTTATTTATTCACAAAAATGGACACATTTTTTTTTTTTTTTTTGCATACGTAAGTCTTTAATGATGCATGTATTTCCCTTTCTTTTAAAGCATATGTAAGTTCATTGTTCAATTCAAACCATGCATTTTCCATTTTGTTTACATAGATCACTTGTTTTACAAACCATTTCCATTTTACATGCAAACCATAGTGCGTACCATTTTGACAGCATGTTCCTATTTATTTTTCCATGCATGCACCCTTCCCATTCATGCATGCAACACCTTATTTCTCCAAGCCTTTCACGCTTCCTTTTCCAAGCCGTTTCAACCTTAAAAAAAAAAAAAAATTGTGTATTCCATGCGTCCATTTGTTTAACATGCACCATTAAATATGCATGCATGTTGGTTTCATGCGTTCACATTTGACATGCATTGAAAACGTTATGTCTTCATTCCAAAGTCATCTCGCATGTTGCGTTGGTCTTGTTTGAATGCCTCCTTTGTTTCAACTCCAACATGCTATAAGTTTCATTTTGTTTATTAAATGCACGTTCATTTTCCTACCATTCAAATTGCCAAATTGGTATTTGCATGCACCCTTTGGCTTCAAAACATGCATGCACGTTCCAGTACTTTCTATTGTCTTTATTGTATCCAAACTGATGTGTGCGTTTCTTTTCCAAGGCCACTCTTCGTGTGTGTAAAATAAAATAAAATAAATAAATAAATAAAAATAAAAATAAATAAATAAAGACGGTTGGCTGATTGCCCTTGGTTTCCCTTCGTGAAAGTAAGTATATAACTGTTGGCTCTTTCATACAACAGTACCTCTTTTCCTTCCAACCTGGCCACCATTCCATCTTACCATCATTTATCCTTCATATAAAACAAAAGCAACTCTTTTCTTCCAATCAAATAATATACTGCTCCTCCATTTTTCTCCTCTGCGCACTGCTAACCTTCCCCATCGCCTCCGTCCGCCTTCCTCTACCCTCGCCTCACCCACGACAACAAAGCCTGAACCTCCGCTGAAATCAAAGCTCGTTCTTGTTGTCTGCTTCCATCCCCGCCTCAATTCGATAGTTGTATGACATCACCGTAGCCACCACCGTATGCCATTTGCATCACCGACTGTTTGGTGAAGCCGCTGCCTCAAACAGAGCTCATTCAACATGTCGACTAACTCGCCGCCTCATCCACAGGTGAGTGTTAACCCACTCACGAATATGATTTACTTAATTCAAGTAAATTGATTTCGATTGAGTTAGATTGCCTTATGATTGCTATTTGGTATAGATCATATTGCATATTGGTTTGATTGTTTATTTGGTGTTGATCATGTTGTTAGGTGCAGTATAGTCACATTATTGACTAATATGCATATTTCATGTAACCTTATAATTTTACTACTTATGTGATGTGCACTTTGAAACCTTGTCTGTAGTACACTTTTTTCACTTAATTTCACCTATTTTCTAGTTATGCATAGCCTCGTACATCGATCGCATAAAAGTGTTTCATGGCTTAATCCAAATTATGTTGATTATACTAGTCTTGTCCCTAACCTCAGGGTGTGCCATGCCATTGTTCCCCTGACGAATGAACACGTCCATATCTATTTGTCCCATAGCAAGATTTATCTTTAACTTAGATGGTAATGAACATGTCATTGTTGTCATATATTTTCCATCCTTGTATGTTCCCTTGGTGCATGATATATGCATGTTGTGCCACACTGATATTGGTACTTGGTTGTATGTATTGGGTCTGCATATTTTACCCTACATTCTATGCCGAGCCTAAAATTGTGAAGTGTGAACCTTGCCACTACTTAATTTCATGACCATTTTAGTCTGATTCCAGTTATCATATATGTCTGTAGAAGCATCTTCTTATATGTGCCAAATGGTATACACATACATGCTGCCCTCTTGAATTTACACATAACTGGTCACTGCTCGCTTTCACCCAGGCCATTATTTGATACATGCAAGTTGCATTGATTTGTCATAGCGAATTCGTTTGATAGTTTCATGGGTTTGATATTCTCGAATATTTAATACTTTTTGGATAAAATTAATTATATTCATGTGTTATATTCGAAGTGACTTACTTGAATTAAGTAAATCCTGATCCGAGTGTTTTTTGTGTTTTTTTTTTATGCAATACGCTCGGGTCAGGTCCTAAGTGTTCCAGATTTAAGGATTTCAGCTTGCATATCTGGAGGGATCGTGAAGACGCTTACTCGTGCGCAAGGCCCGACAAAACCGCAAAGTTTTTATTTTAAAAATTCATGTATTTTATTTTCTTCCGCTGTATAAAGAAAAATGTTTTGGTATAACTCTGATATATGTATAAAATTTATTCCGCTGCAAATATTGTATTCTATAATTCTGTGTATGATTCTGTTTAAACCATGTAAGCTAAATAACAATCTGTTATTTCGAGCGGTTTAAGTTGATTTAATTACCAACTTGAAGCGGTCGAAATTGCGGATCGTTACAAGTGGTATCAGAGCTTTGGTTATACAAAGCTTAACTTATGGGGTTTAAAAGCTCATTAGAGATAGGATAGCGATATCCTAGAATGAGTGGAATCAATATAGGAATCATTGTAGAGAGAGCGTATTTTGAAAACATAAATTATTTTGGAAAATAAAGTATTTTGAAATAAAAATTATTTTGAAATATATGGTATTTTGGAATTTTAAATCATTTTGAAATTCCACTCTTAGAATCCGCTAAATTGACAGCTTTCTTCGTTAATGTTCCTTTGGATCTGAAACTTGATTCCATTTGAAACCCATCTTCGAGTTGTCGTAGTTGGTCGGGAATATGTAAATAAATAAATTAAATTGATTTGAATTAGTTACTTTGGAAATACCTATTGTAAGAGAAATGACGGGGTAAAACGATTTGTTAAGTTTTGGGAATATCAAATAATAAAGATGTATGATAACTAAGTTGATAAGTTGATGATGCTAATTAATAAATAGATTAATAAGTGAAATTGTTAAACCACTAAAAGTGGAATAATATATTTGGTTAAATTTATCTAAGTTAAACGCAAACTAATGAGGACTCCGAATTTTGATAGGAAATTATGATAAATCGTCGCTTTAATTGAAATGGCAAGAACTGAAGCACAGAAGGCGGCACGTCGGGAACGAAGGGAAATTTCTCGTAGAGAGGCAAACGAGGCATTTGAGGAAATTGAAAGGAGAATTAAGGAGAGACAAGAGCCTGGTCCATATGATAACATTGTATGTTATCGATGTCATGAGAAGGGGCATTACGCTGCCATGTGCCGAGGAAAGAGAAAGAGAAGGAATGTGAAAGATCGTTATGCCCGCTTCGAGATTGTTTGCTTTAAGTGTCAAAAGGATGGGCATTTCCTTAACCATTGCCCTGAGGTAAAAAGGAAGAAACAAACACTCGATTTACCCGTTGATCGATCTACAGTATGTTATCATTGTCGCCAAACTGGACATATAGCTCGAAACTGTACTGAGAGGCAGCGTGGAAGGCAAGCTATGATCCGTCCAGTTAGAGCAAAAAGTGTAAAGAAAGTAAATGATGATGGGGGAACCACATACTTTTGTTGGAATTGTAGAGATTGGGGAAATATTGATTTGGAATGTACTAATTCCCCTGCAATGCGACCTGAACCCAATATAGTGTGCACCGAGGAGGAATTTCGACGAAGATGCGGATTACCGGAAAAGAAGCAGATAGTCCTCAATGATTCTGAACCTTAATCATTAAATTTGTTTTGTAATGCTACCATTTGGTAATCCTAAATCTCCAATGTTCATATTTAAAATAATACCAAGGCTTTGTTTAGTTAGTACTTAAGGTTGGAAGAATTCTGAACTTTATGAAATGGATGTCGTAAAGCTTCAAATGTTGAATTTAAGAAGCGTGAATTTGGAATTATAATAATTAACTAACAAAGAAAGTTAAGATTTACTTGTGAAGAATTGATTTAAGCATTGGACTTGATATTTAGAATTCGGAAGTTGGTTAAAAACTAGTAATATGGAATGAATGAAGAATTCAAACTTCAAATGAGAAATTTGAGTTGTGATCTAAATTGAACACTTGGTTCAAACTGAAAAGTTTTAAGTTGAATTTTAAGTAAAAAAATTTAAGTTTGAAATTGATATCGTAAGTGATGTTAGCTAAAATTTGAAAGGTTCGGAAAATTGGATCGGATTGGAATAATTCTTGAAATTAGTATTATTTATTTTATTATATGTTTTACCATTGTTTTATTTGAATTAAATTTATCTATCTTATATAATTATTCTATACCAAATCTATTTGATGTTTTGAAATTTGCAAACTATTTTGTATCAAAACATATTTATTTTTTTCAAACCTATTTTATAAACCCTATCTAATTTATTTAAACTATTTTGGACCAAAACCTATTTATTTTATTTAAACCCAATTTATTTTAAGCTCATTATTTTACTCAAACTATTGTGTATTTAATTATTTTGAAACAGAAATATACATTTCCGATCCGAGCAACTTAAATCCAAAATGATTGTGTATAAAGATTCAATTGAATAATGATATTTGTGATATGTAACCCAAATCGAATGTGAAGTTTAATGATGAATTGATTTTGAATATGAACCAGATTTGGAATGATATTGAGCATTCAAATTGTTGTAAAGTCAAAACTGAATTGGTATTGAAATCGAATTTCAAGAATCTATGATTTTGAATATTTCATATGAGGTTTTCAAACCTTATATATGGTTATGTAAGAATTATGATTAATTTGAAAGCTGTTGATTTGGAAGGTAATTGATTTAAAAAGAAACCTGTATATAATGAATTTATATAAGAGCGATATATTTGAAACCTGATGTTGAAAAGAAAATCTTACATAGAATGAGATTTATGTAGGTGCGATATATGCGAAATGTGAAAGGAAGTACTATATAAATAGTATATATGTTTTCAAAATAAAGATATGGGAAGTATCTTCCATCGAAATCGCAATTCCTCGGAGAGGGATTGTGTTGGCGCTCGTCGAGAGTGTCCATCGAAAATAGGAAATCGTAGCTACGTTGGTATTCCGTCGAGGGAGTATCCATCGATATTGGAATCTCACTCGGTGAGATCACGTTGATTATCATTATTACTTATCTGTTCTAGCGTAATTCGGGGGGCGAGATGCCTACAGTTACAAGCAATTTCACTGGGATAGTGACGTAACCGCCGTGTAACTGCGATCTAGACGCCATAGCGTAATTCGGGGGCGCGATGCCAATAGTTACAAGCGATTTCACTGGGATAGTGACGTAACCGCCGCGTAACTGCGATCTATGGCAATAACCATGGCGTAATTCGAGGGGTGTGATACCTACGGTTACAAGCGATTCTACTGGGATAGTAGCGCAACCGCCGAGTAACCGCGATCCATGGGGGAAGTATTTTCCATATCTATTTTAAATGTTTTAAGTATTTTCACTGGGAGTTGAAACAAGGATATTTAGTACTTAGAGATTTTGGTTGTACGCCTGGCCAGCGTATGCCTAACGTCTGTAAGAACGACAATAAACTTGTTAAACTTCGAGTTATAAAGTATTTTCAAACGTTAAATAACAAACCAATAACCTGTAATTAAATTTATATAACCTCAACATAATAAACTAAGAAAGTGATTTTAAATGTTTTTAAAACAAATATTTCTGTATATAAATCTTCTTCTGAAATTTCCCTTCCATTTGAATCATTCTTTCCTCATAGATCCTCTTTGATTAGGTTCTTTCGTTCGTTCAGCTTTTAACTCAAATTCTATAACTATTCCTTATCCATAACAAGTTTTATAAGTTTGAATATAGTCAACATTGATTTGAAAATATTTAAGTATAGTATAAAATAATATTGCTATATATTTGATTTGATATTAATATTGTTTGTATATAAATTTAAAAGTGAATTTTAATTTTAATAAATAAATGAGTAGGAGAGAGATAAAATTTTCCCTATTTAAAATTTTGATGATTTGAAATATATTACTTATATGATTTGAAATTTTTGATATATATTTTGTTTAAAAATAGAAAGATGTTTTGAGTATTTACCTGACATTAAAATTGGCCTATCAAATACCTAGTGATTTGGGTATACGTCTGATCAATGTATTTGTTAAATCCTATAAGTATTTGATAGTTGTAGAGTCACACTCTAGTCGCTTGAAAATAATTCTGGTGATGGCTGCGCAGCATCATCGATGTCTATTTTTGAGTTTTGAAAGTGGGATAGATACATATCGCCAATTGAGATGTCGAGTGAATACTTATACTTATTTTGAAATGTTAGAAAATATTTAACATTGATTTAGATATTTATAATTTCCAAAGTATATATAGATATGAAGATAAATTTGATCTTTTGTTTTAAATATTATTTATTTAATTACAATTTTCCTTCCTTGTTCCTTTTCGAGGACGAAAAGGTTTAAGTGGGGGAGAATGTAACAATCCAGAATTTTAAGTTTATTTTTATCTTATTTTATTCGTTTAAAGCTCAGTCTGTTTGTACTTTTATAACTATTTTTTATTCAGAATTATAATTAAAACATGAAATTGATTTATAATGAAACATTTATCTTTAATATTTTGTTATTTTCATTTAGATGTAATTTAAATAATTTTATATTGAAAACGACAAATTTTAGTCACTTCGTTTGAATCAGTTTTTGACGATTATTTGCGGTAGCGGCAACCGATATATCTCAAATAAAAATGAAAATGTAATATAAAAATAAAAATACGATTTTTTTTTTTTGAGATGCTTCTAACCAGACATAGCGTAGAAATTAATTTCATCGGAAAATTTGAATGTTTGTCGATCGCGCAATTTTCAGTGCAAAACTGCGCATATCAGTTCAAATTTTAACAATTTTAAAATCTCTCCGAAATCAGTTCGGACAAACATGAAAAATATTCTATTCGTCGTCACGAATCCAACGGTAAAATTCGTTTCGCAAAATTCAAACGTTTTGACCTTCGTTTAATTGTTTTATCGTGCCGTTTTTCCTTTTAAAAGGGGTCTGTAATGCCTTTTTGAACGAAGCGTCCTGACACTGTATATTTTATACCATTGCGACCGTCTCATCGAGCTGATTACTGATATATATTCATTTGCCAGTTTCGGTGCTCGGTGCGCGCCGAAATTTCAAAAAGGCTTGCGCAGTTCATTTTTGAAACAAAGCCATTTGAGTTCGAAGTGTCCCTATTCGGATCTTACATATTTTTCTAGGTATTTTGGGTCTGTAAAACACGTCCTGTTGTTTTTACAAAATAACTATTTATTTATTTATTCACAAAAATGGACACTTTTTTTTTTTTTTGCATACGTAAGTCTTTAATGATGCATGTATTTCCCTTTCTTTTAAAGCATATGTAACTTCATTGTTCAATTCAAACCATGCATTTTCCATTTTGTTTACATACATCACTTGTTTTACAAACCATTTCCATTTTACATGCAAACCATAGTGCGTACCATTTTGACAGCATGTTCCTATTTATTTTTCCATGCATGCGCCTTTCCCATTCATGCATGCAACACCTTATTTCTCCAAGCCTTTCACGCTTCCTTTTCCAAGCCGTTTCAACCTTAAAAAAAAAAAAAAAAATGTGTATTCCATGCGTCCATTTGTTTAACATGCACCATTAAATATGCATGCATGTTGGTTTCATGCGTTCACATTTGACATGCATTGAAAACGTTATGTCTTCATTCCAAAGTCATCTCGCATGTTGCGTTGGTCTTGTTTGAATGCCTCCTTTGTTTCAACTCCAACATGCTATAAGTTTCATTTTGTTTATTAAATGCACGTTCATTTTCCTACCATTCAAATTGCCAAATTGGTATTTGCATGCACCCTTTGGCTTCAAAACATGCATGCACGTTCCAGTACTTTCTATTGTCTTTATTGTATCCAAACTGATGTGTGCGTTTCTTTTCCAAGGCCACTCTTCGTGTCTGTAAAATAAAATAAAATAAATAAATAAATAAATAAATAAATAAATAAAAATAAATAAATAAATAAATAAAGACGGTTGGCTGATAGCCCTTGGTTTCCCTTCATGAAAGTAAGTATATAACTGTTGGCTCTTTCATACAACAGTACCTCTTTTCCTTCCAACCTGGCCACCATTCCATCTTACCATCATTTATCCTTCGTATAAAACAAAAGCAACTCTTTTCTTCCCATTAAAAAATATACTGCTCCTCCATTTTTCTCCTCTGCGCACTGCTAACCTTCCCCATCGCCTCCGTCCGCCTTCCTCTACCCTCGCCTCACCCACGACAACAAAGCCTGAACCTCCGCTGAAATCAAAGCTCGCTCTTGTTGTCTGCTTCCATCCCCGCCTCAATTCGATAGTTGTCTGACATCACCGTAGCCACCACCGTATGCCGTTTGCATCACCGACTGTTTGGTGAAGCCGCTGCCTCAAACAGAGCTCATTCAACATGTCGACTAACTCGCCGCCTCATCCACAGGTGAGTGTTAACCCACTCACGAATATGATTTACTTAATTCAAGTAAATTGATTTCGATTGAGTTAGATTGCCTTATGATTGCTATTTGGTATAGATCATATTGCATATTGGTTTGATTGTTTATTTGGTGTTGATCATGTTGTTAGGTGCAGTATAGTCACATTATTGACTAATATGCATATTTCATGTAACCTTATAATTTTACTACTTATGTGATGTGCACTTTGAAACCTTGTCTGTAGTACACTTGTTTCACTTAATTTCACCTATTTTCTAGTTATGCATAGCCTCGTACATCGATCGCATAAAAGTGTTTCATGGCTTAATCCAAATTATGTTGATTATACTAGTCTTGTCCCTAACCTCAGGGTGTGCCATGCCATTGTTCCCCTGACGAATGAACACGTCCATATCTATTTGTCCCATAGCAAGATTTATCTTTAACTTAGATGGTAATGAACATGTCATTGTTGTCATATATTTTCCATCCTTGTATGTTCCCTTGGTGCATGATATATGCATGTTGTGCCACACTGATATTGGTACTTGGTTGTATGTATTGGGTCTGCATATTTTACCCTACATTCTATGCCGAGCCTAAAATTGTGAAGTGTGAACCTTGCCACTACTTAATTTCATGACCATTTTAGTCTGATTCCAGTTATCATATATGTCTGTAGAAGCATCTTCTTATATGTGCCAAATGGTATACACATACATGCTGCCCTCTTGAATTTACACATAACTGGTCACTGCTCGCTTTCACCCAGGCCATTATTTGATACATGCAAGTTGCATTGATTTGTCATAGCGAATTCGTTTGATAGTTTCATGGGTTTGATATTCTTGAATATTTAATACTTTTTGGATAAAATTAATTATATTCATGTGTTATATTCGAAGTGACTTACTTGAATTAAGTAAATCCTGATCCGAGTGTTTTTTGTGTTTTTTTTTTATGCTATACGCTCGGGTCAGGTCCTAAGTGTTCTAGATTTAAGGATTTCAGCTTGCATATCTGGAGAGGATCGTGAAGACGCTTACTCGTGCGCAAGGCCCGACAAAACCGTAAAGCTTTTATTTTAAAAATTCTTGTATTTTATTTTCTTCCGCTGTATAAAGAAAAATGTTTTGGTATAACTCTGATATATGTATAAAATTTATTCCGCTGCAAATATTGTATTCTATAATTCTGCGTATGATTCTGTTTAAACCATGTAAGCTAAATAACAATCTGTTATTTCGAGCGGTTTAAGTTGATTTAATTACCAACTTGAAGCGGTCGAAATTGCGGATCGTTACACATTCAGATATAATTAAAAAGTTAACATGCATGAAAAGAAAACAACAACAAAGTAGAGAACAAATGGTAATGCAAAGTATGGTAAATGTACCTTGCACCGGAGTCAATCAAAGATACCCACTCTGCATTTAGGATAGGCTTTCTTAATACTTTCCTCTGTTTCCCAAGTACAATCTCACAGATATCCACTCCATTGCACTTTAACTAAGTGAACCTTCTTGTTCCTCAGCTCTTTGGTTTCTTTGCCAATTATCTTTGGCGGCTCTCTTCTCACTACCAATTCTGGAGTAATTTCTATATCCCGTTGCGCTGCTGCTTCCACGATCAAGTCTGGATCATGAAAATGCTTTCGAAGTTGAGATACGTGAAACACGTTATGTACTCCAGGCAACCACTCAGGTAGTTGAACCCTATAAGCGAGAGTTCCAACTCGTTCCAGAATAGGAAACGGACCAATAAATTTGTGCGCCAATTTCCCTGTTTTACCGAACTGGATTACTCCTCTCATCGAAGATACTTTCAAATACACGTGGACTTGTGTTATTTAGTCAGATCAAATTCTACCGGATTTTAGGGTCATTACAGTTGGTATCAGAGCGAGGTTAAGTGATTTACCTTAGCTCTGTGACGTGACTCAGTAGAGATAGGGTTAGTAACACCATAGATTGAGTTTGAGTGTATATATACGAGTGCGTATTTGTAATTTGATACAAAGTGGTTTTATATTGTGGAGATTCATTGGTTGAGTTGTTTATAGGTTCTGGTCGATCAGTTTGATCCACTGTATCGGTAGGAATTTATAAACACTCGAATACGACGGGTCGTCACGATATGTTTTGAAAAGAGGGTAAATTAAAATAAGTTTGCCCAAGGTAAATCTTGATATAGAGAAGATATATATATATATATATATCAAAATTTTAACATATTGGATATATTGGTTGTTATTATAATCGAGTATGATTATAAATTAAATGGTTATGTAAATAACCAATCAGAATTCATATAAGTGAAATACGGGTAATCAGATGAGTTAAATCTGAAATTTAAATCAAAATTTAAATTAAAACTCTGGAAAAATTGGATAAGTGTTTGTAAATGGATTTGGATTAAACGTAAGGAAAATTTAAGATCCTGGGAGATTTTAAATTGTTTTACAAGCAGTGTGAATTATATTTTGAAATGAATTTCAAAGTGGAATGTTTAGAAATGGTTTTATAGTATTGAACTCACTTCGATCGCTGGAAAATAGATTCTGATGATGACAGCTGCATCATCAGTATTCATTTTCGAGTTGTAAGTGACGAATTACTACAAGAGATACTGTTTTGAATTTGTTTTGGGAAAGACAAGTTGTGTTGAATTTCAAAAAGGAAAAATTGATTTTTGAAAAGAGTAAACTGTTTAAAAACTCCCAGGGAAAGACTATTTGGATTAAAAATAAATTAAATTAGAATTTGGGAAAGCAAAATTGGAATTAGAATTGAAACTAGTTAAGTGGAAACTGAGATGAAATATCGAATGAATTGGATTGTGATATAGGAATCTGAAATGATATTGTGTTGGTGAGTTAAGGATTCAGGATCAAGAATGAAACTTGAGTTCAGAATGAAATTTGGCTTGTATAAGCAAATAACTGTGTTGAGGATAAATTGATCGGAGTTGATTGAGATGACCCTTGTATCTGCTGAATTGATAACAGGTGGGAAGGATATAATGATATGCCCGACAAAAAGGTACAAGTTTATATTTCTATTGGATATGAGATTTTGATGAGCCGAATTGGCAAGCCGATTGGCTGTTTTATTTTCTTTTGGGTTGGAGATGGCCCAGAGAGGCGATTTGGAATTTGACCTATTGACCAGTACAAAGGAGGTGCTGGCGAAATTTTTCGAAAAGTCAAGGAGTTAGAAAATTTTCAGGATTTTTGAAAGTTTTCGATAATAAGAATGAATAAATAATTTAGTTAAAATTAAATTGGTTCAGTTGAAACTGAAGATAAGAAGTGAACAAATATGTTCTAACCAGTCGATAAGGTCATCCTCTGCCTTAGCAATTTCGAGGACGATATTATTTTAAATGGGGAAGATTGTAATGACCCGCATTTTTCAGAGGTATTATAATTAATTTATTTAATTATATAAATAGTGAATTAAATGGTCATTGAATTAAATAATGGTGAATATTTAATTAAAATAATAATTTATATAATATATTTAATTTTGAAATAATCCGAATTGGCTGAAATGGCGATATGGTGTGAACTGGATCATTTGTGATATTTAATTCAGTTTAGAATTGAATTTGAATAACGAATATATTTAAATAAAAACAGTTTGAACGTATAATTACATTATAATTAAAATGGAGCATGAAATGGCGCTGCAGTTTGCGATTTGGCGATTTGAACTTCAACTGAGTGTACAGGACTCGTTTCAAGCCGGATTTCTGTGAAACAAGAAATGTGTGGAGCTGGTGGAGTATATCTTTCTAATGGAAGAGAAAAATTGGGATTTCGTCGTGTAGATTTTGATTTACGTCCAAATCAAATTTTAGAAAAGTCGCTGTGGAATTCCTTTATAATTTATAAAGGAATTATTTATATATTTGAAAAGGAATTTCATTATAAATCGAAGATCGATTTAATCGGGATTTGAAATATCAAGTTATAAATCCCAGTAGAGCTGTATGGTATTCCACTGTGAATATATAAATAATATTTATTTATAAATATTTAATTTAATTATATTTAAATATATTTATATATTTAAATAGGTTATATAGGACTTTAAAAATAGCCACTTTTGTAAACGAAGTCGGAATTCGACGAAACTAATTTCGTTGGGACCGTAATGTCGAACTTTAGCTGCATGTCCAGTTTCGTGATTTTTGGGTATTGTATGTGATCACAGGAATTTTTAAGGACCAATACAAATAGAATATTAATATAAAGTAAAATATCTAGATATTTTTGTCCTCTATAAATAACCCCCCAACATTTCTTAAGACCTAGAAATGCGCCGTCAGTTTGTTCTTTAGCAAAACGTGAAAGGAAATTTTTCTAAAATCAAAGGAAACTCAAATCAATCCCTATAAATTGCCAAACCCATATAATAGGGTTCTGAAATCATTTCTCTACAACCTGGTATAGGTTTCAAAATGCTCGACGTCTGTTGGGGTGCTGTGAAATGAACTGCTTGCGTCATGTTTGAATTATTGTTGATGATTTCATGAGAGGGGTGCTTCGATTCGAAGAGTTGTGGTTCTATTTGGGTTTAACATAGCGATTAGCACCTCGTATCATCGTTTGATAGATTTCCGTGTTCAGAACTGTCGATACCTGGGTTGAAGAGACGGACGTCGGCCTTCCAAGGGGATGCTCGAGTTCATTGTAAAGGGTATGGGTGGAAAGAGGTTGTGATGAGATGAATTATGGCTATTTTTATTTGATTTTAAAAAGAGTAGAAAGGGAGGGCTGATGGATTCAAAGTTCGGCTACGGTGGTATAGATTTTTTGAGCGATGGAGGAGTATTGTTTGGGAAGAAGGTAAACGCGGGTGTTGGGCCAACGGGCTGTGGGTGAGGCCGAATTGGTTTTAAAATCCAAGTGTTTGTTTAAAATAAATGTGTATTAACTTCTTTAATGTGTAACTTCTACATACGATATCAGATTCACGAACCGTAAGTTGCGTTGGGATCGTATGGACGGTGGCTACACCAAGGAACTGACTGGGAGTGAATCCGACCTCGTTACGATTTATGGCGAAATAAATTGTTGGATTCAAATCAAACAACAGTTTATCGTTCTTAACGATGAACTGCCAAAGTGAGTAAATCTCACTAACTCTGAACAGTTTATATTTTCATGTTGTATTTTTAGAACTGTTAAAAATTGTCTGATTGACTGTGTGTTGACTGTTTGATTGAACTACTAGTCAGTTAGTTGAATTTCTATATTGATTTTGTTTATCAGAATAGTTCATATCGAACTGAAAGTGGTAATAATCATATTGTGTAACATATGTGGATGCAGGGAAGCAGGTTTGAGGAATCCGACTGGATTCCTCAACAGTTATTTTATTGTTACCATATAATTGAATATATGATGTGCTATATAATCTTTTGGCGATTATATGTGTTTGGACGATTTTGGTCATCGTGTTTTGATGGGTTAAGTACCATAGAAATACTGGAGTGTTAAAAAAGGAATTTTCAAAATGAATATTGAAAATATATCTTAATAAAATCAAAGGGTTTTATAAAGTGGAATATTTATAAATAGAGAATATTTATAAAGTGGAATATTTATAAATATAAAATACGTTTAAGTGGAATTATATGAAGGGAAATCTTTATAAATGGAATATTTATAAAGTGAATTATTTATTTTGAACAAATAGATGAGATACTATAAAAAGGATTATTTATTTGTTAAATAAATAAAATATTAAATAGGGATCATTTACTTAGAAAATAAAGGAGATATTAAATGAGGTATTTATTTGTTAAATAAATAGAAATTAATAAAGGAAATACTTAGGAATAAAACCCTAAAGAAATATTTACAAACCATTTGTAAATAGAATAAGATAAAGAGGATATTCATTTATTAAATAGAATAAGATAATAAAAGGATTATTCATCTAGGATAAGTAAATAAGATATTAAAGGGAATATTTGCAAACCACTTGCAAATAGAATTAAAAAGGGTAATATTTGTAAACCATTTACAAATAATGATTTAAAAAGGAAATATTGGTAAAGGCATTTAGAAAACAAATAGATTATAAAGGAAATATTTATCTTTGGATAAATAGATATATATAAGTCTGAACTTATATATGAAGAAGTAAACAGATAAAAGGAGCAGATTTGATTTATAGATGATATTTATAAATTAAGTTAAATATTTATCATTTGGATAAATAGAATATATAAGCCAGGATTTATATAAAGAAGTAAAAAAAATCGATTTCAACATCGATGTTTGAAACTGAATAAGGACAAAGAGTTAATCAGTTAAGGTTAGCCAGTTAGAGCAAAACCATTAGGGTTAACCGGTTAGGTTAAACCGTAGAGTTAAACCAGTTAGGGTAAATCAGTTAGAGTTAAACAGTTAGAGTTAATCGATAGAGTTAATCGATAGAGTTAATCGATAGAGTTAAATCGAACTAGAGTTATTGAATAGAGTTAAATCGAACTAGAGTTATTCAAATGGAGTTAATCGAATTTAGTTTATTCGAATAGAGTTGAAATGAGTTAATAGAATTTAGTTATTCGAAGAAGTGAATCGAATCAGAGATATTCGAAGTGAGATAATCGAATCAGAAATAATCGAAGTGAGTTGATTGAATCTAGTTATTCGATAGGAGTTAAATCGAATAAGATTTATTCGAAGAAAGAGATTATCGAATATAAGTATTCGAAAGTAAGCAAATCGAATATAAGTTATTCGAATAAGTTATTTGAAGAAGAGTTAATCCAGTAAGAGTTATTAGGTTGGAGTTATTCAAATAAGAGTTATAGATTACAGTTAACGAATAGGAGTAAATAAATTAGTTCTCATTATATTATTCAAGTTAGGAAATAAAAGTCATATTAAAGATAATATATTTCGGATGCAGGAGATTATAACACCATTGTTATAATCACGTAAACTTGTAAACGAAGGGGGTCATAAGGAAGTGTTAAAGAGTTAAAAAAAGGTGAATCTTATCTATTTCGAGATTTGAAAGGTGGTTCTGTTAAGGTTTGAGAGCTAGCTATACCCCAACTTGATTGACTGCGTTTATATTTAAGAAATGGTTACGGTTCGAGTATGAAGTGGTTAAGTGGATTTAGTAATTTAGTATAGTGGTTTGAGTCGTCATCGCAATATAGTTTTAAACATCTGTTTAAATCCCAATTAAGAAGTTTTGGAAATATTTTCCAAACGAGAATCAGAAATATTTTCTGATAATAGAAAATAAGAATGTAGAATATATGGAAATAGGAGATAAGTAAATTAATGAAATAAAGAGATAAATTTTGAATGATGATTGATCGATATAATTTCCTCCTGGAAATAATATCGTTGTTTGCACACCTATTTTTCTTTGATGCTTAAATCATAGACTATCGAAGTTTTGACCATTTTAACGTTGTTAATATGGAGAGACCGGTTGGATTATTATCCAAAGAACCACTCTGTATTGGCATAAGCATTGCGAATCATATATGCCAAAGATAATTGAAGACGGAGTAAAGTGCAAGGCCTATTGTATAAGTCTTAGATAACAGTACCTAAGATGGATGTACTGAATAGTACCTTCGGTTCATCCTGTTCCTGGATGACTGGTATGGATGAATGTCTAACAGAGTATTTCCAGAAAGGTCACGTACATTGATTTCTTCAACCGTACCAAGAGTGGAAGTGGAGAAGGAAACTTCTTTAGCTAACACGTAATGTACTGTTGTAGACGCCAATTAGTGATTTTCGATGGATCTGACAATGTGGCATTCGAAGTGAATCTAATGTGATGATAAGGCGTAACCTCAAGCCTCATCAACCAGTAAATGACAGAAATCGGGCAGGTAGCATGGCTATGTAGGTCGCACCTATTAGGGTGTATAATCACCTGATCTAGAGTTTCATTTACATCTAAAAATCTATTGTTGATGTTGTCCCATTCGGGAAACGGTTGATGATCCCAACCGTTGGTGATATACATTCGATACACTCAAGCGAAATGAGTGGTTGGTCATGTGTGCCCGGGTTGCAAGATGTTCTTGTTGAACCCAGTGTATTCCTTTCTAGAGGTACACTAGCGAAAGGTGGTTCCATACCTTGTCATAGTTGGAAATCCATTACCCAATACGTGCTTGCGGTTTTGATTTTATACTATATAGGTAGAACGTGAGATGAAAGCGTTTCTTCTAGATGATTATTACATTGTGGTTGATAAACATTATTATAATATCGAAAGGTTTTGATATAAAGATATTTTGGATTCTCATAAGGGAAAACCCGTCCCGTTATACGGTGTGGTCTTATGAGATATTGTTTACTTGTTTGAACTGTTTTAAACTGTTTTACTCATACCAGTCCCATGACTGACCCGGAGTTTATTTTGTTTTGTTTTCCCTAAACTCTTGGGTGCCCAATTTTGTACGGGCAGTCAAGTAGTCGGGATTTACAGATACTTGAAGAGCTGGATCAGGAGGCTTCAGGATCATATAGCTGTAGTTATTTCCGCTGTGTTGTAAGTGCTGTACTTGATGATGATATGTATATTCAAGTACAATCTTTTAATTCAAAGATATGTTATCTATTATATGTTATTCGTTCCGTTGTGAGGTTCGTGTTATTCTGATGTTGTGTTCTTCTTCTTCTATTCTAAGTTTCTATCTTATCTATTCTCATCCTCTAACTTCTTCCTATTAGTTTCCTGATTTCCAGTGCAATTTGGGTTGGACTTGTGTTATTTAGTCATCTCAAATTCTACTGGATTTTCGGTTCATTACATGTTGTATGAGAACTCAGCCAAATGCAAATGGTCTTCCCATGATCCACCAAAATCAATAACACAAGCCCGCAATAAATCTTCAAGAATACGATTCACCCTCTCACTTTGACCATCTGTTTGAGGATGATATGCGGTGCTCAAGTTCAGTTTCGTTCCCAATTCTGCTTGGAATGCTTCCCAGAATTTACTAGCAAAAATCGGGTCTCGATCACTAACGGTGCTCATAGGAACTCCGTGCAGTCTAACAATTTCCTTGAAATAAACCTGCGTCAGACTCTAAGCAGTTCTAATCGATTTGACAGGTATGAAATGGGCGGTCTTCGTGAAACGATCTACGATCACCCAAATACTGTCATTTTCTTTCCTGGTTCTGGGCAAACCATCTATGAAATCCATAGAAATCTGTTCCCACTTCCCACCTGGAATTTCCAAAGGTTGCAACAATCCAGCGAGCTTCTGCTGATCGCTTTTGACTTGTTGACAAGTAGAACACCGGCTAACATATAAAGAAATGTCTCGTTTCATAGATTTCCACCAGAAAGTAAGTTTGATATTGTTATACATCTTGCTCACTCCAGGATGCATACTAAGCTTGGCTTTGTGACATTCATCTAGTACTTCTCTACGGAGTTCAGGAATGTTCGGCACACATATCCGACCCTTTAACCTAAGAATCCCTTCGCTATCTATTTGAAAACTCGAGGGCTCGCCTTTCTGAATTCTCTCTCTGATCTTCTGAATGAAGTGATCATCCTTCTGAAGAGCAGATATGTTATCAATCAACGAAGGCGTGATAATAAGACTGGCGACAATTACATTCTTCCTGCTGAGCGAATCAGCCACAACATTAGCTTTCCCCGGTGTATATAAGATATCAAGATCATATGCCACGAGAAATTCTAACCAACGTTGCTGCCTCATATTCAGATCCTTCTGGGTGAATAAATATTTCAACGATTGATGATCAGTGTATAATTCAAACTTCTCACCCAATAGATAATGCCTCCAGATTTTCATAGCAAACACGATAGCTAGCAATTCAAGATCGTGAGTTACATAATTCTTTTCATGGGGTTTCAATTGGCGGCTAGCATAAGCGACTACATGGCCTCTTTGCATTAACACTGCGCCAATGCCTTCTTTAGAAGCATTGATCCAGACTTTTAAATCCTAATTGCCGTCAATAATTGTAAGCACTAGAGCACTCGTCAATTTTAACTTCAGTTCCTGGAAAGTTGCCTCACATTCGGGAGTCCAGTTGAATCTCGAATGTTTCTTAGTAAGCTTTGTTAAGTGACTGGATATCTTCGAAAAATTCTTAACGAACTTCCGATAATAACTGGCCAACCCAAGAAAACTTCTAACTTCTGTGGGCGTACGAGGCTATTTCCAATTCTGAATAGCAGTGATTTTACTGGGATCCACTGAAATTCCTTCTTTTGACATGACGTAGCCAAGAAATTTGACTTCCTCTTGCCAGAATATACATTTGGAAAACTTTGCTTTTAAAACATTCTTTCTCAGAATTTCTAACACTTGTTCCAAATGTTTTTCGTGCTCGCTTTCTGATTTAGAGAAGATCAATATATCATCAATGAAAACCAGAACAAATTTATTCAATACTCCTCTAAACAATCGATTCATTAGATCGACAAAATAAGTTGGAGCATTACATAAGCCGAGCGGCATTACTAACCACTCGTAGAATAAATCTGGGCCTTTGAATTCTGTCAAAGGAACACACTCTACGGCAATACGAAGTTGATGGAAACCTATAGCTAGGTCCATTCGTGAAAACACTTGTGCGCCATTAATTGGTCCAACAAATCATCAATCCGCGACAATGGATATTTGTTTTTCAATGTCTGCTTATTCAAGTCACGATAATCTACACATAGTCTGAGAGTACCGTCTTACTTCGGGACAAATACCACTGCTGCTCCCCAATCAGAGAAACTAGGCCTGATCAGACCTTTCCATACAAGCTGTCGAGTTTGATTGTCTAACTCTTCTTTCTCTTTCAAGGTCATTCTTCAAATAGCGTGAACTACTGGCCTTGCATTCGGAACTAAAGATATTTTAAAATCAATTTCTCTCTACGGAGGTAAGCTAACAACTTCTTCGAACACATCCACATAGTTCTTGACAACTGGAATATTTTCAATGTCGACCGAAATATTCTTCGGAACGACAGGAACATGATCTATTTGAGCAGGAGATACATATAAAGCTGGCTAGAAGTCCTATCTATTAAATTTCGAACATTCACATGGAATGGTTATATAAATTCCTGATTTAATCTTCGCCCTTACGACTCTGTCGGCGCATTTAACCTCGGCTTCATATTTGGTTAACCAATCCATTCCCAGAATAAGATCAAACTCTGTAAAATTCATGACGATCGCGATAGTAGGGAATCGATAGCAGGAAAAAGAAACTGGAACTCCACAACCCCAACTAAGATCGACCGAACCCCCAACCGGATTGTGAATAGTCATGGGTTCCCTGAGCTTTTTCAAATTCAAATCTAGTTTCTTAACCGCATTCTTTGCAACAAAGCTTCGCGACGCGCCTGTATCAAACTGTACTTTAACTGGAATGTTTTTCACAGTAAGCGTGCCTTCTAAAACATCTGGCCTTTCCTGACTAGATGAGGTTCCAGGAACTTCTGCCACTTCATTTACTTGAACCTTTTCAGATTTCTTTAATAGCCAGGAATCCTTTGCAAGATGACCAGTCCGATGGCATTGATTGCATTTTCTATTCTCTTGAAACTGGTCATCGGGTTTAAAACCCTTCTTCTTCTGCTTTGGATTGGATTTTGATCCTTTCTTTTCTGCATTTTCAAGGGTTTACAATTTCTGGTCAAATGCCCTTGCTTATTGCAGTTATTGCATATGGTAGTCGTTACTGGTTCTTTCTCAGAATTAACCTTTTCCCGATTGAATCTAGGCTTCTTTCTGACTCAGACTTCGTACTGGCCTCAGGCTGTGCACTTGTCTCAGGGCTATCAGTTTCAAACTTCCTTTTGTTACTAAAACTCACTTCCTCTTCATCGACAAAAAGGCCTCGCTTATCTATACCTTCATACTGATAAGCCATGTATATCATTTCAGAAAAAGGAAGCTTCACATGCCCCATCACACAATTCTGGTATTTCCTTTGGAGCCCATTAATAAACCTCAGATTCTTCCTCTTTGGATCCTGAATTAGATGAGGGGCAAAATGAGAAAGTTCATTGAATCTCTTATGATATTCTGGGATATTCATATCTCCTTGTATCAAATAATAGAATTCATCACATAACCGCTCAGTTGCTTCTAGAGGAATAAATCTTCCTCTGAAAATCTCTTTGAATCTATCCTAGGTGATATCACCTTCTGGATTATCCTTAATGATTGTTTCCCACAAGATTAAAGCTTCTTCTTTGAACGCCCAAGATGCCACTAATCTTTTCTGATCATCTCTCAGCAGGAAACGCTCAAAAATTCTTTCAGCAGAACTCATCCAAGCTTGAGTTTGAATAATCGATTCATTGCCCGAGAATTGTGCTCCACCCAGATTTCGATATCTCTTAAATAGAGCCTCTAGATCTGGTTCTGCATTCCTTCTGTTTATGACACTCATTTTCTAGTACTTCTGCAAATAGCAGACCAAGTGTCAGGTCCACAGAAAAGATATTTTAAAACATAGAGACATATACTTGTATGTAAATGTGTTTATCGAGGTGTATTTCATTCTGCTATACTCATACTAGGATATTACTGACCTTATCTGTAATGAGTTACTCGTCCTAGAACACTACTGGTTCTATTTCTGACGAGTTCGTTCATATGTTATATTCTAGAACTAAGCTTAACCAAAGCTCTGATACCACGTTTGTGACGACCCCAAACCCCGATAAGACGATGGCGAGGGTAATCTTTGGAATATAACACATAAACAGATAATAGCAGAACAGAAATAAATAAATACACTAGATAATGTACAATAGAATACACTGGATAAAATAATCATCAGAGTTACACAGTATACAGGATCATACTTAGTACAAAAATAGTTCGGCTATACATAAAAGTCTACAGCGGAAAACAAACATAATATGTATAATAGGAGCTGAACAGCATAAAAAGAGATAAATGATAGAATCCATCTTCAGCTCCAGCTATCCAGAAAGAGCCTGCTAAAACCTAAATACAAGGCTGCCCGTGTAGAAAAAGGGGCACCCAATTTTGCAAGTGAAACAAACTTCGAGTCAGTCATGGGACTGGTATAAGAAATCTATTTAACACATTTTACAATAAGGCTAATCACAGGACCACGCCACTTTCGCGGAACGGGTTTACTCCATTAGATTGCCAGTGCTTTAAAACAAATAAATATTTTAAACATCGTAAGGCTTTTTATAAAAATGAAGCCATTATAAGACTCAGTTCCCATCACATAATGCAACACAAACTGGAGGATAGAGTTTTACCTTAAAATGGCCAAAATATGCTTGATACGAGAAAAACAAATCAGTTGATATTATTACTAGTGTATATATGTTTCAAAAACAATTTCAATCATAACTATCAATCACAGACAGCATAGGTACCATATATCATGTCGCCATATATATATACAATCAAAACCGCACGGTGCCGTATTTCGAAATTGGATTTCCATCATGAACCAAGGCACAAGATAGTCCTTACCGAATTCGAGAGTGTCTAGACCGAGTCTCAGGATCAGAATGCATTGACCCTTGGATCGTCAGGGCCGGTCCACTGATGTGGATTAAAATGCCTGAACACTGCGTTTCCCCGCCCTTTGGGGGCGTAAATGACTCCATCGGTCCCAGATCGACTGATATATCTGAGGCGCCTCGCAACAGCAACAACCACACAGGTGAAAATAATATAAATGTCAGGGCTGGTAGGTCACTGACACCACCCTAGCTAGAAGGAAACGCACGCCTTCCCTGATGTCCTCTCCCGTTTCTGGTCCATACCGGGGTGTGAGGCTCGCGAATCAATATTATACACAAAGCTATGCCACACAGGCCGCGCTTTGATCATCAACCATAAGACTTTGCTTTTCAACAGAAGCCTTGATCATCTGCCACTTAGGCATGCCACACAGGCAATTCACTCCATGCGACTGATTTCTATCGATATATAACCTCTGAGCTCGTACGTATTAGAGAAGGGTGTTCAGCAAGAGAATAAATTCTCCGCCGCCGAATAGATATATATTTAATAGAGATCAATCAGCACAGAACAAAATCCAATGTCAGACACACAGTCCATTTACACGTTCATTCTGGGTCTAAACGAAACTGGAGGCACTCAATACCTCGCATACCCGTACAATCAACAAGTACGTCCGGACGACTACTACTTCAGCCCCATCAAGGTAGCTACACCTATCATGAGCATCAGTACCACCCCTCTATTCGACGTGAAGATCATCGGTCTTGCACCGTCTTCATATCTTCGACTTTCAATCGTCGATCAATTATTTGAAATGAGAATCAACTCGGCCTTTTCAAATAATTCACGTATATTTAGAATTTCAAATCAATTCATTTCAATGGTTAAATTATTCTATATCACTAATTCTGTTCTTTAATGTAATTTTCACGCCAAACACATTCAAACATCAAATATCACTTAAACCGAGCAAATTCAGTTTATTTCCATTCCATATCGTTTATAATATTTTATCACGACTTATCGCTATTTTTATTTATTTAAAAATAGCCAATTCATTCAAACGACGCTTCAGGCCACAACGCGGCCGTGGCACTGTTTTTCTTCAAATTTGATTTACACATATCTGAAAATCTAACCGTTGGGTCTTCAAACCATTGGATATTCACAAATTTTATATCATTAAAAAGATCTTTTCAAAACAAATCCAACGGTTTCAGTTTCGGGAAAATCTAATGGTCGGATCTCCCGCACTAATCGTTTGAATTTATGATTTCAAAATACGAACTGCAGCATAGTTATTCGATTTAATTATATATATATATATAATCGATTCTGGCGCTGTTTTTCTTCAAATTTGAATTAAACATTCAAGACAATCCAACCGTTGGATCTTCACGCAGTGGGTGTCGTTGGAAAGATATTCCAAAGCGAACCCAACGGTTTCGGTTTCGGGAAAATCCGATGGCCGGATCTCCCGCACTAATCATTTGAAATCACGGTTTCAAAACACGAACTGCAGTGTCGTTATTCGATTTAATTTAATTATATATATATAAATATATATAAAATTCATTCTTCGATTTCAAAACTATTTTCACTTCATATATTTGATAAAAATGATATTTTTATCATCAAAAATATTTATTCAACACATGAATATTTTAAGCACTTCGTATTTACAATAAAAAGGTAGATTTTATTGTTGAATCTATATATTCAACACATGAATGTTTTCAACTTCACACACATGATAAAAATATGATTTTTATCGTTCTAGTCCTTTATTCAACACATGAATATTTTCTATAGTTTATATATATAATAAAATGTGATTTTTATTGTAAAACAATTTATTTCAAAACACGATTATTTTATATAGTCTATACATAAGGTAAAAATGTTATTTTTGGTGTTAAAACAATTTATTTAAAATACTAATATTTTATATAGCCCATATATATAATAAAAATGTGATTTTTATCTTTCAAATAATTTATTCAACACATGAACTTCATTCATCACATGAATTTATACTCAATACATGAATTTCTATTTAACACATGAATATAGTTTCAACACATGAAAATAATTCTAACACATGAATATTATTGAAAATTTCGGCAGCATAACGGCAGGGTACTTAAAACCGGCACCGTCCCTAGTACGGCTCCTCGCTCTACCTTAAAACCTCGCGGTTTTTGACAATGGTGATTTTCAATATCTAGTTAGCACGCAGGCGAATTTTCCCATATACTAATCCTATTGGGATTTCAACCACAACCAATCATTTCAATTCAACCATTCATCATATTCACCAAATTTCACATCAACCAATAATCCAAACCATATCACAACCAATATATATCGTCCATGGTCTGTGGACGAGGGGAGTGCGTGTATATATATATATATATATATATATATATATATATATATTCGTATACAGATATATTTCAATTCACTTCAATTCATTTCAATGTCATTTCAACGCATATATAATTTTGACAATGCGTATATAAGTTATACATCGAACATACAACTTATACAACGCTTATACATGAGGTGTACAACGCTTATATAACTCATGCATCGACTATACAATTTATACATCGTTGTTTTCCATATCGCTTATAAATTAGAAATCTCACATTGGGTTCCACTCCACCAAAAATTGCAGAAGGCTCAGAAAAATATGCGGTCTCTTCTAAAATGTAGAAGACGTCCACATGAGTCCACTGTCTCTTGTTTCACTGGATTTCGATAAGAAACAAAAAAGATATGATTTTTATTGTAAATCGTAAACCGTAGCGCTTTAAAGCGCTATAAACAATTTAAATAATATATTGCCGTATACCTCTCTATTTTCTTCAAAACTAGGTTTTGAAATATCGGCTAATCCGTGAACCTTGAGGAAAATCAGGCTTCGCAGCGGCGTAGAGCTCCGAGGCGCGCACCCAATGACACCAGTGGCATTCCGATCGATGAAGTCTAGAGGGCACGGCGGCGAGCTAAAGGCGGCGACTTCCCAGGGCTGAAACTTGATGTATACTCGACGATAAAACCCCAGACCACCTTGGATTTGAAGATCTCGATATTCTCCAAAGATTTCCCCAAAGAAGCTTGTGGTTTCGATGCGTGTAGGAGGAGGAAAGGAAGAGAGAAGGGAAGAAGAACAGCTGCCGTTGGGTTTCTGAGCAGATCGGGGAGAGAGAAAAGAATGAGGGCCAATCAGAATTTTCCTTTTATTTATATATTTTTAAAAATTTGAAAATACCCCTTATCTTATACGAACTCTAACCCATACCCAACGACTGTCGCCCCTAGCTAAATACCCCCATTCCGAACACAATGGGATATGTTTCGAAGGCCCATTCGACTGTTTCATTCAATTTTCCTTCAAATTAAAATACAAAACATTCAATTTTTGATTTGAACATACATTTCAATTTGCCGGGGCCACATACTGATTCTAAAAATTCCCAAAAAAATAAATCTAACTATGTTTTGACGATACGGTCCCAACAAAACTAGTTTCGTTGAATTCTGAGATCGTTTGAAAAATGGCATTTTTCTGGTCGATCCAATTTAACTATAATTGACCAGAACACATTTTCCTTCGCCACGCTCACATATTGACATCAAAAATTATGAAATTTGAAACCTAGCAAAAATTTGACATCCCGGATCCAACAAAAGTGGGTTCGTCGGATTCTGAGGTCGTATGCAAAATGTCTATTTTCAAGGGTGATATATTCTCTATAGCGACCTTTCTGAAAATTCATTTGGCCATAACTTTTGACTCCCGCTATGAAACTTCGATTTTTCAGATTCGTTAGAAAGATATTCGCTAACAGATTTAAATATTTTTGGTTTCACTAAAATCCGTTTTATTTTGCACCCGGTACAGTTAGTCAAAGTTTGTGTTGAAATTTTGAAACTGCCGCGCCATTTCAGGCCTTGTTTATAATTCAAAATAATTATATTTATTTTCAAACATCGATTCAAACGTACTTTTCATCGTTACTATTTAAAATATTTATTTTAAATATTAAAAATCCACTAAATTAGCCAAATTAAAAAAATTTAAACTGGCTCAGATTTTCCGGGTTGTTGCAATGAAAATCCTTGGGTCGTTACAAGATGATAATTTTCGGGCTTTGCCTAAATTAATATTCCACAAATTAGTTGTGACCAAAGAGAAACTAAAAGTTGTCCCTAAATTTTTACTGCACTTAATTTCAAGGTAAGAGTCTGTTAACTCCTTCAGGGGAACAGAAGTTTTTTTCTGTTTGAAAAGTCTATCTTGATATACCTTGTCTTAATCATTTTCACCAACGTCGTACACCTAAGCCAAAAACCCTTCATAGGAAAATGAAGTTACGTCCTTAACTCACCCAACCAAACTTGATCAGTGTACCATTAATAGTGGGCAACTAAATTATCATTGTTAGAGGGCAACTAAACTAATGATAGATTCAATTTCTTCGCATTTCTTAACTCGAAAAATAGAGGGGGAAATATTAAAATTATAATGGCAAATGTTAGAACTCTTGGGTAACCTGTAATGGTTGAACACATAACAAAAAAACATTTGCTGATATTACATGCAGATCAAGTGAAGAGCACCAAGAAAGATTAAAAGGATGCTTTAAAAACACATTCAAAGGTCACACGTTTAAGTACATAAAAAGCACATTCAGTATTAACTTAGTTTGAAACTCCTTAAATTGGGCTTTGAATAGTAAATTTGGAATAATTTTAAATGGCAACTTGAAGAGTCTGAATGTTATTTGACTTCTAAATAGAAATACTTGATCAACATTGTTTCATAGGACATAAGCAATAAATAGTTGGTTCCCAAATTTCTACACAGTAGCTACTTCTGTAAGCTACTTATAAGAATTCCTCTAACATTAAAATTGAAACAATTAAATTTGCAAATAGTTTTGACTATTTACAAGGAGTTGCAAAACATGCTTTGGTTATGTTTGTATGTGAAAAGCTCCACTAAGTAGCAGTCACAAAACAACGAAGCAAAAACACTTGATGCAACCCCAAAAAAAAGCTACAGCCCAACTAAATAATGAGAAAATTCATAAGTACATGTTTGTGGCTACCATCCAGTGAATATGACTAGCTAGGTGATAGCCATCATTTGTTTGTTTGTCAGAGCATGCACCTGTAGGTAGTCATGCATGCACATGTGTTGAGTAACTAAATTTATCAGCTTTAATATCTTTTCCATGTACCTAGCTACCGATTAATTTACGACAACTTAAGTATGTTATCTTAAAGTATATAACAGCACATCCTCCATTTTGACAGTTTGCTTCAATTGCCTTTGGACATTGGTGAAAATCTAAGCGAGTTTTTGCTAATTAATATTAATACAGTTCACATTTGGAAATTATATCACTTGCTGTCATCACTTATTAGATTGTTTGTTTACAGTATATTAAGCATGTTTCTTGTGATATACCCATCTTTCTACAGTACTATGTAAGTGTGCTTTATAATAGTAATCATAATTAAAATATCAAAGATTCCTTTTTTATAATTGATTGATTAATTAATTAATAGAGAAAAGAAAGGCAATTACTTGAAAAACTCCAGATTTCTCAACATTTCTCAAAATCAAAATGTTACTAAAGTCAATTACTGATTTCATCAAGGTCTCGTCACTTTCTCCAAATCAAAATTATATAGAATATTTTCAATTACTGATTACTGATTATCGAATATTTTCAAAATAATACTGAAAATATTCTCAAGATTTTGTCACTTTCTCAATGCAGGTAAAAACAAATCCTTGGAAAATATTCGATATAGTTGAAAAGTCATGATCGAGCTTTTTTTGTTCGGTTCCACGATGATAAAAATCAAAATATAAAATAGCCAAACAAGGTAATGAACTTAGAAGATCTAATACCTGGCGTAGTCAATCCAAGCAACGAAATGAGAAGCAATCTATCTTCTGGAAAATCCGATCTGCGTTTCAATCAACTTTCGGGGGAAGTCCGATCTTCTCTTTTTTTTAAAACCTGCGTTGCTAGCAATTTTTGGGATAAATCAAAAATGACGAAGTCTTTTTTTTGGGAAAGTGAAAAGAAAGCTGGAGAAGTAGCGAGAAGTAACGTGCAAAAGGAGGGAGAATTTTTCACGTGTCCATCGGCTGTATAAAGTGGGGAAAAAATTTGCATCCCTAGTTTAACCAATGCAATTTAATTTCCATCAATTGTGGAATTTTTGATTGTGCAAACAAATATAGTTGCATTGACTATAATTTATAAATCGACTATAATTTATAACCAGTGCAGCTAAACTTTTTGCATCCATTTATTTTCATTGGTTTTTACATAAAACCGATGCAAATTGAGGTTTTGTGTTATCTGCTGCTTCCCTCTTACCAGTTGCATTGAGTTTTCATATAGAACCGATGCAGATATTGTTATTAGCAACTTTTTTTATTACAACTTATGCAAATAAGGTGAAGCAACAGGTCTGTTTTGTAGTAGTTCTTTTCTTCATTTATTATTGAGGTAATCTTTTAAACCTACGTTATAAGTTATTCTGTGTTTATTGTTATTCCCCTATGTTTGATTTGAATGTGAATATAAACATTTTATGCCATGTTGATGAAGATAGGGAAATCAACTTGTAAACCTTAATCTTGCAGATATGATTGACATTTCTACGTTTTAGACGCTTCTTTACGTGCACTATTAACGTTTTATTTATTAGCATAGTTAATGTATTATAAATGCGTATTACATGCATACTGAATATGTTAAATTAGGAAATTAGAATTTTAAATGTCTGCATGGGAAATTTGTATGTGAGCGACTGTTAATGGTTGTTAATCAATATTAATGACATATAGACACGAGGTTAACCCTTACTTGAACTAGAGGTCTGCCCGGAACTGACCAACATATCCAACATCTACAAGGAAGTTAGGTTAATGTGAAAGGTCTAGGTGCCACGGACCATTATAATTGGTACACAAGGACAAGAGGTTAAGGGAAAATCCAGTGTCTACAAGTAGTCGGTTTAATGTGGGATTTCTCGTGTATATATTTATATATTTGTGTGAAGTAGGCCCATCTTGAGGAGGTATTTTGTGGCTGACATCACTTATTTGGGTATTAAGTGGCTAGGACTAGGTTCACTCTTTGGTTTTGGACCAAGTCATGAGACCCGCCCTTATAGGTTTTAAGTGGTCATTGGATCTTCCCTTCTCTTATAAGGTATTAAATTGTCCTAATTAAAAGATAGACATATGAGCAAGGTAGTTCTCGGAAGTTGTCCACTAATTATTTATGGGATATGTGAATTATGAGGGCATACGTAGGGATGGGAAAATAAGAGTCCTAAAGAACATGTAATGGGATCGCCTATCTAAGGAATGTATTAAGTGGTTGGGAGTTCACATGTAATGACAGCTAGATGGTAACACATAGGTTCATTCAGAGGGTCATAAAAAGCGATGAGTGACTATCTAAAACTTGGAATTATGTGGTGGATACCTATCTCTTTCATTACATTGAGATTATACTTAATAGCGACGATGATTTGAAGATGAGGTCTAAAGGGACTAGGGTCCGCCATAAGGTGTTAAGGGATAGTAGGAATCCTCCCATATATGAATATAAAAGATGGCTTTAAGTGACAAGGTAGTCCACCTCATAGGGTATTAATTTATAATAGAAATCCACCCTTATATAAACAAGTTGGCCTTAGGTGACTATAGGGTAGTCCACAAAATTGATACATGTATAATGTATTTATTTGTGTGTTAAATTTACATAGACATAATTTGATGAATTCATACTGCTAAATATAAGAAATAGATATTCCTTAAACTTACAGGATTTTCATTTACCATAACTTTTTTTCTGACCTCCATCCTCTTAAATTTAAACATATTAGTAGGTGAGCATGCTTGATTGATGAAGCCATGGAGATAGGAGCCTGTCGAAGGAAATTCTATAGCTTATTATTATTACCATGTTTGGCAGTTTATTGTAATTCATAGGATAATATTATTGATGTACCTTGTATGATGGTTGAAACTTGATGTGATCAACATTATTGTGATTTTATTTAATGGAACATCTATTTTCAGTTATTATATTTTATCTATTTCGTTGTGAGATTCTGATTTCACTTTTAGTTTGGCTTTGTTTATGTAATCCTTATAGGAACCAACAATCCACTTAGATTTCAATGGGCCTTTTCTGGGTCAGTATTTTGGTCCATTCCGGGTTGGTTGTTACATTTGGTATTAGAGCATAAGTTACCCGGTTATGGGGAAATATAAATATGAGAAACGCACTTGTTATTTGGAAGATTTTAAATTATATATATATACATACAAACACTATACCCCAAAGACATATGCGATCATATTAGGCAATCTCTATCTTTCTTGCTCTTTGATTTTGGCTTAAATGCTATCTTAGGAATTTTCACTTAAGGTTTTTCCTTTTTCATGTAGCAGAAATGGCCAAAAATCATCTTAAGCAAGGGAATCTAGCAAGACCTCGGTAATTGCCTGAGTGATTCCAGTAGTACTTAAGGGCATGGGGTTCTAGTAGCACTTAAGGTTTGTGGAACAAGTTCCCGTTGTCCTTCCCCCACCATCAGAACCAACAGCTCAACCAGGTTATGTGGCTCTCAACTTTTCTCACCTCTATAAGGGCTTCGTTAATCTCAAAGGCATGCCCGTTCTTGGAACGGAAGACTTTCTTGATGCCATGGCATGGATATATAAGTTTGATTATATTTTTGAGGCCATGGGAAGGAAGGACTGGCTGAAACGTAGGTAGTTGCTTGTCATATTATAGGCGAAGTGTTAGAATGGTGAAATATGATCTTCGAGGAGAATATGGGAAAGATATTTACGTGGGATGAGTTTAAGGCCTGATTTGAAGTTAATTTTTCACCCAATGCTAAGATGAGTTTGCAAATGGAGAAGTTTATCCAACTTAAGAAAGGAGAGACAAGTTTTAGGGAGTATACTGAAAATTTACAGAGTTCTAAATTTAGAAGAGGTCTTGCAGATACTCCTACGAATAAGGCATTGAAATTTGTGAAGGCACTTAACTCCTCTTTGAGAGAGATGTTGTTAGCTCAAGTGACTTTTGAAGCAACTTTTGAGGCGCTTATGGAGACGTCTATCTTATATATTGCGGAAGAAAAAAGGAGACTAAGAGTGAGAAAGGTAAGGATACTTCTGGATTTGGAAAGAATAAGAAGAAGAGCCTTCGGCTAAAGAAGAAGAAGAATGGAAATTTAATAAAGAGGCTAAAGTATATGGGAGATGCCATAAGAAGGGCTATGAGGCCAAAGATTTGGGGTTAGTCTAGCAAAACTTGAATTCTAAGGGAAGTGTTATAATTACCACGAGAAAGGACACCTTGTTAGGAACTTCCCCAAGCATAAAGGAGTATCGAGTGGATTGAATTATGCTTTACAGAAAACACCTCTTCAGATTCAACCATTGAAGGACCAAGTATAGTCAACCTTAGAAGGTATCATTTCTATTTTAGGGACTTCTATTTGTACGTTGTTTGATTTTGGAACATCTCATTCCTTCAAAGCTAGGAGCACTATTGTTTTCTTGAAATTTCCTACATATTTTGCTAGCAGTTCGATAGTGGTGTCTAATCCTATCAGAGGAGATAAGAAACTCTTGATTATTTGTAAAGACCTAGTACCAGATATCGATGATGCTAGTATCTTGTGTAATGTGTATGTATTAAATTTCGAGGGGTATGATATTATCTTAGGGATGGATTGGCTTTCTTATTATGGGGCCATCCTTAACTGCGATAGGAAGATCGTTTGCTTGTGGAGTTATAGAGGTGGTAGCTTAGAGATCCTTTGTAAGATTGGTAATGTGATGGATTCAGCCTTATTGTATTCTTTATCGTCTTATTTGGAAGGGTCATCTTTAATGACCATTGTTTGTGAGTTTCTTGATGTTTTTCAAGAAGTTATAGGATATCCGCCCCATAGAGAGATTGCGTTTAGGATAGATCTCAAGAAGGACGATAGATTAGTAGCATTGTCATTGGGGCACATGACTCCTAAGGAAAGGAGAGAATTGGATAAACAGGTTTCTGAGTTACTAAAGAAAGGATTCATTTGACAGAGTACTACTGTGTGGGGAGCACCCGTAGTCTGTGCCACAAAAGTCGATGGATCATTAAGATTATGCGTTTACTATGGACAACTCAATAAGTTGACCAAGAAGAACAAGTATCGTTTGCCTAGGATAAATGGCCTGTTTGATCATTTAGGAGATGCCCTAGTCATTTCTCAGTTCGACCTAGCAATAAGATTTCATCAGTTGAGGAGACCCGATGGTTTGTTTGAATGGGAAGTGATGCCCTTTGGATTAATAAATCCCCCCATCTTCTTTGTGGATCTGATGAGTAGAGTGTTTAGAGGCATTCTTAATAGGATAATTATGGTATTTGTGGATGACAATCTCATATTTTCTAAGGACTTTAAAGAGCGTGAAGATTATCGAAGGATGGTCTTAGGGATTTTAAGGGGAAATCAACTCAAGGCTAAGTTTTCAAAGTGCCACTTTTAGAGAATGGAAGTTAAATTTCTTGGATACATAGTTTTGGGGAAAGGATTGGCTGTAGACCCCACGAAGGGAAGTTGTTCAAGAACGGAAGGTTTCCCGCAATGCATCAAAGGTTAGAAGTTTTCTAAAGTTAGCGGGCTATCATAGAAAATTCATTAACGGCTTCGTAATGATAGCAACCCCTCTACCCCGTTTGACTTAAAAAAATCTTGAGGTTGTTTGGAGAGATAAATGTAGTAGTGCGTTCGAGAAATTGAAGGAGTCTCTTATGGGTGGTCTATCCTTATTATTCCTGATGGTACTAAGATGTTTACGGTTTTCACCGACGCTTTTGGGACGTGATTAGGAGCAATACTTATGCAAGAGGTAAGGTAGTTTCCTACACAAGTAGACAACTAAAGGATCATGAGAAGAGATACCATATGCATGATTAGGAGCTCGTAGCCATAGTGTATGCCCTTTAGATGTGGAGGCATTATCTATTACGAGAGAAATTTTAGCTTTTTACAGACCATAAATCTCTTAAGTACTTATTTTCTTAACGAAATTAGAATCTTAGGAAACAGAGGTGGATGTAGTATATAGCTTCGTTTGATTTCTCTATTCAGTATACCCCAGGGATGGGTAATGTTGTCGCAGAGGCTTTGAGTCAGAGATACACTACCTTTAGTGCGATTGCTGAGTGGAAGCAGTTGTAATTTCTTTCCAGATTTAACTTTCAAATGCCGTTTGTATCATCTCAAGGAGTTTTGGAAGTGAGGCAACTTTAGTAGATATAATAAGCATGGGGAAGGCCTCGATAAAGAGTTCAGGGAATGGATTGCTAGAGGATAACACTTACCTTTCCCAATTCTGATAGGTATTTTGTTAATAAAGACGAGAATTTGAGAAGGGACAACAAAATTTATGTCCTTAAGAATGGGAATATGAGAGAAGAGATTTTATAGGAGTGCCATCATTCGGGGATGACCATACATCTCGGAGGGGATAAAATGTTTAAGGACATACGAAGGAGTTTATATAGGAAAGGTATGAAGAAGGATGTTGCTGAGCATGTGGCAAGATGTTTGACTTGTCAGAGAGTTAAATAAGATCAAAGTAGGCCAGGAGGGTTGTTGTTACTTTGGAGATTCCCAGTTGGAAATAGGAACATATCTCAATGGATTTCATTGATGGGCTACTAAGGAGTCAGAAAGGGAATGAAGCCATTTGGGTCATTATGGATCGTTTGACAAAGAGTGCCCATTTTATCATTTTATCCTAGTGGAGAAAAGTAGGATCGCAGCTTCGTTAGGCCAATTATATATCAAGGAGATAGTGCGTTTACATGGGATTCTGATTATCATAGTAAGTGACAGAGACCCTTTCGTTTACGAGCGAGTTTTGGAGGAGCCTATAAACAGTTTTACGGACGTACTAAAATTGAGCACCACATACCACCCGAAGACCAATGGTCAGACAAAGAGAGTCAAACGAGTTTTTAAGGATCTATTTAAAGCTTGTATCATTGACTTCGAAGGAGCACGGGGGAAACATTTGGCAGTAGTAGAGTTATCATACAACAATAGTTTTGAAGAAATGATTGTATACCCCTTTATGAAGCATTGTATGGGTGGCTTCCCACTTTTAGTGGAAAACTACTAACAAGGTTTTACTCGGACACGACTTTATCCATGATTCAAAGAAGAAGATTCTTTTGATACGGAAAGAGTGAAGGCAGCCCAAGACTGGTAAAAATCTTAGGCTGATAGAAGGAGGAAGGAACTTGAGTTCAGCATTGGTGATTTGGTCTTCGTAAAAGTTTCTCCTCTTAGGAAAGCTATCTGATTTGGGAAGACTGGGAAGTTGGCTCCCAGATTTATTGGGTTATTCAAGATTGTTGATGTAATTGGGAAACTGATTTATCGAGTGGATCTTCCCCAAAGATTATCGGGAGTCCATAATGTTTTCCACGTTTTTCACCTTAGGGAGTGCCTTCACAACTCTGATATTAGACTTGAGCTTGATCAGATTGGGGACATAGGGAGCTTTGATTTAGAGCATAGGGTGCCCTATCTTGCTGCAAGGATTATGGAGCACGAAATCAAAAGGCTTTGCAACAAATCCATCAAACTCGTATGAGTACAATGGGGAAATAATCTCAATGAAAGCAGATGGGAAACAAAAGAAAAGATGAGGTAAACTCGTCCTGATCTTTTCATGGGTAATTGTTTCCTTTAAATTTCCATTATGGTTGCATTGTAGTTGCTATTGGATGGTAGTAATTGTTTGCAACACAAATGCACCGAACATCATGTAGAAATTATATGTATATTAGGGTGTTTTGTAGACATACAACATCACATGTTACACTTTAATGCTAGGACTGAGCTGATTTTAGCAAGTCTACAGTGCATACTCACATTTAGAGTTGATGTTTTATGGATGTTTAATAATTATCTTAGATGTATATTGTGTTTGTTAGAACAATTTGTGTTTTTATCCCCTTCAAAATGATTTCAAGACGAAATCTCTATTGAAGGAGGGAGAATGTAACATCACGCAAAATACAACCCAATTAGACATAAATAATCAAATTAATAAAATATTAATCAATTTTTTTTTCCGATAATTGAGAATTTGATCACGAAAGTATTATGATTGTATTCGTGATTCTAGTCTGTTTCCATATTTTAGTTATCCAAAATGGAATCCATATGAAAAAGTTATGAATAAAATAAATTGTACAGAAATTGTGTACACACAGGAATTGAAACTCAAATTGTAAGAATATAAATCCAGAATAAAATATATACTTTTGGCATAATGGAATATTCCCTGGGAATCAAAAATTGTGTGTATATATAAGTATGTAAGTGTAACGACCCGTATTCTACACATCGTAGGATCGTAGAATATTTCTTTCGCTCAGGAAGTCTTATGGTCATGTAACTTTGGGAGACGACTATTGGGGTCATTTCCCATGTTCATGATTTTTGTCTATTTTTAAATGACCATTTTACCCCTAATTGGCATTGTTTTGGCCATAACTTTTGACTGGAAAGGAATTTTGACCTGAAACCGCTTCCGTTGGCTCTGGATGATGGTTTACAATTCCGCAGAGTGGTCACATTAGCCAAACGGACTCACCCTTTGGGAGATATGGCTGAAACAAGTTTCAAATAGTGAAAAACAGCTTAATTGGGCTTAACCGGGTGATTAACAGCTAGGCCCAATGGGGTATTTCGGGATTAGGGTAAGGAGGAGGCTGCAATTAGTTAGAGAACGATCTTATCCTCATTTCCCAGATGCCACTTTCATTCTTGAACCCTAATAATGGCGGCTAACATCTAGAAACATCCCCAAATCACCTTCTAATCGAGTTTTGGCTTAATCTACATCAAATTAAGGAGAGTAAACACGAAAGCAAGATTAGAGCTGCTGTTAGACGTTAGAATTCACCCAAATCAACGAGGTTTCAGTTCTTAGAATTTCATTTGTGGCCAAGGTGAGTGATTAGCATTGTTTTGACACTAATTACAGTTAATTAAGGGTAATTAGTGAACATTAGCGAATTTACACACTAATAAATTCTGGAAAAATATCTATAAATTCGAAAATAATATTTTATGCCTCTGGTAGAAATTTGGTTTAATTTGATTAATTTTTGTTAACCCTATGATTAGTTTTGTTTAAACATGGTTAAGGGGAAATATGGGGTTTTGGGTATATTTGATCCATTTTGACATGTAAATTCATCATTTTGGTGTTGGTGGTTAGTTTGTTATGTTGCTATGACTGTTTGGGATGAATTGTGATTGATAAGTATAGTTAGATTTGTCGAAAACGTCGTCGAATGGCGTAAACAAGTTGCTGGAAAAAGTTGCAGAGAGTTGTGCAGGGTTTCGAATCGGATCGGGTACGGGCTTGGATCGGGTAGGGAGCTAGGCAAGGAATCTGACCCGAACTGGAATTTGGCACAAAGAAGTTAGGCAAGAAGGAAGGCCACTGCTTCGAGTTGGAGTTGGACAGAGGATCGGATCGGAGCCGTGGAGCAGGATCGGATCGGAGTAGGACAGGGAGCGAGATCGGATTGGAGGGGGCAAGCGAGGGGGATCGGATCGGAGCTAAGGAGTAGGATCGGATCGGAGTAGGACAGGGAGCGAGATCGGATTGGAGGGGCCAAGCGAGGGGGATCGGATCGGAGCTATGGAGCAGGATCGGATCGGAGTAGGCTAAGGAGCGGGATCGGGTCGGAGCAGGTAAGCTGGAGCAGGAGGGATGAACCGAACCGAATGGAGCGTGACACCCGAACCGAACCGACGTCTGAAGGGGAAGGTTCACCGAACCAAACCGCACGCAGGAATACACCATGGAGCATTGCACCGAACTGAACCGTGTTATACTCATATATCCGAACCAAATTGAATTCAGGACCACTTCTATGCGACGACTCTTTTGAAGACAAACTCCAATTCATTCGAAACCCGAGATGCAAAGGAAGCCAAATGAGGAGCTTTGACTCAGGATCCAGCTCGGAACCAATGAGTCGGCTTCATGATTGGGCTTTGCTGCGGGACGTGTGCCAAGAGGCTATCGATGTCTATGACTTCGAATCACCATGTATGGGAGGTACGTGCACGGATTCAGGGCCACAGTGACCTAGGTACGACTAAAGGGCTATAGACCAATGAAGTGGGGTCATTTGTAAAGATTTGGTCATGACTCCATGTGGTAAGCTTGGTAGTAGCAGTAGTTGTACAAGTTGAACTCCGTCGGTACTTCGATGGGTCTAGTGATTGACAGTGTTGGACATCGTATGCTTTACGCACTGAGTGAGAGATGTGAGGATGGTTGCTATGGTTGATTTGTTTGCCATCATTATGACATGCACACCCCACCCCCGTATTCTTTACACTATTTATTATGGCACCTTAGAGTGTTGTACGGTATGTGGTACTAACTCTTTTGTTGCAGGTTCAGGTATGGTTTAGTATACATTTTATTGTTCTGTTTAGATGCTTATCGCTCATACCAGGCTTTATGTCTGACCCAAAGTTTTATGTCTCCTCTTATTACTCTGGGTGCTCACACGAGCAGACTAGAGACAGGTTAGCTGGTGATGCACGGGTAGATGATCCGGAGAAGAGTAGGAGGCTTCCACGTATGATATATATATATATATATATATATATATATAGTATTCTCCCTGTGTTGTTGAAGATCACCGCTTGGGCATTAGTAGTGTATCTTCTACTTCAGCTTTCTTTTGTTTTAGAGACAGTAAATTTGGAAAAGTTGTAATAAGCTGTACTTGGATTTCCGCTGCTCTGATGTTGATGTTGATTTTAGTTATCAGCTTATGCACTATCTCACCTGTTTTAGGTCAAGTACGTTATTATTATATTTTATTCCATGCACTGTGAGACATTCTACAGGTTCTTGATTAGTTCATTCTCTTCTTTCCTTTCTTTGGCGACCGTTCCGTGCTAGTCGGGCATGTGTACAGCGCACTATCGGAGGAAATGCCGGTTGGTGCGGGGCAGGCCGTCACACTTGGTATCAGAGCTCTAGGTTGCGTAGTTAACCTAGGGAAGTTATCAGGGAGAGATAATATACGTATACGAGAGAGCGTATTTGTGATTACTTTGGTTTTTAAAAGCTATATATATACTATTAGTAGTATAAGAATGAAGTCGTACTGCACTAGCACCACTATGGGGTCGTTAATCGTTTCCCTTTTTCAGATTGACGATGAGCCGATATGCTAGAGGTGCTAGTAGGGGAGCCAATAATGGGAATGTTGCTGACATGAGGACGATGTTTACTGACCTCATAAGAGAGATGCTTAGGGATGTGTAGAGGGCAGCTCCCAAAGGTGGAAATGGTGGCGGTCCAATAGTGCAGGCGCCTAGAGTCGACTTCGCCAAGCTGAATAAGGATTATACTAGCCTTGGTGGGAAGCCGTTCCATGGAACGGAGTCAGCTACGGATGTTCAGGATTGGTTGGATAGTTGCGAATGCGGTGAAGAGAAAGCTAGCGTCCCGTCAGCTGCAAGGGCGGGCAATGAATTGGTGGAATGCTATAAATTAAGCTACTCCTGAAGATCAGACTACTTGGGAGCAGTTTAAGATCGGCTTTAGCGAGAAGTTCATTCCAGCTGCTCAGAAGTCAATGCTGTTTGAAAAATTCTTGGAGCTCAAGCAGAATGGCAGAGCTGTCTCGGAGTATATTGCTGAATTCGACACTTTGTCAAAGTATGAGTTATCTCTTATTGATACTGCCGAGAAGAAGAATGAGAAATTCATAACTGGTTTGGATCAGTACTTGGGGGAAAGACTTATTAACCACATCGATGAGACGTTTGAATCGATTGTGGGGAAAGCATTGAGGTCAGAAAGTCTCTACCCTAAGCCGAAGACTGAGGTTGCATCTGCAGAGGAGCCAAAGCCACAAGCAAGTGGTGGAGGTAAGGGTGGTTCCTAGAATAAGAGGAAGCAGAATCAGACTAAGGATGGCTAGAAGAAAAAGAATAAGCAAGATGTTGAGTGCTTCAGCTGTGGTAAGAAGGGCCATTATGCTAGTAATTGTCGGGCCAAGCCAGCGGATAGGAAGTGCTTCAACTGTGGCCAAATGGGACATCACAAGGACAAGTGTCCGCAACCCCCCAAAGAAAAGCAAATGGTGAAAGCATATGCCCTTAATGCTATTCCTTCTTCGTCGAATGCCCCAACGGCGGCGGAGAAGGGAAAAAATGTCATCGTTCAAGGTATGCTTTCTGTTTATAATGTTCCTGTTAGAATTTTGTTTGATACCGTAGCTTGCAGTTCTTTCATATCTAGTGACCTGGTAGATAGATTGGGATTGGAGCCCGAGATTGTCGATAGACCTTTAGTGGTGACGAACCCTATTGGTGGTTCGACTAGCCTTAGCATGATTTATCGTAATGTGGTCTTATCGAGTCATGGATGCATGTTTGTTTGTGATTGCTTTGTTTTGGGCTTTACTGGGTTTGGCATTATTTTGGGAGTAGATTGGCTCCAAAGATACGGGGTGGTGGTAGACTGTGAGGGCTTTTTGGTGACAGCTAGAGCGGATGATGGGCGGAGGATAGTGTTTGGTGGTCTACCCAGTGAGGGGGTATTGGCTAGTTTTCTAAACTCCCTCGACATTCCGCATAGTGAGTTGTCAGGTATGCCCGTGGTTGGCTAGTATCCGGATGTTTTCGAGGAAGTGACCGGACTTCCACCACATTGAGAGATTGAGTTCCGTATTGATTTGGTGAAAGATGCCAGACCTGTAGTGATGCCACTTCGTCGTATGGCACCAAGGGAGCAGCGAGAACTCGAGGTGCAAGTCAGCGATCTTTTGAAGAAGGGATTTATCAGAAGGAGTGTTTCTGAATGGGGAGCACCAGTTGTGTTTGCTACCAAGGCGGATGGTTCCCTTCGTTTGTGTGTAGACTACCGCGAGTTGAATAAAATGACGAGGAAGAACAAGTGTCCTCTACCGCGGATAGATGATTTGTTCGATCAGTTGAGTGGCGCGAGGGTATTTTCTCAGTTGGATCTCGCGACAGGTTTTCATCAGCTTAGAGTGGAAGCTGAGAGTATAGCTAAAACGGCATTTCGGACGCCGTCTGGATTTTATGAGTGGTTGGTCATGCCACTCGGGCTGACCAATGCCCCAGCATATTTTGTGGATCTTATGAATAGGGTATTCAGAGATCAGTTGAATAAGTTTGTCCTTGTGTTCGTTGATGATATTTTGGTCTACTCGAGGACAGAGGAAGAACACAAGGAACATTTAAGAATAGTGATGGAGGTGTTGAGAAAACACCAATTGAAAGCAAAGTTTTCTAAGTGTCACTTCTGGAGGAGGGAAGTGAGGTTCTTGGGTCATGTTGTTTCTGAGAATGGTATTGCTGTGGACCCTGCGAAGGTGGCTACAGTACAGGACTGGCCTACGCCCAAGAATGCAACAGATGTAAGAAGTTTCTTGGGATTAGCTGGATATTATCGTAAGTTTATCCAAGGCTTCTCCAAGATAGCAGCACCGTTGACCCAGTTGACCAAGAAGAATCAAGCTTTCGTCTGGGATGAAAGGTGCGAGAATGCATTCAAGAGTCTAAAGGACAAGTTGACATGCGCACCAGTGTTAGTCATTCCTAAGGGGAATGAAGAAATGATGGTATACATGGATGCTTGTGGTACCGAACTAGGTGTTGTATTGATGCAAGGCGGTAGGATTGTAGCTTATGCAAGTCGGCAATTGAAACCGCACGAGAGAAGATACCCTACCCATGATTTGGAATTAGCAGCAATCGTGTTCGCATTAAATATGTGGAGACACTATCTCTTGGGAGAAAGATTTGAGCTGTTTACAGATCATAAGTCGTTGAAGTATCTCTTCTCTCAGAATGATCTGAATCTCCGTCAGCAGAGATGTTTAGAGTTCTTAGATTCCTATGATTTCGACATCGCATATACACCGGGAAAGGGCAATGCGGTGGTCGATGCATTGAGTAGGAGACATGCCAGCTTAGGGGCTATGTTTCTAGAATGGAAGCAACTGGAGTGCATCGCTGGGTTTGATTTCAGACCAAAGTGCGAATTAGATCCAGAAATTTTAGCAAGTTTGACGATCAGACGCACTTTGATTGAGCGGATCGGCTCTAGTCAGAGGGACGATCCTAACCTATTGGAAATCATCTCCAAGTTAGAGATGGGTATCGATGAGGAGATGAACAATTATGGGCTTGATCGAGAGGGATGGCTTAGAAAGAATGGAAAGCTTGTTGTACCCAATGTCAATGGATTGAGAGATGAAGTGCTTAGAGAATGTCATCACTGAAAACTGACTATACACCCCGGTGGTAATAAGATGTATCAAGATATGAAGCAGACTTACTACTGGGAAGGGATGAAAAGAGACGTTGGGAAATTTATATCCAAATGCATGAATTGCCAGCTAGTTAAAGCCGAGCAAAAGAAGCCTAGTGGGTTGTTGCAACCATTAGAAATTCCCGAATGGAAATGGGAGCAAGTCTCGATGGATTTCATCGATGGTTTACCAAGGACTAGATCGGGACATGATAGCATTTGGGTAATCGTGGATCGATTGACTAAGAGTGCAAGATTCATACTAGTCAAATCGACCAGAACGGCAGCCAAGTTGGCAGAATTGTATATGAAGTGGGTAGTGAGATTTCATGGAGTACCTAAAAGCATTGTGAGTGACCGAGACCCATTGTTCACTAGTGGATTTTGGAAGAGCTTACAAGAGGCTCTGGGGTCAGAGTTACATCTCAGTACCGCATATCATCCTCAGACCGACGGTCAGACAGAGAGGGTGAATCGTATTTTGGAAGATCTCTTGAGAGCTTGTGTACTGGATTTTGGTGGATCATGGGATGACCATTCGCATCTAGTAGAGTTTGCATATAATAATAGCTACCAATCCAGTATCGGAATGGCTCCATTTGATGCTTTGTACGGAAGACCGTGCAACTCACCATCATGTTGGATAGAGACTGGCGAGAAGTTTATGCTTGGACCGGATGTGGTGAGGGAAACTTTAGATAAGATTAAGATCATTCAACAACGAATGAAGGATGCCCAAGATAGGCAGAAGTGTTATGCTGATAAGAGGAGAAGAGACCTAAAATTCTCCGTTGGTGACTTGGTGTTTGTCAAGATTTCTCCGTTGAAGAGCGTGATACGATTTGGTAGGAGAGGCAAGTTGGCACCAAGATTTGTTGGCCCATTCCCTGTTCTTGAACTAGTCTGGAATTTGGCATATAGAGTTGACTTACCAGAGAAGATGGCAGGAGTTCACAATGTATTTCATGTTTCTCAACTATAGAAGTTCGTTCATGACCCAGATATGACTATTTCACCTGATCAGTTGGAGGACCTCGAAGTAGAACCCGAGGCGGTTGGGAACCGCAAGTCGGCCCGTATTGTCGAGCACGACATGAAGAAATTTCGAAGGAAGGCGGTGAAGCTAGTCAAGGTTCAGTGGGGCGAGGAGGAGAATGATTGCACTTGGGAGACAGAGGAGAACATTAGGAAGATGTATCCAGAACTCTTTGCCTGGTAAGATTTTGACCTCGATTTAGTTTTCCGCATGCTAGGATAGGTTTGTTTGCTTGTTTTGCATGTTTGATTGTTGTATGTGGTTGTTAGGCATGCGGGATCCTTTGTATGTTTTGGGTTAAGGAATTTCGGGGACGAAATTTCTAAAGGGGGGGAGAGTGTAACGACCCATATTCTACGCATCATAAGATCGTAGAATATTTATTTCTTTCACTCACGAAGTCGTATGGTCATGTAACTTTGGGAGAAGACTATTGGGGTCATTTCCCATGTTCATGATTTTTGTCGATTTTTAAATGACCATTTTACCACTAGTTGGCACTGTTTTGGCCATAACTTTTGACTAGAAAGGAATTTTGACCTGAAACCACTTCCATTGGCTCCGGATGATGGTTTACAATCCCGTAGAGTGGTCACATTAGCCAAACTGAGTCACCGTTTGGGAGATATGGCTGAAACAAGTTTCAGATAGTGAAAAATAGCTTAATTGGGCTTAACCGGGTGATTAACAGCTAGGCCCAATGGGGGATTTTGGGATTAGGATAAGGAGGAGGATGAAATCAGTTAGAGAACAATCTTATCCTCATTTCCCAGCCGCCACTTTCATTCTTGAACCCTAACAATGTCCGCCAACATCTAGAAACATCCCCAAATCACCTTTTAATCGAGTTTTGGCTTAATCTACATCAAATTAAGGAGAGCAAACACGAAAGCAAGATTAGAGCTTCTGTTAGACGTTAGAATTCACCCAAATTAGCGAGGTTTCAGTTCTGAGAATTTCATTTGTGGCCAAGGTAAGTGATTAGCATTGTTTTGACACTAATTACAGTTAATTAAGGGTAATTAGTGAAGATTAGCGAATTTACACACTAATAAATTCTGGAAAAATATCTATAAATTCGAAAATAATATTTTATTCCTATGGTAGAAATTTGGTTTAATTTGATTAAGTTTTGTTTACCCTATGATTAGTTTTGTTTAAACATGGTTAAGGGGAAATATGGGGTTTTGGGTATATTTGATCCATTTTGACATGTTAATTCATCGTTTTGGTGTTTGTGGTTAGTTTGTTATGTTGCTATGATTGTTTGGGATGAATTGTGATTGATAAGTATAGTTAGATTTGTCGAAAACGTCATCGAATGGCGTAAACAAGTTGCTGGAAAAAGTTGCAGAAAGTTGTGTAGGGTTTCGGATCGGATCGGGTACGGGCTCGGATCGGGTAGTGAGTTGAGCAAGGAATCCGACCCGAACTGGAACCTGGCACAAAGAAGTTTGGCAAGAAGGAAGGCCACTGCTTCAAGTTGGAGTTGGACAGAGGATCGGATCGGAGCCGTGGAGCAGGATCGGATCGGAGTATGCCAGGGAGCGAGATCGGATCGGAGGGGGCAAGCGAGGGGGATCAGATCGGAGCTATGGAGCAGGATTGGAGCGGAGTAGGGTAAGGAGCGAGATCGGGTCGGAGCAGGTCAGCTGGAGCAGGAGGGACAAACCGAACCGAATGGAGCGTGACACCCGAACTGAACCGACGTCTGAAGGGGAAGGATAACCGAACCGCACGCAGGAATACACCATGGAGCATTGCACCGAACCGAACCGTGTTGTACTCATATATCCGAACCGAATTGAATTCAGGACCACTTCTATGCGACGACTCTTTTGAAGACCAACTCCAATTCGATCAAAACCTGAGATGCAAAGGAAGACAAATGAGGAGCTTTGACTCAGGATCCAGCTGGGAACAAATGAGTGGGCTTCATGATTGGGCTTTGCTGCGGGACGTGTGCCAAGGGGCTATCGATGTCTATTACTTTGGATCACTATGTATAGGAGGTACGTGCATGGATTCAGGGCCACAATGGCCTAGGTACGACTAAAGGGCTATAGACCAATGAAGTGGGGTCATTTGTAAAGATTTGGTCATGACTCCATGTGGTAAGCTTGGTAGTAGCAGTAGTTGTACAAGTTGAACTCCGTCACTACTTCGATGGGTCTAGTGATTGATAGTGGTGGACATCGTATGCTTTACGCACTGAGTGAGAGATGTGAGGATGGTTGCTATGGTTGATTTGTTTGCTATCATTATGACATGCACACCCCACCCCCGTATTCTTTACACTATTTATTATGGCACCTTAGAGTGCTGTAAGGTATGTGGTACTAACTCTTTGGTTGCAGGTCCAGGTTCAGGTATGGTTTAGTATACCTGTTATTGTTCTGTTTAGATGCTTATCGCTCATACCAGGCTTTTTGTCTGACCCAGAGTTTTATGTCTCCTCTTATTACTCTGGGTGCTCACACGAGCAGACTAGAGACAGGTTAGCTAGTGATGCACGGGTAGATGATCCGGGGACGAGCAGGAGGCTTCCACGTATGATATATATATATATATAGTATTCTCCCTGTGTTGTTGAAGATCACCACTTGGGCATTAGTAGTGTATCTTCTACTTCAGCTTTCTTTTGTTTTAGAGACAGTAAATTTGGAAAAGTTGTAATAAGCTGTACTTGGATTTCCGCTGCTCTGATGTTGATGTTGATTTTAGTTATCAGCTTATGCACTGTCTCGCCTGTTTTATGTCAGGTACGTTATTATTATATTTTATTCCATGCATTGTGAGACATTCTACAGGTTCTTTATTAGTTCATTCTCTTGTTTCCTTTCTTTGGCGACCATTCCGTGCTAGTCGGGCATGTGTACAGCGCACTATCGGAGGAAATGTCGGTTGGTGCGGGGCGGGCCGTCGCAGTAAGAGGGGACAAAAATAAAGAAATAGCGGAAAGAATCTATCAGAATGATTAATGTATTAAATAAAATTGATTGACCAGGGAATGAAATTTCCCAACGCTCGACCCTTAAGGAGGGTCCGTTGATCCTCCTTGAGGTGAGGGTCAACATGGAAGTCTAACGCCCTCCTAAGGAGGATGTCGACTACTCTTAAGGTAGAGGGTGGGTGTGACGGCCCGCCCCGCACCAACCGACATTTACTCCATAAGTGCGCTGTACACATGCCCGACTAGCACGGGACGGTCGTCAGAAGAAAGGAAAGAAGGGAACGAACCAATCAAGAACCTATAGAATGTCTCACAACACATGGAGTAAAATATAATAATAATAATAACACACTTGACATAAAACAGGTGAGACATTGCATAAGCTGATAACTAAAATCAACATAAACATCAGAGCAGCGGAAATCCAAATACAGCTTATTACAACTTTCCAAATTTACTGTCTCTAAACAAAAGAAAGCTAAAGTAGAAAATGCACCACTAATGCCCAAGCAGTGATCTTCAACAACACAGGGAGAATACTATATATATTACGTGGAAGCCTCCGGCTCGTCTCCGGATCATCTACCCGTGCATCACCAGCTAACCTGTCTCTAGTCTGCTCGTGTGAGCACCCAGAGTAATAAGGGAAGACATAAAACTCTGGGTCAGACATAAAGCCTGGTATGAGCGATAAGCATCTAAACAGAACAATAACAGGTATACTAAACCATACCTGAACCTGGACCTGCAACCAAAGAGTTATTACCACATACCGTACAGTACTCTAAGGTGCCATAATTAATAGTGTAAAGAATATGGGGGTGGGATGTGCATGTCATAATGATTGCAAACAAATCAACCATAGCAACCATCCTCACATCTCTCACTCAGTGCGTAAAGCATACGATGTCCACCACTGTCAATCACTAGACCCATCGAAATAGTGACGGAGTTCAACTTGTACAACTACTGCCACTACCAAGCTTACCACGTGGAGTCATGAACAAATCTTTACAAATGACCCCACTTCATTGGTTTATAGCCCTTTAGTCGTACCTAGGCCATTGCAGCCCTGAATCCGTTCACGTACTTCCAACACATAGTGATCCAAAGTCATAAACATCGACTGCCCCTTGGCACACGTCCCGCAGCAAAGCCCAATCATGAAGTGAACTCTTCGGTTCCCAACTGGATCCTCAGCTCTAACTTCCCATATTGGACTACCTTTGCATCTCAGGTTATTGGTCAATACTGGGTCGGTCGGTTTCCCCTCCTAGCCATCGGTTCGGGTCGGGTGTCCATTCCGAGTAGGGTCGGTGCGTTGTCCTCCCCTGTAGCGGTTTGGTTCGTGTTTCCAGCATTATGTCAGTTCGGATCGGGTATCCTCCTCCGGGTCGGGTCGGGTGCCATCTCCCTTCAAGTTCGTGCTTCCGCTCCGATCCGCTCCCTCGTTCTTCACGTGCTCCGATCTGATCCCTCCTTCTTCATCCGATCCGATCCTATTTCAATTAGCGTGGCCTTCTTTCTTGCCAGTTCTCCCAAGTGTCAAGTTCCGATCCGAGCCCTTTGTCCCTAAGTTGATCTGATCCCCAGCTTAACCAACATGGCCTTCCTTTTTGCAAAGCCTCTTTTGTGCCAGACTCCAGTTCGGGTCGGGTCCCTTGCCCAGGTCTCCAATCCGATCCGAGCCCATATCCGATCCGATCCGAAGCTCTGCACAACTTTCTGCAACTTTTTCCAGCAACTTGTTTACGCCATTCGACGACGTTTTCGACAAATCTAACTATACTAATCAATCACAAATCATGTCAAACAGTCATAGCAACATAGCAAACTAACCACAAACACCAAAACAATGAATTTACATGTCAAAATGGATCAAATATACCCAAAACCCCTTATTTTCCCTTAAGCATGTTTAAGTAAAACTAATCATAGGGTTAACGGAACTTAACCAAATTGAACCAAATTTCTACCAGAGGCATAAAATATTATTTTCGAATTTATAGATATTTTTCCAAAATTTATTAGTGTGTAAATTCGCTAATCTTCACTAATTACCCTTAATTAACTGTAATTAGTGTCAAAACAATGATAATCACTCACCTTGGCCACAAACGAAATTCTCAGAACAGAAACCTTGCTGATTTGGGCGAATACTGATGTCTAACAGCAGCTCTAGCCTTGCTTTCGTGTTTCCTCTCCTTAATTTGATGTAGATTAAGCCAAAACTTGATTAGAAAGTGATTAGAAGGTGATTTGGGTGTGGGAGGCTATTGCTAGGGTTGCAAGAAAGAAAGTGGCGGCTGGGAAATGGGGATAAGATCGTTCTCTAACTGATTTCAGCCTCCTCCTTACCCTAATCCCAAAATCCCCCATTGGGCCTAGCTGTTAATCACCCGGTTAAGCCCAATTAAGCTGTTTTTCACCATCTGAAACTTATTTCAGCCATATCTCCCAAACGGTGAGTCCGTTTGGCTAATGTGACCACTCTACAGGATTGTAAAACCATCATCCGGAGCTAATGGAAGTGGTTTCAGGTCAAAATTCCTTTCCAGTCAAAAGTTATGGTCAAAACAGTACCAACTAGGGGTAAAATGGTCATTTAAAAATTGGGAAGAATCATGAACATGGGAATTGACCACAATAGTCGTCTCCCAAAGTTACATGACCATACGACTTCATATGTGAAAGAAATAAATATTCTACGGTCCTATGATGCGTAGAATACGGGTCGTTACACTCTCCCCCCTTAAGAAATTTCGTCCCCGAAATTCCTTAACCCAAAACATACAAAAGATCCCGCATGCCTAACAGCCACATATAACAATCAAACATGCAAAGCAAGCAAAACAAGCCTATCCTAGCATGCGGAAAACTGAATCGAAGTCAAAATCTTACCAGGCAAAGAGTTCTGGGTATGTCTTCCTAATGTTCTCCTTTGTCTCCCAAGTACAATCATTCTCGTCCTCGCTCCACTAAACCTTGACTAGCTTCACCGCCTTCCTTCGAAGTTGCTTCATGTCGTGCTCGACAATACGGGCCGGCTTGCGGTTCCCAACCGCCTCGGGTTCTACTTCGAAGTCCTCTAACTGTTCAGGTGAAATAGTCATATCTGGGTCGTGAACGTACTTCCTTAGTTGGGAAACATGAAATACGTTGTGAACTCCTGCCATCTTCTCTGGTAAGTCAATTCTGTATGCCAAATTCCCGACTAGTTCAAGAATAGGGAATGGGCCAATAAACCTTGGTGCCAACTTGCCTCTCCTACCAAATCGTATTACGCTCTTCAACGGAGAAATCTTGACAAACACCAAGTCACCAACGGAGAATCTTAAGTCTCTTCTCCTCTTATCAGCATATCTCTTCTGCCTATCTTGGGCAGCTTTCATTCGTTGTTGAATGATCTTGATCTTATCTGAAGTTTCCCTCACCACATCCGGTCCAAGCATAAACTTCTCGCCAGTTTCTATCCAACATGATGGTGAGTTACACGGTCTTCCGTACAAAGCTTCAAACGGAGCAATACCGATACTGGATTGGTAGCTATTATTATATGCAAACTCTACTAGATGCAAATGGTCATCCCATGATCCACCAAAATCCAATATACACGCTCTCAAGAGATCTTCCAAAATACGATTCACCCTCTCCGTCTGACCGTCGGTCTGAGGATGATATGCGGTACTGAGATGTAACTCTGACCCTAGAGGCTCTTGTAAGCTCTTCCAAAACCCACTAGTGAACAACGGGTCTCGGTCACTCACAATGCTTTGAGGTACCCCATGAAATCTCACTACCCACTTCATATACAATTCTGCTAACTTAGCTGCCGTTCTGGTCAATTTGACCGGTATGAATCTTGCAATCTTAGTCAATTGATCCACGATTACCCAAATGCTATCATATCCCGATCTAGTCCTTGGTAAACCATCGATGAAATCCATCGAGACTTGCTCCCATTTCCATTCGGGAATTTCTAATGGTTGCAACAACCCACTAGGCTTCTTTTGCTCGGCTTTAAATAGCTGTCAATTCATGCATTTGGATATAAACCTCCCAATGTCTCTTTTCATCCTTTCCCAGTAGTAGGTCTGCTTCATATCTCGATACATCTTGTTACCACCGGGGTGTATAGTCAGTTTTGAGTGATGACATTCTCTAAGCACTTCATCTTTCAATCCATTGACATTGGGTACAACAAGCTTTCCATTCTTTCTAAGCAATCCATCTCGATCAAGCCCATACTTTTTCATCTCCTCATCGATACCCATCTCTAACTTGGAGATGATTTCCAATAGGTTAGGATCGTCCCTCTGACTAGAGCCGATCCGCTCCATAAAAGTGGGTCTGATCGTCAAACTTGCTAACATTTCTGGATCCAATTCGCACTTTGGTCTGAAATCAAACCCCGTGGTATACTCCAGTTGCTTCCATTCAAGGAACATAGCCCCTAAACTGGCATGTCTTCTACTCAACGCATCGGCTACCGCATTACTCTTTCCCGGTGTATATGCGATATCAAAATCATAGGAAGCTAAGAATTCTAACCAGCTTTGATGCCGGAGATTTAGATCCTTCTGGGAGAAGAGATACTTCAACGAATTATGATCTGTGAACAACTCAAATCTTTCTCCCAAGAGATAGTCTCTCCACATCTTATCACTGCCAATTCCAAATCATGGGTAGGGTATCTTTTCTCGTGCGGTTTCAATTGCTGAATTGCATAAGCTACAACTCTACCACCTTGCATCAATACAGCACCCAGTCCGGTACCACAGGCATCCGTGTATACCATCATCTCTTCATTCCCCTCAGGAATGACTAACACTGGTGCGCATGTCAACTTGTCCTTTAGACTCTTGAATGCATTCTAGCACCATTCATCCCAGACAAAAGCTTGATTCTTCTTGGTCAACTGGGTCAATGGTGCTGCTATCTTGGAGAAACCTTGGATAAACTTACGATAATATCCAGCTAACCCCAAGAAACTTCTTACATCTGTTGCATTCTTGGGCATAGGCCAATCCTGTACCGTAGCCACCTTCGCCGGGTCCACGGCAATATCATTCTCTGATACAACATGGCCCAAGAACCTCACTTCCCTCCTCCAGAAGTGACACTTAGAAAACTTTGCTTTCAATTGGTGTTTTCTCAACACCTCCATCACTATTCTTAAATGTTCCTTGTGTTCTTCCTCTGTCCTCGGATAGACCAAAATATCATCAACGAACACAAGGATAAACTTATTGAACTGATCTCTAGATACCCTATTCATAAGATCCACAAAATATGTTGGGGCATTGGTCAGCCCGAATGGCATGACCAACCACTCATAAAATCCAGACGGCGTTCGAAATGCCATTTTAGCTATGCTCTCAGCTTCCACTCTAAGCTGATGGAAACCTGTCGCGAGATCCAACTGAGAAAACACTCTCGCGCCGCTCAACTAATCGAACAAATCTGAAAAAGTCGGGGTGTGTACGACTTGTGCAGGATCTATAATATGGCTATGCGGAATGTATGTGATAACTTAAGCTATTCAATAGTTATGCGAATAAATATTCGCAAACAATATATATATCACAAATAATTATAAATGCAGTAAAGTAAAGTAAAGTCGAGTAACGACACCAGGATTTTTATACTGGTTCGGAACTCCAGTCCTACGTCCAGTCCCGAAGCTCCTCTTCGGCTTTTCACTAAACAACACCCTCTCTTCACCCAGAGGAACAGGTTCACAACACTACTTGATTTACGGGCTACAAGTTTGCCCACTTGATTTCACGGGCTACAAGCTTACCCACTTGATTTCACGGGCTACAAGCTTACCCACAAGACGATTACAAGAGTTTGACCTTGAATGTGTTCTTTCTTCAACACTGATTAGTCAATGATTGAGTACAACCTTCCTATAATCTTATCCTCAAATATATATTGATGTTTGCAAAGATTTGAAAGTGGATTATCGAGTTGAATCACAAGTGTGTTAAATATGCTTGAAGATTCAAACGATAATTGAATGCTTTTGAGTGCTTTTAGAATGCTAAGAATAATACAATATAGATAAGAGAATGGAGAGAAATTTCGGTGATTTGATTGATTGATTGAAAACTGATGTATTTATAGTAATTGAGAAGTTGCAATTATTGGTGAAAAGTTGCAATCAAAAGAAATGATTTTAAATGAAGAGAAATGGATGCAACTATTCAAGAAAGAAGACGACTCTTCATGAAATTCAAAAATAGGTTGACAGGAAAAATTAATAGGTTGACACGTTTTTTACCGTTATTTCAAAAAGCTGTTGACCTGTTAATTTTAACAGGTTGACCTGTTATATTTAAAAATAGGTTGACCTGTTATTTTTAACAGGTTGACCTGTTTTTGTCAATATATAGATTTTAACATAAAATATTCTAAATAACCAACTTCTAACCTATGAAACCATTGTATCTTCTTTTTGTCGATCATGAAGCTTCTTCTCGTCATTAATCAAAACGATCATTAAAAGTTCTTGACTCAACATTCTCCCCCTTTTTGATTGATGACAACATAGCTTTTAAAATATGATCTCCATTGCTATCTCCCCCTGTATGTTATAACTCACCCTGAGTATATGATCTCCCTGAAAAATATAACTAAGTTTCTGCAAGAATAGATGTTAGTAACTTTCTCCCCCTTTGTCATCAACAAAAAGGGTATAATAAACAAGAGAGTGATTAAATAATATAGGACATCGCATATAGAGTATAAACCATACCAAAATATACAAGACCAACCCAAATTTTTCGTAGCATATATAACACATAGAAAAGCTAATAGTGTTATATTTAAAGACATAATATCATAACCATAGATAGATAGAACTACTGAGGAGGTATATCAGAGTCGGTTTCGTCTCCTTCTTCTTCTGATGATACTTCCTCCTCATCTGTTTCTTCTTCTGAGGATTCCTCTTCCTCATCTCCCGCTACTTCCTGCTCCTAATCCGCTTCTTCTTTTTCTCCTTCTTCTTCCTTATCATCATCAAATTTTTCTTCTTCTCCCTCATGTCTACTTGGTTCAACATATGAGATTCCATAACCACGACTATGCTGAGTACTTTCTCCAGAGCTAGTGGTCTCCTTCGAAGTAGACCATGTGAAAGTAGGAGGCATTGGTCGTTTTCCTGGATTTTGAACATGTGTGGTTGAGGAAGAAGTTCCACATGAAATTGCTCCCCAGAGAATGCCGAAAAAGGACTTAAGTTTGTTGAATCGTTTGTCCATCTTGGTATCTAAGCGATTAAGCTTTTTATCGGTTCGCTTAAGTCGTGCTTCCTGAAGAAACCGATTCCTTGCTATTTGTTCAAGAGATTCCTTTGTTGTAGAGGTGGGTGAAGGAATCTTAACATCTTCTGGTCTTGACATAGGAACATGTGATGTAGAAAGTTCTGGTGGACCCGACGTAGGAACATGTGATGTAGAAGGTTCAGGAGGACCTTGATGTATGTATTGCTCATAAGGAATAATATTCAGGTATGGCTCTGGAAGTTTCATTCTCTTCTTTGAAGCTTTATTTATACATTTCGGCTTTGAAATTTTGGATTCCGGAGTTGGAATTCCGCAATTTATTAAAAGACGCATAATGTATTCGTTGTAAAAAATATGAGGGCGAGAGAGTCTGTTTACCGTTAAAATCTCATCAAATATCCACTCAATCCAATTTATATTGATATTTCCATAGATGGCGTATAATGCCCTAAAATTTTCTCTGTAAATTGCGTCAAAGTTTCCGGTTCTTGGTAAAATTGAATGAGTGAGGCTATGATGAATAATTCTCGGCGTAGGTCGTAGATTAACTCCTTTTGCACTTGACTTATGATCTTCAATGAATAAGTGACTAACTTTATCTCTAATATGAATAGGACAGAAGTCATTTGAAAAGGATATACCATCATTTGGAGATTGAAGAACTTCAGCCATTCTATCTTTAGAGATAAACACATGTTGGCCACAGACCACTGACCATAAGCAATCTGATGAGTTCTCTGGCTTGAAATTCATCTATTTAGGTCGACAGCTTTTTATTTTAGGTCAACAGGATATGTATAAAACTGTTTTTTCGGCTATATTTTGAATGAAATCAATACTCAAACATCATTTTATTAAAATAAAAGAATGTAAACTCATAAAAAAAAGGAACTAAAAACATTATTAAACGAAATATAAAGAAATCTCCTTAGACCCAATATAATCATTATTTCCTTGGTTCCCATGGAGAATATTTTCCGCTTCCACCTTAATTTTTGTTGTAATTCTTATCCCATGAATTTTGTATCCTTGATGACGATGAAATATTGAAACATGTGCTTTTTGATAAGCTAAATTTTCAAAGATATTTAGAGATACCGAATAGCCTTCTCTTTGTTGTGGTGTACCTGCAAAAAATATGACATATATACTTTTGGTACCCACTTGCTTTGTTTGGGTCCATGAGTTAGATGGAAGGTAACCATACCCAAGAGGGTTTAATGGAACCTTTAAAGATAAAATTTTCATTATTAACTACTGAATCAAAATAATCATCAATATATTTTTCTCCGTTTTTCCAACTTACAGGAACCCAAATACTTAAGTAATCTCTACTGATATTCCTTTTCATACTTCTAGATCTATTATACAGATCTCTAGTCATAGAAGTATTCGAATTTCTATAATAATTGGATCTAGGATGAGCATTAGGACTAGCAGTAATATTTTTATTGTACATGAAAGCATATCTAGTACTATTTCTAAGATTAGTATTATTAAATTTATTTCCAAAGTTGCTATTGACATTTTTCTTTTGAGATTTCACAACCGATTTTGGTTTGAAAGATAAACTAAGATTTTTCTTATCTTTGTTCTTTTGCACTATTTTCTTCTTTCCATAACCAAGATGCTTCTTAATTTCTTGGTTTTTATATCCCAAACCTTGCTTATTTGAAGTAGATTGTGAATTATCAATGATCTTTGTCAAATTTTCTCGACCTTTGTTAAAGTTAGAAACATTTTGAGTAATATTTTCTAACTTATTTTGTAAACTAACTTTTTCTAGGTCTAGAGTTTTGACTTTTTCTTTAAGCTCATAAATCTCAGTAGTAAGAGTATCATTCTTCTCTTTTTGAACTTCAATTTCTAGAGTCAAAAGAGATAGTTGAGAGTCAATATTAGATGATGATTCTTGAGCCATTTCAAGTTCCTATTCTAATATTTTCTTTTCATCTTTTAACATATCTCATTCAAATTCTACTCTACTTAAATCAGCTTGAGCTTGTTTGCATTATCGTTTCATATCTTTAAATTTATATATCAACTCAGCATTTATATCAAGAACTTCTTCAAATGAAGGAATTTGTACCTCATCTTCTTTAGACATAATGCATATATTTGCTTGTTCATTATCTGAGTCGCTTTCACTTTCGGATGAAGATGAATATGAATCATCCCAAGTTACTGAGAATGCCCGTTTCTTTGACTTGTCCTTTTTGTGTTCGAACTTGTCATTTTCTGTCTTCTTCTTTTGTTCTGGACAATCATTTTGCATATGTCCCTTCTTATGACAGTTAAAGCATTCTACATTCGATGATGATGGTCTGTTTGATCCGAACTTCTTTCTGTTGTATCGACTAGCTTTTCGTTGCTTTATGAATTTTTTGAATCCTTTTGCAATGAATGCTAGATCCTCATCTTCAGAATCTGAGATGTCTTCATCAACATGAAAAGCTACATTTTTCTTTTCTTCTTTTTGTTCTTTTCGAGCCTGCAAGTTAGCTTCATAGGACATAAGATTTCCTATCAATTCATCTGGCTTCATGGTGGAAAGATCATTAGCTTCTTCTATGGCTAATACTTTTCCTTCCCATTCATTAGTCAATGAATGTAGGACTGTTGAAACTACATCGAAGTCAGAATATTTTTGTCCTAACCCGATAAGAGCATGATGAATAGTTTGAAACATTGAATACATCTCATTGATAGTTTCATTTGGCTTCATTTTGAAATTTTGAAATTGACTTTTCAACAAAGCTATTTCTGCTTGTTTAACCTTGTTAGTACCTTCATGAGTGGTATTTAGTGTTTTCCAAATTTGATAAGCAGTGGTACAGATACTAACACAGTTATACTCATTTTGGTCTAATGCACAAAACAACATATTTATTGCTTTTGCATTTACAGTTGCTGCTGTTTTCTCAGCAGGAGTCCATTCTGCGTACTCAGTTGTTGGATTAACTATTTCTTTCTGATTAGCATTCCAAGCGTCATAACTTGTTGATTGCATATAAAAAGCCATACGTGTTGCCCAATAGCTATAGTTTAGGCCATTAAAGAAAGGAGGTCTTTGTGTCGATTGACCTTCAGTGTAAGTGGTGTTACTCGTACTTGCGTTATTTGCCATATTACTAGAATATATCAAATAACTGTGTTACGGTTATATGATGACCTTGCTCTGATACCAATTGAAAAAGTCGGGGTGTGTACGACTTGTGCAGGATCTATAATATGGCTATGCGGAATGTATGTGATAATTTAAGCTATTCAATAGTTATGCGAATAAATATTCGCAAACAATATATATATCACAAATAATTATAAATTCAGTAAAGTAAAGTAAAGTTGAGTAACGACACCAGGATTTTTATACTGGTTCGGACTTCCAGTCCTACGTCCAGTCCCGAAGCCCATCTTCGGCTTTTCACTAAACAACACCCTCTCTTCAGCCGGAGGAACAGGTTCACAACACTACTTGATTTACGGGCTACAAGTTTACCCACTTGATTTCACGGGCTACAAGCTTACCCACTTGATTTCACGGGCTACAAGCTTACCCAGAAGACGATTACAAGAGTTTGACCTTGAATGTGTTCTTTCTTCAACACTGATTAGTCAATGATTGAGTACAACCTTCCTATAATCTTATCCTCAAATATATATTGATGTTTGCAAAGATTTGGAAGTGGATTATCGAGTTGAATCACAAGTGTGTTAAATATGCTTGGAGATTCAAACGATAATTGAATGCTTTTGAGTGCTTTTAGAATGCTAAGAATAATACAATATAGATAAAAGAATGGAGAGAAATTTCGGTGATTTGATTGATTGAAAACTGATGTATTTATAGTAATTGAGAAGTTGCAATTATTGGTGAAAAGTTGCAATCAAAAGAAATGATTTTAAATGAAGAGAAATGGATGCAACTATTCAAGAAAGAAGATGACTCTTCATGAAATTCAAAAATAGGTTGACAAGAAAAATTAATAGGTTGACAAGTTTTTGACCGTTATTTCAAAAAGCTGTTGACCTGTTAATTTTAACAGGTTGACCTGTTATATTTAAAAATAGGTTGACCTGTTATTTTTAACAGGTTGACCTGTTTTTGTCAATATACAATAAAAACGAGTTTTCATGCATAATTTTGAAATCAATGGGAAGTATGATTATTTGAGGATAGATTTTAACATAAAATATTCTAAATAACCAACTTCTAACCTATGAAACCATTGTATCTTCTTTTTGTCGATCATGAAGCTTCTTCTCGTCATTAATCAAAACGATCATTAAAAGTTCTTGACTCAACAAAATCATCTATCCGCGGTAGAGGATACTTGTTCTTCCTCGTCACTTTATTCAACTCGCGGTAGTCTACACACAAATGAATGGAACCATCCGCCTTGGTAGCAAGCACAACTGGTGCTCTCCATTCAGCAACACTCCTTCTGATAAATCCCTTCTTCAAAAGATTGCCGACTTGCACCTCGAGCTCTCGCTGCTCCCTTGGTGCCATACGACGAAGTGGCATCACTATAGGTCTGGCATCTTTTACCAAATCAATATGGAACTCAATCTCTCGATGTGGTGGAAGCCCGGTCACTTCTTCGAAAACATCCGGATACTGGCCAACCACGGGAAAACCTGACAACTCACTATGCGGAATATCGAGGGAGTTTAGAAAACTAGCCAATACCCCCTCACTGGGTAGACCACCAAACACTATCCTCCGCCCATCATCCGCTCTAGCTATCACCAAAAAGCCCTCACAGTCTACCACCACCCCGTATCTTTGGAGCCAATCTACTCCCAAAATAATGCCAAACCCAGTAAAGCCCAAAACAAAGCAATCATAAACAAACATGCATCCATGACTCGATAAGACCACATTACGACAAATCATGCTAAGGCTAGTCGAACCACCAATCGGGTTCGTCACTACTAAAGGTCTATCGACAATCTCGGGCTCCAATCCCAACCTATCTACCAGGTCACTAGATATGAAAGAACTGGAAGCTCCGGTATCAAACAAAACTCTAACAGGAACATCATAAACAGAAAGCATACCTTGAATGACAACATTCTTTCCCTTCTCCACCGCAGTTGGGGCATTCGACGAAGAAGGAATAGCATTAAGGGCCTATGCTTTCACCATTTGCTTTTCTTTGGGGGGTTGCGGACACTTGTCCTTGTGATGTCCTATTTGGCCACAGTTGAAGCACTTCCTTTCCGCTGGCTTGGCCCGACAATTACTAGCATAATGGCCCTTCTTACCACAGCTGAAGCACTCAACATCTTGCTTATTCTTTTTCTTATGGCCATCCTTAGTTTGATTCTGCTTTCTCTTATTCTGGGAACCACCCTTGCCTCCACCACTTGCTTGTGGTTTTGGCTCTTCTGCAGATGCAACCTCAGTCTTCGGCTTAGGGTAGAGACTTTCTGATCTCAATGCTTTCCCTACAATCGATTCAAACGTCTCATCGATGTGGTTAATAAGCCTTTCCCCCAAGTACTGATCCAAACCAGTTATGAATTTCTCATTCTTCTTCTCGGCATTATAAATAAGAGATAACCCATACTTTGACAAAGTGTCGAATTCAGCAATATACTCCGAGATAGCTCTGCCATTCTGCTTGAGCTCCAAGAATTTCTTAAACAACACTGACTTCTGAGCAGCTAGAATGAACTTCTTGCTAAAGCGAACCTTAAACTGCTCCCAAGTAATCTGATCTTCGGGAGTAGCTGCCTTTATAGCATCCCACCAATTCATTGCCCGCCCTTATAGCTGACGGGACGCTAGCTTTCTCTTCATTGCATCCTCGATACCCAAATCCTCGAAGATACGTTCGCAACTATCCAACCAATCCTGAACATCCGTGGCCGACTCCGTTCCGTGAAACGGCTTCCCACCAAGACTAATATAATCCTTGTTCAGCTTGGCAAAGTCGACCCTCGGTGCCTGCACTATTGGACCACCACCATTTCAACCATTGGGAGCTGCCCTCTGCACGTCTCTAAGCATCTCTCTCATGAGGTCAGTAAACATCGTCCTCATGTCAGCAGCATTCCCATTATTGGCCCCTCTACCGGTACCTCTAGCATATCGGCTCATCGTCAATCTGGAAAAGGAAACGATTAACGACCCCATAGTGGTGCTAGTGCAGTACGACTTCATTCTTATACTACTAATAGTATATATATAGCTTTTAAAAATCAAAGTAATCACGAATAAGCTCTCTCGTATACGTATACAATCTCTCCTTGATAACTTCCCTAGGTTAACTACGCAACCTAGAGCTCTGATACCAAGTGTGACGGCCCGCCCCGCAACAACCGACATTTACTCCATAAGTGCGCTGTACACATGCCCGACTAGCACGGGACGTTCGTCAGAAGAAAGGAAAGAAGGGAACGAACCTATCAAGAACCTGTAAAATGTCTCACAGCGCATGGAGTAAAATATAATAATAATAACATACTTGACGTAAAACAGGTGAGACAATGCATAAGCTGATAACTAAAATCAACATCAACATCAGAGCAGCGGAAATCCAAATACAGCTTATTACAACTTTCCAAATTTACTGTCTCTAAACAAAAGAAAGCTAAAGTAGAAGATGCACCACTAATGCCCAAGCAGTGATCTTCAACAACACAGGGAGAATACTATATATATATATATTACGTGGAAGCCTCCTGCTCGTCTCCGGATCATCTTCCCGTGCATCACCAGCTAACCTGTCTCTAGTCTGCTCGTGTGAGCACCCAGAGTAATAAGGGGAGACATAAAACTCTGGGTCAAACATAAAGCCTGGTATGAGAAATAAGCATCTAAACAGAACAATAACAGGTATACTAAACCATACCTGAACCTGCAACCAAAGAGTTAGTACCACATACCGTACAGTACTCTAAGGTGCCATAATAAATAGTGTAAAGAATATGGGGGTGGGGTGTGCATGTCATAATGATAACAAACAAATCAACCATAACAACCATCCTCACATCTCTCACTCAGTGCGTAAAGCATACGATGTCCACCACTGTCAATCACTAGACCCATCGAAGTAGTGACGGAGTTCAACTTGTACAACTACTGCTACTACCAAGCTTACAACATGGAGTCATGACCAAATCTTTACAAATGACCCCACTTAATTGGTTTATAGCCCTTTAGTCGTACCTAGGCCATTGCAGCCCTGAATCAGTTCACGTACTTCCCACACATAGTGATCCAAAGTCATAAACATCAACTGCCCCTTGGCATACGTCCCGCAGCAAAGCCCAATCATGAAGTGAACTCATCGGTTCCCAACTGGATCCTCAGCTCTAACTTCCCATATTGGACTACCTTTGCATCTCGGGTTATTGGTCAATACTGGTTCAGTCGGTTTCCCCTCCTAGCCATCGGTTTGGGTCGGGTGTCCATTCTGAGTCGGGTCGGTGCGTTGTCCTCCCTTGTAGCGGTTCGGTTCGTGTTTCCAGCATTATGTCGGTTCGGGTCGGGTGTCCTCCTACGGGTCGGGTCGGGTGCCATCTCCCTTCCAGTTTGTGCTTCCGCTCCGATCCGCTCCCTCGTTCTTCACGTGCTCTGATCCGATCCCTCCTTCTTCATCCGATCCGATCCTAGTTCAATTAGCGTGGCCTTCCTTCTTGCCAGTTCTACCAAGTGTCACGTTCTGATCCGAGCCCTTCGTCCCTAAGTCGATCCGATCCCCAGCTTAACCAACATGGCCTTCCTTTTTGCCAAGCCTCTTTTGTGCTAGACTCCAGTTCGGGTCGGGTCCCTTGCCCAGGTTTCCAATCCGATCCGAGCCCATATCCGATCCGATCCGAAGCCCTGCACAACTTTCTGCAACTTTTTCCAGCAACTTGTTTACGCCATTCGATGACATTTTCGACAAATCTAACTATACTAATCAATCACAAATCATGTCATACAGTCATAGCAATATAGCAAACTAACCACAAACACCAAAACAATGAATTTACATGTCAAAATGGATCAAATATACCTAAAACCCCTTATTTTCCCTTAAGCATGTTAAAGTAAAACTAATCATAGGGTTAACAGAACTTAACCAAATTAAACCAAATTTCTACCAGAGGCATAAAATATTATTTTCGAATTTATAGATATTTTTCCAGAATTTATTACTGTGTAAATTCGCTAATCTTCACTAATTACCTTTAATTAATTGTAATTAGTGTCAAAACAATGCTAATCACTCACCTTGGCCACAAACGAAATTCTCAGAACTGAAACCTTGTTGATTTGGGCGAATACTGATGTCTAACAGTAGCTCTAGCCTTGCTTTCGTGTTTCCTCTCCTTAATTTGATGTAGATTAAGCCAAAACTTGATTAGAAAGTGATTAGAAGGTGATTTGGGTGTTGGAGGCCATTGCTAGGGTTGCAAGAAAGAAAGTGGCGGCTGGGAAATGAGGATAAGATCGTTCTCTAACTGATTTCAGCCTCCTCCTTACCCTATTCCCGAAATCCCCCATTGGGCCTAGCTGTTAATCACCCGGTTAAGACCAATTAAGCTGTTTTTCACCATCTGAAACTTGTTTCAGCCATATCTCCCAAACGGTGTGTCCGTTTGGCTAATGTGACCACTCTACGGAATTGTAAACCATCATCCGGAGCCAAAGGAAGTGGTTTCAGGTCAAAATTTCTTTCCAGTCAAAAGTTATGGTCAAAACAGTACCAACTAGGGGTAAAATGGTCATTTAAAAATCGAGAAGAATCATGAACATGGGAAATGACCCCAATAGTCGTCTCCCAAAGTTACATGACCATACGACATTATATGTGAAAGAAATGAATATTCTACGGTCTTATGATGTGTAGAATACAGGTCGTTACAGTGGGGAAGGAGGTTTGTTTTTAGGGTGTTTTCATAGTTTTTTCTCAAACGGACCGTCCAGGTTTTAAATAACTAATCCTACGGTCCACACACATACTCTAGTAACTATAAATAAACCCTTTGCCTCTCCCTCTAAACCTTACCTCCATTCTCTTTTATGCATCCACTCTGCTTCTCCACCAACATTTTTAATTCCAGAAAATAAATAGGTTAGGTTTCATCTTCTTCTCTAGCCTATTTCTCAACCTCTTATAATATATTTTTTGATAATAATCTAGAATTATAATATATATAAGACTTTAATTGAATCTTATATGTATATATTGGTTTAGGAGAAAGTTTGAAATAGTAATCCTATGAAACAATCCAGAAATTAACTCTATGCAGTATCTTCATACTCCTCCTTATATTACCAAGAGTGGAAATCTTATGAGTTTGCTATTTTCTATATCTTCATAGTATAGGTTTGGATTGTTATGCCTAAAGGGGTTGGGATTTGCACGAAAACAAAATATAAACAAATCCTATAAATCCCTTATAAATTGCGGAAATGGTCAATCATTTGATATATATTAGGTTTCGGTTATAAATGTAATAAAATTGGATTTTTTGGGTGTTGTATAGTTTTGATAATGGTCTGATTCACTTTCTTGTAATCTCATATATATGCAAAAGTATAAGATTTGGGTGTTGAATTTAATATGTTTAAACATTTATTTTTAAAATAGATAGTTTGAACGTATTATGACACAAGTCACCAAAGTCTTTGTTTTCGATAAAATCATATGAAAAGTAAAGAAGTACCAAAATGGGATTATATGTTGGGGAATGGAATTTTGATGACAACAACCTTGTTAACTTTATTAATTATAAAATATATACTAACATCTTTTCTAGAATATATATATACATGATTTATATGTAGGAAGTAAATGCTGAAGACTGTATAGTTAAGAGTTTATAGAGATTCAAGATTTCAAAAGAAGATTCAAGAATTATGAGTATCAAGTTTTTAAGAGTTCAAGATTATCAAAGTAATAGAGTCTAATTAATATGTAAAACTCCGGTTAGCACTTTCAAATTCTATTTTCAAATTATTCCAATTCTATTTTCAAATCATCTTGTCAAATTATTATTTTTTTGGGCAAAGCCGAACGGTTTTTTAGGTGACCGCAAACACCTTTTTATTATAACTAATAATAAAAAGACAATATAATACATGTAATTGTAGTTAGCAAACAAGTATTCGGTTTTTAAGGTGGACCATCCACCTCCTACGGCATTTATTATGGGCCGTCCACACAATCTAACTAGATTACAGCTTGGGAGCTAGTAAAAGCATTAGACTACTATTATTACATTGTTACATGACCTTACTCTACATGCTGGGAGAGTAAGAATTACATACTACTAGAGGTAGTGAATTTCATATGAAAACAGGAGTGGAATAGTACATGACCGTTTGAAAATATGCTAAAGTATCCATAGAGTAACATGACAAGACCACACTTTACAGAGTAGAACAATGCATATATTACTACAGAGGCAAACAGTGGCCTGTCTCCTTTCTTGAGCTCCACACCAAGGTGAATTGCTTTGACTTGCATAGTTAACATTGGAGAACCTGACAATCGGCCATACTGCGATGAGACAAGAGATTGGAAGGAAAGGATGGATGCATGCCAGTAAGAAAGTAAAATTATGGGTAGAGCTTCCCTGTCTTACCTTCTCACTGTTTGCCAAACTATAAACAAGAACACCAAATTCTTGCCAACCAGACTAAGCACCAAAGTGTAATATGCTCGAAAAAGAAATCTGACTCTTAAGCAAACATTACGCAGATTATTGCACTGTCAGGATGAAACAACACCAAACGAAACAATGACAAAGTTCAGTGATAGGCATCTCGTGTATTTCCATCGCACGTTGGTGCTGACCCGACCATACAAAAAACAAGCAACATTCACTTGAAAAAAATACAAGCACAATAAAAATCAGATCGAACAACTACATCTAACATGGGATGTGCTAAACACTAGTACCAAGATAAGAACCAAACACCAATTCAACAGTTCTCTACCCAAACACACAAAACCAATTTCCAAAACTACATACAAGACCAAATTCAAGAATACATTGAAGACTCCACTGAATAAGAGGAACGATCACAGTCATAAGATGAAACGTGAATCAATTCACCCAAAGGAGAGTTGCTGCATACCTGGATCCTCATTGTTAGTGACACACTTCCTACTTCATCGTATTATCAGTTGAAGGTCTCGCCAACTACATACTCGCACGGAGGAGCAAGTGGAGAAAGGTTTCCTGAAGTAGCTACTGCAAAGAGGAAGGGTGGAAAATAAGTGGCGCCATCAAGTAGAAACCAACTGAAGTGATGAGGCTGAAGCGGATTAGGGGTTTACGGTGATTAGAACGATTACGAGGTAAAAATCTTAAATCGGAGTTGAATAAAGGTTGGGGTAGGGGACATCACGCATCGTGAAAGCAGAAAGAGGGTTGAAGAAATTGGGGAAATAGAAGTGAAGATAGGGAGGATTTGAGAAGCGAGAATAGTGAGGTGGATATGGAGAAACCCGTCACCATTTACGATGCCCCATACCCAAATAAACTTTATTTCTTTTCGTTTTTCAAACAATTTTCAAACTCCTTTATAAATGATTTCAAATTATTAACATATCAACATATAACCGTCAAAATTTTAAATTTCAAAGCAAGTGTCTTTTCATTATTTGAAACATTTCAGAACTATTGCAACCTTTGGTACTCTATATAGAGGCGTCATTTTCGAATTTTTAACCAACTTATCTTCTCCTTCTTCATTCTTACTCTTACCACCATTATTCTACCATAATTTCTTGATTTCTACACTTATATTCTGTCGTTTTCAATACAAATTATACCATTCTCTTTCTCTTCTCTATCTCTATCAAATACACTTTGTCTGGAAGTGCTATTCAAGAGTTCTAGGGCTGTTTGTAATTGTTAAGAAAAGGGTGTATTCCTTGAAGCCTTTAAATAAAGGAAAGGGAGCGGCATGAACCTTGTAGCTGTGAAATCAAGGGTGTTGAATCGGTGTAAACCTTGTAGCCGTGAGATTAAGGGTATAGAATCGATGTTAACCTTTAGCCGTGAAATCAAGGGTATTATAAGATTGATACTAGTATTAATAAACTCTGTGTAATCCAGCGTTGTGTGAGACTAGACGTAGGAGTAACCCGAACCAGTATAAAGTCCGGTGTGTTCTTTCCTTTTCTGCATTTTATTTCTGTTTAAATCTGCATCTGTGATTGTTTCTGTTGCGATATTCATTCTATGGTTCGTATAGTTGTTTGAGTAATCATTAATCATTTAGATTTTCTATAATCCCTTATAACACTATTTACCCCCCTCTAGTGTTAGTTTTGCCTTAAGATCCGTGATTCTCATCCCTAACATTATACATTTATTCGGCATATTACACCTTATCTTCCTTTTAATATTAAAGTAATATTTTAATCCAAGGTTACAAGTTATTCTATGTATGTTGTTATTTCCCTATGTTTGATTTGAATATGAATGTAAACATTTCATGCCAAGTTGATGATGTTAGCGAAATAAACTTATAAACCTTAACTTGTGGTTAGGACTGAAATTTCTACATTTTAGGACGTTTCTTTACATGTGCTTAATGTATGTTTTCTTTATTAGCATAATTAATTTATTATAAATTCGTACTAAATACGTTAAATTAGAAGATTAGAATTTTATTTTCCCCAATAGGAAATTTGTATATGTGTGACTATTAATGGATATTGGTTAATATTAATGACATATAGACACGTGATTAACCCCTACTTGCAGTAGAAGCTTGCGTGGAACTGACCGACATATCCATCATCTACAAGGAATTTATATTAATGTGAGAGGTCTAGGTGCCATGAGCCATTATAATTGGTACACATAGACACAAAGTTATGCCCAATTTGCAGTAGAAGTCTGCCCAGAACTGCCCGTCAAATCCAGGATCTACAAGTAGTCGGTTTAATGTGGGATGCTTTGTGTATATATTTATATATTTTTGTGAAGTAGGCCTACCTTATGAAGGCATCATGTGTCTGACCTAACTAGTTTGGGTACTAAGTTGTTAGGACTAGGCCCATTCATAAGGTTCACTGCTTAGTTTTGGACCCAAGCTAGTCATGGTACCGTCGTTATTGGGTTTTAAGTGGTCATTGAGTCTGCCCTCTTATAAGGTATTAAGTGGTCCTAATTAAAAGAAAAACATATGAGTAAGGCAGTTCTCCGAAATTTGTGTTCTTCTTATCTAGGGGCTATAGGAAGGCATGCCTAGGGATGAGAAAATAAGAGTCCTAAAGACCATGTAATGGGACCGCCTTTTTAAGGGAAATATTAAGTAGCTAGGAGTTCGCTTGAAACTACAGCTAGATGGTAATGCATGGGTCCACGGGAGGGTCATAAATGGTGATGAGTGTCTACCTAAAACCCATATTAAGTGGCAAATTACTATATCTCGCATTACATTGAGAGTATAGTTAATAGAGATGATGATTAGAAGACGAGGTCTTAAGCGACTAGAGTCCACCATATGGTATTAAGTGATAGTGGTAATCCACCCATAAATGAATATAGAAAATGGCCTTAAGTGATCAAATGATAGTCCTCCTTGTAGAGTGTTAAGTGATTATATAAAGGTACATTTGTGTATTGATAAGACCATTCACTATTTCTTGAAGCTCGATCCCCCTCCCCCCCCCCCAAGATGAACCATATAGCCAAGAGAAACCATGAACCAGAATAGAAGAGCTTGCCCCGCCCATGAGTAAATATTTCGTAGTAGCCTCATTAGACCATACATCTCTCTTGGTTTGCGTTTGGCACAGGTCCCTATTATGTTTTAAAATTAGGCAAACATCCGGTCATAAACTTATTGTAAATTTAGTCCCTATTTTTCGAAAAAAATAAAAAAATAACGTTAATTCGTATTTGATAAAAACATGTGAACATAAAAAAATTAAGGCCAAAAAACCATCATTAACCATGTCAAAGCAAAAAAACAAAACAAAACATAATAGCAAAAATGCAGTTAAATGCATAATATATGCATATATTTGAATTTTCTTTCATATATCTGTGCAAGTATTCCAGTCACGCATCTGTGTTGATTTTATTGCATACATATGTGTAAGTATTGCATAATTCGTGCATACAAGTGTGCAATAATTCGCAGCCTTGCAAATCAGTTTACATTTATTTGCATTCTGGTGCGCAAATAAAACAGAAAAGTAGCACACATGTGTGCAACAATCCACAGGCAAAATTTTAGTCAAATTTTCTTCTTGCAATACTTGCATACATGTGTCCAAGTATTTCAAAATATTTGCATAGATGTATGCAAGTTTCTATCCGTATTTTCAATATAAACAGCATATGCAATAGTTGCATACATGTATGCAACTTTTTTTTGATTTATGTGGACTTCCGACAACATCTCTAAATTTTAGATTTTTTTTTATTTTACCTGACATCGCCTTTATTTGGCATGAAAACGAAAAAGTCGGAAGTTTCAAAAATAGGGACCGAGTTTGAATGGAAAACATGAAAGGGACGTGAGCCAACAGAAGGCAGAGCGTTATTTCCACTAATATAAATCCTCCCTTATTTAAGCATATCGGCCTTAAGTGACTACAGTGTAGTTCGCCAAATTTATATATGTATGATGTATTTAATTGTGTGTTAAATTTGCGTAGGCTTAATTTGATTAATTCACACTACCAAGTATAGGAAATAGATATTCCTTAAACTTTTGTGATTTTCATTCACCAAAACATGTTGTTCTGACCTCCCTTCTCTTAATAAATAAATAGGTTAGTAGGTGGGAATGCTTGATTGATGAAGCCATGGAGAATAAAGCCTAGCGATGGAGATTCTGTAACTTATTATTATCATGTTTGGTAGTTTATTGTAATTCATGGGATAATATTATTATTGATGTACCTTTTATGATAGTCATAACTTGATGTAATCGACATGATTGTGGTTTTATTTAATGGTACATCTATTTCTAGTTATTATATTTTATCTCTTCCCCTGTGATTCTGATTTCTTTTTTAGTTTGGCTCTGTTTGTGTAATCGTTATAAGAACCAACGATCCATTCAGAATGGCTCTAAGTTTCGACGGGCCGTTTCTAGGTCGATATTTAGGCCCATTCCGGGTGGGCTGTTACAAAAGTGGTTTCAGGTTTGTCCTTTTTTGTTGTCGTGTAATGTCCCAAAACTTTTAGTAAAAATTTATTTTAACATGGTTTAAAATGATTACTGAATTTAAATTGAAATTAGTGATGTTTTTGGAATCTGTGTGCATATAAGAGTGTGCGTGCACATGTGTACAACAGGGGACATGCAAAAGGCAACATCATAATTCCAGGATATATAATATGATACATATATGTGAGTATACATGTATTTCCAGTGGCAATTAAAATTTAATCATATGGATTGATTTAGTGCATAATATAAAGGAAGTTTCAAATAATACATGTATATGGCAAAGACAAGTGCACTGAGATTAAATGGTGCATAGCTCGATTTAGAAAAGGGGGGATTACTATTTTGTCATGACTTGTTATAGGGGAATATGGTTTGAAAACATTTTCTTTATTTCTGAAAAAGTAATGCAGTTTTACACCTGAGCATTATAAAGAAAATAAAGCAAAATAATGTGCACTCACACAAATAGCATGAGCTGATTAGGGACAAAACTGAATTTGCATAACCTGGAAAACCCTGGAAGTCTGATGCTATAAGTAAGGGTGGCCGGGCAAAATTGAACTGCCTAGTGAAAATAAGTAAACATACATAAAATTTATTTAGAAAAGAAGAAGGAAGTCTTGGGGGTGAAGCATGGGTTCTCTGATTTTTCTTTAGCTCAGAAGAAGGAGATTTGGTGAGTATTCTCACTTAAACAAATGCATTAAGTCCTAAGATTAAGAGGCAGCCAATACTTTCTATGTTCAATGTATTTTGAATTTAATTCACTGATCAGTTTATATGATTATATGTGTTTGAATACATTATTGGTTTCATTTAAAAATAGATTGAGTTTCACAACATGGGTTATGCTTTATTTGAAACTATTTAATTTATGATACCCTAAAAACCCTTTTTACAATACTTTGGGAAAACTTTATAAATCTGGATATATATATATATATATATATATATATATATATATGGCACTAATCTATGGCAACCTCTCAAAAAATGCATCTGAGCTGCAATATACTTGTGTATAGGTGCTAAAGCTCTATAAAATGGTTGATTTAGATAGCAATAGAATTTTCCATGTGCTGATATCTAATCAAGAATACAAACATTATGTCTCAGCTAGGTTATGAAATTCATTTGAAACCAATTTATCCATAGTGGCAAAATCTCTTAAAAATATTCATAAAACCCATAGATTAATACCATATGCATACTTAGACCAGCACATACACAAGTATAGTAGTTATATTTTAAGACAAGGATTTTAACTCATTAAAACCCCAAGATAAGTGATTTTCTAGGATATCTATATGTATTGGATGGTTTATATTCTTGCTTGGGTGGTTTATATACATGCCTGAATGTCTGATTTGATTGTGTGGGTGATTTCTATGAAATCCATGGCATGATTAAGTGATTCTAGCTATGTTAGTTTACTGTATTTAGGTAAATAGTCACTAGAAAATAAAAAGGAAACACTTAGTAATTTTACTAAGGTATTTCTGGTCAAGATGCTGTGGAATGGCTTGCACTTGAGTTGTAAGTTTGACACATGGCCTAATTTTTGTCCTGATATCTTTGTGTAGTAGTGTAAATTAGATACTACAATATGTCCCAGTGATTCACTTATACAGATGAAACCATGGTATTTAAACAAATTGATATGCCAAGAAATAAATACAAGGAACTTGAGTTTTCCTAGAAGTTTTCATAGGGCAGTTATGGATACAAATCATAATATTTCCGGATGGATTTACTTGTTATACACATATGTTTGATTGATTTGTATGTATTAGCTAGAATACTGATGGTAAATACTGTATAAATCAGTGAAAGTGCATTTGCACAAGATTATTAATTAATTTTACATGGGGTATGCCTTTTTTTTAAAATATGATTCCTTCATAGACTTTCTCTTAATTTTTATTAATTAGTTTTCAATTGAGATGCTCATACCAAACACATTAGTCTGACCTTGTTTGCTCTTGGCAAATGGAGTGTCTCATTATATGGTGATGCAGCCTCTAATGCTTTTTCATGAAATGATGGAGCTAAGTAAGATCTGGGTTAGGAGTCTGGCTTGTTTACATGGATGTTAGCATGCTTAAGTAGAAAACAAAAACTTTGAATTATTGTATTTGCATGAATCCTTGAGAATAACTTTATGAATCGGTTTGTAAATATTAAGCTAGGTCCTTAAAAATTATATTTAGATGATAGGAAAATTAAGTGCACTGTGATATGTTAATGACTGAGCATAAGAGTATTTTATGTGATCATTTTGCAAACTATAATTGAGAGAATATACGTTTGAATTACGGAAAGTTACTAATATTATTTGTATTAGAAAACCTGGAGTCATTTAAGAAAAGTAATTTGCACATATACAAGTTTGTATGTTGGTTTATTGGTGTATTCTTTTAGATAACTCAAATACATAAGTGGTGCACATGGGCACACTTGGCTCAGCTCATATCAGAGGAGGTTTAGCCAAGGGTGCAATGTTGACCCATGCACCAAGGATCAGAATTGTAAACATGCACATGTTACACACATTGTTTCAAAAGTATCATTTATGCATGCATAAGGTTATTAGTTTTGATAACTTATTTTAAAAAGTATCATTTATAAATGCATAAGAGTATCATTTTTATAGCACTATTTTGAAAGGATCATTTCTGTATGCACAAGAATATCACTTGTAAGAACCATTTTTGCAAGTATCATTTCTGTGTGCATAAATGTATCAATTTATGAAAATATCATTTTTGCAGCCTCAAGAATATCAATTTTATTGGTAGTCAAGGAAGTATCAATAGTGCATGTATAAGAGTATCATTTTTAGCCATATGTTACAAAAGTATCACTTTTGTAGGCATAATGTAACGTCCCATATTTTTACGGTATAATAATTAATTTAATTAATTATTTAATAGTGATTTAGAGATTTAAATGGTTGTTTAATTAAATAATATTAAATATTTAATTAATATAAATAATAGAATAATATATTTAATTCTGAAATAATCAGAATTAAGTTGAATTCACAATATTGTGTTAATTGGATCATTTAAAATATTTAACTCGGTTTAGAATTAAATTATAATAACGTTTATTTTAATGAACGGCGTTAGAACATATAAATTATATCATAATTATAATCGAGCTCGAAATGGCGCGGCAGTTCGTAATTTGGCGATTCGAACTTTAAACGAATATACAGAATCCATTTTAGGTCGGATTTCTGTGAAACAAGACAAGTTCGGAGCTGGTGAAGTATATTTTTCTAATGGAAAAGAAAATTTAGGATTTCATAGGGTAGATTTTAATTTATGATCAAATGAAATTTTTAAAAAGTCGTTATGGGATTCCTTTATAATTTATAATGATTTATTTATATTATAAAAGGATTTTTATATATAATAAATTGAATATCGATTTAACCCCGATTTGAAATATCGAGTTATAAATTCAGATAGGAATATTTTGGAGCTGTATGATATTCTATTTTGAATATATACGATAATATTTATTTATTAATATTAAATTTAATTATTTTTAAATATATTAATATTTAAATGGGTTTATTTAGAGCCTTAAAAAATAGCTATTTTTGCAAACGAACTCCATTTTCGATGAAACTAATTTTATTTGATCCGGAATATTAAATTATTGTTTGATTTCAATTTTCGTGATATTTGAAGTCCGTATGTGGTCATGCAGAATTTAAATCTAAAAAAAATAGTAGATAATTTGACTTTAAAAATATGCTATGTGGGAAAACGGATTCGGAATTCGATGAAAAAAGTTTCGTTGGGTCCGTAATGTCGAACTGTAGCTGTATGTCCATTTTCATTGAAATTGGATAATATATGTGATCGTATGAATTTTTAAACAACAAATACATATAGCAATTGATTAAAATTAATATAAAATTCGAATATTAAAATATTAAAATTTACCTATAAATAAACCGCTAACACCCTAAAACCTAATTCATATTTTCTCTGGTCAAACAAATAATCCACTGTGATTTTATTCTTCCAGGAAAATAATTCAATCTTCATAAATTCAAATAAAACTGAACAATATTCTATATATTATGAGACTTGTATAATTGGGTTATGGTACTCAAAATCTTCATCCCCATGTGTACAATGAAGGACTCGATGGGTTTCTTCAGTGGAGTTTTGTAGTAGTAAAAAACTAGGGTTGCGATTTTGGGGGAGTCGGAGGCGTGGTTAGGGAACCGAATTAACTTGAAAGTGGTAGAGGGGGATGCAAGCTTTCGTACGCCGGTGGCGGCGCAGACTTCGGTTGCTTAAGGAGAGAGAATCGCTGTCAGAAAATAGTGAAATTTGGGGGAACTTTGCCGAGGATATGCTGAAATGTAGGAGGTGAGGATTAAAGGAAACGTAGGGGTGAAGGCACAGCTTCCGGTAGTGGCGCTGACTTAAGTGATCAGAGGCAGTGGCGTAGGATATTTGAAGTTAAACGATGATGGGTTTAAACAACATCGGGTTTGTTATTTTACCGATGGAGATGAAGGACTGGAATGGGTCAGTGGATTTAAATGGGTGATGGGTCGCAAGTAAAAGGTGGAGCCCAAATTATATAAAGGAATTAAATTTAGTATAAATTAAACAGTACATTGACTTGTAAATTAAATACCTTATTCATATGTTATCAGAATTCAGCGAAACAAGATCCGTGGGATCGTATGGACGGGGAAGGGAACCAACTGAGAGTGAATTGGAGCTCGTTACAATTTATAGCAAAATAAATTGTTTGATCTGAATCGACGATCGATTATCGTTATTTAACGATGATCGACCTAAGTGAGTAAAACTCACTAACTCTGCCAGTTTATATTTTTATAAGTATAATCTAGTATTGATAAATGATGATTGATTGTTGTGTGATGATTGTTTGGTTGAATTGATGATTTAGTGGTTGAAATTATAGATAACGATATATATATATATATATATATCGTTATTCAAATATTGATTCTGTTTATCAGAATATTTCATATTGAAGTGAAATCGAGGTTATTTATATTGTTTAACATCTTTGGATGCATGGAAACAGGTTGGCGGGATCCAACTAGATTCCTCAAATATTATTACTGTTAATTTTCATATATTTTGATATATGATGTGATATATTTTCTATGATTGATTTTGTATGTGTGGATGACACTGGCATTGTGGTTTGGTATTTTAAATACCATAAGTAATACTGGGATGTAAAATGGGAATTTTCAAATATTGAAAATAAAATATTTATAAAATCAAAGGATTTTATAAAATAAATTATTTATAAAATCAAAGGATTTTATAAAATAAAATATTTATAAAAATCAAAGGATTTTGTAATAGGAATACATAAATAGAATTGTAAAAGGAATATTTATTTAGAAAATGAATAGAAGTATAAAAGGAATATTTATTTAGAAAATAAATAGAATTATAAAAGGAATATTTATTTAAAAAATAAATAGAATTATAAGGAAATATTTATAAAATGAATAGAACTTTATAAAATTAAATATTTGGGAAATGAATAGAAATTTATAAAAGGAAATATATGGAACATAAATGTTAAATGGAAATCAGTTTTAACAGATAAATGGAAAAGATTAATTTAAAGTAGATTTTAAATAAAATATGTTTTAACAAATAAATTGAGAAGATTAATTTATAAATAATGTTTTATAAATTAAATAAAATATTTATCATGTGATAAATGGAATATATAAGTCTGAACTTATATAGAGAAGTAGAAATCGATTTTGACACCGATATTTTAAATAGAATGTGAACTCGGCATTTATAAAGGGAATTAGAAATGCGATTTAAGTGTTAGAAATAGAAAGGAGATTTCGTAAGAATAATTTTATAAATAGAAGTATAAATAGAATTTGGAAATGGGATATTATTTTAAAATATGAAATCAAACTTAATGGATTATATAAAAGAAATATTTTTAACATTCGATGTGAATAATGGATTAAAATAAATATTTTATTAATTAAAACATTTATAAGGAAAATTGGGCTTTAAAATAGGAATTCAAATGGGAATTTGAATGAGATAGGAAATAGAGTTAATCTAATACAAGTTATTCAAGTAGAGTTAATCGAATTAGAGTTAATCGAATATTAGTTATTCGAATAAAGTTAATCGAATATTAGTTAAATCGAATATTAGTTATTCGAATAAAGTTAATCAAATATTAGTTAAATCGAATATTAGTTATTCTAATAGAGTTAATAGAATATTAGTTAATCGAATAGAGTTAATCGAATATTAGTTAAAAAGAATATTAGTTATTCAAATAGAGTTAATCGAATATTAGTTATTCGAAGAATAATTATTGAATATAGTTTATTCAAAAGAGAGATTATCGGATATAGTTTATTCGAAGAAAAGAGTTATCGAATATAGTTATTCACAGAAAGATTATCAAATATAGTTTATTCAAAAGGGAGATTATCGAATATAGTTTATTCGAAGAAAAGAATTATCGAATATTAGTTATTCGAAGAAAGATTATCAAATATAGTTTATTCGAAAGCGAGATTATCGAATATAGTTTATTCGAAGAAAAGAATTATCGAATACAGTTATTCGAAGAAAGATTATCGAATATAGTTTATTCGAAAGAGAGATTATCGAATATAGTTTATTCGAAGAAAAGAGTTATCGAATAGAGTTTATTCGAAAGAGAGTTATCAAATAGAGATTATTCGAGAGAGAATTTGTAACGACCCAGAAAATATGAACCAATTTAAAAAATTTAAATTGGCTAAAATAATGGATTTTAAATATTTAAAATAAAGATTTTAAATAATGGCGATGAAAACTGAGTTTGAATCGACATTTGAAAACGAATATAATTAATTATAATTATATATAGAATTGAAAATGGCACGGTAGTTCGATAATTCGATTTCAAACTTCAATTGAATATACCGGGTGCAAAATAATCCGGATTTTAGTGAAACCAAAAACATTAGGATCTAATTGATGATATCTTTCCAACGAATCTGACAAATCAAAATTTGATAGCGGGAATCAAAAGATATGTCCAGTTGAAAATTCTGAATAGTCGCTAAGGAATTCAGACCCTTAAAAATGGACATTTTGCAAATAACCTCGGATTTCGACGAAACCACTTTTGTTGGATCCGCAGTGTCAAGTTATTGTTAGCTTTCAAATTTCATAATTTTTCGAATCAATATGTGAGCGTGGCAAAGGAAAACGCGTTTGACCGGTTTTAGTTGATTTTAATCGACTGGAAATTGGCCATTTTTCAAACGGTCTCAGAATTCGATGAAACTAGTTTTGTTAGGACCGTATCGTCAATACGAAGCTAGAAAATATTTTTCGAGAATTTTTAGAGTTAGTATGTGCCCCCGGTAATTTAAAATGTACGTTTAAAATTCAATATAGTGATTTAAATGTAAATTCAACGGAAACTGATTGTAACGATCAAATCAGCTTGCGATACATATCCCATTGTGTCCGGAATGGGGGTAAAACGCTATGGACGACAGGCGGTGGGCCTCGTTTAGAGGTCGTATGTAAAAATCAACTTTTTGCAAAATTAAATAATTAAATATATATATTTTATATAAACCCCCCTATTCCCTCTTCTCTCTCCACTTCGAGCAGAAAAAAAAAGAAAAAAAATATAAAATCCCATCGTCGATCGCCCCTGAACCCGTCGCCCCCTCGCCTTCGCCACCCCAGTAGCCGCCGGACCCGCCACCGCACATCGCCCGCCCCCTTCTGCTCCGCCTCCTCCTTCCAGCCCTCCCCAATTCGAAGTTTGAACGCGTCGTGGGATCCGCGAGTCCCCACCAGGCCACTGCCACCGGAGCCGCGCCTCCACAGGCGATCCCCCTCCCTCCGGCGCTCCACCTCACCGGCCAGCACCCCACTCTAGATCGAGAAAAACCCCCCCTCTGATTATTGTAAGTTTTACAACCTTTATATATATATAATCCAGTTTTTTTTTTCTCTTCTTATTATTACTTGGAAGTTTATTTATTTTTCTTAAGCATAAAAGAAAAAAAACTGATTTTTATAAATTTAGATTAGAAAGAAATCTGATTTTAGAAAAGGTTTAAAAATGATTTTTAAAAGGTTTAAATCTGATTTTAGAAAAGGTTTAAATCTGATTTTAGAAAGGTATTAAAACTGGTTTTTAAAAGGTTTTAAAACTGATTTAATTTTGAAAAGAAAAAGATTTGAATTTTAAATAGAAAAAGATTTGAATTTTAAAAAGGAAAAGGTTTAAACTTTAAATAGGAAAAGATTTGAACTTTAAATAGAAAAGGATTTGAACTTGGATAAAAAAGATCATGTTTTTAAAATAGAAAAGACGGAATTTTTATTAAGTAGAAGAAGTAAGATATGATTTTTGTATTTTTAAAGTAATAAAAATATAATTTTTATATCATAGGAATATTAAAAATATAATCTTTATTTTTGAAAAGGCGGAATCTATATTTTTCGAAATTCGATTTTTATATATTGAATAACATAGTAAAAATTCGATTTTTACATATGTAGAGAATACGGGCAACGAAAGCGACGAAAGGCGAGATTGGCGAAGATTTCTCTAAAGGAAGAGTCGTAGTATTGGATAGCTATTTGTGAGAATTTCTCACTCTTCAATTTCTTTTCCTAGCTATATATATTTGTGTGAAATAAAAGTGAATTGCTATATATAAATATATATATATATATATACGCCCCTCGTCCACAAACCATGGACGATATTTATTGGTTGAAATTGTTGTGAAAATTGATTGATAGCGAATGATTGTTTGGGATTGTTTGTGGTTGATATTGATTGACTGTGGTTGAAAAATACCCATTTGTGATTGAGAAATATTTGGTTGAAACCACATAGGATTAGTTTTGTGGAAATGAAATGAAATAAATATATACATGCCGCCTGCGTGCGAACTAGATGCATGATTCCCATTGTCAAAAACCGCGAGGTTTTAAGGTAGAGCGAGGAGCCGTACTAGGGACGGTCCCGGTTTTAACTACCCTGCCGTTATGCTGCCGAAATTTTGAATAATATTCGTGTGTTTGAATTATTTTCATATGCTTAAACTATATTTATTCATTGAATAGAAAACCTTCATGTGTTGAATTGATATTCATTCGTTGATTAGAAATTCATGTGTTGAATGGTATTCGCGTTTTAAAATGTAAAAATCACATTTTTATCTATATATAGAAACTATAGAAAACATTCATGTGTTGAATTGATATTCATTCGTTGATTAGAAATTCATGTGTTAAATGGTGTTCATATTTTGAAATAAATTGTTTGATAATAAAAATCACATTTTTATCTATATATAGAAACTATAGAAAACATTCATGTGTTGAATTGATATTCATTCGTTGATTAGAAATTCATGTGTTGAATGGTATTCATATTTTGAAATAAATTGTCTGATAATAAAAATCACATTTTTATCTATATATAGAAACTATAGAAAACATTCATGTGTTGAATTGATATTCATTCGTTGATTAGAAATTCATGTGTTGAATGGTATTCATATTTTGAAACAAATTGTTTGATAATAAAAATACCATTTTTATCTATATATAGAAACTATAGAAAACATTCATGTGTTGAATTGATATTCATTCGTTGATTAGAAATTCATGTGTTGAATGGTATTCATATTTTGAAATAAATTGTTTGATAATAAAAATCACCTTTTATCTATATATAGAATCCTATTTTTGTCACCTATATGAACTATATAGAAAAATAGTGTTTTGAAATGAATTGTTTTACAATAAAAATCACATTTTTATTGTATGCATAAATCGTTGAAATGTGAAGTGTTAAAAATAGCCACTTGTTCAAAATAAACATATATGAGTTGAAATATTCATTAATTAGCTAATGAAATGATTTGCACCTATTTATGTAACATTAGAATGAATGGTGTTTTTAAACCAAATAGAAATCTAATTTGAAGTTGAATAGAAAATGATAAATGATAAGAACTGTATATATATGTACATGCATATTCGTTGAACAGGTTATAGCAAATGGGCTAGAGAAGAGGAATAAAATTTTGTGCCCGACAAATAGGTACATATTTACTGTTTTGTTTGGGTGATGATTTTATGAGCCTGTTGGCTAGCCGCTTGGCTTTTTCTTTTTCTTTTTGAGATTAGAAGGACCGGGAAAGCTATTTGCGATTTCCCGATGCTCCCGGTGTAGGGGAGGTTATGGCGAAATTTTCCAAAATTTTAAGGCGTTAGTGAAATATTTGAAGTGAAAACGATATTGAAATTGTTGAATGAACTATATTTATATAATTATATAAATATAAATAAAATTAAAACGAAATATAGCCGTGCAGTTCGCATTTTGAAACCGTGATTTTAAACAACTAGTACGGGGAATCCGACCATTGGATTTTCCCAAAACCTCAACCGTCGGGTTCGCCTTGGAAATATCTTCCCAACGGCACCAACTTTGTAAAAATCCAACGGTTGGATTGTCTGGAATGTTTAATTCAAATCTGATGAAAAACAGCGCCAGAAGCGATTATATTTATATATATATATATATATATATAATTATATATCTAATCGAATAACGACGCTGCAGTTCGTATTTTGAAATCGAAACTTCAACCGATTGTACCGGGAGATCCGACCGTCGGATTTTCCTGAAACTGGAACCGTTGGATTTGTTTTGAAAAGACCTTTCTAATGATGTAAATTTTGTGAAGATCCAACGGTTAGATTTTTAGATATGTGTAAATCAAATCTGAAGAAAAACAGCGCCACGGCCGCTTTATGGCCCGAAGCGTCGTTTTGAATAAATGAGCTATTTTAAAATAAATAAAAATAGCGATAAATCGTTATAAAATATCATAAACAATATGGAATGGAAATAAGCTGAATTTGCTCGATTTATGTTGTGTTTGATGGTTGAATGTGTTTGGTGTGAAAATTACATTAAAGAACAAAATTGGTGTTGTCGAATAATTTAACCATTGAAATAAATTGATTTGAAATTCTAAATATACGTGAGTTATTTGAAAAGGCCGAGTTAATTCTCATTTCGAATAATTGACCGACGATTGAAATTCGAAGATGAAGACGATGGTCGAAGACCGGAGATCTTCACCTCGTTTGGATGGTAACCGAGGTCCTGATTGGGAGGCATCCCGAAATATGGATAATGAGTGGTGATCGTCCAGACGTACGTGGTGATCGAAGGGTTTGCGAGGTATTTAGTGCCTCTGGTTTCATTCAGACCCAGAACGGACTTGTAAATAGATTGTGTGTCTGACGTTGGATTTTATTCTGTGTTGATTGATCTCTATTAAATATACATCTGTTTGGTGGCGGAGAATTTATTCTTTCGCTTAACGCCCTTCTCTGAGACGCACTAGCTCAGAGGTTGTATATCGATGGACATCAGTCGCATGGCATGAATTGCCTGCGTGGCATGCTAAGATGCAGTGATCAGGGCTTCTGTTGAAAAGCAAAGTCTTGTGGTGATGATCAAAGCACCACCTGTGTGGCATAGCTTTGTGTATAACGTAAATTCGCAAGCCTCACACCCCGGTATGAACCAGAAACGGGAGAAAGGACCTCAGGGAGGGCCTGCGTTTCCTTCTAGCTAGGGTGGTGTCAGTGACCTACCAGCCCTGACATTTGTATACTTTTCACCTATGTGGTTGTTGCTGTTGCGAGGTGCCTCGGTTTGATCGGACGATCCGGGTCCGATGGAGTCATTCGTTGGCTCGTTTACGCCCCAAAGGGCGGGGAGACGTAGTGTTCAGGCATAATAATCCACATCGGTGGACCGGCCCTGTCGCTCCAAGAGGCAGTTGCAGCTGTTCCTGAGACATGGGCTAGATTGTCTCGAATTCGGTAAGGACTATCTTTTGCCTTGGTTCATGACGGAAATCCAATTTCCAAATACGTGACTGTGCGGTTTTGATTGTATACCTATATATATGGCGACATAGTGGTATGGGGCATTAATGTCGTCTATGATTGATAGTTATGATTTGAAATTGTTTTCAAAACACATAAACACTAGCAATAATATAAAATGCCTTTGTTTTATTCGTATCAAGCATATTTTGGCCGTTATAAGGTAAAAACTCTATCCTCCGGTTTGCGTTGCATTGTGTGATGGGAACTGAGTCTTATAATGGCTTCATTTTTGTTAAAAGCATAGCGATGTTTAAAAGAAAGATTTGTTTTAAAGCACTGGCAATCCAATGGAGTAAACCCGTTCCACGAAAGTGGCGTGGTCCTGTGATTGGCCAAATATATATTTGTTGAGTAGATTTCTCATACCAGTCCCATGACTGACTCGTAGTTTGTTTCACTTTCAAACTCGGGTGCCCCTTTTTCTACACGGGCAGCCTTGTATTCAGGTTTAGCTGGTTCTTTTTCTGGATAGCTGGAGCTGAAGATGGATTCTATCATTTATTTCTTTTTATGCTGTTCAGCCCCTATTGTACATATTTTGTTTATTTCCGCTGTAGACATTCATGTATAGCTGAACTGTATTTGTACTAAGTAAGATCATGTATACTGTGTAACTCTGATGATTACTTTTATCCAGTATATTCTATTGTTCATTATCTGGTGTAATTATTTAATTTTTGTTCTGTCATTATCTGTTTCTGTGTTATATTCCAAAGATAACCCTTGTTTCCGTCTAAACGGGAAATCGGGTCGTCTCAGAATTATACGTTGAAATTCGATTTTATCAAATTCGGGAAAGTACTATTCACTTTCCGTTTACAATCAAGATTTATTTATTTATTGATAATTTTGTTGTTTGTTTATTTATCCAAATTAATAAATAAAAGTTATATTTAAGTTATTATATTTCGTAAGCATGGGATTATAACACTATTATTATAATCAAATGATTTCTATAAAAGAAGTGAACTTGTAAATAGAATCTGAGAGTTACGTAAGGAAGTTTGTTAAAGATTTAAAAGGGTACTTTGTCTATTTCGAGGTTAGAAATAGTGTTCAGTTAAGGTCTGAGAGGTAATTATACCCCAACTTGATTGACTTCATTTTTAACTAAGGAATTGTTAAGGTTCGATAGTGAGGGCTGGTTAAGTGAATTTAGTTAATGAGTGTAATGGTTTGAGTTGGCATAGCAATGTTTTATTTAAACATCTGTTTAAATCCAATAAAAGAGGTTTGGAAATGTTTTCCAAATAAGAATCAGAAATATTTTCTAATATAAAAAAATAGAAATGAGAGTAAATATGGAAATGTTTTCCAATGATTAATAATGTATATTTTCTAAGTTTAGAAAATAAGAATTTACGAATATATGGAAAAGGGAATAGGGAAATGGATAATTGAATGACAAGTTAAATTAAATGGGATCAATGTTATTAATGATTTTCTCAGTAAGATTTCCATTTGGAAATATGACCGTTGTTGGTACACATGTTTTCCATTGATAGTTAAATAACCGACTATCAAAGTTTTTGACTGTTTCCGTTGTCAATACGGAGAGACTAGGATCAGATTTATTATCTGAAAACCACTCCGTGTAGGCATTGGCGTTGCGAATCAAAGATGATGATGATAATTGAAGATGGAGTTTATGCAAGGTTTGTTCTGGCAATCCTAAGTAGAACTTGCCTAAGATGGGTTTACAGAATAGTGCCTTCGGTTTGTCCAGTCCCAGGACAACCTGTATAGAAGAATGTTTAACAACGTATATTTAATAGATCACGTAATTTGGTCTCTTCAAACATATTTACGTTTGGTGGCGGGGAATTCGTTTCTTTTAGTTTTATACCCATGGTATTTTTGGAGAAATAAATTTGTGATTTGGCGGGTATGACGATGTGACATTCAAAGGAAATAAAGATGTGATCTGTATAATGATACGTTATGACCTCAAGCCTCATCAACCGAGAAATGACAGAAATCGGGCTGGCAGCATGGCTAAGTGGGTCGCGCCCAATTAGGGTATATTGTCTCCCGGGAGCGGTTATGTTGGGCGACCAACTGTAAGGTGATAATATATTCGGAACATTCAAGCAAAATGAATGGCCAGTTATATGTGGTTGAGTTACAAGATGTTCTTATTGAACTCCATTGTATCGCTTCTAGAGTATACTGGTCAGAAGATGGTTCCATTCCTTATCATAGTTGGGAATTAATTATCCGGTAAGAGCCCGCGATTTTTGATTGTATATTATATATGTAGAGCGTGAGATGAAAGCGTTCTACTAGATTGCTATTTATTTGATTTAGACATTATTATAATATCAGAAGAGTATGGAATATAAAAGAATGTTTTGGGTTATCGTAAGGTAAAAACCATCTGTATTTATGTGTGGGTCGGTCTTATGATTATTCTTTCTTTTAAAGGGATTTTAAAAGTTAAACAAATGGTTGGAGTTTACTCACACCAGTCACATGACTAACCAAGAGTTAATTTGGTTTTGTTTTCCCTAAACTCTTTGGTGCCCAATTTTGTACGGGTAATCCAGTAGTTGGGATTTTAACTGATATACTTGGAGAGATGGAGCAGGGGGCTTCAGGATTATATAGCTATTGTTTATTTCCGCTGTGATGTAAGCGTTGTACTCTAATATTCAAATATAGATTTATGTTTCAAAGTTATGTTGTATACTATGTTTTATTCGTTCCGCTGTGAGATTCATGTTACTCTAATTCTGTTGTTATTTTCTTCTTCTATTCTAATTTTCTATCTTATCTATTCTCACCCTCTAACTTCTTTCTATTAACTATCTGGTATTTCCAATGCTTGGATAGTCGACATTGAGTTTATGTCGATAACCAAGGTTGCAAATCCACCGGGTCGTTACACATAAAAGTATCAGTTTTAAATCTATGTTTAACATTGATCTATAATGAGGTCAATGGATCTCTTTCTTTCTTTCTACTCTGATTTAAAGCAAATATATATATATATATATATAATAAAATATTTTCTATATGAACTAATATTTTTATATTGGTAAAATTTTGGATCTTGGATTTTTGAATAGGATAGAATGGCTCTGGCTTATAACTTTAAAATTGGAGAACCATTTATACATTTGTGTACAATAGCAAAAAAACCATACCAAAATTGTGGTTAAAAGTAGGGTTATTTCATTGTGGTACCAAAGCTGTGTTAATTGAAAACACAGATAATGTTTATTACTAGGTGAAAGTATAATTCAAGTTAATTTGTATGATTGGTTGCTTGTGTGTGCCTGATTATTATATACATATATGGGGGAATAATACCATATATGACTAGGAAATTTAGCTAACCAAAGGTTTCTTTTACATAAGAAATATGGTAGGAAGACTAAGAGCACCACCTATGGTGAATATGCAAGAATTAGTGAATGCTTTAAGAGAAGGAATAGGGCATAGACCTGAGAATCCACATGAAGATCTCTCCAAATTACTAAAGACTTATACTCATTTAGGAGGCAAAAGCTTAGAAGGGATTGAAAGTGTAATGGAATCAGGGATTGAAAGTGTAATGGAATCTAGGTTTGGCTTAGAACCTTTGAAATATTTTTGGAGACATGTAATTAGAGGATCAAAGGAAGAGGAAAGTAGCTTCTAGACAGTTCAAAGGTGTAACGACCCGGGAAAAACTCGACGCTCGAATTTTTGACAACAATACATCAGTCCGTATTATTTTCCAAAAACCCAAGTATCGAATCCCAGATTGTTATTAGAAAGAAATTAGAGGGTGAGAATAGAACGAAAGAATATTAGAATAGAAGAAAGAAGAAGAAACACCACATCAGAATCTCACAGCGGAACAAATAAAATATAATATAACAAAACTCTTTATACAAAAGAACTGTATATACATACCAATCATCAGAGTACAACATATATCAGTCACAGCGGAAAATAACTTTATATAACTAGCGGTGAAGCCGCCTGCTTTCAGCTCCTGAAACTCCAGCTAATCTAACTTGGAAATATACTCGATCTGACCCGAGTACATTTGAAGCAAAGCAAAATACACCGGGTCAGTCTGGAATACTTTCAGTGATAAATTCACAGAACACACAACTTGTTTAACTTTGGAAAATCTTTTATGAAATCAAAGGATAATAGTAAGACCGGCCCACACATAAATACGGATGGTTTTTACCTTACTATAACCCAAAACGTTTTTGAAATCTTAACTTATTCTGATATTATCATAGTGTCTAAATACAAATAAATAACAATCTAGCGGAACGCTTGCATCTCACGCTCCACATAGATACTATACAATCGAAAACCGTGGGTGCTTATTGGATATTGGATTCCAACCATGACAAGGTATGGGACCACCTTCCAATTGTGTATCTCTAGAGGCGAATACACTGGGTTCAACAAGAACGTCTTTCAACCCGGCCCACACATGACCGACCACTCATTTCGCTTGAGTGTATCGAATGTATATCACCGACGGTTGGGATCAGCAAACGCCTCCCAAAAAGGGACAGCATCGAATATAGATTAAAGGAGCAAATGGAATTTCTCTAGATAGGTGATTATACACCCTAATGGGAGCGACCCACATAGCCATGCTGCCTGCCCGATTTTTGTCATTTCCCGGTTGATGAGGCTTGAGGCTAGAATTTATTCTTGAGAACATCTGGCCACCATTCACTTTGAATGCCACATCGTCAGATCCGCCAGATATCAGTAATTGACGTCCACAAAAAAATACTCTGCGGTTATCTAAGATAAGGTGTACGACATTCTCCGCCATCAACAGAAATAGGTTTGAAGAAATCAACGTACGTGACCCCTTTGGAAATACTCTGTCAGACACTCGTCCATACAAGTCATCCAGGAACAGGATGAACCGTAGGCACTCTCCTACTGCATCTCATATAGGAATCACCCCAAGGATCAGTAGCGAGAAGTCCTTGCAATCCGTAGATTCCAACCACGATAGAATCACAGTGTATCTCTGCTTGCAAGGCAGAGAATCTTAGTGGTTCTTCCGTTTATGAAGATCTACGGTCTTCAACGCTCCATCTCGATCTTCTTATAATATCTTCACGTGTTTGTTGGTCGGAATGGTTTTCGAACATAAATTCGATCCTGGTCTTTCCATACCAACAATCGTATTGGTCATGTTTGATAGTTGGTGATTTAATTATCAAATAACAAATGTGTGAATAAAACGAGTTGCTGATTCAGTACTTGGCACTGCTTGGCCTCTTAAAAATATATTTAACAAAATAGTTAATAAACTTCTAACCTTCCAATACATTGGAAATATTTCACTTAATTTCATTATATTATAACAAAACTATCTTAACTGTTTTATAACCATATATATATATTATTTCCTTCGTAAATATCGAGGTATTTCTTCAAAACCCTATCCCATTTTCTTATATTCAATCATCTCGATATATATATATATATATACTTAATGGAATGAAATAAAATACCAATTCTAATATGGTTAAGGTAAATGTCGACTATATAGTTTAAAACCAAACTTTCATATTTATATTGAAACCACTATTGTAGTAATATTTATAATCAAAAATCTCGCACTTATGTTCATTACATCTCGTATGGAATACTATACTAATTTCAACACCTTTTACTCGTTTCAAACCAATACCATTCCTCGACAATAATGAAGCCGTTCAAGTTGGGGTATTTTATTTACCTCTCAGACCTTGTTCGACAACGTTCTTATCTCAGAATAATATCAGTTCGTCACTTAACCACTGATATTAAAATCTCATTTATCATCTTGATTTCAAATCTGGTTTTATAAACCGTTTCTTATATTTGAAATCTTCGTTCAATAATACTCTTACTTAATTCATTTAATTAAGTAAATTTCCACAACAACACAACCTTTTACTAACTTTATTATTCTCGCTAATACATTTTGATTTATAATAAAAATCACTCGTCGAATAATCTATTCCCGTTTACACGGGCATTCTTATCATAAACTTTATCTTGGATTGAAAACCCGCTTTTCCACTTTCTTTCAAATAAGACCTTTTCACTTGGATTTTACTTTCAAAAACATTTGCCAATATTTATCACGAACCAAAGGTATGTATTTCCCTTGTTTTTTGAAATCCTTATTTCAATCCCCTCATTTCGGTTAATTTAATTCTCTAACACTTTCTCATCAATTTAGTTTAAAAATCTTTTTTTAAAACCTCGCTTTGATTTCTTTATAAAAGTCCATTCACCATCCTTCGCAACTTTGCTTAGATTTCGTTTTAAAACCATTAATACATTTCAATCCCTTACTAATCCATTTACTATTTACCTTGAAAATTCTATTTTTGAATTCACTTCACTTAATTAATTTAAAATCACTAATTAATTGTTAAAAAAATTATTCAAGTTTTCTCCAACCCGTATGTAAATCTTTTGGTTTCTGCTACCTTTGACTTGCATAAATCATTTCAATAATTTCTCTTATAAACTCGATTAAATTATATATTTATAAATTTCTACTTTAATTATTTATATATAAAATGACTGAAGAACATCAGTTTAGTTATAAAGTAATTTATAACTTTAAAAACCGCGTCAATTCAACGAATGGTAAACCGACGTCTAAAACAACACATTTTAGGCCATTCGCTGCCATTTACCAAATCAACACCATCGGTTGACTTTAAACGCAACACAGGTGAATATTTATTCAACCATCAGGTTCAAACATGTTTTACTAGCATATAGGGTTCAATCAGTTCAAATATCAACAATATAAAATAAACAAATAATATTTGAGGAATCCGGTCGGATCCCTCCAACCTATTCTTCCCTGCATCACAGCTTGTTATACATTTCATAATAATGTATGAAATAAATTTCAACCATCTATAAATTTAAAACGATGTAATGTAAATAACAATAACCAATCAAACAATAATCAGCCAATAGCAACCAATCAACCCATTTATATTTTTAAATGGTAAATTATATTTTAATATGAATTTACCACATCACAGGATTCCAGAAGGTGTGAGAATTAACTCACCAGGTTATTTCGGTTGACGGTGGACGCGTTTGTTCCTTTAAATTTCAGTCGAGCGTTCAAAATTAGCTATATTTTCAACTGCGTCAGATCAGTGCCTAGTCAGTGCCATTGTCTAGGTCTCGTCCCTGCGATCCCAACAGATTCAGTTTTATCAGATTTCGTTAACGTACGAGGACACTAGTTTAAAGTTTGAATATATTATATGATTATTAATTAAGAATTAATATTTTAATTAAATAAAAAAACAATTACCTTAACTAATCACTGCCACGTCATCCTATATTTTCCACGTCACGCATTTTCTCCTTTCTATAATCGTGAAACCCGATTCCCCTTTGTTCCTGTACTCGATACCACGAACTCAGCCTAAACACCATCGCAACAAAGCCCCACCGCCGCTCAATCCGTCCACCAGAGCACCACCGGATTTCCTCGACATCACCGCACCACCCAGGGGCCCACTCGCCCTAAACAGTTTGCCTCGAAACCCACTACAGCTGCCGGAAATTTCATTTGAATGGAAATCGTTCATCTCTGCCTTCCGATCGCCAGAGACCACCAGAAATCACCAGACCACCACCAATGTCACCGCCACCCATCTGGCTACCACGACCTTCAGACCCGACATCTCCTTGTCAGCCCCACACACTGGAATTGGCGGATTTCCAACTGCCACTTCAAAAACTGCACCCAAACCCATGTTCTCCGTTCATCCAGCAAGTTCTCCCACCTCCAACCACCAGAGGACTCGAGACCACCACCAAATCGAAGCTCTACTCCTCCTCTACACTCCCCTTTAACAGCTCCGTCACTCGTCGACCCAATCTCCTCAATTTATGAAAAGAACAGAACCCATTTTCTACGGTTTATCCTCGATTTCGGCTACCTCCGACCACGATAGGTCCCCAATATTTCTCAGCAGGTAGGTAAGGACCCGATCTACAACATCGCTTCAGGTCGCCCTCACAAATTCTTCATGTATGATGAGATATAAATTGATTTGTTTACAAGGGTTTTTCTGCAAATATTCTTGGCTGAAAATTGTTTTGGATGGGTTGAACTGAAATATAGGCTGAGGAGGTTTATATTTAAAGATGGAAATAATATTTATTTATATCGATGTGATGAACGATATTTTATTTCGTGTCTATCGCTACTTCAAACGTTGTTTATTCACTCCTGTGCTCACATACGAACCCCGTTCGAGATGCGAATGGACGACATAGTATAATTTGACGATACGGTCCTAGTGAAACTTGTTTCGTTGAATTCCGAGTTCGTTTGCTCAAATGGCCCTCGTTCACATTCAAATGGTCGTTTTTATTTGTATTTTATTTTGCTGCGCTCACAAATTAACCCTGATTGACGCGCCACTTGAAACCTAGCAATAATTTACTATTGTGGTCTCAATAAAATTTGTGTCGTCGAAAACAAGGTCGTTTGAATAAAGGCCCTTTTATAACAGCCCAATTTAAATAAAATAAACAAATTTTAAAGTACCTCAATATAATAATATTAAAATATTATTATTGGCCATGCATGACCGGAATATCATATATTACCATAATAAAATTGTTCGGGTTGAGTTTGAAGCCAAATTGATATTTAAAATATTTAAAAACCATTTATTTTATATAAATAATCGCTATAATATATAAAGGAATTCCACAACGACTATTTTAAAATTTGATTTGGACATAAAACGAAATCTACACTATGAAAACTGAATTTTTCTTCTCCATTAGAAAGATATTATCCAACAGATTCCAAAGTTTCTTGTTTCGGGAAAATCCGACTTATTTTGGATCCTGTACAGCCGTTTAAAGTTCAAAACGCCAATTTACGAACTACCGCGCCGTTGTAGCTCGTTTTTTAATTAAATTATAAATTAAATGTTATAATATCGTTTTATAAACGAAATCGCCATGATAATTTCAATACGAATGATATTAAACCAATTTAAATTGCCCGATCACTTTAAATTGCAAATTCAACATTTTCCCCATATCCCGAAATTAAAATATTATTATAATATTCAAAATAAATAAATATTCAAATTAAAATGGTTAAATTTCATTATTTAAACTCAAATCAATATTTTAAATAAATAAAATATTCCAAATAAATGGTCAGAAAATATGGGACATTACATTCCTTCCCCCTTAAAATAATTTCGTCCTCGAAATTGCTAAGGTAGAAAGAACGTTACAACCCATTATCTTTATAAAAATATTAAACTTAAAATTCGATTTTATTTCCCAAAACTAATCTAATTGGTTTTAAAACCAATTTATTTCAAATAAAAGAATTTTCCAAAAATCTTCAAAAAAATTCTAACACCTTAAATTTTGGAAAAATTTCGGTAGAGTCTCCCCTGTACGGAGGACATCTGCAATATCGCAGGTTCAAGAAATAAATATATCTCGACTCTCATGGTCGGAAAATTCAAAATCCAAACTCAAAACCCAATTAAAACAAAAAAATTCATATTTTCATAGGCGTACCTTTTTGCGAGCGTTATTTTTGCGATAAGCGATATATTATACACGAGCTTGCTTAGTTATTATGCAGCTCTATTCAAACTAGATACGATTAACTCCAGAATTTTTCTTGAATGTAATTTAAAGCTGAATTGGCACTTCTGCACCTGTTCTCAACTCAAATAATTTCATTAGTCATCACAACAATGCCCGTTATGTTCAAAACATCCATATCATACATATCAACCGATTTTACACCCAATTCAAGCCATATGAGGTTATACTTATTTATAATCACTTCATTTATTTCTTTAATTATCCATTCAAATTTATTTATCTAAATAGATTTATTCAAATTATTTATTTTGGATTGGTTTTCAACCAAGTCTACTCATGTTCAGGTTCATATTCCAGCAACCAACAACACAATCCAAACATATCATACAAACAAATCAATCGATTTCCCATATTATAATAATTCGTGAAAATTATTGCTTTTATTATTTAATAGAATATATTGGGCAGAAATAGTTTCAAATATAATTTTAATATCAAATTTACAAATACACACTCTTGTATATATACACAAACTCAATCTAGGGCATTACTAACCCCATCTTTTATCGAGTCACGCCACAGAGCCAAGGTTATCACTGAACCAATAGCTCTGATACCACTGTAACAACCCAAGAAAAACTTGATGCTCGAATTTTTGACAATAATACATCAGTCCGTATTATTTGCGAAAAATCCAAGTATTGAATCACAGATTGTTATTAGAAAGAAATTAGAGGGTGAGAATAGAATGAAGGAATATTAGAATAGAAGAAAGAAGAAGAAACACAACTTCAGAATCTCATAGCGGAACAGATAAAATATAATATAACAAATCTCTTTATAAAAAAGAACTGTATATATATACCAATCATCAGAGTACAACATATATCAGTCACAGCAGAAAATAACTTTATATAACTAGCGGTGAAGCCGCCTGCTTTTAGCTCTTGAAACTCCAGCTAACCTAACTTGGAAATATACTCGATCTGACCCGAGCACATTTGAAGCAAAGCAAAATACACCGGGTCAGTCTGGAATACTTTCAGTGATAAATTCACAGAACACACAACTTGATTAACTTTGGAAAATCTTTTATGAAATCAAAGGATAATAGTAAGACCAGCCCACACATAAATACGGACGGTTTTTATCTTACTATAACCCAAAATGTTTTTGAAATCATAACTTATTCTGATATTATCATAGTGTCTAAATACAAATAAATAACAATCTAGCAGAACGCTTGCATCTCACGCTCCACATAGATATTATACAATCGAAAACCGCGGGTGCTTATTGGATATTGGATTCCAACCATGCCAAGGTATGGGACCACCTTCCGATTGTGTATCTCTAGAGGCGAATACATTGGGTTCAACAAGAACGTCTTGCAAGCCGACCCACACATGACCGACCACTCATTTCGCTTGAGTGTATCGAATGTATATCACCGACGGTTGGGATCAGCAACCGCCTCCCGAAAAGGGACAGCATCGAATATATATTAAAGAAGCAAATGGAATTTCTCTAGATCAGTGATTATACACCCTAATGGGAGCGACCCACATAGCCATGATGCCTGCCCGATTTTTGCCATTTCTCGGTTGATGAGGCTTGAGGCTAGAATTTATTCTTGAGAACATCTGGCCACCATTCACTTTGAATGCCACATCGTCACATCCGCCAGATATCACTAATTGACGTCCACAAAAAAATACTCTGCGGTTAGCTAAGAGAAGGTGTACGGCCTTCTCCGCCATCAACAGAAATACGTTTGAAGAAATCAACGTACGTGACCCCTTTGGAAATACTCCGTCAGACACTCGTCCATACAAGTCATCCAGGAACAGGATGAACCGCAGGCACTCTCCTACTGCATCTCATATAGGAATCACCCCAAGGATCAGTAGCGAGAAGTCCTTGCAATCTGTAGATTCCAACCACGACAGAATCACAGTTTATCTCTGCTTGCAAGGCAGAGAATCTTAGTGGTTCTTCCGTTTATGAAGATCTACGGTCTTCAACGCTCCATCTTGATCTTCTTCTAATATCTTCACGTATTTGTTGGTCGGAATGCTTTTCGAACATAAATTCGATCCTGGCCTTTCCATACTAACAATCGTATTGGTCATGTTTGATAGTCGGTGATTTAATTATCAAATAACAAATGTGTGAATAAAACGAGTTGTTGATTCAGTACTTGGCACTGCTTGGCCTCTTAAAAATATATTTAACAAAATAGTTAATAAACTTCTAACCTTCCAATACATTAGAAATATTTCACTTAATTTCATTATATTATAACAAAACTATTTTAACTGTTTTATAACTGTAACTATATATATATATATATATATATATATATTATTTCCTTTGTAAATATCGCGGTATTTCTTCAAAACCCTTATCCCATTTTCTTATATTCAATCATCTCAAAATATACATATATATATATATATACTTAATGGTATGATACAAATTACCAATTCTAATATGGTTAAGGTAAATGTCGACTATATAGTTTAAAACCAAACTTTCATATTTATTGAAACCAATATTGTAGTAATATTTATAATAAAAAATCTCGCACTTATGTTCATTACATCTCGTATGGAATACTATACTAATTTCAACACCTTTTACTCATTTCAAACCAATACCATTCCTCGACAATAATGAAGCCGTTCAAGTTGGGGTATTTTATTTACCTCTCAGACCTTGTTCGACAACGTTCTTATCTCAGAATAATATCAGTTCGTCACTTATCCACTGATATTAAAATCTCATTTATCACCTTGATTTCAAATCTGGTTTTATAAACCGTTTCTTATATTTGAAATCTTCGTTCAATAATACTCTTACTTAATTCATTTAATTAAGTAAATGTCCACAACAACAACACCTTTTACTTACTTTATTATTCTCGCTAATACATTTTGATTTATAATAAAAATCACTCGTCGAATAATCTATTCCCGTTTACACGGGCATTCTTATCATAAACTTTATCCTGGATTGAAAACCCGCTTTTCCACTTTCTTTCAAATAAGACCTTTTTACTTGGATTTTACTTTCGAAAACATTTGCCAATATTTATCACGAACCAAAGGTATGTATTTCCCTTGTTTTTTGAAATCCTTATTTCAATCCCCTCATTTTGCTTAATTTAATTCTCTAACATTTTCTCATCAATTTGGTTTAAAAATCTTTTTTAAAACCTCGCTTTAATTTCTTTATAAAAATCCATTTACCATCCTTCCGCAACTTAGCTTAGATTTCGTTTTAAAACCATTAATACATTTCAATCCCCTACTAATCCATTTACTATTTACCTTGAAAATTCTATTTTTTAATTCATTTCACTTAATTAATTTAAAATCACTAATTAATTGTTAAAAAAATTATTCAATTTTTCTCCAACCCGTATGTAAATCTTTGGGTTTCTGCTACCTTTGACTTGCATAAATCATTTCAATAATTTCTCTTATAAACTCAATTAAATTATTTGTTTATAAATTTCTACTTTAATTATTTATATATAAAATGACTGAAGAACTTTAGTTTAGTTATAAAGTAATTTATAACTTTAAAAACTGCGTCAATTCACCGAATTGTAAACCGACGTCTAAAACAACACTTTTTAGGCCATTCGCTGCCAATTACCAAATCAACACTGTCGGTTGACTTCAAACTCAACACAGGTGAATATTTATTCAACCATTAGGTTCAAACAGGTTTTACTAGCATATAGGGTTCAATCGGTTCAAATAACAACAATATAAAACAAACAAATAATATTTGAGGAATCCGGTCGGATCCCTCCAACCTGTTCTTCCTTGCATCACAGCTTGTTATACATTTCATAATAATATATGAAATAAATATCAACCATCTATAAATTTAAAACGATGTAATGTAAATAACAGCAACCAATCAAACAATAATCAGCCAATAGCAACCAATCAACCAATTTATATTTTTAAATGGTAAATTATATTTTAATTTGAATTTACCACATCACATTATTCCAAAAGGTGTGAGAATTAACTCACCAGGTTATTTCGGTTGATGGTGGACGCGTTTGTTCCTTTTAATTTCAGTCGAACGTTCAAAATTAGCTGGATTTTCAACTGCGTCAGATCAGTGCCGAGTCAATGCCGTTATCTAGGTCTCGTCCCTGCGATCCCAACAGATTCAGTTTTGTCAGATTTCGTTAATGTACGAGGAAGTTACACTAGTTTAAAGTTTGAATATATTATACGATTATTAATTAAGAATTAATATTTTAATTAAATAAAAAAACAATTACCTTAACTAATCACTGCCACGTCATCCTATATTTTCCACGTCACGCATTTTCTCCTTTCTATAACCGTGAAACCCGATTCCCCCTTGTTCCCGTACTGGATACCACGAACTCAGCCTAAACACCATCGCAACAAAGCCCCACCGCCGCTCAATCTATCCACCAGAGCACCACCGGATTTCCTCGACATCACCGCACCACCCAGGGGCCCACTCGCCCTAAACAGTTTGCCTCGAAACCCACTACAACTGCCGGAAATTTCATTTGAACGGAAATCGTTCATCTCCGCCTTCCGATCGCCAGAGACCACCAGAAATCACCAGACCACCACCAATGTCACCGCCACCCATCTGGCTACCACGACCTTCAGACCCAATATTTCTCAACAGGTAGGTAAGGACCCGATCTACAACTTCGCTTCAGGTCGCCCTCACAAATTCGTAACGTACGATGAGATATAAATTGATTTGTTTACGAGGGTTTTTCTGCAAATATTCTTAGCTGAAAATTGTTTTGGATGGGATGAACTGAAATATAGGCCGAGGGGGTTTATATTTAAAGATGGAAATAATATTTATTTATATCGATTTGACGAACGATATTTTATTTCGTGTCTATCGCTACTTCGAACGTTGTTTATTCGCTCCTGCGCTCACATACGAACCCCATTCGAGATGCGAATGGACAACATAGTATAATTGGACGATACGGTCCTAATGAAACTTGTTTCGTCGAATTCCGAGTTCGTTTGCTCGAATGGCCCTCGTTCACATTCAAACGGTCGTTTTTATTTGTATTTTATTTTGCTGCGCTCACAAATTAACCCCGATTGATGCGCCACTTGAAACATAGCAACAATTTACTGTTGCGGTCTCAATAAAATTTGTTTTGTCGAAAACGAAGGTCGTTTGAATAAAGGCCCTTTTATAACTGCCCAATTCAAATAAAATAAACTAATTTTAAAGTACCTCAATATAATAATATTAAAATATTATTATTGGCCATACACGACCGGAATATAATATATTACCATAATAAAATAGCTCGGGTTGAGTTTGAAGCCAAATCGATATTTAAAATATTTAAAAACCATTTATTTTATATAAATAATCGCTATAATATATAAAGGAATTCCACAGCGACTATTTTAAAACTTGATTTGGAAATAAAAAAACGAAATCTATGCTATGAAAACTGAATTTTTCTTCTCCATTAGAAAGATATTATCCATCAGATTCCAACATTTCTTGTTTCGGGAAAATCCGACATATTTTGGATCCTGTACAGCCGTTTAAAGTTCAAAATGCCAATTTACGAACTACCGCGCCGCTGCAGCTCGTTTTTTAATTAAATCATGAATTAAACGTCATAACGTCGTTTTATAAATGAAACCGCCATGATAATTTAAATACGAATGATATTAAACCAATTTAAATTGCTGAAACGACCCGTTACTTCCCCGTAAAAGGAAGCGTCGGATAGTTCGAGAACAAACCACAACAGAACACATACAGAAGAACATTTCATTGTATATCACAACAATGCATCAGATTACAAGAATATACAGAGTATAAATGAATAAACATTACACAGAATTATCAGAGATTTAAATTACATTTAAATACATAGCAGCGGAAAAATAATACAATACACAACTAGAATGAGATATACGGATACAAAGCTTTCCGGATATCGTTCCAGCTGTAAACCAGGATCCTGTGAATATAAATCTGCAAAACCAAAACTACTAGCTGCCCGTGTCAAAATAGGGGCACCCAGAGTTTAGGTTAAAACAATAAACTCCAGGTCAGTCATGTGACTGGTGTGAGAACTAAAACAGTTATTAATCTTTATTTTAAATCATTAGGTAAATCAAGGGACCACGCCGTATAACACGGAACGGGTTTCCTCCCAAGAATACCAGTGCATAAAACAAACAGCGCAATGCTAAATAAAGAAAAATGAAGCTGTTATAAGACCCAGGTCCTATCACACAATGCAACGCAAGCCGGGGGATAGGGTTTTCCCTTATAACAGCCAAAGAATGCTTGATACGTTTGAAACAAATCATTTGATACTATAATAAGTGCATAGTGTATAAAACAACTTCAAATCATAAGTATCAATCATAGGCGGCATGGGTACCATATATCATGTCGCCATACTAGTTTTACAATTAAAACCGCAAATGTCACATATTTGGAAATTGGATTTCCGTCTATGAACCGAGGCAAAAGATAGACCTCAACTGATTCGTGACTCTCTAGCCCGAGCCACAGGTCAGAGCTCGAGTGACCTTGGAGCGACAGGGCCGGTCCACCGATGTGGATTAAAATGCCTGAACACTACGTTTCCCCACCCTTTGGGGCGTAAGTGAGCCAACTAAATGGCTCCATCGGTTCGAGAACGACCAATCAATCCGAGGCGCCTCGCAACAGCAACAACCAGATAAGTCAAACTCGTCAGGGCGTGTAAAACCACTGACGCCACTTCTAACTAGAAAGAAACGCATGCCCTCCCTGAGGTCCGTCTCCCGTTTTTGGTTCATACCGGGTGTGAAACTCGCGAATTCACGTTACACAAAGCTGTGCCACACAGGCTGTGCTTTGATCATCACCATAAGACTTTGCTTTTCAACAGAAGCCTCAATCTATTGCCACTTAGGCATGCCACACAGGCAATTCACTCTATGTGTTTGATATCCATCAAAATATAACCCCTGAGCTCGTACGTCTCAGAGAAGGGCGTTAAGCAAGAGAATAAATTCTCCGCCGCCAAACAGATATATATTTAATAGAGATCAATCACACGAACTAAAATCCAATGTCAGACACACAGTCCATTTACAAGTCCGTTCTGGGTCTGAACGAAACCGGAGGCACCTAGTACCTCGCATATCCATCGATCTCCAAGTACGTCTGGACGATCACTAACTGTTTCCATCTTCTTGGGTGTACAGCCCAATCAAGATCATTAGTAATTACCCAAACGACGTGAAGACCTCCGGTCTTCGACCATCATCTTCATCTTCGACTTATCGTCGTATCAGTTATTCAGAATGGGATAAACCCGGTCTTTCCGAATAGCTCGCGTATATTTTAAATAAGTGTTACACAAACACAACATACGCCTCATTCCAATTCATCGGTCACTAACCGCAAATTAATCAAGAGAATAATTCCCCAAATATTAACCCCGAAGGCCGAAACCAACATCAGATCAATATCCAGAAAACCGTTCTGCTTAGCTAACCGACAGTTAGTTTCTGATTTCACATTCATAGGGAAACGTTCCCATTAATTTTATCCAAGATAAATTCCTGAATTTATTCTCTAATCTTCCTTTGAATTTCGATTCAACTAGTCGGAATTAGCGAACCTTACCGTAGTAATCATTGGTTTTAATTTCCCAATCCCAACCTATTCATCCCATGAAGTAAAACTGGTAATACTTCATATCTAACACCACGGTGTTATCGGTAAATTCAATTACCATTTCACGTTCAAATCTAATTAAAGATTTAACTACCGCCTGGAGCAAAACTGGCGGTACTCCATTCTCGACCATTTCAATCTAATTAAAGATTCATTAAAACTCCACTTAGTTTTAATCGTTAACTGGGTTAAAGAATCCGCGTCATTTTAAAACACAGTTCACGATAAACCCAAAATCACATTCCATTAATTATCGGGTTAAAGAACGAGTGTTATTTAAAACACTGTCCACGATAAACCCAAAAATCAATATCAATTCAATTCCAATTAAATATTATTTAATTGGTACACTTCATTAAATCTAAATAAAAAGATTTAATCTTTTCTCAACTGGGTTCAAGAACAGTGTTAGTGAAGACACCATTCACGACAAACCCAAATCACATTTGATATTCTATACAAGGCTCTGAATAGAAAATATATCGGCTTATATTCAATATCAAATTCTACGACTAACAAATTTCGTATTGGAAATAACGATATAACTATATATCTTTCAAATTTCCATAACAACATCTGTATAATCACGAATCCCAACATCGAAATATTCCGAAGACAATTTCGATTCAAATCCACTCCAATGCAATCATTGGAAATTTTGGTTATTTTTAAAACCCTTTTCAAATTCAATTTATTTACTTAAAAATAAATAGAATTATCATTCTAGTTCAAAACTAGCTCATTTCGATAAAAATCTATTTTTATCTTTTCAAACATGCAGTTTTTCATCCCAAATCTTCACAAATCATTTCTTATGATTTTACACAAATTATTACTATTTTTAACAATTTTATCAAGGCCCGTACAGTCGATTTCCATCAATGGCCATCGAACTGCACTTACAGCGACCTTTTTCAAATTTGATTTGGACATAATCCCAAATCCAACTGTTAGATTTCTAATTTCTCACATTCGTTAGAAAGCTCTCTTCGATACGAACCCAACGGTTCCGGTTTTAGGAGAATCCGACGGTCGGATCTCCCGTAATGTCCGTTTGAAATAAACGGTCGAAATTCACGAACTGCCACGGCGCGGCGCGTTCTATTCAGGCCATTATATTATATATAATATACACTTCGTCGATTTCTATTTAAAACGAATTATATAAATAGTTTTAAAATTCGTTTCAAAATCTATTTCAACTTCCATCTCAATTCAAAGCAAAATTGAATTCTTCTCTATAAATTCGTTTTAAAATTCATTTCTATTCAATTCAAATTTCAATTCAATTTGAATTCATTTCAATTTGCTTTCAATTCAATTTGAATTCGTTTTCAATTCAATTCATTTCGAAATCGTTTTCAATTCAATTCATTTCGAAATCACTTTCAATTCAATTCATTTCGAAATCGTTTTCAATTCAATTCACTTCGAAATCACTTTCAATTCAATTCATTTCGAAATCGTTTTCAATTCAATTCACTTTGAATTCGTTTTCAATTCAATTCATTTCGAAATCGTTTTCAATTCAATCCATTTCGAAATCACTTTCAATTCAATTCACTTTGAATTCGTTTTCAATTCAATTCATTTCGAAATCGTTTTCAATTCAATTCATTTCGAAATCGTTTTTCAGTATTCATTTTTAAAATGAACAAAATCGATACAAATATCGTTCACGTCAAAATGGCGTCAATCTAATCAACACGGCTTCGTAAATTTCTATTTTCAAATTTTCTTTATTTTTCAAATTGGAATGAGGCCCAATCAATTACCATATAAAATTAATTATATGGATTTCCATACAACACATGTATATAATAGCATTGAAAAATAATCAACCATCAACCAAAGTGCACTACACTGTATAAGCATCAAATATAGATATTCAACGCTTATAACAGCCTGTCAATCAATCGATCGACATATTTAATCAATCAGGATGAGTGAACTTCAAATTTCATCCCAACACCCGTGTGGGGTTTCAAACAATCAAACACATATTTTATTTGTGCTATTGGGCGATGTGTAAAATTTATCGTCCCAATCAATGTCATTCAAATAGGTGTACATAAACAAACCGTGCGGTTTATAAATGAATATTTTATTTTATTCACTTCACGTTAAAAATTATATTTTTAACGATAAAATATTTTATCTCAACATATGAATTCCTATTCAATTCATTTATTCAATAAAATGATATTTTTATTTTTCTAACATATTTTAGAAAATTTCGGCGGCATAACGGCACGATACTAGAAACGGGACGAGGCCTAGCCTTATCCCCGGTCTAGTGAAGGCCCACGCCATTCACAAATCAATCAAATTCACTAAACAACCAAATTCAAATCAAATCATATAACTAAGCTATGCAACCAAACAAACAAGTCCATGGTCTGTGGACGATTGTGTCGGGTGCTACTAAGCACCGTCTGCATCCTAGTATATATATATTACTAGAAAAGAAATTGAAAGGTGAGAAATTCTCACCTATAGCTATCCTAACTCCACGGCACTTCTAATGCAGGAAATCTTCACTGTTCTCCTCTCTAATTAGTTTCTTCGCCCATAGCCACTACATATATAAAAATCATATTTTTACATCGATGTTCGATATATATAAAAATCATATTTTTACTTTGCTATTCAATATATAAAAATCGAATTTTTACTATCTCGTTCTATGGATAAAAATTCTATTTCTACATTGCTACTATATAGACAAAAATTCCATTTCAAAAATAAAGTTTTCGCCTTTATAAAAATAAAGTTTTCGCCTTTATAAATATAAAAATTACCATTTTATCTCAACGTATATAAAATAAAAATCAGATTTTTATTTCGCTACACATACAAAGATGATATTTTTATATTCTCTATCCTATAAAGATTATATTTTTAATACTTTAAAAATACAAAAATCATATTTTTACTTCTTCTACCCAATAAAAATTCCGCCTTTTCTATTTTAAAGTTTAAACCTTTTTTTTTCTATTTCGAAGTTTAAACCCTTTTTTTTCTATTTCGAAGTTTAAACCCTTTAGAATAAAATCAGTTTTAAAATTCCTTTTAAATCAGTTTTTAAATCTTAAAAAATCAGTTTTTTTTTTTAAAAAAAATCCTATTAAATCAGTTTTTAAATCTTAAAAAATCAGTTTTTAAAAATCCTATTAAATCAGTTTTTAAATCTTAAAAAAAACAGTTTTTACTTCTTTTTCAAAATCAGTTTTTACTGATTATATAAATTAAAATAAATAAATAAAATAAATAAATAATAAAAAAAAACTTACAGGGGGAAGAGGGCGCTTAACGGTTGGAGGGAGGTTCTGCGGCCTGAGGGGGGGCGGTATGGGGTCGATTGGCGGGTACGGTGGTCGGAGGGGAGCTGAGGGCGGCGGCAAGTGGTGGTGTGGGCCTAGGGGTGTCGCGATTTCTACAGAGGAGCAAGGGGAGAGAGGGAGGTGCGATGGCGAGGTGGGGCGGCCTAGACGGCGGCGCGGTGGGTGGCGCGCGCCCCAGGGGCGGCGGCGACTTCGATTTAGGGTTGGGCGGTTTTTTTTTTTTTCTGTTCTGAACGATATAGAAAAGGAGGGGGGGTGTATGTAAAAGTATATATTATTTTATTTATTTTTAATTTTTTTAATCCTTGAAGGTTGACTTTTAATTCGAACACCAAACGAGGCCCAACGACCGTCGCCTCTAGCTAATTACCCCTATTCCGAACACAATGGGATATGCCACGTAGGCCAATTCGACTGTTTGAATCAGTTTCCGTTGAATTTACATTGAAATCAGTATATTGAATTTTAAAACGTACATTTCAAATTACCGGGGTCGCATACTAACTCTAAAAATTCAATAAAAATATTTTCTAGCTTCGTATAAACGATACGGTCCTAACAAAACTAATTTCGTCGAATTCTGAGACCGTTGGAAAAATGGCCAATTTCCAGTCGATTAAAATCAACTTAAACTGGTCAAACGCGTTTTCCTTTGCCACGCTCACATATTGATTCGGAAAATTATGAAATTTGAAACCTAGCAATAACTTGACACCACGGACCCAACAAAACTGGTTTCGTCGAAATCCGAGGTCATTTGCAAAATGTCCATTTTTAAGGGCCTGAATTCCATAGCGACTATTCAGAATTTTCAACTGGACATATCTTTTGATTCCTGATATGAAATCTTGATTTTTCGGATTTGTTGGAAAGATATTCACAATTAGATCCCATTATTTTTGGTTTCACTAAAATCCGGATTGTTTTGCACCCGGTACATTCAATTGAAGTTTGAAATTGAATTGTCGAACTACCGCGCCATTTTCAATTCTATTTATAATTATATATAAATATTTATATTCTAACGACGACGCGTATAATGTATACGTTCGAATTATATTCAAAATAAATTTCTCGTCGATATTATTTAAAATAATTCATTTTAAATAATCAAAATTCGCTAAAATAGCCAAAATAAAAATTTCAAACTGGCTCGCATTTTACGGGTTGTTACAATTGCCCGATCACTTTAAATTGCAAATTCAACATTTTCCCCATATCCCGAAATTAAAATATTATTATAATATTCAATATAAATAAATATTCAAATTAAAATGGTTAAATTTCATTATTTAAACTCAAATCAATATTTTAAATAAATAAAATATTCCAAATATATGGTCAGAAAATACGGGACATTACAAAAGGAGAAACTTTGAGTTGGTGGGAGGTAGTCATAGCTGACAGAGTTGAGAATGACATTACTTGGAACCAGTTTAAGGAGTGGATTGAAGCTAGATTTGTGCCTGCATCTGCTAAGGCAGCTTTGCTTGAAGAGTTTATAAGGCTTAGACATTTAAGTGTCACCGAGTACACCTAAAAATTTGAGGGACTATCAAAGTATGGAGCTATGCTAGTTGCTGATGAAGCATCCAAAAATAGCAAGTATATTAAGGGGTTAAGTCTAAGCTTAAGTAGAGCTAAGATCCCGTATGCAGACAAAACTTTTGATCAAGTCATAGATTTGGCTTTAAACTTTGAGTAATATGATAAAGAAAGGGAAAAATTCAGTAATTTTAAGAACAACAATAATAAAAAGGGTAAGGGAAAGTACCATCCATATGAAAAGAAACAGGAAGATGATGGAAGTAAGAAAACCAGTGATGGCAAAACTGGTGAAAAGAAGAAAGTAGTGTGTCATCACTATGGCAAAGAGGGACATATAAAACCAAAGTGTCCAGAATTAAAGGGTGGAGCATTCAAGTGTTATACTTGCGGGAAGGAAGGCCATTTGAATAGGAATTGCCCTGAGAATAAGTAGCAAGGGAAAGTGGCAACTCTAGAGACAAAAGGAAAATCCATTGTGGATTCTAATGCAGAAAAACTTGGACAAATGGAAAGTATACTATTTATTTTCCAAGTTTCTATATCTGTAGTATTTGATACAGAAGCAATACACTCTTTGATCTCCCATGATATAGTTAAAACATTGAATATAATTCGAACGTATATATTCGTTTGAATCGACGATAGAATATAAATATTAATTTATATTTATAAAAGGAATTGAAAATGGCGCGGTAGCTCGATAATTCGATTTCAAAATTCAAATGAACATACCGGGTGCAAAATAAACCGGATTTTAGTGAAACCAAAAATATTAGAATCCATCTGAGAATATCTTTCCAACGAATCCGGAAAATTGAAATTTCATAGCGGGAATCAAAAGATATGTCCAGTTGAAAATTCTGAATAGTCGCTATGAAATTCAGGCCCTTAAAAATAGCCATTTTGCAAACAATCTCGGATTTCAACGAAACTACTTTTGTTGGATCCGTGATGTCAAATTATTGCTAGGTTTCCAATTTCGTAATTTTTCGAATCAATATGTGAGCGTGGCAAAGGAAAACGCGTTTGGCCAGTTTTATTTGATTTTAATCGACTGGAAATTGACCATTTTTCAAACGGTCTCAGAATTCGACGAAACTAGTTTTGTTAGGACCGTATCGTCAATACGAAGCTAGAAAATAGTTTTATGGAATTTTTAGAGTTCGTGTGTGACCCCGGTAAATTGAAATGCGCATTGAAATTCAATATATAGAGTTATATGTTGATTTTAACGGAAACTGGTCGAAACGGTCGAATCAGCCTATGATACATATCCCATTGTGTTCGAAATGGGGGTAATAAACTAGGGGCGATAGTCGTTGGGTCATGATTGGTGTTGGAGATAAAAGTCAACCCTTTTTGGAAAATAAAATAAAATTAATAATAAAATAATAAACCTATACATTATCTCAGCCCCCCCCCCCCTCCCCGTTTATTCTTAAACCTAAATCGAAAATTGAAAAGAAACCCGCCCTTTTTTCCCTTAACCCCGTCGCCCCTCCCATCACCTCGCCACCACGACGGAGCGCCGCCGCCATGCCCCAGGCCGTCGCCCCCTTGTCTTCTCTCTCCCCTCCACTCTCTTCTCTCTCCTTTCCCTCCAACCCCAAGGTCCTCCGCCCCAAAACCCTACAGCGCCAACGCCTAGCCTAAACCGCCCACCACCCTGTTGCTCCGACGCCACGTCAGCAAGCTTCCCCAACCCCCCCTCCCGCGCCCTTCCACCCTTTTCTTCGAGATCGAGCATTAAGTGTCTTTATTTTTATATATAAATCTGAGTTTTTGTTTTGTTAAAAAAAAGAAAAGAAAAAAAAACATATTTTAGGAAATCAGTTTTATTTAGAGAATTATAGAAAAACTTGATTTTTAATTTGAAATGTTTCGATTTTCAATTTGAAAAGATTAGATTTTTATATAGGAATAGGTTTGATTTTCTATATGATAAAAGCCTAGGATTTTTATATGTAAAGCTTAGATTTTTAAGCATAGAAAGATGAGATTTTTATGTAGACAAAGAGGAGATTTTTATGTAAACAAAGATGAGATTTTTATATGGAGAAAGTTATAATATTTAGAAAGGAAAATATTTGATTTTACTAAATAAAAAGATTGAATTTTTATAATAGAAAAGATCGAAATTTTGAAATAGAAAAGATTATATTCTTAAATAAGAAAAGATTAGTTTTTTAGTTATGTAAAGATATGATTTTTATTTATACCATAGCATAATAAAAATGTGATTTTTACTATGAACAGCGGGAAAAGATCGCATTGAAATTTTGGGCAAATTTGAATTGTTCAGAAATATAGAATGGCGGAGTGGAACCCCAAGGTGAGAACTCCTCACCTTTTATTTAATTTTCTTGTTGAAATATATATTAGGATGCAGACGGTGTTTAGTAGCACCCGACACCCGTCGTCCACAGACCATGAACGGCTTGTATGCTTGGTTGTTTGATTTTGATGTGTAGTTGATTGTGTGATATGAAATGAAATAAAAATATTTATATAGTTGAAAATATTTTATAGTTAAAAATAGAATTTTTAATGTGTATATGAAATGAAATAAAAATAAACAAATCGGACGATTTGTTTATATACACACATTTGACTGACATTGATTGGGACGATAAATTTTTTACACATCGCCCAACTGCACAAATAAAATATGTGTTTGATTGTTTGAAAACCCCACAAGGGTATTAGGGTGATATATGACATACACTAATCCCAATAGTTAGTTGTATGTCGATTGATTGATTGATAGACTGTTATAAGCGTTAAATATTTATATTCGATGCTTATACAGTGTAGAATGCACTTTGGATGATGGTTGATTATTCATCGTTGTTATTGTATACACGTATGGTAGAAAATCCATATAATTAACATTATATGGTAATTGATTGGGGCTCATTCCATATTTGAAAAAGAAATATTTGAAATAGAATATTTGAAATAGAAATATTTGAATAGAATATTTGAAAGTAGAAATATATGAAGCCGTGTTGATTAGATTGACGCCATTTTGACGTGAACGATATTTATATCGATTTTATTCATTTTATAATGAATATCGAAAGTGATTTCAAAATCTGATATTTTGAAAAGAGTAGAAATTCGAATTAAATTGAATAGAAATGAATTCGAATTGAAATTGAATTGAATTGAAAAGGAACTGAAATTGAATTAAAAATCGATTTGAATTGAAATCATTTTGAAATGAATTTAAAACGAATTTATAAGGAAAATTTCAATTTTGATTTGAATTTGAAAAGAAGTTGAAATCATTTTGAAAACGAATTTATAACGATTTATAAAATACGTTTTAAAAAGGGAATCGACGAAATATATATAATATATATTATATACATATATAATGGCCTAAATAGAACGCGCCACGCCGCGGCAGTTCGCGAATTTCGACCATTGACTTCGAATGGATAGCGGATTCTCCTAAAACCGGAACCGTTGGGTTCGTATCGAAAAGAGCTTTCTAGAGAATATTAGAAATTAGAAATCTAACGGTTGGATTTGGAATTATGCCCAAATCAAATTTGGAAAAGGTCGCCGTAAGTGCAGTTCGATGGCCATTGATGGAAATCGACTGTACAGGCCTTGATAAAATTATTAAAAATATCAATAATTTGTGTAAAATCATAAGGAATGATTTGGGAAAAATCGGGTGAAAAACTCCATATTTGAAAAGATAAAAATAGATTTTTATCGAAATGAACTATTTTTGAACTAGAATTATAATTCTATTTATTTTTAAAATAAATAAATTGGATTTGAAATGGTTTTGAAAATAACCAGAAATTCCAATAATTATATTGGAATGGTTTGAATCGAAATTGTCTTCGGAATATTTCGATGTTGGATTTCGTGATGATACAAATATTGTTATGGAAATTTGAAAGGTATATATATATCGTTATTTCCAATACGATATTTGTTGGTCGTAGAATTTGATATTGAATATAAGCCGATATATTTTCTATTCAGAACCTTGTATTTAATATCAAATGTGATTTGGGTTTGTCGTGAATGGTGTCTTCATTAACAATATTCTTAAGCCCAGTTGAGAAAAAGATTAAATCTTTTTATTTAGATTTAATGAAGTGTACCAATTAAATATTATTTAATTGGAATTGAATTGATATTGATTTTTGGGTTTTTCGTGAACAGTGTTTTAAATAACACTTGTTCTTTAACCCGATAATTAATGGAATGTGATTTTGGGTGGTCGTGAACGGTATCTTCAATAATACTGTTCTTAGACCCAAGTGAGTTAAGAAAATCAGAAACTAACTGGGAATTAGTTAAGTTGAATGGTATCTGAGGTATTGATCTGATGTTGGTTTCGACCTTCGGGGTTAATACGTAGGGAATTGCTCACTTGCTATTTTACGGTTAGGGACTGATTGAAATGTGATATGATTTTGGGTTTATCGTGAACCGTGTTTTAAATGACACTGATTCTTTAACCCAGTCACAGATTAAAACTAAGTGGAGTTTTAATGAATCTTTAATTAGATTGAAATGATTGAGAATGGAGTATCACCAGTTTTGCTCCAGGCGATAGTTAAATCTTTAATTAGATTTGAACGTGAAATGATAATTGAACTTACCGATAACACCGTGGTGTTAGATATGAAGTATTACCAGTTTTACTTCATGGGATGAATAGGTTGGGATTGGGAAATTAAAACAAATGATTACTTCGGTAAGGTTCGTTAATCCCGACTAGTTGAATCGAAATTCAAAAGAAGATTAAAGAATAAATTAAAGGAATTTATCTTTGATAAAATTAATGTGAACCTTTCCCCATGAATGTGAAATTTAGAAACTAACTGTCGGTTAGCTAAGCAGAATGGTTTTCTGGATATTGATCTGATGTTGGTTTCGGCCTTCGGGGTTAATATTTGGGGAATAATTCTCTTGATTAATTTACGGTTAGTGACTGATGAATTGGAATGAGGCGTATTTTGTGTTTGTGTAACACATGTTTATTATATACGCGAGTTATTCGGAAAGACCAGGTTTATCCCATTCTGAATAACTGATACGACGATAAGTCGAAGATGAAGACGGTGGTCAAGGACCGGAGGTCTTCACGTCGTTTGGGTGATTACTGATGATCTTGATTGGGATGTATACCCAAGAAGATGGAAACAGTTGGTGATCGTCCAGACATACTTGGAGATCGATGGATATGCGGGGTACTAGGTGCCTCCGGTTTCGTTCAGACCCAGAACGAACTTGTAAATGGACTATGTGTCTGACATTGGATTTTAGTCTGTGTGATTGATTTCTATTAAATATATATCTGTTTGGCGGCAGAGAATTTATTCTCTTGCTTAACGCCCTTCTCTGAGACGTACGAGCTCAGGGGTTATATACTGATGGATATCAAACACATAGAGTGAATTGCCTGTGTGGCATGCCTAAGTGGCAAATGATCAAGGCTTCTGTTGAAAAGCAAAGTCTTGTGGTTGATGATCGAAGCACGGCCTTTGTGGCGTATCTTTGTGTAATGTTTACTTCGCGAGTTTCACACCCGATATGAACCAAAAACGGGAGACGGACCTCAGGGAGGACATGCGTTTCTTTCTAGCTAAAAGTGGCGTCAGTGGTTTTACACGCCTTGACGAGTTTGACTTATGTGGTTGTTGCTGTTGCGAGGCGCCTCGGTTTGATCGGACGATCCGGGTCCGATGGAGTCATTTGATGGCTCATTTGCGCCCTAAAGGGCGGGGAAACGCATGTTCAGGCATTTTAATCCACATCGGTGGACCGGCCTTGACGATCCAAGGGTCACTCGAGCTCTGATCCTGAGACATGGTAGGCTAGATTGTCTCGAATCGGTAGAGTACTTTCTTTTGCCTCGGTTCACAGATGGAAATCCAACTTCCAAATACGTGACATTTGCGGTTTTAATTGTCGAACTAGTATGGCGACATGATATATGGTACCCATGCCGTCGATGATTGATACTTATGATTTGAAGTTGTTTTATACACTATACACTTATAATAGTATCAAATGATTTGTTTAAAACGTACTAAGCATGTTTGGCTATTATAAGGGAAAACCCTATCCCACGGCTTGCGTTGCATTGTGTGATAGGACCTGGGTCTTATAATAGCTTCATTTTTTTCAAAAAGCATTGCGCTGTTTTGTTATATGCACTGGTATTCTTAGGAGGAAACCCGTTCCGTGTTATACGGCGTGGTCCCTTGATATATCTAATTTAAAGTAAAATTTTAAATAACTGTTTTAGTTCTCACACCAGTCCCATGACTGATGACACGACCCGAACTTCCCCGTGAAGGAAAGCGCGGATAGCGTTGAGAACAGGACAAAATAGAACGCTAAAGGAAGAACATTTCATTGCTATTACAACAATTCCATCAAATACAAGAATATACAGAGTATAAATGAATAAATTACATCGACAAATATCAGAGATTACAATAAATTACACAGCAGCGGAAAAATATACAAAACACAACTAGAAGTGATACACGGATACAGAGCTTTCCGAGCATCGTTCCAGCTGTAAATCAGGACCCTGTGAATATAAATCTGCAAAACCAAAACTACTAGCTGCCCATGTGGAAAATAGGGGCACCCAGAGTTTAGGTTAAAACAATAAACTCCAGGTCAGTCATGTGACTGGTGTGAGAACTAAAACAGTTATAATTCTTTATTTTTAAAGTTAGGTAAATCAAGGGACCACGCCGTATAACACGGAACGGGTTTCCTCCCAAGAATACCAGTGCATAAAACAAACAGCGCAATGCTAAATAAAGAAAAATGAAGCTGTTATAAGACCCAGGTCCCATCACACAATGCAACGCAAGCCGGAGGATAGGGTTTTTACCTTATAACAGCCAAAGCATGCTTGATACGTTTAAAACACATTATTTGATACTATTATAGGTGTATAGTGTCAAAACAATTTCAATCATAAATATCAATCATAGGCGGCATGAATGACCCATACCACTATGTCACCATACTAGGTTCTACAAATAAAACCGAAACACACGTATTGGAAATTGGATTCCATCATGAGTCGAGGCAAGGGGCAAGCTCCTCTCCGCGTTCGAGACACTCTAGCAAATGCCTCGGGACCGCACACAGCAATCCCCTGGATCCTCCAAGGCCGGTCCTCTCTTACTTTTGAGGATTGGCAATTCCTGAACACACGTTTCCCGGTCCTTACAGACCTATATCTGAGGCGCCTCATATCCAACAACCACACAGGTGAAAAGTATATAAATGTCAGGGCTGGTAGGTCACTGACACCACCCTAGCTAGAAAGAAACGTCATGCACTCCTTGGGTCCGTCTCCCGTTTTTGACTCATACCGAGGTGTGAGGCTCGCGAATTCACGTTATACACAAAGCTACGCCACACAGGCCGTGCTTTGATCATCAACCACAAGACCTTGCTTTTCAACAAAAGCCCTGATCAATTGCCACTTACGCATGCCACATTGGCAATTCACTCCATGCGACTGATGTCCATCGATATACAACCTCTGAGCTCGTACGTCTCAGAGAAGGGCGTTAAGCAAGAGAATAAATTCTCCGCCGCCAAACAGATGTATATTTAATAGAAATCAATCAACACAGAATAAAATCCAATGTCAGACACACAATCCATTTACAAGTTCGTTCTGGGTCTGAACGAAACCGGAGGCACTTTCCTCGCATATCCATCCATCTCCAAGTACGTCTGGAAGATCACCAACTGATTCCCTCATCCTGGGTGTACAGCCCAATCAAGATCATCAGTAATCACCCAAACGATGTGAAGACTTCCGGTCTTCAACCACCGTCTTTATCTTCGACATCTCGTCGAATCGGTTATTCAGAATGGGTATAACCCGGCCTTTCTGGATAACCCACGTATATAATTAACAAATGTTACACAAACACAACGAACGCCTCATTCCAATTCAGAATATTCTTTTATTCACAAAAACACATTCTTAGGGAAATGTTCCCATTAAATTTATCCAAGATAAATTCTTCTAAATTTATCCTATAATCTTCCTTTGGATATCATTTCAAACTAGTCGGGATTAACGAACCACACCGAAGTAATTATTTATTTTATTTCCCAATCCCAACCTATATATCCCATGGAGAAAACTGGTAATACTCCACATCTAACACCACGGTGTTATCGGTAAAATTAATTACCATTTCACGTTCAGATCTAATTAAAGATTTAACTATCGCATTGGAGCAAAACTGGTGGTACTCCATTCTCGATCACCTTTCAAATTTGATAAATTAAATTATCAATTCACATTTTTAATCTAATTAAAGATTCATTAAAACTCCACTTAGTTTTAATCTTCTCAAAAATCAATATTCTGCCTTTAACTGGGTTAAAGCACCAATGTCATCTAAAACACGATCCACGATAAACCCAAATCACATTTAATATTAAATACAAGGCTTTGAATAGAAAATATATCGGCTTATATTCAATATCAAATTCTGAAACCAACATATATCGTATTGGAAATAATGATATAAAATATATCTTTCAAATTCCCATAACGATATCTGTATAGTCACGAAATCCAACATCGAAACATCCCGAAGATAATTTCGATTCAACTCCAGTCCAATTCACGTATTGGGAATATTGATTATTTTTAAAATCACTTTCACATTCAATTTATTTATTTCAAAAATAAATTGATTTTAATTCTAGTTCAAAACTAGTTCATTTCGATAGAAATCTATTTTTACCTATTCAAATGTGGAGTTTTCCAGCCCAATTCTTTCCAATTCACATATTATAATTTTACACAGATTATAGATATTTTTAATAATTTTATCAAGTCCCGTACAGTCGATTTCCATCAACGGCCATCGAACTGCACTTACAGCGACCTTTTTCGAATTTGATTTGGACATAATTCCAAATCCAACCGTTAGATTTCAAATTTCTAATATTCATTGGAAAGCTCTTTTCGATACGAACCCAACGGTTCCGGTTTTAGGAGAATCCGACGGTCGGATCACCCGCAATGTCCGTTTGAAATAAATGGTCGAAATTCACGAACTGCCGCGGCGCGGCGCGTTCTATTCAGGCCATTATATTATATATATTATATATATAATATATATTTCGTCGATTTCTATTTAAAACGAATTTTATAAATCGTTTTAAATTCGTTTCTAAAACAATTCAACTTCTATATTCAAATCAAAATTGAATTCTTCTTTATAAATTCTTTTTAAAATTCATTTCTATTCAATTCAAATTTTAATTCAATTTGAATTCATTTCAATTCACTTTCAATTCAATTTGAAATTGTTTTCAATTCAATTCATTTCGAAATCGTTTCAATTCAATTCATTTCGAAATCGTTTTCAATTCAATTCATTTCGAAATCGTTTTCAATTCAATTCATTTCAAAATCGTTTTCAATTCAATTCATTTCGAAATCGTTTTCAATTCAATTCATTTCGAAATCGTTTTCAATTCAATTCATTTCGAAATCGTTTTCAATTCAATTCATTTCGAAATCGTCTTCAATTCAATTCATTTCGAAATCGTCTTCAATTCAATTCATTTCGAAATCGTCTTCAATTCAATTCATTTCGAAATCGTCTTCAATTAAATTCATTTCGAAATCGTTTAAAATCGATATAAATATCGTTCACGTCAAAATGGCGCAAAACTAATCAACACGGCTTTATATTTTTCACAACTCCTTTATTCTATTCAACAAATGAATATTTTTCCCATTCAACACATGAATCTATATTTCTTTCAACCCACGACTAATCTCAACACAGGAGTACTGTCAACACATCACTATTTTTGTTATGTAAAATATTTTATAAAACTATGGTATCTATCCTTTGATTTTTTTATTAGACTTCTACTGGGAAGTAGTTCTAATTTTAAATATGATAAAGATGTAATTTATTTTATTTAAAATATTTTACTCAACACCTGAACATCGTCAACACATGACTATTTTTATATTCAACACATGAATTTTCTTTTCTAATATTCATTATTTTCCCGATTGGAATGAGGCCCAATCAATCACCATATAACGTTAATTATATGGATTCCATACAACACATGTATATAATAGCATTGAAAAATAATCAATCATCAACCAAAGTGCACTACACTGTATAAGCATCAAATATAGATATCTGACGCTTATAACAGCCTGTCAATCAACCGATCGACATATTTAATCAATCAGGATGAGTGAACATCAAATTTCATCCCAACACCCGTGTGGGGTTTCAAACAATCAAACACAGATTTTATTTGTGCAGTTGGGCGATGTGTAAAATTTATCGACCCAATCGATATCAGTCAAATCAGTGTATACAAACAAATCGGCCGATTTGTTTATAAATATTTATTTATTCACTTTCACGTTAAAAATTATATTTTTAACGATCAAACTATTTTATTTTAACACATGAATTTTCTATTAGTTCATTTATTCAATAAAATGATATTTTTATTTTTCTAACATATTTTAGAAAATTTCGGCGGCATGACGGCACGATACTAGAAACGGGACGAGGCCTAGCCTTATCCCCGGTCTAGTGAAGGCCCACGCCATTCACACATCAATCATATCAATTTCATTTCACCAAATTATTCAAATCAACCCAAACAATCTAACTAACAACACAGCCAAACAAACAAGTCCATGGTCTGTGGACGATTGTGTCGGGTGCTACTAAGCACCGTCTGCATCCTAGTATATATATATAACTAGAAAAGAGATAGAAGAGTGAGAAGTTCTCACAAAAGCTATCCTAGCTCCATGGCACTTCTTTTGCATGAAATCTTCATCGTAATCGCATCTTCGCTATCTTCTTTGCCCGTAGCCACTACATATATAAAAATCACACATTTTTATATTTCGTTGTCTTTGAAATAAAAATCACATTTTTATTTATTCACTTTCAATTCAAAAATCATATTTCTATTCCGATATCATATAGATAAAAATTCCATTTCGAAAATATTTATTTCGCCTTTATAAAAATAAAGTTTTCGCCTTTATATAAAATAAAGATTTCGCCTTTTTCAAAATAAAGGTTTCGCCTTTTTCAAAATAAAGGTTTCGCCTTTATAAAAATATCTACTTTATTTCAACGTATATAAAATAAAAATCAGATTTTTATTTTGCCACATATACAAAGGTGATATTTTTAACTTCTCTATCCCATAAAGATCATATTTTTAATACTTTAAAAATATAAAAATCATATTTTTAATATTCCTATCATGCAAAAATTATATTTTGACATCACCTATATAGTAAAGACTATATTTTTAATACTTTAAAAATATAAAAATCATATTTTTAATACTTTAAAAATATAAAAATCATATTTTTACTTCCATGTTATATAAAAGATTACATTTTTATAACTTTACAACATAAAAAAACAGTTTTTAAGGTAGATAAAAATATCAGTTTTTAAAATAAAGAAAATTCAGTTTTTAAAGTAAATAAAATTCAGTTTAAAGTAAATAAAAAAAACAGTTTTTAAAATAAATAAAATTCAGTTTAAAGTAAATAAAAAAAACAGTTTTTAAAATAAATAAAATTCAGTTTAAAGTAAATAAAAAAACAGTTTTTAAAATAAATAAAATTCAGTTTAAAGTAAATAAAAAACCATTTTTAAAATAAATAAAATTCAGTTTAAAGTAAATAAAAAAAACAGTTTTTAAAATAAATAAAATTCAGTTTAAAGTAAATAAAAAAAACAGTTTTTAAAGTAGATAAATAAAAAAAAAACAGTCAGGGAACTTACAGGGGGGGCTCGTCGGCGGCTCGGAGGGGTGGCGGTTCGATGTGGGTTCAGCGGTTTCCTGGGGGCTTCGACGAGGAGGGACGAAGGAGGGGCGGGCCTCGCGATGGAGGAGGAAGGAGGAAGAAGGGGCAGATGCGAGGGAGAGGGGAAGAAGAGGAAGAGGCGGCGGCTGGTGGGGCTCCGCCTGGAGGCGCGGCTATCGGGAACGACGAGCCCGTCGTTCTTCCCCTTTTTCTTTTTTTCTTTTTTTATTTTGATTTCCGATTATGAATCGGGGAGGGGGCCAGAAAGATATAGGAAGAGGGGTTTATATTTTTTTTTTTATTATTATTATTTTATTTTGTAAAAAGTTGACTTTCAATTACGACCTCGAAACGAGGCCCACCGCCTGTCGTCTATAACGTTTTACCCCCATTCCGAACACAATGGGATATGTATCGCAAGCTGATTTGATCGTTACAATCAGTTTCCGTTAAATTTACATTTAAATCACTATATTGAATTTTAAACGTACATTTCAAATTACCGGGGTCACATACTAACTAGAAAAATTCCAGAAAAATATTTTCTAGCTTCGTATCGACGATACGGTCCTAACAAAACTAGTTTCGTCGAATTCTGAGACTGTTAGAAAAATGGCCATTTTCCAGTCGATTAAAATCAACTGAAATGGTCAAAACACGTTTTCCTTTACCACGCTCACATATTGATTCGAAAAATTATAAAATTTGGAATCTAGCAATAATTCGACATCACGGACCTAACAAAACTGGTTTCGTCAAAATCCGAGGTCATTTGCAAAATGTCCATTTTTAAGGGCCTGAATTCCATAGCGACTATTCAGAATTTTCAACTGGACATATCTTTTGATTCCCGATATGAAATCTCGATTTGTCGGATTCGTTGGAAAGATACTATCAATTAGATTCCATTATTTTTGGTTTCACTAAAATCCGGATTGTTTTGCACCCGGTACATCCAATTGAAGTTTGAAATCGAATTATCGAACTACCGCGCCATTTTCAATTCTATTTATAATTATATATAAATATTTATATTCTAACGACGACGTATATAATATATACGTCGAATTCTATTCAAAATAAATTTCTCGTCGATTTTATTTAAAATAATCTATTTTAAATATTCAAAATTCGTCAAAATTGCCAAAATAAAATTTTCAAACTGGCTCGCATTTTGCGGGTTATTACAATCTCCCCCACTTAAAACTTTTCGTCCCCGAAAAGGAACAAAGTCGAAAGTGGTTTGATTATTCAACTCTACGTTCGATCTGGCTTCCATTCTCCAACTTTTTAGTTTCTGAGAATTTTCAAAATTTCAAAAATTTGGCTAACACCCTAAATTTTCGAAAAATTTCGCCATAACCTCCCCTGCACCGGGAGCATCGGGGAATTTCAAATAGCTTCCCCGGTCCTTCAGATCTCAAAAAGAAAAAGAAAAAGCCAAGCGGCTAGCCAATAGGCTCACAAAATCATCATCACCCAAACAAAACAGGAAATTATGTAGTAAACATGTACCTAATTGTCGGGCAAACAAATTTTATTCTTCGGCTCTAGCCTCCTTGCTATGACCTGTTCAAAAGATATACATGTATGCAAGCAAATGCGACCAATTTCAATACAATTCAATATTTGATTATATTAGGCATAAATGGTTAAAAATTAGCAAACAATTAAACAAACAACACAAACATCAATCAATTAGTGAATTAGAGTTTCAAATTCATAATTTTGATATATATACAAAAAATCATGTTTTGATGCCAATTCACAACAAAGTGTTCTAGCTATATAAGTTTTGGTTCTCACACCAGTCTAATGGAAATATATAGATATCACACCTTCGAAATTCGAATATGAATACTGATGATGATGCACCATCATCAGAATCATCCCCGGATGTCTAGAATGTGATTCTATATCTACCCAGTATATTAAAACTTCGAATATACGTTCATGACGCGTATACGCGAAATCTATATATACTCGATTGTCCATATTCAAAATAAATAAATATTCAAATACGTGTAAGACGATTTAGATTTTTTTTTTTAAAACAAAATTGTTTTCATTTGGAAAATATACTCTTCACACTCGTTCTAGGATACTACTGATCCTATCTCTAATGAGTAATTCTAGTTGGATATTACTAATCCAATATCTGATGAATTCTTTCGTATGGTTCTAATGTGTCTTGTTCTCGAGCTCTGTAAACCAAAGCTCTGATACCAAACTGACACGACCCGAACTTCCCCGTGAAGGAAAGCGCGGATAGCGTTGAGAACAGGACAAAATAGAACGCTAACGGAAGAACATTTCATTGCTATTACAACAATTCCATCAAATACAAGAATATACAGAGTATAAATGAATAAATTACATCGACAAATATCAGAGATTAAAATAAATTACACAGCAGCGGAAAAATATACAAAACACAACTAGAAGTGATACACGGATACAGAGCTTTCCGAGCATCGTTCCAGCTGTAAATCAGGACCCTGTGAATATAAATCTGCAAAACCAAAACTACTAGCTGCCCGTGTGGAAAATAGGGGCACCCAGAGTTTAGGTTAAAACAATAAACTCCAGGTCAGTCATGTGACTGGTGTGAGAACTAAAACAGTTATAATTCTTTATTTTTAAAGTTAGGTAAATCAAGGGACCACGCCGTATAACACGGAACGGGTTTCCTCCCAAGAATACCAGTGCATAAAACAAACAGCGCAATGCTAAATAAAGAAAAATGAAGCTGTTATAAGACCCAGGTCCCATCACACAATGCAACGCAAGCCGGAGGATAGGGTTTTTACCTTATAACAGCCAAAGCATGCTTGATACGTTTAAAACACATTATTTGATACTATTATAGGTGTATAGTGTCAAAACAATTTCAATCATAAATATCAATCATAGGCGGCATGAATGACCCATACCACTATGTCGCCATACTAGGTTCTACAAATAAAACCGAAACACACGTATTGGAAATTGGATTCCATCATGAGTCGAGGCAAGGGGCAAGCTCCTCTCCGCGTTCGAGACACTCTAGCAAATGCCTTGGGACCGCACACAGCAATCCCCTGGATCCCCCAAGGCCGGTCCTCTCTTACTTTTGAGGATTGGCAATTCCTGAACACACGTTTCCCGGTCCTTACAGACCTATATCCGAGGCGCCTCATATCCAACAACCACACAGGTGAAAAGTATATAAATGTCAGGGCTGGTAGGTCACTGACACCACCCTAGCTAGAAAGAAACGTCATGCACTCCTTGGGTCCGTCTCCCGTTTTTGACTCATACCGAGGTGTGAGGCTCGCGAATTCACGTTATACACAAAGCTACGCCACACAGGCCGTGCTTTGATCATCAACCACAAGACCTTGCTTTTCAACAAAAGCCCTGATCAATTGCCACTTACGCATGCCACATTGGCAATTCACTCCATGCGACTGATGTCCATCGATATACAACCTCTGAGCTCGTACGTCTCAGAGAAGGGCGTTAAGCAAGAGAATAAATTCTCCGCCGCCAAACAGATGTATATTTAATAGAAATCAATCAACACAGAATAAAATCCAATGTCAGACACACAATCCATTTACAAGTTCGTTCTGGGTCTGAACGAAACCGGAGGCACTTTCCTCGCATATCCATCCATCTCCAAGTACGTCTGGAAGATCACCAACTGATTCCCTCATCCTGGGTGTACAGCCCAATCAAGATCATCAGTAATCACCCAAACGATGTGAAGACTTCCGGTCTTCAACCACCGTCTTCATCTTCGACATCTCGTCGAATTGGTTATTCAGAATGGGTATAACCCGGCCTTTCTGGATAACCCACGTATATAATTAACAAATGTTACACAAACACAACGAACGCCTCATTCCAATTCAGAATATTCTTTTATTCACAAAAACACATTCTTAGGGAAATGTTCCCATTAATTTTATCCAAGATAAATTCTTCTAAATTTATCCTATAATCTTCCTTTGGATATCATTTCAAACTAGTCGGGATTAACGAACCACACCGAAGTAATTATTTATTTTATTTCCCAATCCCAACCTATATATCCCATGGAGAAAACTGGTAATACTCCACATCTAACACCACGGTGTTATCGGTAAAATTAATTACCATTTCACGTTCAGATCTAATTAAAGATTTAACTATCGCATTGGAGCAAAACTGGTGGTACTCCATTCTCGATCACCTTTCAAATTTGATAATTTAAATTATCAATTCACATTTTTAATCTAATTAAAGATTCATTAAAACTCCACTTAGTTTTAATCTTCTCAAAAATCAATATTCTGCCTTTAACTGGGTTAAAGCACCAATGTCATCTAAAACACGATCCACGATAAACCCAAATCACATTTAATATTAAATACAAGGCTTTGAATAGAAAATATATCGGCTTATATTCAATATCAAATTCTGAAACCAACATATATCGTATTGGAAATAACGATATAAAATATATCTTTCAAATTCCCATAACGATATCTGTATAGTCACGAAATCCAACATCGAAACATCCCGAAGATAATTTCGATTCAACTCCAGTCCAATTCACGTATTGGGAATATTGATTATTTTTAAAATCACTTTCACATTCAATTTATTTATTTCAAAAATAAATTGATTTTAATTCTAGTTCAAAACTAGTTCATTTCGATAGAAATCTATTTTTACCTATTCAAATGTGGAGTTTTCCAGCCCAATTCTTTCCAATTCACATATTATAATTTTACACAAATTATAGATATTTTTAATAATTTTATCAAGTCCCGTACAGTCGATTTCCATCAACGGCCATCGAACTGCACTTACAGCGACCTTTTTCGAATTTGATTTGGACATAATTCCAAATCCAACCGTTAGATTTCAAATTTCTAATATTCATTGGAAAGCTCTTTTCGATACGAACCCAACGGTTCCGGTTTTAGGAGAATCCGACGGTCGGATCTCCCGCAATGTCCGTTTGAAATAAATGGTCGAAATTCATGAACTGCCGCGGCGCGGCGCGTTCTATTCAGGCCATTATATTATATATATTATATATATAATATATATTTCGTCGATTTCTATTTAAAACGAATTTTATAAATCGTTTTAAATTCGTTTCTAAAACAATTCAACTTCTATATTCAAATCAAAATTGAATTCTTCTTTATAAATTCGTTTTAAAATTCATTTCTATTCAATTCAAATTTTAATTCAATTTGAATTCATTTCAATTCACTTTCAATTCAATTTGAAATCGTTTTCAATTCAATTCATTTCGAAATCGTTTCAATTCAATTCATTTCGAAATCGTTTTCAATTCAATTCATTTCGAAATCGTTTTCAATTCAATTCATTTCGAAATCGTTTTCAATTCAATTCATTTCGAAATCGTTTTCAATTCAATTCATTTCGAAATCGTTTTCAATTCAATTCATTTCGAAATCGTTTTCAATTCAATTCATTTCGAAATCGTTTTCAATTCAATTCATTTCGAAATCGTCTTCAATTCAATTCATTTCGAAATCGTCTTCAATTCAATTCATTTCGAAATCGTCTTCAATTCAATTCATTTCGAAATCGTCTTCAATTCAATTCATTTCGAAATCGTTTAAAATCGATATAAATATCGTTCACGTCAAAATGGCGCAAAACTAATCAACACGGCTTTATATTTTTCACAACTCCTTTATTCTATTCAACAAATGAATATTTTTCCCATTCAACACATGAATCTATATTTCTTTCAACCCACGACTAATCTCAACACAGGAGTACTGTCAACACATCACTATTTTTGTTATGTAAAATATTTTATAAAACTATGGTATCTATCCTTTGATTTTTTTATTAGACTTCTACTGGGAAGTAGTTCTAATTTTAAATATGATAAAGATGTAATTTATTTTATTTAAAATATTTTACTCAACACCTGAACATCGTCAACACATGACTATTTTTATATTCAACACATGAATTTTCTTTTCTAATATTCATTATTTTCCCGATTGGAATGAGGCCCAATCAATCACCATATAACGTTAATTATATGGATTCCATACAACACATGTATATAATAGCATTGAAAAATAATCAATCATCAACCAAAGTGCACTACACTGTATAAGCATCAAATATAGATATCTGACGCTTATAACAGCCTGTCAATCAACCGATCGACATATTTAATCAATCAGGATGAGTGAACATCAAATTTCATCCCAACACCCGTGTGGGGTTTCAAACAATCAAACACAGATTTTATTTGTGCAGTTGGGCGATGTGTAAAATTTATCGACCCAATCGATATCAGTCAAATCAGTGTATACAAACAAATCGGCCGATTTGTTTATAAATATTTATTTATTCACTTTCACGTTAAAAATTATATTTTTAACGATCAAACTATTTTATTTTAACACATGAATTTTCTATTAGTTCATTTATTCAATAAAATGATATTTTTATTTTTCTAACATATTTTAGAAAATTTCGGCGGCATGACGGCACAATACTAGAAACGGGACGAGGCCTAGCCTTATCCCCGGTCTAGTGAAGGCCCACGCCATTCACACATCAATCATATCAATTTCATTTCACCAAATTATTCAAATCAACCCAAACAATCTAACTAACAACACAGCCAAACAAACAAGTCCATGGTCTGTGGACGATTGTGTCGGGTGCTACTAAGCACCGTCTGCATCCTAGTATATATATATAACTAGAAAAGAGATGGAAGAGTGAGAAGTTCTCACAAAAGCTATCCTAGCTCCATGGCACTTCTTTTGCATGAAATCTTCATCGTAATCGCATCTTCGCTATCTTCTTTGCCCGTAGCCACTACATATATAAAAATCACACATTTTTATATTTCGTTGTCTTTGAAATAAAAATCACATTTTTATTTATTCACTTTCAATTCAAAAATCATATTTCTATTCCGATATCATATAGATAAAAATTCCATTTCGAAAATATTTATTTCGCCTTTATAAAAATAAAGTTTTCGCCTTTATATAAAATAAAGATTTCGCCTTTTTCAAAATAAAGGTTTCGCCTTTTTCAAAATAAAGATTTCATCATTATAAAAATATCTACTTTATTTCAACGTATATAAAATAAAAATCAGATTTTTATTTTGCCACATATACAAAGGTGATATTTTTAACTTCTCTATCCCATAAAGATCATATTTTTAATACTTTAAAAATATAAAAATCATATTTTTAATATTCCTATCATGCAAAAATTATATTTTGACATCACCTATATAGTAAAGACTATATTTTTAATACTTTAAAAATATAAAAATCATATTTTTAATACTTTAAAAATATAAAAATCATATTTTTACTTCCATGTTATATAAAAGATTACATTTTTATAACTTTACAACATAAAAAAACAGTTTTTAAGGTAGATAAAAATATCAGTTTTTAAAATAAAGAAAATTCAGTTTTTAAAGTAAATAAAATTCAATTTAAAGTAAATAAAAAAACAGTTTTTAAAATAAATAAAATTCAGTTTAAAGTAAATAAAAAAAACAGTTTTTAAAATAAATAAAATTCAGTTTAAAGTAAATTAAAAAAACAGTTTTTAAAATAAATAAAATTCAGTTTAAAGTAAATAAAAAAAACAGTTTTTAAAATAAATAAAATTCAGTTTAAAGTAAATAAAAAAAACAGTTTTTAAAATAAATAAAATTCAGTTTAAAGTAAATTAAAAAAACAGTTTTTAAAGTAGATAAATAAAAAAAAACAGTCAGGGAACTTACAGGGGGGGCTCGTCGGCGGCTCGGAGGGGTGGCGGTTCGATGTGGGTTCGGCGGTTTCCTGGGGGCTTCGACGAGGAGGGACGAAGGAGGGGCGGGCCTCGCGATGGAGGAGGAAGGAGGAAGAAGGGGCGGAAGCGAGGGAGAGGGAAAGAAGAGGAAGAGGCGGCGGCTGGTGGGGCTCCGCCTGGAGGCGCGACTATCGGGAACGACGAGCCCGTCGTTCTTCCCTTTTTTTTTTATTTTGATTTCCGATTATGAATCGGGGAGGGGGCCAGAAAGATATAGGAAGAGGGGTTTATATTTTTTTATTATTTATTTTATTATTATTTTATTTTGCAAAAAGTTGACTTTCAATTACGACCTCGAAACGAGGCCCACCGCCTGTCGTCTATAACGTTTTACCCCCATTCCGAACACAATGGGATATGTATCGCAAGCTGATTTGATCGTTACAATCAGTTTCCGTTAAATTTACATTTAAATCACTATATTGAATTTTAAACGTACATTTCAAATTACCGGGGTCACATACTAACTAGAAAAATTCCAGAAAAATATTTTCTAGCTTCGTATTGACGATACGGTCCTAACAAAACTAGTTTCGTCGAATTCTGAGACTATTAGAAAAATGGCCATTTTCCAGTCGATTAAAATCAACTGAAATGGTCAAAACACGTTTTCCTTTACCACGCTCACATATTGATTCGAAAAATTATGAAATTTGGAATCTAGCAATAATTCGACATCACGGACCTAACAAAACTGGTTTCGTCAAAATCCGAGGTCATTTGCAAAATGTCCATTTTTAAGGGCCTGAATTCCATAGCGACTATTCAGAATTTTCAACTGGACATATCTTTTGATTCCCGATATGAAATCTCGATTTGTCGGATTCGTTGGAAAGATACTATCAATTAGATTCCATTATTTTTGGTTTCACTAAAATCCGGATTGTTTTGCACCCGGTACATCCAATTGAAGTTTGAAATCGAATTATCGAACTACCGCGCCATTTTCAATTCTATTTATAATTATATATAAATATTTATATTCTAACGACGACGTATATAATATATACGTCAAATTCTATTCAAAATAAATTTCTCGTCGATTTTATTTAAAATAATCTATTTTAAATATTCAAAATTCGTCAAAATTGTCAAAATAAAAATTTCAAACTGGCTCGCATTTTGCGGGTTATTACAACTTACCTGGAGTTTATTGTTTTAACCTAAACTCTGGGTGCCCTTATTTTGACACGGGCAGCTAGTAGTTTTGGTTTTGCAGGTTTATATTCACAGGATCCTGCTTTACAGCTGGAACGATATCCGGAAAGCTTTGTATCCGTATATCTCTTTCAGTTGTGTATTGTATTATTTTCCGCTGCTATGTATTTAAATGTAATTTAAATCTCTGATATTTCTGTGTAATATTCATTTATACTCTGTATATTCTTGTATTCTGATGGAATTGTTGTAATATACAATGAAATGTTATTTTGTATGCATTCTATTTTGTCGTGTTCTCAAAACAATTCGTTCTTTGTCTTCTCTTCAGAGACCGGGGAAGTTAGGGTCGTTTTAGCATGGTATCAGAGCTTTGGTTTACAAAGCTCAGAGAACAAGACACGTTAGAACCGTACGAAAGAATTCATCAGAAATTGGATTAGTAATATCCAACGGGAATGATTCGTTAGAGATGGGATCAGTAGTATCCTAGAACGAGCGTGAAGAGCATATTTTTGAAAATAAAACAAATTTTGTTTTGCAAATTTAAATCAATTATTCGTATTTGATTATTATTTTTATATTGATGTGGACAATCCAGTATATATAGATTTTGCATATACGTCTGATCCGCGTGTATTTGAAGTTTTAATATACTGGATAGATATAGAATCACTCTAGTCGCCCGAAGATGATCCTGATGATGCCGCGGCGTCATCAGCATCTATATTCGAGTGTCGAAGGTGAGATATCTATATATTTCCATTGACTGGTGTGAGAACCAAAATTTGATAGGGCCTATTGTTGTGATTTGGCATCAAAAATGTGATTTTTGACTATATATCAAAATTATGTGTTCGAAATGATAATCAACTAATTGATTGATGGTTGAGTTGTTTGATTATTGTGGGATTAATTAAAATGTTGAACCATATAGCCAATTTGAACCAAATAGTGAGTTACACTACAACAAAATGTAACTTCAATAGCAATAGCAAATAGCGTTTTCTCCCATCCTCGTGTCGTGCATGGTTTCCAACGATATTTTGGTAAACAATTCCGTGCTTTCAACGCTATACATCAAGAAAGGCGGGAGAGGAAAAATGTGCGGGAAATAAAAATAAACGATTTTGTCGTTTCCTTCAAAAAAAACAGCTTCTTTTTTTCACTCCATTGCCTCTAGAAGACTACCGATCCCTAATTTGACATTGACACACAAAATCCCTAAACCAAAAATTTATGAATCGCCAAATCACGAGTGTTATCAACAACCGGTCCCGTGTCTCTCCAATTCGAACAGGAATGAGAGGTACTGGCAACGTTATTATATATCTTTCTCTGCTCAAGCTTATGATTCTTAATTTATTTATTATTTGAATTATTTAACTGAAAATTGGCGTGAAATTAACATGTTTTAGAATTTATCAGTTATTTTATCTGAATTAAAGTATTAGTTAAACCAAAAAAACTAATTTCATGAGAACTTCTCTCTCTAATCTGAATTAAGGTGTTTGAGCAAGGCTACTTATCAATGTATAGGTTGTCAAGAACGCAACTGCCTGTAGTTCCAGCATTACTTAATAATTTCCTGGCAACGCAACTTTAATTTTGATCTTATTATTTACAGAAAAATGGAAGCTACTTGCCAGGATGATATAAGAAAGCAACGGATCTAGAACTGGCATCTTGAAAGTTAAATTTCCATCAACATCAATTTATCATTCAGGTAAGGAATTTAAAATAATTTATGTGCCTACCATTAAAGTTGTTTTTTAGTCGTCTAGCTATTAAATACATTTTTATTCAAGAATATGTTTCCTTTGTCCATTTAAGCATAAGATATGATTATCCAACATAGTTTAACGATTAATATACTTTGATATATTTATTTAAACCAGAATGAACCCATACAATGCATTTTTTATCAGATCAATAAACAAAATATTTATCATGGTTATATAATTAATATAGATATAAAGAATATGTAAGTTACAACTAGTCATGATTAGTCATTAAAAAAAACCAATTGCATAGTTAGTTATCCTTATGCCAATTATAATCATACAAAGCGCATGTTATTATTAGTTATGATTTATTGCTTGGTTATTCTGTAGTTATTTGAAATCAATTTAGAATAAAACACTTCGTAAAATTCAATAAAATAGGAATATCCACCCCGCGAAGATGGGAAAAATAGTTTCACGTTAGTACATACACTTCCCAAATTTTGGTGGAATTCATTTCGTGATAATGCACAAATGATGATTAAACAGAATGACCCAATGCATATTTCAATAAATTATATATTTATAAATTCAGTTATATCAAAAGTGAAAACAAACATTGTAGATAAGTTTATATATATATATATAATTATAGATGTTTACCATGGCTAATGCCAAGTCGGTCATACTACAACAACCAACTCCACAATAATGAGGGTCACCAATATTCTGCCTGCAACCCTAATAGAAATGACCTTCGACGCCCCTATTTTAATTGTGCATACAGTAATATTAGGTTTGATTGTTTACAATGACATTAGTGTTCATTGGTTAATCTCATTTTCTATTTACTTCTACCACCTTATCTCTTATGTGTCTATTTACACTTATACCTACTATGTTTTTTTTAAATCTTTCTCTGGTCTAAAAAAGTTTGTATACTTCTCTTTGTTCTTTGCATTTTCTCATTGTCTCATAGTTTCCTGTAAACTGATTATTTTACTTCATTGAGCATTCAGTACTGGAGTATTTGATGCAGTCTAAAAGTTGGTATCCAACACAAATACATAAAAGACTGATAAACCTTTTATATTCAGTTGTTGGATATCAATATGAGAAGAACAATACATTTAGTTAAATTTAATATTTACATATTAGATAATTTTATGTAAATTTTGACTTCACTAGTTCTATTTAGGAAAATAATAAATTAAAATGGTTTGCAAGTGTTCTACAGGTAAAATGATCATGACTGTGAATAATTTCACCGCTGCTGAATTCGGTTACAGTAACAATTTCCAAAAACCCATGTTATATAATCACTGCTTTCTTTTGGTTTCAGAAATTGCTCTTAAACTTGCAGCAGGAAAAAGTCTACTATGCTAAGCCAAAAAAAGGATCCCGTATATATAAAAAAAAACCCAAACTTGCAATCAGTCAAGCGTTGATGAAATCTGAAATGTATTATGTCAATTCAAGAAATCGAAATTGAGAGTAGTTAACAATGGCAATGATATGACCATCAAAATCATGGCCATATCTATTACACTCTACGGTTTTTTTTTGATTTATTTAGTTATCATTTACACTAGATTGCATAGACATCAAATGTGGTCTATGTATTCTTTATACTCATGGTTCTATTGCAGTATAGTGTTTTATTTTAGTTTAGTCCATTTTATTTAGTAGTTCTGTTGCAGTATTATGCTTATGTGACCACAATATTGAGTTCCCTGATGGATTATTTTATGAGTAATTAATACTATATGGGCCACATGAATTAGTATTTTTAGTTACACCCAGATGTTCAGGATGGATTGTGTACTCCACAGTTGTATACCAGACAATAGAAGCGAATGTTCTCTTTGCACCTAGCATAGCATAAAAATGGTCCTTTGATTTCAATCTACAAATTGGGAAGAATAAATGTAATCCAACAACTAAATAATAGTATATTGGTTTCTGTAAGCTAATGAATTATAGTCCATGACCAAAACGATAAATCATGGTATCTGGTATCATGCATATCTACTACTATATAGTTAAAGGCATATAGTTTCATTACATCATGTTACTGGGTTAGATAAATGTATTTTATTTTGCACACAAACTTCCCTACCCAGCGATACATAGATGGTGAATATATAAAGAGCATTGGTTATACATTTAGTGATAGTTCGTAGGTAAGCGTTCTAATTAGCAATCTATCTGAAGTATTCAGACACAATCAATCTACAGCTGTTAAAGGCCCGTAAGTAACTATAGAGAATAAAAAAACTACTAAATCAACGTTTAAATTAGAGACAAAAGAAAAAAGTTAAATTAAACATGAAATTAATTAGGAGCTAGAACAAAGTATTATTGTTGACTAATGCAGACTTAAAAATCCAATGAGCCCAATATAAAACATCTCAATAATCGTGATAAGACACAAAATGAAGAAACCACAATGTTAGGAAAAGTAAAATAAAACAGTTAACATGAGTTCATTCAAAACTCAAAAAACATATAGTAGGCTAGTGGAACGGGCCTTACCCATGAATTATGCAGTGTATAAATATGAAGTTGTCTACATTTTACACAACAAATGGAAATACCCTTTGACTTCTAGTTTGGATGTGCATGTAAATCTTATTTACTCTATTTCGTATGTTGCATTTTTTGAATACATGTCAAACAGAGTTGGTTAATAGTTTGTGAGTCATGTAAAAATGTTATTTACTCTATTTGATATATTAGGAAAATATCAGCTTGGAAGCTAACCTTGCTACTGGAAATTGAGGGATGCACTTTGCCAGTTGGTCCCCCGCAAAGAGTTATGTCTGGTGATGTGGACTGAAGCTGGGTTGATCATCTGTAGTGGATTGAGCCATCGTTGATATTCTATCGATTGTCTCAGTGGGCACAACCATCATTGATGATCCCAAACCTATTGTGCTTGGTTAGTGTATGGTTTGTTTGGATGATTTTTTTGGTTGATCTGAGATTAAGGCAGGGTGTAGAGGTGTATTGGATGTTTTGCTGTGAGAAAGTGTGGTAAATGCTGGATTGATGATCCATTTGTGATTGAAGGCTGCTGCGTTATGCAATTATTGGTGATGATAATTTTTAGTGCGACCTACACCTGGGCTCTTATTGGAATATATTCAACTAAATAATCAGGTTACTCATTGAATTATTTTTTTAGTTTTTTACTCAAGCATTAATTTTGTAAGCCATATATTTCTTAAGCCTCGGTATTTATCCTGATTGCCGGCATGATCTCCATTTCACATAGTTAGAAATTGATAAAATTTTCTTTGTATTTTGATCTATAGTTGTGATGATGCCTGTTAAATCATATTATGGTGTTTTTATTGCCGACAATGAAAGTTTACTCTTGAGCATGTGACAATTTATACTGTTTGTAACTCTAGTTATCACATGACAATATGTAATTACAGAATATAATGTTAGGAAAATTTTAAATAATTAATCACAAGTTTGTTCTTTAACATCAAGTGTGCATTTTCAGGTGTATAAAAACAGAATGAATGGACCACCAATACACTTACTTGCAACTTCTACTGAATCCGAGAATAAAATATGTTTACACCAGGCATTCGTGAAACCAACTTCTATGAAGTCACAGTCAAGAACAACCTTCCTACCATGGTAGTGCGTACCAGCAGCGCCTGCAGTGTCCTCGCTTATTACAGTGCCCAGGCTCTGATCAACAACAAAGAGATCCCCTTCCAAGATTAATTAGTTTGATATAAACAGTTTAAATAATTAGTGCAGTACGTACATGCATGCCATTCGGAAATAAAAGAAAACTCCTCATGTAAACGATGAAAATGGAAACGACGAAGACAAAGCAATAAAAAGCGCGCCAGGAATGCAGTCTTTTCTGCGAGGAAGAGACCTTCCAAGCCTCATTAAACGGTGCAAGTCAATGGAGGACCCTGCTCTTCAGTACGTGCTGACTACGATAAATACCTGAACCATGCTAAAGCTCTGATACTAAACGACACGACTGAAGAACCAGCCTTATTGCATCTGAATTTCATATGCCCTTGCATCCATGAAATTGACCCTCTTCATACTTTGACAACGTCGAGTACGGCAGCTAGTTACTGGAAAGAGGACGCGTCATGTCTGCAATGGCTTGGCAAGAAACCGCCCCTGTCGGTAGTGCACGTGAGTTTTGGAAGCACCACCGTGATGCCAGAGCATGACGCGGTAGGGTTTTGGCATGGGATGGTGGGTGGTGGGTACCAGTTTTTGTGTGTGATCCAGGCTAATTTGGTAGATGGAGATGCCATGGTTAATTTGAAAAATGATACGAAGGAAGAATTGGGATGCATAGTGGAGTGGGCACCGCAGAAGGATTCGTGAAATTAAATTCACACCAGGTTCAACATTATTTTCAACATTTATATTGTGTTTTCAATCACCAGTTGCTAATACAATATGTTCACCCAGATATGAACATACATGTTATAACATGGTTATTAGTGTTGTAATAATATGCATGCAGTTGTGCCAACTGGTTCCATTAAAGAACGCCTAGACTTTGCAGACCCTGACAATTAATTCTTCATGTTAATCATTAACTATTTTTCCATATATAAATGTGACATTTGATGAATTTTAATGGTGTGTCATTGATTTCAAATCAGCCATACAAATTCCTTTAAGCATTAACCATTATTACTAAAATGAAAAAAAAAACGATATTACTAATTTTATTGATCTGATATTAGCCAATGAATGCAACAGTTGTTTAAAGCTGATATGCAGATATTATCACTTAATTTATAAAGCCTGCATATTGATTTTCACTTCCTCTTATTTTGAAAATTCATCCCAACCCTATTGATTCATTATGATGTAATTCATTTTCCAGTATTCCAGAATTTTGTGTACTGTTGATAGGGTCACTATTCGATTCTATCATGATAATGTTTAATAGTTTTGGAGTTGCTTTTACTGTATTACATTTGTCAGTCATTTATAATAACCAGAGGTCAATTTCTGATGGAAAATGAAGATGACAAAAATACTACTAATGCTATAGCAAAATGCTAATGCTAATTGACATTAAAAATAAAGGCATTTGGCCTAGTGAATAATGGTGTACCGTTACGATAGAGTGATAACACAAAAAAAATCTTAGTGAACAGTACGTATATGTATTTATTTACACTTTAATTCTTAATGTTTCTTAATTAATCATTAGTCATCATGTGCAAGAAAAAAGACTACACAATGTGGTAAAATGCTTTTGAAATAGTTGCACCTATCTAGTTTAATTGCAACAACGTCATTCATTCATTTGTAGCTGTGGATTGTAACTCATATGAAATTAAGCTAAACGTGGTACATTTATGAATAAATTAAAGAAAATCGAAATAGCAATGAATTTGCATTTTAAAATGTATAAATTAAACTAAACTTGAGTATTAAATAAATTAAAGAAGACCTTAATATCTATGAATTTAGGTTTAAAAACATATAATCAGAATGTATGAAGTTTTTGTCTTTTTAATGCAGACAACAAACATAGATTAAAATGTATATTTTTTTTTCAATCATGCTTTACAAATGTACTTTAAATAAGCACTCTTTAGTCGTCATATTTATTCATGCTTAGTGACCGAAAGTCTTTATTGATCATAGTAGCTAAACTGCTAAGGCGCAAGGCTTGAGCCTTGGGCTTTTTGGAGCCTTGGACTTTTTTTGGTACTTTCTGCAAAAAGGCGCAAGGCTGCAGCATTAGAGAGGCGGTGACGATAGCATGGTGGTGGCGGTGGCGAGAGTGATGGGAGATGCGACAGCAGACGATTAGTCGAGCATGCCTTTTTTTTTAATTTGTCAAAAGTAGAAAAACCCTAAGTTCCATTGTCGATATTTGTTCGATTTCACCAATTGAGAACCGGGCTGCGCCAAATCTAAGTCGGGTTGGTAAGGCGCGCTTTTCAGAGTTTTGGCGCCTCGAGAAAAGGCGCAAAAGTCGCGCTTTTTACGCGACTTTCGTAGCCGCCGCGCCTCATTGTCCAGTAAGGCGCAGCAGCTGCGCCTGAACCTTAGGCGCCTATAGGCGCGCCTAAGCGTGCGCCTTAGCTGCTATGTTATTGGTTCAACATACATTTAGTTAAACTGAGTCAATTTGCCGGCTTTGTTTAGTTGTGTTATTTGTCTACATGCTTGAGAGTAAGTGTGGATTGGGGATTGATTGTTCAGTCGTTTTATTTATCTATATGCTTGAGTGAGAGTAAGGCTGCGATTACGGGTAACCAATGTTTAGTTGTCAGACTATCGAAATGTAGAACTGCATATGACCATATAAATTGTGGAAGTCTGCACTTTGGGTTTCAGGCACGTACCATGCTTGACTGGTTTTGTCTGTGAGACAAAAACAAATTAGTACAAATAGCACCGATTTATTTATTTATTGAATTAACAAACCTTCAGTTGCAGTTCTCCCTGTGCAATATTGCACGTTGTTCAGTATCTGAAATTGAAATGTTATGAACTTTCATGAAATACCGTGAATCTGTGCAAATTGCTTGTTTAACGTATATGTTGCTTTTTAAACACTGGCCATCAATGACACAAAGTGACATGTCTATATGCATCTCATGTTTCCATATATTTAGCTCCTTTTGTCTGCATGCTCAAATGATTTTGGACTACAATTTACGTTGGGCATAAAAAAATCTCTCTATGAAATGCCAGATGTGATGCACACATTTTTATGCATGTGCTTGATAAAGTTAATTTGGTATTTAAATTTCAAATTCTATACAGTGAAAGAATAAAGAGATTATATAACCCTAAACATATTGGCTAGGGAAACCAAATTTTTTTAATAAGCATGGTATCACAAGAGGTAGTGATGAACAAAGGTATGCATAGGCGCATACATGCTAGAAGTAAAGAATTGAAGGTCGTTGCATTTAGCAGCTATGGCTTTGGTAATGGTCATGTTACAACTCCTCAGGTGCCAAACGCATATCTTTACCCCAATTTTATTCCTGGGCTTTGCACAAAAGGTTATTATTTCTAATGCTATAGCAAGAAAAGTCCATGTAGTATGTAAATTAGGTCACTGTTTTTTCCAAACCAAAAAATACAAACTAGATTGCACTTTTCAAAATAATTCAAAATTAGAAAAAGAAACTTGTACAATTTACACTATAAAAAATCAAAAAATTTGAACTTCTTTTTTAAATTCAATCTTTTAAAAAAAAAAAAAAGAGTTCAAAATCAGAAAGGGCAAATTAGTTTGTGCTATCTGACTATTAGTTTACCTGCAACCTTTCTTTAGACATGCTAGTATGAGAAAGTGCAAATGTTATCAAAACGCTATACCTACAAATTAAAAGTAAAACAACCAAGATAAATTAAAAGTGAAACCCAGATAAATCAGTTTACTTGCATGCAATCTTTCTTTAGGTATGCTAGTATGAGAGGGTATCACCTAAATAAAATCGTGCTAAAAAACACAGACAAGAATATTGCTATGTTTGTTTCTATTGGTTGATGACATATATTTCTATTTGTAAGTGTGCCACTATCATTACATTCAAAATAAAGTAGACTAAAAAATAAACAGAAAATCGCTAAAAGCTACAACTATAGTTATTAAAAAATACCTTTCAAAGGAATTTCAAGGGAATCATTAACATGTTCATTAATGGGTTTCACAACAACAAAATATAAAAAATACATTCACACTAAGGTTAGCGCAATAACTTACGCTAAAGCTGAGGTAGAAACTTCAATTTGAGCAGTTGTGATTTTCATTAAATGTAAAATTTTGGAAAAGACATAATACATAAGATTTGATCAAAAAAAGACAGTTGTAAACCACTAGCAATTCGGAAAACTTGGTATCAGATAACAACTGTTGTGAAACTTATTTCTAGATTGTAGTTTCAACGATGTAATCAATGCTTTCACTACATGTTAATTGATTGTTGCGAGATTTCCATTTTTTTAGTGTACTTTATTCTGTAGTTATCATCCAACATTTTGCAAGTGTTCCAGGGGATGTATTGACATGTGTTTAACTTAGCATTAAATTTTACCTGTATTATAAATCTCATGGTATCTTGCTTCTTGCTAGGTTGCTCATGCTCCTTTAAGTAATAAGGTCTGTAGCTCAGTAAACATTGGGTCGTGGATGCATAATGTGGCTCAGTTGGCATATTATACTATTTATTTCTTGTATTGTGTGCAGGTACTGAGAAACAATAATTAGTATCACTGTCCTATCTCTTGATACTTTAAAATCAGAAACTGATCCTAATTAATAATCCACCAGATTAAGAAATGGCAACAGTTAGGCTGCATAACACACCATCTTCAAGATTAGGTAAAGGATCAACGTCAGCACCAAATACTCCAGCACCAGAAACTGAAAAAAGCTCTACATCTGCTCCTCGCACTCCTGCAAAAGTTGTAAAACAACTCATGTCCGCTCCTAGTGGATCACATATCAATGAAGAAAAAATATTTGTTACTGTACGTGTAGGACCTTTAAGCAATCTGATTCTTTGAGGCTGCTGGATGACCCTAAGGTACTGTTACTTCCATATTTTAAAATACTAGTTGGTATCAACTATTTTATTATAATGGCATGTTTTATCTCCTTTCACGCAGAAAGGGACTATTGTTGATAAATTAGAAGAAGCAGCAGCAAAAGATGATCAACATTTAAGGCATCTAATTGGAATATGTGAAGGTTAGTCTAAAGTGTTTATTTATTTACAGGAAATTGATTATGGGTTCTATTATGAACGGAGCAGTTCCTTGTTTGCTGCAGCTAAAAGGCAGGTTGGTGAAACTGCTTTGAATGACACTAGCTGAAGGTCGCACTAGATAATCAGGTTGGTATATTTATTGATTGGAATATAGAGTAAGGAATATCCTGCTTCCACTAAATTTGGATTCTTTCCTATTTTTAATTTTGATGTAGACAACCGAGAGTAGGCTACGAGAAAAGTCTGGTTGTGTAAAATCTTTTTTAGCTAACCTTGTAAGTGTTTATTTTGTTTCAATTTTAACATTTTTATGTAGCATTCTATCTTGTTATTTATAGAATATAAATTATGCAGAATCTAGCTAGTAGATCTTGCAGGAAGTGAGAGAGCTTCTCAAACTCAAGCAAATGGAGTAAGATTAAAGGAAGGATCACATAAATCGTAGCCTGTTGACTTTCACAACTGTTATTAGGAAACTTAGGTCGGTTCTTTTCTCCTGCATGCCATGTACTAATTATAACTGCCCTATTTTGTGTAAACTTCGTTTCTTATATTATAAAATGGTAAATTTTAATTGGTGAAACAATCTCATGAATTTTTGCTAAATATGGTTTAGCTGTTTATAGTCCTAGGAAGAAGTTATAGATGATGAATTTGTATCCATTAGCTTTGAGAATGCAAGTTATAGGAGTAAAAACTTGATCTGCATTATTCTATTAGATGTTAAAACTTTTTTTTTTACGTGTGGAAGAACATTTTAATTGTGTGTATTAAGTTTATCTTATATAATTGACTTGACCACTGAATTGTTCATGCCAGTTCTTCCATAATGCTACCGGTCTTACTGAGTTGTTCCATACTAATGTGCAAGTAATTTTACATTTTAAAGTATACTACATAGTAGAGTACATTAGCTGCAAGATAGATAATGGCATATTTGTGATTTAATTAAATAGTGAGTGCATACATGTCTTCATTCAATTTTGGTATAGGACTACTCTCTTGCTTTTGTTTATTACTTTCTATTGTACTTGGTATGTGTTTCATTTAGCTCGTTTGCATTTTATTCATTATTTTCAGGCATTGACAATTTTTTGTTGTGATGTGCACTTCTGTTTTGTTCATTTTCTCATATAACATTGTTTACGTTGCATTTTTTGCAGGTGAGTGAAAAAGATGATAAGCTACTTGCTGAGCTCATTGCTAAACTCATCCATCCTTTAGCACTTTTGATGAAGACATTTGAAATCAAATTTGTAGCTTATAACTATTATGTGGTATGGAACAAAGTTGTCTTACTTTCGTTTATTTTGTAGTCGTTTAGCAGTTATTTAGTATATTATGTTGTAATTTACATATTACATGAATGACATGTATATAATATTATTGTTATAATTTACATATTTGTCGTCTTTGAAAATGTGTTATATTTCTATGTATCTGAGCATGAGAAATATATATGTATATAAATATATAAGATAAATTAGAGAAAAAGAAGGTGGGCTAGGCTATAAAAGTGCTATACAATATCATACCATTTTGAAAACGCTATGATATAACAAACTAAATGCTATAGTAAGCACCATAGTTCACATTCATAAACGCTATGTAGAGTCTACGAGAAATGCTATGTAAAGTCTATGAGAAACGCTATAGTAAGCATTGAAGTGTATACCAATGAATACTATACAAAGTCAAGAGAAACGCTATAATAGGTTGACTTTAGATAGCGTTTTATTAAATGCTATTAAATACTAGGTATCTATTATAGCATGTCGTTATATAGCGTTCTCTGAAACACTATGAAAGGCTATTATAGCGTTTTTGAAACGCTATGAAATCCAAGTTTTGTTGTAGTGTTATGTTGAAAATTAGTCTCATTTGCTTGCATATACATGTACTTACATTGAACAGGTCATAGCAAAGAGGCTAGAGCAGAAAAATAAAATTGTTTGCCCGACAAATAGGTACATGTTTATCATAATTTACTGTTTTGTTTAGGTGATGATGATTTTATGAGCCTATTGGCTAGCCGCTTGGCTTTTTCTTTTTCTTTTTGGGATCAGAAGGCCTGTATGGCAATTTCGGGATTTTCCCGTGCTCCCGGTGCAGGGGAGGTTATGGCGAAATTTTTCGAAAATTTAAGGTGTTAGCCAAATTTTTGAAATTTTTGAAAAGTTCTTAGAAACTGGAAAGTTAAAGAACTTAAGCCGTAGTGAAAACACTGGAAGTTGAGTTGATTTGTGAAACAACTTTCGGCTTCGTTCCTTTTCGGGGGCGAAAAGTTTCAAGTGGGGGAGATTGTAATAACCCAGATATCTAGGCCAGTTTAAAATTTTTATTTTGGCAATTTTATCGAATTTTGATTATTTAAAATTAATGATTTTAAATAATATCGACGAGAAATTTATTTTGAATATAATTCGAACGTATATATTCGTTTGAATCGACGATAGAATATAAATATTAATTTATATTTATAAAAGGAATTGAAAATGGCGCGGTAGTTCGATAATTCGATTTCAAAATTCAAATTAACATACCGATTGCAAAATAAACCGGATTTTAGTGAAACCAAAAATATTAGAATCTATCTGAGAATATCTTTCCAACGAATTTGTAAAATTGAAATTTCATAGCGGGAATCAAAAGATATGTCCAGTTGAAAATTCTGAATAGTCGCTATGAAATTCAGGCCCTTAAAAATAGCCATTTTGCAAACAACCTCGGATTTCAACGAAACCACTTTTGTTGGATCCGTGATGTCAAATTATTGCTAGGTTTCTAATTTCATAATTTTTCGAATCAATATGTGAGCGTGGCGAAGGAAAACGCGTTTGGCCAGTTTCAATTGATTTTAATCGACTGGAAATTGACCATTTTTCAAACGGTCTCAGAATTCGACGAAACTAGTTTTGTTAGGACCGTATCGTCAATACAAAGCTAGAAAATATTTTTTTTGGAATTTTTAGAGTTCGTGTGTGACCCCGATAAATTGAAATGCGCGTTCAAATTCAATATATAGAGTTATATGTTGATTTTAACGGAAACTGATCAAAACGGTCGAATCAGCCTACGATACATATCCTATTGTGTTCGGAATGGGGGTAATTAACTAGGGGCGACAGTCGTTGGGTCTCGATTGGTGTTGGAGACAAAAGTCAACCCTTTTTGGAAAATAAAATAATAATAATAATAAAATAATAAACCTATACATTATCTCACCCCCCCCCCCGTTTGTTCTTAAACCTAAATCGAAAATTGAAAAGAAACCCGCCCCTTTTTTCCCTTAACCTCGTCGCCCCTCCCAGCACCTCGCCACCACGACGGAGCGCTGCCACCATGCCCCAGGCCGTCGCCCCCTCGTCTTCTCTCTCTCCTCCACTCTCTTCTCTCTCCTTTCCCTCCAACCCCAAGGTCCTCCGCCCCAAAACCCTACAGCGCCGCCGCCTAGCCTAAACCGCCCACCACCCCGCTGCTCCAGCACCAAGACAGCAAGCATCCCCGACCCCCCCCCCCCCCCCGCGCCCTTCCCCCCTTTTCTTCGAGATCGAGCAGTAAGTGATTTTTTTTATATATATAAATCTGAGTTTTTGTTTTGTTAAAAAAAAGAAAAAAAAACATATTTTATGAAATCAGTTTTATTTAGAGAATTATAGAAAAACTTGATTTTTAATTTGAAATGTTTCGATTTTCAATTTGAAAGGATTAGATTTTTATATAGGAATAGGTTTGATTTTCTATATGATAAAAGCCTAGGATTTTTATATGTAAAGCTTAGATTTTTAAGCATAGAAAGATGAGATTTTTATGCAGACAAAGAGGAGATTTTTATGTAGACAAAGATGAGATTTTTATATGGAGAAAGTTATAATATTTAGAAAGGAAAATATTTGATTTCACTAAATAAAAAGATTGAATTTTTATAATAGAAAAGATCGAAATTTTGAAATAGAAAAGATAATATTTTTAAATAAGAAAAGATTAGATTTTTAGTTATGTAAAGGTATGATTTTTATTTATACCATAGCATAATAAAAATGTGATTTTTACTATGAACAGCGGGAAAAGATCGCATTGAAATTTTGGGCAAATTTGAATTGTTCAGAAATATAGAATGGCGGAGTGGAACCCCAACGTGAGAACTCCTCACATTTTATTTAATTTTCTAGTTGAAATATATACTAGGATGCAGACGGTGTTTAGTAGCACCCGACACCCGTCGTCCATAGACCATGGACGGCTTGTATGCTTGGTTGTTTGATTTTGATGTGTAGTTGATTGTGTGATGTGATGTGAAATGAAATAAAATATTTATATAGTTGAAAATATTTTATAGTTAAAAATAGAATTTTTAATGTGTATATGAAATGAAATAAAAATAAACAAATCGGACGATTTGTTTATATACACACATTTGACTGATATTGATTGGGATGATAAATTTTACACATCGCCCAACTGCACAAATAAAATCTGTGTTTGATTGTTTGAAAACCCCACACGGGTATTGGGGTGATATATGACATACACTAATCCCAATAGTTAGTTGTATGTCAATCGACTGATTGACAAACTGTTATAAGCGTTAAATATTTATATTCGATGCTTATACAGTATAGAACGCACTTTGGATGATGGTTGATTATTCATCGTTGTTATTGTATACACGTGTGGTAGAAAATCCATATAATTAAAATTATATGGTAATTGATTGGGCCTCATTCCATATTTGAAAAAGAAATATTTGAAAAAGAAATATTTGAAATAGAATATTTGAAATAGAAATATTTGAATAGAATATTTGAAAATAGAAATATATGAAGCCGTTTTGATTGGATTGACGCCATTTTGACGTGAACAATATTTATATCGATTTTATTCATTTTATAGTGAATATCGAAAGTGATTTCAAAATCTGGTATTTTGAAAAGAATTGAAATTCGAATTAAATTGAATAGAAATGAATTCGAATTGAAACTGAATAGAAATTAATTCAAATTGAAATTGATTAGAAATGAATTCGAATTGAAATTGAATTGAATTGAATTGAAAACGAACTGAAATTGAATTAAAAATCGATTTGAGTTGAAATCATTTTGAAATGAATTTAAAACAAATTTATAAGGAAAAATTCAATTTTGATATGAATTTGTAAAGAAGTTGAAATCATTTTGAAAACGAATTTAAAACAATTTATAAAATACGTTTTAAAAAGGGAATCGATGAAATATATGATATATATTATATATATATATATATATATATATATATATATATATATATAATGGCCTGAATAGAACGCGCCGCGCCGCGGCAGTTCACGAATTTCGACCATTGACTTCGAATGGATATTGCGGGAGATTCGACCGTCGGATTCTCCTAAAACTGGAACCGTTGGGTTCGTATCGAAAAGAGATTTCTAGCGAATATTAGAAATTAGAAATCTAACGGTTGGATTTGGAATTATGTCCAAATCAAATTTGGAAAAGGTCGTCGTAAGTGCAGTTCGATGGCCATTGATGGAAATTGACTGTACAGGCCTTGATAAAATTATTAAAAATATCAATAATTTGTGTAAAATCATAAGGAACGATTTGGGAAAAATCGGGATGAAAAACTCCATATTTGAAAAGATAAAAATAGATTTTTATCGAAATGAACTAGTTTTGAACTAGAATTATAATTCTATTTATTTTTAAAATAAATATATTGGATTTGAAATGGTTTTGAAAATAACCAGAAATTCCAATAATTATATTGGAATGGATTTGAATCGAAATTGTCTTCGGAATATTTCAATGTTGGATTTCGTGATGATGCAGATATTGTTATGGAAATTTGAAAGATATATATATATATATATATCGTTATTTCCAATACGATATTTGTTGGTCGTAAAATTTGATACTGAATATAAGCCGATATATTTTCTATTCAGAACCTTATATTTAATATCAAACGTGATTTGGGTTTGTCGTGAATGGTGTCTTCATTAACACTATTCTTAAGCCCAGTTGAGAAAAAGATTAAATCTTTTTATTTAGATTTAATGAAGTGTACCAATTAAATATTATTTAATTGGAATTAAATTTATATTGGTTTTTGGGTTTATCGTGAACAGTGTTTTAAATAACACTTGTTCTTTAACCCGATAATTAATGGAATGTTATTTTGGGTGGTCGTGAACGGTATCTTCAATAATACTGTTCTTAGACCCAAAGGAGTTAAGAAAATCAGAAACTAACTGGGAATTAGTTAAGTTGAATGGTATCTGAGGTATTGATCTGATGTTGGTTTCGTCCTTCGGGGTTAATACTTAGGGAATTGCTCACTTGCTATTTTACGGTTATGGACTGATTGAAATGTGATATGATTTTGGGTTTATCGTGAAACGTGTTTTAAATGACACTGATTCTTTAACCCAGTCACAGATTAAAACTAAGTGGAGTTTTAATGAATCTTTAATTAGATTGAAATGATCGAGAATGGAGTATCACCAGTTTTGCTCCAGGCGATATTTAAATCTTTAATTAGATTTGAACGTGAAATGGTAATTGAATTTACCGATAACACCGTGGTGTAAGATATGAAGTATTACCAGTTTTACTTCATGGGATGAATAGGTTGGGATTGAGAAATTAAAACAAATGATTACTTCGGTAAGGTTCGTTAATCCCGACTAGTTGAATCGAAATTCCAAAGAAGATTAAAGAATAAATTAAAGGAATTTATCTTTGATAAAATTAATGGGAACCTTTCCCCATGAATGTGAAATTTAGAAACTAACTGTCGGTTAGCTAAGCAGAATGGTTTTCTGGATATTGATCTGATGTTGGTTTCGGCCTTCGGGGTTAATATTTGGGGAATTATTCTCTTGATTAATTTACGGTTAGTGACTGATGAATTGGAATGAGGCATATTTTGTGTTTGTGTAACACATGTTTATTATATACGCGAGTTATTCGGAAAGACCGGGTTTATCCCATTCTGAATAACTGATAAGACGATAAGTCGAAGATGAAGACGGTGGTCAAGGACCGGAGGTCTTTACGTCGTTTGGGTGATTACTGATGATCTTGATTGGGATGTACACCCAAGAAGATGGAAACAGTTGGTGATCGTCCAGACATACTAGAAGATCGATGGATATGCGGGGTATTAGGTGCCTCCGGTTTCGTTCAGACCCAGAACGAACTTGTAAATGGACTGTGTGTCTGACATTGGATTTTAGTCTGTGTGATTGATTTCTATTAAATATATATCTGTTTGGCGGCGGAGAATTTATTCTCTTGCTTAACGCCCTTCTCTGAGACGTACGAGCTCAGGGGTTATATACTGATGGATATTAAACACATAGAGTGAATTGCATGTGTGGCATGCCTAAGTGGCAAATGATCAAGGCTTCTGTTGAAAAGCAAAGTCTTGTGGTTGATGATCGAAGCACGGCCTTTGTGGCATAGCTTTGTGTAACGTTTACTTCGCGAGTTTCACACCCGGTATGAACCAAAAACGGGAGACGGACCTCAGGGAGGACATGCGTTTCTTTCTAGCTAAAAGTGGCGTCAGTGGTTTTACACACCCTAACGAGTTTGACTTATGTGGTTGTTGCTGTTGCGAGGTGCCTCGGTTTGATCGGACGATCCGGGTCCGATGGAGTCATTTGATGGCTCATTTGCACCCCAAAGGGCGGGGAAACACATGTTCTGGCATTTTAATCCACATCGGTGGACCGACCCTGACGATCCAAGGGTCACTCGAGCTCTGATTCTGAGACATGGTAGGCAAGAATATCTCGAATCGGTAGAGGACTATCTTTTGCCTCGGTTCACAGATGGAAATCCAACTTCCAAATACGTGACATTTGCGGTTTTAATTGTAGAACTAGTATGGCGACATGATATATGGTACCCATGCCGTCTATGATTGATACTTATGATTTGAAGTTGTTTTATACACTATACACTTATAATAGTATCAAATGATTTGTTTAAAACGTACTAAGCATGTTTGGCTATTATAAGGGAAAACCCTATCCCCCGGCTTGCGTTGCATTGTGTGATAGGACCTGGATCTTATAATAGCTTCATTTTTTCAAAAAGAATTGCACTGTTTTGTTATATGCACTGGTATTCTTGGGAGGAAACCCGTTCCGTGTTATACGGCGTGGTCCCTTGATATATCTGATTTAAAGTAAAAATTTAAATAACTGTTTTAGTTCTCACACCAGTCCCATGACTGACCTGGAGTTTATTGTTTTAACCTAAACTCTGGGTGCCCTTATTTTGACACGGGCAGCTAGTAGTTTTGGTTTTGCAGGTTTATATTCACAGGATCCTGGTTTACAGCTGGAACGATATCCGGAAAGCTTTGTATCCGTATATCTCCTTCAGTTGTGTATTGTATTATTTTCTGCTGCTATGTATTTAAATGTAATTTAAATCTCTGATATTTCTGGGTAATATTCATTTATACTCTGTATATTCTTGTATTCTGATGGAATTGTTGTAATATACAATGAAATGTTCTTTCGTATGCGTTCTATTTTATCATGTTCTCAAAACAATTCGTTCTTTCTCTTCTCTTCGGAGACCGGGGAAGTTCGGGTCGTTTTACATTGAAACTGCAATGCATTTTCATAGAGCAGCCTTTACTTATTAAAAGCCCTCTAGGAAGTACTTATGTCTTGGATATGATGTGTGTGGATGCAGAGTTAATTATAGGAGGAAATGTTTTCATTTCTAATTTATATGTTTTAAACTACCCAGATATAGGTATTATATTGCGTGTGGATTGGCTAAAGCAACACAAGGCTATAGTTATTTTAGAATCATCCACCATTTCTGTGACGGACCGCCCCACACCAGCCGACAATATCCAATGAAATGCGCTGTGCCAATGTCCAACTAGCACGGGACGGTCGCCAAAGAAGGGAAAAGGGAAAGGAAACTTAATAGTGGACTAACAAAGAACCTGTAGCATATCTCACAGCATGTGGAATAAAATATAATAATAACATAATTTGATAAAACAGGCGAGACAGTGCATAAGCTGAAAACTAAACATCATAGCAGCGGAAAATCCAAATACAGCTAATGTTCCACTTCATCATTATTACAACTTTAAAACTGTCTCTAAAGCAAAAGAAAGGAAAGGTACAGTACTAATGCCCAAAGTAGTGACCAGAAGCGACACAAGGAGAATAAATAGAGAGAGAATAGTACGTGTAGGCCTCCTGCTCGTCTCTGGACAGGTACACGTGCACAACCAGCTAACCTGTCTCTAGCCTGCCCGTTTAAGAGCACCCAGAGTAATAAGAAGAGACATTAATCTCTGGGTCAGAAAAAAGTATGGTATAAGTGATAAGCGGCAAAACAGAACAATAACAGGTATACTAAACCATACCTGAACCTGGACCTGCAACCAAAGAGTTAGCACAACATACCGTACAATACTCTAAGGTGCCACTAACATATGGTGTAAAGGATACGGTGGTGGGGGTGTGCATGTCATAGTGATGTCAAACAATCAAGCATAGCAACCATCCTCGCATCTCTCACTCAGTGCGTAAAGCATACGATATTCACCGCTTTGATCACCCAAATCCTTGCTATGATCACTTTGCCCCATGGAGTCATGGCGACTCCACTGCACTAATCCATAGCCACTAGTCCTTGCTATGTCCACTCTGCCCCATGAAGTCATGACGACTCCACTGCACTGGCTCATAGCCATGCTACGATCGCTCTGCCCAATGGAGTAATAATTACCCCACTGCACTGATACGTAGCCTAACATCCGTCTCAGTGGTGAATCAAAGTTATGGACGTCGATATCCCCTTAGCACACATCCTGCAGCAAAGTCCAACTCATGAAGTTCACTCATTGGTTCCCATCTGGATCCTGAGTTACAACTTCCCATTTGGACTACCTTTGCATCTCGGGTTTTAGTCTCCTCTGGATCTGCTCGGTCCTTCAGTCATCATTGGTTCCATTCGGATCGGTCCTCTTTTCCTCGTTCATTCCATGGTCATCAATCTCGTTCGGGTCGTGGGTACCTCTCCAAGCCGGTTCCGTTTATGATCCTGGCTCCAGAGCATCAGGTCGGTTCGGGTGTGGTGCTCCGGTTCGTGATCTTCCTTGGCCATCAGCTCGTGGGCTTCTGAAGTGGTTCGGGTCGGGGGTCCATCAGTGGTTCGTGGCAACCTCTCCGAGTCGGGTCATGGTACTCGCCCTTCAGCTGATCCGTTCGTGGTACTTGAGCGGGAGTGGGTCGGGTCGTGGCCATCAATCTTCTTGGTTCCACCAGCGATTCGTGGGAAAGGGGTTCTTTACGGGCGGGTCGGGTCGCCCTCCACCGATCCGATCCGATTTGGGTCCAATTCCCGCAACTCTTCCTGCGACTGTTTTACGCCATACGACGGCGTTTTCGACCATTCTAACTATTCTAATCAATCACAAAGCATACCATACAGTCATAGAAACATATAGAATTGACCACAAACATCAAAACAACAATTTAATATGTCAAAACAGATCAAACATACCCAAAACCCATATTTTCCCCTTAAGCATGTTTAAGCAAATCTAATGATAGGATTAGCAAAACTAAACCAAATTAACCCAAACTTCTGATAGAGGTCTAAGAGGTGTTTAAGAATTTATAAACATCTTTCCAGAATTTAATCATGTATAAATTCGCCAATTAACACTAATTACCCTAATTAACTGCAATTAGTGTAAAAACAATGCTAATCACTCGCCTTGGCCACAAATAAAACCTTCAGAAATGAAACTCCTCTGATTTGGGCAAATACTGATGTCTACCGGCAGCTCTAACTCTTAAATGGTGCTATTTCTCCTTGATTTGGTGTAGGTTAGGCTAATCCTTGATTAAACGGTGATTAGAGATGTTTCTAGATGTTGGAGGCAATTGTTAGTGTAACACCCCGTAATTCTGCGACATTAAGATTCTCAAATTAAAGTATAATTAATTTTTAAAAGAAAAATTAAAAGAAAAAGATCCATGCAGTTGTTTAATTTAAGTATTGTAACTAACATGAAAAAGAGAAGTAAGGAGAGAACAATAATTATTATTGTTCTAAGACTTATTAACAAAAGCCTCTGTAGCTCAGTTGGTTAAGGCATTGGATTTGTAGCATGGAGGTCGGGGGTTCGAACCCCGGCGGCGGCATAATTTTTTTATCTTTGTTTTAGAGAGGGCCAACTGAACATGCAAATATATGTATGTATACAAATTCAAAATTTGAAAGGATAAGAACGTACATATAAGGAAATAAAGAATATATATATATACATATGAGAATATATATATATACATATGAGAATATATATATATATATATATGCAAAAATATATGTATACGAAAGATAAAATTCAAGATAAGGCTACAGTCAATGAAATATGGCAACATCATTTGAATTTTGAAAATAAAATGAAAGTTGTGTGTATATATATACGCGTAAAATGGTCGTTAGAGGAATTGTATACATATAAGAATATTTCATGTGAATAAAACAGTTAAATAAATTCCAGAAATTCAAAAGTTCGAAAATCAAACTTCTACGCCAAAACAATTCATTCGAAATTCAAATTTCTACGCCAAAATAGCTTGTGGGACCCAATGCTGACTCAGCACTGCGTGTATGATAAGGTTTGGCTAGATTCATCTACGTACCTGGACTATTTTCTTAACTGGGTTCAATGCTGACTCAGCGCTGCGTGTACGATAAGGTCTTGAGCAGCTATATAAACAGCCCTAGTCTCCATTCCTCTTTGCATCTCTCTCTTCTATCCTTATGCTGCTTAGATTCATGGCCTCTTCCTCTCCTCTTTAATTAAATTAATAAATAAAATAAAATATGATTCAAGACGAGGAGATGCTGCTAAAAGACTTTTGAGGAAGGATTCAAATCAAAGTTTCAAGTGAAGAATTCAAAGGCTAGCTCAAACAAGTTTCAAGCAACGACGCACGAATCATAGCCACGCTTTCCTTCTTTTCTAGATCTATTTTCTGTAAGTTGGTTATTTCTAGATCTGAATATTTTGTTTTATTTGTGACATGAAATTAAAGGAATAAAGGAATATGCCAAGTCTCTCTCTCTCTCTTCGAATCTGTGTTTATACTCTTGGACTGAATTAAGAACTGTTATGATTCGAGGACAAATAAGACTGTAACCGTGACTATGACTATAGAACTGTGGCCTTTGAAAGCATATGCCTTTGGACTATGACATAAGCCTTTGATTTTGGAACATATAAACATTGCCTATGACAATGACTTAGGACTATGGGAATTATTTTCCCTTTTGGACTATGAACATCGCCTATATTGCCTATGACCATGGACATTACTTATGACTAAGAACATAAGCCTTTGAATTGGACATAAACTATTGCTTATGACATAATGAGGACAATTGTGATTTTGACACCCATGATTCATGATTAGGAAAATATTGCTTTAGTTTGGTGATTGTGAAATTGGGTCTAAACCCAATTATTTATTCTACCTGTTCCTTGGTTTTTTTCTTTGGTTTTAAGACAGTGGGAATTTACCTATTAAGTTAGGTCTACCCACGTTCTTGAACCTATTTTGCCCATTCTTTGGTTTTAAGACAGTGGGAATTTACCTATTTAGTTAGGTCTACCCATATTCTTGAACCTACATTGTTATCCAAACCTTTTTATGCCAATTATTCCTTCTTGTCATTTTGATTCATTCCCTTTTTATCTACGAATCTAGATTTATTTATAATCTAGGTTGAATCACGATTATTCGAACGGTGGGAATGCGATTTGGGGAAAAACATGGAAATGAATATGAACGTAATTGTAAACTGGGAAATTGGCATAATTTGGAATATGTATTATGACATGCATATTAAAATGAAAATGGGGAAATTTGACATGGATTAGGGAATATGTGATTTTGACATATTAAATTTAGCGTTAGTAAGCTAGCTAAATTTTAGGCATAAAATGTAAACTAGAAAAATAATTCTAGTTTTGCCATAAATTGTGAATTAGGATGTTAAACCAAGATTGGGTTAATTAAGGTTGATTTGGAATAAGTATATTAGCACAATTTTGAATTTATTCATAATTGTGAGCAATTGTCATGTTTAGAATAAATTATGGTTAACGACACTAAATTTGGTATAATTTACATACCAAAAAGTATAAATATGATAAATAAGAGAGAATGGGCCATAATAATAAATGTGACAATGTACATTAAAAGAGTAGTGATGAAATAAGTAAATTAGGAGTAATTTACTTATAAAATTCGTCATAAATGTTAAATTGTTCATTTACCACAAAATATGTAACTTGGTTAAGTTTTGGCCATAAATTATAAACTAGGATATTTAATCTAGTTTCGGCAATGAAATAGGAAATGGCCTAAACTACATGTTGGGTTAGGACTTGGGCCTAGAATATAAGTATACTAGTAGGCTTGACAAATAAATATAGGCCAAATTTGTCTAAAAAGGGGAAATGGGCTTTTGAAATAAATTGTTAACAATTTATAAACAAAAGAAAAGTATTTTGATAACATCCCTTTTTATAACACATAGACCAGAAGGTTCTAGGGTGACAGAGAGGATAGTGTCTAGGCTTGGGTTTGGAAAATACAAGTTTCCTGCCCTCCCTGGCTATCCCTAACTGATCCGAAGGACGGGATGGTTGTTTTCAAAACCAGATTTGGAAATTAATCAAAAACCCTTTGAACTTAGAAAACATGAATATGCCTAACCCGAGGTTAGACTGAGTTGCGGTGTAAACCTGCCCGGAACCGACCGGCACATCCAGTAACCGCAGCAGTATCTGTCTAATGTGAGAGGTTGCGGCTTTAATTTATTAATTAAAGCTAGAACAAGAATGGGAGAGTTAAGTCCATAGGAACACTTAACCAACCTAACACGGTTAAGCTAGAATGGGAAGGTTAAGGAACACTTAACCAACTTAGCACAGTTAAAGCTAGAATGGGAGGGCTAAGTCCATGGGAATACTTAGCCAAATTAACATGTTGACTAGACTAGAAGGTGGGGTTAAGTAAAGTTAATACACTTAGCCAATTTAACATGTTAATTAGACTAGAGGTTGGGGTTAAGTAATACACTTAGCCAAATTAATATGTTAACTGGACTAGACCATAGGGTTAAGTAAACTTGAACGCTTAACCATCAGAATATGATAAATGAATAGGGTTAAGTAAAAAGCATGAAGGGATAACACTTAACCAGTGTAATAGGATAAGGGAAGAGGGTTAAGATAGCTTGAATCGACTAAATACACTTAACCAACCCAACCTGGCGAGAAAGAAAACTAAGTAGTAGACCTCAGTTGAAAAAGGGACTAAGTAGTAAAACTTAGTTAAGAAAACAAGGAATTTGGAAACTAAGTGGTAAACCTTAGTTAGTAGACCTAAGTAGTAATTCTTAGTATAACACGAAGGAGCAGACATCCATCTGGTTTTAAGAAGGCTCCAACGAATTGGGTTACGAAGCCCGAGGCTTCGAGGGGACGTGAGGGTACTCTTGGTATCCCTCTGTGAGGCTGCAGATGATCATCCTGGGCTCACAGAGGTTAAGGTCTGCGTTAGAAGAACCGAGGGTATGCCTTGGTTGCAATATATATGTGGCAACCTAAAGACTAGGATGGACCAGCGTGATTCGGCGAGAAGACGGTAGCCCTGTGATAGCAACTCGTCGTCTACCATCCATCTTGAGTCAATCGAGATACGTGAAGCGGAAAGGCGGAGAACTCCAAAAGACCATAACTTCCTATATAGTTATGGTTGCGGATGGCCATAGGATAGTGGGGCACCGGGGGCCGGCGTATAGTTCTCATTTTACAAGGTGTGCCTTTCATTAGCTGAGGGAGGGGTCAAGTGGGACCATAGCCACTGGAATAAAAACAGACCTTAGCATCTGCATCGGCAGATATCTGAAAGCTCCCGACCGAGTTCTGTATTCCTTGATTTGCCCTGTCACAGGACTCGGATCGCACATTACAGGACATGTGCATCTAGACAAGCGATAACGATTCGCGATACATACGTGGGGAAGCCTAGGAACATATACCACTCTAGGTAGTGTGTCCTAGACTTGGGGGCATTGTTCGACAGGTAGCGTAATCCCTAGTTGGACTAGGTGGCAAAAACCCTGAACTCGAAAAGCGTTCAGCAGATAGCGTAAAACTATAGTTAAATCTAGAAAGCAGTGGATAGAAAACCCTAGATTAGATCTAGGTAACAACTAATAAATGGATGCCTGAAGGCGATGGAAAATACAGGGATTGGGATCACGTTATCGTTACTAGTTGAAACACTAGTTAGGCGGTGCAGAGATATAGAAACCAGTATAACAAGTAAATAGCGAAGCAGCGAAAGTATTAGAGCGTATCCAGTTTATCTTAGCATATCTTGTGACTACCTTGTCTAATCTTGTTGACCCTATCGTCATGGTGTAATCTTGTATTCAGTTAATTCATGTCGTTTTGTTTTCCATGTTCACATGCTAGAAGTTACTGAACTTACTGAGGCTTTATGTCTGACTCTGTTTTTCTTTCGTCTTCTTTCTTCCGTTCCCCCCCCCCCCAGGTTGTTAAGGAGGAAATAGGATAGCTCAGATTTGTTTTGGGATGATTTCTCTTTCCAAGCTTAAAGAATCTTGGATGCATCGGCTTTGGATTGCTATGGCTGGCTTTTGTTACATTGGGGAATATAAATGTATTTTATGCTTCTTTATTTTGTAAAGACAGTTGATACTCTGATATTGTAAAGGAACCTTGTACAAATTATTTTGTCAATAAAGCAAAGTTTTATTTTCCGCTGTTTAATGTTTGTCTGTCTTGTAATTTATCTGCATCTTTTACCCATAATGTTCCACAGAACTTAGTGCATTCCCTTTGTGAGTGACACTAACGGATGTGGGGTGTTACACATGGTATCAGAGCTGAAGGTTACCAGATCAGATAAAGGATTTGAAAAATTATTTTCAAACGGTTTTAAAAGAAGTATTTTCAAAAGAAGAGATTTGTTTTAAAGGCATATTCCCCAAAGCCATACGCACTATCTTCTCTTCCTCTGTTTAAATTCTTGTCTCCTTCTTTCTTGAGTCTCTGGGGCTCCTGGCTTTCTGGGAGGTAACCTCATCGAAGGGCAAAGTAGTGCCCGGCTTCCATCCATAGCCGTAGTTGTTTCATCTACGGGCAGTTTTCTTTCAAAGCTTATAAGGTTTTCCGGACGATGGAGGCAGTTTTCAAGAGATTTGTTAACATGACTACACACGGAAGGGGATGAGGAGTTTGGCTAAGGAGCATAACCCTAGGATGAGGAATTCATGGATGTAGACTTAGCACACGAAGGAGGAAGAAATTATAAAACCTAAGACAAGAGGAAGTATTTTTACTAGGGTATGATAGGGCATATACTTAAGGACAAGGGCAAGAAAGAGGACAAGATTTTCAGAAGGACAAGTACATGCTTTCGCCACGAAGCGCACCTAGGAGAAAGGTAGTTCAGTTGGAAGAGTCTAGTTTTCTGTTCGTGTTATTTCCTTAGGTTCTAGCGCTTCTCATTTGTTCATATCCACTTCCATAGTTGGGTCTCTGCACCATAGTACTTGTATAGTAGAAAGATCCCACTAGAGTCTCAAATCCAATTGGTGGTCCGACCAGTTTATTTTTTTAGTAGGGATTTGAGAATAGCTATCGAGTTTTCTTATATCATCTCACGTAGATCGTCTAAATTCGGGGAGATATTCCTTGGGTGCTTGTCTGATATTGGTTTAGGCCTTTGGGGCTTGTACTTGAGGAATGTCGAGTTCGGTTTGGATGGTTTGCGGGAGAGATGAATAGTTGTGGTAGGCACCCCAAAGAGCATGTAGTGACCTTTCGACTCTTATAGTTATGGCATGATGGATAAGAGGGAAACCTCTAATCATCTTAGTACGTATACTTGGTACCGTGATTGACATCTGTTTATTTTGGAATTGGAGGTCGGAAACTTCACAATCGTGAAGTTAAATTGGTTAAGATACAGTGGAGTAAAGCTCAAGAAGGCTAGATACTAGCAACATGCCCTTTTTCCTTAAGGGTGCATTCTTGATTTCTCTGTTTAGGAGCTTTACGCGTAGTTGTTTCTCTCTTTCCAAAGTATATCCTCTAGGTCGTATCTGCAATCCTTAGGTAGAAGCCAATGGATGTAAACATGTATTTGAAACATGTTATGGTTGAATGGTTGCAAGTGGTTGCAAATGGTTGCTTGTGGATGCATATGCATACGTATTAGGCACTAGATCAAGTTCGAACGCTCTCATATTGCATTTACATATATGCATTTGTTTATAAGTTGAACTTGATATGATATCATATGGACGTTGCATATGGATGAATGGCTGTGCACGCATGTAGTATTTACATGACTAGGGATGTTTGCATGCATGATTGGACGCATGGCACTAACATGATTTGCATTAAGGAGGTCAACTGAATCAGTAGACCGCCTGATTTTGCATTAGATAGAGACATATACACACACTATGCGTATGAACATGAAAGCTTTAGAAATCTTTTAAGGACAATGAATGCCTGTGATTGAATGGTTGAGTAGATGGGTGATTGGATGGTAGGACACATTCTTCCTAACTTGAAGATTTCGGGGACGAAATCCTTTTAAGTGGGGGAGAATGTAACACCCCGTAATTCTGCGACATTAAGATTCTCAAATTAAAGTATAATTAATTTTTAAAAGAAAAATTAAAAGAAAAAGATCCATGCAGTTGTTTAATTTAAGTATTGTAACTAACATGAAAAAGATAAGTAAGGAGAGAACAATAATTATTATTGTTCTAAGACTTATTAACAAAAGCCTCTGTAGCTCAGTTGGTTAAGGCATTGGATTTGTAGCATGGAGGTCGGGGGTTCGAACCCCGGCGGCGGCATAATTTTTTTATCTTTGTTTTAGAGAGGGCCAACTGAACATGCAAATATATGTATGTATACAAATTCAAAATTTGAAAGGATAAGAACGTACATATAAGGAAATAAAGAATATATATATATACATATGAGAATATAAATATATATATATGCAAAAATATATGTATACGAAAGATAAAATTCAAGATAAGGCTACAGTCAATGAAATATGGCAACATCATTTGAATTTTGAAAATAAAATGAAAGTTGTGCGTATATATATACGCGTAAAATGGTCGTTAGAGGAATTGTATACATATAAGAATATTTCATGTGAATAAAACAGTTAAATAAATTCCAGAAATTCAAAAGTTCGAAAATCAAACTTCCACGCCAAAACAATTCATTCGAAATTCAAATTTCTACGCCAAAATAGCTTGTGGGACCCAATGCTGACTCAGCACTGCGTGTATGATAAGGTTTGGCTAGATTCATCTACGTACCTGGACTATTTTCTTAACTGGGTTCAATGCTGACTCAGCGCTGCGTGTACGATAAGGTCTTGAGCAGCTATATAAACAGCCCAAGTCTCCATTCCTCTTTGCATCTCTCTCTTCTATCCTTATGCTGCTTAGATTCATGCCTCTTCCTCTCCTCTTTAATTAAATAAATAAATAAAATAAAATATGATTCAAGACGAGGAGATGCTGCTAAAAGACTTTTAAGGAGGGATTCAAATCAAAGTTTCAAGTGAAGAATTCAAAGGCTAGCTCAAACAAGTTTCAAGCAACGACGCACGAATCATAGCCACGCTTTCCTTCTTTTCTAGATCTATTTTCTGTAAGTTGGTTATTTCTAGATCTGAATATTTTGTTTTATTTGTGACATGAAATTAAAGGAATAAAGGAATATGCCAAGTCTCTCTCTCTCTTCGAATCTGTGTTTATACTCTTGGACTGAATTAAGAACTGTTATGATTCGAGGACAAATAAGACTGTAACCGTGACTATGACTATAGAACTGTGGCCTTTGAAAGCATATGCCTTTGGACTATGACATAAGCCTTTGATTTTGGAACATATAAACATTGCCTATGACAATGACTTAGGACTATGGGAATTATTTTCCCTTTTGGACTATGAACATCGCCTATATTGCCTATGACCATGGACATTACTTATGACTAAGAACATAAGACTTTGAATTGGACATAAACTATTGCTTATGACATAATGAGGACAATTGTGATTTTGACACCCATGATTCATGATTAGGAAAATATTGCTTTAGTTTGGTGATTGTGAAATTGGGTCTAAACCCAATTATTTATTCTACCTGTTCCTTGGTTTTTTTCTTTGGTTTTAAGACAGTGGGAATTTACCTATTAAGTTAGGTCTACCCACGTTCTTGAACCTATTTTGCCCATTCTTTGGTTTTAAGACAGTGGGAATTTACCTATTTAGTTAGGTCTACCCATATTCTTGAACCTACATTGTTATCCAAACCTTTTTATGCCAATTATTCCTTCTTGTCATTTTGATTCATTCCCTTTTTATCTACGAATCTAGATTTATTTATAATCTAGGTTGAATCACGATTATTCGAACGGTGGGAATGCGATTTGGGGAAAAACATGGAAATGAATATGAACGTAATTGTAAACTGGGAAATTGGCATAATTTGGAATATGTATTATGACATGCATATTAAAATGAAAATGGGGAAATTTGACATGGATTAGGGAATATGTGATTTTGACATATTAAATTTAGCGTTAGTAAGTAAGCTAAATTTTAGGCATAAAATGTAAACTAGAAAAATAATTCTAGTTTTGCCATAAATTGTGAATTAGGTTGTTAAACCAAGATTGGGTTAATTAAGGTTGATTTGGAATAAGTATATTAGCACAATTTTGAATTTATTCATAATTGTGAGCAATTGTCATGTTTAGAATAAATTATGGTTAGCGACACTAAATTTGGTATAATTTACATACCAAAAAGTATAAATATGATAAATAAGAGAGAATGGGCCATAATAATAAATGTGACAATGTACATTAAAAGAGTAGTGATGAAATAAGTAAATTAGGAGTAATTTACTTATAAAATTCGTCATAAATGTTAAATTGTTCATTTACCACAAAATATGTAACTTGGTTAAGTTTTGGCCATAAATTATAAACTAGGATATTTAATCTAGTTTCGGCAATGAAATAGGAAATGGCCTAAACTACATGTTGGGTTAGGACTTGGGCCTAGAATATAAGTATACTAGTAGGCTTGACAAATAAATATAGGCCAAATTTGTCTAAAAAGGGGAAATGGGCTTTTGAAATAAATTGTTAACAATTTATAAACAAAAGAAAAGTATTTTGATAACATCCCTTTTTATAACACATAGACCAGAAGGTTCTAGGGTGACAGAGAGGATAGTGTCTAGGCTTGGGTTTGGAAAATACAAGTTTCCTGCCCTCCCTGGCTATCCCTAACTGATCCGAAGGACGGGATGGTTGTTTTCAAAACCAGATTTGGAAATTAATCAAAAACCCTTTGAACTTAGAAAACATGAATATGCCTAACCCGAGGTTAGACTGAGTTGCGGTGTAAACCTGCCCGGAACCGACCGGCACATCCAGTAACCGCAGCAGTATCTGTCTAATGTGAGAGGTTGCGGCTTTAATTTATTAATTAAAGCTAGAACAAGAATGGGAGAGTTAAGTCCATAGGAACACTTAACCAACCTAACACGGTTAAGCTAGAATGGGAAGGTTAAGGAACACTTAACCAACTTAGCACAGTTAAAGCTAGAATGGGAGGGCTAAGTCCATGGGAATACTTAGCCAAATTAACATGTTGACTAGACTAGAAGGTGGGGTTAAGTAAAGTTAATACACTTAGCCAATTTAACATGTTAATTAGACTAGAGGTTGGGGTTAAGTAATACACTTAGCCAAATTAATATGTTAACTGGACTAGACCATAGGGTTAAGTAAACTTGAACGCTTAACCATCAGAATATGATAAATGAATAGGGTTAAGTAAAAAGCATGAAGGGATAACACTTAACCAGTGTAATAGGATAAGGGAAGAGGGTTAAGATAGCTTGAATCGACTAAATACACTTAACCAACCCAACCTGGCGAGAAAGAAAACTAAGTAGTAGACCTCAGTTGAAAAAGGGACTAAGTAGTAAAACTTAGTTAAGAAAACAAGGAATTTGGAAACTAAGTGGTAAACCTTAGTTAGTAGACCTAAGTAGTAATTCTTAGTATAACACGAAGGAGCAGACATCCATCTGGTTTTAAGAAGGCTCCAACGAATTGGGTTACGAAGCCCGAGGCTTCGAGGGGACGTGAGGGTACTCTTGGTATCCCTCTGTGAGGCTGCAGATGATCATCCTGGGCTCACAGAGGTTAAGGTCTGCGTTAGAAGAACCGAGGGTATGCCTTGGTTGCAATATATATGTGGCAACCTAAAGACTAGGATGGACCAGCGTGATTCGGCGAGAAGACGGTAGCCCTGTGATAGCAACTCGTCGTCTACCATCCATCTTGAGTCAATCGAGATACGTGAAGCGGAAAGGCGGAGAACTCCAAAAGACCATATACTTCCTATCTAGTTATGGTTGCGGATGGCCATAGGATAGTGGGGCACCGGGGGCCGGCGTATAGTTCTCATTTTATAAGGTGTGCCTTTCATTAGCTGAGGGAGGGGTCAAGTGGGACCATAGCCACTGGAATAAAAACAGACCTTAGCATCTGCATCGACAGATATCTGAAAGCTCCCGACCGAGTTCTGTATTCCTTGATTTGCCCTGTCACAGGACTCGGATCGCACATTACAGGACATGTGCATCTAGACAAGCGATAACGATTCGCGATACATACGTGGGGAAGCCTAGGAACATATACCACTCTAGGTAGTGTGTCCTAGACTTGGGGGCATTGTTCGACAGGTAGCGTAATCCCTAGTTGGACTAGGTGGCAAAAACCCTGAACTCGAAAAGCGTTCAGCAGATAGCGTAAAACTATAGTTAAATCTAGAAAGCAGTGGATAGAAAACCCTAGATTAGATCTAGGTAACAACTAATAAATGGATGCCTGAAGGCGATGGAAAATACAGGGATTGGGATCACGTTATCGTTACTAGTTGAAACACTAGTTAGGCGGTGCAGAGATATAGAAACCAGTATAACAAGTAAATAGCGAAGCAGCGAAAGTATTAGAGCGTATCCAGTTTATCTTAGCATATCTTGTGACTACCTTGTCTAATCTTGTTGACCCTATCGTCATGGTGTAATCTTGTATTCAGTTAATTCATGTCGTTTTGTTTTCCATGTTCACATGCTAGAAGTTACTGAACTTACTCAGGCTTTATGTCTGACTCTGTTTTTCTTTCGTCTTCTTTCTTCCGTTCTCCCCCCCCCCCCCAGGTTGTTAAGGAGGAAATAGGATAGCTCAGATTTGTTTTGGGATGATTTCTCTTTCCAAGCTTAAAGAATCTTGGATGCATCGGCTTTGGATTGCTATGGCTGGCTTTTGTTACATTGGGGAATATAAATGTATTTTATGCTTCTTTATTTTGTAAAGACAGTTGATACTCTGATATTGTAAAGGAACCTTGTACAAATTATTTTGTCAATAAAGCAAAGTTTTATTTTCCGCTGTTTAATGCTTGTCTGTCTTGTAATTTATCTGCATCTTTTACCCATAATGCTCCACAGAACTTAGTGCATTCCCTTTGTGAGTGACACTAACGGATGTGGGGTGTTACACATAGGGTTTCTATGATGTAAGTGGCGGCTGGAAAGTGACCAAAAACCAAAATCCCGAACCCTAACAGCCCTTAAATAACCCAAATCCTGAAATGGGTTATGGGCCCTCTTGCTAATCACCCTAATTAGGCTCGGTTAAGCTGTTTTTCACCTTCCGAACCTTGTTTCAGCCATATCTCCCAAACGGTAAGTCCGTTTTTAACATGTGACCACTCTACGGAAAGGTAAACCGTCATGCAGATCTAATGGAAGTTGTATCAGGTCAAAATTACTTATCAATCAAAAGTTATGGCCAAAACAGGATCAGCTAGGGGAAAAATGGTCATTTAAAAATTGGCAAATATCATGAACATGGGAAATGACCCCAAGAGTCGTCTCCCGAAGCCACATGACCATACGACTTCGTATGCGAAAGAAATAAATATTCTACGATCCTTCGATGCATAGAATGCAGGTCGTTACATCCCCCCCTCCCCTCTTAAGAAATTTCATCCCCGAAATTCATTAACCTAAAACATACAAAGGATCCCGCATGCCTACCAATCATTAACAAGACAATAAAGCATACAAAACAATACAACAAGCCTATCCTAGCATACGGTTTACTAACAAGGGAGTACTATACCGATATAAAAAATCTTACCATGCAAAGACTTCTGGATACTTCCTTCTTATGTTCTCCTCTGTTTCCCAAGTACAATCTTCCTCATCATCACCCCACTGAACTTTGACCAGTTTCACCGCCTTCCTTCGAAGCTGCTCTGTATCATTCCCAACAATACGCATAGGCCTGCGGTTCCCAACCGCCTCGGGTTCAACCTCGATATCGTCCAACTGATCCGGTGAAATAGTCATATCAGGGTTGTGCACGAATTTCCTTAACTGGGAAACATGAAATACATTATGAACTCCTGTCATCCTCTCTGGTAATTCAACTTTATATACCAAATTCCCAATTTGCTCGAGAACTGGGAATGGTCCAACAAATCTTGGTGCTAACTTGCCTCTCCTTCCAAATCGAATCACGCTCTTTAACGGAGAAATCTTGACAAACACCAAGTCGCCAACGGAGAACTTCAAATGCTTTCGCCTCTTATCAGCATAACTCTTCTGCCTATCTTGGGCAGCCTTCATTCGCTGTTGAATGATCTTAACCTTATCCAAAGTTTCTCTTATCACATCTGGTCCAAGCACAAACTTCTCACCAGTTTCTAACCAACATGGTAGTGAGTTGCACGGTCTTCCGTACAAAGCTTCAAATGGAGCCATACCAATACTGGATTGATAACTATTATTATATGCAAACTCTACTAGATGCAAATGGCCATCCCATGATCCACCAAAATCCAATATGCAAGCTTTCAAGAGATCTTCTAATACTTGATTCACCCTCTCCGTCTGACCGTCAGTTTGAGGATGATACGCGGTACTGAGATGTAATTCTGATCCTAACGCCTCTTGTATGCTCCTCCAAAATTCACTAGTAAACAACGGATCTCGGTCGCTCACAATGCCTTTGGGTATTCCATGAAATCTCACTACCCACTTTATATACAGTTCCGCTAACTTAGCTGCCGTTCTATTCGACTTGACAGGTATAAACCTTGCACTCTTAGTCAATCGGTCCACAATCACCCAAATGCTATCATGGCCCGATCTAGTTCTTGGTAACCCATGAATGAAATCCGTTAAGACTTGTTCCCATTTCCATTATGGAATTTCTAATGGTTGCAACAAACCACTAGGGTTCTTTTGCTCAGCTTTAACTAGCTGGCAATTCATGCATTTGGATATAAATTTCCCAACGTCTCTTTTCATCGCTTCCCATTAGTAGATCTGCTTCATGTCTCGATACGTTTTGTTACCACCGGGATGTATAGTCAGTTTTGAGTGATGACATTCTCTAAGAACTTCATCTCTCAATCCATCGACATTGGGCATAACTAGTCTACCATTCTTTCTAAGCCATCCATCTCGATCAATCCCATACTTGTTCATCCCTTCGTCGATTCCCATCTCTAACTTTGAGATGATTTACAATAGGTTAGGATCGTCCCTCTGACTGGAACCAATCCACTCAATCAAAGTGGGTCTGATCTTCAAACTTGCTAACATTTCTGGATCCAATTCGCACTTTGGTCTAAAATCATACCCAGTGATATACTCCAGTTGCTTCCATTCTAGAAACATAGCCTCTAAATTGGCATGTCTGCTACTCAATGCATCAGCTACCGCATTTCCCTTTCCTGGTGTATATGCGATATCGAAATCGTAGGAAGCCAAGAATTCTAACCATCTTTGCTGTCGGAGATTTAGATCCTTCTAAGAGAAAAGATACTAACGATTTATGATCGGTGAACAACTTGAATCTTTCTCCCAAGAGATAATGTCTCCACATCTTCAATGCGAACACGATCGCTGCTAATTCCAAATCGTGGGTAGGGTATCTTTTCTCATGTGGTTTCAGTAGCCGATTATCATAAGCTACAACCTTACCTCTTTGCATCAATACAACACCTAGTCCGATAGCACATGCATCTGTGTATACCATCATTTCTTCATTCCCTTTAGGAATGGCTAATACTAGTGCACGCATCAACTTTTCCTTTAGACTCTTAAATGCATTCTCGCACTTTTCGTCCCAGACGAAAGCTTGATTTTTCTTGGTCAACTGAGTCAATGGTGCGGCTCTCTTGGAGAAGTCTTGGATAAACTTACGATAATATCCAGCCAATCGTAAGAAACTTCTTATGTTTGTTGCATTCTTGGCCGTAGACCAATCTTGTACTGTAGCCACCTTCGCAGGGTCCACGGCAATACCATTCTCTGAAACAACATGGCCCAAGAATCCCACTTCCCTCCTCCAGAAGTGACACTTAGAAAACTTTGCTTTCAATTGGTGCTTTCTCAACACCTCCATCACTATCCTCAGATGTTCCTTGTGTTCTTCCTCTGTCCTCGAATAAACCAAGATATCTTCTACGAACACAAATACAAACTTATTCAACTGATCTCTGAATACCCTATTCATAAGATCCACAAAATATGCTGGTGCATTGGTCAACCCGAATGGCATGACCAACCACTCATAAAATCCAGACCGCGTCTGAAATGTCGTTTTAGCTATACTCTCAGCTTCCACTCTAAGATGATGAAAACCTGTCGCGAGATCTAACTAGGAGAACACTCTCGCGCCACTCAAATGATCAAACAAATCATCTATCTACGGTAGAGGATACTTATTATTTCTTGTCACCTTATTCAACTCGCGGTAGTCGACACACAATCGAAGGGAACCATCTGCATTGGTAGCAAACACAACTGGTGCTCCCCACTCGGAGACACTTCTTCTGATAAATCCCTTCTTTAATAGATCGCTTACATGCACCCCAAGCTCTCGCTGCTCCCTTGGTGCCATACAACGAAATGGAATCACTATAGGTTTGGCATCTTTCACCAAATCAATACGGAACTGAATCTCTTGGTGTGGTGGAAGTCCGGTTACTTCCTTGAAGACGTCCGAATACTGGCCAGCCACGGGCACATCTTACAACTCATCATGCGGGTTGTTGAGGGAATTTAGAAAAATAGCCATTACCCCATCACTAGGTAGACCACCAAATACAACCCTCCGCCCATCATCCACTCTAACTATCACCAAAAATCCCTCACAGTCTACCACCACCCCGTACCTTTGGAGCCAATCGACTCCCAAAATAATGGCAAACCCAGTAAAGCCCAAAACAAAGCAATCACAAACAAACATGCATCCATGAATCGATAAGACCACATTACGACAAATCATGCTAAGGCTAGTTGAACCACCAATTAGGTTCGTCACCGCTAAAGGTCTATCGACTATCTCGGGTTCCAATCCCAACCTATCTACCAGTCACTAGATATGAAGGAACGGGAAGCTCCGGTATCATGCAATACTCGAACGGGAACATCATAAACAGAAAGCATACCTTGAATGCCAACATTCTTTCCTTTCTCCGCCGCAATTGGGGCATTCGACGAAGAAGGAACATCATTGATAGCATATGCTTTCACAATCTGCTTTTCTTTAGGGGTTTGCGGACACTTATCCTTTTGATGTCCAACTTCGCCACAGTTAAAGCACTTCCTGTCCGCGAGCTTTGCTCGACATTCTTTAGCATAATGGCCCTTCTTGCCACAGCTAAAGCACTCTACATCTTTCTTATTCTTCTTCTTCTGGCCATCCTTGGTCTGATTCTGCTTTCTCTTATTCTAAGAACCATTCTTGCCTCCACTGCTTGCTTGCGGCTTTGGCTCCTCTGCAAATGCAACCTCGGTCTTCGTCTTAGGGTAAAGACTCTCTAACCTCAATGCTTTCCCCACAATCAATTCAAACGTCTCATCGATGTGGTTAATAAGCCTTTCCCCCAAGTATCCATCCAAACCAGTTATGAACTTCTCGTTTTTCTTCTCGGCGGTATCGATAAGGGATAATCCATACTTCGATAAAGTATCGAACTCTGCAATGTTCTCTGAGACTGCCCTACCATTCTGCTTAAGCTCCATAAATTTCCTAAACAACTCTGATTTCTGAGCAGTTGGGATAAACTTATCATTGAATCGGGCCTTAAACTGATCCCACGTAACTTGGTCCTCTGGAGTAGCTGCCTTAATAGCATTCCACCAATTCATCGCCCGTCCTTGTAGCTGACGGGATGCTAGCTTTCTCTTCATCGCATCCTCGATACCTAAGTCTTCGAAGATATTCTCACAGCTATCCAACAAATCTTGAACTTCTGTAGCCGATTCCGTTCCGTGGAACGGCTTCCCACCAAGACCACTGTAGTCCTTACAGAGCTTGACGAAATCGGCCCTAAGCGCCTGCACCGCTGCACCACCACCATTTGCAAAATTAAGAGCTTCCCTCTGAACATCCCTAAGCTTCTCTCTCATGAGGTCAGTGAACATCGTCCTCATATTAGGAGCATTCCCAATATTAGCTCCTCTACCAGTACCCCTCGTATATCGGCTCATCGTTCAATTTGTTAGGAGAAAACGATTAACCATCTCTTCAGTGGTGCCAGCGCAATGCGACTTCATCCTTATATATACTAATAGTATATATATAGCGCTTTTGAAAACCAAAATATCACAAATACACGCTCTCATATACATACTATCTCTCTCCGGTGTCTTCCCTAGGTTAACTACGCAACCTAGAGCTCTAATACCAAATGTGACAGCCCACCCCGCACCATCCGACAATTTCCAATGAAATGCGCTGTGCCAATGTCCAAATAGCATGGGACGGTCGCCAAAGAAGGGAAAAGGGAAAGGAAAATTAATAGTGGACTAATAAAGAACCTGTAGCATATCTCACAGCGCGTGCAATAAAATATAATAATAACATACTTTGACATAAAACAGGCGAGACAGTGCATAAGCTGAAAACTAAACATCATAGCAGCGGAAAATCCAAATACAACTTATGTTCCACTTCATCATTATTACAACTTTAAAACTGTCTCTAAAGCAAAAGAAAGGAAAGGTAAACTATTAATTCCCAAAGTAGTGAACAACAGTGACACAGGGAGAATACATATATAGAGAATAGTACGTGTAGGCCTCCTGCTCGTCCCCGGACAGCTACTCGTGCACAACCAGCTAACCTGTCTCTAGACTTCCCGTTTAAGAGCACCAAGAGTAATAAGAAGAGACATAAAACTCTGGGTCGGACAAAAGTCTAGTATGAGCGATAAGCAGCAAAACAGAACAATAACAGGTATACTAAACCATACCTGTACCTGCAACCAAAGAGTTAGCACAACATACCGTACAATACTCTAAGGTGCCAGTAACATATGGTGTAAAGGATAAGGTGGTGGGGGTGGGCATGTCATAGTGATGTCAAACAATCAAGCATAGCAACCATCCTCACATCTCTTACTCAGTGCGTAAAGCATATGATATCCACCGCTTTGATCACCCAAATCCTTGCTATGTGCACTTTGCCCCATGGAGTCATGGCGACTCCACTGCACTGATCCATAACCACTAGTCCTTGTTATGTCCACTCTGCCCCATGAAGTCAGGACGACTCCACTGCACTAGCTCATAGCCATGCTACGATCACTCTACCCCATGGAGTAATAATTACCCCATTGCACTGATACGTAGCCTAACATCCATCTCAGTGGTGAATCAAAGTTCTGGACGTCGATAACCCCTTAGCACACGTCCCGCAGCAAAGTCCAACTCATGAAGTTCACTCATTGGTTCCCATCTGGATCCTGAGTTACAACTTCCTATTTGGACTACCTTTGCATCTCGGGTTTTAGTCTCCTCCTGATCGGCCCGGTCCTTCAGTCATCATTGGTTCCATTCGGATCGGTCCTCTTCTCCTTATTCAGTCCATGGTCATCAATCTCGTTCGGGTCGTGGGTACCTCTCCAAGCCGGTTCGGTTCATGATCCTGGCTCCAGAGCATTGGGTCGGTTCGGGTGTGGTGCTTCAGTTCGTGATCTTCCTTGGCCATCAGCTCGTAGGCTTCTGAAGTGGTTCGGGTCGGGGGTCCATTAGTGGTTCGTGGCAACCTCTCCGGGTCGGGTCGTGGTACTCGCCCTTCAGCTGATCCATTCATGGTACTTGAGTGGGAGCAGGTCGGGTCGTGGCCATCAAGCTTCTTGGTTCCACCAGCGATTCGTGCAAAGGGGGTTCTTCACGGGAGGGTCGGGTCTCCCTCCACCGATTCGATCCGGTTCGGGTCAAATTCCTGCAACTCTTCCTGCGACTGTTTTACGCCATACGACGGCGATTTCGACCATTCTAAATGTTCTAATCAATCACAAAGCATACCATACAGTCATAGAAACATATAGAATTGACCACAAACATGAAAACAACAATTTGATATGTCAAAACAGATCAAATATACCCAAAACCCATATTTTCCCCTTAAGCATGTTTAAGCAAATCTAGTGACAGGATTAGCAAAACTTAGCCAAATTAACCCAAACTTCTGACAAAGGTCTAAAACGGTGTTTAAGAATTTCTAAACATTTTTCCAGAATTTAATAATGTATAAATTCTCTAATTAACACTAATTACCCTAATTAACTGCAATTAGTGTAAAAACAATGCTGATCACTCACCTTGGCCCCAAATAATACTTTCAGAAATGAAACTCCCCTGATTTGGGCGAATAATGATGTCTAACAGTATCTCTAACTCTGAAATGGTGCTATTTCTCCTTGATTTGGTGTAGGTTAGGCTAATCCTTGATTAAACGGTGATTAGAGATGATTCTAGATGTTGGAGGCCATTATTAGGGTTTCTAAGATGTAAATGGCGGCTGGAAAGTGAATAAAACCGAAATCCCTAACCCTAATAGCCCTTAAATAACCCAAATCCCGAAATGGGTTATGGGCCCTCTTGCTAATCACCCTAATTAGGCCCGGTTAAGCTGTTTTTCTCCTTGCGAACCTTGTTTCAGCCATATCTCCGAAATGGTAAGTCCGTTTTTCACATTTGACCACTCTACGGAAAGGTAAACAATCATATAGATCTAATGGAAGTGGTTTCAGGTCAAAATTCCTTATCAATCAAAAGTTATGGCCAAAACAAGATCAGCTAGGGGCAAAACGGTCATTTAAAAATTGGCAAAAATCTTGAACATGGGAAATGACCCCAATAGTCGTCTCCCAAAGCCATATGATCATATGGCTTCGTATGCGAAAGAAATAAATATTCTATGATCCTTCGATGCGTAGAATGTGGGTCGTTACAATTTCATTCCAAAACAGTAAGAAACAAAGAATTACAGTTCTTTGTGAATCTAAAAAGGAAAGGAGGTTATTTCATTTCTGTGGGTTAGGTGATGAAATTTTCGAATTTTCAATTGAGCACATACCCATAGTAAATGAATACTTGGATGTTTTTGGGGAAGTTAAAGGTATCCCACACAATAGGCCAGTGGAATTTCAAATTAATTTAATCCCAGAGGAATGTCTAGTGATTAAAAAGCCTACAAGAATAGGGCCAAGTGAACTCAAAGAACTAAAGAAACAGTTAGAGGAGTTAGAAGAAAAAGGTTTTATAAGACCAAGTAATTCTTTTTGGGATGCACCAATGGTATTTGAGAAGAAACAAAATGGTTCTTTAAGGTTGTGTATAGATTACAGAGAATTAAATAAATTAACCATAAAGAACAAGTATCCTTTGCTAATAATTGATGATCTTTTTTATCAATTGACTGGATCAAAAGTGTTTTCTAGACTTGATTTAGCCTCTGGTTTTCACCAAATGAAAGTGGAAGAGTCTAGCATCAAATATACAACATTTAACACTAGATATGGGTTATATGAATTTTTAGTAATGCCCTTTGGACTGACTAATGCACCATCTTATTTTGTTGACTTGATGAATAGAATATTCAGGGATTATTTGGATAAATTTGTATTGATTTTTGTATGTGACATTTTGATTTATTCAAAAACAATGGAGGAATATAAAAATCATTTGCATTTAGTTTTGAGCAGGTTAAGGCAGAATAATTTAAAGGTAAAATTCTCTAAATGTACCTTTTGGAGGAAAGAGGTAAACTTTCTTGGACATGTAATCTCTGCACAAGGGATTTCATTGAGCCCAAGTAAAGTGGTGGCAATACAAACTTGGAAAAGGCCAAAAACTGTAAGTGAGGTAAGATCATTCATGGAGATGGCTGGATATTATAGAAGATTTATTAGAGATTTTTCTAAGATCTCAGCACCAATGACTAACCTAACTAGGAAGAAACAAGCCTATGTTTGGACTAAAAAATGTGAGAAAGCCTTTGAAGAATTAAAGGAAGCATTTGTAAATGCACCTGTCTTAAAGGTACGGGATGGAAACCATAATTTAACAATATATACAGTTGCATGTGGATATGGTTTAGGAGCAGTTGTAATGACCCGGGATTTTGGCGATCTTGGTTATCCGATATACAACACATATCGAACATCCAAACATCGAAAATACCGGACATACATGAAAGAAATTAGTGGGTGAGAATAGATAAGATAGAAACATAGAATAAAAGAAGAAGAAGAAGAAGAAGAAGAACACGACATCAGAGTAACACGAACCTCACAGCGGAACGAATAACATATAATAGATAACATATCTTTGAAATAAAAGATTTTACTTGAATATACATATCATCATCAAGTACATCACTTACAACCCAGCGGAAATAAACTATAGCTATATGATCCTGAAGACTCCTGCTCCAGCTCTTCATGTATCTGTAAATCCCGACTACTTGACTGCCCGTACAAAATTGGGCACCCAAGAGTTTAGGGAAAACAAAACAAAATAAACTCCGAGTCAGTCATGGGACTGGTATGAGTAAAACAGTTTAAAACAGTTCAAGCAGGTAAACGACATCTCATAAGACCACGCCGTATAACGGAACGGGTTCTTTCCTTATGAGAATCCAAGTATCTTTATATCAAAAACCTTTTGATATTATAATAATGTCTATCAACCACAATATAATAATCCTCTAGCAGAAACGCTTTCATCTCACGTTCTACATATATAGTATACAATCAAAACCGCAAGCACGTATTGGGTAATGGATTTCCAACTATGACAAGGTATGGAACCACCTTTCGCTAGTGTACCTCTAGAAAGGAATACACTGGATTCAACAAGAAACATCTTACAACCCGGCCACACATGACCGACCATTCATTTTGCTTGAGTGTATCGAATGTATATCACCAACGGTTGGGATCAGCAACCGTTTCCCGAATGGGACAGTATCGACAATAGTTTTTTAGAAATAAATGAAACTCTAGATCAGGTGATTATACACCCTACTTCGGAGCGACCGACTTAGCCTTGCTGCCTGCCAGATTTCTGTCATTTACCGGTTGATGAGGCTTGAGGTTACGCTTCATCATCACATCATATTCACTTCGAATGTCACATCATCAAATCCACCAAATCACTGATTGATGTCCTCAACAATACATTATGTGTTACCTAAAAGAAGATTCCTTCTCCGCTTCCACTCTTGGTACGGTTGGAGAAATCAATATACGTGATCGTCTGGAAATACTCTGTCATACATTCATCCATAAAAGTCATCCATACAAGACACCATTCAGTACATCCATCTCAGGCACTGTTATCTAAGACTTATACAATATCCCTTGCACTTTACTCCATCTTTAATTTTCTTTGGCATATATGATTCGCAACGCTTATGCCAATACATAGTGGTTCTTTGGATAATAATCCAACCGGTCTCTCCATATTAACAACGTTAAAATGGTCAAAACTTCGATAGTCTGTGATTTAACCATCAAAGAAAAACAGGTGTGCAAACAACGATATTATTTCCAAATGGAAATTTATATCGATCAATCATCATTCATATATATATATATATATATATATATATATTTCCTTATTTTCTATGTTTAGAAAATATACGTTTTTAACACTGGAAAACATTTCCCTTTGTTATTTACATATCACTATCATTTCACAACTATCAGTCCCTGATTGTAACTAGTAGGAGAACAATCCTCTAAGTATAAACCTTGAAGGCCGAAACCAACATCAGATCGACACTTAGAAAACCATTCAATTTACTAATCTCTAGTCAGTTTCTAATTTTGCTTAACTCTATTTGATTTACTCTGTTCGATTAACCTAACTGGTTTACTCTAACTGATTTACTCTAACTGATTTACTCTTTTAACTCTATTCGAATAAACTATATTCGAATAACTCCTTTTAACTCTATTTATTTAACAAATAAATATCTCCTTTTAATTCTACTTATTTATATAAATACATACCTCCTTATCTCATCCTATTTATTTCCTAAATCAATAACCTTTATAATCCTATTTATTTATTTCTAAATAAATATCTCCCTTTATAAAATCGTTCGATTTTATAAATTTCCTTCTTTTATAAAATTATTCGATTATATAAATCTATTTCCTTTATAAAACCCTTTTCCTTTTCTATATAAAATCCATCGATTTTATATAAATAATTCATTTTCAAAATACACTTTGAAAATCCCCTTTCCCTCATCCAGTATTTCGTATGGTATTTAACATTCCATATAACAACGATAAATATCGTCAAAACGCACATAATCAGTAACAGATTATATACCACATCATATATCACAATATATGAATCACAGTAAAATAATTGTTGAGGAATCCAGTTGGATTCCTCCAACCTGTTTCCCTGCATCACAGAAGTTAAACAATATAGATAACATCACTTTCAGTTCCATATGATATATTCTGTTAAACAAAATCAATATAGAAATTCAACTAGCTGACTAGCAGTTCAATCAAACAGTCAACACACAATCAATCAGACAATTTTTAACAGTTCTAAAAATACAATATGAAATTATAAACTGTTCAGAGTTAGTGAGATTTACTCACATTGGCAGTTCATCGTTAAAGAACGATAAACTGTTGTTTGATTTGAATCAAACAATTTATTTCGCGATAAACTCAAACGAGCTACACTCCACACCCAGTCAGGTCCATTGGGTAGTGTCCGTCCATACGATCCCATCAGATCTTGTTTCGTCTAATTCTCTCCCGGCCCAACGTTTAAACCCAGACCCGCTCCTCAGTTCAACCCCGAAACTTCCTCCACTCATTTACAATATCTTCCTCTTTCCCAACCTTCTGCATCCATACATTTCAAACAATCCTTTGTAAAAACATCACCACTATTGAATGTGGTTCTCTCCTTCCCTAACCAAAAGAAGACACCCGCCTTTTCAGCAAATCCACTTTCACAGTTTTAGGCCCTTTCCATTTTGTTTTAATTTTAATCTCTATTTAAATAAAATACTGGGCTTTAGCAAATTTAAAAGGCCCATACCCCATTTGAATCAGCCCCAAAAGAAATCCAACCCGTTGCCAACTACACAGTAGTCTTCTTCCTCAATTTTTTTCCTTCGCACTCATGTTCTTCGAAGTAACTTCCAGGGCCCAAAACCGATACTTCATCATACCACCGAATCGAACACCAAGGACGCCAATTTCCTCCCCTTCGCGAGTACAATCCTCTCAAACCTGCAAGGTCACGCTCGAGCTACTCCTCCAGATCGCGGTTTCCAGTTTGTCGCTGAGTTCGAGTAGATAGGTGCGAACCCAAAACTCACGGAAACCCTCAAAGTTTCCCCCAACCAAAACCAAAACCAACCCCAAACCCGAATACCACAACAAAATCACACCTCAGCGCTCTAAGAACCTGAAATCGACAACCCTAACTGGCGCTTTTGAAATATAGGCTATTGTACAATTTCTGAAAGATGATAAAGTCCATCGCAACTCATAGGGCTTACCCCAAAACGAAGAAGAACTCACAAGGATTTCGAATATAATATTCGGTTGAATGTCCGTTGACTTATGGGAAGGGTGGAGTCGTGAATGTCCGTTGACTTATGGGAGGGTTGAAATTAGGTTTAGGGTATGATAGGTATTTATAGAGGTTATAAATACCTAGATATTTTGGTAAATATCTTCTATTATAATATTCGGTTTGCCTTCTAAAAATTCGTGTGATCACATATGATCCCCAAAAATCACGAAAATTGACATGCAGCTACAGCTCGACATTACGGTCCCAACGAAACTGGTTTCATCGAATTCCGACTTTGTATGCTCATACAGCGTATTTTTAACCGTCGAAATACTGACTGTTTTTCACTCTAAAAATCCGTATGGCCACACAGTGACTCTAAAAATCACGGAACTTGGAATCTAGCAATAATTTGATGTTTCAGATCCAATAAAATTAGTTTCATCGAGTTCCGACTTCGTTTGCAAAAGTGGCTATTTTTAAAGCTCTAGATGACCCATTTAAATATATAAATATATTTAAATATAATTAAACTAAATATAAATAAATTTATATTATCGTATATATTCACAGTGGAATACCATACAACTCCAGAATAATCCTGTATGGGTTTCTAACTCGATATTCACTTCTGGGTCAACCCGATATTCGATTTATATTGAAATACCTTTTTAAAATATAAATAATTGCTTTATAAATTATAAAGGAATTCCACAGCGACATTTCTAAAATTTGATTTGGACGTAAATCAAAATCTACACAACGAAATCTCGATTTTTCTCTTCCACTAGAAAGATATACTCCACCATCTCCACACGTTTCTTGTTTCACAGAAATCCGGCTTAAAACGAATCCTGTACATTCAGTTGAAGTTCGAATCGCCAATTTACGAACTGCAGCGCCATTTCAAGTTCGATTTTAATTATGTTATAACTCTACGATCAAACTGTCGTTTATATAATATATTCGTTATTCAAATTCAATTCCAAGCTGAATTAAATATGACAGATGAACCAGTTCACACCATATCGCCATTTCAGCCAATTCCGATTATTTCAGAATTAAATATATTATTTAATTTATTATTTTAAATTAAATATTCACCATTATTTAATTCCACAACCATTAAATTCACTATATCACTATTTATATAATTAAATAAATTAATTATAATACCTCTGCAAATGTGGGTCATTACAATCTTCCCCACTTAAAATAATTTTGTCCTCGAAATTGCTAATGTAGAGAACGACCCTATCGACTGGTTAGAACATATTTGTTCGCTTCTAAATCTTCAGTTTCAACTGAACCAATTTAATTTTAATTAAATTATTTATTCATTCTTATTATCGAAAATTTTCAAAAGATCCTGAAAATTTTCTAATGCCTTAACTTTTCGAAAATTTCGCCAGCACCTCCTTTGTACTGGTCAATAGGTCAAACTCCAACTCTCCCCTCTGGGCCATCTCCATCCCAAAAGAAAATCAAACAGCCAATCGTCTTGCCAATCAGGCTCATAAATCACCAAACTTATATGAAATATAAACTTGTACCTTTTTGTCGATATATCATTATATCCCTTTCCATCGATTAACACCCTGCATATACCAATGTCATACTAATCTAACTTCGATTAGTTTATATCCTCAACTCAAACCATTCGCTTATACTTAAGTCGAATTTCATTTAAACTCCAATATCCAATTTCAACTCTTAGTTTATCAACTTAATTTCATTAAGATTATTCTATAATCCAATCCAGTTTTAATTTAACTTAGTTCAAGTTAAATTCAAATTTCTCATTCACTTTTACTATCTCATTCTATTTAACTTCATTAGTTAAACTTTAATTCCAAAATTTAAATTCCTGGGTTCATTTAAAATTAATGCAAAATCACAATACCAATTCAAAACATTTGAATTTCTAAACACTTGTTTTCTCAAACCAATTCAAAAACAAAATCCTTTGGTAGTAATTCGTCACTTAGGAACTCGAAAATCACACCGACAATGTAACGATCCATCCTCAGAATTATTTTCCAGTCATCAAGGTGAGTTCAATACTATATTTATTTCAAATTGAAAAACATTTTCAAATCTCCCAGGAACTTAAAATTTCCTTATTTTAATTCCAAATTCTGATTTACTTCATTTGATTCCACTTATATGTATTCTGGTTGGTTATATATAACCATTTAATTTATAATCTTACTCGATTATAATAACAACCAATATATCCAATATATATATTTTCAATATATCTTCTCTATATCAAGATATACCTTGGGTAAACTTATTTTAATTTACCCTCTTCTCAAAACATATCGTGTCGACCCATCGTATTCGAGTGTTTTTAAACTCCTACCGATAAAGTGGATCAAACTGATCGACCAGAACTCATCAACAACTCAACCAATGAATCCCCACAATATAAAACAATTTTTATATCAAATAACAAATACGTTCACTCGTATATATACACTCAAACTCAATTTAGGGTATTACTAACCCTATCTCTACTGAGTCATGCCACAGAGCCAAGTTAATCAATTAACCTTCTGCTCTGATACTAACTGTAATGACCCGGGATTTTGGCGATCTTGGTTATCCGATATACAACAAATATCGATCATCCAAACATCGAAAATTTCGGACATACATGAAAGAAATTAGAGGGTGAGAATAGATAAGATAGAAACATAGAATAGAAGAAGAAGAAGAAGAAGAAGAAGAAAACGACATAAGAGTAACACGAACCTCACAGCGGAACGAATAACATATAATAGATAACATATCTTTGAAATAAAAGATTTTACTTGAATATACATATCATCATCAAGTACAACACTTACAACACAGCGGAAATAAACTATAGCTATATGATCCTGAAGCCTCCTTCTCTAGCTCTTCAAGTATCTATAAATCCCGACTACTTGACTGCCCGTACAAAATTGGGCACCCAAGAGTTTAGGGAAAACAAAAAAAAAATAAACTCTGGGTCAGTAATGGGACTGGTATGAGTAAAACAGTTTAAAACAGTTCAAGCAGGTAAATGATATCTCATAAGACCACGCCGTATAACGGAACGGATTTTTCCCTTATGAGAATCCAAGTATCTTTATATCAAAAACCTTTTGATACTATAATAATGTCATTCAACCACAATATAATAATCATCTAGCAGAAACGCTTTCATCTCACGTTCTACATATATAGCATACAATCAAAACCGCAAGCACGTATTGGGTAATGGATTTCCAACTATGACAAGGTATGGAACCACCTTTCTCTAGTGTACACTGGATTCAACAAGAAACATCTTGCAACCCGGCCACACATGACCGACCACTCATTTCGCTTGAGTGTATCGAATGTATATCACCAACAGTTGGGATCAGCAACCGTTTCCCGAATGGGACAGTATCGACTATAGATTTTTAGAAATAAATGAAACTCTAGATCAGGTGATTATACACCCTACTTCGGAGCGACCAACTTAGCCATGCTGCCTGCCCGATTTCTTTCATTTACCGGTGGACGAGGCTTGAGGTTACGCTTCATCATCACATCAGATTCACTTCGAATGTCACATCGTCAAATCCACCAAATCACCGATTGATGCCCTCAACAATACTTTATGTGTTAAGTAAAAGAAGTTTCCTTCTCCGCTTCCACTCTTGGTACGGTTGGAGAAATCAATATATGTGATCGTCTGGAAATACTCTGTCAGACGTTCATCCATACAAGTCATCCAGGAACAAGATGAACCGAAGGTACCATTCAGTACATCCATCTCAGGCACTGTTATCTAAGACTTATACAATAGCCCTTGCACTTTACTCCATCTTTAATTTTCTTTGGCATATATGATTCGCAATGCTTATGCCAATACAGAGTGGTTCTTAGGATAATAATCCAACCGGTCTCTCCATATTAACAACGTTAAAATGGTCAAAACTTCGATAGTCTATGATTTAACCATCAAAGAAAAACAGGTGTGCAAACAACGATATTATTTCCAAATGGAAATTTACATCGATCAATCATCATTCATATATATATATATTTCCTTATTTTCTATGTTTAGAAAATATACGTTTTTAACACTGGAAAACATTTCCCTTTGTTATTTAAATATCACTATCATTTCACAACTATCAGTCCCTGACTGTAACTAGTAGGAGAACAATTCTCTAAGTATAAACCCCGAAGGCCGAAACCAACATCAGATCGACACTTAGAAAACCATTCAATTTACTAATCTCTATTAAGTTTCTAATTTTGCTTAACTCTAATTTATTTACTCTGTTCGATTAACCTAACTGGTTTACTCTAACTGATTTCCTCTAACTGATTTACTCTTTTAACTCTATTCGAATAAACAATATTCGAATAACTCCTTTTAACTATATTTATTTGACAAATAAATATCTCCTTTTAGTTCTAGTTATTTATATAAATACATATCTCCTTATCTCATCCTATTTATTTCCTAAATCAATAACCTTTATAATCCTATTTATTTGTTTCTAAATAAATATCTCCCTTTATAAAATCCTTCGATCTTATAAATTTCCTTCTTTTATAAAATTATTCGATTATAAAAATCTATTTCCTTTATAAAACCATTTTCCTTTTCTATATAAAATCCATCGATTTTATATAAATAATTCATTTTCAAAATACACTTTGAAAATCCCCTTTCCCTCATCCAGTATTTCGTATGGTATTTAACATACCATATAACAACGATAAATATCGTCAAAACGCACATAATCAGCAACAGATTATATACCACATCATATATCACAATATATGAATCACAGTAAAATAATTGTTGAGGAATCCAGCTGAATTCCTCCAACCTGTTTCCCTGCATCACAGATGTAAAACAATATAGACAACATCACTTTCAGTTCCATATGATATATTCTGTTAAACAAAATCAATATAGAAATTCAACTAACTGACTAGCAGTTCAATCAAACAGTCAACACACAATCAATCAGACAATTTTTAACAGTTCTAAAAATACAACATGAAATTATAAACTGTTCAGAGTTAGTGAGATTTACTCACATTGGCAGTTCATCGTTAAAGAACGATAAACTATTGTTCGATTTGAATCAAACAATTTATTTCTCCATAAATTCAAACGAGCTCCACTCCACTCGCGGTCAGTTCCATTGGGTAGTGTCCATCTATACGATCCCGTCGGATCTTATTTCGTCTAATTCTCTCCCGGCCCAATGTTTAAACCCAGACCCTCTCCTTAGTTCAACCCCGAAACCTCCTCCACTCATTTACAAAGTCTTCCTCTTTCCCAACCTTCTGCATCCATACATTTCAAACAATCCTTTGTAAAAACTTCACTACTACTGAACGGGGTTCTCTCCTTCCCTAACCATAAGAAGACACCCGCCTTTTCAGCAAATCCACTTTCACGGTTTTAGGCCCTATCCGTTTTGTTTTAATTTTAATCTCTATTTAAATAAAATACTGGGCTTTAGCAAATTTAAAAGGCCCATACCCCATTTGAATCAACCCCAAAAGAAATCCAACCCATTGCCAATTACACAGTAGTCTTCTTCCTCAATTTCTTCCCTCCGCACTCATGTTCTTAGAAGTAACTTCCAGGGCCCAAAACCGATACTTCATCATACCACCGAATCGAACACCAAGGCCGCCAATCTCCTCCCCTTCGCGAGCACAATCCTCTCAACCCTGCAAGGTCATGCTCGAGCCACTCCTCCAGATCGCGGCTTCCAGTTTGTCGCTGAGTTCGAGCAGATAGGTGCGAACCCAAAACTCACTGAAACCCTCAAAGTTTCCCCCATCCGAAACCAAAACCAACCCCAAACCCGAATACCACAACAAAATCATACCTCAATGCTCTAAGAACTTGAAATCGACAACCCTAACTCGTGCTTTCAAAATACAGGGCTACTGTACAATTTCTGAACGACGATAAAGTCCATCGCAACTGATAGGGCTTACCCCAAAACGAAGAAGAACTCACAAGGATTTCGAATCCATATATATTTTGATTAATAGAAATTATAAGAAATTTGTATGATTTTTTCTTGCTCACGTTTTGCATTTTCCTGAAGGAAATGGTGGAGGCATGAATGTCTGTTGACTTATGGGAGGGCTGAAATTAGGTTTAGGGTATGATGGGTATTTATAGAGGTTATAAATATCTAGATATTTTGGTAAATATCTTCTATTATAATATTCGTTTTGCCTTCTAAAAATTCGTGTGATCACATATGATCCCCAAAAATCATGAAAATTGACATGTAGCTACAGCTCGACATTACGGTCCCAACGAAATTGGTTTCGTCGAATTCCGACTTTGTTTGCTCACACAGCGTATTTTTAATCGTCGAAATACTGACTGTTTTTCACTCTAAAAATCCGTACGGCCACACAGTGACTCTAAAAATCACGGAACTTGGTATCTAGCAATAATTTGATGTTGCGGATCCAACAAAATTAGTTTCGTCGAATTCCGACTTCGTCTGCAAAAGTGGCTATTTTTAAAGCTCTAGATGACCTATTTAAATATATAAATATATTTAAATATAATTAAATTAAATATAAATAAATTTATATTATCGTATATATTCACAGTGGAATACCATACAACTCCAGAATAATCCTGTATGGGTTTCTAACTCGATATTCACTTCGGGGTCAACCCGATTTTCGATTTATATTGAAATTCCTTTTTAAAATATAAATAATTCCTTTATAAATTATAAAGGAATTCCACATCGACTTTTCTAAAATTTGATTTGGACGTAAATCAAAATCTACACGACGAAATCTCGATTTTTCTCTTCCACTAGAAAGATATACTCCACCAGCTCCACACGTTTCTTGTTTCATAGAAATCCGGCTTAAAACGAATCCTGTACATTCACTTGAAGTTCGAATCGCCAATTTACGAACTACAGCGCCATTTCAAGTTCGGTTTTAATTATATTATAACTCTATGTTCGAACTGCCGTTTATATAATATATTCGTTATTTAAATTCAATTCCAAGCTGAATTAAATATCACAGATGATCCAATTCACACCATATCTCCATTTCAGCCAATTCCGATTATTTCAGAATTAAATATATTATTTAATTTATTATTTTAAATTAAATATTCACCATAATTTAATTCCACAACCATTAAATTCACCATATCACTATTTATATAATTAAATAAATAAATTATAATACCTCTGCAAATGCGGGTCATTACAGCAGTATTGATGCAACAAGGTCAAGTAGTGGCTTATGCATCAAGGCAATTAAAACCACATGAAACTAGATATGCAACACATGACCCGAACATAGCTGCAGTTGTGTATGCCTTAAAGCTATGGAGAAATTACTTGTTAGGAGCCAAATTTGAGCTCTACATAAACCACAAATCTTTGAAATATTTGTTTTCATAAAAAGACTTGAACATAAGACAACACAGGTGGGTGGAGTTTTTAGCTGCATATGATTTTGATATACTCTATACACCAAGAAAGGCAAATAAAGTAGCTGATGCTTTGAGTAGGCAACATGCTAAAATGAGTTTAATGATGATAGAAGAATTCAAGAATTTAATGTTACTTACTGATTTGGAAATAAAAGAGAATAATGATATGCACATGAAGGTGCAGGATGCACAAGAAAATAGGGGGAGATTAAGTATGGTCACCTTGTAGTCTGATTTAATTCTAAATGTGGGATATATGCAAAATCAAGACCTCATTATTTTAGAGAAGAAAACCTTTCGGAAAGTGGAGAAGAAGTGAAAAACCTGCACATTGATGAGAAAGGATATATGAGGAATAAAAGTAGAATTTGGCTACTTGGAAATTCAGAATTAAAGGAGGAGATACCAAATGAATATCATAGAAGCAAGTACTCCATACATACAGGAAATACCAAGATGTATAAAATTCTTAAGAGGGATTATTCGAGGAAAATGAAAAGTGACGTAGCAAAATTTGCGGCCAAATATGTAATTTGCCAACAGATAAAGGCAGAGATAAAAAACCCTTAGATTTACTTCAACCCTTAAGTATACCTCAATGGAAATGGGAGGATATCTCCATGGATTTTATAGATGGTCTACCAAGATAAAGAGGAGGAAATACTAGTATATGGGTAGTGGTTGATAGGCTAACTAAGGTAGCACATTTCATTCTAGTGAAGTCAGATAGAAATGCAGCAAAGCTAGCTCAAATATTCATGAAGGAGACAGTAAAATTGCATGGTACACCCAAGACTATTATGAGTGATAGAGACACTATCTTCATAACTAAATTTTGGAGAAGTTTTCAGTAAGCTATGAGAAGTGAGCTTTGCATGAGCACAGCTTACCATCCTCAATCAGATGGGTAAACTGAAGTAGGTAACAAGGTGTTAGAGGACTTGTTGAGAGCCTGTATTTTAGATTTTGCGGGTAACTGGGAAGAACACCTTCACTTAACTGAATTTACATACAACAACAGTTATCAAAGCACTATAGGGATCACACCATTTGAAGCTTTATATGACAGGCCATGTTAATCTCCAGTATGTTGGCTTGAAACTACGGAAAAAGCAATTTTAAGCTTTGAATACATAAAGGAAACAAATGAAAAGTTGTATTGATAAGGAAAAGAATGGCAGCTGCACAAGACAAACAAAAGAAATATGCATATAAGAAGAGGAGGCAAGTTGAATACCAGGTGGGGGACTTTGTCTTCATCAAAATTTCACCAATGAAAAAGGTGTTAAGGTTTGGGAAGAAAGGCAAACTGATACCTAGGTATATAGGACCATACAAAATTCTGGAAAAAATTGTTTCTTTGGCTTATAAATTAGAATTACCTGAAGGTATGCAGGGGATACCTTCATGTATCACAATTGAGAAGATGGGTTCATGATAAGCAAGATATTTTGGAACTACCATCACAAGTCCAGATAAATTCTGATTTGGTTTATGAAAAAGAATCAGTGGGAATTTTGTCTAAAGAAGTAAAGAAATTGAGAAATAAAACCTTGAAGTTTGTGAAAGTGCAGTGGAGTATTGATCTAAATGATTGCACATGGGAATTGGAAGAGAAGGTTAGGGTGAATTATCCTAAGCTGTTTGCATATTAAAGGTACCACTATTTTTTTTATTACTTCATAAGTGTATGTCTTATGTTTGATGAGCCAATTTAATTAATTGGATGAATGTGTTTAATCAGGGTTTATAATCTCTGAGTCAAATTGAAAATTTTTGTTCAATTATGAAGAAAATTGTGAGGATACAATTCCCAAAAGGTAGGGAATTTGTAATGACCCAAACTTTTAGTAAAAAATTATTTTAACATGGTTTAAAATGATTACTGAATTTAAATTGGAATTAGTGATGTTTTTGGAATCTGTGTGCATATAAGAGTGTGCATGCGCATGTGTACATCAGGGGACATGCACAAGGCAACATCATAATTCCAGGATATATAATATGATTCATGTATGTGAGTATACATGTATTTCCAATGGCAATTAAAATTAAATCATACGGATTGATTTAGTGCACAATATAAAGGAAGTTTGAAATAATACATATACATGTATATAGCAAAGACAAGTGCACCGAGATTAAATGGTGCATAGCCAGATTTAGAAAAAGGGGGTTTACTATTTTGTCATGACTTGTTATGGAAGGAAAATGGTTTGAAAACAATTTTTTATTTCTGAAAAAGTAATGCGGTTTTAATCCTGAGCATTATAAAGAAAATAAAGCAAAACAATGTGAATACCACTTGCACAAATAGCATGAGCTGATTAAGGGCAAAAATGACTTTGCATAACTTGAAAAACCCTAGGAATCTGATGCTATAAGTAAGGGTGGTCGGGCAAAATTGAACTGCCTAGTGAAAATAAGTAAAGATACATAGAATTTATTTAGAAACAAAGAAGGAAAGCTTGGGGGTGAAGCAAGGGTTCTCCGATTTTTCTTTAGCTTAGAAGATGGAGATTAGGTGAGTATTCTCACTTAAAACAAATGGCATTAAGTCCTGAGATTAAGAGGCAGCCAATACTTTCTATGTTCAATGTATTTTGAATTTAATTCTCTAATCAGTTTATATGATTATATGTGTTTGAATACATTATTGGTTTCGTTTAAAAATAGATAGAGTTTTACAACAAGGGTTCAGCTTTATTTGAAACTATTTAATTTATGATACCCTGAAAACCCTTTTTATGATACTTTGGAAAAACTTTATAATTCTGGATATATATATGCATATATATATATATATATATATGGCACTGATCTATGGCAATCTCTCATAAAAATGCATCTGAGCTGCAATATACTTGTGTATATGTGCTGAGGCTCTATAAAATGGTTAATTTAGAGAGCAATAGGATTTTCTATGTGCTAGTCTCTAATCAAAAATGCAAACATTATTTCTTAGCTAGGTTTTGAAATTCATTTGAAACCAGTTTATGCATAGTGGAAAAATCTCTTAAAAATATTCATAAAAGCCATAGATTAATACCGGATGCATATTCAAACCAGCACATACACCTGTATAGTAGTTATATTCTAAGACAAGGATTTTAACTCATTAAACCCACAAGATAAGTAATTTTCTGGGATATCTATATGTACTGAACGGTTTATATTCTTGCTTGGATGGTTTATATTCATGCCTCAATGTTTGATTTGATTGTTTAGGTGATTTCTATGAAATCCATGGCATTACGAAGTGATTCTAGCTATGCTAGTTTACCATATTTGGGTAAATAGTCACTGGAAAATAAAAAGGAAAGAGTTAGCAATTTGACTAAGGTATTTCTGGTCAAGATGCTGTGGAATGGCTTGCACTTGAGTTGTAAGTTTGATACATGGCCTGATTTTGTTCCTGATATCTTTGTGTAGTAGTGTGAATTATAACTACAATGTGTCCCAGTGATTCACTTATACAGGTGAGACCAGGGTATTTAAACAAATTGATATGCTAGGAAATAAATACAAGGAACTTGAGTTTTCAGGAAGATTTCCTAGGGAATTTAAGGATACAAATCACAATATTTTAGGATGGATTTACTTGTTATACACATATGTATGATTGATTTGTATGTATTAGCTTGAATACTAATGGTAAATATTGTATAAATCAGTGAAAGTGCATTTGCATAAGATTATTAATTAATTTTACAAGGAGTATGCCTTTTTTAAAAAAATATGATTCCTGCATAGACTTTATCTTAATTTTTATTAATCAGTTGTTAATTGAGATGCTCATACCAGACACATTAGTCTGACCTTGTTTGCTCATGGCAAATGGGGTGTCTCATTATATTGTGAGGCAGCCTCTAATGCTTTTTCAGGAAATGATGGAGCTAAGTAAGATCTGGGTTAGGGGTTTGGCTTGTTTACATGGATATTAGGATGCTTAAGCAGAAAATAAAATCTTTGAATTATTGCATCTACATGAATCCCTGAGAATAGCTTTATGAATCAGTTTATAAATATTAAGCTGGATCCTGAAAAATTATGTTTAGATGATTGGAAAATTAAGTGCAGTGCGATATGTTAATGACTGAGCTAAAGAGTATTTTATGTGACCATTTTGCAAACTATAATTGAGAGAATATATGTTTGAATTATGAAAGTTACTAAAATTATTTGTATTAGTCAATCAGGAGTCATTTTAGAAAAGTAATATGTACATGTACAAGTTTCTATGCTGGTTTAGTGGAGTATTCTTTCAGAAAACTCAAATACATAAGTGGTGCACATGGGCACACTTGGCTCAGCTCATATCAGAGGACATTTAGCCATGGGTGCAATGTTGACCCATGCATCAAGGATCAGAATAGTAAACATGCACATGTTACACACACTGTTTCAAAAGTATCATTTATGCATGCATAAGGTTATCAGTTTTGATAACCTCATTTCAAAAAGTATCATTTATAAATGCATAAGAGTATCATTTTTGATAGCACTATTTTGAAAGGATCATTTTTGTATGCACAAGAATATCACTTTAGTAAGAACCATTTTTGCTAGTATCATTTCTGTGTGCATAAAAGTATCAATTTCTGAAAATATCATTTTTGCAGTTTCAAGAATATCAATTTTATTGGTAACCAAGGAAGTATCATTTTTGCATGTACAAGAGTATCATTTTTAGCCATATGTTACAAAAGTATCACTTTTGTAGGCATAAATGTATCAGTTTTAAAACTATATTTAACAATGATCTATAATGAGGTCAATGGATCTCTTGCTTTCTTTCTACTTTGATTTAAAGCTAGAGGGATATATATATATATATATATATATATATCTTCATATATATATATATATCAAAATATTTTCTATATGAACTATATTTTTATATTGGTAAAATTTTGGATCCTGGATTTTTGTTTAGGATTGAATGGCTCTGGCTTATAACTTTAAAATTAGATAACCATTTATATGTTTGTATACAACAGTGAAAAAAACATACAAAAATTCTAGTTAAAAGTAGGGTCATTTCTCGTCGTTGTTGGTCGTGGCTTTGTGGGTCTTAAGGAAAGTGGTTGCGGTGGTTCGAATAAGTGTAGCACGGTGGTTCAGTTTGGCCTGTGGCAGTCATGTTTTGGAGATAAACGGAGCTCGGGTTCTCCGTGTTTTCATGGTGCATGTGTGGTCGTAGGCGATGACTCTAGTGGCGGGCGAAGAGTTTGGGATTAGAATGTTGGAGAATGGAGTTTTGATGACAACAACCTTATTTCAATTATCATTGATTATAAAATATATACTAACACTTTTTGTATAGAATATACACACACACAAACACACACATATGCAGGAATTATGTACAGGAAATACTACTGAAGACTGTACAGTTTTAAAGATGATAGAGATTCAAAGATCAGAGGAATTTCAAGACTCATGAGTATTCAAGATTTCAAGAATTCAAGATTTTAAGATTAATATAGTTATAAAGTCTAGATTGTGTAAGACTCTAAATAGCACTCCAGGTTCAAATTCAAATTCAAATTTTCAAATTCAAATTTTCAATTCTATCCTCAATCCTCTCTATTTTATTTTCTAATCTTTTCTATTTTGTTTCCTTTCTTATTATTCTTTGTTCTTCAAACTTAAATTTTATATATTTGTATTCTTATACTTTATATATTTATACAGTTTAAAACCATATAATTATATACATATATACATATATATATATATATATATTTATATAGTTTAAATTTATGTTTTCATATGTTTTTCTACTATATAATATTAATTTACAACACTAGATTTTTACTAAAGAATTTCCAAAATTATTTTTATATCAAAACATTTGAAAAATGCTTTAAAATTCAAAAATACACTAAGTATGTTGACATACCAAAAACACTATGTCGACATATAATTGTCACTTTTTCAATTTTGGAAGGATGTGTCTTTTCACTATTTGAAACGTTTCAAAAACGTTGCAACCTTTCACACTCTATAAAAAGGGGATAAAACCGAATTTTTAAACATATCTTCTTCTCCATTTTCATCCTCTTTCATTATATAATCATTCTTAATCATTTTTATGATTTCTATACTTATACTCTGCCGAATTCAATTATGTTTTGATCAAACTTCTTCTCTCTACACTCTCTTCTCATCTCTCGCTGAATCAAGTGCTATTGAATAGTTCTAGGGAAATTTGTAATTGTTTGGTTTGAGTAAACGTTGTTTTGGATGAGTCAAAGAGGAATCGTTGTGTCCCTTATAGTCGTGAAATCAAGGAAGTAGGAATCGCTGTTTCCTTGTAGCCGAGAAAACAAGGAAGTAGTAATCGGTGGTATCCCTTGTAGCCGTGAAATCAAGGAGGTTGTACTTGACTATTGGAAATAGTAATAAAAATCTGTGCAATCCAGCGTTGTGCGGGACTAAACGTAGGAGCAATCTGAACCAGTATAAAATCCGGTGTGTTCTTTCCTTTCCAGCATTTTAATTCTGTATATTTTGCATTTGTGTTTGAATCTTGGTCTGCGATTGTATTTGTGGTGTTTGAATTCATTTTGTTATTCACATAAGTTTTAGATTTTGTTTAAATTCTCACAAACACTATCCACCCCCTCTAGTCTTTGTTTTTCCTTAATGATCCATTCTGCATTCCCTAACAATTGGTATCAAAGCACGGTTTTTCAAAAAGTTCATAATCTAATTCTTGAAATATTGGTAAAATGGCAAATTTTGGAATCTCTAATAATACTAGTGTCAATTTATGCGTTGCATCAATGTTGAAAGAGTCTGCATATAATAATGTTAAAGAAGCATGTGATCTTCTAAAATATTGTTTAATTCAGAAATGGATGAGATCTATGACTTTTGAAAATTCAAAAGTTGAAAAGATGGGTAAAGTGTCTATTAGCAATTTAATGTAACAACCCGGAAAATCAGAACCAATTTAAACTTTATACTTTAATTATTTTAATGAATTTTGAATATTTAAAATGATTTATTTTGACTTATAACGATTTAAAATTTATTTAAATCGAAGTTAGAATGTATATATTTATTTTTATTATATAACGAGCCTGAAATGGCGCGGCAGTATGGAAATTTGATTTTGAACTTTGACTGAATGTACATGATTCAAAATAAATCGGATTTCAGTAAAACCAAAAGTATTTAAATCTATTTAATTATATCTTTCTAATGGATGTGAAAATTGAAATTTCATAGCGGGAATAAAAAGTTATGGCCAGTTAAATATTCAGAATAGTCGCTATGGAATATAATATAAATACAGCCCTTAAAAATAGTCATTTTGCAAACGACCTCCATTTTTGACGAAGCCACCTTGGTTGGATCCGGAGTGTCAAATTATTGCAAGATTCCAATTTTCATTATTTTTGGATTTAATATGTGAGCGTGGCAAAAGAAAACACGTTTGGTAATTTCAGTGAGAATTGGATCGACCAGGAAATGACCATTTTTCTAGCGGTCTCCAAATTCGACGAAATTATTTTTTTGGGATCGTATCATCAAAACATAGCTAGATTTATTTTTCAGGAATTTTTAGAATTAGTATGTGGCCCCGGTAAATTAAAATGTACGATCAAATTTAATAATTAAATGTTTTATATTTTAATTAAAGAAAAACAGACTGAAACAGTCGAGTGGGCTTACGAAACATAGTCCATTGTGTCCAGAATGGGGGTACTTAGCTGGAGGCGACACTCATTGGGTTTGATTTGGAGTTCAGATAAGAAAACCCTATTTTTGGATTTAAAGGAATTAAAAATTAAAATATATATATACACGGGCCAATCAGAATTCATCGTTATTTTTGAAAAACCCGTAACCTCTATACATCGATGGCGGTTATTATTCAGAATTTCCTACTCAAACAACTCGCGATCTACTCAATAAAATTCGACGATCCTTTGGGAATTTTGTAGAGAACTTCCACCTCTTCAAATAAATACCGATTGCACCCTCCATCGTTCATCTTATCACGAGATCCAGCGCCTCGAAGCAGCTGTGTTCAACCCGCCGCCGTGAATGCCTGGAGCAGTTGAAGAGGGCACCACCTCCAGCACAGGTGCGCCTCTCCACCCTAGACAACGTGGTGTTGTTCGATCGGCTTCACGCTACACTGATTTGGAGATAAACCCAACCCTAGTTTTGAATAGGTTTTGAAAACCGCTATTGTGTTCAGAAAGAAGAAAGTAAATATAATTTAAATAATTACAACACTTAACCGTTGCGAATTCATTTTTGTTTATAAAATTCGTATCTTTGTCATACGATAACGAAACTCGATGAAACAGGAGACATTGCACTTGTGGCATCGTACACGACATTCCAGAGAAGTCCAGAGAATTTTTGGACTTTTCTACAATTTTAGAAGGAATAAAAAAACAATGTGAGATTTCTGAATTGAAAAATAATTGAACAAAATTATATTAGGTTGCAGACGGAGTTTAGTAACTCCCGACACTGTCGTCCACAGACCATGGATGACTTATTTGTATTGTGGTGTGAAATTGATTGCTATTGTGTGTGATTGATTGTGGTTGAAACAAAATTAGTTGTGATTGTGGAAAATTCATAGTGTTGTGAAAATGAATTGTATTATGAAAATAAAACCCTTGTATTGCCGCGAGGCCTAGGATAGCAGAGGAGCCGTACTAGGGACAGTGCCGCTTTTAATTACCCTGCCGTTATAATGCCGAATTTTTTTGAAATATTCATGTGTTGTAAAATATTCATATATGAAATGAAAATTGTTTAAACAATAAAAATTCACATTCTTATTGAATGTAGAAATATAGAAAAATGATCATTATTTGAAATAGAAAAGTTATATAATAAAAATTCACTTTTTTATTGAATGTAGAAATATAGAAAAATGATAATTATTTGAAATAGAAAAGTTATACAATAAAAATTCACATTTTTATTGAATGTAGAAATATAGAAAAATGATCATTATTTGAAATAGAAAAGTTATACAATAAAAAAATTACATTTTTATTGAATGTAGAAAATATGTAAAATGATCATTGTTTGAACTAAAACTGTGTTAACAATAAAAATCACATTTTTTATTGTATGTGCAAAATATGTAAAATGTTCATGTTTTGAAATAGAATTGTTTAAACAATAAAAATTATATTTTTATTGTATGTATAAAATATGAAATATGATCATAGTAGAAAATAAAAACATGTTAAAAATAAAAATTACATTTTTATTTTGTATGTAGGAAGATTAAATATGATCATAGTAGAAAATAAAAATGTGTTAACAATAAAAATTTCATTTTTGTTGTGTATATAGAAATATGAAAAAATGACCATCTTATGAAATGAAAATAAGTTAACATTAAAATTTACATTTTTAATGTGAAAATGAATCATTAAAAAAGATTCATTGTTTGATAAAATGTGTTAACATTAAAATTTACATTTTTAATGTGAAAATGAATCATTGAAAAAGATTCATTATTTTGATAAAATATGTTAACATTAAAAATTACATTTTTAATGTAAGAATGATTCTTTATAAAAAATATTCATTGTTTGATAAAAAAGGTTGTAACATAAAAATTATATTTTTATGTAAGAATGATTCTTTATAAAAAAGATTCAAGTTGATAAAAATGTTGTAACATTAGAAATTACATTTTTTAATACAAGAATGATTCATTAAAAAGAATCATTGGTTAAATATATTTTGTTAGATTAAAACATTATTTGTTAACCTGTTAGCAAAGTGAAAAGGAATCAATTGTTAAACATTATTCATTGATATGTTAGCAAAGATAGAAAATGTTCATTGTTAAACATGCAGTGATTCATTAAAATAATGTTAATTACATGTTAGAGAATAAATGGTATTGAAATCGTCGAACGAAATATATATATATATATATATATATATATATATATATATATATATATATATAAATTAAAATAAAACGAATCGCGCGCGCTAGTTCGCGATTTGAAATCGTAACTTTAAACGATTATACCGAGAGATCCGACCGTCGCATTTTCCCAAAACTGGAACCGTTGGGTTCACTTTGGAAAGATCTTTCCAACGGTATAAAATTGCTAAGTTCCAACGGTTATATTTTGAGAAATGTGTAATTCAAATTTTAGTAAAAACAACACCAGGGCCGCATAATGACCTGAAGCGTCGTTTAATTTAAGGAGCTATTTTTATATTAATAAAAATAGCGATAAATCGTTATAAAATATTATAAATGATATGGAATGAAAAGAATTGATTTGAATTATATATATATATATATATTCACGAATTATTTGAAAAGGCCGAGTTAAATCTTATTTCAAATAATTATACGACGATTAGAAGTCGAAGATACTGAAGGCGGTGGTTGAAGACCGGCAATCCTCACATCGAATGGACAACTACTGATGCCTTTGACTGGAGTTGCTACCTTGAAAGGGTTACAATGGTAGTTGTCTGAACGTACATGTTGATTGTCCGAATATGGGAGAGCCTCTCTTCCGTATTGGACATATGCGATGAGGAATAAGGTGTCTCCGGTTTCGTTCAAACCTAGAACGGACTTGTAAATGGATGTGTGTCTGACATTGGATTTTACTTTGTGCTGATTGATTTCTATTAAATATATATCTGCTTGGTGGCAGAGAATTTATTCTGTTGCTTAACACCCTTCTCTTAGACGTACGAGCTCAGAGGTTATATATCGATAGACATCAGTCGCATGGCGTGAATTGTCAGTGTGGCATGCCAAGATGCAAATGATCAAGGCTTTTGTTTAAAAGAAGAGTCTTGTGGTTGATGATCAAAGCACAACTTTAATTAGCATAGCTTTATGTATAGTGTTTATTCGCGAGCCTCACACCCCTGTATGAACCAGAAACGGGAGAGGACTGCAGGGAGGACATGCGTTTCTTTCTAGCTGGGAGTGGTGTCATGGTATAGTGCCCAGACATTTTTACTTATGTGGATGATGGAATGAGGCACCTCGGATTTGAGTCCTTAGTGGATCTAAATTTACTACCCATAGGGTAGGGAAACGTATTGTTCAGTAATTACTAATCCACTAAAGTATTTGCGGACCGGCCCTGAAGAACCAAGGCTCACTCGAGCTCTAAGCCTGAGACATGGTAGGCTAGATTGTCTCGAATTCGGTAAGGACGGTCCCTTGCCTTGGTTCAAGATGGAAATCCAACTTCCAATATGACATCATGCTATTTTGGTTGTAAACATATATGGAGACATAGTAGGATGGGGTACTATGCCGTCTATGATTGATACATCATGATTGAAATTGTTTTTGAAACATATAGACACTAATAATAATATCAAATTTGATTTATACGTATCAAGCATATTTTGGCCATTATAAGGTAAAACCCTATCCTCCGGTTTGCGTTGCATTGTGTGATGGGACTTGAGTCCTATAATGGTTTCATTTTTTTAAAGAGCATTGCGTTGTTTAATGATTTATTTTATCTATGCACTGGCAATCCAATGGAGTAAACCTGTTCCGCGTTAGCGGCGTGGTTCTGTGATTATCCTTATTTATAAATATGTTAAGTAAGATTTCTCATACCAGTCCCATGACTGACTCGTTGTTTGTTTCACTTTGCAAACTCGGGTGCCCTTATTTTCCACACAGGCATCCATGTATTCAGGTTTAGCAGACTCATTCTGGATAGCTATGGAGCTGAAGATGGATTCTATTATTTCTATTATGTTGTTCGGACCTCATTCAGTATATTATGTTTGATTCCACTGCAGACATTTTATATTAAGTTGAAACTGTATTCTGAACTAAGTATTATCCCGTTATGCTGTGTAACTCTGATGTTGATATATTATTTCCAGTGTAACTTTGATGTACTTTATCTAGTGTAATTCTATGATTTTGTTCTGATGTTATTGTTTGTGTGTTATATTCCAATGATTATCCTTGCTTCCGTGGCATGGGGGTTTGGGGTTATCACAGTTGGTACCAGAGCTTTGTTAATCTTAGCTCTGGAATATAACATGTTAACGAACTCGTTAGAAATAGAATCAACAATATTCTAAGAAGAATGAATCATTATAGACAGGATTACTAACATCCTAGAATGAGCATAGCAGAATAAAATACACCCCCATAGATGCATTTATACTTAAATATATGTCTCTATGCTTTACAATATCATTTCTGCTGTCCTTACTCTTTGTCTGCTATTTGCAGACATAATAGAAAATCAGTGGTAGAAGCAGAAGAAGTAATTCTATAGTTCAACAATCTAATTAGCCAATCGTGCTCCCATAGCTAGAACCAGATCTAGAAACTCTAGTAAAGAAGTACCGAAATCTGGGTGGAGTACCATTTTTGGGCAAAGAGTCTGTTATTGAAACACAATCATGGATGCGTTCTTCTGAGAGAATTTTTGAAGGCTTAAAGATGAGAGATGATCATAAAAGATTAATAACATCTTGGGCACTCAAAGACGAAGATTTAGTCTGGTGGGAAACCGTTACTAAGCATAATCTAGAAGGAAATTTTACCTGGGATAGATTTAAAGAAATTTTCACAGAAAAATTTATTCCTCCAGAAGCAACTGAGCGGCTATATGATGAGCTTTACAATCTGAAACAAGGAGATATGACCATCCAGGAGTATAGAACAAATTCAATGAACTTTCCCACTTTGCCCCAGAATTAATTCAAGATCCTATAAGGAAGAATCTAAGATTTATTAACGGACTTCAAAGAAAATACGAAAGTAGAGTAATTGCTCATGTGAATCTTCCTTTTTCTAAGATGATACAAATGGCTTATCGCTATGAGGATCTTAATAAGCAAGGTGTTTTGGAAGATGAAGAGGAAGGCAGATCTAGTAGTAAAAGGAAATTTGAAACTGATAGTCCAGAGGAAAGTACGAAGCCTGAGGCAAGTACAAAGCCAGAGGTCAGTAAGAGGCCTAAGGCAAATCAGAAAAAGGTAAAGACAGTCATATGTCTCAAGTGTAATAAGCAAGGGCATTCGATAAGGAACTGTAAATCTTTGGAGAAACAAAAGAATGTTGGATCTAAATCTAATAAAAAGTCTTAAGAGAGTAGAGAATGCAATAAATGCCATCAGACGGGTCATCTTGCAAAGTGTTGTCAACTATCAAAGAAGGCTGAAGTACACATGTAAATGAAGTAGCAGAAAATCCAGTACCCTCAACTAATAGAGAAAGACCAAATGTTTTGGAAGGCACTCTTACTATCAACAAAATTCTAGTTACAGTATTATTTGACACTAGAGCATCACGAAGTTTCATTTCAAGTAACACAGTTAAAAAGTGAAAGTTAACCGTAAAGAATCTAAAAGAATCGATTAGTGTTCATAATCAGATAGGGGGTTCTCTTATTCTCCGTTTATATTGTAAATTGTCCGTCTCCTACTCTTGCTATCGGTTTTTGTAACGACACTGATTTTGCCCGGACCTAATCGATCGCTAAATCGACCAACACCGTTCGAATCCTGCATACTCTAACTCTGGGCATACAACACTTCAGAACAAAAAACATAAGACTTTTATAAACACCATAATAATGCTACATCAGAGTACAGAATATATCGGAGTACATCGATAAATAATACTGCAGCAGAAGATTAATTTACAATAAATTTAATACAACGCAGCGGAAGACTATCATTGCTCTGGACACAGCTTTAAGCTTCAATCCAGAATCCTGCTCGATAAATAAATATTTGCAAAACAAGCTACTCGATTGCCCGTGTGGAAAATATGGACACCCGAGTTTGCAAGTGAAACAAACTACGAGTCAGTCATGGTACTGGTATGAGAAATCTTACTTAACTTATCTAATAATAAGGCTAATCACAGAACCACGCGGATAACGCAGAACGAGTTTACTCCATTGGATTGACAATGCATAAATTAAATAAATCTTTATTCAAAGCAACGCAATGCTTTTTAGAAAATGAAATCATTATAAGACTCAAGTCCTATCACATAATGCAAAGCAAACCGGAGAATAGATTTTTACCTTATAGTGATCAAACATGATTGATATGTATAAAACACTATTTAACATTATTAATATTGTCTAATCAGTTTTAAAATACTTTCAAAAATAATTGTTTCAATCCTAGACAGCATAATACCCCATCCTACTATGTCGCCATATATAGGTTTACAACCAAAACCGTAATGTCGCATTGGAGATTGGGTTTCCATCATGAGTCGAGGCTAGGGATGACTCCTCGCCGATTTGAGACACTCTAGCAAATGTCTTTGGATTCCCCCCGGTGAACCCTTGGATGCGGTAGGGCCGGTCCACAAATATATCTTAGTGGATTGGCAATTCCTGAACACACGTTTCCCGGTCCTATTGTACCTATCAATTAGCCACTATCGACCAATATATCCGAGGCGCCTCATAAAATCCATCATCCACATAAGTAAAAATGCCTGGGCCCAATACATAACACCACTTCTAGCTAGAAAGAAACGCATGCACTCCCTACTGTCCTCATCCCTTTTTTACTCATACCGGGGTTTGAGGCTCGCGAAGTTACACTATACACAAAGCAATGTTGAAATAAATGGTGCTTTCATCATCAACCACAAGGCTCTGCTTTTCAACAAAATCCTTGATCATTTGCATCTTGGCATGCCACAATAACAATTCATGCCATGCGATCGATAACTATCAATATATAACCTCTGAGCTCATGCATCTCAGAGAAGGGCGTTAAGCAAGAGAACGAAGTCTCCATCACCAAATATATATATATATTAAATACAAATCAATTTACATGGAATGAAATCCAATGTCAGACACACATCCATTTATAAGTCCGTTCTGGGTCTGAACGAAACCGGAGACACCTCATTCCTCGTCCCATATGTCCAATACGGAAGAGAGATGCTTACTTATCCGGAAAATCAACAAGTACTTCGGACAACTACCACTTTAACCCTTTACTGGGATCTACCTAGTGCCAGGCATCAGTAGTCGTCCATTCGATGTGAAGATCGCCGGTCTTCCATCACCGTCTTCAATATCTTGATTTAAACCGTCGTATAATTATTTGAAATGAGATTGAGCTCGGTCATTTCAAATAATTCTCACATATATATAATTAAAATCATTTCATATCGTTAATATTAATTTATAACAATTTATCACTATTTTTATTTATATAAAAATAGCTCAATTTAATTTAACGACGCTTCGGGTCAATAGCCGGCCCTGGCGCTGTTTTTAGCCAAATTTGATTTACACATTCCTCGAAATCTACCAGTTGGATTTTAACAAATTTAATATTGTTGGAAAGATCTTCCCAAAGAGGATCTAACGGTTTCAGTTTTGGGAAAATCCGACGGTCGGATCTTTTGGTATAATCGTTTAAAGTTACGATTCCGAAACGCGAACTACCGCGCGCGATTCATTTAATTTTAATTTTTATATATATACATAATTATATATAAATATAAATCATTTTACGATTCTACTAACGTGTTTAACACGCCAAATAAAAGAATGTTTTATTTGCATAACATCTCTGCATATTTATAATGTCAAATACAATTGTGTTTTATTTACATACAATTCTTCAAGTCTAATGTGAAATAAAAATGTAACTTATTTACATTACATTTTCTACATGTTTAATGCCAAATAAAAATGTAATTTATTTACATTACATTTTCTACATGTCTAATGTCAAATAAAAATGTAATTTATTTACATGACAATGTTGCTAATGACAAATAAAAAGATAACTTTTATCATTTTTATTTGTATGCAATTTCTATTTGTAACTTCAACAAATAAAAAGAAATGTTATTATTTGTATATAATTTCAATGTAAACAAAAATGTCATTTTTGTTTTAACGCAAATCTATTTAACGAAAATGTTATTTTTTGTTTTAACACAAATCTATTTAACAAAAATGTTATTTTTGTTTTAACACAAATCTATTTAACAAAAATGTTATTTTTTGTTTAACATAAATCTATTTAACAAAAATATTATTTTTTGTTTTAATACAAATCTATTTAACAAAAATGTTATTTTTGTTTTGACTATTTCATTTCAACAAGAAAATGATATTTTTGTTTCAACTATTTTATTTCAACAAAAATAATTCATTTTGTTTCAACTATTTTATTTCAACAAAAACGCCATTTTGGTTTCAACTATTTTATTTCAACAAAAATGATAATTTTTGTTTTCAACTTTTTTATTTCAACAAAAACGATAATTTTTGTTTTCAAGTATTTTATTTCAACAAAAATGTCAATTTTTGTTTCAACTATTTTATTTCAACAAAAATTTTAAACATAATTTTTGTTTCAACTATTTTATTTCAACAAAAATGATAATTTTTTTCAACTATTTTATTTCAACAAAAATAATAATTTTTTTTCAACTATTTTATTTCAACAAAATGATAGTTTTTTGTTTCAACTATTTTATTTCAACAAAAATGATAATTTTTGTTTCAACCATTTATTTCAACAAAAATGATAATTTTTGTTTCAACTATTTTATTTGAACAAAAATAATCTATCCAATCCACATATCAACATAACAACATCATCAACCCAAATCAAATCACGTATAACAACAAATTGAATTTAACAGCGGATTTGTACTAACACAATCATAATTAATTAATTATAATTAAAAAAATAGAATCCTCACATCGATTTTACTCCATTTATAATTGTAGAAAGCTCCAAATCTGTTCTAGTCAACTCCGTGTTGTAGATCTCATTTTTCTCATTCCAACGCAACTGAAATTTCTGAGTTTCGATTTTATACGAACAAGTTATGGTCTTATAAACATTAATTACATAAATAATTTAATTTAAAATCATTAACCTTTAATCATTTTTCCTAATTAACAATTAATCCACTTCCTCATGTTTCTCCTTCGTCATCGTTCCAGTACAAAGACGAACCCATGCTAATTTCTTCAATTGCTGGCGCACCTCCCCATGCACCGCTGACCCTCGATCTAACCCTCTCACCTCGAAGCCCTTTGAAACTCGTGGCTCTCAGTCCTCGAGAATAGCCTGCAAACACAGCCCCTTTATGGCTCGAGAACTTAAAATCTATGCAGTAAAAACCCATAATTACCGAATGATGTTAAAGCTCTCGGAAAATGCTTTGATTTTTGTTTTATAATGGGGATTTAATTCTTAGTGGATTAGAAATAATTAACGAAATAAAATAGAATAAATCGGCCACTGGTGAAGAAAGAGGCGGCTTTTAAAATGAAATTAGGGTTTTAATATTTAGGGTTATTTATAATATAATATTATTAAATTCATTAATTCACAAAATAGCCCGTTAATTCCAACTGACTCCAAATCCAACCCAGCAAATGTCTCCTCCAGCCAAATACCCTTATTTCGGACCCGATGGGCTAGGTCTCATCAGCCCATTTGATTGTTTCAGCCCACTTTTCTTTAAATTAAAATAAAAAACATTTAAATATTTAATTTGATTGTACATTTTAATATACCGGAGCGACATACTGACTCCAAAAATTCCCAAAAAATAAATCTAGCAATGTTTTGATGATACGGTCCTAACAAAATTAATTTCAACGAATTTGGAGACCGTTTGAAAAATGGTCATTTTTTGGTCGATCCAATTTGACTGAAATTGACAAAACACGTTTTCTTTTGCCACGCTCACATATTAATTCCAAAAATTATGGAATTTGGAATCTTTCAATAATTTGATATTCCAGATCCGAAAAAAGTGGTTTCATCGAAAATGGAGGTTGTTTGCAAAATGGATATTTATTATTTTAAAATATATGTATAAATTCCATAGTGACTATTTCAAACTTTAAGCTAGACATAAATTTTTATTCCCGCTATGAAATTTCAATTTTTCACATCCGTTGGAAAGATATTTTTAAATAGATTTAAATATTTCTAGTTTTACTAAAATCCAATTTAATACGAATCCTGTACATTCATTTGAAATTTGAAATCGAATTTTCAAACTACAGCGCCATTTCAAGCTAATTATATATTAAAAATAATTTATTCTTTCTAACTTCGATTAAAATAAATTTTGGTAGTTATTATTTAAAACAAATCATTTTAAATATTTAAAATCCATTAAAATTTCTATAAAAATTTCAAATTGGTTTCAAAATTCTGGGTTGTTACAATCTGCCCCAGTTAAAATCTTTTTTCCTCGAAAAGGAACAGAGCTGAAAGTTGTTTAACTAACCAACTCAATTTTCATTCTTTTATTGATTTCAATAATTTTATCAGTTGATTAACCTTTCAAATATATATAACCTTTATATATTAAAAATCATCTTTTCTAAGATAGGATTATATATATAATCACAAATAGGTTAATTATGAACTTGTCACTCCCAACTCATTCTAGGGCATTTCTAACCCTATCTCTAACAAGGTTTTTCCTTATTCTAGGATACTACTGATCTTATCTCTAATGAGTATTCTTTTGTAGGATATTTCTAATCCTACCTCTGATGAGTCTTTTGTTCAGTTCTAACGAGTTGTACCCCAAAGATTTGAATTAACCAAAGCTCTGATACCAGCTGTAACGACATAGATTTGCCTAGACCTAATCGATCGCTAAACCGACCAAGACCGTTCGAATCCCACATACGCTAACTCTGGGCATACAACACATCAGAACAAATAACATAAGACTTTTATAAACATCATAATAATGTTACATCAGAGCACATAATATATCAGAGTACATTGATAAATAATACTACAGCGGAAGATTAATTTACAATAAATTTAATACAATTCAGCGGAAGACTATCATTGCTCTGGGCATAGCTTTAAGCTTCAATCCAGAATCCTGCTCGATAAATAAATATCTGCAAAACAAGCTACTTGATTGCCATTGTAGAAAGTATGGGCATCCGAGTTTGCAAGTGAAACAAACTATGAGTCATTCATGGGACTGGTATGAGAAATCGTACCTAACTTATCTAATAATAAGGCTAATCATAGGACCATGCCGCTAACGCGGAACGGGTTTACTCCATTGGATTGCAAGTGCATAAATTAAATAAATCTTTATTCAAAACAACGCAATGCTTTTTAGAAAATGAAATCATTATAAGACTCAAGTCCCATCACACAATGCAATGCAAACCGAAGGATAGAGTTTTACGTTATAATGATCAAACATGCTTGATACGTATAAAACAATATTTAATATTATTATTAGTTTCTAATCAGTTTTAAAATATTTTAAAAATAAATTTATCAATCCTAGACGGCATAGTACCACATCCTACTATGTCGCCACATATAGGTTTACAATCAAAACCGTAATGTCGCATTGGAGATTGGGTTTCCATCATGAGTCGAGGCTTGGGATGGCTCCTCACCGATTCGAGACACTCTACCAAATGTCTCAGGATTCCCCGCAGTGAACCCTTGGATGCAGTAGGGCCAGTCCACATATATACCTTAGTGGATTGGCAATTCCTGAACACATGTTTCCCGGTCCTATTGGACCTATTAGTTGGCCATTATCGACCAATATATCCAAGGCTCCTCATAAAATCCATCATCCACATAAGTAAAAATGTCTGGGCTACATACCATGACACCACTTCTAGCTAGAAAGAAATGCATGCACTCCCTACAATCCTTATCCCGTTTTTGACTCATACCGGGGTGTGAGGCTCGCGAAGTTACGCTATACACAAAGCTATGCTGAAATAAGTTGTGCTTAGACCATCAATCAAAAGGCTTTGCTTTCCAACAAAAGCCTTGATCATTTGCATCTTGGCATGCCACATTGACAATCCACGCCATGCGATCGATAACTATCAATATATAACCTCTGAGCTCGTCCGTCTCAGAGAAGGGTGTTAAGCAAGAGAATAAATTATCTGCCACCAAATAGATATATGTTAAATAGAAATCAATCTACATGGAATGAAATCCAATGTCAGACACACATCCATTTACAAGTCTGTTCTGGGTCTGAACGAAATCGGAAATACCTTATTCCTTGTCCCGTTTATCCAATATGGAAGAGAGATGCTCGCTTATCCAGACAATCAACAAGTACGTCCGGACAACTACCACTTTAACCCTTTACTGGGAGCTACCCAATGTCGGGCATCAATAGTCGTCCATTCGATGTGAAGATCGCTGGTCTTCCATCACCGTCTTCAATATCTTGATTTAAATCGTCGTATAATTATTTGAAATGAGACTAAACACGGTCTTTTCAAATAATTCTCACATATATATAATTTAAATCATTTCATATCATTATTATTTTATAACAATTTATCGCTATTTTTATTTATATAAAAATAGCTCAATTTAATTTAACGACGCTTCGGGTCAATAGGCGATCGTGGCACTGTTTTTACCCAAATTTGATTTACTCATTTCTAGAAATCTAACTGTTGGATTTTAAAAAATTTATATTGTTGGAAATATCTTCCCAAAGCGGATCTAATGGTTTCAGTTTTGGGAAAATTAGATGGTCGGATCTTTCGATATAATCGTTTAAAGTTACGATTTCGAAACGCAAACTACCGCGGGTGATTCGTTCAATTTTAATATATATTTACATATATATAGTTATATATAAATATAAATCATCCGGCAATTCCACTAGCGTGTTTAACATGCCAAATATGTAATAACTCGGAAATCTGAGCCAATTTAAAATTTTTATTTTGGCAATTTTAGAGAATTTTGAATATTTAAAATGAATTATTTTTAAATAATTACGACGAGAAGTTTATTTTGAATAGAATTAGAACGTATATATTTATTTGAATCGACGTTAGAATATAAATATTTATTTCAAATTACAAAAGGAATTGAAAATGGCGCGGTAGCTCGAAAATTCAATTTCAAAGTTCAAATGAAGGTACAAGATTCAAAATAAACTGGATTTTATCAAAATGAAAAATATTAGAATCTATTTGAGAATATCTTTCCAACGAATCCGAAAAACTGAAATTTCATAGCTTGAATTAAAATTTATGCCCAATTGAAAATTCAGAATAGTCGCTATGGAATTTTGGGCCCTTAAAAATGGAAATTTTGCAAACGACCTCGGTTTTCGACGAGACCACTTTTGTTGGATTCAGGATGTCAAGTTATTGCTAGGTTTCAAAAGTCATAATTTTCTGAAGCAATATGTGAGCGTGGCGAAAGAAAATGTGTTTTGACCAGTTTTCAATTTCGATCGACCAGAAAATGGTCATTTCTCAAACTATCTCAGAATTTGACGAAATTAGTTTTGTTAGGACCGAATCGTCAATACGAAGCTAGAAAATATTTTTTGGGAATTTTTAGAGTCCGTTTGTAGCCCCAGTAAATTGAAATGAGTTCAAATTCAATATATAGATTTATATTTTGATTTTGATGGAAACTGATCGTAATGATTGAATCAGCTTACGATACATATTCCATTGTGTTTAGAAGGGGGGTAATTAGCTAGAGGCGATAGTCGGTGGGTCTCGTTTAGAGGTCGAAATAAAAGTTTCTTTTTCGGATTTTAAAGGAATAATATATATATATATATATTTATTTAAAGAACACCCCCTCCTTTCTTTCCTTGGAAGTCAATCCTCCCCCCTTCCAATATTCAGATTGAACGAATAATTTCAAAAAGAAAAAAAAAACCAAAAACCTTCTGTCGCACCCCGCTCCCTCGCCAGCGCCGCCCTACCCGACACCGCTGCCGGCCTCGCTCGAACCCCCTCCGCCCCTCTTATTCTTCCCCGAGCCCCAAACCCTCGAACCAACCCAGAAAGGCGCGCCTTAGGCCCTTGAAACCCCACATCGCGAGGCCGCCGCCTCAGCCTGATCCTTGCGCCATCGCGGCAAGCAACCCCCCTCCTCAGAGCCTCCCTCTTCGCAGCGACGTGAGTTTCTTTCTTTATTTATTTATTTTATTTTCTTTAGGAGATCCACCATAGTTTAAATTCGGATTTTTGTGTGTAATAACGTTGTCTAAACTCTAGATTTTCAAGTGAAATGATGTAGGAATAAAAACACGATTTTTATATCGTAGGAATAATAAAAATATGATTTTTATATCATAGGAATAATAAAAATATTATTTTTATATCATAGGAGTAAAATATGATTTTTATAATATGAATAACGATATGAAAATATTATTTTTAGTTAGATAAGAATATAAATTTTATCGTGTGTATGTAATAATATAAAAGATTCAATTTTTATATATATGAATTCGCTATCAAGGTATGATTTTTATTCCTGAAGAGTAATAAAAAAATATAATATATATATATATAAATATATATATATATATATAGTGAGGTAAAAATATAATTTTTATTATATTACTAGCAAGATAAAAATATAATTTTTATCATGGAAGTAGCGGTGTAAAGGAGCGATTTTTACATATGTTGTAGAGATATAAAAATATGATTTTTATATAGAGGATGGAAAGAATAAAAATATGATTTTCTATTATAGAAAGAATAAAATTATGATTTTTATATAGTAGAGATCATAAAAATATGATTTTTATATAATAGAGAATATAAAAATGTGATTTTTATATATGTAGTGAACACGGACGACCAAAGTGACAAAAGGCGAGCACGGCGAAGATTTCCTACATATGAAGAGTCGCGGTGTTTGGTTTAGCTTATGTGTGAGAGCTTGTCACTTTTATTTTAATTTCTAGTTGAAATATATACTAGGATGCAGACGGTGCTTAGCAGCACCCTACACCCGTCGTCCACAGACCATGGATGACTTGTTTGTTTGATTGATGTGTTGTGAAAATTGATCGTGTGATGTGGAATGAATAAAATATTTTATAGTTAAAAATATAATTTTTAACGTATATATAAAATAAATATTTATAAACAAATCGGACGATTTGTTTATGTACAACCATTTGACTGATATTGATTGGGATGATAAAATTTTACACATCGCCCAACTACACAAATAAAGATCTGTGTTTGTTGATTTGAAACCCCACACGGGTATTGGGATGATATTTGACGTACACTAATCCCGACTATTTAGTTGTATGTCAATCGATGAGTTGACAGACTATGTAAGCGTTAATTTTTTATATTTAATGCTTATGCAGGTGTGTGGTGCACTTTGGATGATGGTTGTTTATTTATCATTGTTATTATATACATGTGTTGTATAGAACCCATATAAATAACTTTATATGGTAATTGAGTGGGTCTCATTCCAATAAAGAAAATTCATGTGTTGAATAAAATATATATTCATGTGTTGAATAGAAGAAAATTCATGTGTTGAATAAAATATATATTCATGTGTTGAAGAAAATATTCATTTGTTGGATAGAATAACGAAGTTATTGAAATATATAAAGCCGTGTTGATTAGATATGCGCTATTTTGACACGAACGATATTTATATCGATTTTATTCGTTTTTATAATGAATATCGAAAAGGAATTGATTTCAAAATATAATATTTTGAAAATACTATGATTTATATATCGATGATATGGAATATTCAATTTTGATTTGAAATTGAATATGAAGTTGAAATTGTTTTGAAAATGAATTTAAAACGATTTATAAAACAAGTTTTGAAAGGAAATCGACGAAATATATATAATATATATTATATATATAAAATGGCCTGAATAGAACGCGCCGCGCTGCGGTTGCTCGCGAATTTCGACCATTGACTTCGAATGGATATTACGGGAGATCCAACCGTCGGATTCTCCTAAAACCAGAACCGTTGGGTTCGTATCGAAAAGAGCTTTCTACCAAACACTAGAGATTTGAAATCTAACAGTTGGATTTGTAATTATGTCCAAATCAAATATGAAAAAGGTCGTTATAAGTGCAGTTTGATGGCCGTTGGTGGAAATCGACTGTACGGGCCCTGATAAAATTATTAAAAATAGTAATTATTTGTGTAAAATCATAAGAAATGATTTGGAAAGAATTGGGATGAAAAACTCCATATTTGAAAAGATAAAAATAGATTTTTATCGAAATGAACTAGTTTTGAACTAGAATTATAATCCATTTATTTTTGAAATAAATAAAGTGGATTTGAAAGGAGTTTTAAAAGTAACCAGAATTTCCAATAATTGAATTGGAATGATTTGAATCAAAATTGTCTTTGGAATATTTCGATGTTGTATTTCGTGATTATAAAGATATTGGTATGGAAATTTGAAAGATATATTTATATCGTTATTTCCAATACGATATTTGTTGGTCGTAGAATTTGATATTGAATATAAGACGATATATTTTCTATTTAGAGCCTTGTATTTAATATCAAATGGGATTTGGGTTTGTCGTGAATGGTGTCTTCATTAACACTGTTCTTAAACCCAGTTGAGAAAAAGATTAAATCTTTTATTTAGATTTAATGAAGTACACCGATTAAATGGTATTTAATTGGAATTGAATTTGAATTGATTTTTGGGTTTATCGTGAACGGTGTTTTAAATAACACTTGTTCTTTAACCCGATAATTAATGGAATGTGAATTGGGTTTATCGTGAACGTTGTTTTAACGACATCCGTTCTTTAACCCGATTTTCAGTGAAATGTGATCTGGAATTTATAAATCTTTTGTTAAGATTTAAAAGAGATTTTCCCAAGTAAAGTTTTCCAATTTAATAAAATAAATTGGAATGGAATGGAATTTGATTTGGTAATAATCGAAGTGAATTTCTGTGGAGGAAGACAACTAATATATCTAGAATTTAAAAGGCTTCGCCGTTATTCAATTTATATTATTAGTCGAATATGGAAGTTTATATCGATTATATATATCGATTTGTTTTTCCATGAAGATTCCACTGTAAATGGAATGTGATTTTGTGTTTATCGTGAACCGTGTTTTAAATGACATTGGTTCTTTAACCTAGTTAAAGACAGGATATGATTTCCCAAGGTAAATAATCATTGATAGTGATTTTTGGGAAGATTAAAACCAAGGGGAGTTTTAAATAATTTTTAACTAGATTGAAATGATTGAGAATGGAGTATCACCAGTTTTGCTTCAGGCGATAGTTAAATCTTTAATTAGATTTGAACGTGAAATGGTAATTGAATTTACCGATAACACCGTGGTGTTAGATATGAAGTATTACCAGTTTTACTTCATGGGATTTGGGACTGGGAAATTAAAACAAATGATTACTTCGGTAAGGTTCGTTAATCCCGACTAGTTTGGATAAACCATAATTTGGTTTTGAATTGATATTCAAAGGAAGATTAAAGAATAAATTTAAAGAATTTATCTTTGATAGAATTAATGGGAACCTTTCCTAAAGTTATTTAAATAAAAGAATACTCTGAACTGGAATAAGGCGTATGTTGTGTTTGTGTAACACTTGTTTATTATATACGCGGGTTATTTAGAAAGACCGGGTTTATCCCATTCTGAATAACTGATTCGACGATGTGTCGTGGATGAAGACAGTGGTCGAAGACCGGAGGTATTCACATGGTTTGGATAATTACTAATGATCTTGATTGGGCTGTACACCCAAGAGGAGGTAATCAGTTGGTGATCGTCCAGACGTACTTGGAGATCGATGGATATGCGAGGTACAAGGTGCCTCCGATTTCGTTCAGACCCAGAATGAACTTGTATGGACTGTGTGTCTGACACTGGATTTTGCTCTGTGTTGATTGATCTCTATTAAATATACATCTGCCTGGTGAAGGGGAATTCATTCCCTTACTTCACCCTTCTCTGAGACGTACGGGATCAGAGGTTGTATATCGATAGACGATAGTCGCATGGTGTGAATTGCTTGTGTGGCATGCCTAAGTGGCAATTGATCAAGGCTTCTGTTGAAAAGAAAAGTCTTGTGGTTGATGATAAAAGCACCGCTTGTGTGGCATAACTTTGTGTAACGTTGATTTGCGAGCCTCACACCCCGGTTGTGAACCAGAAACGGGAGAGGACATCAGGGAGGGCATGCGTTTCCTTCTAGCTAGGGTGGTATCAGCGACCTACCAGCCCTGACATTTATATTATTTTCACCTGTGTGGTTGTTGGATTGCGAGGCGCCTCAGATATATCGGTCACTATATGGAGCCGATGGAGTCATTTGGCTCATTTATGCCCCAAAGGGCGGGGAAACGCAGTGTTCAGACCTTTTAATCCACATCGGTGGACCGGCCCTGACGATCAAAGGGTCACTCGAGCTCTGATCCTGAGGCTCGGGCTAGAGAGTCTCGAATCGGTGAGGACTATCTTTTGCCTCGTTCACAGATGGAAGCCCAACTTCCAATACGTGACTTTGCGGTTTTGATTGTAGAGCCTAGTATGGCGACATGATATATGGTACCTATGCCGTCTATGATTGATATTTATGATTGAAATTGTTTTGCACTATACACTTATAGTAATAATAAAACATGAAATTTAGCGTATCAAGCATTCTTTGGCTACTATAAGGTAAAAACCTATCCTCCGTCTTGTGTTGCATTGTATGATGAGACCTGGGTCTTATAATAGCTTCATTGTTCTTTATTTTAGCATTGCGTTGTTGTTTTATTCACTGGTATTCTTGGCAGGAAACCCATTCCGTGTTATACGGCATGGTCCCTTGATTTACAAAACTTTAAAATAAAGATTAATAACTGTTTTAGTTCTCACACCAGTCACATGACTGACCTGGAGTTTATTGTTTTAACCTAAACTCTGGGTGCCCTTATTTTGACACGGGAAGCTAGTAGTTTTGGTTTTGTAGATTTATATTCACAGGATCCTGATTTATAGCTGAAGCGGTATTCAGAAAGCTCTGTATCCGTGTATCTGTTTTCAGTTGTGCTTTGTATTGTTTTTTCCATTGTGATGTATTTAAATGTAATTTAAATCTCTGATATTTTCTGTGTAATATTTATTCATACTCTGTATATTCTTGTATTTTGATGGAACTGTTGTAATATACATTGAAATATTCTTCTGTTTGCATTCCAATTTTTCGTGTTCTCAAAACAATCAGGGGTCTCGAACAGTCTTAGTTGGTTTAGCAATCGATTTGGATCGAGCGAAATTCCTTGTTGTCACATTTGGTATCAGAGCTTTGGTTTACATAGTTCGGAGAACAAGACACATTGGAACCTAATGAAAGAAATCATCAGGGATTGGATTAGCAATATCCATTGAGAATGACTCATTAGAGATAGAATCAGTAGTATCCTAGAACGAGTGTGAAGAGTGATGTTTTTAAAATAAAATGAAGATGATTTTTGTTTTAAAAATTTAAATCAATTATTCGTATTTGATTATCTATTTTGGATAGAATTTGGACAGTCCAGTATATAAAGATTTTGCGTATACGTCTGATCCACATGTATTCTATGTTTTAATATACTGGAAAGATATAGAATCACACTCTAGTCGCTCTGACATGATTCAGATGATTGACGCGTCATCATCCAAACTTATTTTCGTGTTTCGAAGGTGGGATTTCTATATGTTTCCAATTGACTGGTGTGAGAACCAAAGCTAGATAGGGCTTATTGTTGTGATTTGGCATCAAAAATCTGATTTTTTGGATATGTATTAAAGTTATGTGATTGAAAAGATAATCAACTAATTGATTGTTGGTTGTGTTGTTTGATTATTGTTTGATTAATTAAATGTTGAACCTTTAGCCAAATTGAACCCAATAGTGGACTGTATTGAAAATTGTTTGAAAATGGATGCATATACATGTACTTACATTGAACAGGTCATAGCAAGCAGGCTAGAGAAGAGGAATAAAATTGTATGCCCGACAAATAGGTACATGTCACCACATCCATTAATGTCACTCACAAAGGGAATGCATTAACTTCCATGGAGCATTTTAAGTGAATATAGAATAGAAAATCACAACAAGACAAATATAAAGCAGTAATTGAAAATTTAAAACATAATTTATTGCAGTAGAAGGTAAATATGTTTGGTTACATCATCATAACCATAAACCAAAGTCAAGTACATCATATCCATCTTGATAAAACAAAGTACATAAACTGAAAGACATAATCCCCAACATTAGAATAGCCATAATAAAGAGAAGCTGAACTTTACTTCAGCGGTCCAGGAAATCTTCTAAAAGCAGTCCAAAATCAAGCCCAACCGGTGCTAGTTCCAACCTGAGCACTTGGGGGGGGGGGGAAGGAAAGAGATGGAAAAAGGGGGGGGGGGGGGTCAGACATAAAGTCTGGCGAGTGCGATAATTCTAACAATATAATTAACAAAGTAACTAGGCTAAGGCATAAGTTGGAAAATAAGGAAATGACCACGAACCATTGAGATGACAGAGTAAACAAGGAAACAAGATGAACAACGCTATCGTTTTAGCGCACCTAAACCCACTAAGATAATTACTAAACTACACCAACATTATAGGATAATTGCTATACTACACCGCCACTAGTATCCTGCACCACCACTAGTCACCCTAAGATTGATCCCGCCTACAGACTTAATAATGATATTGGTAGTTTCGTGCACCCCTAGCGACCTTCATTGGTGTCGCCTGCCCCTATCTCCACTAGGTGTACCCACTACCCCCAAGAGATCGGCTCCCTAACTCGTAGATACCCGTGCTGGCCCCACAGTGGCATGTATCAGTCCCTAAAGTGGCAACCCGATACCACCAAGAATGCACGGCTTATACCTACACGATACAACAACGTCTTACCTACCAGCCCGGGTCCACACACGCATATGAACCCGTTGGACTTGCGTTGCCACCGCTAACCCGGTTTGGCCTCTTACAGTCATGCCCAGTATGTGTGTCCCTTCCTCGACTTGGGTCGAGCCCACAAAGATACATATGGGTTACTGATTGAAATGGTCCCCCATTACTTGACACAAGCTATCCACCTAAGCTTGGTCCCCCCTAGTACATCCCACTTAACCCACTTCTTATTCATGTTTCAATTACATATTTGAATTTTGGTTAAGTGTTTCTAATCGTATTTCCAAATGCCACCCAAGGCACCCACTAGATTCCACATGCCACCCAAGGCACCCACTTAACCCCCTCATGTCCCACTACATGCTTATCTGGTTAAGTGTTTCTTAATTCATTAAGACCGTAACCTCATAAAGACCTCTCACATTAGATTGACATTTGTGGCAGCTGGATTTGACGGGCGGGTCCGTGCAGTCTTACACCACAAAAGACCCTAACCTCGTGTCTTTACAATTGTTACGTATTTAGTTTGTGCCTAAGACCTCTCACATTAGACTGACATTTGTGGTAGCTGGATTTGCCGGACGGGTCCGGGCAGTCTTACACCACAAAAGAGTCTAACCTCGTGTCTTAGACGATTAATTACTCCTAATTAATCATTCCCCAATTTGAATGACTTTCCCTATTCAAATTATCAATCAATTCCAAATTTAACGATGTCCATAATTGACTCAATTATGGACATCCATTTATGGTATGTAAAATCATACCAATTTTCACCACAATTATATTTTATGCCTTTTAAGGCATTTATGCCAATTAAATCTTTTTAATATTATCCCCTCTACCCCACGTCTTACGTTTGTCCGTTTAACGTAAAAATATATGTTAGACTCGAATAGTCTAACTCATGGAATAAAGAGAAAACATCACAATATACACATAATTAAAACATAAATCTAACATAGGGGTGAACTTGCATATGCGAATGATGTTTACATCTAAAACATGCATAGGCCAAAGTTACAACTTACATAAACAACATATGTCATGGATCCAAATCTAAAGGTGTGAACTTGATGAGATAATGGCCACAAACTTGCATAAGTAACATATGTCATGGATCCAAATCTAAAGTGTGAACTTGATGAGAAAATGGCCACAAACTTGCATAAATAACATGTGTCATAGATCTATATTTGCATAGGTAATAATCCTAAACTTCCATAACATGATTCATATCCAACTCATAAACTTACATAGGTGATTTATACATCACAACAATGGTGTAGACTAGTATCTAACATGTAAAGTATCATGTAGAATTTAGCCTATAACTTACACATGTTATAGCCTAACTTTCAATTAATTTTTCACATAAACTAGGTGTCATAACCATGTAAGTTCACATAAAATTCTACCCAACTTGGATACGATTCATGTTTAAATCAAAATCCAAACTTTCATACATATGATTTATCATATGAATCAATATAACTACTAGCATATGAAACATGATGATTCAATTAGATATAAGCCAATCATAGGATTTTAACATGGGTGATAACATCATAACTTTACATCGTAAATGATAGCATCATAACATAATATCATAGAAATTACAACACAATTCTACAACATAATTACAACATGCAATCAACAATTCATATCATATCCAAATTATCCGCATTATAACTCAATCCAATTCATTTATTAATTATTTTGTTAAAACTATCGAACTCACAACTCAAAAGCAGTCTTGAGTTCTGAATTCTGATTTCTGGAGTTGAATTAGCTCTCCTTTGATGAAGATTCGCTATTAGGGTTGAATAGTTCTGATTTGGTTTCTGTTCTTCCTCTTAATTTCGGTGGCGGCTGCACTAGGGTTCAAGACAATAACATGAAAGCCATAGTTTCAGTTTTAATTCTGATTTAGGGTTTGAGTCTATGGGTCTTTTTATAGAATTTTGAATTAATTTAAGCCGTCGGATGATCTTAGGGTTAATCAAAACCATTCAATCATGATAGGGTGATGAGTCAGCCTTAATGACTCAGCAAGGAGTCAGAAAGGACTCAACAACACAGGTCAGCTTGAACCAGAAAGCTGTGCAGGCTTTTTCCTCGGCCTGGGCGCACTTGGCAGGTGCGCCAGTGAAAATATGTACTGGCGCACTTCCCAAGTGCGCCAGTGCTTTTTTTTCAACTTTGCTACCAAACTTCGTTCGTACATAACTCCTTCATCCGGTACTCGTTTCCCGCAAACTCGGACTCTATTTCAACCAAAATTCCAAGACGAACACAATGGTGCAACCCAATCCCCATAATTCTCACGTATGAGATTAATTATTCTTCAATTTAGTTAATTCGATTATTCCAAAATCCGGGGTGTTACACATGTTTATTGTATTTCTTGGGTTTTTGATGATTTTATGAGCCGATTGGCTAGCCGCTTGGCTGTTTCTTTTTCTTTTTAGATTGGTGAGGGCCATGGGAGGCTATTTGAAATATCCCGAAGCTCCCGGTGCAAGGGCGGTTATGGCGAAATTTTTCGAAAATTTAGGGTGTTGGCCAAATTTTTGAAAAATTTGAAAAGTTCTTAGAAACAGAAAAGTTGAAGAACTTAAGCCGTAAAGAAAATAATGAAAGTTGAGTTGATTTGTAAAACAACTTTCAGCTTCGTTCCTTTTCGGGGACGAAAAGTTTTAAGTGGGGGAGATTGTAATAACCCAGAAATCTGAGATAATTTAAAATTTTTATTTTGGCAATTTTAGTGAATTTTGAATATTTAAAATGAATTATTTTTAAATAATTACGACGAGAAGTTTATTCTGAATAGAATTAGAACGTATATATTTATTTGAATCGACGTTAGAATATAAATATTTATTTTAAATTATAAAAGGAATTGAAAATGGCGCGGTAGTTTGAAAATTCGATTTCAAAGTTCAAATGAAGGTACAGGATTCAAAATAAATCAGATTTTAGCGAAAGGAAAAATATTAGAATCTATTTGAGAATATCTTTCCAAAAAATCCGAAAAATTGAAATTTCATAGCGGGAATAAATAGTTATGCCCAATTGAAAATTCAGAATAGTCGCTATCGAATTTTGGGCCCTTAAAATGGAAATTTTGCAAACGACCTCTGTTTTCGACGAGACCACTTTTGGTGGATCTGAGATGTCAAGTTATTGCTAGGTTTCAAAATTCATAATTTTCTGAAGCAATATGTGAGCGTGGCGAAAGAAAACGTGTTTTGACCATTTTTGTCAATTTCGATCGACCAAAAAATGGCCATTTTTCAAACGGTCTCAAAATTTGACGAAATTAGTTCTGTTAGGACCGTGTCGTCAATACAAAGCTAGAAAATATTTTTTGGGAATTTTTAGAGTCTGTATGTGGCCCCGGTAAATTGAAATGTGCGTTCAAATTCAATATATAGATTTATATTTTGATTTTGATGGAAACCGATCGAAACGATCGAATCAGCTTACGATACATTTTCCATTGTGTTCGGAATGGGAGTAATTAGCTAGGGGCAACAGTCGGTGGGTCTCGTTTGGAGGTCAAAATAAAAGTTGCTTTTTCGGATTTTAAAGGAATAATATATATATATATATATATATATATAAAGAACACCCCCCTCCTTTCTCTCCTTGGAAGTCAACCCCCCCTCCCGGTCCAATATTCAGATCGAACAAATAATTTCAAAATGAAAAAAATTGAAAACCTTCCATCGCACCCCCTCCCTCGCCAGCGCCGCCCTACCTGACACCGCCGCCGGCCTCGCACGAACCCCCTCCGCCTCCTCCGCCCCTCTTCTTCTTCCCCGAGCCCCAAACACTCGAACCAACCTAGAAAGGCATGCCCTAGCCCCCTGAAACTCGACATCGCGAGGTCGCCGCCTTCGCCTGATCCTTGCGCCACCGCGACAAGCAACCCCTCTCCTCTGAGCCTCCATCTTCGCAGCGATGTGAGTTTCTTTCTTTTATTTTATTTTATTTTCTTTAGGAGATCCAGCATAGTTTAATTTCAGATTTTTGTGTGTAATAACGTTGTCTAAACTCTTGATTTTCAAGTGAAATGATGTAGGAATAAAAACATGATTTTTATATCATAAGAATAATAAAAATATGATTTTTATATCGTAGGAATAATAAAAATATGATTTTTGTATCATAGGAATAAAAATATGATTTTTATAAGATGAATAACGATATGAAAATATTATTTTAATTAGATAAAAATATAAATTTTATCGTGTGTATTTAATAATATAAAAGATTCGATTTTTATATACGAATTCGCTATGAAGGTATGTGTAACACCCCACACCCGCTATGGTCACTCGCTAAGGGAATGCCATAACATCGGTGGAGTATTTTAAGTGAATATAGAACAGAAAAATTACAACAAGACAGATATAAGTAATACTTGAAAATTTTAAAACATCATTTCATTGCAGCGGAAAGTAAAACATGTTTGGTTACATCACAAAACCATAATAAGAGTCAAGTACAAAATATCCATCCTGATAAATAAAAGTACATAATCCCATTACATGAACTGATAGCCATAAAAGAAAGGGTAAGCTGAGCTCTACACCTATGGTCCAAGCTCCAAAAGAGAATAAAGCAGCCTGATCAAAGCCCACTCGTACTGGGCCCACTCTGATAACCTGAGGGTTGGAAAAAAAAGATAAAACAACGGGGTCAGACATAAGTCTGAGCGAGTCCTATAACTTTAACAATACAATCATTAAAGTAACCAGAGAAGACATAAGCTTGATATACGGTAACGTCTGGGGATGAATGGCTACACTAAGCAGCTTGGTAGACTTAGGATAAACTAAGATAACCGTAAAGACGCATCCACCCACCCAAGGATAATTACTACACTGCACCACACCAGTCATTCCTACTTGAAGGTTGATCCCCCTAAGTGTACTTAGTAATTTAGTAGTTTCGTGTACCCCTATCTGACTACATAGGTGTACCCACTACTCCCCAAGCGATCGGCTCCCTTACGTAGATACCCGTGCTGGTCCCACGATGGGGTGTATCATTCCCCAAAGTGGCAACCTGATAATATCAACGGTGCACGGCTTTATACCTACACGATGCAATAACGACTTACCAACCAGCCCGGGCACACACACGCATATGAAACCCGTTGGTCCTGCGTTGCCACCTCTAACCCGTTTTGGCCTCTTATAGTCAAGCCCAATATGCGTGTCCCATCACTCGACTAGAGTCGAGCCCACTAAGATACGTTTGGGATATTGGTTGAAATGGGCCCCCACAAGCTACCACCTAAGCTTGTTATTTCTAGTGAATCCCACTTAACCCTTTAACCATGTCCACTTACATGTTATAAATTTTGGTTATGTCATTAATCATATTTTAATTGCCATTCAAGGCACCCACTAGATTTCCACATGCCACCTAAAGCACTTACTTAACCCTTTAACCATGTTTTAATTACATGTTCCACTTTCGTTAAGTATTCTAATCGTATTTTCTATTGCCACCTAAGGCAACCCACTAGTTTCCTCATGCCACCCAAGGCACTTACTTAACCCTTCATGTCCCTCTACATGCTAATATGGTTAAGTGTTTCTTAATTAATTAATTAAGATCATGACCTCATAAAGACCTCTCACATTAGACCATCTCTTATGACTGCTGGATATGCCGGTTGGGTCCGGGCAGCCTTACATCATAAAAAGGGTCTAACCTCGTGTCTTTACTTTAATCGCGTATTTAATTTATGACTAAGACCTCTCACATTGGGCCAATCATTTGTAGCTGCTGGATGGTCGGTCGGTTCCGGGCAGACTTCCGCTACAAAAGGGTCCAACCTCGTGTCTTAGTTGATTAATTACACCTAATTAATCACCCCCATAATTTGTATTAGTTATCCCTAATTAATTAATCATGTTTTTCAGAATATGGGTAGACCTAACTCAATAGGTAAATTCCCAACTCCATAGTATGGGTAGACCTAACTCAATAAGTAAATTCCCAACTCCATAATATGGGTAGACCTAACTCAATAGGTAAATTCCCAATTATGTCCATTTAATTTGTGGTATGCTTAATCATACCTATTTCACATCATTTTATTAACATGCATCTTAACCCCATCGTTCCCCACATAATTCGTTCTCATAACATGACATAACAAAGGGAAGATTCATCACAAATGTCATGGGTTTAACCAACATAGCATATAGCTTTATCATGGGTTCAAAAGGTGTCAACTTGCATATATGAACATACATTAAACCCATCTAGCATTTAACCCAAACTTGCATTATGCATATCATAAAAAGAGACAAATTTGCATATGAACATGCACATAAACTTGCATATGAACTTGCACGTAAACTTGCATATGAACTTGCACATAAACTTGCATATGAACTTGCACATAAACTTGCATGTGAACTTGCATAACATGTCATACATAGAGGCAAACTCGCATATGTTATGCATATCATAAAAAGAGACAAACTTGCATATGAACTTGCATCATAACTTGCATATGAACTTGCATCATAACTTGCATGTGAACTTGCACATAAACTTGCATGTGAACTTGCATAACATGTCATACATAGAGGCAAACTCGCATATGTTATGCATATCATAAAAAGAGACAAACTTGCATATGAACTTGCACATAATAGGGTAAACATGCACATATATGCATAGCATACAAAGGTGTCATCTTGCATATGTATGCATCTTATTTAAAAAGGGTAAACTTGCATGTCATAATGTATGCATAAAACCAAACACTTAGCATGCATAAAATCAAACACTTAGCATGCATAAAATCAAACACTTAGCATGCATAAATCAAATACTTAGCATGAATAAAATCAAACACTTAGCATGCATAAAATCAAACACTTAGCATGCATAAAGTCAAATACTTAACATGCATAAAACCCACCACTTAACTTGCATAAACCCATATACTTAACTTGCATAAACCCACATACTTAACTTGCATAAACATAGGGTTAACATTAAACATAGATTAGCAAGCTAACATCATATCATATGACTTAAAACCCACAAATCCGCATACAAAACCGCATGATCTCATCATATCTCATCTACTTAATTTAGCAATTGGTTATTAAAGTGATAGAAACTCACCAAAACCAAGATTAGCAAACTTATGAAGTAAAACTAGTTGCTTTAAGGAGGAGATGATGATTAGAGGTTGATTAGCTTGCAACTTTCTTCATAAACTAGTGGCGGCTCCTCTCAAGTTTGATTTTGGCGGCATGATGGCATCATTTCTATTTTTAGTAGGGATTAGGCTTGCATTAGGGTGTATTTATAGGATTAGGGTGTGTTTTAGACCATAGGATTAACCCTAGGTTAGATTAGGTCCGTCAGATTTAGGAAGTTTCCAGAAACTAGCCCCAAAGCCTAACCCAAACTCAACTAGGTGCACCAGGCCAGCATCAGCCGACAGGGCAAGTCGACAGCCCTGTCGACAGCCAAGTCGACAGGCATGTCGACAGGCAAGTCGACAGCCCTGTCGATAGCCATGTCGACCAGGCTGGGCGGGAGTTTTCCCGCCTGGCCCCATTTCTGCATGTTCGAAATTTGAACCTGAATTTTTAAATCTGTTTTGAACTTTGAATTTTCTGCAAACTTCATTGGTCCATAACTGGGCCATACGGACTCCGATTCTCGAAAACTCGGACTCTATTTCGCGTATTTTTCCGAGACGAACGCAATGACGTAGCCCGTTTCCCCCAATTCTCACATCTGAGATTATTTATTCTGTAATTAGTGAATATTAGTATTAACTGAAATTCGGGGTGTTACATTCTCCCCTCCTTAAAGGATTTCGTCCCCGAAATCTCTAAGCTAAGGAGAATGCATATCCTACCATCCAAACAACCATCTACTCAATCCATCAAACACGAGCATCCATTGTCCTTAAAACAATTTCTAATGATGTATGAGCATATGCAAAAAGTGTGTGTATATGTTCCCTACCTAATGTATGAACATATGCAAACCATGATAGTGCCATGCATCTAGTATGTATGCGAAAGAACCCTATCGACACATACAATATCTAAATGAGTGCGCAATCATTCACCAAAATGCATCATCCATATGATAACACAACTATTATACATCCATAAATATAGCTACCTACACACAATTATATGCAATATGCAATATGAAGTGACTGAGCTGATCTAGTGTCTAGAGTGTGTGTATATGCATCCACGAGCAACCACTAGCAACCACTTGCATCCACACGCATCCATCAAACATAACATGTCTCAAACACATGTTTCAACCATAGGTTTACCCTATCTAAAGGTCAAAGGTACTAATGAGAGGATATACTAAAGATAAGATAAGCACTAGACAACCAATAAAGGAAACGTTTAAAGGACATACCCTCAAAAAGGAATGGGTATAACGAACGCATCTTCGCTTCTGTCGCCCTAGTAGCATTGCTCTCACTTTCACCCCTTTTTCACTTTGACTAGTCGAACCTCTCTGTTTCTCAACTCCCTAATCTCTGACCCAAGGATGCGGGTAGGAGCTCGTCGAATAATCACATCATGCTCTACTTTTACTTCTTTAAGCAAGCTCGGCTCTATCGCCTCTACGGTCTCATGTAGGCACTTCCTCACATGGAATACATCATGTACACCACTAAGTCTGTCGGGCAACTCCACCAATGGAAGATGCTCTTCCCATGTACCTCCAAAATCGAAGATACACAGCCTCAAAAGGTCTTCTAAACTACGATTCACCCTCTCGGTCTGGCCGTCTGTCTGAGGATGATATGCGGTACTCAAACACAACTGAGTCCCTACCGCCTCTTGCAGACTTTTCCAAAACTCTTTAGTGAAGATAGGATCTCGATCGCTCACTATATCGGAAGGTACACCATGCAATCTAATAATCTCTTGAATGTAAACTGAAACTAGCCATGGAGCAGTTCTCTTACTCTTCACGGGTATACAATGGCGCTCTTAGTAAGCCTGTCTACTACCACCCAAATTCCCGTATTACCCTTCCTTGATCTTGGTAACCTGTCAATAAAATCCATCGAGACGCTACCCCACTTCCATCGCGGAACTTCCAATGGGTGAAGCAACCCACCTGGTTTCTTTTGCTCCGCTTTCACCTGTTGGCCACATCTTTCTTCATACCGGCCTAAAAGAAAAATCGCTTCATGTCTTGGTATATCCTGTCCCTACCAGGATGAATGGTCATCTTCGAACGATGTTCATCATCAAGTATAGCCTTCCTCAATCCTCGTCTTGCGGTACACAAAGTCTACCGTCTCTACACAACCACCCCTTACCCCCTAGGGTGTACCTACTTCAAATGGCTGGACGACTCCCCCTCCTCATGAACTTCTAACTCAACCAACCGTGGGTCGTCCCGCTGTGCTCCCCTGATATGCCCCAAAAGAGTAGGCCTAACCTCCAAGGAGGCTAGCAAACCGAGTACGCAGTCAACGGAAGGTCTAAAATCAAACATAGAAATAAACTCTAAGCCCCATCGTTCAACGAACAATGAACTCAAGGACAACCTTTTTCTACTTTAGGCGTCCACTACCACGTTACCCTTGCCATTAATATACGCTATCTCAAACTCATAGGATGCTAAGAATCCCATCCAAAATCCCCACAACTGTCCATCTCTCACGCAGACCATCCTATACGAACTTGACATCCCCCAAGTGCAAGCCCCAAAGGCCTAAACCAATATCAGACAAATACCCAAGGGATACCTCCTTCGAATTCGGACGACCTACGTGCGATGATACTAGTAAAAGCGGCTAAATAATTAAGCCCTTGTCCAACTCTGGATGTCCTTGCCAGTCTCACTCCAAAACCACCGTTCATTCCATACTGGCTTTGCTCAACCTATTGAGCATATACGAAACTCATTTCGCTCCTAGAAAAGACCAAGATGTCAATTACAAAGACCATCACGAACTTATTTAGGTACTCCCTGAACACCCTTCTCATCAAATCAATATGCGGGGGCGTTCATCAAACCCAATGGCATCACCAGCCACTAATAAAAACCACCCGGAGTCCTAAAACAGTCTTCTCTATACTATCCTCAGCCATTCTTAACTGACGAAACTCCGTGGCTAAGTCCAACTTGTGAAAATACTGAGCCGCCAACCAATTGATCAAAGAGATCATCGGTCCTCGGCAATGGGTGTCTATTCTTCTTTGTGAGTTTATTTAGCTCTCTTTAGCCTACACAAAGTCTGAGGGACCTATCCGCCTTCATAGCAAAAACTACTGGAGCACCCCGCTCCGACATACTTCGTCTTCTAAACCCCCTTCTCAAGCAAATAGCCTACTTGCTTATGGAGTTCCCTCCTCTCACGAGGAGCCACGTGGCACACTGGCCAAGACACTTGTTTGGCATTGTCTCCCAGATATATTCGGAAGTCAATCTCCCGCTCCGGAGGTAAGCCCTTCACCTCCTCAAACACATCCGAGTATTCCCGGACCACTCTAACAGACCGCAAACTCTCGACCGACGTGTCAAGCGATTCTAGATAACTTAGCATAACAGATTCCATGGGATTACAAGAGACCTCGAGAGTGTTACCCAAGCGGGTCATCAGCCTAACAACTCTCCTTCCACAATAAGAACGGCACCATTACTGGATAACCAGTCCATGCCCAAAACTAACCCATAGCCTGTGAAGCCCAAAAAGCATCACATCTAAACTCAGCGCTAAGTATAGAAACTTTCAAACCCAAACACACCATGGAGCCCCAATTGGGTTTGAAACAACTAAGGGATCACCTACTAAACTGGTGTCTAAGTGCAGTGACTCAACTAACAATGATGAGATAAACGAACTCAATGCGTCAAAATCAAATAAAGTACGAACAGGATGATCGATCAGAAAAACTAGACTTTCAATAGAAATAATTCTACCTCTTTCCCGAATCGTGAGAGCCTGTACTTCCCCCCTAGCCTGACCTGGTGCCACAAGAGCTTGCACCTGTCCTCCTGAGGTAGACCCCGTCCTTTGCTCCTTCTTTGGACAGTCTTTCATCAGATGCCCTGCTTCGCCACAGTGGAAGCAGCCAGTCTTAGTCTTCTTGCGACAATCTTTGTTTAGGTGGCCTAGTGTCCCACAATTGAAGCACCTCTTCTTTCCCTTGCCACCCTTACCTTTCGCACCCTTATTTTGTTGTTGAGGTTTCTTCTGATCTCCATTCTTCTCGGGTGCCATAATAGCATTGGGGCCTTTCTCTTCCTCATGCATGAATTCCATGTCTACTAACTTCTCGAAGGTGGCCCCCATAGAGATGTGGGTCATAGCCAACCCATGCATTGGTTCGTTCAAGCCTTTAACGAACCTCAAAGCCTTCTCTTCCGGTGTGTTTACCAAGTCTATATTGAACTTTGCTAACTGATTAAACTTGTTAACATATTCTTTCACCGACAAGTTCCCTTGCTTTAAGTTCAAGAACCTTTCCATGTGCATATTTTCTTCCGCTTTTGAGAGAAACTTTGCCTCAAACCTTTGCCTGAAATCCACCCAAGAGTCAACAGGGCGTTCTTCATTAGTGACCTCCCACCAGAACGAGGCCTCTCCTTCCATTAACCAAGCGGCTAACTTGACTTTCTTTCCCTCTTCCACTTCCAAGATTTCCATCAACTCTTCCATCTCATTAAGCCAATCCCTAGCTCCCACAAAAGGTTTCCCTGCCATAGCCTTAAACTTCTTACAAGTTTTAGCAAAAGTATCCGTGCGAGGAGGAACGGGTGCAACAGGTGGAGGAGGAACATTTGCTGGTCCTGCAGCGGCGGCCCTAGCCTCTAACAACCTCCTATACCATACTGGTACCGCTACACCGTCCGAAAGATAAAGATCTTCAGCCATGCTGAGACGAAAAAGGAAAGATTCAAAACGTAGAATTCGAAAGATAAAGATATGGCTATCGGGGATTATGTTTTTCTTTCAAAAACTTTTCTCTTTAAAGACATGTTTTCGAAAATATCTCTTCCAAAAATGTTTTCAGAAAAATAGTTTTCCAAAAATTTTATCTGTTCCGGTAACCTTTGCTCTGATACCACGTGTAACACCCCACACCCGCTATGGTCACTCGCTAAGGGAATGCCATAACATCGGTGGAGTATTTTAAGTGAATATAGAACAGAAAAATTACAACAAGACAGATATAAGTAATACTTGAAAATTTTAAAACATCATTTCATTGCAGCGGAAAGTAAAACATGTTTGGTTACATCACAAAACCATAATAAGAGTCAAGTACAAAATATCCATCCTGATAAATAAAAGTACATAATCCCATTACATGAACTGATAGCCATAAAAGAAAGGGTAAGCTGAGCTCTACACCTATGGTCCGAGCTCCAAAAGAGAATAAAGCAGCCTGATCAAAGCCCACTCGTACTGGGCCCACTCTGATAACCTGAGGGTTGGAAAAAAAGATAAAACAACGGGGTCAGACATAAGTCTGAGCGAGTCCTATAACTTTAACAATACAATCATTAAAGTAACCAGAGAAGACATAAGCTTGATATACGGTAACGTCTGGGGATGAATGGCTACACTAAGCAGCTTGGTAGACTTAGGATAAACTAAGATAACCGTAAAGACGCATCCACCCACCCAAGGATAATTACTACACTGCACCACACCAGTCATTCCTACTTGAAGGTTGATCCCCCTAAGTGTACTTAGTAATTTAGTAGTTTCGTGTACCCCTATCTGACTACATAGGTGTACCCACTACTCCCCAAGCGATCGGCTCCCTTACGTAGATACCCGTGCTGGTCCCACGATGGGGTGTATCATTCCCCAAAGTGGCAACCTGATAATATCAACGGTGCACGGCTTTATACTTACACGATGCAACAACGACTTAACAACCAGCCCGGGCACACACACGCATATGAAACCCGTTGGTCCTGCGTTGCCACCGCTAACCCGTTTTGGCCTCTTATAGTCAAGCCCAATATGCGTGTCCCATCACTCGACTAGAGTCGAGCCCACTAAGATACGTTTGGGATATTGGTTGAAATGGGCCCCCACAAGCTACCACCTAAGCTTGTTATTTCTAGTGAATCCCACTTAACCCTTTAACCATGTCCACTTACATGTTATAAATTTTGGTTAAGTCATTAATCATATTTTAATTGCCATTCAAGGCACCCACTAGATTTCCACATGCCACCCAAAGCACTTACTTAACCCTTTAACCATGTTTTAATTACATGTTCCACTTTCGTTAAGTATTCTAATCGTATTTTCTATTGCCACCTAAGGCAACCCACTAGTTTCCTCATGCCACCCAAGGCACTTACTTAACCCTTCATGTCCCTCTACATGCTAATATGGTTAAGTGTTTCTTAATTAATTAATTAAGATCATGACCTCATAAAGACCTCTCACATTAGACCATCTCTTATGACTGCTGGATATGCCGGTTGGGTCCGGGCAGCCTTACGTCATAAAAAGGGTCTAACCTCGTGTCTTTACTTTAATCGCGTATTTAATTTATGACTAAGACCTCTCACATTGGGCCAGTCATTTGTAGCTGCTGGATGGTCGGTCGGTTCCGGGCAGACTTCCGCTACAAAAGGGTCCAACCTCGTGTCTTAGTTGATTAATTACACCTAATTAATCACCCCCATAATTTGTATTAGTTATCCCTAATTAATTAATCATGTTTTCCAGAATATGGGTAGACCTAACTCAATAGGTAAATTCCCAACTCCATAGTATGGGTAGACCTAACTCAATAGGTAAATTCCCAACTCCATAATATGGGTAGACCTAACTCAATAGGTAAATTCCCAATTATGTCCATTTAATTTGTGGTATGCTTAATCATACCTATTTCACATCATTTTATTAACATGCATCTTAACCCCATCGTTCCCCACATAATTCGTTCTCATAACATGACATAACAAAGGGAAGATTCATCACAAATGTCATGGGTTTAACCAACATAGCATATAGCTTTATCATGGGTTCAAAAGGTGTCAACTTGCATATATGAACATACATTAAACCCAACTAGCATTTAACCCAAACTTGCATTATGCATATCATAAAAAGAGACAAATTTGCATATGAACATGCACATAAACTTGCATATGAACTTGCACATAAACTTGCATATGAACTTGCACATAAACTTGCATATGAACTTGCACATAAACTTGCATGTGAACTTGCATAACATGTCATACATAGAGGCAAACTCGCATATGTTATGCATATCATAAAAAGAGACAAACTTGCATATGAACTTGCATCATAACTTGCATATGAACTTGCATCATAACTTGCATGTGAACTTGCACATAAACTTGCATGTGAACTTGCATAACATGTCATACATAGAGGCAAACTCGCATATGTTATGCATATCATAAAAAGAGACAAACTTGCATATGAACTTGCACATAATAGGGTAAACATGCAAATATATGCATAGCATACAAAGGTGTCATCTTGCATATGTATGCATCTTATTTAAAAAGGGTAAACTTGCATGTCATAATGTATGCATAAAACCAAACACTTAGCATGCATAAAATCAAATACTTAGCATGCATAAAATCAAACACTTAGCATGCATAAATCAAATACTTAGCATGCATAAAATCAAACACTTAGCATGCATAAAATCAAATACTTAGCATGCATAAAGTCAAATACTTAACATGCATAAAACCCACCACTTAACTTGCATAAACCCATATACTTAACTTGCATAAACCCACATACTTAACTTGCATAAACATAGGGTTAACATTAAACATAGATTAGCAAGCTAACAAACTATCATATGACTTAAAACCCACAAATCCGCATACAAAACCGCATGATCTCATCATATCTCATCTACTTAATTTAGCAATTGGTTATTAAAGTGATAGAAACTCACCAAAACCAAGATTAGCAAACTTATGAAGTAAAACTAGTTGCTTTAAGGAGGAGATGATGATTAGAGGTTGATTAGCTTGCAACTTTCTTCATAAACTAGTGGAGGCTCCTCTCAAGTTTGATTTTGGCAGCATGATGGCGTAATTTCTATTTTTAGTAGGGATTAGGCTTGCATTAGGGTGTATTTATAGGATTAGGGTGTGTTTTAAACCATAGGATTAACCCTAGGTTAGATTAGGTCCGTCAGATTTAGGAAGTTTCCAGAAACCAGCCCCAAAGCCTAACCCAAACTCAACTAGGTGCACCAGGCTAGCATCAGCCGACAGGGCAAGTCGACAGCCCTGTCGACAGCCAAGTCGACAGGCATGTCGACCGGCAAGTCGACAGTCCTGTCGACAGCCATGTCGACCAGGCTGGGCGGGAGTTTTCCCGCCTGGCCCCATTTCTGCATGTTTCGAAATTTGAACTTGAATTTTTAAATCTGTTTTGAACTTTGAATTTTCTGCAAATTTCATTGGGCCATAACTGGGCCATACGGACTCCGATTCTCGAAAACTCGGACTCTATTTCGCGTATTTTTCCGAGACGAACGCAATGACGCAGCCCGTTTCCCCCAATTCTCACATCTGAGATTATTTATTCTGTAATTAGTGAATATTAGTATTAACTGAAATTCGGGCTGTTACATTATGATTTTTATTCATGAAGAGTAATAAAAAAATATAATATATATATAGTGAGGTAAAAAAATAATTTTTATTATATTACTATCAAGATAAAAATATAATTTTTATCATGGAAGTAGCGGTGTAAAGGAGTGATTTTTACATATGTTGTAGAGATATAAAAATATGATTTTTATACAGAGGATGACAAGAATAAAAATATAATTTTTATATTATAGAAAGAATAAAATTATGATTTTTATATAGTAGAGATCATAAAAATATGATTTTTATATAATAGAGAATATAAAAATGTGATTTTTATATATGTAGTGAACACGGACGACGAAAGTGACAAAAGGCGAGCATGGCGAAGATTTCCTACATATGAAGAGTCACGGCGTTTGGTTTAGCTTATGTGTGAGAACTCGTCGCTTTTATTTTAATTTCAAGTTGAAATATATAATAGGATGCAGACGGTGCTTAGCAGCACCCGACACCCGTCGTCCAAAGGCCATGGATGACTTGTTTGTTTGATTGATGTGTTGTGAAAATTGATCGTGTGATGTGGAATGAATAAAATATTTTATAGTTAAAAATATAATTTTTAACGTATATATAAAATAAACATTTATAAACAAATCGGACGATTTGTTTATGTACACCCATTTGACTGATATTGATTGGGACGATAAAATTTTACACATCGCCCAACTGCACAAATAAAGATCCGTGTTTGTTGATTTGAAACCCCACACGAGTATTGGGATGATATTTGACGTACACTAATCCCGATTGTTTAGTTGTATACAATCGATGAGTTGACAGACTGTGTAAGCGTTAATTATTTATATTTAATGCTTATGCAGGTGTGTGGTGCACTTTGGATGATGGTTGATTATTTATCATTGCTATTATATACATGTATTGTGTAGAACCCATATAAATAACATTATATGGTAATTAAGTGGGTCTCATTCCAATAAATAAATGTCATGTGTTGAATAAAATATATATTCATGTGTTGAATAGAAGAAAATTCGTGTGTTGAATAAAATATATATTCATGTGTTAAATAAAAGAAAATTCATGTGTTGAAGAAAATATTCATTTGTTGGATAGAATAACGAATTTATTGAAATATATAAACCCGTGTTGATTAGATATGCGCCATTTTGACGCGAACGATATTTATATCAATTATATTCGTTTTTATAATGAATATCGAAAAGGAATTGATTTCAAAATATAATATTTTGAAAATACTGTCATTTATATATCGATGATATGGAATATTCAATTTTGATTTGAAATTGAATATGAAGTTGAAATCGTTTTGAAAACGATTTCAAAATGATTTATAAAATACGTCTTGAAAGGAAATCGACGAAATATATATAATATATATATAATGGCCTGAATAGAACGTGCCGCGCTGCGGTAGTTCGCGAATTTCGACCATTGACTTCGAATGGATATTACAGGAGATCCGACTGTCGGATTATCCTAAAACCGGAACCGTTGGGTTCGTATCGAAAAGAGCTTTCTAACAAATATAATAGATTTGAAATCTAACGGTTGGATTTGGAATTATGTCCAAATCAAATTTGGAAAAAATAGCTGTAAGTGCAGTTCGATGGCCGTTTGTGGAAATCGATTGTACGGGCCCTGATAAAATTATTAAAAATAGTAATAATTTGTGTAAAATCATAAGAAATGATTTGGAAAGAATTGGGATGAAAAACTCCATATTTAAAAAGAGAAAAATAGATTTTTATCGAAATGAACTAGTTTTGAACTATAGTTATAATCCATTTATTTTTGAAATAAATAAATTGGATTTGAAAGGGGTTTTAAAAGTAACCAGAATTTCCAATAATTGAATTGCAATGTATTTGAATCGAAATTGTCTTTGGAATATTTCGATGTTGGATTTCGTGATTATACAGATATTGGTATGGAAATTTGAAAGATATATTTATATCGTTATTTCCAATACGATATTTGTTGGTCGTAGAATTTGATATTGAATATAAGTGTGATAACCCCAAACTTACATAGAACGAAAGTTGAGATGATCAATGGAATATAACATAAATATAGCAACACATAACACAGATAACAACATAAATATAAGAATCTATAAAACAACAACATCAACATAGCAGCGGAATATGGATGTTATCATAACACAGAATCCCAGTCACAGAGTCCTACTTATTACATCAAAATCCCAGCAAAAGGAAAACAAGTACAGAATGTCAAAAATACAGTTTGAAATGAAATGGAATACGATCAGAATGTCTCAAAGTCTAAGCAGAAACAAAGATAAAGATGAGGGTCTGCATAGTCCAACAAAGCACCTCGATAAGCAGCAACACCAAAGTAAATAAGCAAGCTCCAAGATCAGCAACTCCAAGGAAGCAAACTAACAACCTGTCAATTGGCTGCCCGTGTAAAAGAGGGCACCCGAATTTGCAAAGTGAAACAAAATTCGAGTCAGTCGTGGGATTGGTATGAGAAATCTTTCAATACTAACTAATCATATGGCGAATCACAGGACCACGCCGCTAAGGCGGAACGGGTTTACTCCATTGGATTGCCAGTGCATAATTAAGTAAGTCGTTTAAATAATGCTATGCATTTAAAGAAAAAATGAGATCGTTACAAGACCCAAGTCCCATCACAAATGCAACGCACACCAGAGGAAAGGGTTTTTCCTTATAACGATCAAAAGATGATAAATACGTCAAACGCATTACTACTAGTGTGTATATGTTTTCATAAATCATTTCAATATAAATGTATTAATCCTAGACGACATAGTACCCCATACTACTATGTCGCCGTATATAAGTTTACAATTAAAATCGTAATGTCGTATTGGAGGATTGGTTTCCATCATGAGTCGAGGCTAGGGGCAAGCTCCTCACCGATTCGAGACACTCTAGCAAATGCCTCAGGATCCCCCGCAGTGAACCCTTGGAAGCGGTAGGGTCGGTCTCCGCCTAACGGCAGTAGATTAGTTATGCCTGAACACACGTTTCCCTGTCCCTTTGGACCTATAGTATGACCACCAACGGCCTATAAAATACGATGTACCTCAAAATCCATCATCCACATAAGTAAAATGTCAGCGTTGGTAGGTCCCTGACACAACTCTAGCTAGAAAGAAACGTGTGCACTCCTTACGGTCCGTATCCCGTTTTTGACTCATACCAGTGTGTGAGGCTCGTGAGGCTACGTTATACACAAAGCTACGCTTAAACAGGCCGTGCTTTTGATCATCTTCCACAAGGCCTGCTTTTCAACAAAACCTTGATCATTCGCATCTTAGCGTGCCACATTGACAATTCGCGTCATGCTATCGATAACTACTAACATATACCAGGGTGTTAAGCAGAGAATAAATTCTCTACCACCAAACAAGCATACATTAATAAAAATTGATTTAGTTACACGAAACGAATTCCAACGTCAGACGCGCGTCCATACAAGTCCGTTCTGGGTTTGAACGAAACCGGAGATACCAGGGTGGTTCTTGCTTATCCGGACAATCAACTCATACGACCGGCCAACTACTACATCGACCCCTTCCTGGGAGCAAATCAGTCCAAGGTCTCAATAATCGTTGCCCATTCGACGTGAAGATCGCCGGTCTTCAACATCGTCTTCTATTATTTCGATTTAAATCGTCGTTTGATTATTTGAAATGAGTTAAACTCGGCCTTTTCAAATAATCATCGCATAATTATCATTTAAATCATTTCACGTCGTTTATATTTATTTATAGTGATTTATTTCTATTTTCATTTATTTAAAGATAGTGCGAATTAATTAAACGACGCTTCGGGTCGATTGGCGACCCTGGCGCTGTTTTTACCAAAATTTGTTTTAGACATATCTTAAATTCTACCCGTCAGATTTTGGTAAATTTTATGTCGTTGGAAATCTCTTTCCAAGACGGTCCTAACAGATCCAGTTTTGGGAAAATTCAACGGTCGGATCTTTCAATACAACCATTTAAAGTTATGATTTCAAAACGCGAACTACCGCGCGTGTTTCGCTTAGTTTTAATTTATATTATATATATATATATATAAATCAAACCATTTGGTGATTTCCATTATTTCAAAATCCATTCTTTTGTTTATAACATGATAATTTTGTCCGCCAATTCTAATGCGACGTAAATCATATTTTAGACTATGTGCATTTTTATATTAAACAAAAGTAATAATTTTGTTTTATTCCTTTACCTTTGACATTGAAATGTAAGTGTTCTCCCCTTCATTTTTTTTCTTGACATTGAAAATGTAAGTGTTCTCCCCTTCATTTTTTTCTTGACATTGAAAATGTAAGTGTTTTCTTTTACTTACTTTTGCCTTGAAAATATACATATTGACTTTTTAATTTTTTTTTTACATTAAAAATGTACATATTGACTTTTATTTTCTTTTACATAAGAAAATATACTTATTGCATTTATTTACCTTTACATAAGAAAATGTACACATTGCATTTATTTTCTTTTACATAAGAAAATAATGTTATTTTTCTTATTTTCTTTCACATAAGAAAATGCAACTTTTAATTCTTATTTTCTTTTACATAAGAAAATGCAACTTTTAATTCTTGTTTTCTTTTACATAAGAAAATGCAACTTTTAATTCTTATTTATGAAAACACCTTCTCTAGCGTCAACATTTCTAATACCAATATTTGTATATTTTCTAATGTCAATATTGAATTCATTTTAACTATATATTATCATGACGATGAAGATTTGATCCATTTCAACTATACTAACTTGACTATGAAATTTTTGATGTCAACGTATATGTTCAATGTGATATCTCAATACATAAAACAATCTATTTCATGTCAAACCCAAAGGTGGCACTCTACAATTTAGTGTCAATTTCGTGTCAACACACAATAATATGGTTTTTGTCTAACCATACCAATAATACACAGCATATGGTTTGGTGTATACCTTTGGCGTCATTACAACAAGGTTAACACAATGTATAAAACGGTGTTGTCACAATACAATTAACACAACATGTAAATTGGTGTCGTAATAATACAGTTAACACAATGATGTAGTTTTGGGTGTCATCTCATCTATACTAACACAGATGTGGTTTGGTGTAACTTTGATGAATCAAAAATAAGGGCCTCATCTTTATTTTTATTTTAAAAGATTAGAACTTACATTTTGTTTTATAAATAAAGATTTAACTTGCATTTATAAAAAAAAATGGGTATTTTGATTTGTAGACAAGACATAAAATTTGTCTTTTAATTTACAAAGAAAATATCATGTCAAAATTGTCCTTTATTTTATTAACAAAGTTTATGTAAAAATTTACAAAGAAAATAACATGAAATAATTCCTTTTAATTTACAAAGAAAATAACATGAAATAATTCCTTTTTGTTTTGTTAACAAAATTTTTGTCTTTTTTCTTATGTATACAAAATAACATAAAATCTTGTCCTTTTTGTTCTGTTAACAAAATGACATCAAAATTTGTTCTTTTTATTTTGTTAACAAACAACATAAAAATTTGTTCTTTTTACTTTGACAAACAAATTATGTTGAAACTTTGTCAAAAATATAACATTAAAAATTGTCCTTTATTTTATTAACACAGTTTATGTAAAAATTTGTCAATTATTTTATTAACAAGTTTTTATGTTAAAACTTGTTATTTTATTCTATTGTGAATCCAAGATTCAAATTTACATAAAAAAATAAGAAATTATATATATAAAGGTCTAAACCCCCTTTTTGCTTTTGAAAGAGATGAAAATAAAGAAGATAATAAAGATGAGAGTTTCTTCGTGATTACACCAAAATAACATAGCTGAATAACACAAATATTTCATGGCATCACCACATACAATAATCACATACTCATCGCATACAAATATCATCATGATGCAGATCAAGAACAATAGTATACAAATCAGAATTTCACGATTTACATTAATATATAATTATTTAAATTATATCAGAGTTCTCACAGTTTTGCGATTTAGTCCAAATTTCAAGCTGTTCAGAATCAGCTCTGGTCAGTCTAGGCTTGTAGATCTCGTCGATACGAGTGCATAGCTTCTGAAATCATCAAGTTTCGATGACGTATGCGTTAGTTATGGTCTAAAAAAGATTGAAAATATTTTATATTAATTAATTAATAAATTAATTAGGAAAATAACCTTTCTTTACTTCAAACAAAACAAGGCTGATAGTTATCAATATCGTTCAAAACTTTTGATCCAATTCTTGATCAACTGGAGCACGGGAACGAAGATCAGGTAGCACGACGTCGTCGTGCCTGGAACGGCGCACCTACGGCGGGAATGCCGGCGAGCTCGGTGGCTCAGGCGAGGCGGGGCGGAGCTCGGGACGGCGCGGGTTCTCGGGTCCGTATCTCAAGCTACAGTGCTCGGTTGGGTATGGTTCTGGTGTTGTTGGAAAGAGGAGAGAAAGCTCTACGGAGTGGTATAGGGATTAGGGTCTAATTTGTTGAGAGGGGAGAGAATTTGGAGGAGGAAGAATCGACATGAAAAAGGGGGTGGCGGCTGTGTTGAACGATGGTGAACAATAGAAAATGAATTTAGGGTTTAAGCTTCTTATTTTTATATTGTTTTTATTGTAATTTTACAAATAAATCCAAAACTTTCAAACCATTCCAATCTCAGTCCAAACAAAGTTGACCCTAGCCAATAGCCTATGTTCCGGACCCAACGGACCAGGTCCTGTTAGCCCAAACGACTGTCTGTGGCCCGAATTATTTAAATTATTATTTAAATCTTTTATAATTTTAATTCTGTCGTACAAATAAATTTACCGAGGCCACATACGGACTCAGAAAAATCCAAAAAAAAAACATATTTGGCTTCGTTATGATGATACGGTCCTAACAAAATTAATTTCGTCTAATTCTGAGACTGTTTGAAAAATGGCTATTTTTCAGTCGATTAAATTTGACTGAAATGAACAAAACACGTTTTCCTTTGCCATGCTCACATATAAATTCGGAAAATTCTAAAAATTGAAACCTAGCAATAATATGATATTCCAGTTCCAATGAAATTGGTTTCGTCGAAAACAGAGATCGTTTGAAAATTGGCTATTTTCACTGGCTTTAAACATTATTTAAAATAAAAATTTTAAATTCTGCCTCATTTTCCAACTAAATAACTTAAAAATAAAATTTTTAAATTGGGTCGGATTTTCCGGGTCGTTACAATCTCCCCCACTTAAAACTTTTCGTCCTCGAAAAGAAAATAAAAGTAGGAAGCGACGGAAATGTAGATTGTGGTAAATGTACCTCAACCCAAGAATCATCCGGAGATATCCTCTCTGCAATGGGGATAAGCTCTTCTGAAGCTATCCTCTGTCTCCCAAGTGCAGTCCCTAGGATCACTGCTCCACTGCACCTTGACTAGGGGAATCTTCTTGTTTCTCAGCACCCGGATTTCTTTGCCAATAACCTTTATCAGATCCTTTCTCACTGTCAGATTAGGAGTAATATCCAAGACCTGCTGATTCAATTCATCCCCAATCAAATCAGGATCGTGCACATGCTTGCGGAGTTGAGACACATGAAAGACATCATGCACCCCAGGCAACCAGTCGGGCAACTGCACTCGATAAGCAGGAGTACCAATCCTTTCGAGAACAGGGAATGGGCCTATGAACCTTAGCGCCAATTTCCCAGTCTTCCCAAAACGAATTACGCCCCTCAATGGAGAAACCTTCAGATATACTCGATCACCAACAGAGAATTCTAAGTGTCTTCTTCGCTGATCTGCATAACTCTTCTGTCGGCTCTGAGCAGCCAACAGGCGCTTCTTAATCAAATCAACCTTGTCCGATGCTTCACGAACCATGTCGGGACCCAAGACTAATCGATTGCCTGGCTCCACCCAACATGCCGGGGACCTGCATGGTCTGCCATATAGTAACTCAAACGGTGACATTCCCAAACTGGCTTGGTAGCTATTATTGTAAGAGAACTCCACCAAGTATAAATGGTCCTCCCATGACCACCATAGTCAAAAATGCACGCTCCCAACAAGTCTTCTAGAATAAGGTTCACCCTCTTAGTCTGGCCATCTGTCTGAGGGTGGTAAGCTGTGCTCAGATTCAACTTAGTACCGAGCTCTTCTTGGAAAGCTTCCCAAAATTTGCTCGTAAATAGGGGATCCCGATCACTGACAATGCTTCTTGGAATCCCATGCAATCTGACAATCTCTTTAAGATAAAGCTGCGCCAAACTCCGAGCCGTTCTGTTGGTCTTGACAGGGATAAAATGGGCAGACTTTGTTAAGCAGTCAACAATTACCCATATACCATCGTTCCCTTTTCGGGTACGGGGCAAGCCATCAATAAAGTCCATAGAAATTTCTTCCCACTTCCAGCCTGGAACTCCTAGCGGTTGCAATAGACCTGCTAGCTTCTGCTGATCACTTTTGACTTACTGACAAGTGGGACATCTAGAAACATAAATAGAAATATCCCTCTTCATGGATTTCCACCAGAATGTGCGCTTAAGATCATGGTACATCTTGCTTACACCTGGATGGACGCTGAGTTTAGATTTGTGGCACTCATCCATAACTTCTCTTTTCAGCTCAGCAATGTTCGGTACACAAATTCGCCCTTGTAATCTAAGGGTCCTATTATCGTCAATTTGAAAGCTTGGGGCTTCGCCCTTTCGAACTCGATCGCTAAGCATTCGGATAAATTTGTCATCCTTCTGTAGAGCGGAAATTTTATCAATCAGAGAAGAAGTGATAATGAGATTAGCGAGAATGAGTGTGTCGCCATCGGCCTCCTTTCTACTGAGCGCGTCGGCTACAACGTTGGCTTTTCCAGGAGCGTACAGGATGACAAAATCATATGATGCTAGAAATTCAACCCAGCGTTGCAGCCTCATATTCAAATCTCTTTGGGTAAAAAGATGCTTCAAGGATTTGTGATCCGTGTATACTTCAAACTTCTCACCCAAGAGGTAGTGCCTCCATATTTTAAGAGCAAATACAATGGCCATTAACTCAAGATCATGAGTGGCGTAATTCTTTTCATGCGGTTTCAATTGGCGGCTAGCATATGCGACTACTTTGCCTTGCTGCATCAGCACCGCACCAATACCTTGAATAGATAAAGCAATAACACGTTAAAATGAGATTTGACATTAAAAGAAAATGTTATCTCTAACATGTTGATTTGTATAAAAGAAACAACCTTGCTTAGAAGCGTCAGTCCAGACTGTCAGATCCTGATTGCCATCTATAATGGTCAACACAGGAGCATTGGTCAACCTCTCTTTTAAATCTTGGAAAGCTTTCTCGCATTCGGGCGTCCAAATAAATTTTGTATGTTTCTTGGTCAGGTTTGTCAATGGACAAGCAATCTTCGAAAAATCTTTGACAAATTTCCGATAATAGCCAGCCAGCCCTAAGAAACTTCTGACCTCGGTGGGGGTTCGAGGTTGCTTCCAGTCTTGGATGGCTGAGATTTTCCCTGGATCAACTGAAATGCCTTCTTTTGATACGACATGTCCGAGGAATTTCACCTCTTCTTGCCAAAATATGCATTTGGAGAATTTGGCTTTCAGCACATTTCTACGCAAAATCTCCAAGACTTCCCTCAGATGTTGTTCGTGCTCAGCAGTGGATTTAGAAAAAATGAGGATGTCATCGATGAACACGAGCACAAATTTATTTATAACATCTCTGAAAACCCTATTCATCAGATCAACAAAATATGCAGGAGCATTACATAGACCGAAAGGCATTACCAGCCATTCATAAAAGATATCCGGCCCTCTGAAAGCAGTTAGAGGCACACATTCTTCTGCGATGCGAAGTTGATGGAAGCCTGTAGCTAGGTCCATTCTAGAGAAAACTCGCGCCCCATGCAAGCGGTCGAGTAAGTCATCAATACGAGGCAGTGGGTATTTGTTCTTCAGAGTTTGTTTGTTGAGATCACGGTATTCCACACATAACCTGAGGGTACCGTCTGATTTTGGAACGAACACCACGGCTGCGCCCCATTCTGAGAAGCTAGGCCTGATCAAACCCTTAAACAAAAGTTGGTTGGTTTGATTCCTCAGCTCTTCTTTTTCTTTGGGTGACATTCTCCGAATAGGATGTACGACAGGCCTTGCATTCGGAGCCAAGTCAATTCTGAAGTTGATTTCTCTGCGTGGGGGTAAGCCTTCAACTTCCTTGAACACATCAGCATAATCTCTGACAATAGGAATTTCTTCAATAGAAGTAGGAGTGACTTCTAGAGAGGACCAGAATTCTTTTCTGTCAGTGGCTGAGTCGTGGCATGGTATAGTGATATTGCCAAGCTTAGTTTTGACTTTGATAATCCTCTTAGCACATACCAACTCAGCCTCAAATTTGGTTAGCCAATCCATCCCCAATATAATGTCATAACCAGAAAAATTCATGACAATCAGATTAAAGGGGAACTGATAACGAGAATAGGAGATCGGCACTCTACAGTATTGATCTAGAACAAGGGAACCTCCTATCGGACTATGAGCTCTAATTAATTCCTTAAGTTTCCTTGGACTTAATTTTAGCTTTTTAATGGTGCCAGAAGAAATAAAACTACGTACTGCACCGGTGTCAAATAGGACAGTAATAGGGATGATTTTAATGTTAAGAGTACCACTTAAAACATCAGGTGTACCTGGGCCCTCGGTAGGAGCGGGTGTAGTCGTACCCTCATATACATGTGCCACCTGAGCATTCTTCAGCAATGTGCAATTTAGCTTGATATGCCCCTTCTGATGGCAGTTGTAGCACTCCAGGTTGCGGTGAGGATTCTGGCCACTATTCAGAGAATTCTGACCCTGGTTCTGAGAGCTCTGACCACGGTTCTGATTGGGGCCTGAATCATTTCTCTTGACTCTTTTAGGCGCTTTACACTCGTAATCAAAGTGCCCGGTCTTGCCACAATTAAAGCATGTTAACTTGCTCCGGTCTCTCTTCTTCCCCTGTGGCTTTGCAGCTGAAGGATTTCCTGTCTCTGATTTCTTGCTAGTCTGCTCTTTCTGGCTATTATTCTGATTATTTGCTCTCTCTCTTGTTGGGCAGACTCATCATTTTCTTCGTACCGGCTGGCAAAGGTGATAACTTCATGGAAGGGAAGATCGATATGAGCTGTAACCCTATTCAGATACTTTGTAGCGAGGCCCTTAATGAATTTCTTCTTCTTCTCAGTTGGGTCTTGAATTAGGTTAGGGGCATAACGGGAAAGCTCATCAAATTTCATCGCATATTCAGCAACTGTCATATTTCCTTGTTTCAGATTGACAAATTGTTCACGAAGGCGTTCTCTTGCTTGTGGAGGGATGTATTTCTCATTGAAAAGTTCTTTGAATTTTGCCCAAGACATGTTGGCTACATCATTTCCAATCTTAATGGTGTCCCACCAGTGCTCAGCTTGATCTTTGAGTTGCCATGATGCCAGGAAACGCTTTCTCTGATCCTCAAGTTCCATCCCTTCTAAGATCTTCTTGCAATTATTGAGCCATGACTCTGCTTCAACAGCAGACTCTCTACCAGTGAAAGGAACTCCGCCCAAGTTTTTGAATTTCTTTGACATCCGTTCTAGGTCGAATGGCTGTGCGACTATAGGGTCGGGCTGCTCATGGATGGGCTCTTCTTCGGATGGCCCTCTAGCACCACCTCTCCCACCTCCACGGGTTCTAGCTCTAGTACTCATAATGAATTAGTCTGTAACATCAAGGGGAGAGTTAGACCAACAGAAATGAAATTTTTTTTTTCAAAGGAAAGGCTAAGAGGTGAAAATGAGGTAACGACTGATAAATATGTGCTATTATGTTATGCTCACTCTAGGACTTTAGTCCTATCTCTAATGAGACGTATTGCTATAAATATGTTATATCCCAAAACTAAGGTTAAACCAAAGCTTTGATACCAACTGTGATAACCCCAAACTTACGTAGAACGAAAGTTGAGATGATCATTGGAATATAACATAAATATAGCAACACATAACACAGATAACAACATAAATATAAGAATCTATAAAACAACAACATCAACATAGCAGCGGAATATGGATGTTATCATAACACAGAATCCCAGTCACAGAGTCCTACTTATTACATCAAAATCCCAACAAAAGGAAAACAAGTACAGAATGTCAAAAATACAATTTGAAATGAAATGGAATACGATCAGAATGTCTCAAAGTCTAAGCAGAAACAAAGATAAAGATGAGGGTCTGCATAGTCCAACAAAGCACCTCGATAAGCGGCAACACCAAAGCAAATAAGCAAGCTCCAAGATCAGCAACTCCAAGGAAGCAAACTAACAACCTGTCAATTGGCTGCCCGTATAAAAGAGGGCACCCGAATTTGCAAAGTGAAACAAAATTCGAGTCAGTCGTGGGACTGGTATGAGAAATCTTTCTATACTAACTAATCATATGGCGAATCACAGGACCATGCCGCTAAGGCGGAACGGGTTTCCTCCATTGGATTGCCAGTGCATAATTAAGTAAGTCGTTTAAATAACGCTATGCATTTAAAGAAAAAATGAGATCGTTATAGGACCCAAGTCCCATCACACAATGCAACGCACACCAGAGGAAAGGGTTTTTCCTTATAACGATCAAAAGATGATAAATACGTCAAACGCATTACTACTAGTGTGTATATGTTTTCATAAATCATTTCAATATAAATGTATTAATCCTAGACGGCATAGTACCCCATCCTACTATGTCGCCGTAAATAAGTTTACAATTAAAATCGTATTGTCGTATTGGAGGATTGTTTTCCATCATGAGTCGAGGCTAGGGGCAAGCTCCTCACCGATTCGAGACACTCTAGCAAATGCCTCAGGATCCCCCGCAGTGAACCCTTGGAAGCGGTAGGGTCGGTCTCCGCCTAATGGCAGTAGATTAGTTATGCCTGAACACACGTTTCCCGGTCCCTTTGGACCTATAGTATGACCACCAACGGCCTATAAAATACGAGGTACCTCAAAATCCATCATCCACATAAGTAAAATGTCAGCGCTGGTAGGTCCCTGACACAACTCTAGCTAGAAAGAAACGTGTGCACTCCCTACGGTCCGTATCCCGTTTTTGACTCATACCGGTGTGTGAGGCTCGTGAGGCTACGTTATACACAAAGCTACGCCTAAACAGGCCGTGCTTTTGATCATCTTCCACAAGGCCTGCTTTTCAACAAAACCTTGATCATTCGCATCTTAGCGTGCCACATTGACAATTCACGTCATGCTATCGATAACTACTAACATATACCAGGGTGTTAAGCAGAGAATAAATTCTCTACCACCAAACAAGCATACATTAATAAAAATTGATTTAGTTACACGAAACGAATTCCAACGTTAGACGCGCGTCCATACAAGTCCGTTCTGGGTTTGAACGAAACCGGAGATACCAGGGAGGTTCTTGCTTATCCGGACAATCAACTCATACGACCGACCAACTACTACATCGACCCCTTCCTGGGAGCAAATCAGTACAAGGTCTCAATAATCGTTGCCCGTTCGACGTGAAGATCGCCGGTCTTCAACATCGTCTTCTATTATTTCGATTTAAATCGTCGTTTGATTATTTGAAATGAGTTAAACTCGGCCTTTTCAAATAATCATCGCATAATTATCATTTAAATCATTTCACGTCGTTTATATTTATTTATAGTGATTTATTTCTATTTTCATTTATTTAAAGATAGTGCGAATTAATTAAACGACGCTTCGGGTCGATAGGCGACCCTGGCGCTGTTTTTACCAAAATTTGTTTTAGACATATCTTAAATTCTACCCGTCAGATTTTGGTAAATTTTATGTCGTTGGAAAGATCTTTCCAAGACGGTCCTAACGGATCCAGGTTTGGGAAAATTCAACGGTCGGATCTTTCTATACAACCGTTTAAAGTTATGATTTCAAAACGTGAACTACCTCGCGTGTTTCGCTTAGTTTTAATTTATATTATATATATATATATATATATAAATCAAACCATTTGGCGATTTCCATTATTTCAAAATCCATTCTTTTGTTTATAACATGATATTTTTGTCCGCCAATTCTAATGCGACGAAAATCATATTTTAGACTATGTGCATTTTTATATTAAACAAAAGTAATAATTTTGTTTTATTCCTTTACCCTTGACATTGAAATGTAAGTGTTCTCCCCTTCATTTTTTTTCTTGACATTGAAAATGTAAGTGTTCTCCCCTTCATTTTTTTCTTGACATTGAAAATGTAAGTGTTTTCTTTTACTTACTTTTGCCTTGAAAATATACATATTGACATTTTAATTTTTTTCTTTTTTCTTTTTTTTTACATTAAAAATGTACATATTGACTTTTATTTTCTTTTACATAAGAAAATATACATATTGCATTTATTTACCTTTACATAAGAAAATGTACACATTGCATTTATTTTCTTTTACATAAGAAAATAACGTTATTTTTCTTATTTTCTTTCACATAAGAAAATGCAACTTTTAATTCTTATTTTCTTTTACATAAGAAAATGCAACTTTTAATTCTTATTTTCTTTTACATAAGAAAATGCAACTTTTAATTCTTATTTATGAAAACACCTTCTCTAGCATCAACATTTCTAATACCAATATTTGTATATTTTCTAATGTCAATATTGAATTCATTTTAACTATATATTATCATGACGATGAAGATTTGATCCATTTCAACTATACTAACTTGACTATGAAATTTTTGATGTCAACGTATATGTTCAATGCGATATCTCAATACATAAAACAATCTATTTCATGTCAAACCCAAAGGTGGCACTCTACAATTTAGTGTCAATTTCGTGTCAACACACAATAATATGGTTTTTGTCTAACCATACCAATAATACACAGCATATGGTTTGGTGTATACCTTTGGCGTCATTACAGCAAGGTTAACACAATGTATAAAACGGTGTTGTCACAATACAATTAACACAACATGTAAATTGTTGTCGTAATAATACAGTTAACACAATGATGTAGTTTTGGGTGTCATCTCATCTATATTAACACAGATGTGGTTTGGTGTAACTTTGATGAATCAAAAATAAGGGCCTCATCTTTATTTTTATTTTAAAAGATTAGAACTTACATTTTGTTTTATCAATAAAGATTTAACTTGCGTTTATAAAAAAATGGGTATTTTGATTTGTAGACAAGACATAAAATTTGTCTTTTAATTTACAAAGAAAATATCATGTCAAAATTGTCCTTTATTTTATTAACAAAGTTTATGTAAAAATTTACAAAGAAAATAACATGAAATAATTCCTTTTAATTTACAAAGAAAATAACATGAAATAATTCCTTTTTGTTTTGTTAACAAAATTTTTGTCTTTTTTCTTATGTATACAAAATAACATAAAATCTTATCCTTTTTGTTCTGTTAACAAAATGACATCAAAATTTGTTCTTTTTATTTTGTCAACAAACAACATAAAAATTTGTTCTTTTTACTTTGACAAACAAATTATGTTGAAACTTTGTCAAAAATATAACATTAAAAATTGTCCTTTATTTTATTAACACAGTTTATGTAAAAATTTGTCAATTATTTTATTAACAAGTTTTTATGTTAAAACTTGTTATTTTATTCTATTGTGAATCCAAGATTCAAATTTACATAAAAAAATTTATATATATAAAGGTCTAAACCCCCTTTTGCCTTTTGAAAGAGATGAAAATAAAGAAGATAATAAAGATGAGAGTCTCTTCGTGATTACACCAAAATAACATAGCTGAATAACACAAATATTTCATGGCATCACCACATACAATAATCACATACTCATCGCATACAAATATCATCATGACGCAGATCAAGAACAATAGTATACAAATCAGAATTTCACGATTTACATTAATATATAATTATTTAAATTAGATCAGAGTTCTCACAGTTTTGCGATGTAGTCCAAATTTCAAGCTGTTCAGAATCAGCTCTGGTCAGCCTAGGCTCGTAGATCTCGCCGATACGTATGCGTTAGTTATGGTCTAAAAAAGATTGAAAATATTTTATATTAATTAATTAATAAATTAATTAGGAAAATAACCTTTCTTTACTTCAAACAAAACAAGGCCGATAGTTATCAATATCGTTCAAAACTTTTGATCCAATTCTTGATCAACTGGAGCACGGGAACGAAGATCAGGTGGCACGACGTCGTCGTGCCTGGAACGGCGCACCTACGGCGAGAATGCCGGCGAGCTCGGTGGCTCAGGCGAGGCGGGGCGGAGCTCGGGACGGCGCGGGTTCTCCGGCCCGTATCTCGAGCTACAGTGCTCGGTTGGGTATGGTTCTGGTGTTGTTGGAAAGAGGAGAGAAAGCTCTACGGAGTGGTATAGGGATTAGGGTCTAATTTGTTGAGAGGGGAGAGAATTTGGAGGAGGAAAAATCGACATGAAAAAGGGGGTGGCGGCTGCGTTGAACGATGGTGAACAGTAGAAAATGAATTTAGGGTTTAAGCTTCTTATTTTTATTGCTTTTATTGTAATTTTACAAATAAATCCAAAACTTTCAAACCGTTCCAATCTCTGTCCAAACAAAGTTGACCCTAGCCAATAACCTATGTTCCGGACCCAACGGACTAGGTCCCGTCAGCCCAAACGGCTGTCTGTGGCCCGAATTATTTAAATTAATATTTAAATCTTTTATAATTTTAATTCTGTCGTACAAATAAATTTACCGAGGCCACATACGGACTCAGAAAAATCCAGAAAAAACATATTTGGCTTCGTTATGACGATACGGTCCTAACAAAATTAATTTCGTCTAATTCTGAGACTGTTTGAAAAATGGCTATTTTTCAGTCGATTAAATTTGACTAAAATGAACAAAACACATTTTCCTTTGCCATGCTCACATATAAATTCGGAAAATTCTAAAAATTGAAACTTAGCAATAATATGATATTCCGGTTCCAATGAAATTGGTTTCGTCGAAAATAGAGATCGTTTGAAAATTGGCTATTTTCACTGGCTTTAAACATTATTTAAAATGAAAATTTTAAATTCTGCCTCATTTTCCAACTAAATTACTTAAAAATAAAAATTTTAAATTGGCTCGGATTTTCCGGGTCGTTACAATAAGCCAATATATTTTCTATTCAGAGCCTTGTATTTAATATCAAATGGGATTTGGGTTTGTCGTGAATGGTGTCTTCATTAACACTGTTCTTAAACCCAGTTGAGAAAAATATTAAATCTTTTTATTTGGATTTGATGAAGTATAACAATTAAATGGTATTTAATTAGAATTGAATTTGAATTGATTTTTGGGTTTATCGTGAACGGTGTTTTAAATAACACTTGTTCTTTAACCCGATAATTAATGGAATGTGAATTGGGTTTATCGTGAACGTTGTTTTAACGACATTCGTTCTTTAACCCGATTTACAATGAAATGTGATTTGGAATTTATAAATATTTTGTTAAGATTTAAAAGAGATTTTCCCAAGTAAAGTTTTCCAATTTAATAAAATAAATTGGAACGGAATGGAATTCGATTTGGTAATAATCGATGAGAATTTCTGTTGAGGAAGACAACTAATATATCTCGAATTTAAAAGGCTTTGCCATGATTCCATTTATATTATTAGTCGGATATGGAAGTTTATATCGATTATATATATCGATTTGTTTTTCCATGAAAATTCCATTGTAAATGGAATGTGATTTTGGGTTTATCGTGAACCGTGATTTAAATGACATTGGTTCTTTAACCCAGTTAAAGATAGGATATGATTTCCTAAGTTAAATAGTCATTGATAGTGATTTTTGGGAAGATTAAAACCAAGGGGATTTAATGAATCTTTAACTAGATTGAAATGATCGAGAATGGAGTATCACTGGTTTTGCTACAGGCGATAGTTAAATCTTTAATTAGATTTGAACGTGAAATGGTAATTGAATTTACCGATAACACCGTGGTGTTAGATATGAAGTATTACCAGTTTTACTTCATGGGATGGATAGGCTGGGATTGGGAAATTAAAACAAATGATTACTTCGGTAAGGTTCGTTAATCGCGACTAGTTTAGATAAACCATAATTTGGTTTTGAATTGATATTCAAAGGAAGATTAAAGAATAAATTTAAAGAATTTATCTTTGATAAAATTAATGGGAACCTTTCCCAAAGTAATTTAAATAAAAGAATATTCTGAATTGGAATGAGGCGTATGTTGTGTTTATGTAAAACTAGTTTATTATATACGCGAGTTATTCAGAAAGACCGGGTTTACCCCATTCTGAATAACTGATTCGACGATGCGTCGAGGATGAAGACGGTGGTCGAAGACCGGAGTTCTTCATGTCGTTTGGATAATTACTGATGATCTTGATTGGGATGTACATCCAAGAGGAGGGAATCAGTTGGTGATCGTCCAGACGTACTTGGAGATCGATGGATATGCGAGGTACACGGTGCCTCCGGTTTCGTTCAGACCCAGAACGAACTTGTATGGACTGTGTGTCTGACATTGGATTTTGCTCTATGTTGATTGATCTCTATTTAATATACATCTGCCTAGTGAAGGGGAATTCATTCCCTTACTTCACCCTTCTCTGAGACATACGGGATCAGAGGTTGTATATCAATAGACATCAGTCGCATGGTGTGAATTGCCTGTGTGGCATGCCTAAGTGGCAATTGGTCAAGGCTTCTGTTGAAAAGCAAAGTCTTGTGGTTGATGATCAAAGCACCGCTTGTGTAGCATAGCTTTGTGTAACGCTGATTCGCGAGCCTCACACCCCGATTGTGAACCAGAAACGGGAGAGGACATCAGGGAGGGCATGCGTTTCCTTCTAGCTAGGGGGGTGTCAGCGACCTACCAGCCCTGACATTTATATTATTTTCACCTATATGGTTGTTGGATTACGATGCGCCTCGGATATATCGGTGACTATGTGGAGCTGATGGAGTCATTTGGCTCATTTATGCCCAAAGGGCGGGGAAATGCAGTGATCAGGCATTTTAATCCACATTGGTGGACCGGCCCTAACGATCCAAGGGTCACTCGAGCTCTGATCCTGAGGCTCAGGCTAGAGAGTCTCGAATCGGTGAGGACTATCTTTTGCCTCGGTTCACAGATGGAAACCCAACTTCCAACACGTGACTTTGCGGTTTTGATTGTAGAGCCTAGTATGGCGACATGATATATGGTACCCATGCCTTCTATGATTGATATTTATGATTGAAATTGTTTTGACACTATACACTTATAGTAATAATAAAACATGAAATTTAGCGTATCAAGCATTCTTTGGCTATTATAAGGTAAAACCCTATCCTCCGACTTGTGTTGCATTGTGTGATGGGACCTCGGTCTTATAATAGCTTCATTGTTCTTTATTTTAGCAATGCGCTATTGTTTTATGCACTAGTATTCTTGGGAGGAAACCCGTTCCGTGTTATACGGCGTAGTCCCTTGATTTACCTAACTTTAAAATAAAGATTAATAACTGTTTTAGTTCTCACACCGGTAACATGCTGACCTGGAATTTATTTTTTTAACCTAAACTCTGGGTGCCCTTATTTTGACACGGGTATCTAGTAGTTTTGGTTTTGCAGATTCATATTCATAGGATCCTGATTTACAGCTGAAGCGGTACTCGGAAAGCTCTATATCCGTGTATCTGTTTTCAGTTGTGCTTTGTATTGTTTTTCTGCTGCGATGTATTTAAATGTAATTTAAATCTCTGATATTTTCTATGTAATATTTATTCGTACTCTGTATATTCTTGTATTCTAATGGAATTGTTGTAATATACAATGAAATGTTCTTATGTTTGCGTTCCAATTTGTCGTGTTCTCAAAACAATCAGCAGTCTCGAACGGTCTTGGTCGGTTTAGCGATCGATTCGGATCGAGCGAAATTCCTTGTTGTCATAAAATAAAAGAATGTTTTATTTGCATAACATCTCTAAATGTTTATAATGTCAAATAAAAATGTATTTTATTTACATACAATTCTTCATGTCTAATGTCAAATAAAAATGTAATTTGATTACATTACATTTTCTACATGTCTAATGTCAAATAAAAATGTAATTTATTTATATTACATTGTCTAAATGTCTAAATGTAATTTATTTACATGACAATGTTGCTAATGACAAATAAAAAGATAACTTTTATCATTTTTATTTGTATGCAATTTCTATTTGTAACTTGAACAAATAAAAAGAAATGTTTTTATTTGTATATAATTTCAATGTATAACATGACGATAAAAATGTCTCTTTTAAATTGTGTACAATTCTAATGTATAATTGGACAATAAAAATGACTCTTTAATGCGTATACAAATTCTAATATATAATTTGACAATAAAAATGTCTCGTTAATTTGTATACAAATTCTAATGTATAATTTGACAATAAAAATGTCTCTTTAATTTGTGTACAAATCTAGTTCTAACAGTAAATGATATTTTTATTTATCGACCATTCTATTTCAACCAAAATGAATAAAGATGATATTTTCATTTTTGTTGACAATTCTATTTTAACAAATTGATTAAAAATGGTTCTTTCATTTATGTTGACAATTCTATTTCAACAAAAGAATTAAAAATGATTCTTTCATTTTTGCTGACAATTCTATTTCAACAAAATGATTAGAAATGATTCTTTCATTTTTGCTGACAATTCTATTTCAAAAAAATGATTAGAAATGATTCTTTCATCTTTGCTGACAATTCTATTTCAACAAAATGATTAAAAATGATTCTTTCATTTTTATTGACAATTCTATCTCAACAAAATGATTAAAATTGATTCTTTCATTTTTGTTGACAATTCTATTTCAACAAAATGATTAAAAATGATTCTTTCATTTTTGTTGACAATTCTATTTCAACAAAATGATTAAAAATGATTCTTTCATTTTTGCTGACAATTCTATTTTAACAAAATAAATAAAAGTGGTAACTTCATTTTGTTAACAATTATATTTTAACAAAATGAATAAAAGTGAAAACTTCATTTTGTTAACGATTCTGCTTTAACAAAATGAATAAAAGTGATAACTTCATTTTGTCTACAATAATCTAATTCAACAAAATTGACATTTTTGTTTTAACACATATCTATTTAACAAAAATGTCATTTTTCTCTTAACACAAATCTATTTAACAAAAATGTTATTTTTTGTTTTAGCACAAATCTATTTAATAAAAATGTTATTTTTGTTTTAACACAAATCTATTTTACAAAAATGTTATTTTTTGTTTTAACACAAATCTATTTAACAAAAATGATATTTTGGTTTCAACTATTTTATTTCAGCAAAAATAATTAATTTTGTTTCAACTATTTTATTTCAACAAAAATGTCATTTTAGTTTCAACTATTTTATTTCAACAAAAATGATATTTTTTGTTTTCAACTATTTTATTTCAACAAAAATGATAATTTTTGTTTTCAAATATTTTATTTCAACAAAAATGATAATTTTATTTCAACGAAAATGATAATTTTTGTTTCAAATATTTTATTTCAACAAAAATGCTAATTTTTATTTCAAAAAAAAATGATAATTTTTTATAATTTTTGTTTCAACTATTTTATTTGAACAAAAATTATAATTTTTGTTTCAACTATTTTATTTCAACAAAAATGATAATTTTTATTTCAACTATTTTGTTTCAACAAAAATGATAATTTTTATTTCAACTATTTTGTTTTAACAAAAATGATTAAAAAATTTCAACTATTTTATTTCATCAAAAATGATAATTTTTGTTTCAACTATTTTATTTCAACAAAAATAATCCATCCAATCCACATATCAACATAACAGCATCATCAACCCAAATCAAATCACGTATAGTAATAAATTGAATTCAGTGGCGGATTTGTACTAACACAATCATAATTAATTAATTTTAACTAAAAAAATAGAATCCTCACATCGATTTTACTCTGTTTAAAATTGTAGAAAGCTCCACATCTATTCTGGTCAACTCCATGTTGTAGATCTCATTTTTCTGATTCCAACGCAATTGAAATTTCTGAATTTCGATTTCATATGAATAAGTTATGGTCTTATAAAAATTAATTACATAAATAATTTAATTTAAAATCATTAACCATTAATCTTCTTTCCTAAAACAATTAAGGCCGCTCCCTCCTGTTTCTCCTTCGTCATTGTTCCAGTACAAAGACGAACCCATGCTCATTTCTTCAATTGTTGGCGCCTCTCCTCACACACCACTGACCCTCGATCTAACCGTCTCACCTCAAAGCCCCTTCTTCGGTCTACCGCCGCCAGGAATGGCGTGATACTCGGTGGCTCTCAAGCCTCGAGAATAGCCCGCGAACACAGTCCCTTTATGGCTCGAGATCTCAAAATCTGTGCAGTAAATACCCATCATCACCGTATGGTGTTGAAACTCTCGGAAAATACTTCGATTTTTGTTTTATAATGGGGATTTAATTCTTGGTGGATTAGAAATAATTCACGAACAAAAATAGGACGAAATCGGCCATTGGTGAAGAAAGAGGTAGCTTTTAAAATGAAATTAGGGTTTTAATATTAAGGGTTATTTATAATATAATATTATTAAATTCATTAATTCACAAAATAGCCCGTTCATTCCAATTAACTCCAAATACAGCCCAGCGAATGTCTCCCCTAGACAAATACCCCTATTTCAGACCCAATGGACTAGGTCTCATCAGCCCATTTGATATTTTCAGGCCACTTTCCTTTAAATTAAAATATAAAACATTTAATTATTTAATTTGATCGTACATTTTAATTTACCGGGACCACATACTGACTCCAAAAACTCCCAAAAAATAAATCTAGCTATGTTTTGACGATATGGTCCTAAAAAATTTAATTTCATCAAATTTGGAGACCATTTGAAAAATGGTCATTTTCTGGTCAATCCAATTTGATTGAAATTGACAAAACACGTTTTCTTTTGCCACGCTCACATATTAATTCCAAAAATTGTGGAATTTGGAATCTTGCAATAATTTGACATTCCGGATCCGATAAAAGTGATTTCATAAAAAATGGAGGTCGTTTGCAAAATGGATATTTATTATATTAAAATATATATATAAATTCCATAGCGACTATTTCAAACTTTAAACTGGACATAACTTTTTATTCCCGCTATGAAATTTTAATTTTTCACATTCGTTGGAAAGATATTTTTAAACAGATTTAAATATTTCTAGTTTTACTAAAATCCGATTTAATTTGAATCATGTACATTCATTTGAAATTTGAAATCGAATTTTCAAACTATCGTGCCATTTCAGGCTCGTTATATAATTAAAATAAATTTATTCGTTCTAACTTCGATTAAAATAAGTTTTGGCCGTTATTTCTTAAAGTAAATCATTTTAAATATTTAAAATCCATTAAAATTTCTAAAATAAAAATTTTAAATTGGTTCCAAAATTCCGGGTTGTTAAAGTTTCCTTTCAATTTAATTGTCATGGATCTTTCTGAATTTGATATCATTCTCGGGTTGGATTGGTTGACCAAATTTGAAGCCGAAGTTAAATGTGCTGAAAGAGTTGTTAAAGTTAAAACGAAGCTTGGAAATATTATTATACCCTGTGTAGGCTCAAACTCAGATAGAAAAGAATTTTGGGCTGCTCTTGAGATTTCCCCCGCGGCTATTAAAGATATCTCTGTCGTTAAGAATTATGCAGATGTGTTTGAGGAAATGGATAACTTACCCCTACGAAGAGAAATTTACTTCAGGATCGATCTAGTTCTGAATGCAAGGCCAGTTGTGCACGCTATTCGAAGAATGACATTGAAAGAGAAAGAATAATTGAGTAATCAAACTAAACAGCTTTTGTGGAAAGGTCTGATCAGGCCTATCTTTTCAAATTGGGGTGTAGCAGTAGTGTTTGTTCAAAAGTCTGACGGTACACTCAGATTGTGTGTGGATTACCGCGACCTCAATAAGTAGACACTAAAGAATAAATATCCATAGCCCCGTATAAATGATTTATTAGATTGATTGAATGGAGCGCAAGTATTTTCTAGAATGGACCTAGCTACAGGTTTCCATCAATTGCGTATTGTTGAAGAGTGTGTTCCTTTGACAGATTTCAAAGGTTTAGACATATTTTATGAGTGGTTAGTAATGTCGTTCGGCTTGTTTAATGCTCCTGCTTATTTTGTCAATCTAATGAATAGAGTATTTCGCGATGTCTTGAATAAATTTCTGCTGGTTTTCATTGACGACATTTTAATCTTCTCTAAGTCGGCTACCGAGCATGAGAAGCATTTGAATGAAGTTTTGGAAATTCTGAGAAAGAATGTTTTAAAAGCTAAATTTTCTAAATGCATATTCTAGCAAGAGGAAGTGAAGTTCCTCGGTCATGTAGTATCGAAGGAAGGAATTTCAGTGGATCCAAGTAAGATAACAACCATTCGAGATTGGAAGCAGCCTAGCACGCCTACATAAGTTATAAGTTTTCATGGATCGGCTGGCTATTATTGAAATTTCGATAAAGATTTTTCAAAGCTATCTTGTCCATTAACGAAGCTTACTAAGAAGCATACAAAGTTTAATTGGATGCCTGAATGTGAGGCAGCTTTCTAAGAGCTAAAATTAAGGTTAACTACTGCTCCAGTGTTGACTATTATAGATGGCAATCAAGATTTGACAGTCTATACAGATGCTTCTCTTGAAGGTGTTGGTGCGGTATTAATGCAAAGAGGCAAAGTAGTGGCTTATGCTAGCCGTCAGTTGAAGCAGCATGAGAAGAGATATCCCACTCATGATCTTGAGTTGTTAGCCGTCATGTTTGCTTTGAAAATATGGAGGCACTATCTTTTGGGTGAGAAGTTCGAATTATATACAGATCATAAGTCATTGAAGTATCTGTTCACCCAGAAGGACTTGAATTTGAGGCAGCAGCGTTGGTTAGAATTTCTTGCAGCGTACGATCTGGATATTCTGTATACTCCAGAAAAAGCCAATGTTGTAGCTGATGCGCGCAGCAAGAAGAATGCTATCATCGCTAATCTCATTATTACGCCTTCATTAATTGATAAGATCTCTGCTCTTCAGAAAGGTGATAAGTTTAATCAGATGATCAGCGAACGAGTTCGAAAGGGCGAAGCTTCAAGCTTCCAAATTGATAGCAATGGGACTCTTAGATTGCAATGGCGAATTTGTGTTCCGGATATTCCCGAGCTTAAAAGAGAAGTAATGGACGAATGTCACAAATCTAAACTTAGCATCCATCCAGGAGTAAGTAAGATGTATCAAGCGCACATTCTGGTGGAAGGCGATGAAAAGAGACATTTCCATATATGTTAGCAAGTGTTTTACTTGCCAACAAGTCAAAAGCGATCAACAGAAACTTGTCGCCTTGTTACAACCATTAGAGGTTCCAAATTGGAAGTGGGATCAAATCTCCATGGATTTCATTGATGGCTTTCCCCAAACCAGGAAAGGCAATGACAGTATATGGGTGACCGTAGATCGTTTCACTATGACCGCCTATTTTATTCCTTTCCTATCTAATAGAACAACTCGAAGTCTGTCGCAACTTTATTTCAGATAAATTGTTAGACTACATAGGGTTCCCTGTAGTATTGTAAGTGATCGTAATCCAATATTCGCTAGTAAATTCTGGGAAGCATTCCAAGAGGAGCTGGAGACAAAGTTAAATCTGAGCACCGCTTATCATCCTCAAACAGATGGCTAGACTGAGAGGGTGAACCATATATTAGAAGACTTGTTGCAGGCATGTATTCTTGATTTTGGCAGGTCATGGGAAGATCACTTGCATTTAGTTGAGTTTTCATATAATAACAGTTACCAAGCAAGCTTGCAAATGTCGCCATTCAAAGCATTGTATGGCAGGCCATGTAGATCTCTCGCATGTTGGGTAGAACCAGGAAATCGACTAGTATTGGGTCCCGACATGATCTGAGAAGCTTCGGACAAAGTCGATTTCATTAAGAAGCAGCTTCAGGCAGCTCAGAGCTGACAGAAGTGTTTATGCAGATTCAAGAAGAAGGGATTTAGAATTTGTTGTTGGTGATTATGTGTACTTGAGAGTTTCCCCACTGAGTGGAGTAGTTCGTTTCGGAAAGATAGGGAAGTTGGCGCCTAGATTTATTGGTCCTTTCCCTATACTAGAGAGGATTGGAACTCTTGCTTATAGGGTTCTGTAATGACCCAGATTTCCATAACATCAGAGTTGACTATATTCATCATACGTCCAACCCAAATATCACGAAAATACAGAACATTTTTTTTAGAAGAAAGAGGTAGAAGAAGAACAGAAATAACAACACAGAATCTCACATCGCAGCGGAACAAAATATAATATATCATATCTTTGAAATACAAAATCTTAACTGTATAACATACACTTATCAGAGTACAACACTTACAACACAACGGAACCACTATAACTAGATAACGCTGAAGCCTCCTGCTCCAAGCTCCTTTAGATATATCTGAAAAATCCTGAAGTACTTGACTGCCCGTACAAATTTAGGCACCCAAGAGTTTAGGTAGAACAAAACAAAATAAACTCCGGGTCAGTCATGGGACTGGTATGAGTAAACAGTTTAAAACAGTTTCAGAAAACTAAATGATATCTCATAAGACCACGCCGTATAACACGAAACGGGTTTTTCCCTTATGAAAATCCAAACACTTGACTTATCTTTATATCAAAACTCTTTTGATATTATAATAATGTCTAAATCAAGTAGATAACAATCTAGTGGAACGTTTTCATCTCACGTTCCACCTATATAATATACAATCAAAACCGCAAGCACGTATTGGGTAATGGGTTTCCAACTATGACAAGGTATGGAACCACCTTCCGCTGGTATATCTCTAGAGGAGAATACACCGAGTTCAACAAGAACATCTTGCAACTCAGCCACACATGACCGACCACTCATTTCGCTTGAGTGTATCGAATGTATATCACCAACGATTGGGATCAGCAACCGTTTCCCGAATGGGACAGCATCGACAATAGATTTTTAGAAGTAAATGAAACTCTAGATCTGATGATTATACAGCCTAATAGGTGCGACCTACATAGCCATGCTGCTTGCCCGATTTCTGTCATTTACCGATTGATGAGGCTAGAAGCTACGCTTTTATCATCACACCAGATTCACTTTGAATGTCACATCGTCAAATCCATCAAATCACTGATTGACGTCCTCAACAGTACATTACGTGTTAGCTAAAAGAAGTTTCCTTCTCCGCTTCTACTCTTGGTACGGTTGAAGAAATCAATGTACGTGACCATTCTGGAAATACTCTGTCAGACATTCATCTACAAGTCACCCAGGAACAGGATGAATCGAAGGTACTATTTCTATTAATAGAAAAAGTCCTTGCACTCTACTCCGTCGTCGATTATCTTTATATAATCTGATTCGCACGCTACTGCCAATACGGAGTGGTTCTTCGGATAATAATCCAACCGGTCTCTCCATATTGACAACGATGGTCAAAACTTCGATAGTCTGTGATTTAACTATCAAATAAAAACAAGTGTTTCGATAGTCGATGATTTAACTATCGAATAAAACAAGTGTTCATCCAAACATCCAGCAATCACTGAACCTTTAATTAATATTCCATTAATTAAATCTCTTCTCTATTTCTTATCAATATTTGTTAACCAAATATTTTCAATAACCATATTGGCCTTTTACGTTATTTGGAAAACATTTCCATATATCGCCTTCTTTTAATTTCTAAACTTTAGAAAATATATGTTATTTATAATTGGAAAATATTCCAATTACTTATCTCTTTTCCAATCTCGTTTATTTCTATACATAGGAAATATTTAACATCTATTTCCAAGCTTACATTTCATTTGGGTTAAAACGGATGTTGTGTAAAACATCGTTACGACAACCCAAATACTACATTCAACTAAATCTTATTCAACATTGATCTTCGAGACTGAAATCTTACTATTCATTTGTTAATAATGAAATCAATCAAGTTGGGGTATAACTACCTCTCAGACCTTGACTGAATAACATTTATAACGTCAAAACAGATAAGACTACTTACTCGAAAAATCAATACCATACAACTACTTCTTCACTTTTAAACACATATATACTTTCTCTTTCTATTCTTTCGAGATTTTACTTCTAGTCTTCCTTTTTGATTATACTATTCTATTTCTAAGTTCGCTTCCTTATCGACTTCTATATATATTGATAAGTTGATTTCTAACTATCAAATTATCTTAAAAATATTCTATCTCCTTAAATTCCCGGAAAAATTCGCCATAACCTCCTTTGTACCGGGAGCATCGGGAAATTTCAAATAGCTTTCCCGGTCCTTCTCATCTAAAAAAGAAAAAGAAAAAGCCAAGCGGCTTGCCGATACGGCGCATAAAATCTCAAATGGAAATTAAATATGTACCTTTTTGTCGGGCATTCTATTTATTTCACTTCTATACTTTATTCCAAACCTGTCTCCTGTATCTTTATACCTGTCCAGTCTATTTTAACTATACCAATCGTTCTAACTAAATTTGTTAATTAAATCTGTTGCTTAACTTTTCAGTCTATTTCACCTTCATATTTGAACATGACATATTCAAATATATTTTAACTGCATATTAACAAATTCTAATTATACTCATACTCTCGTTTCCTTATCGACTTCTTATTCAAATTCCAATTCAATTCTATTGAATTCTCTTTATTTAAACCTCATTTGAATTCTATTTTCAAATTCTATAGTTTAAAGTCCATTTGAATTCTCTATTATTCAAATCTATTCAAATTCCTTATATTCAAAGTCCATTTGAATTCTCTGCATTATTTATAAACAACGTTTATAACTTCAATTCAAATCCCACCTTTCCATTTATAAACAACGTTTATAAATTCGTTTCAAATCCCATATTTTCATTTATAACAAAGTTTATAAATTCGATTCAAATCCCATCTCCCATTTATAAACAAAGTTTATAAATTCGATTCAAATCCCATTTTCCATTTATAAACAAAGTTTATAAATTCAATTTCTTGTTTTATATACCTTCAAAACAAGTTAATATTTTCTATAGTTTTATTTAAAATTCAAATTCCTTATTTTCATTTAAAATATCAAATACCCTTTTTGATGTTTGTATGAATCAATATTCAAGCTCTAGTGGTATTTTCAACAATCAGATCAACCAATTTTCAATCACTTGATTTTTAACACATCATATAGGAATATATATGAAATCAAACAAACAACAAACAGATAATATATTTTTGAGGAATCCTGTTGGATTCCTCCAACCTTTTTTCCTGCATCCACAGATGTTAGCACATAAATAATACCTATCCTGCTTCGAGGCAGGATATCGCGGTATGAAGGTCATCCACTAATCATAGCGTGGGGCGTATAGGGTAATCATCCGCTATGAAACTGCGGGCATCCGCTAATGATACTGCGGGAATCCAACCAATCATCAACCCAATATATATATATATATATATATATATCCTAAATAACTAATATATATTTTAAAACAATCAGACAGCATTCAAACAAGCACAGATAATTATTTTTAACTATATAAAAATAATTTCTAAATAAAAGGTGAGGTTTACTCACATTAATTTATTTTTCGCTATCCATTCTGATTCCAGTTTTAAAATTCTAGATTACGAACTCCGAAGCTACGAATTTTCTCGACTGGTTCTATTCCAAAAATCTGGCATATAATTAACATGTCATTTATTTTAACAAGTCCTTATATATATGTATGAGTGTATATGTATAAAAATAAATGAATTTTAAGCATAAATTATTTAAATCGATTACCTTAACACTTGTTTTAAATTTCCTTCTTCCTCCTTACTATTCCATTTTATTGAGCACTTCATCCCCAGACCAAACTGCACCAAAAATACACCAAGCAAACTCGAACTCCCCTTCGCAATTGCACCTTCTTGCCGTGAGTTTCACCCTTATACCAAAATCGAAGCTACTGTTCTTCCTGCATTTGAATCTGCCGCTACAGGCATTTCAACCCTCCACTGCTTTGTCGAGCTCTGCCATGGAAACCGAAGTCCAGCTTGACCAAAGCCAACGTCAGCGTTTCCTATCGACACCTTTATCCTTGTACTAGAGAACCTACGCTTAAACTTTCTGACCCTTCCTGGCGTCGTCCATTTCCACTCGAGATCCAGAATAGGGTCACTACCTCCTCCCTCACGTTGAACTTCAAAACAATCGCGACAAATCTCGAGCTTTCCAGTGTGAAGCTCCTTCTTCGACGAGCTCAGAGAATCCATGATGTAACGAAATGGTTACGGATTTGATTTCATTAAATTTGGGGAAGAATCGAAAATAAAGGAAGAAGGGGATTTAATTTGGGTCCTGCTTCTAATTTTTGTTCTGTCGAAATGAATAAGGGTAGGTAGCGGTTTTATCATTTAGAGGAAAACAGAACTAGTGGGAGGGAAGAATGCCACAGTTTTTATTTTAGTTTGTGGACATAAAGGAGAGCACGACTTTGTTTTGTTTGTGGTAATAACGAGAGCACGGGTTTGTTTATAGTCCACATAACAAAAGATTTATATTTTTATTTTAAATTTGTTCTGTCCTTTGATTAAAATTATCACATTGATTTCAACTCCTATTTGAACCCAACAATTGTCAATCTTAGTGTAATACCACTATTCTGAATCCATTGGGATAAGTATCGAAGTCCAGTTCGATCATCCGGAACAGATATTTAATTGATATTGAAATAAATTAAATTTCAAATCTTTTAAATTCTGCGATAATAAATTAATATTATTATCGTTATAAATTCAAATGAAATTTCTCATTAATTAATTGAACTGTATATAATTCAAATTAAATTTTGAATTCATCTAAATCCATTTTCGTATTCTGGTAATTTAATGTATTCGATATTAAATCTAAATTGATTATTAAACTAATAACATAATATAAAATTCCATTTATATTTTTCCCCCAATATTTAAATTAAATATTAAATATTCAAAAATTAACCCATAAGGATCCGGGTCATTACAATCTTCCCCACTTAAAATAATTTCGTCCTCGAAATTGCTAAGGTAGAAAAAGTGCTACAAACCCATTAAATTGATACTCAACATTTCAAATTTCCTTACGTCTCTCTTTCGAATAAATCCCTATTCGTTAACTCCTCCCTTCGAATAACTATATTCGATAATCTCTCTTTCGAATAACTAGATTCGAAAACCCTTCTTCGAATAAACTATATTCGATTTACTCTATTCAATTTACTCTTATCAATTAACTCTATTGGATTTAACTCTTTTCGATTAACTCCATCGAATAACTAAATTCGATAACTCCTTCGAATAACCAATATTCTATAACTCACTTCGATTAAACTAATCGATAACTCTTTTCGATTAAACTATAATCGATAACTCCTTTCGATTAACAAATAATCGATAACTCATTCCGATTAACAAATAATCGATAACTCCTTTCGATTAACTAATAATTGATAACTCCTTTCGAATATCCAAATTCGATAATTCCTTTCGAATAAACTAATATTTGATTTAACTTCATTCGCTTGACTCTAGATCGCAGCGATCACAATGGTTACGCCTGATTCCCCCAGGAAACATCCGACCGCCCTAGGCTATCTGCAGCCCTGCGAATTACGCTAGCAGTCGTACGAAATGGCAACCTATCCTGAGTAACTATGTTTGAATAACTGTATCTCAATAACTATATTCGATCAATTTTAATTGAAAAACTAACATTCAATTAAATCCTAATTCGATTAGTTATGTTCAATTAACTCTATCTGGTTAACTCTAAATTTGAATAACAAATATTTGATAAATTCTAATTGAAAAACTAATATTCAATTAACTCTACGGATTAACCCTAACTGATTAACTCTATCTGGTTAATTCTTACTCTAATCGATTTATCCTAACTCTAATCGATTATTTCTAACTCTAATCGACTTCTCCTATTCGAATAACTCCTATTGGATAACGTTTATTTATTTATAAAGATTTACTTTTAGTAACGGTTCTTCACTTTATAAATGTTCTCTTTAATAACGTTACTTCACTTATACAAGTGTTGTGCATCCCTTCTATTTAAAACTATCGACGTTAAAAACCAATATCTCTTCTCTATATAAGTTTAGACTTATATATTCCATTCGAATGATAAATATTTAATTTAATTTATAAACTGTTATATATAAATTAATCTTTTCTATTTATCTGTTAAAAACAGATTTCCATTTTCTATTCATCTTCTAAATATTCCTTTGATTAAATTCTATTTATTTAACAAATAAATAACTCATTTGTAACATTCTATTTATTTTCTATAAATAAATATTTCCATTGAATCTATTTGTAAATGTTTTACAAATATTCCCTTCTAAATTCTACTTGTAAATGTTTTTACAAATATTTCTCCTTCTATTTGTTTGCACATAACTTCCTTTGTATTTGTTTTACAAATATATTTCCTTTATTCACCCCCAATTCATATTTCATTCACATTGATTTTACTCAATTTATTCATTTCGATCCATTTAACTTACTTAAGTTAAATTCAAATTCCCATTGCTAATTAACCGTTTTGCCTATTTCACCCTTTTATATTTGAATATACTTGTTCAAATATATGTTAACTTAATTATAAACTAATCTAATTATATTTTCAACTCGAGTTATATATTCGATTTCGAATATAAATTCTCAGTCTCTTTCACTTATCCAAAAACCAATTTCGACTCAAATTTCCCTTAACTAATTATTTTCCCATTTAGTTAATTCTATTTAACCATTTAAAATATGATTTTTGTCTTAAAAATCATTTCACTTACTTCACTGGAGTTCATATTTACTTTATATCTCCAGTCTAGATTTATCTAATGCCAATTCGGATTTTATTTCCTAAAAATCCTTTTATTAATTTAATTAAACCGTTATGGTTTTATAATGGTTCTGGCGCTGCTTTTCTAAAAATTTGATTTTGATATAACTCAAAATCTATACGACGAAATTCAGATTTTTCTCTTTCATTAGAAAACTATTATTCAACCGGTCCCGACGATTCTTGTTTCAATGAATTCCGACTTCAATTGAGTTCTGTATAATAAATTGAAGTTCAAATCGCCAATTTACGAACTGCCGCGCTATGGCGAGCTCGTTTTAATTATATTTATAAATATAAATGTTTTAACTTTGTTTATAATAAATTCAACTCCATTCTGATATATTTTTAATATGTATCAAATCCATTTCATAATATTCCTGATCTATTTCACTTCGAATATTCAAATCCTATATCTTAATTTAAAATATTCAAATTCCATTTGAATTTCTTTATTCAAATTCTATTTTATTTCCTTCTATTCAATTTCTATTTGAATTTCTTCTATTCAAATTCAATTTCAATTCCTAATCTTCAAATTCTATTTGAATTTCTTGTCTTCAATTTCTATTTGAAATCCTTTATTCAAAACCCATTTCAAATCCCTTATTCAAATTTCATTTGAAATCCTTTATTCGATTTCTATTTAAATTCCTTTGTTCAATTTCTATTTGAAATCCTTTGAAATTAAATTCTATTTCAAACTCTATATTTTCTTGAATTCTAATATTCAACCTCAAGTGTATATTCTCTTTGAAATTCTATTTAACCAAATTCCATTTGAATTTTAATATTCAAATCTCTATTTGACTTTTCTTTATTCAAATACATTTGAATTCCTTTGAATTCAAATTCCATTTCTATTTTTCTTATACAATTCTATTTGAATTTTCTTTATTCCAACTCATTTGAATTCCTTTGAATTCGTATTCTATTTTACTTCTATATGAATTATATATATATTCAAATTCCTTTATTTTACTTCTATTTGAAATCTATATTCCAATTCCCATTTCAAAATTCCTTTGAAGTAATATAAATATATACATATATTTATATCTATCCCAAATTCAAACATTGGAATTTTCAAACAACTTGTTTCTTTCAAACAAATTTCCATCAAAACTTTTCTAAGGCAGCAATTTATCACTTAGAAACTCGACAATGAACATTGATGAGGTTGCGATCATCATCAAAATTATTTCCCAGCTACTGAATGAGTTCAGTACTATATTTCTTTCAAAATCCATTTAGAAAAATATTTTCCAAACTCCCAGGATTTTAAATTCTGAATTCTGGTTGGAATTCAATTTCAATTTATCACATTTTTATATTTGATTTTATATACAAATTCCATTGGTTATATACATAACTATTTCTGTTTTATAATCTAATTTGATTATAATCCTAACAATCAACTTAACTATTTAAAACAATATCGTGTCCAATCTTCTGTTCAAGTGTTTATAAACTCCTATCGACATCGTGGCGTCCCATGATTCGATCAGAATTCATAATCCACTCAACAGACTAGTCAACACAATATAAAACAGTTTTTATATCAAATAACAAATACGCTCTCTCGTATATATATATAAACTCAACTCATTCTAGGATACTACTGATCCTATCTCTAATGAGCACATTCCAACAAGCCTAGGTATTCGCTCAACCTAAGCTCTGATACCAACTGTAATGACCCAAATTTCCATAACATCAGAGTTGACTATATTCATCATAGTCCAACCCAAATATCACGAAAATACGGAACATTTTTTTTTAGAAGAAAGAGGTAGAAGAAGAACAGAAATAACAACACAGAATCTCACATCGCAGCGGAACAAAATATAATATATCATATCTTTGAAATACAAAATCTTAACTGTATAACATACACTTATCAGAGTACAACACTTACAACACAACGGAACCACTATAACTAGATAACGCTGAAGCCTCCTGCTCCAAGCTCCTTTAGATATATCTGAAAAATCCTGAAGTACTTGACTGCCCGTACAAATTTAGGCACCCAAGAGTTTAGGTAGAACAAAACAAAATAAACTCCGGGTCAGTCATGGGACTGGTATGAGTAAACAGTTTAAAACAGTTTCAGAAAACTAAATGATATCTCATAAGACCACGCCGTATAACACGAAACGGGTTTTTCCCTTATGAAAATCCAAACACTTGACTTATCTTTATATCAAAACTCTTTTGATATTATAATAATGTCTAAATCAAGTAGATAACAATCTAGTGGAACGTTTTCATCTCACGTTCCACCTATATAATATACAATCAAAACCGCAAGCACGTATTGGGTAATGGGTTTCCAACTATGACAAGGTATGGAACCACCTTCCGCTGGTATATCTCTAGAGGAGAATACACCGAGTTCAACAAGAACATCTTGCAACTCAACCACACATGACCGACCACTCATTTCGCTTGAGTGTATCGAATGTATATCACCAACGATTGGGATCAGCAACCGTTTCCCGAATGGGACAGCATCGACAATAGATTTTTAGAAGTTAATGAAACTCTAGATCAGGTGATTATACAGCCTAATAGGTGCGACCTACATAGCCATGCTGCTTGCCCGATTTCTTTCATTTACCGATTGATGAGGCTAGAAGCTATGCTTTTATCATCACACCAGATTCACTTCGAATGTCACATCGTCAAATCCATCAAATCACCGATTGACGTCCTCAACAATACATTACGTGTTAGCTAAACGAAGTTTCCTTCTCCGCTTCCACTCTTGGTACGGTTGAAGAAATCAATGTACGTGACCATTCTGGAAATACTCTGTCAGACATTCATCTACAAGTCACCCAGGAACAGGATGAATCGAAGGTACTATTCCTATTAATAGAAAAAGTCCTTGCACTCTACTCCGTCTTCGATTATCTTTATATAATCTGATTCGCATGCTACTGCCAATACGGAGTGGTTCTTCGGATAATAATCCAACCGGTCTCTCCATATTGACAACGATGGTCAAAACTTCGATAGTCTGTGATTTAACTATCAGATAAAAACAAGTGTTTCGATAGTCGATGATTTAACTATCGAATAAAACAAGTCTTCATCCAAACATCTAGCAATCACTGAACCTTTAATTAATATTCCATTAATTAAATCTCTTCTCTATTTCTAATCAATATTTGTTAACCAAATATTTTCAATAACCATATTGGCCTTTTACGTTATTTGGAAAACATTTCCATATATCGCCTTCTTTTAATTTCTAAACTTTAGAAAATATATGTTATTTATAATTGGAAAATATTCCAATTACTTATCTCTTTTCCAATCTCGTTTATTTCTATACTTAGGAAATATTTAACATCTATTTCCAAGCTTACATTTCATTTGGGTTAAAACGGATGTTGTGTAAAACATCGTTACGACAACCCAAATACTACATTCAACTAAATCTTATTCAACATTGATCTTCGAGCCTGAAATCTTACTATTCATTTGTTAATAATGAAATAAATCAAGTTGGGGTATAACTACCTCTCAGACCTTGACTGAATAACATTTATAACGTCAAAACAGATATGACTACTTACTCAAAAAATCAATACCGTACAACTACTTCTTCACTTTTAAACACATATATACTTTCTCTTTCTATTCTTTCGAGATTTTACTTCTAGTCTTCCTTTTTGATTATACTATTCTATTTCTAAGTTCGCTTCCTTATCGACTTCTATATATATTGATAAGTTGATTTCTAACTATCAAATTATCTTAAAAATATTCTATCTCCTTAAATTCCCGGAAAAATTCGCCATAACCTCCTTTGTACCGGGAGCATCGGGAAATTTCAAATAGCTTTCCCGGTCCTTCTCATCTCAAAAAGAAAAAGAAAAAGCCAAGCGGCTTGCCGATACGGCGCATAAAATCTCATATGGAAATTAAATACGTACCTTTTTGTCGGGCATTCTATTTATTTCACTTCTATACTTTATTCCAAACCTGTCTCCTGTATCTTTATACCTGTCCAATCTATTTTAACTATACCAATCATTTTAACTAAATTTGTTAATTAAATTTGTTGCTTAACTTTTCAGTCTATTTCACCTTCATATTTGAACATGACATGTTCAAATATATTTTAACTGCATATTAACAAATTCTAATTATACTCATACTCTCATTTCCTTATCGACTTCTTATTCAAATTCCAATTAAATTCTATTGAATTCTCTTTATTCAAACCTCATTTGAATTCTATTTTCAAATTCTATAGTTTAAAGTCCATTTGAATTCTCTATTATTCAAATCTATTCAAATTCCTTATATTCAAAGTCCATTTGAATTCTCTGCATTATTTATAAACAACGTTTATAACTTTAATTCAAATCCCACCTTTTCATTTATAAACAACGTTTATAAATTCGTTTCAAATCCCATATTTTCATTTATAACAAAGTTTATAAATTCGATTCAAATCCCATCTCCCATTTATAAACAAAGTTTATAAATTCGATTCAAATCCCATCTTCCATTTATAAACAAAGTTTATAAATTCAATTTCTTGTTTTATATACCTTCAAAACAAGTTAATATTTTCTATAGTTTTATTTAAAATTCAAATTCCACATTTTCATCTAAAATATAAAATACCGTTTTTGATGTTTTTATGAATCAATATTCAAGCTCTAGTGGTATTTTCAACAATCAGATCAACCAATTTTCAATCACTTGATTTTTAACACATCATATAGGAATATATATGAAATCAAACAAACAACAAACAGATAATATATTTTTGAGGAATCCAGTTGGATTCCTCCAACCTGTTTTTCCTGCATCCACAGATGTTAGCACATAAATAATACATATCCTGCTTCGAGGCAGGATATTGTGGTATGAAGGTCATCTACTAATCATAGCGTGGGGCGTATAGGGTAATCATCCGCTATGAAACTGCGGGCATCCGCTAATGATACTGCAGGAATCCAACCAACCATCAACCCAATATATATATATATATATATATATCCTAAATAACTAATATATATTTTAAAACAATCAGACAGCATTCAAACAAGCACAGATAATTATTTTTAACTATATAAAAATAATTTCTAAATAAAAGGTGAGATTTACTCACATTAATTTATTTTCCGCTATCCATTCTGATTCCAGTTTTAAAATTCTGGATTACGAACTCCGAAGCTACGAATTTTTCGACTGGTTCTATTCCAAAAATCTGGCATATAATTAACATGTCATTTATTTTAACAAGACCTTATGTATATGTATGAGTGTATATGTATAAAAATAAATGAATTTTAAGCATAAATTATATAAATCGATTACCTTAACACTTGTTTTAAATTTCCTACTTCCTCCCTACTATTCCATTTCATTGAGCACTTCATCCCCAGACCAAACTGCACTAAAAATACACCAAGCAAACTCGAACTCCCCTTCGCAATTGCACCTTCTTGCCGTGAGTTTCACCCTTATACCAAAATCAAAGATACTGTTCTTCCTGCATTTGAATCTGCCGCTACAGGCATTTCAACCCTCCACTGCTTTGTCGAGCTCTGCCATGGAAACCGAACTCCAGCTTGACCAAAGCCAACGTCAGCGTTTCCTATCGACACCTTTATCCTTGTACTAGAGAACCTCACGCTTAAACTTTCTGACCCTTCCTGTTGTCGTCCATTTCCACCCGAGATCCAGAATAGGGTCGCTACCTCCTCCCTCACGTTGAACTTCAAAACAATCGCGACAAATCTCGAGCTTTCCAGTGTGAAGCTCCTTCTTCGACGAGCTCAGAGAATCCATGATGGAACGAAATGGTTACGGATTTGATTTCATTAAATTTGGGGAAGAATCGAAAATAAAGGAAGAAGGGGATTTAATTTGGGTCCTGCTTCTAATTTTTGTTCTGTCGAAATGAATAAGGGTAGGTAGCGGTTTTATCATTTAGAGGAAAACAGAACTAGTGGGAGGGAAGAATGCCACAGTTTTTATTTTAATTTGTGGACATAAAGGAGAGCACGAATTTGTTTTGTTTGTGGTAATAACGAGAGCACGGGTTTGTTTATAGTCCACATAACAAAAGATTTATATTTTTATTTTAAATTTGTTTTCGAACCACTGTCCTTTGATTAAAATTATCACATTGATTTCAACTCCTATTTGAACCCAACAATTGTCAATCTTAGGGTAATACCACTATTCTGAATCCACTGGGATAAGTATCGAAGTCCAGTTCGATCATCCGGAACAGATATTTAATTGATATTGATATAAATTAAATTTCAAATCTTTTAAATTCTGCGATAATAAATTAATATTATTATCGTTATAAATTCAAATGAAATTTCTCATTAATTAATTGAACTGTATTTAATTCAAATTAAATTTTGAATTCATCTAAATCCATTTTCGTATTCTGGTAATTTAATGTATTCGATATTAAATCGAAATTGACTATTAAACTAATAACATAATATAAAATTCCATTTATATTATCCCCCCCAATATTTAAATTAAATATTAAGTATTCAAAAATTAACCCATAAGGATCCGGGTCATTACAGGTTCAGTTACCTGACTGGTTGCCAGGAGTACATAATGTATTTCACGTGTCTTAGCTTTGAAAGCATGTACATGATCCAGACTTGATTGTGGAGGAAGCAGCACAAAAAGATTTGGAAATTACCCCAAGCTTAGCGGTGAGAAGATAGCCAGTAAAGATTATTGGCAAAGAAACTAGAGTTCTGAGAAACAAGAAAATACACTTAGTCAAAGTGCAGTGGAGCGGAGATCTTATAGACTGTACACGGGGGACCGAAGATAGCATTAAGCAGGCTTATCCCAGTACAAAGTGGATATCTCTGATTAGCTCTGGTGCAAGGCACATTTACAATATATTCAATTTCTGTTTTATTTCCTACTTTACTGTTGTTTCCTTTTCGGGGACGAAAAGTTTTTAAGTGGGGGAGTTTGTAACAACCCGGAAAGTCAAAATCAATTTGAACTTTTTATTTTAGCAATTTTAATGAATTTTGAATATTTAAAATCATTTATTTTAAATTATAATGATTTAAAATTTATTTAAATTGAAGTTAGAATGTATATATTTATTTTAATTATATAACAAGCATGAAATGGCGCGGTAGTTTGGAAATTTGATTTTGAACTTTGGCTGAATGTACATGATTCAAAATAAATCGGATTTTAGTAAAACCAAAAATATTTAAATCTTTTTAATTAAATCTTTCTAATGGATGTGAAAAATTGAAATTTCATAGCGGGAATAAAAAGTTAAGGCCAGTTAAATATTCAGAATAGTCGATATGGAATTTAATATAAATATAGCCCTTAAAAATAGACATTTTGCAAATGACCTCCGTTTTCGATGAAACCACCTTGGTTGAATCCAGAGTGTCAAATTATTGCAAGATTCCAATTTTCATAAATTATGGAATTAATATATGAGCGTGGCAAAAGAAAATGCGTTCGGTAATTTCAGTTTGAATGGATCGACCAGGAAATGGCCATTTTTCGAATGGTCTCGAAATTCGATGAAATTAAATTGGTTGGGACTGTATCATCAAAATATAGCTTGATTTATTTTTTGGGAATTTTTAGAATCAGTGTGTCGCCCTAGTAAATTAAAATGTACGATCAAATTAAATAATTAAATGTTTTATATTTTAATTTAAAGAAAACCAAACTGAAACAGTCGAATGGGCTTACGAAACATAGTCCATTATGTCTGGAATGGGGGTATTTAGCTAAGGGTGACATTCGTTGGGTTTGATTTGGAGTTCAGATAAGAAAACCCTATTTTTGGATTTAAAGGAATTAAAAATTAAATAAATAATTATATATATACATACGCACGGGTCAATCAGAATTCATCATTATTTTGTGAAAAACCCATAACCTCTATACATCGACGGCGGCTTTTGTTCAGAACTTCCTCCTCAAATAACTCGCGATCTACTCAATAAAATTCGATGATCCTGTTGGGGATTTTGTAGAGAACTTCCTCCTCTTCAAATCCATACTAACTGCACCTCCATCGTTCATCGTATCGCGAGATCCAGTGCCTCGAAGGCGCCGTATTCAACCCGCTGCTGTGAACGCCTGGAGCAGTCGAAGTGGGCCCCACCTCCAGCGCAGGTGCGCCTCTCCACCCCCGACAACGTGGTGTTCTTCGATCGGCTTCGCGCTACACTGATTTGGAGATAAACCCAACCATAGTTTTGAACAGGGTTTGAAAACCGCGGATGTGTTCTGAAAGATGAAGGTAAATATAATTTAAATAATTACAACACTTAAAACCATTGCGAATACATTTTTTCTTATAAAAATCGTATCTTTATCATACGATAACGAAATTCGATGAAACAGGAGACATTGGACTCGTGGCATCGTACACGACATTACAGAGGAGACCGGAGAATTTTTGGAGCTTTCTACAATTTTAGAAGGAATAAAAAAACAATGTGAGATTTCTAAATTCAAAAATAATTGAATAAAATTATATTAGGTTGCAGACGGAGTTTAGTAACTCCCGACACCGTCGTCCACAGACCATGGACGACTTGTTTGTATTGTGGTGTGAAATTGATTGCTATTATGTGTGACTGATTGTGGTTGAAAAAAAATTTGTTTTGATTGTAGAAAATTCATAGTGTTGTGAAAATGAATCGTATTATGAAAATAAAACCCTTGTTTCGCCGAGATGCCTGGGATAGCAGAGGAGCCGTACTAGGGACGGTGCCGGTTTTAATTACCCTGTTGTTATAATGCCGAAATTTTCTGAAATATTCATGTGTTGTAAAATATTCATATATGAAATGAAAATTGTTTAAACAATAAAAATTAACATTTTTATCGAATGTAGAAGTATAGAAAAATGATCATTATTTGAAATAGAAAAGTTATACAATAAAAATTCATATTTTTATTGAATGTAGAAATATAGAAAAATGATCATTATTTGAAATAGAAATGTTATACAATAAAAATTCACATTTTTATTGAATGTAGAAATATAGAAAAACGATCATTATTTGAAATAGAAAAGTTATACAATAAAATTCACATTTTTATTGAATGAAGAAATATAAAAAAATGATCATTATTTAAAATAGAAAAGTTATACAATATTTTTTTTTACATATTCATTGAATGAAGAAAATATGTAAAATGATCATTGTTTGAACTAAAAATATGTTAACAATAAAAATCATATTTTTTTATTGTATGTGCAAAATATGTAAAATGTTCATGTTTTGAAATAGAATTGTTTGAACAATAAAAATTACATTTTTATTGTATATATAAAATATGAAATATGATCATAGTAGAAAATAAAAACATGTTAAAAATAAAAATTACAATTTTAATTTGTATGTAGGAAGATTAAATATGAACATAGTAGAAAATAAAAATGTGTTAACAATAAAATTTCATTTTTATTGTGTATATAGAAATATGGAAAAATGATCATTTTATGAAATGAAAATAAGTTAACATTAAAATTTACATTTTTAATGTGAAAATGAATCATCAAAAAAGATTCATTGTTTGATAAAATGTGTTAGCATTAAAATTTACATTTTTTAATGTGAAAATGAATCATTGAAAAAGATTCATTGTTTTGATAAAATATGTTAACATTAAAAATTTCATTTTTATTGTAAGAATGATTCTTTATAAAAACGATTCATTATTTGATAAAAAAAAGGTTGTAACATAAAAATTACATTTTTATGTAAGAATGACTCTTTATAAAAAAGATTCAAGTTGATAAAAAATTTGTAACATTAAAAATTACATTTTTTAATGCAAGAATGATTCATTAAAAAGAATTATTGGTTAAATATATTTTGTGAGAATAAAACATTATTTATTAACATGTTAGCAAAGTGAAAAAGAATCAATTGTTAAACGTTATTAATTGATATGTTAACAAAGATAGATAATGTTCATTGGTTAAATGTAACAACCCGCAATTTAGGGCCAATTTAAAATTTTTATTTTAAATAATTTTGTTAAGAAAATGAGTCAGAAATTAAAAATTCTATTTTTAATTAAATTATTTTATTAATAATGGCTGAAATATTAAGTTTATTATTTTAATTCTATTCTGAACTTAAAATTCATGGTAATTCCAAATTTGAATTTCCGACTTTGAGAAATTATATAAAATTAGTTTTAAATCAAAATTAGACGAACCAAGAAACACTAGTGACATTCATTTCATATGTAAAGTTATTTCACATTAATTGCAGCCTTATAGCCTTGCCTTTAAAGCCAAAATCATGATGCTTATTTTCTCTTACAACTTTTGAATTCTTAATTCTTAAACTAACATCCCTTTTTCTCTCCTTTTATTGTCTCTCTCCAAAAGCAAATCTACTCCATGTGTGTATATTTAATTATTTTTGCATGAGCATTGAATAGGTTGGTCTAAAATATTAGGTGGACTCTAAATAAATTATGGTAAAGATGTCATTATGTTATAATATGTAGTGTTGGATAAACATATCGTTATGTTACAATTTTTCATTGTTATATTAAAATAAAAAAAAAATTGTTGTCTTTAATACTTCCCTTTTTCTATCCAAAGTGTGAACCATTTCATAAATTTATAAATAAATGTGATTTACATTAATAAACGATTGAATATTTAGGTTGTCTAAAAAATAAATAGAAAACAAAACTTATTACTGTTGTTAATTATTTTGATCTTGTAATTTGATTTATAGAAGAAAAATATATGCTTATATTCAACATTCCAAATATAACATGTACATTTATTTATTTGAACAAAGTATCCACTTTTAAAGGCAATTGTAAACATAAGCTCAGCTTAATTATTTTGCCAGGATTAACGTTATTAACTTGAGTTGATTATGAAAGTAAAAACTACAAATTTAGAATTGTTGGATATTAAATTTACAATATACTAGAGGTACAATTTAGAACTTGGACTTTCTATTTAATTTGAATGTAGTGTTCATTCTAGAATTTAAAAGCATAATGTGAATATAACATCAATATTTACGATGCTAATAAATGGTAAGCCATTTGGAATATTTGACATTAGAACGAGTAAAAAACAGAAATGAATCAATTTTTAACTAAGTTCTGTTTAATGATTTATTAAACAAAGAATCTATTCGCATAGTAATATATGGTTAAGATTAATTTATTACAGATCAAACCATTGAATACAAACGGTAATTAAACATTGAATTAACATAAATATTGGTGATTAATTTTGCAAGCTGTTTATCACGTTATTTATGGTACAAATTGTGATATAATTAATGTAATGGAAGAGAAGGATGAATTTTTGGAGGGTGAAATTGAATTAATATATATATATATATATATATATATATATATATATATATAAAGCATATATAATGCACATTTATGAAAGGAATGCGTAATGAAAGGAAATAAAATAAAATCGCGCAATCACTTCTATATTTTTCGTTACTATTTAATTTACAGTGTACGACGGGTAAGTTTATAATGTTCAGATAATACCATAAAACAACGTTGTTAATTCATGTGTTAGCCTAACACATTGTCCATAGAAAACAAATCCAATTTTTCATTAGTGTGCATTTATTTTCTTTTGTTTTTAATTCATGCATGTTCCTACAGATACATTTTCTAATTCAAAATCTTTCTTCTTATTCCTTTCCTTGGCATTAATGACAAATGGAATATTATTTCTAGAATCAAATTTTGGCAATATAATTTTCAAAGATGCAAAGCAACAAAAGAAATGCATTCATGGTTTTAAATGGAAAAGCAATGCAGCATTAATTCCTTGCTCCTTATTTCTCATCTTCCTTTTTCTTTATTTGTTTTTTCCTTTTCTTTGTAAATCCCTTCTCTATCCACTATAGCATTTTTATATAAAGAACTAAAAAAAATGGATATGAATAATAACACAAAGGTTATTATTTAAATATGTTAAAATTTGACAAGGGGTTTTACGGGCCTTAATTGGCTAATTGAATAATTAATTAATCTATATAAGTACTTCCTACACCTTATTTCTCCAAACCCAAAATTCTCCAAATTATTCTTCAGTCGCCTCAATCAAAATCGAAAAAAAGAAGAAGAAACGATAGCGGAATCCTCCATTACTCCCCCTCCAAGGCCGACCAGACCCCGCCCTCCGATCACCTCCTCGCCCACTGTGCTGGTCGGAATTTGAAGCCCTAGAAGCTTTGGGTGTCTCGAAGTGGCGGCCTCCGTTTCCAGAACATGAAGAAGGAATTGGACGATTTCAAGTGCGTTGGACTCGCGTCGAAAAATACTTCGCGATGGCACTGACTAGACGTTATTCTGAACAAGTTGATTTTTGAGGAAAATTTCAGAACTGATAGACAAGAACAATAGCAGTTGGGATTTTTGGTAAAATTAAACGCGGTTTAATTTTATTAAAAACAAGGTGAGAATCCTTCTTTTATTTAGATAATTAATTATTTTAATTTGATTATGTGGTGATTGAAATGCTGAGATTGTGATTGTATATTGTGATTTACTGATCTGCGATGTGATGATGTTTGTATATAATTATTGCTGAAATATGTGGTGATGTCTGTGATGACTACTTTATCTAGATCCGAAATTTGTGATGTAGTTCATAATAAAGTTCCCCTCTTTATTTTATTTTTATTTTCTATTAAAATTTAATCTTAAATTTTGTATACAAAATAAATGAAAAAAAATCTTGTTTGTTTATTTTTGTTTGTTAAACAAAAAGACAAATTTTACATTATTTTTGTTGTAAAACAAAAAGGATAATTTTAACATTATTTTGTTGTCAAAATTAAAAGGGACAAATTTGTTTACAAAATAAAAGACATATTTTTGATGTATATTTTGGTTACCAAATAAGGGACAAAATTTGTTTACAAAACAAAGGACATTTTTACTTAATTTGGTTGTTGAAACAAAAGAACATTTTTACATAATTCGTTTGTTAAAATCAAAAGAATAACTTTTTATGTCTTGTGTTAAAAATAAAAAGAATAACTTTTTATGTCTTTGTTTTAAAAATGAAAAGAATAACTTTTATGTTTCTTTTGATTAACAAAGTAAAAGACCACTTTTTATGTTTCTTTTGTTAAAAATAAAAAGACCAACTTTTATATTTTCTTTTGTTGATAAAGTCAAAATACCAATTTTTATGTTGCTTTTGTTAACATAATAGAATGTAAGTTTAACCTTTACTTTTATGTATAAATAAAATGTGAATTTAAATCTTCATTTGCAAATAAAAGTGAAGTTGGGATCGTTATTGTGATTCATCAAAAAAATATAAAATACACCAAAACCATAAGTGTGTTAATTTGTATGTTATGACACCAAAGCCATAAGTGTGTTATTTTGTATGTTGTGACACCAAAACCATCAATGTATTATTTTGAATGTTATGACGCTAAAATCACCGATGTGTTTAATTTAGTTGATACGACATAAAAGTCATCGTCATGTTGCATAATTGCAATGAATCATATATTAGCATTCAAAATATAAATAAATTGTTATTTTTGTCGCATTAGAGTTTGCGCACAAAAATATATTTTATGTAATAACATATATAGGTTAAATTGCTATTTTTGTCGCATTAGAGTTTGCGAACAAAAATATGCTTTATGCAATAACATACATTAGTTAAATTGTTATTTTTGTCGCATTAGAGTTTGCGCACAAAAATATATTTTATGTAAAAACATATATAGGTTAAATTGCTATTTTTGTCGCATTAGAGTTTGCGAACAAAAATATGCTTTATGCAATAACATACATTAGTTAAATTGTTATTTTTGTCGCATTAGAGTTTGCGCACAAAAATATATTTTATGTAAAAACATATATAGGTTAAATTGCTATTTTTGTCGCATTAGAGTTTGCGAACAAAAATATTCTTTATGCAATAACATACATTAGTTAAATAGTTATTTTTGTCGCATTAGAGTTTGCAGACAAAAATATGCTTTATGCAAAAATAAACATAGTTAAATTGCTATTTTTGTCGCATTAGAGTTTGCGAACAAAAATATGCTTTATGCAATAACATACATTAGTTAAATTATTATTTTTGTCGCATTAGAGTTTGCAGACAAAAATATGCTTTATGTAAAAATAAACATTTAGGTAAAGAGAAAATGTGAGAAACAAAATATCCATTTTGTTTAAATAGAATTAATGAAATAGTAAGATAAGAATTGAAGAATTATTTTTTTCAATGTAATTAGAAAGGAATAAAAAGAATTACATTATTCAATATAAAGAAAGAGAATGCTTAAACCCGAGGTTGGATTGAGTTGTGATGTAAATCTTCCCGGACCCGCCCGGCTGTCCAGTAGTCACAACAATACCTATCCAATGTGAGAAGTTAAAGCATATATATTAATTTTCTAAATTTACATTTTATATATGTAAATTACTTCAAAATATTTATGATAAATAAATAAAATGTAGACAAAGGAAAATATATATTTACATTAGATAAATAAGAGATTGAATAAATTACATTTTTTTTATGTAATTAAAAGAATATATTTTACACTGTAAAGAAAATTACATTTTATGTAATTATGATTATAAGAAATAAAATTACATTTTATGTAATTAAGAATAAATAGAATATAAAGAACAAATATGTGAATAAGAATTTATTTACATTTTCCTATGTAAATAAAACGGATAAAAATAATAATTATGTGAATAAGTATTTATTTACATTTTCTTATGTAAATAAAAAGAACCAATTTGTAAATAGTAATTATTTACATTTTCTAGGTAAATAGTAAAAAGAAAGGTTAGAAAAGAATTAACATAAGATATTCTTTTATGTTAAAAAGAAATATTAGAAAAAGGATTAAAGAACTACATTTTTCAATGTAATTAGAAAAGAATTTAAGAATTACACTTTTCAATGTAAATAAAAGAAACAAAGAAATTTACATTTGTTCAATGTAAATAAAGGATTTAATAAAAGTACATTTCCAATGTAAGTAAAATATATATATATATATATATATATGTTTTACATTGTAAATAAAATTACATTTCTATGTGATTAAGATTATAAGAACAAATATGTGAATAAGGATTATTTACTTTTTTTTATGTAAATAAAAGGGAGTAAAAGAATAATTATGTGAATAATATTTATTTACATTTTCTTATGTAAATAAATAAGATAAAGGAAAAGGTACATTTATTTATAATTAGTGTAAATAAATATAATAAAAGTAAAGGTAAACATTTATTTACAAATAGTGTAAATAAATATGAATAAGAAATTAGATATATTCATTTACAATTAATGTAAATAAATATAGCAAAAGTAAAAGTAAAATATTTATTTACATATAGGCAAATAAATAAGAAAAAGATAAGAATATAATTTATTTATATTTAGTGTAAATAAATTAAAATATAGAAAGAATATAATATATTTACATTTAGGTAAATGAAACAAAATATAGAAAAAGTATAATTTATTTACATTTATTGTAAATAAAACAGAGATATTAAAAGTGATATTTTTATCGTCATTTCAGAAGCAATAAAAAGAATAGACTTTTATAGTTGAAATCGCCAAACGATTCATATTTATATTTATATAAATATAAATTATAAATTTAACGAATCACGCGCGGTAGTTCGCGTATCGACATTCTTAACTTCAAACGGTTATACCGAAAGACTCGACCGTCGGATTTTCCCAAAACTAGAACCGTTAGGACCGCTTTGGGAAGATCTTTCCAACGATATAGATTTTATCAAAATCCAACGGTTAGATTTTAAGATATGTTTAAATCAAATATGGTTGAAAACAGCGCCAGGGTCGCCCATTGACCCGAAGCGTCGTTAAATTAATTCGAGCTATTTTTATATAAATAAAAATAGTGATAGATCGTTACTAAATACCAATAATGATATGAAATGATTTCAAATTATATATATACGAGAATCATTTGAAAAGACCGAGTTCAATCTCATTTCAAATGATTATACGACGTTCTAAGTCGAAGATTTAAAGACGGTGATTGAAGACCGACGATCTTCACATGGAATGGATGTGTTGCCACTGAGACCCATGAGAGGAGTAGCTACCTTGAAAGGGCTTCCGTGGTGGCCGTTCGGACGAAGTGTTGATTTGTACGGATTTGACTTTCGCTCAGACCCAGGGCATAAGTTTATAAATGGAATGTAAGTCTGACGTTGTAGTCCTTTATACTACATTCGTTGATCTCTCTTAATATATATCTGTTTGGTGGTTAACACCCTTCTCTGAGACGTACGAGCTTAGAGGTTATATATTGGTAGAAATCAATGGTATAGTATGGACTGACAATTTGGCATACTAAGATGCATTAATCAAGGCTTTTGTTGAAAAGCAGGCCTTGTGGTTGATGATCAAAGCACAGTCTATTTAGGCATAGCTTTGTGTATATCGTGACTTCGCGAGCCTCACAGCCCGGTAGAGTCTAAAACGGGAGAAGGGAATGCAGGGAGTGCACACGTTGCTTTCTAGCTAGAGTGGTGCCAGGGACCTACCAGCGCTGGCATTTATTCATTGTGGTTGTTGGATTTTCGAGGCCTCGGGTTTATGCGGTCGCCACTGGCCGTATTATAGGTCCAAAAGGACCGGGGAACGTGTGTTCAGGCATTTCTAATCCACAAAAGTAAGTGTGGACCGGCCCTGCAGGATCCAAGGGTTGGACAGAGTATCAATCCTGGGGCATTTGCTAGAGTGTCTCGAATCGGTAAGGATCTCCTCCCTAGCCTTGACTCAGATGGAAACCCAAATTTCCAATACGACATCACGCGGTTTTGATTGTATACTTATATATGGCGACATAGTGGGATGGGGCACTCATGCCGTCTAGGATTAATACATTTACTTTGATGTACTTCAAATTGGTTGCACACTATTATTATATAATACCGTGTCTATCGTATCAAGCATCTTTTTATCATTATAAGGTAAAACCCTATCCTCCGGTTTGCATTGCATTGTGTGATGGGACTTGGGTCTTATAATGGTTTCATTTTTCTAAAAAGCATTGCGTTATTTTGACGATTTACTTTACTTTATGCACTGGCAATCTATAGGAGAAAACCCGTTCCGCGAAAGTGGCGTGGTCCTGTGATTAGCCTTATTATATTATATAGGTTAAGTAGAATTCTCACACCAGTCCCATGACTGACCTGTAGTTTGTCCACTGGCAAACTCGGGTGCCCATATTTTCCACACGGGCAGTCGAGTAGCTATTTTTGCAGATATATTAAGCAGGATTCTGGGTTGAAGCTTAAAGCTGTATCCAGAGATAGAGAGTCTTCCGCTGTGTTCTTCCGTTGCAGTATATTACATTTTTTTTGTATTTATCTTCTGCTGCAAATTTTATTTCAATGTACTCTGATATATTCTGTACTTTGATGTAACATTATTGTAATGTAATAAAAGTCTGCTGTTATTGTTCTGATGTATTGTATTCCCAAAGTTAACGTATGCGAGTTTTGAACGGTCTTGGTCGATTTTGCGATCGATTAAGGTCGGGAAAAATCCATGTCGTTACAGTTGGTATCAGAGCTCTGGTGTAAAGACCCGGGTTTCGCCTGTCCTTAATCGACCGCAAGATCGACCAAGACCGTTCAAATCCCGAATACTTTAACTTTGGGAATACAACAATCATCAGAACAAAACAGCAAACTTTTATAAACAGTACAAAATGTTTACATCAGAGTACAAAATATCAGAGTACATCGAATTATATTACAGCGAAAGATAAATTTACATTAAATTTTAAAACATTGTAGAGGAAGGAAATCTAAACTATGGACACAGCTTTATGCTTCAATCCAGTATCCTGCTCGAGAGATAAACCTGCAGATAACTACTCGACTGCCCGTGGAAAAGAGGGCACCCGAGTTTGCAAAGGTGGAAACAAACAACGGGTCAGTCGTGGGACTGGTGTGAGAATTCTTAACTAACATAACTACTAGTAATAGGGCAAATCCAAGGACCACGCCGCTAACGCGGAACGGGTTTACTCCAATGGATTGCTGTGCATAACAGTAAAGTAAATCGTCAAATAACGCAATGCTTTTTAGAAAAATGAAACCACCATAAGACTCAGGTCCCATCACACAATGCAACGCACACCAGAGGATAGAGTTTTACCTTATGGTGATTAAAAGATGATAGATACGTAAAAACGATATTATTATTAGTGTGTATAAGTTTTAATAAAACATTTCAATCATAATATCAATCCTAGGAAGCATAGGTACCATATATTATGCCTCCGTACTAGTAATACAATCAAAACCGCATGGGCGTATTGGAAGTTTGGATTTCCATCATGAGTCAAGGCTAGAGCGGAGCTCCTTACCGATTCGAGACACTCTAGCTAGTGTCTCAGGATTCCCCGCAGTGAACCCTTGGATCCTACAGGGCCGGTCCTCACATACAGCTTTGAGGATTGGCAATTCCTAAGCACACGTTTCCCGGTCCTATAGGACCTATCCGAGGCGCCTCATTCCATCATCCACATAAGTAAAATGCCAGGCTGTGATAAAACCCAAACACCACTTCTAGCTAGAAAGAAACGTGCTACTTTCCCTGCGTTCCCTTCACCCGTTTTAGACTCCACCGGTTTGTGAGGCTCGTGAGGCTACGTAATACACAAAGCTCTGCTTATTCAAGCGGTGCTTTGATCGTCACCACAAGGTTCTGCTTTTCAACAAGAAACCTTGATCATTGCATCTTAGTATGCCACACTGTCACTCCATACCATACCATTGCTTATCTACCAATACATAAATGGGTGTTAAGTAGAGAATAAATTCTCCACCACCAACATTTATATATTAACAGAAAATCAACAATATGATATATAACGAAGTACGATGTCAGACACACCATCCATTTAAACTTATGCTCTGGGTCTGAACGAAAGTCAATCCGTACAAATCAGCACTACGTCCGGACGGACGCCCTCTCAGCCCCTTCAAGGTAGCTACTCCCTTCATGGGCCTCAATAGCATCAACATCCATTCGATGTGAAGATTGTCGGTCTTGTCACCGTCTTCAATCATTCGACTATTCATCGTCGTATTCATTATTCAGAATGGGTTGGACCCGGACTTTCTGAATAACTCGCGTTGATTTAAAAACATAAATTGATAAAATTCAACCAACGCCTCATTCCAATTCCGAATATTCCTTAAAAATATCCAATTTCTTAGGGATAGGTTCCCATTAATTTTATCAAAGATAAATCTTTAATATTTATTCTTTAATCTCTATTTATCCATATTAAACCAAATTAAGGTTTATTCAAACTAATCGGAATTTTACGCTTTACCGAAATTACCAATTTATTAATCCCAATTAGTCTCCGATAAACTTAATTACCTTTTCCGTTTAAATCTAATTAAAGATTTAACTAACGCTTGGAGTTAAACTGGTGGAACTCCATTATTGTTTATTTCCTTAATTCAATAATTTACTTAATTCCCCTTTTTAAAATCTTATTAAAGATTTTATTCAAAACCTTATTTAGATTTTACTTTCAAAAATCATTATTAAATGATTATTCAATAGTTAGGGAATTAATGCTATCATAAATCTAGGTTAAAGAATAAATGTTATTTAAAACATAATTCACAATAAACCCAAATTCACATTTCTGTTATTTCCAATTTAATAAATTAAATTAGGAAATTTCGTTCAAATCTTAATTAAAAGATTTATATTCATTTCACTATTCATTGAGGTTTTAAGAATTAATGTTATTCAAACATTAATCAACCAAAATCAATTTGATATTAAATATAAGACTTTAAATAAAAATTAGAACGACTCAAATTCAATATCAAATTCCAAAACCAACGGCAATCATTTCGGAAATAGCGATAATAAGTATCTTCCAAATTCCCAAAATAATAACCGTTTAATTACGGAAATTAATATTGAAATAATCCGTACTTAATTTCCACTCAAGCCTATTTCAAATATTCATTGAAATTACGTGGTTATGATAAAACCACTTTTACTTCCTGTTATTTATTAAAAAAAAATCCCCTTTCCCAAAATATTATTTATTTTGAAATTTAACTCTTTCAATATTCATTTTCAAATGAATAAGATATTTCATACTGGTTAAAATGGCATTATCATTTTAAAATGGACTAAAAAAAAGCCCAACTCGTTATTATATTTCAATTTCATACTGGGCCAGACTTCTCACATTAAACCTACAACTTGTGGATGCTGGATATGCCGGTTGGGTCCGGGCAGACTTATTCCACAGTTGGGCTTAACCTCGAGTCAAAACCCAATTCATATATGTATACTTGGACCTCTCACATTAGGCCCAACATTTATGGCTGCTGGATATGCCGGTTGGGTCCGGGCAGACTTCCACCATAAACGTGACCTAACCTCGTGTCCAAATATAATTATAATTTTTAATTATAAATATTATCCAAGAATATTATTTTAAAATATTTTATATTTTAAAATATCCAACTACTTAATATCATTCCTTACTTGAAATGTTCTTTCATATAAAACTTTATTATTCCATTTCAATACATATTAACTTTCCATATTATTATGATATTATAATAATAATTATTTTCAAAACGGTTTTAATTGTGATATTAAAAACTTCCCTTTCAACATTAAAATGTAATCAATTTCCCAATTTAAATGTTAACATAAAACGGTATCTTTTAACTTCAAATCTTCTTATTAAAGTTGGAAGGTAATTTACCCATTTCTAGGATTTGTTTTGTAACTTTCCAAATAAATAAGATTTGATCTTCTCAATTCAATCGTCAATTAATTTCGTTAATTGAGTAATAAATGGAAATTAATTTCCTTCATTCAAAACTGGAATGAAATATGATCAATTCAAAACTTCTTTATCATTTCCTTTTTAAATAGCGAATACATCATCCCTTACTTCAATTGCCAATTAATTTCATTTATTGAAATAAAAAAAAAGGAAATTTATTACATTCATTCAAAAGCTTTTATTCAATACTTTAAAACAGTAAATACACAATTCCTAAATTTAATTACCAATTAATTGCATTAATTGAATATTTATTTATTTAACTCAAAGTTGGAATGAGACCCACTATTTCCATATAAATTAATTATACGGCAAATCAAACATTAATTATATCACAATTTCAAACATCCATCCAAAGTGCATTTCTAATTATTCCAAGGGTGACGTGTATTCAAATGTCAACCCTTAACCCGTGTGGGGTTTCAGCCAACACAATTCACATATTATAAAATAAACTGTGCTTCTGGACGATGTGTAAAAATTTATCGTCCACTCACATAAACAAGCCAAGGTCGCTTGTAAATGGCAGTGTATACAAGTGCATTAAATTATAACATAAATGGTATAACCAATTAACGATGTTCACCTAATAGGTATTAATTACATTCTTTTGAATGGAACCCATTTAGAATAAAACTCCCTTTTGTATCATTTCAATTTAATGTAATCGGTCCATGTTTTAAGTCTTTCCTTTTTAATCCATTCATAAATAAAGAATAAATTTATTCAATTTAATTTTTTTCCAAAATAAAGAATAACACTTTATCATTCTAGTCCTTTTAAAAGTAAAGAACGTCACTTTCATTCATTTTAGTCCAAACAAATTCATGTTCACAAAAACCTTATTTTATTTTCAAAATAAAAATAAAAACCAAAACTTTATTTATTAAAAATAAAGATCAAATTTTCCATTTTAGTCCAAAACAAAATCAAAACTTTATTCTTCAAAAATAAGGATCCAAACTTTATTTTTATAATTATTCGTTTCATTAAAACGACGTTACAGGTCAAGTGTAGTTATAGCGCTGTTATTCCAAAAATTGAATTACACATAACTCAAGATCTAACCGTTGAAAATTTTCAAACTTGGTATTGGTGGAAAGATTTTTCCAAAGCGGATCCAACGGATCCAGTTTTGGAAAAATCCAACGGTTGGATCTTCCGTTATAGTCATTCAAAGTTTGAAACTCAAAACATGAACTGCACGTGCCTGAAACGTTGAAATTATAATTTATATTGAAAATATAAGTTATATAAACAATTCTAAAAACAAATTTTATTTTCTAAAATTCCATGTTAATAAAGATGTCATCTTTATTTTCAGAAAGAATAAGAAAACAAAAATTTGTTCTTTTTGTCCAAAAAAGACAATTTTGCATAAAAGCCCAAATTTTGCCAAAATCGATTAAAATATTATTTTCATCAAAAATCAACATTTTAATTAAAAATTCATTTCCATGTAGTTCAATAAAATAAAATATTTATTTAGTTCAACGATTTTGTATAAAATTCCTCTTTTCATGTAAAACATGAAAAAAATGAAATTTTGGTACAAAATTGCAAATCTAAATAACGCCCATTTTTCTGAAACAACAATAGAAATTATAAATTTAAATTTAAATATAAATTCTCAAGAATATAGAAATAAAGAATGAACTTTATTTACACAAGTTTACCTATCAATATTCATTCCACAATCAATGACATTCACAACGTATACATGAACAGAACTGCCAATAATTACATAAACATCCATCACCCATATCAATCATTCATCACCAATCCATATTCATGTACATACAAACATCAATAACACAAGAAAGATAATTTAATTTCATAAATTATAAAATAAAGAATCTCACCAAATTTCATCGAATTTTTGATTAGTGAAGGGAACACCGGCAGTCTTCGTCCTTCTCCTTGGATCGTTCGAAATGAACCCCAAAACGCACGCTCAAGTCACCCCCATCGCATGCCCCAAGACCACCGAGTCCACCATCCAACCCGCCACTTCGAAGCCTTGCTCTTGATTATTTGTCTTGATTTCATATTTTAATTTGTGGTAGACTAGGAGGAATTAACGAATTGTTTTTGTGCGTTTTCAGCCATTGAAAATGTAAAGGGTGGCGGCTATGTATTATAGAATAGGGTTTTGTGTTTTGACCGTATATACTAGGGGTATATATATTAATAAAACTATTTAATTCTTATATTTCAAAAAGGCCCGTTAATACAATTGTTACAAAGGAATTTAATTGGATGGATAGGAATAAAGAGAATACAAATATACACGTGGTTCTCTTATTCAAATTTCAAAATATAATAAGACAAAGAGAAAGAATGGGAAGGTATTTAATTGGATGGATAGGAATAAAGAGAATACAAACATACACGTGGTTCTCTTTTACAAATTATATTTATAACCTGCCCATTATGATTTATATTAATAACTTAATTCTTTTTATCTAACTAGACATATTAAAAATGTCATTTTAAATGGCAAACCATATATTAACATAAATTTCTATTTATCCTAACTGAATATGCTAAGAAGTCTATTTAGATAACAAAACAAGTGTAACATGTTTCTCTTTTTATTCTACTGACATAGGGAAAAAAAATGTCTTTTTAGTAAACAAAACATGAAGTGACATGTTATTCTAGTATTTCTAATCTAACATAACTGACATTTCAATTCTAACATAATTTGCATTTTATATAATCATGACAATTCTAATAATTCTATGTTTCATGAGTTACGATAAAAAGATTATTTTTATCGTTTCATAATTCTAACAATTATATGTTTCATAACAAAATACAAATGAGTATTTTTATTTGTACAAAATTTTCTATTTTAACAAATAAATTGAATATTTTTATTTGTACACCATTCCAATCTTTAATGTAACAAATAAATGTGGATATTTATTCGTTCACAAATCTTAATCTTTAACATGACAAATAAATGTTAATATTTATTTGTACACATATCTAATTTTAACATAGCACATAAAAAGAATGTTTTTATTTTGCATCTAATTCTACTTTCAATCATAACAATTTCCTATTAAACAAATGAGAAATTTTGTTTTTCTCTCTTTCCTATTTAACACAATGATTATTTTGTTTCACTCTCTTTCTAAATCAACAAAATATGGTAATTTGGTTTTACAACAAAACACACATGAGATATTTATCTCAACTATACAAACATGATGTTTATTTTCAACTATACAAACATGAGGTGTTCATAAACATCTAGGATGCAAAATCCAATGTAAATACATTTCCTATAGCAATGGACAATTTTTTTTTAGTTGTTATTATTAAAATAAATAATTTTAAATATTAAAATTCATTAAAATTTCTAAAATAAAAATTTTAAATTGGACCCAAAACTCCGGGTCGTTACAGTCTCCCCCACTTAAAATCTTTTCGTCCTCGAAAAGGAACGAAGCTAAAAGTGTTTAATTTATTAACTCATCTTCCCTTCTTTTATTCATTTCAATAATTTTATTAGTTGATTAGCTTACAAATATATAACCTTTATATATATTCAAAAATCATATTTTCTAAAATAGATTATATATATTATTAAAAATACGTTAATGAGTATTCTTATTGGATATTACTAATCCAACCTCTGATGAGTCTTCTGTTCCGTTCTAATGAGTTGTACCCTAAAGATTTGAGCTAACCAGAGCTCTGATACCAACTGTAAAGACCCGGGTTTCGCCTGTCCTTAATCGACCGCAAGATCGACCAAGACCGTTCAAATCCCGAATACTTTAACTTTGGGAATACAACAATCATCAGAACAAAACAGCAAACTTTTATAAACAGTACAAAATGTTTACATCAGAGTACAAAATATCAGAGTACATCGAATTATATTACAGCGAAAGATAAATTTACATTAAATTTTAAAACATTGTAGAGGAAGGAAATCTAAACTATGGACACAGCTTTATGCTTCAATCCAGTATCCTGCTCGAGAGATAAACCTGCAGATAACTACTCGACTGCCCGTGGAAAAGAGGGCACCCGAGTTTGCAAAGGTGGAAACAAACAACGGGTCAGTCGTGGGATTGGTGTGAGAATTCTTAACTAACATAACTACTAGTAATAGGGCAAATCCAAGGACCACGCCGCTAACGCGGAACGGGTTTACTCCAATGGATTGCTGTGCATAACAGTAAAGTAAATCGTCAAATAACGCAATGCTTTTTAGAAAAATGAAACCACCATAAGACTCAGGTCCCATCACACAATGCAACGCACACCAGAGGATAGAGTTTTACCTTATGGTGATTAAAAGATGATAGATACGTAAAAACGATATTATTATTAGTGTGTATAAGTTTTAATAAAACATTTCAATCATAATATCAATCCTAGGAAGCATAGGTACCATATATTATGCCTCCGTACTAGTAATACAATCAAAACCGCATGGGCGTATTGGAAGTTTGGATTTCCATCATGAGTCAAGGCTAGAGCGGAGCTCCTTACCGATTCGAGACACTCTAGCTAGTGTCTCAGGATTCCCCGCAGTGAACCCTTGGATCCTACAGGGCCGGTCCTCACATACAGCTTTGAGGATTGGCAATTCCTAAGCACACGTTTCCCGGTCCTATAGGACCTATCCGAGGCGCCTCATTCCATCATCCACATAAGTAAAATGCCAGGCTGTGATAAAACCCAAACACCACTTCTAGCTAGAAAGAAACGTGCTACTTTCCCTGCGTTCCCTTCACCCGTTTTAGACTCCACCGGTTTGTGAGGCTCGTGAGGCTACGTAATACACAAAGCTCTGCTTATTCAAGCGGTGCTTTGATCGTCACCACAAGGTTCTGCTTTTCAACAAGAAACCTTGATCATTGCATCTTAGTATGCCACACTGTCACTCCATACCATACCATTGCTTATCTACCAATACATAAATGGGTGTTAAGTAGAGAATAAATTCTCCACCACCAACATTTATATATTAACTGAAAATCAACAATATGATATATAACGAAGTACGATGTCAGACACACCATCCATTTAAACTTATGCTCTGGGTCTGAACGAAAGTCAATCCGTACAAATCAGCACTACGTCCGGACGGACGCCTTCTCAGCCCCTTCAAGGTAGCTACTCCCTTCATGGGCCTCAATAGCATCAACATCCATTCGATGTGAAGATTGTCGGTCTTGTCACCGTCTTCAATCATTCGACTATTCATCGTCGTATTCATTATTCAGAATGGGTTGGACCCGGACTTTCTGAATAACTCGCGTTGATTTAAAAACATAAATTGATAAAATTCAACCAACGCCTCATTCCAATTCCGAATATTCCTTAAAAATATCCAATTTCTTAGGGATAGGTTCCCATTAATTTTATCAAAGATAAATCTTTAATATTTATTCTTTAATCTCTATTTATCCATATTAAACCAAATTAAGGTTTATTCAAACTAATCGGAATTTTACGCTTTACCGAAATTACCAATTTATTAATCCCAATTAGTCTCCGATAAACTTAATTACCTTTTCCGTTTAAATCTAATTAAAGATTTAACTAACGCTTGGAGTTAAACTGGTGGAACTCCATTATTGTTTATTTCCTTAATTCAATAATTTACTTAATTCCCCTTTTTAAAATCTTATTAAAGATTTTATTCAAAACCTTATTTAGATTTTACTTTCAAAAATCATTATTAAATGATTATTCAATAGTTAGGGAATTAATGCTATCATAAATCTAGGTTAAAGAATAAATGTTATTTAAAACATAATTCACAATAAACCCAAATTCACATTTCTGTTATTTCCAATTTAATAAATTAAATTAGGAAATTTCGTTCAAATCTTAATTAAAAGATTTATATTCATTTCACTATTCATTGAGGTTTTAAGAATTAATGTTATTCAAACATTAATCAACCAAAATCAATTTGATATTAAATATAAGACTTTAAATAAAAATTAGAATGACTCAAATTCAATATCAAATTCCAAAACCAACGGCAATCATTTCGGAAATAGCGATAATAAGTATCTTCCAAATTCCCAAAATAATAACCGTTTAATTACGGAAATTAATATTGAAATAATCCGTACTTAATTTCCACTCAAGCCTATTTCAAATATTCATTGAAATTACGTGGTTATGATAAAACCACTTTTACTTCCTGTTATTTATTAAAAAAAAATCCCCTTTCCCAAAATATTATTTATTTTGAAATTTAACTCTTTCAATATTCATTTTCAAATGAATAAGATATTTCATACTGGTTAAAATGGCATTATCATTTTAAAATGGACTAAAAAAAAGCCCAACTCGTTATTATATTTCAATTTCATACTGGGCCAGACTTCTCACATTAAACCTACAACTTGTGGATGCTGGATATGCCGGTTGGGTCCGGGCAGACTTATTCCACAGTTGGGCTTAACCTCGAGTCAAAACCCAATTCATATATGTATACTTGGACCTCTCACATTAGGCCCAACATTTATGGCTGCTGGATATGCCGGTTGGGTCCGGGCAGACTTCCACCATAAACGTGACCTAACCTCGTGTCCAAATATAATTATAATTTTTAATTATAAATATTATCCAAGAATATTATTTTAAAATATTTTATATTTTAAAATATCCAACTACTTAATATCATTCCTTACTTGAAATGTTCTTTCATATAAAACTTTATTATTCCATTTCAATACATATTAACTTTCCATATTATTATGATATTATAATAATAATTATTTTCAAAACGGTTTTAATTGTGATATTAAAAACTTCCCTTTCAACATTAAAATGTAATCAATTTCCCAATTTAAATGTTAACATAAAACGGTATCTTTTAACTTCAAATCTTCTTATTAAAGTTGGAAGGTAATTTACCCATTTCTAGGATTTGTTTTGTAACTTTCCAAATAAATAAGATTTGATCTTCTCAATTCAATCGTCAATTAATTTCGTTAATTGAGTAATAAATGGAAATTAATTTCCTTCATTCAAAACTGGAATGAAATATGATCAATTCAAAACTTCTTTATCATTTCCTTTTTAAATAGCGAATACATCATCCCTTACTTCAATTGCCAATTAATTTCATTTATTGAAATAAAAAAAAAGGAAATTTATTACATTCATTCAAAAGCTTTTATTCAATACTTTAAAACAGTAAATACACAATTCCTAAATTTAATTACCAATTAATTGCATTAATTGAATATTTATTTATTTAACTCAAAGTTGGAATGAGACCCACTATTTCCATATAAATTAATTATACGGCAAATCAAACATTAATTATATCACAATTTCAAACATCCATCCAAAGTGCATTTCTAATTATTCCAAGGGTGACGTGTATTCAAATGTCAACCCTTAACCCGTGTGGGGTTTCAGCCAACACAATTCACATATTATAAAATAAACTGTGCTTCTGGACGATGTGTAAAAATTTATCGTCCACTCACATAAACAAGCCAAGGTCGCTTGTAAATGGCAGTGTATACAAGTGCATTAAATTATAACATAAATGGTATAACCAATTAACGATGTTCACCTAATAGGTATTAATTACATTCTTTTGAATGGAACCCATTTAGAATAAAACTCCCTTTTGTATCATTTCAATTTAATGTAATCGGTCCATGTTTTAAGTCTTTCCTTTTTAATCCATTCATAAATAAAGAATAAATTTATTCAATTTAATTTTTTTCCAAAATAAAGAATAACACTTTATCATTCTAGTCCTTTTAAAAGTAAAGAACGTCACTTTCATTCATTTTAGTCCAAACAAATTCATGTTCACAAAAACCTTATTTTATTTTCAAAATAAAAATAAAAACCAAAACTTTATTTATTAAAAATAAAGATCAAATTTTCCATTTTAGTCCAAAACAAAATCAAAACTTTATTCTTCAAAAATAAGGATCCAAACTTTATTTTTATAATTATTCGTTTCATTAAAACGACGTTACAGGTCAAGTGTAGTTATAGCGCTGTTATTCCAAAAATTGAATTACACATAACTCAAGATCTAACCGTTGAAAATTTTCAAACTTGGTATTGGTGGAAAGATTTTTCCAAAGCGGATCCAACGGATCCAGTTTTGGAAAAATCCAACGGTTGGATCTTCCGTTATAGTCATTCAAAGTTTGAAACTCAAAACATGAACTGCACGTGCCTGAAACGTTGAAATTATAATTTATATTGAAAATATAAGTTATATAAACAATTCTAAAAACAAATTTTATTTTCTAAAATTCCATGTTAATAAAGATGTCATCTTTATTTTCAGAAAGAATAAGAAAACAAAAATTTGTTCTTTTTGTCCAAAAAAGACAATTTTGCATAAAAGCCCAAATTTTGCCAAAATCGATTAAAATATTATTTTCATCAAAAATCAACATTTTAATTAAAAATTCATTTCCATGTAGTTCAATAAAATAAAATATTTATTTAGTTCAACGATTTTGTATAAAATTCCTCTTTTCATGTAAAACATGAAAAAAATGAAATTTTGGTACAAAATTGCAAATCTAAATAACGCCCATTTTTCTGAAACAACAATAGAAATTATAAATTTAAATTTAAATATAAATTCTCAAGAATATAGAAATAAAGAATGAACTTTATTTACACAAGTTTACCTATCAATATTCATTCCACAATCAATGACATTCACAACGTATACATGAACAGAACTGCCAATAATTACATAAACATCCATCACCCATATCAATCATTCATCACCAATCCATATTCATGTACATACAAACATCAATAACACAAGAAAGATAATTTAATTTCATAAATTATAAAATAAAGAATCTCACCAAATTTCATCGAATTTTTGATTAGTGAAGGGAACACCGGCAGTCTTCGTCCTTCTCCTTGGATCGTTCGAAATGAACCCCAAAACGCACGCTCAAGTCACCCCCATCGCATGCCCCAAGACCACCGAGTCCACCATCCAACCCGCCACTTCGAAGCCTTGCTCTTGATTATTTGTCTTGATTTCATATTTTAATTTGTGGTAGACTAGGAGGAATTAACGAATTGTTTTTGTGCGTTTTCAGCCATTGAAAATGTAAAGGGTGGCGGCTATGTATTATAGAATAGGGTTTTGTGTTTTGACCGTATATACTAGGGGTATATATATTAATAAAACTATTTAATTCTTATATTTCAAAAAGGCCCGTTAATACAATTGTTACAAAGGAATTTAATTGGATGGATAGGAATAAAGAGAATACAAATATACACGTGGTTCTCTTATTCAAATTTCAAAATATAATAAGACAAAGAGAAAGAATGGGAAGGTATTTAATTGGATGGATAGGAATAAAGAGAATACAAACATACACGTGGTTCTCTTTTACAAATTATATTTATAACCTGCCCATTATGATTTATATTAATAACTTAATTCTTTTTATCTAACTAGACATATTAAAAATGTCATTTTAAATGGCAAACCATATATTAACATAAATTTCTATTTATCCTAACTGAATATGCTAAGAAGTCTATTTAGATAACAAAACAAGTGTAACATGTTTCTCTTTTTATTCTACTGACATAGGGAAAAAAAAAGTCTTTTTAGTAAACAAAACATGAAGTGACATGTTATTCTAGTATTTCTAATCTAACATAACTGACATTTCAATTCTAACATAATTTGCATTTTATATAATCATGACAATTCTAATAATTCTATGTTTCATGAGTTACGATAAAAAGATTATTTTTATCGTTTCATAATTCTAACAATTATATGTTTCATAACAAAATACAAATGAGTATTTTTATTTGTACAAAATTTTCTATTTTAACAAATAAATTGAATATTTTTATTTGTACACCATTCCAATCTTTAATGTAACAAATAAATGTGGATATTTATTCGTTCACAAATCTTAATCTTTAACATGACAAATAAATGTTAATATTTATTTGTACACATATCTAATTTTAACATAGCACATAAAAAGAATGTTTTTATTTTGCATCTAATTCTACTTTCAATCATAACAATTTCCTATTAAACAAATGAGAAATTTTGTTTTTCTCTCTTTCCTATTTAACACAATGATTATTTTGTTTCACTCTCTTTCTAAATCAACAAAATATGGTAATTTGGTTTTACAACAAAACACACATGAGATATTTATCTCAACTATACAAACATGATGTTTATTTTCAACTATACAAACATGAGGTGTTCATAAACATCTAGGATGCAAAATCCAATGTAAATACATTTCCTATAGCAATGGACAATTTTTTTTTAGTTGTTATTATTAAAATAAATAATTTTAAATATTAAAATTCATTAAAATTTCTAAAATAAAAATTTTAAATTGGACCCAAAACTCCGGGTCGTTACAGTCTCCCCCACTTAAAATCTTTTCGTCCTCGAAAAGGAACGAAGCTAAAAGTGTTTAATTTATTAACTCATCTTCCCTTCTTTTATTCATTTCAATAATTTTATTAGTTGATTAGCTTACAAATATATAACCTTTATATATATTCAAAAATCATATTTTCTAAAATAGATTATATATATTATTAAAAATACGTTAATGAGTATTCTTATTGGATATTACTAATCCAACCTCTGATGAGTCTTCTGTTCCGTTCTAATGAGTTGTACCCTAAAGATTTGAGCTAACCAGAGCTCTGATACCAACTGTAAAGACCCGGGTTTCGCCTGTCCTTAATCGACCGCAAGATCGACCAAGACCGTTCAAATCCCGAATACTTTAACTTTGGGAATACAACAATCATCAGAACAAAACAGCAAACTTTTATAAACAGTACAAAATGTTTACATCAGAGTACAAAATATCAGAGTACATCGAATTATATTACAGCGAAAGATAAATTTACATTAAATTTTAAAACATTGTAGAGGAAGGAAATCTAAACTATGGACACAGCTTTATGCTTCAATCCAGTATCCTGCTCGAGAGATAAACCTGCAGATAACTACTCGACTGCCCGTGGAAAAGAGGGCACCCGAGTTTGCAAAGGTGGAAACAAACAACGGGTCAGTCGTGGGATTGGTGTGAGAATTCTTAACTAACATAACTACTAGTAATAGGGCAAATCCAAGGACCACGCCGCTAACGCGGAACGGGTTTACTCCAATGGATTGCTGTGCATAACAGTAAAGTAAATCGTCAAATAACGCAATGCTTTTTAGAAAAATGAAACCACCATAAGACTCAGGTCCCATCACACAATGCAACGCACACCAGAGGATAGAGTTTTACCTTATGGTGATTAAAAGATGATAGATACGTAAAAACGATATTATTATTAGTGTGTATAAGTTTTAATAAAACATTTCAATCATAATATCAATCCTAGGAAGCATAGGTACCATATATTATGCCTCCGTACTAGTAATACAATCAAAACCGCATGGGCGTATTGGAAGTTTGGATTTCCATCATGAGTCAAGGCTAGAGCGGAGCTCCTTACCGATTCGAGACACTCTAGCTAGTGTCTCAGGATTCCCCGCAGTGAACCCTTGGATCCTACAGGGCCGGTCCTCACATACAGCTTTGAGGATTGGCAATTCCTAAGCACACGTTTCCCGGTCCTATAGGACCTATCCGAGGCGCCTCATTCCATCATCCACATAAGTAAAATGCCAGGCTGTGATAAAACCCAAACACCACTTCTAGCTAGAAAGAAACGTGCTACTTTCCCTGCGTTCCCTTCACCCGTTTTAGACTCCACCGGTTTGTGAGGCTCGTGAGGCTACGTAATACACAAAGCTCTGCTTATTCAAGCGGTGCTTTGATCGTCACCACAAGGTTCTGCTTTTCAACAAGAAACCTTGATCATTGCATCTTAGTATGCCACACTGTCACTCCATACCATACCATTGCTTATCTACCAATACATAAATGGGTGTTAAGTAGAGAATAAATTCTCCACCACCAACATTTATATATTAACTGAAAATCAACAATATGATATATAACGAAGTACGATGTCAGACACACCATCCATTTAAACTTATGCTCTGGGTCTGAACGAAAGTCAATCCGTACAAATCAGCACTACGTCCGGACGGACGCCCTCTCAGCCCCTTCAAGGTAGCTACTCCCTTCATGGGCCTCAATAGCATCAACATCCATTCGATGTGAAGATTGTCGGTCTTGTCACCGTCTTCAATCATTCGACTATTCATCGTCGTATTCATTATTCAGAATGGGTTGGACCCGGACTTTCTGAATAACTCGCGTTGATTTAAAAACATAAATTGATAAAATTCAACCAACGCCTCATTCCAATTCCGAATATTCCTTAAAAATATCCAATTTCTTAGGGATAGGTTCCCATTAATTTTATCAAAGATAAATCTTTAATATTTATTCTTTAATCTCTATTTATCCATATTAAACCAAATTAAGGTTTATTCAAACTAATCGGAATTTTACGCTTTACCGAAATTACCAATTTATTAATCCCAATTAGTCTCCGATAAACTTAATTACCTTTTCCGTTTAAATCTAATTAAAGATTTAACTAACGCTTGGAGTTAAACTGGTGGAACTCCATTATTGTTTATTTCCTTAATTCAATAATTTACTTAATTCCCCTTTTTAAAATCTTATTAAAGATTTTATTCAAAACCTTATTTAGATTTTACTTTCAAAAATCATTATTAAATGATTATTCAATAGTTAGGGAATTAATGCTATCATAAATCTAGGTTAAAGAATAAATGTTATTTAAAACATAATTCACAATAAACCCAAATTCACATTTCTGTTATTTCCAATTTAATAAATTAAATTAGGAAATTTCGTTCAAATCTTAATTAAAAGATTTATATTCATTTCACTATTCATTGAGGTTTTAAGAATTAATGTTATTCAAACATTAATCAACCAAAATCAATTTGATATTAAATATAAGACTTTAAATAAAAATTAGAACGACTCAAATTCAATATCAAATTCCAAAACCAACGGCAATCATTTCGGAAATAGCGATAATAAGTATCTTCCAAATTCCCAAAATAATAACCGTTTAATTACGGAAATTAATATTGAAATAATCCGTACTTAATTTCCACTCAAGCCTATTTCAAATATTCATTGAAATTACGTGGTTATGATAAAACCACTTTTACTTCCTGTTATTTATTAAAAAAAAATCCCCTTTCCCAAAATATTATTTATTTTGAAATTTAACTCTTTCAATATTCATTTTCAAATGAATAAGATATTTCATACTGGTTAAAATGGCATTATCATTTTAAAATGGACTAAAAAAAAGCCCAACTCGTTATTATATTTCAATTTCATACTGGGCCAGACTTCTCACATTAAACCTACAACTTGTGGATGCTGGATATGCCGGTTGGGTCCGGGCAGACTTATTCCACAGTTGGGCTTAACCTCGAGTCAAAACCCAATTCATATATGTATACTTGGACCTCTCACATTAGGCCCAACATTTATGGCTGCTGGATATGCCGGTTGGGTCCGGGCAGACTTCCACCATAAACGTGACCTAACCTCGTGTCCAAATATAATTATAATTTTTAATTATAAATATTATCCAAGAATATTATTTTAAAATATTTTATATTTTAAAATATCCAACTACTTAATATCATTCCTTACTTGAAATGTTCTTTCATATAAAACTTTATTATTCCATTTCAATACATATTAACTTTCCATATTATTATGATATTATAATAATAATTATTTTCAAAACGGTTTTAATTGTGATATTAAAAACTTCCCTTTCAACATTAAAATGTAATCAATTTCCCAATTTAAATGTTAACATAAAACGGTATCTTTTAACTTCAAATCTTCTTATTAAAGTTGGAAGGTAATTTACCCATTTCTAGGATTTGTTTTGTAACTTTCCAAATAAATAAGATTTGATCTTCTCAATTCAATCGTCAATTAATTTCGTTAATTGAGTAATAAATGGAAATTAATTTCCTTCATTCAAAACTGGAATGAAATATGATCAATTCAAAACTTCTTTATCATTTCCTTTTTAAATAGCGAATACATCATCCCTTACTTCAATTGCCAATTAATTTCATTTATTGAAATAAAAAAAAAGGAAATTTATTACATTCATTCAAAAGCTTTTATTCAATACTTTAAAACAGTAAATACACAATTCCTAAATTTAATTACCAATTAATTGCATTAATTGAATATTTATTTATTTAACTCAAAGTTGGAATGAGACCCACTATTTCCATATAAATTAATTATACGGCAAATCAAACATTAATTATATCACAATTTCAAACATCCATCCAAAGTGCATTTCTAATTATTCCAAGGGTGACGTGTATTCAAATGTCAACCCTTAACCCGTGTGGGGTTTCAGCCAACACAATTCACATATTATAAAATAAACTGTGCTTCTGGACGATGTGTAAAAATTTATCGTCCACTCACATAAACAAGCCAAGGTCGCTTGTAAATGGCTGTGTATACAAGTGCATTAAATTATAACATAAATGGTATAACCAATTAACGATGTTCACCTAATAGGTATTAATTACATTCTTTTGAATGGAACCCATTTAGAATAAAACTCCCTTTTGTATCATTTCAATTTAATGTAATCGGTCCATGTTTTAAGTCTTTCCTTTTTAATCCATTCATAAATAAAGAATAAATTTATTCAATTTAATTTTTTTCCAAAATAAAGAATAACACTTTATCATTCTAGTCCTTTTAAAAGTAAAGAACGTCACTTTCATTCATTTTAGTCCAAACAAATTCATGTTCACAAAAACCTTATTTTATTTTCAAAATAAAAATAAAAACCAAAACTTTATTTATTAAAAATAAAGATCAAATTTTCCATTTTAGTCCAAAACAAAATCAAAACTTTATTCTTCAAAAATAAGGATCCAAACTTTATTTTTATAATTATTCGTTTCATTAAAACGACGTTACAGGTCAAGTGTAGTTATAGCGCTGTTATTCCAAAAATTGAATTGCACATAACTCAAGATCTAACCGTTGAAAATTTTCAAACTTGGTATTGGTGGAAAGATTTTTCCAAAGCGGATCCAACGGATCCAGTTTTGGAAAAATCCAACGGTTGGATCTTCCGTTATAGTCATTCAAAGTTTGAAACTCAAAACATGAACTGCACGTGCCTGAAACGTTGAAATTATAATTTATATTGAAAATATAAGTTATATAAACAATTCTAAAAACAAATTTTATTTTCTAAAATTCCATGTTAATAAAGATGTCATCTTTATTTTCAGAAAGAATAAGAAAACAAAAATTTGTTCTTTTTGTCCAAAAAAGACAATTTTGCATAAAAGCCCAAATTTTGCCAAAATCAATTAAAATATTATTTTCATCAAAAATCAACATTTTAATTAAAAATTCATTTCCATGTAGTTCAATAAAATAAAATATTTATTTAGTTCAACGATTTTGTATAAAATTCCTCTTTTCATGTAAAACATGAAAAAAATGAAATTTTGGTACAAAATTGCAAATCTAAATAACGCCCATTTTTCTGAAACAACAATAGAAATTATAAATTTAAATTTAAATATAAATTCTCAAGAATATAGAAATAAAGAATGAACTTTATTTACACAAGTTTACCTATCAATATTCATTCCACAATCAATGACATTCACAACGTATACATGAACAGAACTGCCAATAATTACATAAACATCCATCACCCATATCAATCATTCATCACCAATCCATATTCATGTACATACAAACATCAATAACACAAGAAAGATAATTTAATTTCATAAATTATAAAATAAAGAATCTCAACAAATTTCATCGAATTTTTGATTAGTGAAGGGAACACCGGCAGTCTTCGTCCTTCTCCTTGGATCGTTCGAAATGAACCCCAAAACGCACGCTCAAGTCACCCCCATCGCATGCCCCAAGACCACCGAGTCCACCATCCAACCCGCCACTTCGAAGCCTTGCTCTTGATTATTTGTCTTGATTTCATATTTTAATTTGTGGTAGACTAGGAGGAATTAACGAATTGTTTTTGTGCGTTTTCAGCCATTGAAAATGTAAAGGGTGGCGGCTATGTATTATAGAATAGGGTTTTGTGTTTTGACCGTATATACTAGGGGTATATATATTAATAAAACTATTTAATTCTTATATTTCAAAAAGGCCCGTTAATACAATTGTTACAAAGGAATTTAATTGGATGGATAGGAATAAAGAGAATACAAATATACACGTGGTTCTCTTATTCAAATTTCAAAATATAATAAGACAAAGAGAAAGAATGGGAAGGTATTTAATTGGATGGATAGGAATAAAGAGAATACAAACATACACGTGGTTCTCTTTTACAAATTATATTTATAACCTGCCCATTATGATTTATATTAATAACTTAATTCTTTTTATCTAACTAGACATATTAAAAATGTCATTTTAAATGGCAAACCATATATTAACATAAATTTCTATTTATCCTAACTGAATATGCTAAGAAGTCTATTTAGATAACAAAACAAGTGTAACATGTTTCTCTTTTTATTCTACTGACATAGGGAAAAAAAATGTCTTTTTAGTAAACAAAACATGAAGTGACATGTTATTCTAGTATTTCTAATCTAACATAACTGACATTTCAATTCTAACATAATTTGCATTTTATATAATCATGACAATTCTAATAATTCTATGTTTCATGAGTTACGATAAAAAGATTATTTTTATCGTTTCATAATTCTAACAATTATATGTTTCATAACAAAATACAAATGAGTATTTTTATTTGTACAAAATTTTCTATTTTAACAAATAAATTGAATATTTTTATTTGTACACCATTCCAATCTTTAATGTAACAAATAAATGTGGATATTTATTCGTTCACAAATCTTAATCTTTAACATGACAAATAAATGTTAATATTTATTTGTACACATATCTAATTTTAACATAGCACATAAAAAGAATGTTTTTATTTTGCATCTAATTCTACTTTCAATCATAACAATTTCCTATTAAACAAATGAGAAATTTTGTTTTTCTCTCTTTCCTATTTAACACAATGATTATTTTGTTTCACTCTCTTTCTAAATCAACAAAATATGGTAATTTGGTTTTACAACAAAACACACATGAGATATTTATCTCAACTATACAAACATGATGTTTATTTTCAACTATACAAACATGAGGTGTTCATAAACATCTAGGATGCAAAATCCAATGTAAATACATTTCCTATAGCAATGGACATTTTTTTTTAGTTGTTATTATTAAAATAAATAATTTTAAATATTAAAATTCATTAAAATTTCTAAAATAAAAATTTTAAATTGGACCCAAAATTCCGGGTCGTTACATCTGGTTAGCTCAAATCTTTGGGGTACAACTCGTTAGAACTGAACAAAAGACTCATCAGAGATTGGATTAGCAATATCCAATGAGAATACTCATTAGAGATGGGATCAGCAGTATCCTAGAATGAGAAAACTCATTAGAGATAGGGTTAGTATTGCCCTAGAATGAGTTCAGAGTGATAAGCTTATAATTAAAGTATTTTGATTATATATATAATCCTATTTTAGAAAATATGTTTTAAATATATAAAAGTATATATATTTGATAAGTTAGCCAACAAATGAAATTAATAATATTAAAATTAAAATTAAGTTAGTTAATTTTACTACCTTTAGCTTAGTTCCTTTTCGAGGACGAAAAGATTTTAAGTGGGGGAGACTGTAACAACCCGCAATTTAGGGCCAATTTAAAATTTTTATTTTAAATAATTTTGTTAAGAAAATGAGTCAGAAATTAAAAATTCTATTTTTAATTAAATTATTTTATTAATAATGGCTGAAATATTAAGTTTATTATTTTAATTCTATTCTGAACTTAAAATTCATGGTAATTCCAAATTTTAATTTCCAACTTTGAGAAATTATATAAAATTAGTTTTAAATCGAAATTGGACGAACCAAGAAACACTAGTGACATTCATTTCATATGTTGTAACACCCCACCTCCGCCAGTGCCACTCTTGCAAGGGCACTGACTTTGGAGGGGCGTTTAAACAAGGTAAACATGCATGCAGATATCACGAGACAGAACATATAAGTAAAAACAAAACAGAGTAAATATAGCAGCGGATAAAAACTAGCATATCAAAACCATAAGTTAAGTTACAACACAGTACTTGATCATTATTTTCCATAAACAAAGTCTAGAAACATAAAACTGGAAACTGGAAAGGAAAACATAAAGTAGCTATCCCCAAGGTAGAAAACCATAGCGAGCTCATGTCCAAAGCATACATGAGCTCTCCAGGAAAAGCAGCTAAGATCCAAGCTAAGTACTGGTATTCCCGCCCTGTAAACCTGGGGGGGAAACGAAAGAAAAGAAGCGAAAGAAAATGGGTCAGTCAAAAGACTGGTAAGTCCTACCTACTATTGTACAACAACTAATAAAGTTAACTGTATATGTAAACAAGGATGAGTCATAGGATGATAACTGGTATGGAAAAAGTCAACAAGATAGATCAAGTGTGGCACCGCATATACAAGGTTGAGGTTTGCACCAAGTGTACTAGTTTCACAAGTCATGTCAAGTGTAAACAAGAAGTGATCCCCAAGCCCAAGTTTGGCCCAATACCACGAATGACATAAATCAAGGTCCAACTAGCACGGTCTAGTCGATCGGCTCCCTAAAGCCTAACTCGTCAAGTGTCGGTGTCTTACGGCCCAACTACGAAGTGTAGCTAAACTGTGCTAGGTCCACCCTAGGGTGTATCAAGTCCTAGGGTGTCAACCACTGACACAAACCAAGCACGCACAGTTTAAACCTACTGGTGCCCGTGCCTGCTTTTTCAACTCCGGACCATGTGCACGACCATGGCCCGCCTGAACCTACACCGGCGCACCTACACAGCCGTCGTTTTGGTCGCTTACATGTCGTCCCAGTAATCGTGCCCCACCCTAGCCTAGTCCCTAGGGTATCATGATACAACCAAGAGGGTTACTGGTGCAAAGGACCACGTAACTAGGGTTTCCTTAATGGGTTAAACGTGGTTAACCCAACTCATCCAAGTACCAAGTTGGTTAAGTGTACCCAAGGTTCATGACTTAACCCTACCAACCCATCGTGTTTAATTGGTTAAGTACCAAGCGGTCCATGACTTAACCCTACCATGTGGCATTAATTAATTTAATGCACCCAACCTCTCACATTAGACCTTGTTGTGGTTACTAGTTAGGCCGGGCGGGTCCGGGTAGGTTTACACCACAACTTAGTCTAACCTCGGGTTTCACGTGCAACATGGCCAACTACTCACATTGGGTCCTATTGCTTGTAGCCACTAGTTAAGCCGGTCGGTTCCGGGTAGGTTTACGCTACAAGCTCAACCCAACCTCGAGTTGGCCATCCTCATGTTTTCTAAGTGTCATGTCCATCATGTCTCCAAAACACATTACAAATTTTCAAGCAATTGGGTAGACCTAACTTAATAGGTAAATTCCCAATGGGTAGACCTAACTTAATAGGTAAATTCCCAAGCTTCCGTTTTTATGTCTTTTAAGTTTACCCAACCCCAAACGCAATCCCCTCGCTTACATATCGCAATAGCGCATAAAGGATAGAAAGAGGGAACTTGGCAAAATCATGACATAAAGGTGTTGGAGCCACAAGCTAAACATGGTGGCATATGAGACAAAGATGTGATCATAAACTTGCATATCATGTTATCAACTTGCAAGATATTCATAAGCATGCATAACATCATTTTAACTTGCATAGTGTTCATATGCATGCATAACATGGTTTCAACTTGCATAAAGTTCATATGCATGCATAACATCAAACTTGGCAAATAGGTGGAACATGGCCATAGATAGCATGAGATAAGGGCTAGTAACATGCATATAACATTATATGCATGCTAATGCAAGGGTTATGAGAGTTTCAAAGTTGCATTATGCAACATTTCCAACCAAAGATCATATCTTTCTAGGCATAAAGCCAAGGTAATGACTTTACTAACATGCATAGAGTAAGCTTATGCATAAAATCATAAGATCAAAGCACATATCATGATTAACCCCAAACCCAACTTGCAACATAACATATTAACTTCATAGTTAAAATACAAGAGTAGAAATAGGCTTACAATGCTATGACGACTCAAACGAGTATAGCAAATGTAGGAAACTCCCTTATGCAACTAATTAAAACCCCAAAATGCAAGCAAACTTGATCAAGACTCCTCCTTTATGATGCCAATAGAGAAACAAGACTTTAATGCAAGCTAAAGAGGATCATACAAGCCCAAATACACTTGTATGCATGGAAATCTCTTAGAAAATTGTTTAGGAATTTGATGAAGAGAGTGGAGGCCATGAGAGGATTGATTTTGCCATAGTTTAGTTGTAGGATAGATTAATGATGATTTAGGGTAGGTTAGGGTCTTATTTATAGATTAGGCTAGTGATTTAGACCATAGGATTAAACCCTAGTTCTCATTTTAGCCCTCCAAATCGAATCTGGCCCTCTAGCTTAACACATTCTCAAGATGGTGCACCAGGCAGGACTGGGCGTCTGAGCCAAGTCGACAGCCAAGTCGACAGGGCTGTCGACCTGGTCAGACCCAGTCGACACCCAAGTCGACAGGGCTGTCGACTTGGGTACTGTGGCGGGAATTTTCCCGCCTTGGCCCAACTGGCCCAATTTTCAAGCTTAGATTTGAATTTGAAAAATCTGTTTTTATTTAGAAATTTTCTGAAAACTTTGTTGGGCATTAATAGGGTCATACGGACTCCGATTTTCGAAAACGCGGACTCTATTTCGCATATTTTTCCGAGACGAACGCAATGGCATAGCACGTTTCCCTTGATTCAGATTTTATTATTTAATTCTGCCCTGTTTTGTGTTATATCTTGTTATTAAAATACGGGTTATTACATTCTCCCCTCCTTAAAGTATTTCGTCCCCGAAATCTCTAAGTTAGGAAGTATGTGTCCTACCATCCATCAACCATCTACTCACCACATCACCCATGAGTAACCATTGTCCTTAACAATTTCTGCATGCTGTATGATCATATGCAAAGGTGTGTGTATATGTACTTATCTAATGCGAAAATCAGGCGGTTACTGATTCAGTACACCTCCTTAATGCAAAGTGTGCTAGTGAAATGCGTCCATATGTATGCAAATTCCTAGCCTAATTTTATAACTTCTACATGAGTGCACATAACATTTATCCATATGCAACATCCATGAGATAGCACAACAAGTTTCAGCCATGAATAAGTATAAGCACTCATGCATATGCAATATGAAGGTGTGTGAGCCGATCTTAGTGCCTAATGTGTATCATGCATCCACGAGTATCCACTTGCAAACACTTGCAACCACTTGCAACCATCAAGCATAACATGTTTCAAATACATGTTTCATCCAAGGGGTTTCTACCTAAGGTTCTCATGACAAGATTAACATGATAAACTCGATAAACATGGATAGCAAAGAGAAAGATATGCCAACAAAGAAAAGAGATTGAGAGTGTACCCTCAAAAAGGAATGGATAAAGCTCACGCATCTTCTTCTCAGTTTCCCAAGTTGAGTCTTCTTCGGCTTCACCCCATTGAACCTTCACCAACTTGACCTCTCGATTCCTTAGCTTCTTAGTCTCCGTCCCCAAGATACGAATCAGAGCTCTCCTCAAAGTAGCTTCTTTCTCCACTTCCACATCTTCTAGAGCACTTGGCTCAACAACCTCTGCTGACTCATGTAAACACTTCCGGAGATGCGAGACATGAAAAACATCGTGTACTCCGGCAAGCTTCTCGGGCAATTTCACTCTATAAGCCATCTGCCCGATCCTCTCTATAATAGGGATGGGTCCAACAAATCTCGGTGCTAACTTCCCCACGGCTCCAAATCGGACCACATTCCGCAAAGGAGAAACCTTCACGAAAACCATATCTCCAACACCAAACTCCAAATCAGATCTTCGCTTATCGGCATAGGATTTCTGTCGGTCTTGGGCCGCTTTCATCCGTCTTCGAATCAACTCGATCTTCTCGGATGCATCTCTGATCATATCAGGCCCAAGTATAAGCTTATATGTAGTCTCCCACCAACATGTAGGCGACTTGAACGGCCTCCCATATAAGGCTTCAAATGGTGCCATCCCTATGCTTGCTTGATAACTGTTATTATATGCAAACACAACAAGAGGAAGATAGTCTTCCCAAGTACCACCAAAATCCAGAATACAAAGCCTTAACAGATCCTCGAGTACCCTATTCACCCTTTTGGTTTGACCGTCCGTCTGTGGGTGATAAGCAGTACTTAGATTCAACCTCGTGCCCATGGCTTCTTGCAAGCTATTCCAGAACTGACTTGTAAAGATTGGGTCACGGTCACTGACTATACTAGAAGGGACTCCATGAAGTCTCACAATCTCGCGAAGATATACAGACGCTAGCCAAGATGCGGTCCTCTTGCTCTTTACCGGAATGAAATGAGCACTCTTCGTAAGTCTGTCCACAATGACCCAAATGCTCGTATTCCCTTTTCTTGACCTTGGTAGCCCATCAATAAAATCCATGGAAATACTCTCCCACTTCCAAAGTGGAACGTCTAGAGGATGCATTAGCCCACCGGGCTTCTTCGATTCGGCCTTAACTTGCTGGCAAATGATACATCTAGAAACAAACTCTGCCACATCCTTCTTCATCCCAGGCCAAAAGAAAATACGCTTCATATCTTTATACTTCTTATCTCCGCCTGGATGTATAGTCAACTTTGAGCGATGCGCTTCCTCAAGAACTTTCCTTACTAGATCTTCTACCACTGGAACACATAACCTTCCATCTCTCCTCAGCCAACCCTTGTCATCAATAGAGTATCGAGCGAGATGACCAGACGTCTCTCCTCGAATCAGCTTATCCATAATCTCAACTATCTGAGGGTCTTCTTTCTGCGAAGCCCCAACTTGATCAAGAAGGGTAGGTCTGAGTTCCAGAGATGCTAAAGAACCGGTCATCGACTCAATCGCCAAAGAGAAATCAAAGGTTGCCACATACTCTAAATTCTTCATCTCAACGAATAGAGGACTTAGGGTCAACCTCTTTCTGCTTAGTGCATCAGCCACAGCATTACCCTTGCCAGGGGTATAAGCTATCTCGAAGTCATATGATGCCAAGAATTCCATCCACCTTTGCTGCCTAAGATTCAGATCTTTCTGCGAGAAGAGATACTTGAGTGATTTGTGATCAGTATACAACTCAAACCTTTCGCCTAAAAGATAGTGGCGCCAGGACTTGAGTGCAAAGACAATCGCCTCCAACTCCAAGTAATGAGTGGGGTAGTTCTTCTCATGAACTTTAAGTTGCCTACCCCCATAACATATCACTCTTCCCACCTGCATTAGAACAGCGCCTAACACCGTGCCACATGCATCGGTATACACGGTAAACATCTTACCGCCATCGGGCAATGCCAAAACTGGAGCTGTGGTAAGGGCCCTTTTTAGCCTTTGAAAAGCGAGCTCACACTCTAAGTCCCATGCAAAGACTAAGTTCTTCTTCGTCAATCTAGTGAGAGGGGCTGAAATCTTAGCGAAGTCTCTAATGAACTTCCTATAATAGCCTGCCAGACCGAGAAAGCTTCGCACTTCGGTTGCATTCCTAGGAGTCTTCCAGTCTTGAACTGCAACCACTTTCCCGGGATCCACAGCTATACCCTGCTTAGAAACTATATGCCCAAGAAACCGGACTTCCTTTCTCCAAAAGTGGCATTTGGAGAACCTGCCTTTCAATTGATGGGCTCTAAGCGTATCCATCACTTCCCTGAGATGTCTAGCATGCTCTTCCTCGTCTTTTGAGAAGATCAGAATATCATCCACGAAGACCACGACAAACTTGTTCAAGAACTCCCTGAACACCCTACTCATCAAGTCCACGAAATATGCGGGTGCATTAGTCAAGCCGAACGGCATGACAAGCCATTCGAAGAATCCATCTGGAGTCCTGAACGCAGTCTTGTCTATACTGTCTTCCGCTACCCTGAGCTGATGGAATCCAGTAGCAAGATCAAGCTGAGAGAAAACAGAAGCACCAACAAGCTGGTCGAAGAGGTCATCTATCCTCGGTAATGGATGCCTATTCTTCTTGGTCAGCTTGTTCAACTCTCGATAATCAACACATAGACGAAGCGAGCCGTCCGCCTTAGTAGCGAACACCACAGGAGCACCCCTTTTGGAAATGCTTCGCCTAATAAAATTCTTCTCAAGTAGCTCCTTGATTTGCTTACTGAGCTCTCTCCTTTCACGCGAGGCCATGTGCCTAACTGGTAAGGAGATTGGCTTAGCGTTATCAACCAGATAAATGCGGAAATCTATCTCTCGCTTAGGGGGTAACCCCTTAACTTCTTCAAAAACATCAGGGTATTCTCGAACCACCCTTACAGATTGCAGATCATCGATAAACGAGTCAAGAGACTCAAGATAACATAGCATGACGGGATCTAGCGGGTTGCAAGAAATCTCTAGGGTATTACCAAGGCGAGTCATGAGTCTCACCACCTTATTCTCACAATCGAGAATGGCTCCATAGCGGGATAACCAATCCATGCCCAAGATCAACCCGTATCCCGTGAACCCGAGAACATAAGCATCACACGAGAATTCTACGGTCAAGATAGAAATCCTCAAATCCATACAGATCATAGATAAATGAGCTGAACCCCCAATCGGATTCGAAACACAAACGGGATCCTCAACTAAGCTAGTACTTAGGTGCAAACTTTCAACAATGTTAGAAGAAATAAAACTATGCGATGCGCCTGAATCAAATAAGGTGCGAACAGGATAATCAGAAATATAAACAAGACTTTCTACAGAAATGCTACCTCGATCCTGAACTGGAGCGGCGTTGAGAGCATGTACTTGCCCTCCGGATGATCCTGCACGTTGAGTCTGTCCATGGCCCTGCTTCTTAGGGCAATCCTTGCTAAAATGTCCTGTCTCTCCACAGTGAAAGCAACCACCCAATTTCATTCTCTTCTTCCTACAGTCCTTGGCTATGTGCCCAACAATCCCACAGAAGTTGCACTTTCTTGGGTCCTTTGCCTTGTTCTTGTTGCCCTTGTTGTTCTTGTTGTTCTTGTTACTCTGATTACTCTGATTCCCTCCCCACTTGGAGTCTGTCTTCTTAGGCTGAGTCTCATTGGGCTTGACTTCTTTCTTCCCATTCTTATCCTCTCCCTGCAGCAATGCCATGTCTACTAGGCTCTCGAAAGTGGCCCCCATGGGTATGTGTGACATGGCTAGACCTTGTAATGGCTCATTTAACCCTCGTGCAAAACGTAGAGCCTTCTTCTCGGGAGTATTGACCATGTCCAAACCGAATCGGGCAAGCTGGTTGAACTTATTCACATACTCTCTCACTGTCATGTCTCCTTGCTTCAAAGCTATGAACTTTTCTAGTTGCAAATTTGCCTCTGCAGACGATAGAAACTTAAGCCCAAACCTTGCCCTAAAGTCGGCACAGGTTTCTACGGGCCTAGTAGCATTGGTGACCTCCCACCAATAAGCAGCTTCCTCCTTTAGTAGCCAAACCGCCAACAGGACCTTTCTACGGTCCTCTATATCAAAGATGGCAAAGAGATCTTCGGTTTCCTTCAACCAGTTTCTTGCTTCCACGAAAGTCTCTGTCCCAATAAATTTTTTGCCACCCATGGCCTTGAAGTCCTTGCAAACCTTAGCAAAATTGGCTTGCGGTTGCTGAGGAGGAGGAGGAGGAGGAGGTGGAACCTCAGTGATAGTGGGAGTGGTTGTTGGACCTGGATTATTGGCCCTAGCTTCCAAGTACCTCCGGAACCATCCGGGAATGGTGACTCCCTCAGGAAGATTGAGATCGGCCATGCTGAAAAAGGAAAAGATAGATTTAGAACGAGGAAACGAAGGATAGTGCTTATGGCTCTTGGGGGATAGCCTTTCAAAATAAACTAGACTTTTCTTTGGAAAATACTTAATTGGTTTTGAAAATAGCTTTTTAAAAGTAATTTTAAAAACCTTTTTGCTCCAATCTCGTAAACCTTATGCTCTGATACCAAATGTAACACCCCACCTCCGCCAGTGCCACTCTTGCAAGGGCACTGACTTTGGAGGGGCGTTTAAACAAGGTAAACATGCATGCAGATATCACGAGACAGAACATATAAGTAAAAACAAAACAGAGTAAATATAGCAGCGGATAAAAACTAGCATATCAAAACCATAAGTTAAGTTACAACACAGTACTTGATCATTATTTTCCATAAACAAAGTCTAGAAACATAAAACTGGAAACTGGAAAGGAAAACATAAAGTAGCTATCCCCAAGGTAGAAAACCATAGCGAGCTCAAGTCCAAAGCATACATGAGCTATCCAGGAAAAGCAGCTAAGATCCAAGCTAAGTACTGGTATTCCCGCCCTGTAAACCTGGGGGGGAAATGAAAGAAAAGAGGCGAAAGAAAATGGGTCAGTCAAAAGACTGGTAAGTCCTACCTACTATTGTACAACAACTAATAAAGTTAACTGTATACGTAAACAAGGATGAGTCATAGGATGATAACTGGTATGGAAAAAGTCAACAAGATAGATCAAGTGTGGCACCGCATATACAAGGTTGAGGTTTGCACCAAGTGTACTAGTTTCACAAGTCATGTCAAGTGTAAACAAGAAGTGATCCCTAAGCCCAAGTTTGGCCCAATACCACGAATGACCTAAATCAAGGTCCAACTAGCACGGTCTAGTCGATCGGCTCCCTAAAGCCTAACTCGTCAAGTGTCGGTGTCTTACGGCCCAAATACGAAGTGTAGCTAAACTGTACTAGGTCCACCCTAGGGTGTATCAAGTCCTAGGGTGTCAACCACTGACACAAACCAAGCACGCACAGTTTGGACCTACTGGTGCCCGTGCCTGCTTTTTCAACTCCGAACCATGTGCATGACCATGGCCCGCCTGAACCTACACCGGCGCACCTACACAGCCGTCGTTTTGGTCGTTTACAGGTCGTCCCAGTAATCGTGCCCCACCCTAGCCTAGTCCCTAGGGTATCATGATACAACCAAGAGGGTTACTGGTGCAAAGGACCACGTAACTAGGGTTTCCTTAATGGGTTAAACGTGGTTAACCCAACTCATCCAAGTACCAAGTTGGTTAAGTGTACCCAAGGTTCATGACTTAACCCTACCAACCCATCGTGTTTAATTGGTTAAGTACCAAGCGGTCCATGACTTAACCCTACCATGTGGCATTAATTAATTTAATGCACCCAACCTCTCACATTAGACCTTGTTGTGGTTACTAGTTAGGCCGGGCGGGTCCGGGTAGGTTTACACCACAACTTAGTCTAACCTCGGGTTTCACGTGCAACATGACCAACTACTCACATTGGGTCCTAATGCTTGTGGCCACTAGTTAAGCCGGTCGGTTCCGGGTAGGTTTACGCTACAAGCTCAACCCAACCTCGAGTTGGCCGTCCTCATGTTTTCTAAGTGTCATGTCCATCATGTCTCCAAAACATATTACAAATTTTCAAGCAATTGGGTAGACCTAACTTAATAGGTAAATTCCCAATGGGTAGACCTAACTTAATAGGTAAATTCCCAAGCTTCCGTTTTTATGTCTTTTAAGTTTACCCAACCCCAAACGCAATCCCCTCGCTTACATATCGCAATAGCGCATAAAGGATAGAAAGAGGGAACTTGGCAAAATCATGACATAAAGGTGTTGGAGCTACAAGCTAAACATGGTGGCATATGAGTCAAAGATGTGATCATAAACTTGCATATCGTGTTATCAACTTGCAAGATATTCATAAGCATGCATAACATCATTTTAACTTGCATAGTGTTCATATGCATGCATAACATGGTTTCAACTTGCATAAAGTTCATATGCATGCATAACATCAAACTTGGCAAATAGGTGGAACATGGCCATAGATAGCATGAGATAAGGGCTAGTAACATGCATATAACATTATATGCATGTTAATGCAAGGGTTATGAGAGTTTCAAAGTTGCATTATGCAACATTTCCAACCAAAGATCATATCTTTCTATGCATAAAGCCAAGGTAATGACTTTACTAACATGCATAGAGTAAGCTTATGCATAAAATCATAAGATCAAAGCACATATCATGATTAACCCCAAACCCAACTTGCAACATAACATATTAACTTCATAGTTAAAATACAAGAGTAGAAATAGACTTACAATGCTATGACGACTCAAACGAGTATAGCAAATGTAGGAAACCCCCTTATGCAACTAATTAAAACCCCAAAATGCAAGCAAACTTGATCAAGACTCCTCCTTTATGATGCCAATAGAGAAACAAGACTTTAATGCAAGCTAAAGAGGATCATACAAGCCCAAATACACTTGTATGCATGGAAATCTCTTAGAAAATTGTTTAGGAATTTGATGAAGAGAGTGGAGGCCATGAGAGGATTGATTTTGCCATAGTTTAGTTGTAGGATAGATTAATGATGATTTAGGGTAGGTTAGGGTCTTATTTATAGATTAGGCTAGTGATTTAGACCATAGGATTAAACCCTAGTTCTCATTTCAGCCCTCCAAATCGAATCTGGCCCTCTAGCTTAACACATTCTCAAGATGGTGCACCAGGCAGGACTGGGCGTCAGAGCCAAGTCGACAGCCAAGTCGACAGGGCTGTCGACCTGGTCAGACCCAGTCGACACCCAAGTCGACAGGGCTGTCGACTTGGGTACTGTGGCGGGAATTTTCCCGCCTTGGCCCAACTGGCCCAATTTTCAAGCTTAGATTTGAATTTGAAAAATCTGTTTTTATTTAGAAATTTTCTGAAAACTTTGTTGCGCCTTAATCGGGTCATACGGACTCCGATTTTCGAAAACTCGGACTCTATTTCGCATATTTTTCCGAGACGAACGCAATGGCATAGCCCGTTTCCCTTGATTCAGATTTTATTATTTAATTCTGCCCTGTTTTGTGTTATATCTTGTTATTAAAATATGGGTTATTACATATGTAAAGTTATTTCACATTAATTGCAGCCTTATAGCCTTGCCTTTAAAGCCAAAATCATGATGCTTATTTTCTCTTACAACTTTTGAATTCTTAATTCTTAAACTAACATCCCTTTTTCTCTCCTTTTATTGTCTCTCTCCAAAAGCAAATCTACTCCATGTGTGTATATTTAATTATTTTTGCATGAGCATTGAATAGGTTGGTCTAAAATATTAGGTGGACTCTAAATAAATTATGGTAAAGATGTCATTATGTTATAATATGTAGTGTTGGATAAACATATCATTATGTTACAATTTTTCATTGTTATATTAAAATAAAAAAAAATTGTTGTCTTTAATACTTCCCTTTTTCTATCCAAAGTGTGAACCATTTCATAAATTTATAAATAAATGTGATTTACATTAATAAACGATTGAATATTTAGGTTGTCTAAAAAATAAATAGAAAACAAAACTTATTACTGTTATTAATTATTTTGATCTTGTAATTTGATTTATAGAAGAAAAATATATGCTTATATTCAACATTCCAAATATAACATGTACATTTATTTATTTGAACAAAGTATCCACTTTTAAAGGCAATTGTAAACATAAGCTCAGCTTAATTATTTTGCCAGGATTAACGTTATTAACTTGAGTTGATTATGAAAGTAAAAACTACAAATTTAGAATTGTTGGATATTAAATTTACAATATACTAGAGGTACAATTTAGAACTTGGACTTTCTATTTAATTTGAATGTAGTGTTCATTCTAGAATTTAAAAGCATAATATGAATATAACATCAATATTTACGATGCTAATAAATGGTAAGCCATTTGGAATATTTGACATTAGAACGAGTAAAAAACAGAAATGAATCAATTTTTAACTAAGTTCTGTTTAATGAATTATTAAACAAAGAATCTATTCGCATAGTAATATATGGTTAAGATTAATTTATTACAGATCAAACCATTGAGTACAAATGGTAATTAAACATTGAATTAACATAAATATTGGTGATTAATTTTGCAAGCCGTTTATCACGTTATTTATGGTACAAATTATGATATAATTAATGTAATGAAAGAGAAGGATGAATTTTTGGAGGGTGAAATTGAATTAATATATATATAAAGCATATATAATGTACATTTATGAAAGGAATGCGTAATGAAAGGAAATAAAATAAAATCGCGCAATCACTTCTATATTTTTCGTTACTATTTAATTTACTGTGTACGACGGGTAAGTTTATAATGTTCAGATAATACCATAAAACAACGTTGTTAATTCATGTGTTATCCTAACACATTGTCCATAGAAAACAAATCCAATTTTTCATTAGTGTGCATTAATTTTCTTTTGTTTTTAATTCATGCATGTTCCTACAGATACGTTTTCTAATTAAAAATCTTTCTTCTAATTCCTTTCCTTGGCATTAATGACAAATGGAATATTATTTCTAGAATCAAATTTTGGCAATATAATTTTCAAAGATGCAAGGCAACAAAAGAAATGCATTCATGGTTTTAAATGGAAAAGCAATGCAGCATTAATTCCTTGCTCCTTATTTCTCATCTTCCTTTTTCTTTATTTGTTTTTTCCTTTTCTTTGTAAATCCCTTCTCTATCCACTATAGCATTTTTATATAAAGAACTAAAAAAAATGGATATGAATAATAACACAAAGGTTATTATTTAAATATGTTAAAATTTGACAAGGGGTTTTACGGGCCTTAATTGGCTAATTGAATAATTAATTAATCTATATAAGTACTTCCTACACCTTATTTCTCCAAACCCAAAATTCTCCAAATTATTCTTTAGTCGCCTCAATCAAAATCGAAAAAAAAAAGAAACGATGGCGGAATCCTCCATTACTCCCCCTCCAAGGCCGACCAGACCCCGCCCTCCGATCACCTCCTCGCCCACTGTGCTGGTAGGAATTTGAAGCCCTAGAGGCTGTGGGTGTCTCGAAGTGGCGGCCTCCGTTTCCAGAACATGAAGAAGGAATTGGACGATTTCAAGTGCGTTGGACTCGCGTCGAAAAATACTTCGCGATGGCACTAACTAGACGTTATTCTGAACAAGTTGATTTTTGAGGAAAATTTCAGAACTGATAGACAAGAACAATAGCAGTTGGGATTTTTGGTAAAATTAAACGCGGTTTAATTTTATTAAAAACAAGGTGAGAATCCTTCTTTTATTTAGATAATTAATTATTTTAATTTGATTATGTGGTGATTGAAATGCTGAGATTGTGATTGTATATTGTGATTTACTGATCTGCGATGTGATGATGTTTGTATATAATTATTGCTGAAATATGTGGTGATGTCTGTGATGACTACTTTATCTAGATCCAAAATTTGTGATGTAGTTCATAATAAAGTTCCCCTCTTTATTTTATTTTTATTTTCTTTTAAAATTTAATCTTAAATTTTGTATACAAAATAAATGAAAAAAAAACTTGTTTGTTTATTTTTGTTTGTTAAACAAAAAGACAATTTTTACATTATTTTTGTTGTAAAACAAAAAGGATAATTTTAACATTATTTTGTTGTCAAAATTAAAAGGGACAAATTTGTTTACAAAAAAAAATACTTATTTTTGATGTATATTTTGGTTACCAAATAAGGGACAAAATTTGTTTACAAAACAAAGGACATTTTTACTTAATTTGGTTGTTGAAACAAAAGAACATTTTTACATAATTCGTTTGTTAAAATCAAAAGAATAACTTTTTATGTCTTGTGTTAAAAATAAAAAGAATAACTTTTTATGTCTTTGTTTTAAAAATAAAAAGAATAACTTTTATGATTCTTTTGATTAACAAAGTAAAAGACCACTTTTTATGTTTCTTTTGTTAAAAATAAAAAGACCAACTTTTATATTTTCTTTTGTTGATAAAGTCAAAATACCAATTTTTATGTTGCTTTTGTTAACATAATAGAATGTAATTTTAACCTTTACTTTTATGTATAAATAAAATGTGAATTTAAATCCTCATTTGCAAATAAAAGTGAAGTTTGGACCGTTATTGTGATTCATCAAAAAAATATAAAATACACCAAAACCATAAGTGTGTTAATTTGTATGTTATGACACCAAAGCCATAAGTGTGTTATTTTGTATGTTGTGACACCAAAACCATCAATGTATTATTTTGAATGTTATGACGCTAAAATCACCGACGTGTTTAATTTAGTTGAGACGACATAAAAGTCATCGTCATGTTGCATAATTGCAATGAATCATATATTAGCATTCAAAATATAAATAAATTGTTATTTTTGTCGCATTAGAGTTTGCGCACAAAAATATATTTTATGTAAAAACATATATAGGTTAAATTGCTATTTTTGTCGCATTAGAGTTTGCGAACAAAAATATGCTTTATGCAATAACATACATTAGTTAAATTGTTATTTTTGTCGCATTAGAGTTTGCGCACAAAAATATATTTTATGTAAAAACATATATAGGTTAAATTGCTATTTTTGTCGCATTAGAGTTTGCGAACAAAAATATGCTTTATGCAATAACATACATTAGTTAAATTGTTATTTTTGTCGCATTAGAGTTTGCGCACAAAAATATATTTTATGTAAAAACATATATAGGTTAAATTGCTATTTTTGTCGCATTAGAGTTTGCGAACAAAAATATGCTTTATGCAATAACATACATTAGTTAAATAGTTATTTTTGTCGCATTAGAGTTTGCAGACAAAAATATGCTTTATGCAAAAATAAACATAGTTAAATTGCTATTTTTGTCGCATTAGAGTTTGTGAACAAAAATATGCTTTATGCAATAAGATACATTAGTTAAATTATTATTTTTGTCGCATTAGAGTTTGCAGAAAAAAATATGCTTTATGTAAAAATAAACATTTAGGTAAAGAGAAAATGTGAGAAACAAAATATCCATTTTGTTTAAATAGAATTAATGAAATAGTAAGATAAGAATTGAAGAATTATTTTTTTCAATGTAATTAGAAAGGAATAAAAAGAATTACATTATTCAATATAAAGAAAAAGAATGCTTAAACCCGAGGTTGGATTGAGTTGTGATGTAAATCTGCCCGGACCCGCCCGGCTGTCCAGTAGTCACAACAATACCTATCCAATGTGAGAGGTTAAAACATATATATTAATTTTCTAAATTTACATTTTATATATGTAAATTACTTCAAAATATTTATGATAAATAAATAAAATGTAGACAAAGGAAAATATATATTTACATTAGATAAATAAGAGATTGAATAAATTACATTTTTTTTATGTAATTAAAAGAATATATTTTACACTGTAAAGAAAATTACATTTTATGTAATTATGATTATAAGAAATAAAATTACATTTTATGTAATTAAGAATAAATAGAATATAAAGAACAAATATGTGAATAAGAATTTATTTACATTTTCCTATGTAAATAAAAGGAATAAAAATAATAATAATGTGAATAAGTATTTATTTACATTTTCTTATGTAAATAAAAAGAACCAATTTGTAAATATTTACATTTTCTAGGTAAATAGTAAAAAGAAAGGTTAGAAAAGAATTAACATAAGATATTCTTTTATGTTAAAAAGAAATATTAGAAAAAGGATTAAAGAACTACATTTTTCAATGTAATTAGAAAAGAATTTAAGAGTTACACTTTTCAATGTAAAGAAAAGAAACAAAGAAATTTACATTTGTTCAATGTAAATAAAGGATTTAGTAAAAGTACATTTCCAATGTAAGTAATATATATATATATATATATATGTTTTACATTGTAAATAAAATTACATTTCTATGTGATTAAGATTATAAGAACAAATATGTGAATAAGGATTATTTACTTTTTTTTATGTAAATAAAAGGGAGTAAAAGAATAATTATGTGAATAATATTTATTTACATTTTCTTATGTAAATAAATAAGATAAAGGAAAAGGTACATTTATTTATAATTAGTGTAAATAAATATAATAAAAGTAAAGGTAAACATTTATTTACAAATAGTGTAAATAAATATGAATAAGAAATTAGATATATTCATTTACAATTAATGTAAATAAATATAGCAAAAGTAAAAGTAAAATATTTATTTACATATAGGCAAATAAATAAGAAAAAGATAAGAATATAATTTATTTATATTTAGTGTAAATAAATTAAAATATAGAAAGAATATAATATATTTACATTTAGGTAAATAAAACAAAATATAGAAAAAGTATAATTTATTTACATTTAGTGTAAATAAAACAGAGATATTAAAAGTGATATTTTTATCGTCATTTCAGAAGCAATAAAAAGAATAGACTTTTATAGTTGAAATCGCCAAACGATTCATATTTATATTTATATAAATATAAATTATAAATTTAACGAATCACGCGCGGTAGTTCGCGTATCGACATTCTTAACTTCAAACGGTTATACCGAAAGATTCGACCGTCGGATTTTCCCAAAACTGGAACCGTTAGGACCGCTTTGGGAAGATCTTTCCAACGATATAGATTTCATCAAAATCCAACGGTTAGATTTTAAGATATGTTTAAATCAAATATGGTTGAAAACAGCGCCAGGGTCGCCCATTGACCCGAAGCGTCATTAAATTAATTCGAGCTATTTTTATATAAATAAAAATAGTGATAGATCGTTACTAAATACCAATAACGATATGAAATGATTTCAAATTATATATATACGAGAATCATTTGAAAAGACCGAGTTCAATCTCATTTCAAATGATTATACGACGTTCTAAGTCGAAGATTTAAAGACGGTGATTGAAGACCGACGATCTCCACATCGAATGGATGTGTTGCCACTGAGACCCATGAGAGGAGTAGCTACCTTGAAAGGGCTTCAGTGGTGGCCGTTCGGACGAAGTGTTGATTTGTACGGATTTGACTTTCGCTCAGACCCAGGGCATAAGTTTATAAATGGAATGTATATCTGACGTTGTAGTCCTTTATACTACATTCGTTGATCTCTCTTAATATATATCTGTTTGGTGGTTAACACCCTTCTCTGAGATGTACGAGCTTAGATGTTATATATTGGTAGAAATCAATGGTATAGTATGGACTGACAATGTGGCATACTAAGATGCATTAATCAAGGCTTTTGTTGAAAAGCAGGCCTTGTGGTTGATGATCAAAGCACAGTCTATTTAGGCATAGCTTTGTGTATATCGTGACTTCGCGAGCCTCACAGCCCGATAGAGTCTAAAACGGGAGAAGGGAACGCAGGGAGTGCACACGTTGCTTTCTAGCTAGAGTGGTGCCAGGGACCTACCAGCGCTGGCATTTATTCATTGTGGTTGTTGGATTTTCGATGCCTCGGGTTTATGCGGTCGCCACTGGCCGTATTATAGGTCCAAAAGGACAGGGGAACGTGTGTTCAGGCATTTCTAATCCACAAAAGTAAGTGTGGACCGGCCCTGCAGGATCCAAGGGTTGGACAGAGTACCAATCCTGGGGCATTTGCTAGAGTGTCTCGAATCGGTAAGGATCTCCTCCCTAGCCTTGACTCAGATGGAAACCCAAATTTCCAATACGACATCACGCGGTTTTGATTGTATACCTATATATGGCGACATAGTGGGATGGGGCACTCATGCCGTCTAGGATTAATACATTTACTTTGATGTACTTCAAATTGGTTGCACACTATTATTATATAATACCGTGTCTATCGTATCAAGCATCTTTTGATTATTATAAGGTAAAACCCTATCCTCCGGTTTGCGTTGCATTGTGTGATGGGACTTGGGTCTTATAATGGTTTCATTTTTCTAAAAAGCATTGCGTTATTTTGACGATTTACTTTACTTTATGCACTGGCAATCTATAGGAGAAAACCCGTTCCGCGAAAGTGGCGTGGTCCTGTGATTAGCCTTATTATATTATATAGGTTAAGTAGAATTCTCACACCAGTCCCATGACTGACCTGTAGTTTGTCCACTGGCAAACTCGGGTGCCTATATTTTCCACACGGGCAGTCGAGTAGCTATTTTTGCAGATATATTAAGCAGGATTCTGGGTTGAAGCTTAAAGCTGTGTCCAGAGATAGAGAGTCTTCCGCTGTGTTCTTCCGTTGCAGTGTATTACATTTTTTTTGTATTTATCTTCCGCTGTAAATTTTATTTCAATGTACTCTGATATATTCTGTACTCTGATGTAACATTATTGTAATGTAATAAAAGTCTGCTGTTATTGTTCTGATGTATTGTATTCCCAAAGTTAACGTATGCGAGTTTTGAATGGTCTTGGTCGATTTTGCGATCGATTAAGGTCGGGAAAAATCCGTGTCGTTACATTAAACATGTAGTGATTTGTTAAAATAATGTTAATTACATGTTAGAGAAGAAATGGTATTGAAATCGTCGAACGAAATATTTTTGTTTATATATATATTAAAATAAAATGAATCGCACGCGGTAGTTCATGATTTGGAATCGTAACTTTTAATGATTATATCGAGAGATCCGACCGTCGGGTTTTCCCAAAACTGGAACCATTGGCTTCGCTTTGGAAAGATCTTTCTAACAATATAAAATTTTCTAAGATCCAACGATTAGATTTTGAGAAATGTGTAATTCAAATTTTAGTAAAAATAGCGCCAGGGCCGTATAATGACCTGAAGCGTCGTTTAATTTAAAGGAGCTATTTTTATATAAATAAAAATAGTGATAAATCATTATAAAATATTATAAACGATATGGAATGAAAAGAACTGATTTGAATTATATATATATTCGTGAATTATTTGTAAAGGCTGAGTTAAATCTCATTTCAAATAATTATATGACGACTGGAAGTCGAAGTTACTTAAGACGGTGCTTGAAGACCGGCGATCCTCACATCTAGGGGTGGGCATGAACCGCACCGCAATGCGGAAATCGTCCAGACCAAACTACAAAAATGGTGTGGAAAACCGCACCAGATTCTCTCTCTAAAGCAATCATCCCAAACTGAACCGACTCGCAATGATACGGTTCGGTTGCGGTTCGAACTATTACCAAACCATATCAAACCGAACTGAACCGCATAGCTACACTGGTAATGTTATGATAAAAAAATTAAAAAATGCCTATATTACTATTTATTTTAACGATATATATTTTATTTTCAGCGTACGTTGTAGTTATATCAATAATGATCGTTATCACAAGGGAAAAAAAATATGGTTTGAACATATTGGTTTCCATATCTTTTTTTTATAATGCTAATTATAATCTTATGTGAATTATCTTACTTTATGTTTATACAACAATTAACGTTGATGTTTGCTTAATGTATTAAAATAATTTTACTTTTCATTAATTGTGAAATTGAAATATTCATACAGTTAGAAACCAATATTTCAATTCAAGACAACACCATGTGTTTTAACCTTCAGGTGACACAACGTCATACAATTGTAAATTGATTGTTGATCAAAGTAATTCTCTTGTTTCATATTTAATACGGGTTAAAGTCGGACCGAACCAAAACCGGACCGTATTACATCGAAACCGAACTGAGATCGAACCGTTTGAACGGTTAGTATAGTGGTTTGTATTTTTGATTAACCGTTTGATGCGGTGCGAAAGCGGTTTGAGCTCCAAACCACACCGAACCGAACCACGCCCACCCTTACTCACATCGAATGGACGACTACTGATGCCTTCGATTGGAGTTCTTACCTTGAAAGGGTTACAGTGTTAGTTGTCCGGACGTACTTGTTGATTGTTCGGATAAGCGAGAGCCTCTCTTCCGTATTGGACACATGGAACGATGAATAAGGTGTCTCCAATTTCGTTCAGACCCAAAATGGACTTGTAAATGGATGTGTGTCTGACATTGGATTTTATTCTGTGCTGATTGATTTCTATTAAATATATATCTTCTTGGTGGCAGAGAATTTATTCTCTTGCTTAACACCCTTCTCTGAGACGTACGAGTTCAGAGGTTATATATCGATAGACATCACTCGCATGGCGTGAATTGTCAGTGTGACATGCCAACATGCAAATGATCAAGGCTTTTGTAAAGCAGAGTCTTGTGGTTGATGATCAAAGCATAGCTTTAATTAGCACAGCTTTGTGTATAGCATTGATTTGCGAGCCTCAAACCCTGGTATGAACCAGAAACAGGAGAGGACTGCATGGAGGACATGCGTTTCTTTCTAGCTAGGAGTGGTGTCATGGTATGGAGCCCAGACATTTTCACTAATGTGGATGATGGAATGAGGTGCCTCGGATTTGAGTCCCTAGTGGCTCTAAATTTACGCCCCATAGGGCAGGGAAACATATTGTTCAGGAATTACTAATCCACTAAAGTATTTGTGGACCGGCCCTGAAGATCCAAGGATCACTCGAGCTCTGAGCCTAAGACATGGTAGGCTAGATTGTCTCGAATTCGGTAAGGACGATCCCTTGTCTTGGTTCATGATGGAAATCTAACTTCCAATACGACATCGTGCGATTTTGATTGTAAACTTATATACAGAGACATAGTAGGATAGGGTACTATGCCGGTATGATTGATACATTATGATTGAAATTGTTTTTGAAACATATAGACACTAATAATAATATCAAATTTGATTTATACGTATCAAGCATATTTTGGCCATTATAAGGTAAAACTCTATCCTCCGGTTTGCGTTGCATTGTGTGATGGGACTTGAGTCTTATAATGGTTTCATTTTTCTAAAGAGCATTGCGTTGTTTAATGATTTACTTTATTTGTGCACTGACATGGAGTAAACCTGTTTCGCGTTAGCGGTGTGGTCCTATGATTAGCCTTATTATTAAATAGGTTAAGTAAGATTTCACATACCAGTCCCATGACTGACTCGTAGTTTGTTTCACTTTGCAAACTCAAGTGCCCTTATTTTCCACACGGGCATCCTTGTATTCAGGTTTTAGCAGACTCATTCTGGATAGCTATAGAGCTGAAGATGGATTCTATCATTTCTATTATGTTGTTCAGACCTCACTCGGTATATTATGTTTGATTCCGCTGCATGCATTTTATCTTAAGATGAAACAGTATTCTATACTAAGTATGATCTCGTTATGTTGTGTAACTCTGATGTTGATATATTATTTCCAGTGTAACTTTGATGTACTTTATCTGGTGTAATTCTATGATTCTATTCTGCTGTTGTTTTATATATGTTATATTCCAATGATTATCCTTTCTACCGTGGCACGGGGGTGTGGGTTATCACATTCAAAGTCTGAAAAGGTGGCTGTTGGAAATTCAAATCCTAAATTGACGTGTTACATGGCTGTTGAAAATTCAAATTTTGGAAAGCAATGGGTGGAAATGAAAAAGGACAAATGGATACTGGATAGTGGCTGTTCGTGGCACATGACTAGAAATCCAGAACTACTCAATAATCTAAAGTATGAAGATGGTAGAATGGTAAACTTCGGAGATAATTCTAAAGGATACATCATTGGAATCAGCCTTGTTGGTAATTCTGAAACTCCTACTATTTCTGATGTTTTATTAGTTAGGAATTTAAAACACAACTTACTAAGTATAATTCAACTTTGCGATAAAGGTTATAAAATAAATTTTATAAAGAATAAATGTTTCATAGAAGATAGGAATTCAAAAGTTATATTTGAAGGAGATAGAAAGAAAAATTTCTATATATTAAGTTTCAAAATCTCCAATGATAATTTATGTCTTATGGCCAATATAAGTGATCCCTGGATCTGGCATAAGAGATTCGGTCATACAAATTACAAACACATCTCTAGGATTTCTAAATTAGATTTAGCTAGAGGATTACCCAAAATGAAATTTAAAGTTATTAACTTATGCGGCGCTTATCAATTAGGAAAATTAAAGAATAGTTCATTTACATCAAAAGAAGAAATTACAACTTCAAAACCATTAGAGTTAATACACATGGATTTATTTGGTTCATCCCAAGATCAATCAATAAATCATAATAGATATGTATATGCAATAGTTGACGATTTTTCTAGATTTACTTAGACTTTGTTTCTTAAAAATAAAATTGATGTTTTCGATCAGTTTAAAACTTTTTCTAAAAGAATTCAAAATTTATTATCACTAATGTTGAGTCAAGATTTTCATAGAGTTTTGATTTCTGACAAAAAGATACGCCGTGATCGACAAAAAGAAGATATTCACTAGTTTAAACAGACACAAAGAGCTACATATGGTATTATACATTAGAGGTTGATTATTTGGTACGTTAATAGTGTTATTTATGTTAAAATCTATCCTCAAATAATTTCACATCTCCAATCTTTGAATATATATATATAAGAATATATGAGTGCACATTAACTGTGCAATCTGGGCAAAACCGGTCGACTGGTTGAAATGAGGCGATCGACTGTTTCTGCCCAGAATGCACAATTAACGTGCACAAGGGTACATAACGTATATATATTCAAATTCCTGTCTACTGGTCCTTTTTGACCTATCGACCATTTTCTTCCAAAAAGCAACCTTTCGTATAGACACTTCCATTTCTTCAACGGTTGATTCTCTTTCTCTTCACCAATAATCATGGCCATTGATTGTAACTTTTCACAAATGGTTACAACTGTGTATTCCTTATATAAACATCATGAGATCATCATTCCAAATCACCATTTCTATCAATCTAATCTCTACTCTCTCGATCTCAACCTTGAACTCTCAAGCGCTCAAATTGCTCATATTCTATCATATATCGTTTGAATCCTAGAATCTATTTAACATTCTTTTGATTCAATACGATATCCACTTCCAAATCTTCATATACACAAATATATTATTTGAGTATAAGATTATAGGAGGTTTGTACTACAAGTGACAAAATCGTGTTATCAAGAACACAAACTGTCAACAACAAAGTATATTCGTCTTAGTTGAAGTCCTCAGTGTTGTAAGAGGCATGTGTTAAAGTCCTTAGTGTTGTTAGAGGCGTGAAATCCCGTTCGTCTGCTCGGGTGTTGTATACCTGTTCCTCCGGGTGAAGTGTGGTGGTTGTTAGTGAAAATCCAGATAGAAATCTGGGACTGGACGTAGTACGGTGCTCCGAACCAGTATAAAAATCCATGGTGTGATTTTTCTAGTTTATTGCATCTACTGTTATATATATATATATCTGTGATTAGCTATTATTTCATACTTGTGTGCGATATACTATATTACACGATCCTTGTGTATTATATCAGCACGTACATGCATTTTCATTTGGTATCAGAGCAAGGTCTTCATATAACCGTAACACGGTTATTTGATATATTCTAGTAATATGGCAAATAACGCAAGCACCGGCATTACCACTTACATAGAAGGTCAATCGACACAAAGACCTCCATTATTTAATGGTCTCAACTATAGCTATTGGGAAACACGTATGTCAATTTTTATGCAATCAAATAGCTATGATGCCTAGAATGCTACCCAAAAAAAATAGTGAATCCAAAAACTGATTATTCAGAATGGACACCGGTTGAGAAAACGGCAGCAGCCATAAATGCAAAAGCAATAAGAATGTGGTTTTGTGCAATAGACCAAAATGAATATAACCATGTTAGTATCTGCACCACTGCATATCAAATTTGGCAAACGCTGAAAACCACTCATGAAGGAATAACAAGGTTAAACAAGCCAAAATAGCTATGCTGAAAGGTCAGTTTCAAAATTTCAAAATGAAGCCAAATGAGACAATCAATGATATGTATTCACGGTTTCAAACTATTCACCATGCACTTATTGGTTTAGGACAAAAATATTCAGATTTTGATGTTATTTCGATAGTCCTACATTCTCTGACTAGTGAATGGGAAGGAAAAGTATTAGCAATTGAAGAAGCTAATGACCTTTCCGTCATGAAGCCAGATGAATTGATATGAAATCTAATGTCCTATGAAGCTAATTTGCAGGCTAGAAAGGAATAGAAAGAAGAAAAGAAAAATGTAGCATTTCATGTAGAAAAAGATGAAGATGAATCAAATTCTGAAGATGCAGACCTAGCATTCATTATAAAAGGTTTCAAAAAAAAATTTTGAAACAACGAAAAGCTAGTCGATATGTAACAAAAAGAAAACTGGATCAAATAAACAATCTTTATCCTCTATAGAATGTTTCAACTGCCACAAAAAGGGGCACATGCACAAGGATTGTCCGGAGCAAAAGAAGAAGTCAGAAAATGACAAATTCAGATACAAGAAGGAAAAATTAAAGAAACGAGCATTCTCATTTACATGGGATGATTCAGACTCATCTTCATCAGAAAGTGAAAGTGATACAGAAAATGAACAAGAAAACGTTTGTTTCATGGCAGCAGAAGACGGGGTACAAATTCATATATTTGATGAAGTACTTGATGTTAATGCCGAATTGATAGTTAAATATGAAGACATAGAACAACAATTAAAAAAGCCAAAGCAGATTTGAGTAGGGTAGATTTTGAACGAGATATGTTAAAAGATGAGAAGAAAATAGAAGAAGAACTTGAAAAACTTCAAGAATCATCAACTAATATTGACTCTCAATTATCTCTTTTGAGTCAAGAAATTGAAACTCAAAAAGAGAAAAATGATGCTCTTACTTCTGAAAATCATGAGCTTAAGGCAAAAGTCAAAATTCTAGGCCTACAAAAGGCTAGTTTACAAACTAAGTTAGATGATATTACTCAAAATGTTTCTAACTTCAACAAAGGTCGAGAAAATTTGACAAAGATCATTGAAAGTTCACAACCTGCTTCAAACAAACAAGGTTTGGGATATAAGAAACAAGAAACCAAGAAACATCCCAAGAAGAAGAAAGATAAAGCTAAGAAAAATTCTAGTTTATTATATTCCAAGCGAAAACCAGTTGTGAAGTTTCAAAAGAAAAATGTCAAGACTATCAAGATATGGGTTCCTAAAACAAATAACAATTTGATTAGGAACAAATATATTTGACATTTCATGAATACTGTGCATCTTAATTGAAACTATATATAAACGGGATACCGGACCCGTTGGGGTTTGGACTCCTAAGATCTAACTCTTAGGACCCCATAAAAAGTGGGTACCGTGGACTTAATTTTATTTTTTGCAGGTCCTACATAGGAAAAGGGGAAAGTGGGGCTTAGACAGTGGTTGCTCAAAACACATGACTGGAGACAGGAGCTTATTGACAAATATTACATACTCAGATGGTGGCTCCGTTACTTTTGCAGATAATTCAAAAGGCTATATCATTGGCAAAGGCGATGTGAGTAATTGCGGTACATCTAACTTACCTCTTATTATCAATGTCATGCTAGTTAGAAATTTGAAACACAATTTACTTAGTATTAGTCAGTTATGCGACAAGGATTCTACAATTTCCTTTTCAGATAATAAGTGTAGTATCTTAGATAAAGACCATAATTTAGTTTTCAAAGGTTATAGAGACAGAAAATATATATTTTGAATATGAATATTAATCATAATTTAGATATGTGTCTTGTGGCTAATGAAAATGATAATGATCCAAAATGAGCTTTAAAGTTGACAACATGTGTGACGCATGTCAATTAGTAAAATTAACCAAATCATCTTTTAAATCCAAGAAAATCATATCAATATTACAACCACTTGAGTTACTGCATATGTATTTATTTGGACCAACTAAGGTTCAGTCAATAAATCGCAGTCGATATGTATTTGTAATTGTTGATGATTACTCTCATTACACCTAGACAATTTTCTTGAAAAACAAAAGTGACACTTTCGAACATTTCAAATCTTTTGTCAAGAGAATTCATAAATCAAAAGGGCTTAAAGTTAAAAAAATATAAGAAGTGATCATGGCAGAGAGTTCGAAAATAATGAATTTGAACATTTTTGTACAAAGAAAGGTATATATAATAATTTTTCGTTTCCTAGAACTCCACAACAAAACGGAGTAGTAGAACGGAAAAATCGAACCTTACAAGAATGTGCAAGAACATTATTAAATGGAACCACTTTACCAAAACATTTCAGGGCAGAAGTTGTTGCAACTGCATGTTATGTTTTGAATCGTGTATCCATTCGACCTCTCACCAAGAATACTTCTTATGAATTATTGAACAAAAGAAATCCTAATATCTCATACTTCAAAGTATTTGGTTTTAAGTGATTTATCTTAAATATGAAAGACCATTTCGGTAAATTCGATCCAAAGGCCGATGAAGGTATATTTGTCGGTTATTCGGAACGAAGCAAGGCCTATAATATATTTAATAAATGAACCAAAACTACTGAAGAATCACTTCATATCTATTTTGATGAATTATATCAGCATCCTCAAATTATATCAGCTGATGACGAAACTATAGTCACTAATAATCCAATCATCACAAATGTTGGTTCTAACTCTGAAATAGTTGTTGAAAATATTCCTCAACCATGTGGGTTACAATCTCCACGAAGGAGACAATCTCCACCAAGGATACAATCTCCACCAAGAATATTAAGAGATCATCCTACTCAAAATATAATCGGAGAAGTAACATCACAAGGAGTCAACTCCATTAAATGTGTCATGTCGCTTTTCTTTCAAAAGTCGAACCTAGGAATCCAAAAGAGGCTGCTACTGATGATTATCGGATCATTGCCATGCAGGAAGAACTAAATCAGTTCGAGCGCAATGATGTCTAGGAACTTGTTCCAAGACCAACTGATCAATTAGTTATTGGTACTAAGTGGGTCTTTAAAAATAAGGCTGATGAACAAGGTAATATTACCAGAAATAAAGCAAGGTTAGTAGCACAAGGGTATAATCAAGAAGAAGATATTGATTATGAAGAAACATTTGAACCAGTTGCTCGACTAGAAGCTATTAGGGTCCTATTGTCTTTTGCTTGTCAACATTATTTCAAACTTTATCAGATGGATGTAAAGAGTTCTTTTCTAAATGGATTTATCAAAGAGAATGTACATGTCGAACAACCTCCTTTGTTCGTACATGAAAAATATCCTAACTATGTGTACAAACTTAAGATGGCTTTGTATGTTTTAAAACAAGCTCCTCGTGCTTGGTATGAATGACTACGTAGTTATCTTATTAACTCAGGATTTCAAATAGGCAAAGTCGATCAAACTTTGTTTATCAAACATTCTCGAAAAGATATTCTAGTTATCCAGATATATGTAGACGACATCATCTTTGGTTCAACAAATGATAAACTCTGCAAAGAGTTTGCAAATATTATGACCAAAGAATTTGAAATGTCTCATATGGGAGAACTATCATATTTTCTTGGACTTCAAATCAAACAACTTCTGAATAGTATTTTTATTAACCAAGAAAAATACTGTGGAAATCTTATCAAACGCTCCGGCTTAGGAAATACATCTAGTAAACCTACTCCCCTGAGTACAACTACACATCTTAAAAAACATGAAATGGTAAGAATGTTGACCAGAAATTATATCGAAGCCTGATTGATTCTCTTCTGTATCTTATAGCTAGTCGTCTAGATATAATGATGAGTGTTTGTCTATGTGCACGCTTTAAAGCAGATCCAAAGGAATCACACCTATGAGAAGTGAAATGTATAATTCGTTATCTTAATAATACCAACGATTTCGGTCTTTTCTTCCCAAAAGAATGTCCATTCGAATTAGTATTGTATAGCGATTTTGGAGGCTCTCGAACGAATAGAAAGAGTACAAGTGTTTCATGCCATTTTATTGGAAAATCACTTGCCTCTTGGTTTAGTAAGAAATAGAATTGTGTTTCACTATCAACATGTGTAGCTGAATATATATCAGTAGCTCTCGCTTGTACTCAACTAATATACATGCAACAAACAATTCTTGATTTTGATATTCATTTATCAAATTCTATTATATGCTGTGATAACACAAGTGCTGTAAATCTTTCTAAGAATCCAGTGAATCACTCTCGAACCAAACACATTGATATCCATCATAATTTCCTTAGAGAAAATATCGAAAAAGGAAATATATGTCTTAAATATGTCCAAACTGATAATCAACCAGGGGACATCGTCACTAAGCCTCTACTTTAGACTAGTTTCATTAAGTTACATAGATAGCTTGGTCTTATCTCTAGAAAAGAACTTGATAAGTAATGATTATCACTAATATTATATTTTTTAAGTTCTTTTTTACTTTCGGTTTATATTTTCAAAACATTAGCTATTTTGGCTTTGGTTATATTAGGAAAATTGAATATGAGCTTTTAAATCTTCTACGGCCAATAATTCCTGGTATTTCCTAGCCTCAAGTTTATATATAGCGAAAAAACCTATATAAACTTTCAGTTCTCTCCATCTTAATCTCCCAAACTGATCATGGCATATATATGTGATGAGTGTGCTCAAAAATCCCATATTTCTGTCACAAGTTCTGAGCCGGAAGAGTATTACTCTCCCGAAACTCCGAAACACAAATCAAAGTATCACAAATGCAATCATACTCCTGGCAATATGCCAACTTCGAAATGAGTAAAGAAAGCGTTGTTTTGTTCACCCCGCACCAGAGAGAAGATCGACGAGATTCATCACATCAGATCGATCTTTAAAGACAACTACATTATGAGCAACAACTGATCTCGGAACGAATATCTCTTTTAGAAAGAATGGCAACATTCTTTTTTGGTTCAAACAAACATGGCATATACGAGCCGATGCCACACGTACCTTCATCCTTTAGGAGCCCAAATTCATGGGAAAGATACTATAATCGAAATAAAGGAGCAAAAGAAAAGTGGTTGCCATGGAAACCACGCATTAACGATGTCAAAGAAGAGTCTACAGATCATAATTCCTCTACCTCTCATTAGACTTTTTTAATTAATATTGTGATTGTATTCTTGTATTTCTTTCATGTACCAATAAATATATATATCATATTAGAATAAACTCAATGTTATATGGACCGTTAAACAATAGAAATAGAGCAAAAATCAGAAAAATAGCTCACATATAAACCAGTCGACCGGCCAAATTCCACCAGTCGACCGTTTTATCTTCTGTTTGAAAACGGTCGACCGGTGAAATTAAGTAGGTCGACCGGTCTTGAGCTGTTCTGTTTTTAACATACATATATGATCAATTTTTTACTCCATCTCTTCATTTTTTTATCTCCATACGTTTTTTTCTTCCTAAACCACCATAACCCTAGAATTCAACTCCTTCTCCAAATGGCTCCTCCACAAAAGAAATTAAAGCAAGCTTCATCCTACGAATCATAACCAATCGATCCCTCTGTCAAGAAGTGGCTTGTCTAACCAATAGTACTCAAAAGGTTAAATGAGATGAAAGATTTTACAATCCATCCGGGTTCGTACATTAAGTTCGTTGATTTCTCAAGTTATCATGTTCTTGGCTTAGCAAAGAGTGCCGACATTGAAAACCTAATTGACTTTGATCGAAATAATGTGGAAATTAACCATGTTATGATCAAGTTATTCTATGCTAACCTAAATTTAGAGAAATACAAGCCCGAAAATCCCTCTCAATGCCTTTGGTCCGTAGTATGTGGCAAACAAATCTTTATCTCGTGTGAAAGAATGGCAAATGTCCTTGGTTCTTCCTTTTTAGGTGAAAAATTCTCGAGTAACTTTTGTAATATCCATGTACGTAATCATGTTAGTCATCAATTCATTGAATATGATAAGGATTGTACAAAATCCGTAGGCTTACGACCTACTGTGAGAGTTATTCATCACACCCTTATGCACTCCCTTTTCCCGAGAATAAGAAATTTTGATGCCGTCTATAAAGAAAATTTCAAAGCATTATATGCAATCTACGGGGATATTCATATCAACTGGATTGTTTTGATTTTTGATGTGATATTACAAGTTAATGAGAGTTCTAGGCCGCATTTTTTTTATAATGAATATATCATGCATCTATTACTTGATTGTGGCATCAAACCTCCTGCGTCGACTGTTTCAAAGCCCAAATGCATTAACAAAGCATCGATTACACAGATGAAGCTTCCCGCCCCATACTTCAATATTATGCCTTTTGAACAATGGAAAGAACAAGAACATCAAGGCGCTTCATCAAGATCCACTCGCCCAAAACCTGAGGAAGTTAAACTTCTACGATCGTCTTCCTCTACAAAGGAATCGCTTGACACTATTGCTCACAATCAATTCTTCCTCGAAGCACGACTTAAGCGTATGAATGCAAAGATGGATATGCGCTTTAACAAACTTAAGTCTTTCTTCAAATCATTATGGGAAGCAATATCACGTGGAGCATCAACCTCATCTATGCAAGCTCAAGACCTCAGCAAACGTCCAGCTCCTCCTACTTTTACTTGGACATCTTCGGAGGAAGGTACAAGCTCGGGAACTAGTCATGGGCGTGGACGCGGGAAAACTCAACTTGTTGAAGAAGAAGAAGAGACGGAGTCGAAATGAGTCTTCTTAGTTTATCTCTTTGTCTCTTTCTACGTACTTACGAAAGACATGATCCGGCACTTGTATCTAAATAGTGCCGTAGTTTATTTCGTACTAGACTTATGTGTATGATCGTATTTTGTGACTCTTAATAACTCTTGATCTATGATAGTAGTTTATGTTGCTTATATTCCTTCTCATATCATTTACCTTCTTAATTATTCATCAACTCCTTTTTGTCGATGACAAAGGTGGGGAAAATTGTGCTAACATTGTATATGCAGGAAAATATAAGATTGACAGGCGCAATCTCAGGGGGAGATCATATACAGGGGGAGGTTTAGAATTATGTTGTCATCAATCAAAAAGAGGGAGAATGTTGTGTCAACATTTTCATTGAGTTTTAATTTCTGACAAAGAGATACCCTGTGATCGACAAAAAGAATACATTCATTGGTTTAAAGAGACACAAAAAGCTACATATGGTATTGTACATTAGAGGTTGATTATTTGGTACGTTAATAGTGTTATTTATGTTAAAATCTATCCTCAAATAATCTCACACCAACAATCTTTTAATATATATATATATATATATATATAAGAATATATGAGTGCACATTAACTGTGCAATCTAGGGTAAACCGGTCGACCGGTTGAAACGAGGCGGTCGACCGTTTCTGCCCAGGATGCACAATTAACGTGCACAAGGGTACATAATGTATATATATTCAAATTCCTGTCTACGGGTCCTGTAACACCCCACCTCCGCTAGGGTCACTCACAAAGGGAATGCACTAGTTTTGGAGAGGTATTATCGAGATAACATCACAGAATTATCACAAGACAGAACATAAATAAATAATTAAGTAAACAGTGGACGAATTTATGAGCAAAACAGATTTATTCCAAAGTAAACCATGTCTCTTACAAACATTTCGAATAACAACTTCATTACAACTGTCTTGTAATAATAGCCAAAGAAGCAATAACTTAAAACAGAAAGACAGCTTATTCCCCAAGTGCAGTAAAAAGAAGCAGCCATAGCAAACCGTACATGCTGAGCCAAAGCAAGTGATGTCCAAGCTAAGAGCTAGTGTTTCCTCCCTGAGAACCTGGGGGGGGGGGGAACGAAAGAAAAGGAGGCGAAAGGAAAAGGGTCAGTCATAAAGACTGAGTAAGTCCTAGTGACTTTCAGTGTAAAAACGGTTAAAACAACCTGTCATGTATGAACTGGAATTAAACTTAAGAATGGTGTCAAGGTGAACAAGATAGACTAAGGTGATCAGGATAAGTCAAGACAAGTCAAGTAAAGCATCACATGTTCGAGATTCGTTGCATCGACTGTACTAGTATACTAAGCCCATGTCACTAGTTAATCACGAAATAAATCCCATGGCCCAATTTCATGAAATGACCCTGAAACGGGGTCTGACCCAAGTACGGGGTCCTATGGAGCGATTATCTAGTCGATCGACTCCCTACAAGTTCTAGCTCATCAAGTGTCCGTGTCATACGGCTAATCACGAATGTAGTCACCTGTGCTGGGTCCACCTTCAAGTGTATCAGCCCTAGAGTGTCAACCCCTGACACGATACAAGATGCACAGATAAATCTACGGATACCCAGTGTCTGCCCCGGAATACGTGCACGACCGTAGCCCACCGAACCTACATTGGCGTACCCCACTGCCGTCGTTCACCTCTTACAATCAGCCCAGTAATCGTGCCCCACCCGGCCTAGCCCCAGGGTACCTTGATACATCTAGAGGGTTACTGCTGAAAAGGGTCGTGTCTAGGGTTTCGCCTAACAGATTAGGTCATGTAATTCGTGACCTAACCTGCCTAACCGATTAAGTCATGTAATTCGTGACTTAATCCTTTTCCAGTCTAGTCATGTCAAGATGGTGAAGTATGTCATTTAAATTCGTGACTTAACCCGCTTACGTGTCATGCCAAGTTGGCTAAGTGTTGTCGTTTCAAGTCCATGACTTAGCCCTAAGTTGGTTAAGTTGTCTTTTCATGTTCATGACTTAACCCTAATTGGCATTAATTGGTTCTTTAATGCACTGAACCACTCACATTGGATCTTATTGTTCGTAGCCACTGGATTTGCCGGGCGGTTCTGGGCAGGTTTATGCTACGAACTCAACCCAACCTCGGGTTTCAAGCGCGATGTGACCAACTACCCACATTGGATCCTATTGTTTGTAGCAACTGGATTTGCCGGGCGGTTCCGGGCAGATTTACACTACAAACTCAACCCAACCTCGAGTTGGCCACTTTCTTGTTTCTTAAAGTCAAGCCCATGTTCTTATCAGATTCGTGCTATTTTCATAGCATGTTCATATGTCAATTTCGTGCCCAACTAAGGCATGTTTCAAGTCAAGTCATAGAATATTCAAGTCAAGTTTTTCGTTCCATATTTCATGTTCTACTTACGCCAAATTTCATGGTTTATGATTATAACCAATTCAAGTTTTGCCTATCCTACCCAATCGTATCCCCAACGCATATAAACGTACTTCGTTCACAAGCATAAACAATTCAAGAGATAAAGGGGAATAACACCAAACATGTGATAGGCATATGTGACAATTCCACCATCACTTGCATAATAAACAGGCTATAACATATCACATGGTTTCGATACTAGCATGATGATAACTTGGCATAGTAATGGTTCCAACTTAGTTCAACATGATGAATTTAACTTTACATCATAGGCATAATAATCATTGCGGGCATAATAATGATTTTATTACAAACATGAAACATTATAGGCATGGTAATTCTAATAGGCATAGTGGATTTCAATTTAGTATTTTTAACATAATGATTCTCATCTAGCATTATAAACATAATGATTCCAACTTTTTATCATAACCTAGCGATACCCAATTTAACATGATAAGCATATTAACATCACAGGCATAGTTTCATTAATATCATGGACATGGTTTAATTAGCATCATAGGCATGGTTTAATCAACATGAGGATTTCAAAGAACATAATGATTCCATGGACATGTATTTGTTCAACTTGCAATAAAATTAAGCCCAAGTGATTCATAACAACATCAACATCATGATAAGTTTAACTTGAAAAATTAACATAGAAATATTCCCAAATTTTGATTCAAAGTTAAACAATATAAACATGGATTAATAATAGTTCTTAAATCCGGTTTCAATTCATAGCATGTCGATGTTATTTTATCGTTTTTGCCTAAAAAGTGACATAGAACTTACAATATGAAGCAGGCAATCCAAATCAAAACTTTAAATCAAATAGCCCCAAATTCGTTGTCTAAAGCGTCGTAGTTGTTGTAGCTTCTAGTTGTAGCCTTCAAGAATCATCCTTCGTCTTCTTTAATTTTGTTCTTTGTATTTTTAATTTAGAGTTCTAGGTTTAATGGCGGCTGCATGAGTGCTAAAATGAAATAGTATGATTTAGGCTAGGTCTTAGGGTCTTTAAATAGTTCTAGGGCAACTCATTTAGGCCATTAGATCAACCCCAGAGTCAATCCGGACCATCAAAACACATACCGGGCTTCAAAAATGGGTTCTGGGCCAAACCAGGCCGACCAGGTCGACCTGTACAGGGGGGGTCGACTCTAGGGTCGACTCTAGGATTGACCTGGCCTGGGGAGGTCGACTCTAGGGTCGACTATAGGGTCGACTCTAGGGTCGACTCGGTTCTGTCTGCCAGAAAGTCTGCTGAAACTTGTTTTGGCCATATCTTGGTATTACGGACTCCAATTTTCGAAAACTCGGACTCTATTTCGCGTATTTTTTCGAGAGGAACGCAATGGTGAAGTCCATTTTACCTAATTCCTGATTCTTAAAATAATTATCCTTATTTTACTATCTTTTCCGTTACACACACCGTTACCGAACTAATTTTTCTTCTCTTCCAAATATTAATTAATTCTTCTTATGCATCACCATTATTTACCTATCTACACATATTTTTATATATTTTATTTCATTTTTAATTATACCTTGATTTCTTGTTTTCACATGTTGTTAAAATTCGGGTTGTTACATTCTCCCCTCCTTAAAGGATTTCGTCCCCGAAATCTTCAAGTTAAGAAGAATGTGTCCTACCATCCATCATCCATTTACTCAAAACATCATCCACAAGCAACCATGGTCCTTAAAAGACTTCTAATGTTTTATGAACACATGCAAAGAGTGTGTGTATATGTTCCTTATCTAATGCTAATGACCAGGCCTGATTGATTTTCTAAATGCAAAATATGTTTAGTGAAGTGAATCCAATATGTATGCAAAATTTTCCTATTATAATTCATGATTTCTACATGAGTGCACAAACATTCAATCATATGCAACAACCAAATGATAGCACAACCAAGTTTCCAAAATAATCACTCATGCATATGCAAGTATGAAACTGTGACTGAGCCGATCTAGTGCTTAATGTGTATTCATGCATCCACGAGCAACCACTTGCGACCACTTGCAACCATTTTGCAATCATAACATGTTTCAATTACATGTTTACATCCAAAAAGATTCTACCTATGGTTCTCAAGATAGGATCGAGGAGAGAAACAAGATAAAACAAAGCATCTAGAAAAAGAAGTTAAAGATGTACCCCCAGAAGGTCCGATCTGCTTCTTAGGGCATTCCTTGCTGATGTGTCCAGTCTCCCCACAATGAAAACATTCACCTTGCTTTCTCTTCCTCTTTCTACAATCCTTGGCTATGTGCCCTTCCGTACCACAGAAATTGCATTTCCTTTTATCACGTGAGTTGTCGTTCTTGCCTCCTTTCTCAGAGTCTACCTTCTTATTCTGAGAATCGTTGGGCTTGACCTCTTTCTTTCCCTTCTTATCTTCCTCATACAGTAGGGCCATATCCACCAAGCATTCAAAGGTCGCCCCATGAGTACATGAGTCATGGCCAAACCATGTAGTGGCTCGTTCAAGCCTCGTGCAAAACGTAGCGCCTTTTTCTGAGGAGTGTTGACTAACTCCAATCCGAAGCGAGCAAGCTGATTGAAACGGTTCACGTATTCTTTAACCGTCATATTTCCATGTTTAAGGGCCAGAAACCGTTCCATTTGGAGACTCTCCTTTGCCGATGACAAGAACTTAAGCCCAAATCTCCCTCTAAAGTCCGCCCAAGTCTCAATGGGCCTAGTAGCGTTGGTGACTTCCCACCAATAAGAAGCTTCCTCTTTCATGAGCCACGCCGCCAACTGTACTTTCCTATTGTCCTCTACCTCAAAGATAACAAACAAGTCTTTGGTTTCCTTCAACCAATTCCGTGCCTCGACAAAAGTCTCAGTTCCTAGGAAATCCTTTCCGCCCATGGCCTTAAAGTCCTTGCATATATTTGAAAAAGCGGTTTCTCGCGGAGGTTAAGGAGGATGAGGAGGAGGATTGGCTGGGCCTGCCACATTAGCCCGAGCCTCGAGGAAACGACGGAACCAAGTGGGTATATTGACACGCTCGAGAAGATTAAGATCGTCGGCCATGATAAGCTGAAAACGAAAAAGGAAAAGATTCAAACGAGGAAACAAAGATTGTGCTAATGGCTTTTTGGGGAATAGCCATTTAAAATAACTGAAAAGTGCTTCTTTGTAAATGGTTTTGAAAAAAAAATCAAAAGGTTTTCAAAACTTTTGCCCAGTCTTGGTAACCCTCTGCTCTGATACCAAGTGTAACACCCCACCTCCGCTAGGGTCACTCACAAAGGGAATGCACTAGTTTTGGAGAGGTATTATCGAGATAACATCACAGAATTATCACAAGACAGAACATAAATAAATAATTAAGTAAACAACGGAAGAATTTATGAGCAAAACAGATTTATTCCAAAGTAAACCATGTCTCTTACAAACATTTCGAATAACAACTTCATTACAACTGTCTTGTAATAATAGCCAAAGAAGCAATAACTTAAAACAGAAAAAGAGCTTATTCCCCAAGTGCAGTAAAAAGAAGCAGCCATAGCAAACCGTACATGCTGAGCCAAAGCAAGTGATGTCCAAGCTAAGAGCTAGTGTTTCCTCCCTGAGAACCTGGGGGGGGGGGACTAAAGAAAAGGAGGTGAAAGGAAAAGGGTCAGTCATAAAGACTGAGTAAGTCCTAGTGACTTTCAGTGTAAAAACGGTTAAAACAACCTGTCATGTATGAACTGGAACTAAACTTAAGAATGGTGTCAAGGTGAACAAGATAGACTAAGGTGGTCAGGATAAGTCAATACAAGTTAAGTAAAGTATCACATGTTCGAGATTCGTTGCATCGACTGTACTAGTATACAAAGCCCATGTCACTAGTTAATCACGAAATAAATCCCATGGCCCTATTTCATGAAATGACCCTGAAACGGGGTCTGACCCAAGTACGGGGTCCTACGGAGCGATTATCTAGTCGATCGGCTGCCTACAAGTTCTAGCTCGTCAAGTGTCCGTGTCATACGGCTAATCACGAATGTAGTCACCTGTGCTGGGTCCACCTTCGGGTGTATCAGCCCTAGGGTGTCAACCCCTGACACGATTCAAGATGCACAGATAAATCTACGGATACCTAGTGTCTGCCCCGGAATACGTGCACGACCGTAGCCCACTGAACCTACACTGGCGTACCCCACTGCCGTCGTTCACCTCTTACAATCAGCCCAGTAATCGTGCCCTACCCGGCCTAGCCCCAGGGTACCTTGATACATCTAGAGGGTTACTGTTGAAAAGGGTCGTGTCTAGGGTTTTGCCTAACAGATTAGGTCATGTAATTCGTGACCTAACCTGCCTAACCGATTAAGTCATGTAATTCGTGACTTAATCCTTTTCCAGTCTAGTCATGTCAAGATGGTTAAGTATGTCATTTAATTCGTGACTTCACCCGCTTACGTGTCATGTCAAGTTGGCTAAGTGTTGTCGTTTCAAGTCCATGACTTAGCCCTAAGTTGGTTAAGTTGTCTTTTCATGTTCATGACTTAACCCTAATTGGCATTAATTGGTTCTTTAATGCACCGAACCACTCACATTGGATCTTATTGTTCGTAGCCACTGGATTTGCCGGGCGGTTCCGGGCAGGTTTATGCTACGAACTCAACCCAACCTCGGGTTTCAAGCACGATGTGACCAACTACCCACATTGGATCCTATTGTTTGTAGCAACTGGATTTGCCAGGCGGTTCCGGGCTGATTTACACTACAAACTCAACCCAACCTCGAGTTGGCCAATTTCTTGTTTTCTAAAGTCATGCCCATGTTCTTATCAGATTCGTGCTATTTTCATAGCATGTTCACATGTCAATTTCGTGCCCAACTAAGGCATGTTTCAAATCAAGTCATAGAATATTCAAGTCAAGTTTTTCGTTCCATATTTCATGTTCTACTTACGCCAAATTTCATGGTTTATGATTATAACCAATTCAAGTTTTGCCTATCCTACCCAATCGTATCCCCAACGCATATAAACGTACTTCGTTCACAAGCATAAACAATTCAAGAGATAAAGGGGAATAACACCAAACATGTGATAGGCATATGTGACAATTCCACCATCACTTGCATAATAAACAGGCTATAACATATCACATGGTTTCGATACTAGCATGATGATAACTTGGCATAGTAATGGTTCCAACTTAGTTCAACATGATGAATTTAACTTTACATCATAGGCATAATAATCATTGCGGGCATAATAATGATTTTATTACAAACATGAAACATTATAGGCATGGTAATTCTAATAGGCATAGTGGATTCAAATTTAGTATTTTTAACATAATGATTCTCATCTAGCATTATAAACATAATGATTCCAACTTTTCATCATAACCTAGCGATTCCCAATTTAACATGATAGGCATATTAACATCACAGGCATAGTTTCATTAATATCATGGACATGGTTTAATTAGCATCATAGGCATGGTTTAATCAACATGAGGATTTCAATGAACATAATGATTCCATGGACATGTATTTGTTCAACTTACAATAAAATTAAGCCCAAGTGATTCATAACAACATCAACATCATGATAAGTTTAACTTGAAACATTAACATAGCAATATTCCCAAATTTTGATTCAAAGTTAAACAATATAAACATGGATTAATAATAGTTCTTAAATCCGGTTTCAATTCATAGCATGTCCATGTTATTTTACCGTTTTTGCCTAAAAAGTGACATAGAACTTACAATATGAAGCAAGCAATCCAAATCAAAACTTTAAATCAAATAGCCCCAAATCCGTTGTCTAAAGCGTCGTAGTTGTTGTAGCTTCTAGTTGTAGCCTTCAAGAATCATCCTTCGTCTTCTTTAATTTTGTTCTTTGTATTTTTAATTTAGAGTTCTAGGTTTAATGGCGGCTGCATGAGTGCTAAAATGAAATAGTATGATTTAGGCTAGGTCTTAGGGTCTTTAAATAGTTGTAGGCAACTCATTTAGGCCATTAGATCAACCCCAGAGTCAATCCGGACCATCAAAACACAAACCGGGCTTCAAAAATGGGTTCTTGGCCAAACCAGGCCGACCAGATCGACCTGTACAGGGGGGGTCGACTCTAGGGTCGACCTGGCCTGGGGAGGTCGACTCTAGGGTCGACTAAAGGGTCGACTCTAGGGTCGACTCGGTTCTGTCTGGCAGAAAGTCTGCTGAAACTTGTTTTGGCCATATCTTGGTCATACGGACTCCGATTTTCGAAAACTCGGACTCTATTTCGCGTATTTTTTTTGAGAGAAACGCAATGGTGAAGTCCATTTTACCTAATTCCTGATTCTAAAATTAATTTTCCTTATTTTACTATCTTTTCCGTTACACACACCGTTACCGAACTAATTTTTCTTCTCTTCCAAATATTAATTAATTCTTCTTATGCATCACCATTATTTACCTATCTAAACATATTTTTATATATTTTATTTCATTTTTAATTATACCTTGATTTCTTGTTTTCACATGTTGTTAAAATTCGGGTTGTTACAGGTCCTTTTTGACCTGTCAACCGTTTTCTTCCAGAAAGCAACCTTTCGTATAGACACTTCCATTTCTTCAACGGTTGCATCTCTTTCTCTTCACCAATAATCATGGCCATTGATTGTAACTTTTCACAAATGGTTACAAGTGTTTATTCCTTATATAAACATCATGTGGTCATCATTCCAAATCACCATTTCTATCAATCTAATCTCTAGTCTCTCGATCTCAATCTTGAACTCTCAAGCGCTCAAATTGCTCATATTCTATCATATATCATTTGAATCCTAGAATCTATTTAACAATATTTTGATTCAATACGATATCCACTTCCAAATCTTCATATACACAAATATATTATTTAAGGATAAGATTATAGGAAGTTTGTACTACAAGTGACAAAATCGTGTTATCAAGAACACATACTGTCAACAACAAAGTATATTCGTCTAAGTTGAAGTCCTCAGTGTTGTAAGAGGCACGTGTTGAAGTCCTTAGTGTTGTTAGAGGCGTGAAATCTCATTCGTCTGCTCGAGTGTTGTATACATGTTCCTCCGGGTTGAGTGAGGTGTTTGTTAGTTAAAATCCAGATAAAAGTCTGGGACTGGACATAGGAGGGTTCTCCGAACCAGTATAAAAATCCATGGTGTGATTTTTTTAGTTTATTGCATCTACTGTTTTATGCATATCTGTGATTAGCTATTATTTCATACTTGTGTGTTATACACCATATTACACAATCCGTGTGTATTATATTAGCACGTACACGCATTTTCATTTGGTATCAGAGCAAGGTCTTCATATAACCGTAACACAGTTATTTGATATATTCTAGTAATATGGCAAATAATGCAAGCACCAGCATTACCACTTACACATAAGGTCAATCGACACAATGACCACCATTCTTCAATGGTCTCAACTATAGCTATTGGGCAACACGTATGTCAATTTTTATGCAATCAAATAGCTATGATGCCTAGAATGCTACCCAAAAAGAAATAGTGAATCCAACAACTGATTATTCAGAATGGGAACCGGCTGAGAAAACGGCAGCAGCCATAAATGCAAAAGCAATAAACATGTTGTTTTGTGCATTAGACCAAAATGAATATAACCGTGTTAATACCTGCACCACTGCATATCAAATTTGGCAAATGCTGAAAACCACTCATAAAGGAACTAACAAGGTTAAATAAGCCAAAATAGCCATGCTGAAAGGTCAGTTTCAAAATTTCAAAATGAAGCCAAATGAGAAAATTAATCATATGTATTCACGGTTTCAAACTATTCACCATGCAATTATTGGTTTAGGACAAAAATATTCAGATTTTGATGTTGTTTCGATAGTCCTACGTTCTCTAACTAGTGAATGGGAAGGAAAAGTATTAGCAATTGAAGAAGCTAATGACCTTACCGTCATGAAGCCAGATGAATTGATATGAAATCTAATGTCCTATGAAGCTAATTTGCAGGTTAGAAAGGGATAGAAAGAAGAAGAAAAATGTAGCATTTCATGCAGAAAAAGGTGAATATGAATCAGATTCTGAAGATGAAGACCTAGCATTCATTTCAAAAGGTTTCAAAAAAATTTTGAAACGACGAAAAGCTAGTCGATATATAACAAAAAGAAAACTGGATCAAATAAACCATCTTCCACCTCTATAGAATGTTTCAACTGCCACAAAAAGGGGCACATGCACAAGGATTGTCCGGAGCAAAAGAAGAAGTCAGAAAATGACAAATTCAGATACAAGAAGGACAAATCAAAGAAACGAGCATTCTCAGTTACATGGGATGATTAAGACTCATCTTCATCAGATAGTGAAAGTGATACAGAAGATGAACAAGCAAACGTTTGTTTCATGGCAGCAAAAGATGAGGTACAAATTCCTACATTTGACGAAGTACTTGATGTTAATGCCGAATTGATAGTGAAATATGATGACATAAAACGACAATTAGAAGAAGTCAAAGAAGATTTGAGTAGAGCAGAGTTTGAACGAGATATGTTAAAAGACAAGAAGAAAATTGTAGAAGAAGAACTTGAAAACTTCAAGAATCATCATCTAATATTGGCTCTCAATTATCTCTTTTGAGTCAAGAAATTGAAACTCAAAAAGAGAAAAATGATGCTCTTACTTCTAAAAATCATGAGCTTAAGGCAAAAGTCAAAATTCTGGACCTACAAAAGGCTAGTTTACAAACTAAGTTAGATGATATTACTCAAAATGTTTCTAACTTCAACAAATGTCGAGAAAATTTAACAAAGATCATTGAAAGTTCACAACCCGCTTCAAACAAACAAGGTTTAGGATATAAGAATCAAGAAACCAAGAAACATCACAAGAAGAAGAAAGATAAAGCTAAGAAAAATTCAAGTTTATTATATTCCAAGCCAAAACCAGTTGTGAAGTTTCAAAAGGAAAATGTCAAGGCTATCAAGATATGGGTTCCTAAAACAAATAACAATTTGATTAGGAACAAATATATTCAACATTTCATGAATACTATGCATCTTAATTCTAATTATATATATAAAGGAAATACTGGACCCGTATGGGTTTGGACCCCTAAGACCTAACTCTTAGGACCCTACAAAAAGTGGGTACCACAGACTTAATTTTATTTTTTGCAGGTCCCACATAGGAAATGTAACGATCCGGGATTTTTGAACGATTAATTTTAAATATTTAATATGGTTTTAAATATTGAGCTGATAATATAAATTGATTTTTATATTGAATTATCGATATAATTATCGTAATATGAGGATCTTAAATAATTCAATTTGAATTTAAAATGGAGTTAAAATGATTCAAATGGTTAATATAATTTTTATTTGAACGATAATAATAATAATTTATTTTCAAGGAATCTATTTGTTTTTGAATTTAAATTATGTTGTAATAATTTATTTTGGTTATTTATACTTACATTCAAATTAAATATCACAATATATTCAGTTAGTTCAGAATAGTGTTACACTGTTGAAACAACAGTAGTTACGCTAAAATAACGGTTCGTGATTTAAATTAATGGACCCTGATTTATTTGATTTGTGGATAGGATCAAAATCAAATCAGAATCCGTTTTAAAAGAATAAAATTTCCTTAAATCAAATCAAATTAATTCCCACATGCCTAGTTTTAATTTTAGACCCTATTCTGTACTAAAGGGAAAGCGACTTCTTCTTCCCTTCTATAAATCCGTCTGTTTTCCTTCTTACTTAGAAATCGATTCATTTAGAAAGGAAATTGGTCGCTGCTCCTCTATTTTCATTCACGAGATAATTTAAAGCCAATTCCTTTGATTTTCTTTCCCAATCGAAAACCGATTCTGGCATAAAAAAATAAAAAGGGAACTTGAAATCGAATACGATTCCAAATCGAGGCAAGGAGAACGTGGGCATGAAATACCCAAGCAAGGAAATAACATCGCGATGTGATTTTGGGGGAGGCGAATTTGTGGAGCTGTGTTCATCACCGGTTGTTCAGAAATCGAGGGTTCGAAGTCGCGTTCAAGAAGGGGAGGTCGGAATTCGATTTTTGTGTGGATTGATAATCAGTTGGTGAAATCGACATTGATAACAAATTGGAGGAGTTCGATTAATTGGGACAAACTAAAGTAGGGTGTGCAATAAGGAATTAAGGGAATTCAAGTGTACTGGAGTGGAGTTTGCAAATGGAAAAGGTAGAGAAAATGGTCTAGGCGATGGGAACTGCCATTTGAGGAGTTTGTCAGGATTGCAGGCATGGAGATGGTCTGTGAAGATGATGGTTCGTGGTCATGGCTGGGGGGGGGGGGGTATACAGTGAAAATGGAGCTGGCCCGTGTCGGGGTGATTTCCAGTCAACAACGAAGGGGAATGGTGGCAACTAGTGATGGATTAGTGTGATAAGGTAATTAACATTTATAAATTTTCATTTTTGATAATTTAAATTTATTTAATGATGTCGGTTCCATTGGTTAAATAATAATAATAATAAATAATAATATTGTTCATATAGAATCAGATGCTCTGTGGTTAGTGGCAATGGCCGTGGAGCTGTTACAGTGGGGTGGAAGGTGATGTTATGGTGATTAAGGTAAAATATTAATTAATAAAATTAGTTATTAATTTAGTATTCAAAATCTTATATAAGTTTTATTTACCTTATACAAAACCAGATTTGAACACTGAAAATTATATTGGGTTTGTAGCCGCAAAATGTTCGAGTTGAAGTTAATTTGGGATTTTTCAGAGTCAATGGGTATTTTTAATATTCATCGGACGTCATTCACTTTAAATTAAACTGGAATGGATATTCGGCAAATAACCAGGTGAGTAAATCTCATTCACCTTTTATTTAGAATTATTTTTATTCGTTAAAAATAATTGTTTGCTGCTTGTTTGAATGCTTTCTGGTTGTTTTAAATATATTAGTTATTCAGGGTGACTATATATATATTGGGTTGATTGATTGGATTGATTCCCGCAACCTCATTAGCGGATGACGCGGTACCATTAGCGGATGATTACCCTATACGCCCCACGCTATGATAGTGGATGACCTTCTATACTGCGATATCCTGCCTCGAAGCAGGATGGGTATTATTTTTGTTGACTAACGTCTGTGATGCAGGAAAAATGGGTTGGAGGGATCCAACTGGATTCCTCAAAAATATTTTTATTTGTTTGTTTTCACATATATTATCATATATGATGTGTTGGTTGATAATTGAGTGGTTTGATTGTTTAAATATCACTGGGGCCAAAATGTTGATATATAAAAATATCATGAAAAGGATATTTGAGATTTAAAAGGGGAAATCTATTTTTTTTTTCAAAAATAGAATTTGAATTTTGAATGGGCTGTAAAAATATTAACTTGTTTTGAATATAAAACAAGTATGGAAATTTATAAACGTTGCTTATAAATCGATAATGCGGGATTTGAAATGAATTTATAAACGTGGTTTATAAATTAATAATGCAGAGAAGTGAAAAGAATTTATAAACGGTGTTTCTAAATAAAGTGGAAAAATTAACTTTGATAATTTGAATATTTAAATTCAAATGTGAATTTAAAAATAGAAAGGGGAAAATCGTTTTGAAGAAATAAACGATGGAATTTATTCTGATGTTCAGAATATAAATTGAACGAAAATAAATCATTAAGGATTTATGATTTGAATTCGATTAATTCGAATTTTATTTAAATAGAAGTCAAATTGAATAAATAGAATTTGACTAGAATTTGAATATAGAATTTAAATTCAAAGGAATTGAAATAGAATTTGAATTTAAAGGAATTTAAATAAAATTTGAATTCAAAGGAATTCAAAAGGATTTGAATAAACAAAGTTCAAATGAAATTTAAAATACAGAATTTGAAAATAGAAGTGAAATGGAGTTTAAATATAGAATTCAAATAGAGTTGAATTGGAATTTGAATACAGGATTCAAGTAGGAATTTAAAAATAGAATTTTCAATTAGAAATTGAATATTGAAATTTAAACGAAATGTGAGTATAGAATTTGAATAAGAGGAATTCAAATAGAATTTGAATAAGAGATTTGAAATAGAATTTGAATATAGAAATTCAAATGTAATTTGAATATAGAATTCAAATAGAATTCAAAAGGGAATTTGAATATAGAAAATCGAAGTATAAATAAATATATTACCGAGTAAGGAGAAATTGACAATTATAGATAATCGAAATAGTATGTTGAATTGAAAATTTTGATTTGATATATATTAAAAATATATTAGAATGGAGTTGAATTTATTATAAACGAAGTTCAAACGCTCATATATATATATATATATATATATATATATATATATATATATATATATATATATATATATAAAACGAACTCGCCGCAGCACTGCAGTTCGTAAATTATCGTTTCGAACTTCAATTGAGTATACAGAACTCAATTGAAGTCGAAATTCTTTGAAACAAGAAACGTCAGGACCGATTAGATAATAGTTTTCTAATAGAGGAGAAAAATCTGGATTTCGTCAAATAGATTTTGAGTTATATCAAAATAAAATTTTCAGAAAAACAGCGCCATAACCATTTCAAAACCATAACGGTTTATTTAATTTTATAAAAGGATTTTAAGTGAATAAAATCCGAATTTTAATTTAGAAAATTTCAGATTTGAGTTGTAAATTATATGTGAACCCAGGTGGAGTAATGAAATGATTTTTAAAACAGAAATCAGATTTTTGATTATTGAATAGAATTAACTAATTCGAATAGTAACTAGTTAATGAGATTTTGAATTGATATTGGGCTTTGAATAAGTGAATTCGATTTGAAAATTTATATTCGAAATCGAAAAGGAAACTAGAATTGAAATTGAAATTCAATTTGGTTAGGAGCAGGTTAAATATTTTTTTTGAACATGTTATGTTCAAACAAAGAAGTGAAATAGGCAAAATAGCTAATTAAAGAATAAATGAGTGAAACTGAATTCAAACGATTGGATTATGTTGAATTGAATTGAAAACAAGTGAACATGTGTTAGACATGTATGGGATGAAGTATATGAAGATTTTAATTTATGTGCCCGACAAAAAGGTACATATTTAAATTCATATATGAGATTTTATGCGCCGTATCGACAAGCCGCTTGGCTTTTTCTTTTTCTTTTGGATTGGTGAGGGCCATGGGAGGCTATTTGAAATATCCCGATGCTCCCGGTACAAGGGAGGTTATAGCGAATTTTTCCGAGAATTTAAGGAGTTAGAATATTTTTAAGATAATTTGATAATAGAAATCAATGTATCGATATATATAGAACTCGATAAGGAAACGAAATAAAAAAAAAGAATATTGTAAACAAAAAGGGAAATCTATAAATTAGAAATAGAAAGCGAACCCTATACATGTTTTAAAAATGAATAATTTGGTTTTATAGTCTGTTTATTTGAGGTAAGTGGTTTTTCCGTTTTGAAGTTGAGGATGTTTTCAGTCAAGGTCTAAGAGGTAGTTATACCCCAACTTGATTGGTTTCATTTTTAATTGATAAATAGCAGGATCCAGCCTCGAAGAGAAGTGTTTGAAAAAGAGTTAGTTGAATAAAATATTTTGGGTTGTTGTAACGATGTTTTATACAACATTTGTTTTAACCCAAGTGATGGAATTTTCGAAATATAAAAGTAAATATTTCCTGAGTATAATTGAAGTAGTCGGGAAAGAGATAAGTGATTGAAATTGTTTTCAATTTCAAATAGAGATATTTTCTAAATATAGAAAATACAAGAAGTTGATATTTGGAAATGTTTTCCAAATGGTGTAAGAGGCCAAGAGGATTACTGAAAATATTCGGCTAACAAATATTGATAAAAAAATGCAGAAGTGATTTAATTAATGAAATATTAATAATATGGCCCAGTGATTGTTTGTTGTTGTTGAATGGATGTTAGTTTTTCTTCGATTGTTAAAGAACCGACTATCGAAGTATTTGCCAATATCGTTGTCAATATGGAGAGACCGGTTGGATTATTATCCGAGAACCCCTCTGTATTGGCAGTAGCGTTGCGAATCAGATTATATGAAGATAATCAAAGACGAAGTGAAGTGCAAGGACTTTTTCTATTAATAGAAATTGTGCCTTCGGTTTCGTTCGATCCCAGAACGAACGTATATGGACGAATGTCTGACAAAGTATTTCCAATGATCGCATGAGTTGGTCTGCATAAATATATATGGTTGCAACGGATTTATTCCCTTAGCATAACATCCAGAATATTTGTGCAAATCAATTAATGATTAACGGATCTGACAATGTGACATTCAAAGTGATTGTGCTATCAATGAATGATAAGTAATCGTAGCCTCAGGCCTCAACAACCGGGGAATGACAAAAATCGGGCAGGCAGCATGGCTATGTGGGTCGCTCCCATTAGGTTGTATAATCACCTATCTAGAGATTCATTTAATTCCTTATTCTATTCGATACTATCCCATTTGGGAAATGGTTGCTGATCCTAACCGTTGGTGATATACATTCGATACACTCAAGCGAAATGAGTGGTCGGTCATGTGTAGGCCGGTTTGCAAGACGTTCTTGTTGAACCCAATGTATTCCTCTCTAGAGATACACTAGCGGAAGGTGGTTCCATACCTTGTCATGTTGGAAATCCAATCTCCAATAAGCGCCATGCGGTTTTTGATTTTATATTATATGTGGAGCGTGAGATGCAAGCGTTCCACTAGATTCTATTTATTTGATTAGACATTATTATAATATCATTGGATTTTTGTGTCAAAGTGTTTTAGGTTATAGTAAGGTAAAAACCGTCCATGTTTATGTGTTGCTGGTCTTACTATTATCATTTCTTTAGAAAGGATTTTTAAAGTTAAACAAATGGTTGGAGTTTACTCACACCAGTCCCATGACTGACCTAGAGTTTATTTTGTTTGTTTTCCCTAAACTCTTGGGTCCCCAAATTTGTACGGGCAATCAGGTAGTTGGGATTTTTTTTTTAGATTCACTTGGAAGAGCTGGAAGCAGGAGGCTTCACCAGTTAACTATAGACTATCATATATTCCACTATGAACCATGTTTGTATCTGGAAACAGGTGTTTATAACTGTTCCAGGAATAACTGTTGTGCTCTGATGATGGTATGTATATAAAGTTACTGATTTGTATTTCAAAAGTTATGTTATATAATATATTTTATTCATTCCGCTGTGAGATTTGTCTTCTTTGTTTTCTTCTATTCTAATATTTCTTTCTTTCTATTTCTCATCCTCTAACTTCTTTCTAATAATGATTCGTATTTCTGTGCAATTTGGGTTGGATGTGTGGTGTTATTAGTCAACTCAGATAGTACGGATTTGCGAGCCTCTACAGTTGGTATCAGAGCTTAGGTTGAGCGAATACCTAGGCTTTGATGGGGTTGTGCTCATTAGAAATAGGGTCAGTAGTACCCTTGTAATAACCCGGAAATTCTGAGCCAGTTTAAAATTTTTATTTTGGCAATTTTAGCAAAGTTTGAATATATAAAATGAATTATTTTAAATAATATCAACAAGAAATTTATTTTGAATATAATTAGAACGTATATATTTATACACGTCGTCATTAGAACATAAATAATTATATATATAATTATAAAAGGAATTAAAAATGGCGCGGTAGTTCGATAATTCTATTTCAAATTTCAATTGAACATACCGGGTGCAAAACAATCCGGATTTTAGTGAAATTAAAAACAATAGGATCTATTTGATAATATCTTTCCAACGAATCTGAAAAATTAAAATTTCATAGCGGGAATCAAAAGATATGTCCAGTTGAAAATTCATAATAGTCGCTATGGAATTTCGGCCCTGAAAAATAGCCATTTTGCAAACGACCTCGGATTTCGACGAAACCACTTTTGTTGGATCCGTGATGCCAAATTATTGCTAGATTCCAAATTTCATAATTTTTCAAATCAATATGTGAGCGTGGCGAAGGAAAACGCGTTTGACCATTTTTAGTTGATTTTAATCGACTGGAAAATGGCCATTTTTCCAACGGTCTCAGAATTCGACGAAACTAGTTTTGTTAGGACCGTATCGTCAATACGAAGCTAGAAAATATTTTTTGGGAATTTTTAAATTTCGTACGTGACCCCAGTAAATTGAAATGCGCGTTCAAATTCAATATATAGAGTATATGTTGATTTTGACAATAACTGATCGGAACGATCGAATCAGCTTACGATACATATCCCATTGTGTTCGGAATGGGGGTAAAACGCTATGGACGACAGGCGGTGGGACTCGTTTCGAAGTAGAAATAAAAAGTCAACATTTTAGAAATTTAAAATATTAAAATAATTAAACCGTTCCTCTCTCTTCCCCTTATCTCCTCTGGCCCCCCCCCCCCCTTGATTTCGAACCCGATCCATAACAGGAAAAAAACCGCAACGATGTCGCGCTCCAGCCCATCGCCCACCAACGATGCCTCCCCATCACCGCGCCACCACCTCCCATAACCGGTGCCTCCTCCCCTTCGTTTCCCTCTCTAACCGCAGCCCCAAAACCACAATCAGCGAAACCCTAAACCCCCATTTCAAGGACCGCGACCACCACCCACCGAGCTTCAGCCAAAGCCCCTACGCCAGCCACTCCTACCCCCCCCCCCCATCGACGCGCAGTGGCTTCCCCCCCTTTTTTTCTTCTTCGCTGGAAAAAAAAGACCCCCTATAAGTTCTCTTTTTTTTTAATCATTATTTATTTTTACTATTTTCTTTTATATAGTTAGATTTTTATGGTAGAAAAAAATTTAGATTTTTTTTATAATAGGAAAGTTTAAATTTTTATAATAAAAAAAAAAGGATTATATTTTTAGGACGGTAAAAATTTGATTTTGATTATCTTGAAAGTAGCGATAAAAATATATGGCATTTATGTATGAAGTTGCGAAAAAATAATAATATGATTTTTATGTATAAGGTTCCATTATAAAAATACGATTTTTCTATACTGAAAAGTGAAGTAAAAATACGATTTTTCTATATTGAAAAGTGAAGTAAAAATATGATTTTTCTATATTGAAAAGTGAAGTAAAAATACGATTTTTCTATATTGAAAAGTGAAGTAAAAATACGATTTTTCTATATTGAAAAGTGAAGTAAAAATACGATTTTTATATATTGAATAGCGAAGTAGAAATTCGATTTTTATACATTGAAAAGTGAAGTAAAAATACGATTTTTCTATATTGAAAAGTGAAGTAAAAATACGATTTTTATGTATTGAATAGCGGTATAAAAATGTGATTTTTATATATGTAGTGAAAGCGGACAACGAAAGTGACAAAAGGCGAGAACGGCGAAGACTTCTACTTAAGAAGAGTCGTGGCGTTTGGATTAGCTATTGGTAAGAATTTCTCATTCTAAATTTCTTTTTCTAGTTATATATATATATATATATATATATATATATACTAGGATGCAGACGGTGTTTAGTAGCACCCGACACCCGTCATCCACAGACCATGGATGGCTTGTTTGTTTGATTGATATGTTGTGAAAATTTGTTTGTGAAGTTGATGTGAAATAGATAATGATATGTATTCATGTGTTGAAATAAATTAATTATCGTTAAAAATATAATTTTTAACGTAAATGTGAATAAATATTTATAAACAAATCGGTCGATTTGTTTATATACACTGATTTGACTGATACTGATTGGGATGATAAATTTTACACATCGCCCAACTTCACAAATAAAAATATGTGTTTGTTGGTTTGAAACCCCACACGGGTATTCGGATAAAATATGGCATACACTAATCCCAATAATTAGTTGTATGTCGATCGATTGATTGACAGGCTGTTATAAGCGTTAGATATCTATATTTGATGCTTATACAGTGTAGTTTACTTTGGATGATGGTTGATTATTTATCGTTGCTATTTATATACATGTGTTGTATGGAATCCATATAGTTAACGCTATATGGTGATTGATTGAGCCTCATTCCAATTTAGAAAATAAAGAATATTATAAAATAAAGGTTCATGTGTTGACCGTACTCATCCGTTGAGATTAGTCATGTGTTGAACGAAATATTTTAACGATAAAATTTACATCTTTATCATATATAAAATTTGAAACCAATTTCTTTATAAAAAAAAGGTTCATGTGTTGACCGTACTCATCCGTTGAGATTAGTCATGTGTTGAACGAAATATTTTAACGATAAAATTTACATCTTTATCATATATAAAATTAGAAACCAATTTCTTTATAAAATAAAGGTTCATGTGTTGACCGTACTCATCCGTTGAGATTAGTCATGTGTTGAACGAAATATTTTAACGATAAAATTTACATCTTTATCATATATAAAATTAGAAACCAATTTCTTTATAAAATAAAGGTTCATGTGTTGACCGTACTCATCCGTTGAGATTAGTCATGTGTTGAACGAAATATTTTAACGATAAAATTTACATATTTATCATATATAAAATTAGAAACCATTTTCTTTATAAAATAAAGGTTCATGTGTTGATCGTACTCATCCGTTGAGATTAGTCATGTGTTGAACGAAATATTTTAACGATAAAATTTACATCTTTATCATATATAAAATTAGAAACCAATTTCTTTATAAAATAAAGGTTCATGTGTTGACCGTACTCATCCGTTGAGATTAGTCATGTGTTGAACGAAATATTTTAACGATAAAATTTACATCTTTATCATATATAAAATTAGAAACCAATTTCTTTATAAAATAAAGGTTCATGTGTTGACCGTACTCATCCGTTGAGATTAGTCATGTGTTGAACGAAATATTTTAACGATAAAATTTACATCTTTATCATATATAAAATTAGAAACCAATTTCTTTATAAAATAAAGGTTCATGTGTTGACCGTACTCATCCGTTGAGATTAGTCATGTGTTGAACGAAATATTTTAACGATAAAATTTACATCCTTATCCTATATAAAATTAGAAACCAATTTCTTTATGAAATAAAGGTTCATGTGTTGATCGTACTCATCCGTTGAGATTAGTCATGTGTTGAACGAAATATTTTTAACGATTAAATTTACATCTTTATCATATATAAAATTAGAAACCAATTTCTTTATAAAATAACGGTTCATGTGTTGACCGTACTCATCCGTTGAGATTAGTCATGTGTTGAACGAAATATTTTAACGATAAAATTTACATCTTTATCATATATAAAATTAGAAACTAATTTCTTTATAAAATAAAGGTTCATATGTTGACCTTATTCATCCGTTGAGATTAGTCATGTGTTGAACGAAATATTTTAACGATAAAATTTACATCTTTATCATATATAAAATTAGAAACTAACTGGAAAATAGATAAGGTGAGTGGTCTCCTGGGTGTTGATCTGATGTTGGTTTCGGCCTTCGGGTTAATATTTAGGGAATCGTTCTCTTCCTAATTTACGGTTGGAGTCTGATTTGATATCAAACGATGGATACCATAATTTTTATATAATATATTAAATAACGAAAATAGTCACACGTGGACAGCACTCATTCGTTGGGATTAGTCATGTGTTGACAAAAATATAGATTCATGTATTGAATAAAATAAATATCCATTTGTTAAATAGAATAACGGGATTATTGAAATATATAAAGTCGTGTTGATTAGAGATGCGCTATTTGGACACGAACGATATTTATATCGATTATATTCATTTTTATAATGAATTGAAAAGAAAACGAATTTGAAATGAATTGAAAAGAAAACGAACGAATATAGAATGAATTGAAATTTGAATTGAATTGGAAATGGAAGTTGAAATGTTTTTGAATGAATTTAAAACTATTTATAAAATTCGTTTTAAATAGGAATCGACGAAATATATATTATATATATTATATATATAATATAATGGTCTGAATAGAACGCGCCGCACCGCGGCAGTTAGTAAATTTCGACCATTGACTTCGAACAGACATTACGGGAGATCCGACCATCAGATTCTCCTAAAACCTGAACCGTTGGGTTCGTAGCGAAAAGAGCTTTCTAACGAATATTATAAATTTGAAATCTAACGGTTGGATTTGGAGATACGTCCAAATCAAATTTGGAAAAGGTCGTTGTAAGTGCAGTTCGATGACCGTTGATGGAAATCAACTGTACGGGCCTTAATAAAAGTATTAAAAATAGTAATAATTTGTGTAAAATCATAAGAAATGATTTGGGAAAAATTGGGATGGAAAACTCCTTATTTGAAAAGATAAAAATAGATTTTTATCGAAATGAACTAGTTTTGAATTAAAATTAAACCCGTTTATTTTTAAATGAATAAATTGGATTTGAAATGGGTTTTAAATAGAATTGATTTGTGTGTTTATCGTGAACGGTGTTTTAAATAACACTGGTTCTTTAACCCGATAAGAAATAGAATGTGATTTGGGTTTATCGTGAACTGTGTTTTAAATGACATTAGTTCTTTAACCCAGAAAAAGGAGTTCTAAGGAATCTACAATTAGATTGAAATGTGTGATAATTTAAATTATCAAATTTGGAAAATGAGCGAGAATGGAGTATTACCAGTTTTGCTCCAAAGCGATAGTTAAATCTTTAATTAGATTTTAATGTGAAATGGTAATTAATTTTACCGATAACACCGTGGTGTTAGAAATGGAGTACTACCAGTTTTTCTTCATGGGATGAATAGGTTGGGATTGGGAAATGAAATAAATAATTACTTCGGTGTGGTTCGCTAATCTCGACTAGTTTGGAAAACCATAATTTGGTTTGATATGACATCCAAAGGAAGATTAAAGAACAAATTTAAAGAATTTATCTTGGATAAAATTAATGGGAACTTTCCCCTAAGAATGTGAAATTTAGAAACTAACTGTAGGTTAGTTAAGAAAAATGGTTTCCTGGGTATTGATCCGATGTTGGTTTCGGCCTTCGGGGTTAATATTTGGGGAATTTCTCTCTTACTGATTTACAGTTAGTGACTAATGAATTGGAATGAGGCGTATGTTGTGTTTGTGTAACATTTGTTTTTAATATACGCGGGTTGTTCGGAAAGGCCGGGTTTATACCCATTCTGAATAACCGATTCGACGATAAGTCGAAGATGATGACGGTGGTCGAAGACCGGACGTCTTCACATCGTTTGGATAATTACTGATGATCCTGATTGGGCTGTACACCCAAGAGGATGGAAATAGTTGGTGGTCGTCCAGACGTACTTGGGGATCGATGGATATGCGAGGAAAGTGCCTTCGGTTTCGTTCGGACCCAGAACGAACTTGTAAATGGATTGTGTGTCTGACATTGGGTTTTATTCTGTGTTAATTGATTTCTGTTAAATATATATCTGTTTGGCGGCGGAGAATTTATTCTCTTGCTTAACGCGCTTCTCTGAGACGTACGAGCTTAGAAGTTATATATCGATGGACATCAGTCGCATGGCATGAATTGCCTGTGTGGCACGCTGAGTTGCATGGATCAAGGCTTCTGTTGAAAAGCAAAGTCTTGTGGTTGTGATCAAAGCACGGCCCACGTGGCAGCTTTGTGTATAACATGAATTCACGAGCCTCACACCTCGGTATGAGTTAAAAACGGGATAAGGACTGCGGGGAGAGCACAACGTTTCTTTCTAGCTTTGGTGGTGTCAGTGACTTACCAGCCCTGACATTTATATACTTTTCACCTATGTGGTTGTTGGATGAGGCGCCTCGATTTTAGGACTGTAAGGACCGGGAAACGTGTGTTCAGGAATAACTAATCCTCAAACGTAAGAGAGGACCGGCCCTGAAGATCCAAGGATTGCCCAGAGTGTGTAGTCCTGAGACATTTGCTAGAGTGTCTCGAAAGCGGAGAGGAGCTTGCCCCTTGCCTCGACTCATGACAGAAATCCAATTTCCAATATGAGATATTTCGGCTTTATTTGTAGAGCCTAGTATGGCGACATAGTAGCATGGGATGCTATGCCGTCTATGATTTATATTTATGATTGAAATTGTTTTGACACTATACACTTATTATAGTATCAAATGATTTGTTTTAAGCGTACCAAGCATGTTTGGCTATTATATGGGAAAACCCTATCCTCCAGCTTGCGTTGCATTGTGTGATGGGACCTGGGTCTTATAATAGCTTCATTTTTCGAAAAAGCATTGCGCTGTCTTTTCTATGCACTGGTATTCTTGGGAGGAAACCCGTTCCGTGTTATACGGCGTGGTCCCTTGAATTACCCTCTTTTAAAGTAAAGTTTTAAATAACTGTTTTAGTTCTCACACCAGTCACATGACTGACCTGGAGTTTATTGTTTTAACCTAAACTCTGGGTGCCCTTATTTTCGACACGGGCAGCTAGTAGTTTTGGTTTTGCAGATTTATATTCACAGGATCCTGATTTACAGCTGGGACGATGCTCGGAAAGCTCTGTATCCGTGTATCACTTTCAGTTGTGTTTTGTATGTTTTTCCGCTGATATGTAATTTATTGTAATCTCTGATATTTATCGAATGTAATTTATTCATTTATACTCTGTATATTCTTGTATCTGAAGGAATTGTTGTAATAACAATGAAATGTTCTTCCGTCTGTGTTCTTTTATGTGTTGTTCTCAAAGTATCCGCTCTTTCCCTCACGGGGAAGTTACGGGTTCTTACAGTGGTATTAGAGCTTTGGTTTACAGAGCTCGAGAACAAGACACATTAGAACCATACAAAAGAATTTATCAGATGTTGGATTAGTAAGTCCAATTAGAATGACTCGTTAGAGATAGGATCAGTAGTATCCTAGAACGAGTGTGAAGAGTATATTTTTAAAATGAAAACAATTTTGTTTTGAAATTTAAATCGTTTTACACGTATTTGAATATTTATTTATTTTGAATTTGGACAATCCGCTATATAAAGATTTTGCATATACGCATCGTGAACGTATATTCGAAGTTTTAATATACCAGATAGATATAGAACCGCACTCTAGTCGCCCGGACATGATTCTGATGATGGCGCGCCATCAGCAGTATTTATTTTCATGTTTCGAAGGTGTGATATCTATATATTTCCATTAGACTAGTGTGAGAACCAAAACTTATATAGATAGATTTATTGTTGTGATTTGGCATCAAAAACAAGATTTTCAGTATATATATCAAAATTCTGAATTTGAAACTCTAATTAACTAATTGGTTGATGTTTGTGTTGTTCGTTTAGTTGTTTGATAATTTTTGAACCATTATGCCTAATTGAACCAAATTTTGAACTGTATTGAAAATTGATCGCATTTGCTTGCATATACATATACTTACATTGAACAGGTCATAGCAAGGAGGCTAGAGCAGAGAATAAAATTTGTTTTCCCGACAAATAGGTACATGTTTACTATAATTTACTGTTTTTTTTGGGTGATGATGATTTTATGAGCCTATTGGCTAGCCGCTTGGCTTTTTCTTTTTCTTTTTGAGATCAGAAGGCCTGTATGGCAATTTCGGGATTTTCCCGTGGCTCCCGGTGCAGGGGAGGTTATGGCGAAATTTTTCGAAAATTCCGGGTGTTAGCCAAATTTTTGAAAAATTTGAAAATTCTCAGAAACTGAAAAGTTGGAGAATGGAAGCCAGATCGAATGCAGAGCTGATTAATCAAACCACTTTCGACTTTGTTCCTTTTCGGGGACAAAAAGTTTTAAGTGGGGGAGATTGTAATAACCCGGAAATTCTGAGCCAGTTTAAAATTTTTATTTTGGCAATTTTAGCGAAGTTTGAATATTTAAAATGAATTATTTTAAATAATATCAACAAGAAATTTATTTTGAATATAATTAGAATGTATATATTTATACACGTCATCATTAGAATACAAATGATTATATATATAATTATAAAAGGAATTGAAAATGGCGCGGTAGTTCGATAATTCGATTTCAAATTTCAATTCAACATACCGGGTGCAAAACAATCTGGATTTTAGTGAAACCAAAAACAATAGGATCTATTTGATAATATCTTTCCAACGAATCTGAAAAATTAAAATTTCATAGCGGGATTCAAAAGATATGTCCAGTTGAAAATTCAGAATAGTCGCTATGAAATTTCGGCCCTGAAAGTAGCCATTTTGCAAACGACCTCGGATTTCGACGAAACCACTTTTGTTGGGTCTGTGATGTCAAATTATTGCTAGATTCCAAATTTCATAATTTTTCGAATCAATATGTGAGCGTGGCGAAGGAAAACGCATTTAACCATTTTCAGTTGATTTTAATCGACTGGAAAATGGCCATTTTTCCAACGGTCTCAGAATTCGACGAAACTAGTTTTGTTAGCACTGTATCGTCAATACGAAGCTAGAAAATATTTTTCGGGAATTTTTAAAGTTCGTATGTGACCCCAGTAAATTGAGATGCGCGTTCAAATTCAATATTAGAGTATATGTTGATTTTGACGAAAACTGATCGAAACGATCGAATCAGCTTACGATACATATCCCATTGTGTTCGGAATGGGGGTAAAACGCTATGGACGACAGGCGGTGGGACTCGTTTCGAAGTAGAAATAAAAAGTCAACATTTTAGAAATTTAAAATATTAAAATAATTAAACCTTTCCTCTCTCTTCCCCTTATCTCCTCTGCCCCCCCCCCTTGATTTCGAACCCGATTCATAACAGAAATAAAAAATAAAACCGCAACGATGTCGCGCTCCAACCCATCGCCATTGCCCACTGACGATGCCTCCCCATCACTGCACCACCACCTCCCATAACCGGCGCCTCCTCCCCTTCGTTTCCCCCTCCAATCGCAGCCACAAAAGCCCAATCAGCGAAACCCTAAACCCCCATTTAGAGGACCGCGACCACCACCCACCGAGCTTCTGCCAGAGCCCCTGCGCCAGCCACTCCTTCCCCCCCCCCTCGATGCACAGTGGCTTCCCCCCCTTTTTCCTTCTTCGCTGGAAAAAAAAGACCCCCTGTAAGTTCTCTCTTTTTTATTTATTTATCATTATTTATTTTTATTATTTTCTTTTACATAGTTAGATTTTTATGGTAGAAAAAAAATAGATTTTTTTTAATAATAGGAAAGTTTAAATTTTTATAATAAAAAAAAAAGGATTATATTTTTAGGACGGTAAAAATTTGATTTTGATTATCATGAAAGTAGCGATAAAAATATATGGCATTTATATATGAAGTTGCGAAAAAATAATAATATGATTTTTATGTATAAGGTTCCATTATAAAAATACGATTTTTCTATATTGAAAAGTGAAGTAAAAATACGATTTTTATATATTGAAAAGTGAAGTAAAAATACGATTTTTCTATATTGAAAAGTGAAGTAAAAATACAATTTTTCTATATTGAAAAGTGAAGTAAAAATATGATTTTTCTATATTGAAAAGTGAAGTAAAAATACGATTTTTATATATTGAATAGCGAAGTAGAAATTCGATTTTTATATATTGAAAAGTGAAGTAAAAATACGATTTTTCTATATTGAAAAGTGAAGTAAAAATACGATTTTTATGTATTGAATAGCGGTATAAAAATGTTATTTTTATATATGTAGTGAAAGCGGACAACGAAAGTGACAATAGGCGAGAACGGCGAAGACTTCTACTTAAGAAGAGTCATGGCGTTTAGATTAGCTATTGGTGAGAACTTCTCACTCTAAATTTCTTTTTCTAGTTATATATATATATACGATGCAGACGGTGTTTAGTAGCACCCGACACCCGTCATCCACAGACCATGGATGACTTGTTTGTTTGATTGATATGTTGCGAAAATTTGTTTGTGAAATAGATAATGATATGTATTCATGTGTTGAAATAAATTGATTATCGTTAAAAATATAATTTTTAACGTAAATGTGAATAAATAAATATTTATAAACAAATCGGCCGATTTGTTTATATACACTGATTTGACTGATATTGATTGGGATGATAAATTTTACACATCGCCCAACTTCACAAATAAAAATATGTGTTTGTTAGTTTGAAACCCCACACGGGTATTGGGATAAAATACGGCATACACTAATTCCAATAATTAGTTGTATGTCGATCGATTGATTGACAGGCTGTTATAAGCGATAGATATCTATATTTGATGCTTATACAGTGTAGTGCACTTTGGATGATGGTTGATTAATTATCGTTGCTATTTATATACTTGTGTTGTATGGAATCCGTATAGTTAACACTATATGGTGATTGATTGAGCCTCATTCCAATTTAGAAAATAAAGAATATTATAAAATAAAGGTTCATGTGTTGACCGTACTCATCCGTTGAGATTAGTCATGTGTTGAACGAAATATTTTAACGATAAAATTTACATCTTTATCATATATAAAATTAGAAACCAATTTCTTTATAAAATAAAGGTTCATGTGTTGACCGTACTCATCCGTTGAGATTAGTCATGTGTTGAACGAAATATTTTAACGATAAAATTTACATCTTTATCATATATAAAATTAGAAACCAATTTCTTTATAAAATAAAGGTTCATGTGTTGACCGTACTCATCCGTTGAGATTAGTCATGTGTTGAACGAGATATTTTAACGATAAAATTTACATCTTTATCATATATAAAATTAGAAACCAATTTCTTTATAAAATAAAGGTTCATGTGTTGACCGTGCTCATCCGTTGAGATTAGTCATGTGTTGAACGAAATATTTTAATGATAAAATTTACATCTTTATCATATATAAAATTAGAAACCAATTTCTTTATAAAATAAAGGTTCATGTGTTGACCATATTCATCCATTGAGATTAGTCATGTGTTGAACGAAATAATTTAACGATAAAATTTACATCTTTATCATACATAAAATTAGAAACCAATTTCTTTATAAAATAAAGGTTCATGTGTTGACCGTACTCATCCGTTGAGATTAGTCATGTGTTGAACGAAATATTTGTGAAGACCCGCAACCTCCCCGTAAAGGAAAGCGTCGGATAGTTCGAGAACAAGCCACAACAGAACGCATACAGAAGAACGTTTCATTGCATATTACAACAGTGCATCAGATTACAAGAATATACAGAGTATAAATGAATATTACACAGAAATATCAGAGATTTAAATTACATTTAAATACATCGCAGCGGAAAATAATACAATACACAAGTAGAAGGAGATATACGGATACAAAGCTTTCCGGATATCGTTCCAGCTGTAAACCAGGATCCTGTGAATATAAATCTGCAAAACCAAAACTACTAGCTGCCCGTGTCAAAATAAGGGCACCCAGAGTTTAGGTTAAAACAATAAACTCCAGGTCAGTCATGTGACTGGTGTGAGAACTAAAACAGTTTTTAATCTTTATTTTCAATAGTAAATCAAGGGACCACGCCGTATAACACGGAACGGGTTTTCTCCCAAGAATACCAGTGCATAAAACAAACAGCGCAATGCTAAATAAAGAAAGATGAAGCTGTTATAAGACCCAGGTCCTATCACACAATGCAACGCAAGCCGGGGGATAGGGTTTTCCCTTATAACAGCCAAAGAATGCTTGATACGTTTAAAACAAATCATTTGATACTATTATAAGTGCATAGTGCATAAACAACTTCAAATCATAAGTATCAATCATAGGCGGCATGAGCGCCCCATCCCACTATGTCGCCAAATATAGGTTTACAAATAAAACCGCAAAGTCACGTATTTGGAAATTGGATTTCCGTCTATGAACCGAGGCAAAAGATAGTCCTCAACCGATTCGAGACAATCTAGCCCATGTCTCCGGAGCAGCCGCAACTGCCCCTTGGATCGTCAGGGCCGGTCCACCGATGTGGATTATAGTGCCTGAACAATACGTCTCTCCGCCCTATGGGGCGTAAACGAGCCAACAAATGACTCCATCGGTTCGAGAACGACCGATCAATCCGAGGCGCCTCGCAACAGCAACAACCACATAAGTCAAACTCGTCAGGGCGTGTAAAACCACTGACGCCACTTCTAGCTAGAAAGAAACGCAAGTCCTCCCTGAGGTCCGTCTCCCGTTTTTGGTTCATACCTGGTGTGAAACACGCGAGGTAAACGTTACACAAAGCTACGCCACAAAGGCCGTGCTTTGATCATCACCACAAGACTTTGCTTTTCAACAGAAGCCTTGATCATTTGCATCTTAGCATGCCACACAGGCAAACCATCCTATGCAACCGATATCAGTCACACAGAATGAAATCCGATGTCAGACACACAGTCCATTTACAAGTCCGTTCTGGGTCTGAACGAAACCGGAGGCACCTAGTACCCCGCATATCCATCGATCTCCAAGTACGTCTGGACGATCACTAACTGTTTCCATCTTCTTGGGTGTACAGCCCAATCAAGATCATCAGTTATCACCCAAACGACGTGAAGACTTCCGGTCTTCGACCATCGTCTTCATCTTCGACTTATCGTCGTATCAGTTATTCAGAATGGGATAAACCCGGTCTTCCTGAATAACTCGCGTATATTTTATAAAAGTGTTACACAAACACAACATACGCCTCATTCCAATTCATTAGTCACTAACCGTAAATTAATCAAGAGAATAATTCCCCAAATATTAACCCCGAAGGCCGAAACCAACATCAGATCAATATCCAGAAAACCATTCTGTTTGGCTAACCGACAGTTAGTTTCTAAATTTCACGTTCAAATCTAATTAAAGATTTAACTATCGCCTGGAGCAAAACTGGTGATACTCCATTCTCGATCTTTTCAATCTAATTAAAGATTCATTAAAACTCCACTTAGTTTTAATCTTTTGACTGGGTTAAAGAATCAGTGTCATTTAAAAACACGGTTCACGATAAACCCAAAATCACATTCATTAATCGTCGGGTTAAAGAACGAGTGTTATTTAAAACACTGTCCACGATAAACCCAAAAATCAATATCGATTCAATTCCAATTAAATGTTATTTAATTGGTACACTTCATTAAATCTAAATAAAAAGATTTAATCATTCCTCAACTAGGTTCAAGAACAGTGTTAATGAAGACACCATTCACGACAAACCCAAATCACGTTCATTAATTATCGGGTTAAAGAACAAGTGTTATTTAAAACACTGTTCACGATAAACCCAAATCACGTTCATTAATTATCGGGTTAAAGAACAAGTGTTATTTAAAACACTGTTCACGATAAACCCAAAAATCAATATCAATTCAATTCCAATTAAATGTTATTTAATTGGTACACTTCATTAAATCTAAATAAAAAGATTTAATCTTTTCTCAACTGGGTTCAAGAACAGTGTTAGTGAAGACACCATTCACGACAAACCCAAATCACATTTGATATTAAATACAAGGCTCTGAATAGAAAATATCCCGGCTTATATTCAATATCAAATTCTACGATTAACAAATGTCGTATTGGAAATAACGATATAAATATATATCTTTCAAATTTCCATAACAACATCCGTATAATCACGAATTCCAACATCGAAATATTCCGAAGACAATTTCGATTCAAATCCACTCCAATGCAATCATTGGATATTCTGGTTATTTTTAAAACCCTTTCTAATTCAGTTTATTTATTTAAAAATAAATAGAATTATAATTCTAGTTCAAAACTAGTTCAATTCGATAAAAATCTATTTTTATCTTTTCAAATATGGAGTTTTTCATCCCAATTCTTCCCAAATCATTTCTTATGATTTTACACAAATTATTACTATTTTTAATAATTTTATCAAGGCCCGTACAGTCGATTTCCAACAATGGCCATCGAACTGCACCTACAGCGACCTTTTTCGAATTTGATTTGGACGTATCTCCAAATCCAACCGTTAGATTTCAAATTTCTAATATTCGTTAGAAAGCTCTTTTCGATACGAACCCAACGGTTCCGGTTTTAGGAGAATCCGACGGTCGGATCTCCCGTAATGTCCGTTTGAAATAAATGGTCGAAATTCACGAACTGCCGCGGCGCGGCGCGTTCTATTCAGGCCATTATATTATATATATAATATATATAATATATACTTCGTCGATTTCTATTTAAAACGAATTATATAAATAGTTTTAAAATCATTTCAAAAGCTATTTCAACTTTCTTTTCAATTCAAATCAAAATTGAATTCTTCTTTATAAATTCGTTTTAAAATTCATTTCTATTCAATTCAAATTTCAATTCAATTTGAATTCATTTCAATTCACTTTCGATTCAATTTGAAATCGTTTTCAATTCAATTCATTTCGAAATCGTTTTCAATTCAATTCATTTCGAAATCGTTTTCAATTCAATTCATTTCGAAATCGTTTTCAATTCAATTCATTTCGAAATCGTTTTCAATTCAATTCATTTCGAAATCGTTTTCAATTCAATTCATTTCGAAATCGTTTTCAATTCAATTCATTTCGAAATCGTTTTCAATTCAATTCATTTCGAAATCGTTTTCAATTCAATTCATTTCGAAATCGTTTTCAATTCAATTCATTTCGAAATCGTTTTCAATTCAATTCATTTCGAAATCGTTTTCAATTCAATTCATTTCGAAATCGTTTTCAATTCAATTCATTTCGAAATCGTTTTCAATTCAATTCATTTCGAAATCGTTTTCAATATCGATATAAATATCGTTCACGTCAAAATGGCGTCAATCTAATCAACACGGCTTCATATATTCCTTTATTTTCAAATATTCTATTTCAAATATTCCTTATTTTCACGATTGGAATGAGGCCCAATCAATTACCATATAAAGTTAATTATATGGATTTTCATACAACACATGTATATAATAGCAACGATAAATAATCAACCATCAACCAAAGTGCACTACACTGTATAAGCATCAAATAAAGATATCTAACGCTTATAACAGCATGTCAATCAATCGATCGACATATTTAATCAATCAGGATGAGTGAACTTCATATTTCATCCCAACACCCGTGTGGGGTTTCAAACAATCAAACAAATATTTTATTCGTGCAGTTGGGTGATGTGTAAAATTTATCGACCCAATCAATGTCCTTCAAATAGGTGTACATAAACAAACCGTCTGGTTTGTAAATGAATATTTATTTATTCACATTCACGTTAAAAATTATATTTTTAACGACAAAACATTTTATTCCAACATATGAACTTCTATTCAATTCATTCTTTAAATAAAATGATATTTTTATTTTTCTAACATATTTTAGAAAATTTCGGCGGCATAACGGCACGATACCAGAAACGGGACGAGGCCTAGCCTTATCCCCGGTCTAGTGAAGGCCCACGCCATTCACATATCAATCAAATCCATTCATCTCACCAAACAATTTAATTTCAATCAAATAATCTAACTGACTACACAACCAATCAAACAAGTCCATGGTCTGTGGACGGGTGTCGGGTGCTTCTAATAAGCACCGTCTGCATCCTAGTATATATATATATAACTAGAAAAATAGAATTTGAGTGAGAAGTTCTCACCTATAGCTATCCTAGCTCCACGGCACTTCTTTTGATAGAAATCTTCATCTTCATCGCATCTTCGTCATCTTCGTTGCCCGTAGTCACTATATGTATATAAAAATCACATTTTTATATTTTCCATTATATAAAAATCATATTTTTATCGCTAACTTCATATTGTGAAAATAGAATTTTCAACGCTATTTCATATTTGTAAAAATAGAATTTTCACTCGTTATACTTTATATAAAAATCGAATTTTTTTTACTATGCTATTCAATATATAAAAATCGAATTTTTACTATGTTGTTCTATTGATAAAAATTATATTTTTATCATATTATTTTTCATATAAAGATTTCCCTTTTCTAAAATAAAGATTTCACCTTTATAAAAATATAGACTTTGCTTTCTCAAATTTAAAGATTTCATCTTTATAAAAATCTCATTTTTATTTTTCTACATATATAAAGATGACATTTTTAATATCCCGATCATGTAAAAATTATATTTTTAACTCTCTACACACATAAAAATCACATTTTTACCCTTCTACTATATGAAAGATTATATTTTTGATACTTTAAAAATATAAAAATCATATTTTTATTCCTTTAAAAATATAAAAATCATGTCTTGCTCCTTCTACATAATAAAAATCCCGTCTTTTCTCCTTTTAAAAGTATGATTTTTATTTTCTTTTTAAATCAGTTTTTAAAAATCATTTTAAATCAGTTTTTAAAATCATTTTAAATCAGTTTTAACATTTTAAATCAGTTTTTAAAATCATTTTAAATCAGTTTTTAAAATCATTTTAAATCAGTTTTTAAAATCATTTTAAATCAGTTTTAACATTTTAAAAATTCAGTTTTTAAACTTATTAATAAAAAAACAGAAATAACATATTAATAAAATCAGTATTTAAACTTAATATAAAATCAGTATTTTTTTCTAAATTCTGTTTTATAAAATAAAAATAAGACAATAAAATAAAATAAAAAGAATTGCTTACAGGGGGGGCTCGTCCTCGTCGCCGGAAGTGGAGGGAGGGCGCAGGGGGTCGGGACTGGTGCGGCAGTCGTCTAAGGGAGATGGAGGTGCGGTAGGCCGTTCTGGTGGTGGAGCCTTCGAGGGGCGCGTCGCGTTTCTGAAACGAGGAGGGGGGGGCTTCGGTGGGCTCGTCGAGGGAGGGGGGGGCTTCGATGGGAGTTCGTCGAGGGAGAGGTGGGTGCGGCGATGATCGGCAGCGCTTCGGGGGGGGGGGGGGCGGCTGTCGATGACGCTAGGGTTTTTTTTTTTTTATTTTATTTTGATTTCATCTTTTCGAATGAAACAACGGGGGGGGGGGCCAGAGGGAATATAGGAGAGAGATTTATATTTTTTTTTTTTTTATTAATTTATTTATTTTATCCTAAAGAGTTGACTTTCAATTACGACCTCGAAACGAGGCCCACCGCCTGTCGTCCATAGCGTTTTACCCCCATTCCGAACACAATGGGATATGTATCGCAAGCTGATTCGATTGTTACAATCAGTTTTCGTTAAATTTACATTTAAATCACTATATTGAATTTTAAACGTACATTTCAAATTACCGGGGTCGCATACGAACTTTAAAAATTGCAGAAAAATATTTTCTAGCTTCGCATTGACGATACGGTCCTAACAAAACTAGTTTCGTCAAATTCTGAGATCGTTAGAAAAATGGCCAATTTCCAGTCGACTAAAATCAACTGAAACTGGTCAAACGCGTTTTCCTTTGCCACGCTCACATATTGATTCGAAAAATTATGAAATTTGGAATCTAGCAATAACTCGACATCACGGACCCAACAAAACTGGTTTCGTCGAAATCCGAGGTCGTTTGCAAAATTGCTATTTTTAAGGGCCTTATATATATAAAAATATATATAAATTCCACAGCGACTATTTCTAATTTTTAACTGGACATATCTTATCATTTCTAAGATGAAATCTCAGTTTGTTAACTTCGTTACAAAGATATAGTTATACAGATTCAAATATTTCTTGTTTCGTTCAATTCTGACTTATATTGAATTCTGTATATTCATTTGAAATTAGAAATCGAATTTTCGAACTACCGCGCCATTTTCAATTCCTTTTATAATTATATATAATTATTTTTATTCTAACGACGACGCGTATAATATATACGTTCGAATTATATTCAAAATAAATTTATTGTCGATATTATTTAAAATAAATCATTTTAAATAAACAAAACTCGCTATAATTGCCAAAACAAAAATTTCAAACTGGCTCGCATTTTACGGGTTGTTACAATCTCCCCCACTTAAAACTTTTCGTCCCCGAAAAGGAACAAAGTCGAAAATGGTTTGATTAATCAACTCTATGTTCGATCAGGCTTTCATTCTCCAACTCTTTAGTTTCTGAGAATTTTTAAAATTTCAAAAATTTGGCTAACACCCTAAATTTTCGAAAAATTTCGCCATAACCTCCCCTGCACCGGGAGCATCGGGGAATTTCAAATAGCTTCCCCGGTCCTTCAGATCCCAAAAAGAAAAAGAAAAAGCCAAGCGGCTAGCCAATAGGCTCACAAAATCATCATCACCCAAACAAAACAGGAAATTATGTAGTAAACATGTACCTATTTGTCGGGCAAACAAATTTTATTCTCTGGCTCTAGCCTCCTTGCTATGACCTGTTCAATGATATATATGTATATGCAAGCAAATGCGACCAATTTTCAATATAGTTCAATATTCGATCAAATTAGGCATAATGGTTCAAAATTATCAAACAAATAAACAAACAACACAAACATCAATCAATTAGTGAATTTAACGTTTCAAATTCATAATTTGATATATATACAAAAATCATGTTTTTGATGCCAAATCACAACAATGAATTCTAGCTATATATAAGTTTTGGGTTCTCACACCAGCCTAATGGAAATATATAGAAAATCACACCTTCGAAACACGAACATAAATACTGATGATGCACGTGCTATCATCAGTACCTTCTCCGGGCGACTAGAGTGTGATTCTATATCTATCCAATATATTAAAATTTCGAATACACGCGGATCAGACGTATACGCAAAATCTATATATACTGGATTGTCCACATCAATATAATTAAATAATCAAATACGCATAAGTGATTTAAATTTTCAAAACAAAAATTTGTTTTCACTTTAAAAATATACTCTTCACACTCGTTCTAGGATACTACTGATCCCATCTCTAACGAGTCATTCTAATTGGATATTACTAATCCAATATCTGATGAATTCTTTCGTATGTTTCTAATGTGTCTTGTTCTCTAGCTTTGTAAACCAAAGCTCTGATACCACCTGTGAAGACCCGCAACCTCCCCGTAAAGGAAAGCGTCGGATAGTTCGAGAACAAGCCACAACAGAACGCATACAGAAGAACGTTTCATTGCATATTACAACAGTGCATCAGATTACAAGAATATACAGAGTATAAATGAATATTACACAGAAATATCAGAGATTTAAATTACATTTAAATACATCGCAGCGGAAAATAATACAATACACAAGTAGAAGGAGATATACGGATACAAAGCTTTCCGGATATCGTTCCAGCTGTAAACCAGGATCCTGTGAATATAAATCTGCAAAACCAAAACTACTAGCTGCCCGTGTCAAAATAAGGGCACCCAGAGTTTAGGTTAAAACAATAAACTCCAGGTCAGTCATGTGACTGGTGTGAGAACTAAAACAGTTTTTAATCTTTATTTTCAATAGTAAATCAAGGGACCACGCCGTATAACACGGAACGGGTTTTCTCCCAAGAATACCAGTGCATAAAACAAACAGCGCAATGCTAAATAAAGAAAGATGAAGCTGTTATAAGACCCAGGTCCTATCACACAATGCAACGCAAGCCGGGGGATAGGGTTTTCCCTTATAACAGCCAAAGAATGCTTGATACGTTTAAAACAAATCATTTGATACTATTATAAGTGCATAGTGCATAAACAACTTCAAATCATAAGTATCAATCATAGGCGGCATGAGCGCCCCATCCCACTATGTCGCCAAATATAGGTTTACAAATAAAACCGCAAAGTCACGTATTTGGAAATTGGATTTCCGTCTATGAACCGAGGCAAAAGATAGTCCTCAACCGATTCGAGACAATCTAGCCCATGTCTCCGGAGCAGCCGCAACTGCCCCTTGGATCGTCAGGGTCGGTCCACCGATGTGGATTATAGTGCCTGAACAATACGTCTCTCCGCCCTATGGGGCGTAAACGAGCCAACAAATGACTCCATCGGTTCGAGAACGACCGATCAATCCGAGGCGCCTCGCAACAGCAACAACCACATAAGTCAAACTCGTCAGGGCGTGTAAAACCACTGACGCCACTTCTAGCTAGAAAGAAACGCAAGTCCTCCCTGAGGTCCGTCTCCCGTTTTTGGTTCATACCTGGTGTGAAACACGCGAGGTAAACGTTACACAAAGCTACGCCACAAAGGCCGTGCTTTGATCATCACCACAAGACTTTGCTTTTCAACAGAAGCCTTGATCATTTGCATCTTAGCATGCCACACAGGCAAACCATCCTATGCAACCGATATCAGTCACACAGAATGAAATCCGATGTCAGACACACAGTCCATTTACAAGTCCGTTCTGGGTCTGAACGAAACCGGAGGCACCTAGTACCCCGCATATCCATCGATCTCCAAGTACGTCTGGACGATCACTAACTGTTTCCATCTTCTTGGGTGTACAGCCCAATCAAGATCATCAGTTATCACCCAAACGACGTGAAGACTTCCGGTCTTCGACCATCGTCTTCATCTTCGACTTATCGTCGTATCAGTTATTCAGAATGGGATAAACCCGGTCTTCCTGAATAACTCGCGTATATTTTATAAAAGTGTTACACAAACACAACATACGCCTCATTCCAATTCATTAGTCACTAACCGTAAATTAATCAAGAGAATAATTCCCCAAATATTAACCCCGAAGGCCGAAACCAACATCAGATCAATATCCAGAAAACCATTCTGTTTGGCTAACCGACAGTTAGTTTCTAAATTTCACGTTCAAATCTAATTAAAGATTTAACTATCGCCTGGAGCAAAACTGGTGATACTCCATTCTCGATCTTTTCAATCTAATTAAAGATTCATTAAAACTCCACTTAGTTTTAATCTTTTGACTGGGTTAAAGAATCAGTGTCATTTAAAAACACGGTTCACGATAAACCCAAAATCACATTCATTAATCGTCGGGTTAAAGAACGAGTGTTATTTAAAACACTGTCCACGATAAACCCAAAAATCAATATCGATTCAATTCCAATTAAATGTTATTTAATTGGTACACTTCATTAAATCTAAATAAAAAGATTTAATCATTCCTCAACTAGGTTCAAGAACAGTGTTAATGAAGACACCATTCACGACAAACCCAAATCACGTTCATTAATTATCGGGTTAAAGAACAAGTGTTATTTAAAACACTGTTCACGATAAACCCAAATCACGTTCATTAATTATCGGGTTAAAGAACAAGTGTTATTTAAAACACTGTTCACGATAAACCCAAAAATCAATATCAATTCAATTCCAATTAAATGTTATTTAATTGGTACACTTCATTAAATCTAAATAAAAAGATTTAATCTTTTCTCAACTGGGTTCAAGAACAGTGTTAGTGAAGACACCATTCACGACAAACCCAAATCACATTTGATATTAAATACAAGGCTCTGAATAGAAAATATCCCGGCTTATATTCAATATCAAATTCTACGATTAACAAATGTCGTATTGGAAATAACGATATAAATATATATCTTTCAAATTTCCATAACAACATCCGTATAATCACGAATTCCAACATCGAAATATTCCGAAGACAATTTCGATTCAAATCCACTCCAATGCAATCATTGGATATTCTGGTTATTTTTAAAACCCTTTCTAATTCAGTTTATTTATTTAAAAATAAATAGAATTATAATTCTAGTTCAAAACTAGTTCAATTCGATAAAAATCTATTTTTATCTTTTCAAATATGGAGTTTTTCATCCCAATTCTTCCCAAATCATTTCTTATGATTTTACACAAATTATTACTATTTTTAATAATTTTATCAAGGCCCGTACAGTCGATTTCCAACAATGGCCATCGAACTGCACCTACAGCGACCTTTTTCGAATTTGATTTGGACGTATCTCCAAATCCAACCGTTAGATTTCAAATTTCTAATATTCGTTAGAAAGCTCTTTTCGATACGAACCCAACGGTTCCGGTTTTAGGAGAATCCGACGGTCGGATCTCCCGTAATGTCCGTTTGAAATAAATGGTCGAAATTCACGAACTGCCGCGGCGCGGCGCGTTCTATTCAGGCCATTATATTATATATATAATATATATAATATATACTTCGTCGATTTCTATTTAAAACGAATTATATAAATAGTTTTAAAATCATTTCAAAAGCTATTTCAACTTTCTTTTCAATTCAAATCAAAATTGAATTCTTCTTTATAAATTCGTTTTAAAATTCATTTCTATTCAATTCAAATTTCAATTCAATTTGAATTCATTTCAATTCACTTTCGATTCAATTTGAAATCGTTTTCAATTCAATTCATTTCGAAATCGTTTTCAATTCAATTCATTTCGAAATCGTTTTCAATTCAATTCATTTCGAAATCGTTTTCAATTCAATTCATTTCGAAATCGTTTTCAATTCAATTCATTTCGAAATCGTTTTCAATTCAATTCATTTCGAAATCGTTTTCAATTCAATTCATTTCGAAATCGTTTTCAATTCAATTCATTTCGAAATCGTTTTCAATTCAATTCATTTCGAAATCGTTTTCAATTCAATTCATTTCGAAATCGTTTTCAATTCAATTCATTTCGAAATCGTTTTCAATTCAATTCATTTCGAAATCGTTTTCAATTCAATTCATTTCGAAATCGTTTTCAATTCAATTCATTTCGAAATCGTTTTCAATATCGATATAAATATCGTTCACGTCAAAATGGCGTCAATCTAATCAACACGGCTTCATATATTCCTTTATTTTCAAATATTCTATTTCAAATATTCCTTATTTTCACGATTGGAATGAGGCCCAATCAATTACCATATAAAGTTAATTATATGGATTTTCATACAACACATGTATATAATAGCAACGATAAATAATCAACCATCAACCAAAGTGCACTACACTGTATAAGCATCAAATAAAGATATCTAACGCTTATAACAGCATGTCAATCAATCGATCGACATATTTAATCAATCAGGATGAGTGAACTTCATATTTCATCCCAACACCCGTGTGGGGTTTCAAACAATCAAACAAATATTTTATTCGTGCAGTTGGGTGATGTGTAAAATTTATCGACCCAATCAATGTCCTTCAAATAGGTGTACATAAACAAACCGTCTGGTTTGTAAATGAATATTTATTTATTCACATTCACGTTAAAAATTATATTTTTAACGACAAAACATTTTATTCCAACATATGAACTTCTATTCAATTCATTCTTTAAATAAAATGATATTTTTATTTTTCTAACATATTTTAGAAAATTTCGGCGGCATAACGGCACGATACCAGAAACGGGACGAGGCCTAGCCTTATCCCCGGTCTAGTGAAGGCCCACGCCATTCACATATCAATCAAATCCATTCATCTCACCAAACAATTTAATTTCAATCAAATAATCTAACTGACTACACAACCAATCAAACAAGTCCATGGTCTGTGGACGGGTGTCGGGTGCTTCTAATAAGCACCGTCTGCATCCTAGTATATATATATATAACTAGAAAAATAGAATTTGAGTGAGAAGTTCTCACCTATAGCTATCCTAGCTCCACGGCACTTCTTTTGATAGAAATCTTCATCTTCATCGCATCTTCGTCATCTTCGTTGCCCGTAGTCACTATATGTATATAAAAATCACATTTTTATATTTTCCATTATATAAAAATCATATTTTTATCGCTAACTTCATATTGTGAAAATAGAATTTTCAACGCTATTTCATATTTGTAAAAATAGAATTTTCACTCGTTATACTTTATATAAAAATCGAATTTTTTTTACTATGCTATTCAATATATAAAAATCGAATTTTTACTATGCTGTTCTATTGATAAAAATTATATTTTTATCATATTATTTTTCATATAAAGATTTCCCTTTTCTAAAATAAAGATTTCACCTTTATAAAAATATAGACTTTGCTTTCTCAAATTTAAAGATTTCATCTTTATAAAAATCTCATTTTTATTTTTCTACATATATAAAGATGACATTTTTAATATCCCGATCATGTAAAAATTATATTTTTAACTCTCTACACACATAAAAATCACATTTTTACCCTTCTACTATATGAAAGATTATATTTTTGATACTTTAAAAATATAAAAATCATATTTTTATTCCTTTAAAAATATAAAAATCATGTCTTGCTCCTTCTACATAATAAAAATCCCGTCTTTTCTCCTTTTAAAAGTATGATTTTTATTTTCTTTTTAAATCAGTTTTTAAAAATCATTTTAAATCAGTTTTTAAAATCATTTTAAATCAGTTTTAACATTTTAAATCAGTTTTTAAAATCATTTTAAATCAGTTTTTAAAATCATTTTAAATCAGTTTTAACATTTTAAAAATTCAGTTTTTAAACTTATTAATAAAAAAAACAGAAATAACATATTAATAAAATCAGTATTTAAACTTAATATAAAATCAGTATTTTTTTCTAAATTCTGTTTTATAAAATAAAAATAAGACAATAAAATAAAATAAAAAGAATTGCTTACAGGGGGGGCTCGTCCTCGTCGCCGGAAGTGGAGGGAGGGCGCAGGGGGTCGGGACTGGTGCGGCAGTCGTCTAAGGGAGATGGAGGTGCGGTAGGCCGTTCTGGTGGTGGAGCCTTCGAGGGGCGCGTCGCGTTTCTGAAACGAGGAGGGGGGGGGCTTCGGTGGGCTCGTCGAGGGAGGGGGGGGGCTTCGATGGGAGTTCGTCGAGGGAGAGGTGGGTGCGGCGATGATCGGCAGCGCTTCGGGGGGGGGGCTGTCGATGACGCTAGGGTTTTTTTTTTTTTTTTTTTTTTGATTTCATCTTTTCGAATGAAACAACGGGGGGGGCCAGAGGGAATATAGGAGAGAGATTTATATTTTTTTTTTTTTTTTATTAATTTATTTATTTTATCCTAAAGAGTTGACTTTCAATTACGACCTCGAAACGAGGCCCACCGCCTGTCGTCCATAGCGTTTTACCCCCATTCCGAACACAATGGGATATGTATCGCAAGCTGATTCGATTGTTACAATCAGTTTCCGTTAAATTTACATTTAAATCACTATATTGAATTTTAAACGTACATTTCAAATTACCGGGGTCGCATACGAACTTTAAAAATTGCAGAAAAATATTTTCTAGCTTCGCATTGACGATACGGTCCTAACAAAACTAGTTTCGTCAAATTCTGAGATCGTTAGAAAAATGGCCAATTTCCAGTCGACTAAAATCAACTGAAACTGGTCAAACGCGTTTTCCTTTGCCACGCTCACATATTGATTCGAAAAATTATGAAATTTGGAATCTAGCAATAACTCGACATCACGGACCCAACAAAACTGGTTTCGTCGAAATCCGAGGTCGTTTGCAAAATTGCTATTTTTAAGGGCCTTATATATATAAAAATATATATAAATTCCACAGCGACTATTTCTAATTTTTAACTGGACATATCTTATCATTTCTAAGATGAAATCTCAGTTTGTTAACTTCGTTACAAAGATATAGTTATACAGATTCAAATATTTCTTGTTTCGTTCAATTCTGACTTATATTGAATTCTGTATATTCATTTGAAATTAGAAATCGAATTTTCGAACTACCGCGCCATTTTCAATTCCTTTTATAATTATATATAATTATTTTTATTCTAACGACGACGCGTATAATATATACGTTCGAATTATATTCAAAATAAATTTATTGTCGATATTATTTAAAATAAATCATTTTAAATAAACAAAACTCGCTATAATTGCCAAAACAAAAATTTCAAACTGGCTCGCATTTTACGGGTTGTTACAATATTATAACGATAAAATTTACATCTTTATCATATATAAAATTAGAAACCAATTTCTTTATAAAATAAAGGTTCATGTGTTGACCGTGCTCATCCGTTGAGATTAGTCATGTGTTGAACGAGATATTTTAACGATAAAATTTACTTCTTTATCGTATATAAAATTAGAAACCAATTTCTTTATAAAATAAAGGTTCATGTGTTGACCATATTCATCCATTGAGATTAGTCATGTGTTGAACGAAATAATTTAACGATAAAATTTACATCTTTATCATACATAAAATTAGAAACCAATTTCTTTATAAAATAAAGGTTCATGTGTTGACCGTACTCATCCGTTGAGATTAGTCATGTGTTGAATGAAATACTTTAACGATAAAATTTACATCTTTATCATATATAAAATTAGAAACCAATTTCTTTATAAAATAAAGGTTCATGTGTTGACCATACTCATCCGTTGAGATTAGTCATGTGTTGAACGAAATATTTTAACGATAAAATTTACATCTTTATCATATATAAAATTAGAAACCAATTTCTTTATGAAATAAAGGTTCATGTGTTGACCGTACTCATCCGTTGAGATTAGTCATGTGTTGAACGAAATATTTTAACGATAAAATTTACATCTTTATCATATATAAAATTAGAAACCAATTTCTTTATAAAATAAAGGTTCATGTGTTGACCGTACTCATCCGTTGAGATTAGTCATGTGTTGAACGAAATATTTTAACGATAAAATTTACATCTTTATCATATATAAAATTAGTTACCAATTTCTTTATAAAATAAAGGTTCATGTGTTGACCGTACTCATCCGTTGAGATTAGTCATGTGTTGAACGAGATATTTTAACGATAAAATTTACATCTTTATCATATATAAAATTAGAAACCAATTTCTTTATAAAATAAAGGTTCATGTGTTGACCGTGCTCATCCGTTGAGATTAGTCATGTGTTGAACGAAATATTTTAATGATAAAATTTACATCTTTATCATATATAAAATTAGAAACCAATTTCTTTATAAAATAAAGGTTCATGTGTTGACCATATTCATCCATTGAGATTAGTCATGTGTTGAACGAAATAATTTAACGATAAAATTTACATCTTTATCATACATAAAATTAGTAACCAATTTCTTTATAAAATAAAGGTTCATGTGTTGACCGTACTCATCCGTTGAGATTAGTCATGTGTTGAACGAAATATTATAACGATAAAATTTACATCTTTATCATATATAAAATTAGAAACCAATTTCTTTATAAAATAAAGGTTCATGTGTTGACCGTGCTCATCCGTTGAGATTAGTCATGTGTTGAACGAGATATTTTAACGATAAAATTTACTTCTTTATCGTATATAAAATTAGAAACCAATTTCTTTATAAAATAAAGGTTCATGTGTTGACCATATTCATCCATTGAGATTAGTCATGTGTTGAACGAAATAATTTAACGATAAAATTTACATCTTTATCATACATAAAATTAGAAACCAATTTCTTTATAAAATAAAGGTTCATGTGTTGACCGTACTCATCCGTTGAGATTAGTCATGTGTTGAATGAAATACTTTAACGATAAAATTTACATCTTTATCATATATAAAATTAGAAACCAATTTCTTTATAAAATAAAGGTTCATGTGTTGACCATACTCATCCGTTGAGATTAGTCATGTGTTGAACGAAATATTTTAACGATAAAATTTACATCTTTATCATATATAAAATTAGAAACCAATTTCTTTATGAAATAAAGGTTCATGTGTTGACCGTACTCATCCGTTGAGATTAGTCATGTGTTGAACGAAATATTTTAACGATTAAATTTACATCTTTATCATATATAAAACTAGAAACCAATTTCTTTATAAAATAAAGGTTCATGTGTTGACCGTACTCATCCGTTGATATTAGTCATGTGTTGAACGAAATATTTTAACGATAAAATTTACATCTTTATCATATATAAAATTAGAAACCAATTTCTTTATAAAATAAAGGTTCATGTGTTGATCGTACTCATCCGTTGAGATTAGTCATGTGTTGAACGAAATATTTTATCGAAAAAATTTACATCTTTATCATATATAAAATTAGAAACTAACTGGAAAATAGATAAGGTGAGTGGTCTCTTGGATGTTGATCTGATGTTGGTTTCGGCCTTCGGGGTTAATATTTAGGGAATCGTTCTCTTACTAATTTACGGTTGGCGTCTGATTTGATATCAAACGATAGATACCATAATTTTTATAAAATATATTAAATAACGAAAATAGTCACACGTGGACAGCACTCATTCGTTGTGATTAGTCATGTGTTGACAAAAATATAGATTCATGTATTGAATAGAATAAATATCCATTTGTTAAATAGAATAACGGGATTATTGAAATATATGAAGCCGTGTTGATTAGAGATACGCTATTTGGATGCAAACAATATTTATATCGATTATATTCATTTTTATAATGAATTGAAAAGAAAACGAATTTGAAATGAATTGAAAAGAAAACGAATGAATATAGAATGAATTGAAATTTGAATTGAATTGGAAATGGAAGTTGAAATGTTTTTGAACGAATTTAAAACTATTTATAAAATTCGTTTTAAATGGGAATCGATGAAGAATGGTTTCCTGGGTATTGATCTGATGTTGGTTTCGGCCTTCGAGGTTAATATTTGGGGAATTTCTCTCTTACTGATTTACGGTTAGTGACTAATGAATTGGAATGAGGCGTATGTTGTGTTTGTGTAACATTTGTTTTTAATATACGCGGGTTGTTCGGAAAGGCCGGGTTTATACCCATTCTGAATAACCGATTCGACGATAAGTCGAAGATGATGACGGTGGTCAAAGACCGGACGTCTTCACATTGTTTGGATAATTACTGATGATCCTGATTGGGCTGTACACCCAAGAGGATGGAAATAGTTGGTGGTCGTCCAGACGTACTTGGAGATCGATGGATATGCGAGGAAAGTGCCTCCGGGTTCGTTTAGACCCAGAACGAACTTGTAAATGGATTGTGTGTCTGACATTGGATTTTATTTTGTGTTGATTGATTTCTGTTAAATATATATCTGTTTGGCGGCGGAGAATTTATTCTCTTGCTTAACGCCCTTCTCTGAGACGTACGAGCTTAGAGGTTATATATCGACGGACATTAGTCGCATGGCATGAATTGCCTATGTGGCACACTGAGTTGCATGGATCAAGGCTTCTGTTGAAAAGCAAAGTCTTGTGGTTGATGATCAAAGCACGGCCTAGGTGGCAGCTTTGTGTATAACATGAATTCGCAAGCCTCACACCTCGGTATGAGTTAAAAACGGGATAAGGACTGCGGGGAGAGCACGACATTTCTTTCTAGCTTTGGTGGTGTCAATGACTTACCACCCCTGACATTTATATACTTTTCATCTATGTGGTTGTTGGATGAGGCGCCTCGATTTTAGGTCTGTAAGGACCGGGAAACGTGTGTTCAAGAATAACTAATCCTCAAACGTAAGAGAGGACCGGCCCTGAAGATCCAAGGATTGCCCAGAGTGTGTAGTCCTGAGACATTTGCTAGAGTGTCTCGAAAGAGGAGAGGAGCTTGCCCCTTGCCTCGACTCATGACGGAAATCCAATTTCCAATACGAGATATTTCGGCTTTATTTGTAAAGCCTAGTATGGCGACATAGTAGCATGAGATGCTATGCCGTCTATGATTTATATTTATGATTGAAATTGTTTTGACACTATACACTTATTATAGTATCAAATGATTTGTTTTAATCGTACCAAGCATGTTTGGCTATTATATGGGAAAACCCTATCCTCCGGCTTGCGTTGCATTGTGTGATGGGACCTGTGTCTTATAATAGCTTCATTTTTCGAAAAAGCATTGCGCTGTCTTTTCTATGCACTGGTATTCTTGGGAGTAAACCCGTTCCATGTTATACGGCGTAGTCCCTTGAATTACCCTCTTTTAAAGTAAAGTTTTAAATAACTGTTTTAGTTCTCACACCAGTCACATGACTGACCTGGAGTTTATTGTTTTAACCTAAACTCTGGGAGCCCTTATTTTCGACACGGGTAGCTAGTAGTTTTGGTTTTGCAGATTTATATTCACAGGATCCTGATTTACAGCTGGGACGATGCTCGGAAAGCTCTGTATCCGTGTATCACTTTCAGTTGTGTTTTGTATGTTTTTCCGCTGCTATGTAATTTATTGTAATCTCTGATATTTATCGAATGTAATTTATTCATTTATACTCTGTATATTCTTGTATCTGATGGAATTGTTGTAATAACAATGAAATGTTCTTCCGTCTGTGTTCTTTTATGTGTTGTTCTCAAAGTATCCGCTCTTTCCCTCATGGGGAAGTTACGGGTTCTTACAGTGGTATCAGAGCTTTGGTTTACAGAGCTCGAGAACAAGACACATTAGAACCATACGAAAGAATTCATCAGATGTTGGATTAGTAATATCCAATTAGAATGACTTGTTAGAGATAGGGTCAGTAGTATCCTAGAACGAGTGTGAAGAGTATATTTGTAAAATGAAAACAATTTTGTTTTGAAATTTAAATCGTTTTACACGTATTTGAATATTTATTTATTTTGAATTTGGACAATCCGCTATATAAAGATTTTGCATATACGCATCATGAACGTATATTCGAAGTTTTAACATGCCGGATAAATATAGAACCGCACTCTAGTCGCCTGAACATGATTCTGATGATGGCGCGCCATCAGCAGTATTTATTTTCGTGTTTCGAAGGTGTGGTATCTATATATTTCCATTAGACTAGTGTGAGAACCAAAACTTATATAGATAGATTTATTGTTGTGATTTGGCATCAAAAACAAGATTTTCAGTATATGTATCAAAATTATGAATTTGAAACTCTAATTTACTAATTGATTGATGTTTGTGTTGTTTGTTTAGTTGTTTGATAATTTTTGAACCATTATGCCTAATTGAACCAAATTTTGAACTGTATTGAAAATTGGTCGCATTTGCTTGCATATACATATATTTACATTGAACAGGTCATAGCAAGGAGGCTAGAGCAGAGAATAAAATTTGTTTGCTCGACAAATAAGTACATGTTTACTATAATTTACTGTTTTGTTTGGGTGATGATGATTTTATGAGCCTATTGGCTAGCCGCTTGGCTTTTTCTTTTTCTTTTTGAGATCAGAAGGCCTGTATGGCAATTTCGAGATTTTTCCCGTGGCTCCCGGTGCAGGGGAGGTTATGGCGAAAATTTTCGAAAATTCCGGGTGTTAGCCAAATTTTTGAAGAATTTGAAAATTCTCAGAAACTGAAAAGTTGTAAAATGGAAGCCAGATAAAACGTAGAGCTGATTAATCAAACCACTTTCGACTTTGTTCCTTTTCGGGGATGAAAAGTTTTAAGTGGGGGAGATTGTAATAACCCAGAAATTCTGAGCCAGTTTAAAATTTTTATTTTGGCAATTTTAGCGAAGTTTGAATATTTAAAATGAATTATTTTAAATAATATCAACAAGAAATTTATTTTGAATATAATTAGAACATATATATTTATACACGTCGTCGTTAGAATATGAATAATTATATATATAATTATAAAAGGAATTGAAAATGGAGCGGCAGTTCAGTAATTCGATTTCAAATTTCAATTCAACATACTGGGAGCAAAACAATCCGGATTTTAGTGAAACCAAAAACAATAGGATCTATTTGATAATATCTTTCTAACGAATCTGAAAAATTAAAATTTCATAGCGGGAATCAAAAGATATGTCCAGTTGAAAATTCAGAATAGTCACTATGGAATTTCGGCCCTGAAAAATAGCCATTTTGCAAATGACCTCGGATTTCGACGAAACCACTTTTATTGGGTCCATGATGTCAAATTATTGCTAAATTCCAAATTTCATAATTTTTCGAATCAATATGTGAGCGTGGCGAAGGAAAATGCGTTTAACCATTTTCAGTTGATTTTAATCGACTGGAAAAGGGCCATTTTTCCAACGGTCTCAGAATTCGACGAAATTAGTTTTGTTAGGACCGTATCGTCAATAAGAAGCTAGAAACTATTTTTCAGGAATTTTTGAAGTTCGTATGTGACCGCAGTAAATTGAAATGCGCGTTCAAATTCAATATATAGAGTATATGTTGATTTTGACGGAAACTGATCGGAACGATCGAATCAGCTTACGATACATATCCCATTGTGTTCGGAATGGGGGTAAAACGCTATGGACGACAGGTTGTGGGACTCATTTCGAAGTAGAAATAAAAAGTCAACATTTTAGAAATTTAAAATATTAAAATAATTAAACCTTTCCTCTCTCTTCCCCTTATCTCCTCTTCCCCCCTTGATTTCGAACCCGATTCATAACAGAAATAAAAAAACCGCAACGATGTCGCGCTCCAGCCCATCGCCATCGCCCGCCGACGATGCCTCCCTATCACCGCGCCACCACCTCCCATCACCGGTGCCTCCTCTCCTTCGTTTCCCCCTCCGACCGCAGCCCCAAAACACCAATCAGCGAAACCCTAAACCCCCATTTCGAGGACCGCGACCACCACCCACCGAGCTTCGGCCAGAGCCCCTGCGCCAGCCACTCCTTCCCCCCCCCCATCGACGCACAGTGGCTCCCCCCCTTTTTTCTTCTTCGCCGGAAAAAAAAAGACCCCTGTAAGTTTTTTTTTTTTTATTTATCATTATTTATTTTTTTTATTTTCTTTTAAATAGTTAGATTTTTATGGTAGAAAAAAATTAGATTTTTTTTTTTAAAATAGGAAAGTTTAAATTTTTATAATAAAAAAAAGGATTATATTTTTAGGACGGTAAAAATTTGATTTTGATTATCATGAATGTAGCAATAAAAATATATGGCATTTATATATGAAGTTGCGAAAAAATAATAATATGATTTTTATGTATAAGGTTCCATTATAAAAATACAATTTTTCTATATTGAAAAGTGAAGTAAAAATACGATTTTTCTATACTGAAAAGTGAAGTAAAAATACGATTTTTCTATATTGAAAAGTGAAGTAAAAATACGATTTTCCTATATAGAAAAGTGAAGTAAAAATACGATTTTTCTATATTGAAAAGTGAAGTAAAAATACGATTTTTCTATACTGAAAAGTGAAGTAAAAATACGATTTTTATATATTGAATAGCGAAGTAGAAATTCGATTTTTATATATTGAAAAGTGAAGTAAAAATACGATTTTTCTATATTGAAAAGTGAAGTAAAAATACGATTTTTATGTATTGAATAGCGGTATAAAAATGTGATTTTTATATATGTAGTGAAAGCGGACAACAAAAGTGACAAAAGGCGAGAACGGCGAAGGCTTCTACTTAAGAAGAGTCGTGGCGTTTGGATTAGCTATTGGTGAGAACTTCTCACTCTAAATTTCTTTTTCTAGTTATATATATATACTAGGATGCAGACGGTGTTTAGTAGCACCCGACACCCGTCATCCACAGACCATGGATGGCTTGTTTGTTTGATTGATATGTTGTGAAAATTTGTTTGTGAAGTTGATGTGAAATAGATAATGATATGTATTCATGTGTTGAAATAAATTAATTATCGTTAAAAATATAATTTTTAACGTAAATGTGAATAAATAAATATTAATAACCAAATCGGCCGATTTTTTATATACAATGATTTGACTGATATTGATTGGGATGATAAATTTTACACATCGCCCAACTTCACAAATAAAAATATGTGTTTGTTGGTTTGAAACCCCACACGGGTATTGGGATAAAATACGGCGTACACTAATCCCAATAATTAGTTGTATGTCGATAAATTGATTGACAGGCTGTTATAAGCGTTAGATATCTATATTTGATGCTTATACAGTGTAGTGCACTTTGGATGATGGTTGATTATTTATCGTTGCTATTTATATACATGTGTTGTATGGAATCCATATAGTTAACGCTATATGGTGATTGATTGAGCCTCATTCCAATTTAGAAAATAAAGAATATTATTAAATAAAGGTTCATGTGTTGGCCGTACTCATCTGTTGAGATTAGTCATGTGTTGAACGAAATATTTTAACGATAAAATTTACATCTTTATCATATATAAAATTAGAAACCAATTTCTTTATAAAATAAAGGTTCATGTGTTGACCGTACTCATCCGTTGAGATTAGTCATGTGTTGAACGAAATATTTTAACGATAAAATTTACATCTTTATTATATATAAAATTAGAAACCAATTTCTTTATAAAATAAAGGTTCATGTGTTGACCGCACTCATCCGTTGAGATTAGTCATGTGTTGAATGAAATATTTTAACGATAAAATTTACATCTTTATCATATATAAAATTAGAAACCAATTTCTTTATAAAATAAAGGTTCATGTGTTGACCGTACTCATCCGTTGAGATTAGTCATGTGTTGAACGAAATATTTTAACGATAAAATTTACATCTTTATCATATATAAAATTAGAAACCAATTTCTTTATAAAATAAAGGTTCATGTGTTGACCGTACTCATCCGTTGAGATTAGTCATGTGTTGAACGAAATATTTTAACGATAAAATTTACATCTTTATCATATATAAAATTAGAAACCAATTTCTTTATAAAATAAAGGTTCATGTGTTGACGGTACTCATCCGTTGAGATTAGTCATGTGTTGAACGAAATATTTTAACGATAAAATTTACATCTTTATCATATATAAAATTAGAAACCAATTTATTTATAAAATAAAGGTTCATGTGTTGACCGTACTCATCCGTTGAGATTAGTCATGTGTTGAACGAAATATTTTAATGATAAAAATTACATCTTTATCATATATAAAATTAGAAACCAATTTCTTTATAAAATAAAGGTTCATGTATTGACCGTACTCATCCGTTGAGATTAGTCATGTGTTGAACGAAATATTTTAATGATAAAATTTACATCTTTATCATATATAAAATTAGAAACCAATTTCTTTATAAAATAAAGGTTCATGTGTTGACCGTACTCATCCGTTGAGATTAGTCATGTGTTGAACGAAATATTTTAACGATAAAATTTACATCTTTATCATATATAAAATTAGAAACCAATTTCTTTATAAAATAAAGGTTCATGTGTTGACCGTACTCATCCGTTGAGATTAGTCATGTGTTGAACGAAATATTTTAATGATAAAATTTACATCTTTGTCATATATAAAATTAGAAACTAACTGGAAAATAGATAAGGTGAGTGGTCTCCTGGATGTTGATCTGATGTTTGTTTCGGCCTTCGGGGTTAATATTTAGGGAATCGTTCTCTTATTAATTTAAGGTTGGAGTCTGATTTGATATCAAACGATAGATACCATAATTTTTATAAAATATATTAAATAACGAAAATAGTCACATGTGGACAACGCTCATTTGTTGGGATTAGTCATGTGTTGACAAAAATATAGATTCATGTATTGAATAGAATAAATATCCATTTGTTAAATAGAATAACGGGATTATTGAAATATATAAAGCCGTGTTGATTAGAGATGCGCTATTTGGACGCAAACGATATTTATATCGACTATATTCGTTTTTATAATGAATTGAAAAGAAAACGAATTTGAAATGAATTGAAAAGAAAACGAATGAATATAGAATGAATTGAAATTTGAATTGAATTGGAAATGGAAGTTGAAATGTTTTTGAACAAATTTAAAACTATTTATAAAATTCGTTTTAAATAGGAATCGATGGAATATATATTATATATATTATATATATAATATAATGGCCTGAATAGAACGCGCCGCACCGCGGCAGTTTGTAAATTTCGACCACTGACTTCGAACGGACATTACGGGAGATCCGACCGTCGGATTCTCCTAAAACCGGAACCGTTGGGTTCGTAGCGAAAAGAGCTTTCTAACGAATATTAGAAATTTGAAATCTAACGGTTGGATTTGGAGATACGTCCAAATCAAATTTGGAAAAGGTCGTTGTAAGTGTAGTTCGATGGCCGTTGATGGAAATCGACTGTACGGGCCTTGATAAAATTATTAAAAATAGTAATAATTTGTGTAAAATCATAAGAAATGATTTGGGAAAAATTGGGATGAAAAACTCCATATTTGAAAAGATAAAAATAGATTTTTATCGAAATGAACTAGTTTTGAATTAAAATTAAACCCGTTTATTTTTAAATGAATAAATTGGATTTGAAATGGGTTTTAAATAGAATTGATTCGTGGGTTTATTGTGAACGGTGTTTTAAATAACACTGGTTCTTTAACCCGAGAAGAAATAGAATGTGATTTGGGTTTATCGTGAACTATGTTTTAAATGACATTAGTTCTTTAACCCAGAAAAAGGAGTTTTAAGGAATCTGCAATTAGATTGAAATGTGTGATAATTTAAATTATCAAATTTGGAAAATGAGCGGGAATGGAGTATTACCATTTTTGCTCCAAAGCAATAGTTAAATCTTTAATTAGATTTGAATGTGAAATGGTAATTAATTTTACCGATAACACCATGGTGTTAGAAATGGAGTACCACTAGTTTTTCTTCATGGGATGAATGGGTTGGGATTGGGAAATGAAATAAATAATTACTTCGGTGTGGTTCGCTAATCTCGACTAGTTTGGAAAACCATAATTTGGTTTGATATGACATCCAAAGGAAGATTAAAGAATAAATTTAAAGAATTTATCTTGGATAAAATTAACGGAAACTTTCCCCTAAGAATGTGAAATTTAGAAACTAGCTGTAGGTTAGTTAAGAAGAATGGTTTCCTGGGTATTGATCTGATGTTGGTTTTGGCCTTCGGGGTTAATATTTGGGGAATTTCTCTCTTACTGATTTACGGTTAGTGACTAATGAATTGGAATGAGGCGTATGTTGTGTTTGTGTAACATTTGTTTTTAATATACGTGGGTTGTTCGGAAAGGCCGGGTTTATACCCATTCTGAATAACCGATTCGACGATAAGTCGAAGATGATGACGGTGGTCGAAGACCGGACGTCTTCACATCGTTTGGATAATTACTGATGATCCTGATTGGGCTGTACACCCAAGAGGATGGAAATAGTTGGTGGTCGTCCAGACGTACTTGGTGATCGATGGATATGCGAGGAAAGTGCCTACGGGTTCGTTTAGACCCAGAACGAACTTGTAAATGGATTGTGTGTCTGACATTGGATTTTATTCTGTGTTGATTGATTTCTGTTAAATATATATCTATTTGGCGGGGGAGAATTTATTCTCTTGCTTAACGCCCTTCTCTGAGACGTACGTGCTTAGAGGTTATATATCGATGGACATCAGCCGCATGGCTTGAATTGCCTGTGTGGCACGCTGATTTGCATGGATCAAGGCTTCTGTTGAAAAGCAAAGTCTTGTGGTTGATGATCAAAGCACGGCCTACATGACAGCTTTGTGTATAACGTGAATTCGCGAGCCTCACACCTCGGTATGAGTTAAAAACGGGATAAGGACTGCGGGGAGAGCACGACGTTTCTTTCTAGCTTTGGTGGTGTCAGTGACTTACCAGCCCTGACATTTATATACTTTTCACCTATGTGGTTGTTGGATGAGGCGCCTCGATTTTAGGTCTGTAAGGACCGGGAAACGTGTGTTCAGGAATAACTAATCCTCAAACGTAAGAGAGGACCGACCCTGAAGATCCAAGGATTGCCCAGAGTGTGTAGTCCTGAGACATTTGCTAGAGTGTTTCGAAAGCGGAGAGGAGCTTGCCCCTTGCCTCGACTCATGACGGAAATCCAATTTCCAATACGAGATATTTCGGCTTTATTTGTAGAGCCTTGTATGGCGACATAGTAGCATGGGATGCTATGCCGTCTATGATTTATATTTATGATTGAAATTGTTTTGACACTATACACTTATTATAGTATCAAATGATTTGTTTTAAGCGTACCAAACATGTTTGGCTATTATAAGGGAAACCCCTATCCTCCAGCTTGCGTTGCATTGTGTGATGGGACCTGGGTCTTATAATAGCTTCTTTTTTCGAAAAAGCATTGCGTTGTCTTTTCTATGCACTGGTATTCTTAGGAGGAAACCCGTTCCGTGTTATACGGCGTGGTCCCTTGAATTACCCTCTTTTAAAGTAAAGTTTTAAATAATTGTTTTAGTTCTCACATCAGTCACATGACTGACCTGGAGTTTATTGTTTTAACCTAAACTCTGGGTGCCCTTATTTTCGACACGGGCAGCTGCTAGTTTTTGTTTTGCAGATTTATATTTACAGGATCCTGATTTACAGCTGGGACGATGCTCGGAAAGCTCTGTATCCGTGTATCACTTTCAGTTGTGTTTTGTATGTTTTTCCGCTACTATGTAATTTATTGTAATCTCTGATATTTATCGAATGTAATTTATTCATTTATACTCTGTATATTCTTATATCTGATGGAATTGTTGTAATAACAATGAAATGTTCTTCCGTCTGTGTTCTTTTATGTGTTGTTCTCAAAGTATCCACTCTTTCCCTTACGGGGAAGTTACGGGTTCTTACAACCCTAGAATGAGTTGAGTATATATATATATATATATATATATATATATATATATATATATATATACGAGTGAGCGTATTTGCAATTTGATATAAAAGTTGTTTTATATTGTGTTGGTTAGTCTGTTGAGTGGTTTAGGAGTTCTGATCGAATAGTGGGACGCCACAAAGTCGATAGGAATTTCTAAACACTTGAACAGAAGATTGAACATGATATTGTTTTAAAGTGGGTGAATGAAATTATTTTACCCAAAATTCTATTTTGATATAGAAAGAATATTTTTTGGAATTATTATAATATATGGATGTGTTGGATGTTAATATTATAATCAAATGAGATTATAAGAAATGAAATGGTTATATATAACCAAATAGAATTTGTATACGAATAAAATATACAAATGGGATGAATTAAAATTGAATTCAAAACAGAATTCTAAATTTAAATCCTTGGAAGTTGGAAAATATCTTTCAAAGTATATTTAAATAATATAGCTTTGTGTTAGAAGGAATTTTGAATAAAAATCATTTTTAATGAATTTCGAAAGTGATAAAGCATTGAACTCACTTCAGTCGCTGGGAAATAATTCTGATAATGACTGCAGCATTATCAGTTTCATTTTCGAGTTCTAAGTGATGAATTGCTACTGTAGAAAAGTTTTTGGTGGAAATTTGTTTGAAGGAAAACAAACTGGTTTGAAAATTCAAATGTTTTGAATTTGAGATGGAAATAATTATATGTATATATTTAAGTGATTTCAAAAGGATTTGAAATGAAAACCCTGGGATTTGGACTTTGAAATTGGAATTTAACTTAAGCTAGTTAAATGGGTTGAAGTGAATCAATTGACTAGAATCAATTTGAATAAATTTAATAGAATACAGATTGGATGTAACTGAATGGGTTATAGATCATTCGAATTAAATGAATGAAAAACCAAATGTTTTGGTAGAACTTAAGTTGAGAAATATGAAGAGTTGAGTTTCAACATAAGTGAATTATTGAAAAGTAATGAGTTCGTACTATTTTTTTTACCTTAGCAATTTCGAGGACGAAATTATTTTAAGGGGGGAAGAATGTAACGACCCGGGATTTTTGAACGATTAATTTTAAATATTTAATATTGTTTTAAATATTGAACTGATAATATAAATTGATTTTTATACTGAATTATCGATATAATTATCGTAATATGAGGATCTTAAATAATTCAATTTGAATTTAAAATGGAGTTAAAATGATTCAAATGGTTAATATAATTTTTATTTGAACGATAATAATAATAATTTATTTTCAAGGAATCTATTTGTTTTTGAATTTAAATTATGTTTTAATAATTTATTTTGGTTATTTATATTTATGTTCAAATTAAATATCAAAATATATTCAGTTAGTTCAGAATAGTGTCACACTGTTGAAACCACAGTGGTTACGCTGAAATAACGGTTCGTGATTTAAATTAATGGACCCTGATTTACTTGATTTGTGGATAGGATCAAAATCAAATCAGAATACGTTTTAAAAGAATAAAAATCTCCTTAAATCAAATCAAATTAATTCCCACATGCCTAGTTTGAATTTCTAGACCCTATTCTGTACTAAAGGGAAAGCGACTTCTTCTTCCCTTCTATAAATCCGTCTGTTTTCCTTCTTACTTAGAAATCAATTCATTTAGAAAGGAAATTGGTCGCTACTCCTCTATTTTCATTCATGAGATAATTTAAAGCCAATTCCTTTGATTTTCATTCCCAATCGAAAACCGATTCTGGCATAAAAAAATAAAAAGGGAACTCAAAATCGAATACGATTCCAAATCGAGGCAAGGCGGGCATGGAATACCCAAGCAAGGAAACAACTTCTCGATGTTCTTTTGGGGGAGGTGAATTTGTGGAGTTGCGTTCATCACCGGTGGTTCAGAAATCGAGTGTTCGAAGTCGCGTTCAAGAAGGGGAGGTCGGAATTCGATTTTTGTGCAGATTGATCATTAGGTGGTGAAATCGACATTGATAACAAATTGGAGGAGTTTGATTAATTAGGACAAACTGAAGTAGGGTGCGTAGTAACGAATTAGGGGAATTCAAGTGTACTGTAGTGGAGTTTGCAAATGGAAAAGGTAGAGAAAATGGTCTAGGCGATGGGAACTGCCATTTGAGGAGTTTGTCAGGATTGCAGGCATGGATATGGTCTGTGAAGATGATGGTGCGTGGTCATGGCTGGGGGGGGGGGGGTATACAGTGAAAATGGAGCTGGCCCTTGTCGGTGTGATTTCCAGTCAACAACGAAGGGGAATGGTGGCAACTAGTGATGGATTAGTGTGATAAGGTAATTAACATTTATAAATTTTCATTTTTGCTAATTTAAATTTATTTAATCATGTTGGTTCCATTGGTTAAATAATAATAATAAATAATAATATTGTTAATATAGAATCAGATGCTCTGTGGTTAGTGGCAATGGTCGTGGAGCTGTTACAGTGGGGTAGAAGGTGATTTTATGGTGATTAAGGTAAAATATTAATTAATAAAATTAGTTATTAATTTAGTATTCAAAATCTTATATAAGTTATATTTACCTTATAAAAACCAGATTTGAACGCCGAAAATCATATTGGGTTTGTAGCCGTAAAATGTTTGAGTTGAAGTTAATTTGGGATTTTTTAGAGTCAACGGGGATTTTTAATATTCATCGGACGTCATTCAATTTAAATTAAACTAGAATGGATATTCGGCAAATAATCAGGTGAGTAAATCTCACTAACCTTTTATTTAGAATTATTTTTATTCGTTAAAAATAATTGTTTGCTGCTTGTTTGAATGCTTTCTGGTTGTTTTAAATATATTAGTTATTCAGGGTGACTATTATATATATATTGGGTTGATTGATTGGATTGATTCCCGCAGCCTCATTAGCGGATGTCGCGGTACCATTAGCGGATGATTACCCTATACGCCCCACGCTATGATAATGGATGACCTTTTATACCGCGATTTCTTGCCTCAAAGCAGGATGAGTATAATTTTTGTTTACTAACGTCCATGATGCGGGAAAAACAGGTTGGAGTGATCCAACTAGATTCCTCAAAAATATTTTTATTTGTTTGTTTTCACATATATTATCATATATGATGTGTTGGCTGATAATTGAGTGGTTTGATTGTTTAAATATCACTTGGGCCAAAATGTTGATATATAAAAATATCGTGAAAAGGATATTTGAGATTTAAAAGGGGAAATCTATTTTTTTTCAAAAATAGAATTTGAATTTTGAATGGGCTATAAAAATATTAACTTGTTTTGAATATAAAACAAGTATGGAAATTTATAAACGTTGCTTATAAATCGATAATGCGGGATTTGAAATGAATTTATAAACATGGTTTATAAATTAATAATGCAGAGAAGTGAAAAGAATTTATAAACGGTGTTTCTAAATAAAGTGGAAAAATTACCTTTGATAATTTGAATATTTAAATTCAAATGTGAATTTAAAAATAGAAAGGGGAAAATCGTTTTAAAGAAATAAGCGATGGAAATTATTCTGATGTTCAGAATATAAATTGAACGAAAATAAATCATTAAGGATTTATGCTTTGAATTTGATTAATTCGAATTTTATTTAAATAGAAGTCAAATTGAATAAACAGAATTTGACTAGAATTTGAATATAGAATTTGAAATAGAATTTAAATTCAAAGGAATTGAAATTGAATTTGAATTTAAAGGAATTCAAATAGAATTTGAATTCAAAGGAATTCAAAAGGATTTGAATAAAGAAAGTTCAAATGAAATTTAAAATACAGAATTTGAAAATAGAAGTGAAATGGAGTTTAAATATAGAATTCAAATAGAGTTGAATTGGAATACAGAATTCAAGTAGGAATCTAAAAATAGAATTTTCAATTAGAAATTGAACATAGAAATTTATGACGACCCCAAATCCCGTACTGACGGAGACAAGGGTTATCTTTGGAATATAACACAGAAACAGATAATAGCAGAACAGAATTAAATAAATACACCGTATAATGAAAAATAGAATATACTGGATAAAAGTAATCATCAGAGTTACACAGTATACAGGATCATACTTAGTAAAAATACAGTTCAGCTATACATAAATGTCTACAGCAGAAAACAAACATAATATGTACAATAGGAGCTGAACAACATAAAAAGAGATAAATGATAGAATCCATCTTCAGCTCCAGCTATCCAGAAAGAACCAGCTAAACCTGAATACAAGGCTGCCCGTGTAGAAAAAGGGGCACCCGAGTTTGAAAGTGAAAAAAACTACGAGTCAGTCATGGGACTGGTATGAGAAATCTACTCAACACATATATAATTTGGCTAATCCCAGGACCACGCCACTTTCGTGGAACGGGTTTACTCCATTGGATTGCCAGTGCATTAAAACAAATCTTTCTTTTAAACATCGCAATGCTTTTTATAAAAATGAAGCCATTATAAGACTCAGTTCCCATCACACAATGCAACGCAAACCGGAGGATAGAGTTTTTACCTTATAACGGCCAAAATATGCTTGATACGAATAAAACAAAGGCATTTGATATTATTGATAGTGTTTATATGGTTTGAAAACAATTTCAAATTATAACTATCAATCATAGATGACATGAGCGTCCCATGCCACTATGTCGCCAAATATATATATACAATCGAAACCGCACAGTCAAGTATTTGGAAATTGGATTTCCGTCATGAACCAAGGCAAAAGATAGTCCTTACCGAATTCGAGACTACCTAGCCCGAGTCTCAGGATCAGAGCTCGAGTGACCCTTGGATCGTCAGGGCCGGTCCACCGATGTGGATTATTATGCCTGAACAATACGTTTCCCCGCCCTTTGGGGCATAAACGAGCCAACGAATGACTCCATCGGACCCGGATCGTCCGATCAAACCGAGGCGCCTCGCAACAACAACAGCCACACAGGTGAAAAGTATATATAAATGTCAGGGCTGGTAGGTCACTGACACCACCCTAGCTAGGAAGAAACGCATGCCCTCCCTGAGGTCCTTCTCCCGTTTCTGGTTCATACCGAGGTGTGAGGCTCGCGAATTCACATTATACACAAATCTATGCCACACAGGCGGTGCTTTGATCATCAACACAAGACTTTTCTTTTCAACAGAAGCCCTTATCACTGCATCTTAACATGCCACACAGGCAATTCATGCCATGCGACTGATGTCCATCGATATACAACCTCTAGGCTCGTGCGTCTCAGAGAAGGGCGTTAAGCAAAAGAGTAAATTCTCCGCCGCCAAACAGATTTATATTTAATAGAGATCAATCAACACAGAATAAAATCCAATGTCAGACACACAGTCCATTTACAAGTTCGTTCTGGGTCTGAATGAAACCGGAGGCACTAAATACCTTGCAAACCCATCGATCACCACGAACGTCTAGACGATCACCACTCATCCTCCATATTTCGGGTTGCCTCCCAATCAGGACCTCGGTTACCATCCAAACGAGGTGAAGATCTCCGATCTTTGACCACCGTCTTCATCTTCGATTTCTTATCGTCGGTCAACTATTTGAAATGAGAATTAACTCGGCCTTTTCAAATAATTCACGTATATTTAGAATTTCAAATCAATTTATCTCAATGGTTAAATTATTCGACAACACCAATTTTGTTCTTTATTGTAATTTTCCAACCAAACACATTCAACCATCAAATACCACATAAATCGAGCAAATTCAGTTTATTTCCATTCCATATTGTTTATGGTATTTTATAACGATTTATCGCTATTTTTATTTATTTTAAAATAGCCAATTTATTCAAAACGACGCTTCGGGCCATAACGCGGTCGTGGCGCTGTTTTTCTCCAGATTTGATTTACACATATCTGAAAATCTAACTGTTGGATCTTTACAAAATTTACATCATTAGAAAGGTCTTTTCAAAACGAATCCAACGGTTCCAGTTTTGGGAAAATCCGACGGTCGGATCTCCCGGTACAATCGTTTGAAGTTTCGATTTCAAAATACGAACTGCAGCGTCGTTATTCGATTAAATATAACTATATATATATATAAATATAATCGCTTTTGGCGCTGTTTTTCTTCAGATTTGAATTAAACATTCCAGACAATCCAACCGTTGGATTTTTACAAAGTTGGTGTCGTTGGAAAGATTTTTCCAAGGCGAACCCAATGGTTGCGATTTCAGGAAAATCCGATGGTTGGATCTCCTGGTATAGTCGTTTGAAATCACGGTTTCAAATCATGAACTGCACAGCCACGTTTCGTTTTAATTTCATTTATATTTATATATTTATATAAGTATAGTTCATTCAACAATTTCAATATCGTTTTTACTTCAAATATTTCACTAACGCCTTCAAATTTTGGAAAATTTCGCCATAACCTCCTTTGTACGGGAGGGGCTGGGAAAATTCCCAAATAGCCACATGGGAAAAGAAAAAGAAAAAGCCAAGTGGCTAGCCAATAGGCTCATAAAATCATCACCCAAACAAAACAGTAAATGTGTACCTATTTGTCAGGCACAAAATTTTATTCCACTTCTCTAGCCCCTTTTGCTATAACCTGTTCAATAAATATGCATGTACATATATATAGTTCTTATCATTTATCATTTTCCATTCAACTTCATATTTGATTCCATTTGGTTTAAAAACACCTTTCATTCTAACGTTGCATGCACAGGTAAAAAAACCACATCATTAGCTAATTAATGAATATTTCGACTCATGCATATTTATTTGAACGAGTTTCTATTTTTAACACTTCACATTTCAACAATTCATGTATATAATAAAAATGGGATTTTTTATTGTAAAACAATTCATTTCAAAACCCTATTATTTTATATAGTTTATATAGGTGATAAAAATAGGATTTTTCTTATAAAACAATTTCTTTTGAAACGAGATTATTTACATATTCCATATAGTTGATAAAAGGTGATTTTTATTATGAAACAATTTATTTCAAAATATGAATACCATTCAACACATGAATTTCTAATCAACGAATGAATATCGATTCAACACATGAAGGTTTTCTATAGTTTCTATATATAGATAAAAATGTGATTTTTATATTTAAAACACGAATACCATTCAACACATGAATTTCTAATCAACGAATGAATATCGATTCAACACATGAAGGTTTTCTATTTCAATGAATAAATATAGTTTCAGCAAATGAAAATAATTCATACACATGAATATTATTCAAAATTTCGGCAGCATAACGGCAGGGTAGTTAAAACCGGGACCGTCCCTAGTACGGCTCCTCGCTCTACCTTAAAAACTTGCGGTTTTTGACAATGGGGATCATGCATCTAGTTCGCACGCAGGCGGCATGTATATATTTATTTCATTTCCACAAACTAATCCTATGTGGTTTCAACCAAATATTTCTCAACCACAAATGGGTATTTTTCAACCACAATCAATCGATATCAACCACAAACAATCCCAAACGACCATTCGCTATCAATCAATTTTCACACCAATCACAATCAATAAATATCGTCCATGGTTTGTGGACGAGGGGCGTGTATATATATATATATATATATATGTATATATATATATATAGCAATTCACTTTTATTTCAACACATATATAATTTTTACAACGCATATACAACTTATACATCGAACGTACGACTTATGCAACGCTTATACACGAGGTGTACAACGCTTATATAACTCATACATCGACTATATAATTTATACATCGTCATTTTCCATATTGTTTTTAAATCAGAAATCTCACATTGGGTTCCACTCCACCAAAAATAGCAGAAGGCTCAGAAAAATATGCGGTCTCTTCTAAAATGTAGAAGGCGTCCACACGGTCATGATGTTTCTTGTTTCACTTTGCAACGCTTTATAGTGTGAAAATCAGTTTAAAATAGATAAACCCGTACCTCAGCCCACGGGTTCGAAACTAGGGTTGGATTTATCTTCGGATTCGTAGCATGAGGTGATGATCGGGCTGCACTACGATGAAGAGCTAGGCGCGGCGCTCCTATCGGCGGAGGTGGCGTCTGGTGCGATGGCGGATCAGCGGCGGCGCTGGCCTCGAAGCAGCTCGATTTTCGAGCAGGATATCTCGAGATCCACGCAACGATATCAGCCGATTCTGGTCTTGATTCGAAGGTCGAAGGACGATCTTCAAAATCACCAAAAGGATCGATGGGTTTAGAGGAACGATCTGAGAGGAATCGAGGGAAGAATGGAAGGAGGCTTTCCGCCATCAAAATAAGGGTTTACGGGTTTTTTGTTTTTTTTTTATATTTTTAAATTAATGAAATAAAAAAATTCTATCGGCCGATGTTATATTAAGTTCAAAAATTGGGGTTTCCCTAGACGAACTCGAAATCAAACCCAACGACTGCTGTCCCCAGCGTTTTACCCCCATTCCGAACACAATGGGATATGTTTCGTAGGCCCATTGGACTGTTTCAGTCAGTTTTCCTTCAAATCAAAATATAAACATTCAATATTCGATTTGAACGTACATTTCAATTTGCCAGGGCCAAAAACTGATTCGAAAAATTCCAGAAAAATAAATCTAGCTATTTTTTGACGATACGGTCCCAACAAAACTAGTTTCGTCGAATTCTGAGACCGTTTGCAAAAAGGCCCATTTTTGGTCGATCCAATTTAACTATACTTGACCAAAACACATTTTCCTTTGCCACGCTCACATACTAGCTTCAAAAATTATGAAATTTGAAACCTAGCGATAACTTCACATCTCGGATCCACCAAAAGTGGTTTCGTTGAATTCCGATGTCGTATGCAAAATGGCCAATTTCACGGGCTATATAAATTCCATGGCGACCTTTCTGAAAATTCATTTGGCCATAACTTTTGTTTTCCGCTATGAAAATTCGATTTTTCAGATTCGTTAGAAAGGTATTCAATAACAGATTTAAATATTTTTGGTTTCGCTAAAATCCGTTTTGTTTTGCACCCGGTACAGTCCGACAAAGTTTGAATTCAATTTTTGAAACTGCAGCGCCATTTCAGGCCTTGTTTATAATTATAATTAATTATATTCGCTTTCAATTGTCGATTCAAACTCACTTTCCATTGCCATTATTTAAAATATTTATTTTAAATATTTAAAATCCATTATTTTAGCCAATTTAAAAAATTTTAATTGGTTCAGATTTTCTGGGTCGTTAGAATCTCCCCCACTTAAAACTTTTCGTCCCCGAAAAGGAACAAAGTCGAAAGTGGTCTGATAAATCTACAATCACACAACACAACAACCAATTTGTTTTTAACCTTCCAAAAATATACTAATCAAATCCTATATTCCCCTAAAAATCATTCAGAGTATAGAATAAATAGTGCACATCCCTGGGAAGAAAATAGCAACAGAATAGAGAATTAAATGGTAATGCAAGGTATGGTAAATGTACCTTGCACCGGAGTCAATCAAAGATATCTATTCGGCATCTGGGATAGTCTTTCTGAATGCTCTCCTCAGTTTCCCAAGTACAATCTGGCGGATCTCCACTCCATTGCACTTTGACTAAGTGAACCTTCTTGTTCCTTAGCTCTTTGGTTTCTTTGCCTATTATCTTTAGCGGCCCTCTTCTCACGACTAATTATGGGGTAATTTCAATGTCCTGTTGAGCTGCTTCTTCCACGATCAAGTCTGAATCATGAACGTGTTTCCGAAGTTGAGATATATGAAATACATCATGAACTCCAGGCAACCAATCCGGCAATTTAACCCTATAAGCGAGAGTTCCAATCCGTTCCACACTAGGAAACGGACCTATGAATTTGGGCGCCAACTTTCCAGTTTTACCGAACCGGATAACTCCTCTCATCGGCGATACTTTCAAATATACATAGTCGCCAACAGCAAAGGATATATCTCTCCTTCTTTTATCGGCATAGCTCTTTTGTCGGCTTTGAGCGGCGAGTAATCGCTTCTTAATAAATCGACTTTGTCGGCAGCTTCTCGGATCATATCAGGACCCAACACAAGTCTATTACCTGGTTCGACCCAACAAGCAGGAGATCAGCACGGTCTACCATACAATGCTTCGAACGGCGACATTGTCAGACTCGCCTGGTGGTTGTTGTTATACGAGAATTCAGCCAAATGAAGATGGTCTTCCCATGATCCACCGAAATCTATAACACAAGCCCGCAATAGATCTTCTAAAATACAATTCACCCTCTCGGTCTGACCGTCTGTCTGAGGATGATAAGCGGTGCTTAAGTTCAACTTCGTTCCCAGTTCGACTTGAAATGCTTCCCAGAATTTGCTAGTGAATATTGTATCTCTATCACTGACTATACTGAGAGGCACTCCATGTAGTCTAACAATTTCCTTAAAGTATATCTGCGCCAGACTCTGAGCGGTTCTGTTTGATCTGACAGGTATGAAATGAGCGGTCTTCGTGAAGCGATCTACGATCACCCAAATACTGTCATTTCCTTTTCTGATTCTGGGCAGACCATCAATGAAATCCATAGAAATATGTTCCCAGTTCCAACCAGGAACTTCTAATGGTTGTAATAATCCAGCCAATTTCTGCTGGTCGCTTTTGACTAGCTGGCAAGTAGGGCATCGACTAACATATATCGAGATGTCTCTTTTTAACGACTTCCACCAGAATGTGCGTTTGATATCGTTATACATTTTATTCACACCTGGATGGATACTGAGCTTAGATTTGTGGCATTCATCAAGCACATCTCTTCTGAGTTCAGGAATTTCTGGTACACAAATTCGCCCTTCTAACCTCAGATTCCCTTCGCTGTCTAGCTGAAAATCCGAAGCATTGCCTTAACGAATTCGCTGACTCATTCCTTTGATAAATTGGTCATCTTCTTGGAGAGCCGATATCTTATCAATCAACGAAGTCGCAATGATGAAACTGGCGATCATTTCATTCTTTCGGCTTAACGCATCGGCCACGACATTGGCTTTCCCTGGAGTGTATAGAATTTCAAAATCATATGCTGCAAGAAACTCCAGCCAACATTGCTGCCTTAGATTCAGGTCTTTCTGAGTGAACAGATACTTTAATGACTGGTGATCTGTAAACAGTTCAAATCTCTCACCCAGAAGATAGTGCTTCTAGATTTTCAAGGCAAATACTATAGCCAATAACTCAAGATCTTGAGTTACGTAGTTCTTCTCGTGCGGCTTCAGTTGACGGCTAGCATAAGCAATCACTTGGCCTCTTTGCATTAACACTGCGCCAAGGCCTTCTCTAGAAGCATTAGTCCAGACTTTTAAATCCTAGTTGCCATCGATGATGGTTAACACTGGAGCAGTTGTTAATCTCAACTTTAGCTCTTCAAAAGCCTCCTCACTTTCTGGAGTCCATTTGAACTTAGAGTTCTTCTTCGTAAGTTTTGTTAAATGACCAGATATCTTCGAAAAGTTTTTAACGAACTTCCAGTAATAGCTAGCCAATCCGAGAAAACTGCGGACTTCAGTGGGGGTACTGGGCTGTTTCCAATTCTGAATAGCTGTGATTTTGCTTGGATCCACAGCAATTCCTTCTTTCGATACAACGCGGCCCAGAAATTTCACTTCATCTTGCCAGAATATACATTTGGAAAACTTTGCTTTCAATACATTCCTTCTTAGAATTTCTAGAACCTATTCCAAATGCTTTTCGTGTTCGGCCTTTGATTTAGAGAAAATTAGAATATCTTCAATGAAAACTAGAACAAATTTATTCAAAACCTCTCTGAACACACTATTCATTAGATCGACGAAGTAAGCTGGAGCGTTACATAAGCCGAACGACATTACTAACCACTCGTAGAATAAGTCAGGACCTCTGAATGCTGTCATTGGAACACACTCTTCGGCAATTCGAAGTTGATGGAAACCTGTAGCTAGGTCCATTCGTGAAAATACTTGTGCTCCACTTAATCGATCCAACAAATCATCAATCCGCGGCAATGGATATTTGTTCTTTATTGTCTGTTTGTTCAGATCACGATAATCCACACATAGACGTAGAGTACCGTCAGATTTTGGGACAAACACCACTGCTACACCCCAATCAGAGAAACTAGGTCTGATCAGACCCTTCCATACTAGCTGTCGCGTTTGATTGTCTAATTCCTCTTTTTCTTTCAAGGACATTCTTCGAATAGCGTGAACTACCGGCCTTGCATTCGGAATCAAAGCAATCTTGAAATCTATTTCTCTCTGCGGAGGTAAGCAAACAACTTCCTCAAACACATCTGTATAATTCTTGATGACAGGAATATCTTTGATGTGGTCGGGAATATTCTCTGCAACTTCAGGGACATTTTCTATTTGGGTTGGAGAAACATTCAAAGCTGCCCAGAAGTCTTTTCTATTAGCATTCTGACCTTCACAGGGAATGGTTATATAATCACCTGATTTAATCTTCGCCTTTACGACTCTGTCGGCGCATTTAACTTCAGCTTCATATTTGGTCAACCAGTCTAACCCCAAGATAAGATCAAACTCTTTAAAATTCATGACGACCGCGATGGTAGGAAACCGATAACGAGAGAAAGAAACCGGCACTCCACAAACCCAACTGAGATCAATGGAACCCCCAACCGGATTCTGGACAGTCATTGGTTCCTTGAGCTTCCTCAAATTCAAAACTAGCTTCTTAGCGGCATCCTTCGAAATGAAGCTTCGTGACGCGCCTGTGTCAAACAGCACTTTAACTGGAAAATCTTTGATAGTAAGCGTGCCTTCTAAAACATTCGGCCTTTCCTGAGCAGACGAAGATGCAGGTACTTCTACCACTTCATTTAGATGTACTGCTTCAGGCTTCCTGAATAGCGGGCAGGCCTTTGAAAGGTGACCGGTCTGATGGCATTGACTGCACTTTCTATTCTCTTGGAACTTCTTACCGAATTTAGTTTCATCTTTCCTTAGCTTCCTCGAGGGTTTACAATTCCTGGTCAAATGCCCCTGTTTATGGCAGTTACTGCATACAGTTGTCGTTACTGGATCTTTTTCAGATCTGGCCCTTTTTCGATTAACTTTGGGCTCCTTACCGACTTCAGACATTGTACTGGCCTCATGACGATCAGTTTTAGACTCAATTTTATCACTAGAGCTGACTTCTTCTTCGTACTGTAGCATACCTTTCTTGTCGAGATCTTCATACTGATAAGCCATATAAATCATTTCAGAAAAAGGAAGCTTCACATTCCTCATCACACTATTCTGATATTTCCTTTGTCGGCCATGAACAAACCTCAGATTTTTCCTCTTTTGATCTTGAATCAGATGAGGAGCAAAGTGAGAAAGTTCGTTGAATTTCTTATGATATTCTGGGATGGTCATATCACCTTGTATCAAATAAGAAAATTCATCACATAATCGCTCGGTTGCTTCGGGAGGAGTAAATCTTTCTAAGAAAATCACTTTGAATCTGTCCCAGCTGATATCACCTTCTGGATTATCTTTAATAATTGAATCCCACCAAAACAAAGCTTCTTCTTTGATTGCCCAAGACGCCAGTAATCTTTTCTGATCGTCTCTCAGCTTTAGACCCCCAAAGATTTTCTCTGCAGAACGAATCCAAGCTTGTGTTTCCATAATGGACTCCTTGCCTAAGAATGGCGATCCACCCAGATTTCGAAATATCTTGAATAGAACTTCTATATCGGATTCTGGCGGCGGGAGCACAACTGGCTCATTAGCTGGTCGAGCCATACGATTATTTCTTCTGTTCCTGTCACTCATTTTCTAGTACGTCTGCAATTAGCAGAAAAAGTGTCAGGTCAACCGAAAAGATATTTGAAAATATAGAGACGAATACTTGAATGTAAATGTTTCTATCGAGGTGTAATTTCATTCTGCTTTACTCATACTAGGATATTGCTGATCCTATCTGTATAGAGTTACCCATCCTAGAACACTACTGGTTCTATTTCTGACGAGTTTGTTCTAATGTTATATTCCAGAACTAAGCTTAACCAAAGCTCTGATACCACGTTATGATGACCCCAAATCCCGTACTGACGGAGACAAGGGTTATCTTTGGAATATAACACAGAAACAGATAATAGCAGAACAGAATTAAATAAATACACCGTATAATGAACAATAGAATACACTGGATAAAAGTAATCATCAGAGTTACATAGTATACAGGATCATACTTAGTAAAAATATAGTTCAGCTATACATAAATGTCTACAGCGGAAAACAAACATAATATGTACAATAGGAGCTGAACATCATAAAAAGAGATAAATGATAGAATCCATCTTCAGCTCCAGCTATCCAGAAAGAACCAGCTAAACCTGAATACAAGGCTTCCCGTGTAGAAAATGGGGCACCCGAGTTTGAAAGTGAAACAAACTACGAGTCAGTCATGGGACTGGTATGAGAAATTTACTCAACACATATATAATTTGGCTAATCCCAGGACCACGCCACTTTCATGGAACGGGTTTACTCCATTGGATTGGCAGTGCTTTAAAATAAATCTTTCTTTTAAACAACGCAATGCTTTTTATAAAAATGAAGCCATTATAAGACTCAGTTCCCATCACACAATGCAACGCAAACCGGAGGATAGAGTTTTTACCTTATAACGGCCAAAATATGCTTGATACGAATAAAAAAAAGGCATTTGATATTATTGCTAGTGTTTATATGGTTTGAAAACAATTTCAAATCATAACTATCAATCATAGACGACATGAGCGTCCCATGCCACTATGTCGCCAAATATATATATACAATCGAAACCGCATAGTCATGTATTTGGAAATTGGATTTCAGTCATGAACCAAGGCAGAAGATAGTCCTTACCGAATTCGAGACTGCCTAGCCCGTGTCTCAGGATCAGAGCTCGAGTGACCCTTGGATCGTCAGGGCCGGTCCACCGATGTGGATTATTATGCCTGAACAATACGTTTTCCCGCCCTTTGGGGCGTAAACGAGCCAACGAATGACTCCATCGGACCCGGATCGTCCGATCAAACCGAGGCGCCTCGCAACAGCAACAACCACACAGGTGAAAAGTATATATAAATGTCAGGGCTGGTAGGTCACTGACACCACCCTAGCTAGGGAGAAACGCATGCCCTCCCTGAGGTCCTTCTCCCGTTTCTGGTTCATACCTGGGTGTGAGGCTCGCGAATTCACATTATACACAAAGCTATGCCACACAGGCGGTGCTTTGATCATCACCACAAGACTTTGCTTTTCAACAGAAGCCCTGATCACTGCATCTTAACATGCCACACAGGCAATTCATGCCATGCGACTGATGTCCATCGATATACAACCTCTGGGCTCGTGCGTCTCAGAGAAGGGCGTTAAGCAAAAGAATAAATTCTCCGCTGCCAAACAGATGTATATTTAATAGAGATCAATCAACAGAGAATAAAATCCAATGTCAGACACACAGTCCATTTACAAGTCCGTTCTGGGTCTGAACGAAACCGGAGGCACTAAATACCTCGCAAACCCATCGATCACCCCGAACGTCTAGACGATCACCACTCATCCTCCATATTTCGGGATGCCTCCCAATTAGGACCTCGGTTACCATCCAAACGAGGTGAAGATCTTCGGTCTTTGACCACCGTCTTCATCTTCGATTTCTTATCGTCGGTCAATTATTTGAAATGAGAATTAACTCGGCCTTTTCAAATAATTCACGTATATTTAGAATTTCAAATCAATTTATCTCAATGGTTAAATTATTCGACAACACCAATTTTGTTCTTTAATGTAATTTTCACACCAAATACATTCAACCATCAAATACAACATAAATTGAGCAAATTCAGTTTATTTCCATTCCATATTGTTTATGGTATTTTATAACGATTTATCGCTATTTTTATTTATTTTAAAATAGCCAATTTATTTAAAACGACGCTTCGGGCCATAACGTGGCCGTGGCGCTGTTTTTCTCCAAATTTGATTTACACATATCTGAAAATCTAACCGTTGGATCTTTACAAAATTTACATCATTAGAAAGGTCTTTTCAAAACGAATCCAACTGTTCCAGTTTTGGGAAAATCCGACTGTCGGATTTCCCGGTACAATTGTTTGAAGTTTCGATTTCAAAATACGAACTGCAGCGTCGTTATTTGATTAAATATAACTATATTTATATATATATATAAAAATATAATCGCTTCTAGCGTTGTTTTTCTTCAGATTTGAATTAAACATTCCAGACAATCCAACCATTGTATTTTTACAAAGTTGGTGCCGTTGGAAAGATTTTTCCAAGGCGAACCCAACGGTTAAGATTTCAGGAAAATCCGATGGTCGGATCTCCTGGTATAGTCGTTTGAAATCACGGTTTCAAATCACGAATTGCACGGCCACGTTTCGTTTTAATTTCATTTATATTTATATATTTATATAAGTATAGTTCATTCAACAATTTCAATATCGTTTTTACTTCAAATATTTCACTAAAGCCTTTAAATTTTGGAAAATTTCGCCATAACCTCCTTTGTACGGGAGGGGCTGGGAAAATTCCCAAATAGCCACACGGGCGTCTCGTATCAAAAAGAAAAAGCCAAGCGGCTAGCCAACAGGCTCATAAAATCATCACCCAAACGAAACAGTAAATGTGTACCTATTTGTCGGGCACAAAATTTTATTCCTTTTCTCTAGCCCCTTTTGCTATAACCTGATCAATAAATATGCATGTACATATATACAGTTCTTATCATTTATCATTTTCCATTCAACTTCATATTTGATTCCATTTGGTTTAAAAACACCATTCATTCTAACGTTGCATGCACAGGTAAAAAACCACATCATTAGCTAATTAATGAATATTTCGACTCATGCATATTTATTTGAACGAGTTGCTATTTTTAACACTTCACATTTCAACGATTCATGTATATAATAAAAATGGGATTTTTTATTGTAAAACAATTCATTTCAAAACCCTATTATTTTATATAGTTTATATAGGTGATAAAAATAGGATTTTTCTTATAAAACAATTTCTTTTGAAACGAGATTATTTTACATAGTCCATATAGTTGGTAAAAAGGTGTTTTTTATTATGAAACAATTTATTTCAAAATATGAATACCATTCAACACATGAATTTCTAATCAACGAATGAATATCGATTCAACACATGAAGGTTTTCTATAGTTTCTATATATAGATAAAAATGTGATTTTTATATTTAAAACACGAATACCATTCAACACATGAATTTCTAATCAACGAATGAATATCGATTCAACACATGAAGGTTTTCTATTTCAATGAATAAATATAGTTTCAACAAATGAAAATAATTTAAACACATGAATATTATTCAAAATTTCAGCATCATAATGGCAGGGTAGTTAAAACCGGGACCGTCCCTAGTACGGCTCCTCACTCTACCTTAAAACCTCGCGGTTTTTGACAATGGGGATCATGCATCTAGTTCGCACGCAGGCGGCATGTATATATTTATTTCATTTCCACAAACTAATCCTATGTGGTTTCAACCAAATATTTCTCAACCACAAATGGGTATTTTTCAACCACAATCAATCAATATCAACCACAAACAATCCCAAACAACCATTCGCTATCAATCAATTTTCACACCAATCACAATCAATAAATATCGTCCATGGTTTGTGGACGAGGGGCGTATATGTATGTCTATATATATATATATATATATATATATATATATATATATATATATATAGCAATTCACTTTTATTTCAACACATATATAATTTTTACAACGCATATACAACGTATACATCGAATGTACGACTTATGCAACGCTTATACACGAGGTGTACAACGCTTATATAACTCATACATCGACTATATAATTTATACATCGCCGTTTTCCATATTGTTTTTAAATCAGAAATCTCACATTGGGTTCCACTCTACCAAAAATAGCAGAAGGCTAAGAAAAATATGCGGTCTCTTCTAAAATGTAGAAGGCGTCCACACGGTCACGATGTTTCTTGTTTCACTGAATTTCGACCACATAGCAAAAAGATATGATTTTTACAAATTTTGCAACGCTGTATAGTGTGAAAATCAGTTTAAAATAGATAAACCCGTACCTCAGCCCACGGGTTCGTAACTAGGGTTGGATTTATCTTCGGATTCGTAGCACGAGGTGATGATCGGGCTGCACTGCGATGAAGAGCTAGGCGCGACGCTCCTATCGGCGGCGGTGGCATCTGGTGCGATCGCGGATCGGCGGCGGTGCTGGACTCGAAGCAGCTCGACTTTCGAGAAGGATATCTCGAGATCCACGCAACGATATCGGCCGATTCTGGTCTTGATTCGAAGATCGAAGGACGATCTTTAAAATCACCAAAAGGATCGATGGGTTTAGAGGAACGATCTGAGAGGAATCAAGGGAAGAACGGAAGGAGGCTTTCCGCTGTCAAAATAAGGGTTTACGGGTTTTTTGGTTTTTTTTATATTTTTAAATTAAAGAAATAAAAAAATTCTATTGGCCGATGTTATATTAAATTCAAAAATTGGGGTTTCCCTAGACGAACTCGAAATCAAACCCAACGACTGCCATCTCCAGCGTTTTACCCCCATTCCGAACACAATGGGATATGTTTCATAGGCCCATTCGACTGTTTCAGTCAGTTTTCCTTCAAATCAAAATATATAACATTTAATATTCGATTTGAACGTACATTTCAATTTGCTAGGGCCACAAATGATTCGAAAAATTCCAGAAAAATAAATCTAGCTATGTTTTGACGATACGGTCCCAACAAACCTAGTTTCGTCGAATTCTGAGACCGTTTGCAAAAAGGCCCATTTTTGGTTGATCCAATTTAACTGTACTTGACCAAAACACATTTTCCTTTGCCACGCTCACATACTAGCTTCAAAAATTATGAAATTTGAAACCTAGCGATAAATTCACATCCCGGATCCACCAAAAGTGGTTTCGTTGAATTCTGAGGTTGTATGCAAAATGGCCAATTTCACGGGCTATATAAATTCCATAGCGACCTTTCTGAAAATTCATTCGGCCATAACTTTTGCTTTCCGCTATGAAAATTCGATTTTTCAGATTCGTTAGAAAGGTATTCACTAACAGATTTAAATATTTTTGGTTTCGCTAAAATCCGTTTTGTTTTGCACCCGGTACAGTCCGACAAAGTTTGAATTCAATTTTTGAAACTACAGCGCCATTTCAGGCCTTGTTTATAATTATAATTAATTATATTCGCTTTCAATTGTCGATTCAAACTCACTTTCCATTGCCATTATTTAAAATATTTATTTTAAATATTTAAAATCCATTATTTTAGCCAATTTAAATAATTTAAATTGGTTCAGATTTTCTGGGTCGTTACAAAATTTAAACGAAATGTGAGTATAGAATTTGAATAAGAGGAATTCAAATAAAATATGAATAAGAGATTTGAAATAGAATTTGAATATAGAAATTCAAATGTAATTTGAATATAGAATTCAAATAGAATTCAAAAGGGAAATTGAATATAGAAAATCGAAGTATAAATAAATATATTTCCAAGTAAGGAGAAATTGGCAATTATAGATAATCGAAATAATATGTTGAATCGAAATTTTTGATTTGATATATATAAAAAATATATTAGAATGGAGTTGAATTTATTATAAACGAAGTTCAAACGTTTTTATATATATATAAATATAATTAAAACGAACTCGCCGCAGCACTGCAGTTCGTAAATTGTCGTTTCGAACTTCAATTGAGTGCACAGAACTCAATTGAAGTCGAAATTCTTTGAAACAAGACACGTCAGGACCGATTAGATAATAGTTTTCTAATGGAGGAGAAAAATCTAGATTTCGTCGAATAGATTTTGAGTTATATCAAAATCAAATTTTCAGAAAAACAGCGCCATAACCATTTAAAAACCATAACGGTTTATTTAATTTTATAAAAGGATTTTAAGCGAATAAAATCCGAATTTTTATATAGAAAATTTCAGGTTTGAGTTGTAAATTATATGTGAACCCAGGTGGAGTAATGAATTGATTTTTGTAACAGAAATTAGATTTTTGATTATTGAATAGAATCTACTAATTCGAATAGTAATTAGTTAATGAGATTTTGAATTGATATTGCGCTTTGAATATGTGAATTCGATTTGAAAATTTATATTCGAAATCGAAAATGAAACTAGAATTGAAATTCAATTTGGTTATGAGGCAGTTAAATATTTTGTTTGAACATGTTATGTTCAAACAAAGAAGTGAAATAGGCAAAATAGCTAATTAAAGAATAAATGAGTGAAACTGAATTCAAACGATTGGATTGTGTTGAATTGAATCGAAAACAGGTGAACATGTGTTAGACAGGTATGGAATGAAGTATACGAAGATTTTAATTTATGTTCCCGACAAAAAGGTACATGTTTAAATTCATATATGAGATTTTATGCGCCGTATCGGCAAGCCGCTTGGCTTATTCTTTTTCTTTTGGATTGGTGAGGGCCATGGGAGGCTATTTGAAATATCCCGATGCTCCCGGTACAAGGGAGGTTATGGCGAATTTTTCCGGGAATTTAAGGAGTTAGAATATTTTTAAGATAATTTCATAGTAGAAATCAATGTATCGATATATATAAAATTCGATAAGGAAACAAAATAAAAAAATAGAATATTGTAAACAAAAAGGGAAATCTATAAATTAGAAATAGAAAGCGAACCCTATACATGTTTTAAAAATGAATAATTTGGTTTTATAGTGTGTTTATTCGAGGTAAGTGGTTTTGCCGTTTTGAAGTTGAGGTTGTTTTCAGTCAAGGTCTAAGAGGTAGTTATACCCTAACTTGATTGATTTCATTTTTAATTGATAAATATAAGGATCCAGCCTCGAAGAGAAGTGTTTGAAAAAGAGTCAGTTGAATAAAATATTTTGGGTTGTTGTAACGATGTTTTATACAGCATTCGTTTTTACCCAAGTGATGGAATTTTCGAAATATAAAAGTAAATATTTCCTGAGTATAATTGAAGTAGTCGGGAAAGAGATAAGTGATTGAAATTGTTTTCAATTTCAAATAGAGATATTTTCTAAATATAGAAAATAAAAGAAGTTGATATTTGGAAACGTTTTCCAAATGGCGTAAGAGGCCAAGAGGATTACTAAAAATATTCTGCTAACAAATATTGATAAGAAAATGCAGAAGTGATTTAATTAATGAAATATTAATAAAATGGCCCAGTGATTGTTTGATGTTGTTGAATGGATGTTAATTTTTCTTTGATAGTTAAAGAAATGACTATTAAAGTATTTGCCAATATCGTTGTCAATATGGAGAGACCTGTTGGATTATTATCCGAGAACCACTCTGTATTGGCAGTAGCGTTGCGAATCAGATTATATGAAGATAATCAAAGATGGAGTGAAGTGCAAGGACTTTTTCTATTAATAGAAATTGTGCCTTCGGTTTCGTTCAATCCCAGAACGAACGTATATGGACGAATGTCTGACAAAGTATTTCCAATGATCGCATGAATTGGTCTGCATAAATATATATGGTTGCAACAGATTTATTCCCTTAGCATAACATCCAGAATATTTGTGCAAATCAATTAATGATTAACGGATCTGACAATGTGACATTCAAAGTGATTGTGCTATCAATGAATGATAAGTAATCGTAGCCTCAGGCCTCAACAACCGGGGAATGACAAAAATCGGGCAGGCAGCATGGCTATGTGGGACACTCCCATTAGGGTGTATAATCACCTATCTAGAGATTCAGTTAATTCCTTATTTTATTCGATACTGTTCCATTCGGGAAACGGTTGCCGATCCCAACCGTTGGTGATATACATTCGATACACTCAAGCGAAATCAGTGGTCGGTCATGTGTGGGCCAGGTTGCATGACGTTCTTGTTGAACCCAGTGTATTCCTCTCTAGAGATACACTAGTGGAAGGTGGTTCCATACCTTGTCATGTTGGAAATCCAATCTCCAATAAGCGCCATGAGGTTTTTGATTTTATATTATATGTGGAGCGTGAGATGCAAGCGTCCCACTAGATTCTATTTATTTGATTAGACATTATTATAATATCATTGGATTTTTGTGTCAAAGTGTTTTAGGTTATAGTAAGGTAAAAACCGTCCATGTTTATGTGTGGCTGGTCTTACTATTATCATTTCTTTAGAAAGGATTTTTAAAGTTAAACAAATGGTTGGAATTTACTCACACCAGTCCCATGACTGACCCAGAATTTATTTTGTTTGTTTTCCCTAAACTCTTGGGTGCCCAAATTTGTATGGGCAGTCAAGTAGTTGGGATTTTTTTTCAAATTCACTTGGAAGAGTTGGAAGCAGGAGGCTTCACTAGTTAGCTATAGACTATCATATATTCCGCTGTGAACCATGTTTGTATCTGGAAACATGTGTTTATATGTAATGACCCGCATTCTACGCATCGTAGGATCGTATAATATTTATTTCTTTCACATACGGAGTCGTATGGTCATGTAACTTTGGGAGACGACTATTGGGGTCATTTCCCATGTTCATGATTTTTTCCGATTTTTAAATGATCGTTTTACCCCTAGCTGATACTGTTTTGGCCCTAATTTTTGACTGAAAAGGAATTTTGACCTGAAACCACTTCCATTAGATTCGTTTGATGGTTTACAATTCGGTAGATTGGTCACATTAGCCAAACGGGGTCAACGTTTGGGAGATATGGCTAAAACAAGTTTCAGATAGTGAAAAACAGCTTAATTGGGCTTAACCGGGTGATTAACAGCTAGGCCCAATGGGGAATTTCGGGATTAGAGGTATTTGTGGGCTGCTAGGGTTAGGATTTCGGTTTTTCACTCATTTTCCAGCCGCCACAAACTCTCCATTCAATCTAACAATGGCCTCCAACATCTAAATACACCTCTATTCATCTCTTAATCAAGTTTTGGCTTAAACTACATCAAATTAAAGAGGATTAGCACCAAAACAAGGTTAGAGCTACTGAGTTGCATTGAGAACAGCGCCCAAACAGTAGAGTTTCAGTTCTAAAGGTTTTATTTGTGGCTAAGGTGAGTGATTTGCATAGTTTTGCACTAATTACAGTTAATTAAGGGTAATTAGTGAAGATTAGCGAATTTATACATTAATAAATTCTGGAAAAATATTTATAAATTCTTATATAATGTTTTAGACCTCTGTTAGAAATTTGGGTTAATTTGATTAAGTTTTACTAATCATATCATTAGTTTTTCCTAAACATGCTTAAGGGAAAATATGGGGTTTTGGGTATGTTTGATCCATTTTACATGTTATGATTATTGTTTTGATGTTTGTGAATGATTATACATGTTGTTGTGACTGTATGGTATGTTTTGTGATTGATTAGAACAGTTAAATTGGTCGAAAACGTCGTCATATGGCGTAAAACAATCCGCTGGAAAGTCGCAGGAAATATGCAGGGTTTCGAACCGGATCGAATCGGATTATTGGGCTCGGATCGGATAGGGGAACCGGGCAAGTGAACTGGATTCGGATTGGAACTTAGCATAAGGGGCTTGGCGAGAAGGAAGGCAATTTGCTTAGAGTTGGAGTTGGATAGGGGATCGGATCGGAGGAACCAAAAGGATAGGATCGGATCGGGCGAATGAAGAGGGACGGGATCAGATCGGGCAAATGAAGAGGGATGGGATCGGATCAGATATCTAGGAGGGAGCAATCACCGAACCGAACCAGGAGGCAACCACCGAGCCGCACCCAGACAGAGGGCGTCCGAACCGAACCGAGCTAATGGGGAACATCCTAATCGAACCGCGCCCAGGAGCGTACTAAGAGGCACTAGACCGAACCGAACCGATGAGGACTGGAGCACTATGCATATCTGATCCGAGTGCTATTACTTCTACTCGACGACTCTTTTGAAGACCGACTCCAATTCGACCAAAACCCGAGATGCAATGGAAGTCTAAATGAGGAGCTTTGACTCAGGATCCAGTTGGGAACCAATGAGTGAGCTTCATGATTGGGCTTCGCTGCGGGACGTGTGCAAAGGAGTTGTCGATGTCCGTAACTTTGAATCACTATGTGTAGGGCGTACGTGAACGGATTCAGGGCCACAATGGCCTAGGTATGACTAAAGATCTATGGACCAATGAAGTTGGATCATTTGTAAGATTTGGTCATGACTCCATGTGGTAAGCTTGGTAGTAGCAGTCGTTGTACAAGTCGAACTCCGTCACTACTTTGATGGGTCTAGTGATTGACAATGGTGGACATCGTATGCTTTATGCACTGAGTGAGAGATGTAAGGATGGTTGCTATGCCTAATTTGTTTGCCATCATTATGACATATACACCCCCACCCCCGTATTCTTTACACCATTTGTTATGGCACCTTAAAGTATTGTACAGTATGTAGTGCTAACTCTTTGGTTGCAGGTCCAGGTTCAGGTATGGTTTAGTATACCTGTTATTGTTCTGTTTAGCTGCTTATCGCTCATACCAGACTTTTTGTCTGACCCAGAGTTTTATGTCTCTTCTTATTACTCTGGGTGCTCTCATGAGCAGACTAGAGACAGGTTAGCTGGGTATGCACGAGTAGCTGATCCGAAGACGAGCAGGAGGCTTTCACGTATGATACATATGGTATTCTCCCTGTGTTGTTGAAGATCACTGCTTGGGCATTAGTAGTGCATCTTCTACTTTAGCTTTCTTTTGCTATAGAGACAGTAATTTGGAAAATTGTAAAAAGCTGTATTTGGATTTCCACTGCTATGTTGGTTTAGTTTTCAGCTTATGCACTGTCTCGCCTGTTTTATGTCAAGATTATGTTATTATTATATTTTGTTCCATGCGCTGTGAGACATTCTACAGGTTCCTTGTTAGTTCATTCTCTTCTTTCCCTTCTTTGGAGACCGTTCCGTGATAGTCGGGCATGTGTACAGCGCACCTTCGGAGGAAATCCAGGCTGGTGCGGGGCGGGCCGTCACATTTGGTATCAGAGCTCTAGGTTGCATAGTTAACCTAGGGAAGTCATCAGGGAGAGATAGTATACGTATATGAGAGCACATATTTGTGATTATTTTGATTTTCAAAGCTATATATATATATTATACTATTAGTATAGCTAAGGATGAAGTCGCACTGCACTAGCACCACTATAGAGATGGTTAATCGTTTTCTCTTTACAGATTGAATGATGAGCCGATACGCAAGAGGTGCTGGTAGGGGAGCCAATAATGGGAATGCTGCCGACATGAGGACGATGTTTACTGACCTCATGAGGGAGATGCTTAGGGATGTCCAGAGGGCAGCTCCCAATGGTGGTAATGGTGGTGGTCCAATAGTGCAGGCGCCTAGGGCCGATTTCGCCAAGCTGAACAAAGATTATACTAGTCCTGGCGGGAAGCCGTTCCACGGAACGGAGTCGGCTACGGATGTTCATTATTGGTTGGATAACTGCGAGCGTATCTTCGAAGACTTGGGCATCGAGGATGCGATGAAGAGAAGGCTAGCATCCTGTCAGCTGCAAGGGTGGGCTATGAATTGGTGGAATGCTATAAAGGCAGGTACTCCTGAGGATCAGATTACTTGGGACCAGTTTAAGGTTTGCTTTAGCGATAAGTTCATTCCAGCTGCTCAGAAGTCAGTATTGTTTAGGAAATTTTTGGAGCTCAAGCAGAATGGCAGAGCTGTCTCGGAGTACATTGCAGAATTCGACACTTTATCGAAGTATGGGTTATCCCTAATAGATACTGCCGAGAAGAAGAACGAGAAGTTTATAACAGGTTTGGATCAGTACTTAGGGGAAAAGCTTATTAACCACATCGATGAGACGTTTGAATCGATTGTGGGGAAGGCATTGAGGTCAGAGAGTCTTTACCCTAAGTCGAAGACTGAGATTGCATCTACAGAGGAGCCAAAGCCGCAAGCAAGTGGTGGAGGCAAGGGTGGTTCTCAGAATAAGAGGAAGTAGAAGCAGATGGTGAAAGCATATGCCCTTAATGCTATTCCTTCTTCGTCGAATGCCCAACTGCGGCAGAGAAGGGAATGAATGTCGTCATTCAAGGTATTCTTTCTATTTATGATGTTCCTGTTAGAGTTTTGTTTGATACCGGAGCTTCCAGTTCTTTCAAATCTAGTGACCTGGTAGATAGGTTGGGATTGGAGCCCGAGATTGTCGATAGACCTTTAGTAGTGACGAACCCGATTGGTGGTTCGACTAATCTTAGCATGATTTGTCGTAATGTGGTCTTATCGAGTCATGGATGCATGTTTGTTTGTGATTGCTTTGGTTTGGGCTTCACTGGGTTTGGCATTATTTTGGGAGTAGATTGGCTCCAAAGATACGGGGTGGTGGTAGACTGTGAGCGCTTTTTGGTGACAGCTAGGGTGGATGATGGACAGAGGGTAGTGTTTGGTGGTCTGCCTAGTGATGGGGTAATGGCTAGTTTTCTAAATTCCCTCGACATCCCGCAAGGTGAGTTGCCAGGTTTGCCCGTGGTTAGCCAGTATCCGGATGTCTTCGAAGAAGTGATCGGGCTTCCACCACATCGAAAGATTGAGTTCCGTATTGATTTAGTGAAAGATGCCAGACCTATAGTGATGCCACTTCGTCGTATGGCACTAAGGGAGCAGCGAGAGCTCGGGGTGCAAGTCAATGATCTTTTGAAGAAGGGATTTATCAGAAGGAGTGTTTCTGAATGGGGAGCACCAGTTGTGTTTGCTACCAAGGCGGATGGTTCCCTTCGTTTGTGTGTAGACTACCGCGAGTTGAATAAAGTGACGAGGAAGAATAAGTATCCTCTACCGCGGATAGATGATTTGTTTGATCATTTGAGTGGCGTGAGAGTATTCTCTCAGTTAGATCTCGCGACAGGTTTCCATCAGCTTAGAGTGGAAGCTGAGAGTATTGCTAAAACGGCTTTTCGGACGCCGTCTGGATTTTATGAATGGTTGGTCATGCCATTCGGGTTGACCAATGCACCAGCATATTTTGTGGATCTTATGAATAGGGTATTCAGAGATTAGTTGAATAAGTTTTCCTTGTGTTCGTGGATGATATTTTGGTCTACTCGAGGACAGAGGAAGAACACAAGGAACATTTGAGAATAGTAATGGAGGTGTTGAGAAAACACCAGTTGAAGGGAAAGTTTTCTAAGTGTCACTTCTGGAGGAGGGAAGTGAGATTCTTGGGCCATGTTGTCTCAGAAAATGGTATTGCCGTGGACCCTGCGAAGGTGGCTGCGGTACAAGATTGGTCTACGTCCAAGAATGCGACGGATATAAGAAGTTTCTTAGGGTTAGCTGGATATTATCGTAAGGTTATCCAAGACTTCTCCAAGATAGCAGCACCGTTGACTCAATTGACCAAGAAGAATCAAACCTTCGTCTGGGACGGAAGGTGCGAGAATGCATTCAAGAGTCTAAAGGAAAAGTTGACATGTGCACCAGTGTTAGTCATTCCTAAGGGGAATGAAGAGATGACAGTATATACAGATGCATGTGGCACAGGGCTGGGTGCTGTATTGATGCAAGGAGGTAGAGTTGTAGCTTATGCAAGTCGACAACTGAAACAGCATGAAAGACGATACCCTACCCATGATTTGGAATTGGCAGCAATCGTGTTTGCATTGAAGATGTCGAGACATTATCTCTTGGGAGAAAGATTTGAGTTGTTTACCGATAATAAATCGTTAAAGTATCTCTTCTCTAAAAAGATCTAAATCTCCAACAGCAATGATGGTTAGAATTTTTAGCTTCCTATGATTTCGACATCGCATATACACCAGGAAAGGGGAAAGGGGAATGCGGTAGCTGATGCATTGAGTAGAAGACATGCCAGTCTAGGGGCTATGTTTCTACAATGGAAGCAACTGGAGTACATCGCTGGGTATGATTTCAGACCAAAGTGCGAATTGGACCCAGAAATGTTAGCAAGTTTGACGATCAGACCCACTTTGATTGAGCGGATTGGTTCCAATCAGAGGAGCGATCCTGACCTATTGGAAATCATCTCAAAGTTAGAGATGGGAATCGACGGAGAGATGAACAAGTATGAGCTTTATCGAGATGGATGGCTTAGAAAGAATGGAAGACTAGTTGTACCCAATGTCAATGGATTGAGAGATGAAGTGCTTAGAGAATGTCATCACTCAAAACTGACTATACATCCCGGTGGTAATAAGATGTACCGAGACATAAAGCAGACCTACTACTGGGAAGGGATGAAAAGAGACATTGGGAAGTTTATATCTAAATGCATGAATTGCCAGCTAGTTAAAGCTGAGCAAAAGGAACCTAGTGGTTTGCTACAACCATTAGAAATACCAGAATGGAAATGGGAACAAGTATCAATGAATTTCATTGATGGGTTACCAAGGACTAGATCGGGCCATGATAGCATTTGGGTGATTGTGGACCGATTGACAAAAAGTGCAAGATTTATACCCGTCAAGTCAAACAGGACAGCAGCTAAGTTAGCAGAACTGTATATAAAGTGGGTAGTGAGATTTCATGGAATACCCAAAAGCATTGTGAGTGACCAAGATCCGTTGTTCACTAGTGGATTTTGGAAGAGCTTACGAGAGGCGTTAGGATCAGAATTACATCTCAGTACCGCGTATCATCCTCAAACCGACGGTCAGATAGAGAGGGTGAATCGTGTATTAGAAGATCTCTTGAGAGCTTGTGTACTGGATTTTGGTGGGTCATGGGATGACCATTTGCATATAATAGAGTTTGCATATAACAATTGCTATCAGTCCAGTATTGGTATGGCTCCATTTGAAGCTTTGTACGGAAGACCGTGCAACTCACCGTCATGTTGGTTAGAAACTGGTGAGAAGTTTGTGCTTGGACCAGATATGATATGAGGAACTTCAGCTAAGATTAAGGTTATCCAACAGCGAATGAAGGCTGCCCAAGATAGGCAGAAAAGTTATGCTGATAAAAGGAGAAGAGATTTAAAGTTGTCCATTGGCGACTTGGTGTTTGTCAAGATTTCTCCGTTGTAGAGCGTGATACGATTTGGCAGGAGAGGCAAGTTAGCACCAAGATTTGTTGGTCCATTCCCAATTCTTGAGAAAATTGGGAATTTGGCATACAAGGTTGAATTACCAGAGAAGATGGCAGGAGTTCACAACGTATTTCATGTTTCCCAGTTAAGGAAGTTCGTGCATGACCCAGATGTGACTATTTCACCTGATCATTTGGATGATATCGAAGTTGAACCCGAGGCGGTTGGGAACCGCAAGCCTATGCGTATTGTTGGGAATGATACGACGAAGCAACTTCGAAGGAAAGCGGTGAATCTATTCAAAGTCTAGTGGGGCGAGAATGAGAATGACTGTACTTGGGAGATAAAGGAGAGCATTAGGATGACGTATCAGAACTCTTCGCCTGGTAAGATATCGATTTCGATTTAATCTTTCCGCATGCTAGGATAGGTTTTCTTTGTTTGTTTTGCATGGTTGATTGTTGTTTGTGGCTGCTAGGCATGCAGGATCCTTTTTATGTTTTGGGTTAAGGAATTTCGGGGACGAAATTTCTTAAGGGGGGGAGAATGTAACGACCCGCATTCTACGCATCGCAGGATCATAGAATATTTATTTCTTTCACATACAGAGTCGTATGGTCATGTAACTTTGGGAGACGACTGTTGGGGTCATTTCCCATGTTCATGATTTTTGCCGATTTTTAAATGACCATTTTGCCCCTAGCTGATACTGTTTTGGCCATAACTTTTGACTAAAAAGGAATTTTGACCTGAAACCACTTCCATTAGATTCATTTGATGGTTTACATTTCCGTAGAGTTGGTCACATTAGCCAAACGGACTCACCGTTTTGGAGATATGGCTGAAACAAGTTTCAGATAGTGAAAAACAGCTTAATTGGGCTTAACCGGGTGATTAACAGCTAGGCCCAATGGGGAATTTCGGGATTAGAGGTATTTGAGGGCTGCTAGGGTTAGGATTTCGGTTTTTCACTCATTTACCAACTGCCACAAACTCTCTCTTCAATCTAACAATGGCTTCCAACATCTAAATACACCTCTAATCATCTCTTAATCAAGTTTTGGCTTAAACTACATCAAATTAAAGAGGATTAGCACCAAATCAAGGTTAGAGCTGCTGAGTTGCATTGAGAACAGCGCCCAAACAGTAGAATTTCAGTTCTAAAGGTTTTATTTGTGGCTAAGGTGAGTGATTTGCATAGTTTTGCACTAATTACGGTTAATTAAGGGTAATTAGTGGAGATTAGCGAATTTATACATTAATAAATTCTGGAAAAATATTTATAAATTCTTAAGTAATGTTGTAGACCTCTGTTAGAAATTTGGGTTAATTTGATTAAGTTTTACTAATCACATCATTAGTTTTTCCTAAACATGCTTAAGGGAAAATATGGGGTTTTGGGTATGTTTGATCCATTTTACATGCTATGATTATTGTTTTGATGTTTGTGAATGATTATGCATGTTGCTATGACTGTATGGTATGTTTTGTGATTGATTAGAACAGTTAGATTGGTCGAAAACGCCGTCGTATGGCGTAAAATAGTCGCTGGAAAGTCGCAAGAAATATGCAGAGTTTCGAACTGGATCGGATCGGATTACTGGGCTCGGATCGGATAGGAGAACCGGGCAAGTGAACTGGATTCGGATTGGAACTTAGCATAAGGGGCTTGGCGAGAAGGAAGGCCATTTGCTTAGAGTTGGAGTTAGACAGGGGATCGGATCGGAGGAACCAAAAGGATAGGATCGGATCGGGCGAATGAAAAGGATAGGATCAGATCGGGCGAATGAAGAGGGACGGGGTCGGATCGGGCGAATGAAGGGGGATGGGATCGGATTAGATATCTAGGAGGGAGCAATCACCGAACCGAACCAGGAGGCAATCACCGAGCCGCATCCAGACAGAGGGCATCCGAACCGAACCGAGCTAATGGGGAACATCCTAACCGAACCGCGCCCAGGAGCGTACTAAGAGGCACTAGACCGAACCGAACCGATGAGGACTGGAGCACTATGCATATCTGAACGGAGTGCTATTACTTCTACTCGACGACTCTTTTGAAGACCAACTCCAATTCATCCAAAACTCGAGATGCAAAGGAAGTCTAAATGAGGAGCTTTGACTCAGGATCCAGTTGGGAACCAATGAGTGAGCTTCATGATTGGGCTTCGCTGTGGGACGTGTGCAAAGGGGTTGTCGATGTCCGTAAATTTGAATCACTATGTGTAGGGAGTACGTGAACGGATTCAGGGCCATAGTGGCCTAAGTACGACTAAAGAGTTATGGACCAATGAAGTGGGGTCATTTGTAAGATTTGGTCACGATTCTATGTGGTAAGCTTGGTATTAGCAGTAGTTGTACAAGTCGAACTCCGTCACTACTTTGATGGGTCTAGTGATTGACTGTGGTGGACATCGTATGCTTTATGCATTGAGTGAGAGATGTGAGGATGGTTGCTATGCCTAATTTGTTTGCCATCATTATGACATATACACCCCCACCCTCATATTCTTTACACCATTTGTTATGACACCTTAGAGTATTGTACAGTATGTAGTGCTAACTCTTTGGTTGCAGGTCCAGGTTCAGATATGGTTTAGTGTACCTGTTATTGTTCTGTTTAGCTGCTTATCGTTCATACCAGACTTTTTGTCTAACCCAGAGTTTTTTGTCTCTTCTTATTGCTCTGGGTGCTCTCACGAGCAGACTAGATACAGGTTAGCTGGGTATGCACGAGTAGCTGATCCGAAGACGAGCAGGAGGCTTTCACGTATGATACATATAGTATTCTCCCTGTGTTGTTGAAGATCACTGCTTGGGCATTAGTAGTGCATCTTCTACTTTAGCTTTCTTTTGCTTTAGAGACAGTAATTTGGAAAATTGTAATAAGCTGTATTTGGATTTCTGCTGCTATGTTGGTTTAGTTTTCAGCTTATGCACTGTCTCGCCTGTTTTATGTCAAGATTATGTTATTATTATATTTTTTTCCATGTGTTCTGAGACATTCTACAGGTTTCTTGTTAGTTCATTCTCTTCTTTCCTTTCTTTGGCGACCGTTCCGTGCTAGTCGGGCATGTGTACAGCGCACCTTCGGAGGAAATGTAGGCTGGTGCGGGGCAGGCCGTGACATTATAACTATTCCAGGAATAACTGTTGTGCTCTGATGATGGTACGTATATAAAGTTACTGATTTGTATTTCAAAAGTTATGTTATATAATATATTTTATTCGTTCCGCTGTGAGATTTGTCTTCTTTGTTTTCTTCTATTCTAATATTTCTTTCTTTCTATTTCTCATCCTCTAACTTCTTTCTAATAATGATTCGTATTTCTGTGCAATTTGGTTTGGACATGTGGTGTTTTAAGTCAACTCAGATAGTACGGATTTGCGGGCCTTTACAGGAAAAGAGGAAAGTGGATATTGGACAGTGGTTGCTCAAAATACATGACTGGAGACAAGATCTTATTGACAAATATTACATACTCAGATGGTGGCTCCGTTACTTTTGGAGATAATTCAAAAGGCTATATCATTGGCAAAGCGATGTGAGCAATTGCGGTACAACAAACTTACCTATTATTACCAATGTCATGCTAGTTAGAAATTTGAAACACAATTTACTTAGTATTAGTTAGTTATGCGACAGGGGTTCTACAATTTCCTTTTCAGATAATAAGCGTAGTATCTTAGATAAAGACCATAATTTAGTTTTCGAATGTTATGGAGACAAAAATATATATTTTTTGAATATGAATATTAATCATAATCCAGATATGTGTCTTGTGGCTAATGATAATGATAATGATCCAAAATAAGCTTTAAAGTTGACAACATGTGTGACGCATGTCAATTAGGAAAATTAACCAAATCATATTTTAAATCCAAGAAAATCATATCAACATTACAACCACTTGGGTTACTGCATATGTATTTATTTGGACCAACTAAGGTTCAGTCAATAAATCATAGTCGATATGTATTTGTAATTGTTGATGATTACTCTCGTTACACCTAGACAATTTTCTTCAAAAACAAAAGTGACACTTTCGAACATTTCAAATCTTTCTTCAAGAGAATTCAGAAATCAAAAGGGCTTAAAGTTTAAAATATAAGAAGTGATCATGGCGGAGAGTTCGAAAATAATGAATTTGAACATTTTTGTACAAGGAAAGGTATATATCATAATTTTTGTTTCCTAGAACTCCACAACAAAACGGAGTAGTAGAACGGAAAAATCGAACCTTACAAGAATGTTCAAGAACATTATTAAATGGAACCACTTTACCAAAACATTTTTGGTAGAAGTTGTTGCAACTGCTTGTTATGTTTTGAATCGTGTGTCCGTTCGACCTCTCACCAAGAATACTTCTTATGAATTATTTAACAAAAGAAAGCCTAATATCTCATACTTCAAAGTATTTGGTTCTAAGTGCTTTATCTTAAATACGAAAGACCATCTCGGTAAATTCGATCCAAAGGCCGATGATGGTACATTTGTCGGCTATTCGGAACGAAGCAAGGCCTATCATAAATTTAATAAACAAACCATAACTATTGAAGAATAACTTCATGTTTCTTTTGATGAATTCTATCAGCATCCTCAAATTATATCAGCTGACGAGGAAACTATAATTACTGATAATCCAATCATCACAAATGTTGATTCTGACTCTGAAATAGTTGTTGAAAATATTCCTCAACCATGTGGGTTACGATATCCACCAAGGAGACAATCTCCACCAAGGATACAATCTCCACCAAGAATATTAAGAGACCATCCTACTCAAAATATAATCGCGGAAGTAACATCACAAGTCAGAACAAGGAGTCAACACCATCAAATGGGTCATGTCGCATTTCTTTCAAAAATCGAACCTAGGAATCCAAAAAAGCTGCTACTGATGATTACCGGATCATTGCCATGCAGGAGGAACTAAATCAGTTCGAGCGCAATGATGTCTAGGAACTTGTTCCAAGACCAACTGATCAATCAGTTATTGGTACTAAGTGGGTCTTTAAAAATAAGGCTGATGAGCAAGGTAATATTACCAGAAATAAAGCAAGGTTATTAGCACAAGGGTATAATCAGGAAGAAGGTATCGATTATGAAGAAACATTTGCACCAATTGCTCGACTAGAAGCTATAAGGATCCTATTGTCTTTTGCTTGTCAACATAATTTCAAACTTTATCAGATGGATGTCAAGAGTTCTTTTCTAAATGGATTTATCAAAGAGAATGTATATGTCGAACAACCTCCTTTGTTCGTACATGAAAAATATCCTGACAACGTGTACAAACTTAAGAAGGCTCTGTATGGTTTAAAACAAGCTCCTCGTGCTTGGTATGAATGACTACGTAGCTATCTTATTAAATCAGGATTTCAAATAGGCAAAGTCGATCAAACTTTGTTTATCAAACATTCTCGAAAAGATATTCTAGTTATCCAGATATATGTAAACGACATCATCTTTCAACAAATGATAAACTCTGCAAAGAGTTTGCAAATATTATGAACAAATAATTTGAAATGTCTCATATGGGAAAACTATCATATTTTCTTGGACTTCAAATCAAACAACTTATGAACAGTATTTTTATTAATCAAGAAAAATACTATGGAAATATTATCAAACGCTTCGGATTAGAAAATACATCTAGTAAACCTACTCCCATGAGTACAACTACACATCTTGAAAAAAATGAAAATGGTAAGAATGTTGACCATAAATTATATCGAAGCATGATTGGTTCTCTTCTGTATCTTACAGCTAGTCGTCCAGATATAATGATGAGTGTTTGTCTATGTGCACGCTTTCAAGCAGATACAAAGTAATCACACCTACGAGCAGTGAAATGTATAATTAATTATCTTAATAATACCAATGATTTCGGTCCTTTCTACCCAAAAGAATGACCATTCGAATTAGTATCATATAGCGATTTCGGAGGCTCTCGAACGAATAGAAAGAGTACAAGTGGTACATGCCATTTTATTGGAAAATCGCTTGTCTCTTGGTTTAGTAAGAAACAGAATTGTGTTTCACTATCAACGTGTGAAGCTGAATATATATCAGTAGCTCTCGCTTGTACTCAACTAATATACATGCAACAAACACTTCAAGATTTTGATATTCATTTATTAAATTCTATTATATACTGTGATAACACAAGTGCTATAAATATTTCTAAGAATCCAGTGAATCACTCTCGAACCAAACAAATTGATATCCGTCATCATTTCCTTAGAGACAATATCGAAAAAGGAAATATATGTCTTGAATATGTCCAAACTGATAATCAACTAGCGGACATCTTCACTATGCCTCTACTTGAGTCTAGTTTCATTAAGTTACGTAGAGAGCTTGGTCTTATCTCTAGAAAAGAACTTGATAAGTAATGATTATCACTGATATTATATTTTTTAAGTTCTTTTTTACTTTTGGTTTATATTTTCAAAACATTAGCTATTTTTGGCTATTGTTATATTAGGAAAATTGAGTATGAGCTTTTAAATCTTAAACGGCCAATAATTCCTGGTATTTCCTAGCCTCAAGTTTATATATAGAGAAAAACCAATATAAACTTTCAATTCTCTCCATCTTAATCTCCCAAACTGATCATGGCACATATATGTGATGAGTGTGCTCAAAAATACCATATTTCTATCACAAGTTCTGAGCTGGAAGATTTTACAGTCCATCCGGGTTCGTACATTAAGTTCGCAGATTTCTCTAGTTATCATGTTCTTGGCTTAGCAAAGAGTGCCGGTATTGAAAACATAATTGACTTTGATCGAAATAATGTGGAAATTAACCATGTTATGATCAAGTTATTCTATGCTAACCTAAATTTAGAGAAATACAAGCCCGAAAATCCCTCTCAATGCCTTTGGTCCGTAGTATGTGGCAAACAAGTCTTTATCTCGTGTGAAAGAATGGAAAATGTCCTTGGTTCTTCCTTTTTAGGTGAAAAATTCTCGAGTAACATTTGTAATATCCATGTATGTGATCATGTTAGTCATCAATTCATTGAAGATGATAAGGATAGTACAAAATCCATAGGATTACGACCTACTACGAGAGTTATTCATCCCACCCTTATGCACTCCCTTTTCCCGAGAATAAGAAATTTTGATGTCGTTTATAAAGAAAATTTCAAAGCATTATATGCAATCTACGGGGATATTCGTATCAACTGGATTGGTATGATTTTTGATGAGATATTACAAGTTAATGAGAGTTCTAGGCCGCATTTATTTTATAATGAATATATCATGCGTCTATTACTTGATTGTGGCATCAAACCTCCTGAGTCGACTGTTTCAAAGCCCAAATGCATTAACAAAGCATCGATTACACAGATGAAGCTTCCTGCTCCATATTTCAATACTATTCCTTTTGAACAATGGAAAGAACAAGAACATCAAGGCGCTTCATCACGATTGTCTCGCCCAAAACCTGAGGAAGTTGAACTTCTACGATCGTCTTCCTCTACAAAGGAATCGCTTGACACTATTGCTCACAATCAATTCATCCTCGAAGCACAACTTAAGCATATGAATACAAAGATGGACAAGTTCTTTAACAAACTTAAGTCTTTCTTCACATCATTATGGGAAGCAATATCATGTGGAGCATCAACCTCATCTATGCAAGCTCAAGACCCCGGCAAACGTCCAGCTCCTCCTACTTTTACTTGGACATCTTCGGAGGAAGGTACAAGCTTGGGAACTAGTCATGGGCATGGACGCGGGAAAACTCAGCTTGTTGAAGAAGAAGAAGAAGAGACAGAGTCGGAATCCAGTCTACTTTGTTTATCTCTTTATCTCTTTCTATGTACTTACGACTTTATTTTTCTTTAAGACATGATCCGGCACTTGTATCTAAATAGTGTCGTAGTTTATTTTGTACTAGACTAATGTGTATGATCGTATTTTGTGACTCTTGATAACTCTTGATCTATGATAGTAGTTTATGTTGCTTATAGTCCTGCTTATATCATTTACCTTCTCGATTATTCATCAACTCCTTTTTGTCGATGACAAAGGGGGAGAAAATTGTGCTAACAGTGTATATGCAGGAAAATATAAGATTTACAGGCGCAATCTCAGGGGGAGATCATATATAGGGGGAGGTTCAGAATTATGTTGCCATCAATCAAAAAGGTGGAGAATGTTGAGTAAAGATTTTCATAGATTTTTAATTTATGACAAAGAGATATGCCGTAATTGACAAAACGAAGATATTCATTGGTTTAAAGAGACACAAAGGGCTACATATGGTGTTATACATTATAGGTTGATTAGTTGGTATGTTAGTATTGTTATTTATGTTAAATTTATCCTCAAATAATCTCACCCCTCCAATCTTTGGATATATAAATATATATAAGAATATATGAGTGCACATTAACTGTTCAATCTGGGCTAAACCGGTCGACTGGTTGAAACGAGGCGGTCGACCGTTTCTACCTAGAATGCACAATAAATGTGCACAAGGGTACAAAACGTATATATTTTCAAATTCCTGTCTATTGGTCCTTTTTGACCTCTCGACCGTTTTCTTCCAGAAAGAAACCTTTCGTATAGACACTTCCATTTCTTCAACGGTTGCTTCTCTTTCTCTTCACCAATAATCATGGCCATTAATTGTAACTTTTCACAAATGGTTACAACTGTCTATTCCTTATATAAACATCATGAGTTCATCATTCCAAATTACCGTTTCTATCAATCTAATCTCTACTCTCTCAATCTCAATCTTGAACTCTCAAGCGCTCAAATTGCTCATATTCTATCATATATCGTTTGAATCCTAGAATCTATATAACATTCTTTTGATTCAATACGATATCCACTTCCAAATCTTCATATACACAAATATATTATTTGAGGATAAGACTATAGGAAGTTTGTACTACAAATGACAAAATCATGTTATCAAGAACACATACTATCAGCAAAAAGTATATTTGTCTTAGTTGAAGTCCCGGTGTTGTAAGAGGCACGTGTTGAAGTCCTCAGTGTTGTTAGAGGCATGAAATCCCGTTCGTCTGCTCGGGTATTGTATTCCTGTTCCTCTAGGTGAAGTGAGGTGGTTGTTAGTGAAAATCCAGATAGAAATCTGGGACTGGACGTAGGACGGTGCTCCGAACCAGTATAAAAATCCTTGGTGTGATTTTTCTAGTTTACTGCATCTACTATTTTATATATATCTGTGATTAGCTGTTATTTCACACTTGGGTGTTATACACCATATTACATGATCCGTGTGTATTATATTAGCACGTACACGCATTTCCAGCTAAAAATTAAAATAATACGTAGTGATCGTGGCGGAGAATTCAAAAATGAGAATTTTGAAAAATATTGTAATAAAAAGGGAATAACCCGCTATTTTTCAATTCCAAGAACTCCTCAACAAAACGGAGTAGTTGCACGTAAAAATAGAACGATACAAGAATTTGCAAGAACTATGTTATTCGATAGTAATTTACCAAGGAAATTTTGGGCTGAGGCATTTGCAACAGCTTGCTATATTATTAACAGAATTTCAATTAGGCCTTTAACTCATAAAACACCATATGAACTTTTGTATAACAAGAAACCAAAAGTATCATATTTTAAAATATTTGGAAGTAAACGTTTTATACTAAATACAAAAGATAATTTAGACAAATTTGATTCAAAGTCTGATAAGGGAATTTTATTAGATATTCAGAAAGAGGAAAAGCTTATAGAGTTTTCAATACTCGAACCAACACTATAGAAGAAACATTAAACGTATCTTTTGACGAAAACTATAAAAGGATAACTCAAAACAATGAAGATGAATGTGAAAATGAAATTAATGAAATAAATTATGAAGATAATCAATCAAATAAAAGAATTAGATTACTTAGGGACCATCCTGTAGAAAATATATTAAGAGATATTGAATCTATTGCTAAAACTCATAATCAATTAAATAATATGAGTAATACTGCATTTATATCAACTATTGAACCCAAATATCCAAAGGAAGCTTCTTCTGATGATTCAATGGGTACTTGGTATGCAAGAAGAACCGAATCAGTTTACTAGGAATGAAGTACGGGAACTTGTTCCTAGACCATAGGATAAAACAATAATAGGAACGAAATGGTTTATAAAAATGAATGAACACAGTGAAGTAGTAAGAAATAAGGCACGACTTGTATCTTTAGGTCATACTCAAGAAGAAGGAAGAGATTACGATGAAACTTTTGCCCCCGTAGAAAAACTAGAGGCTATTAGAATTTTACTAGCTTTTGCAAACTATAATAATTTCAAATTATATCAAATGGATGTCAAAAGTGAGTTTCTAAATGGATTTGTCAAGGAAGACGTACATGTAAAGCAACCACCCCTATTTGAAGATGAAAACTTACCAGATCACGTATATAAGCTGAAGAAAGCATTGTATGGATTAAAACATGCTCCTAGGGCTTGGTATGATAGATTATGAAATTATTTGTTACAATCAAACTTTGAAATAGAAAAATTAGATAATACTTTGTTTATTAAGAAAAACAGCAAAGATATACAACTAGTACAAATATATGTTGATGATATAATTTTTGGGTCAACAAATGATAAATGAACAAAGAATTTTCAGATATTGTGACCAAAGAATGTGAAATGAGCCATATGGGAGAATTATCATTCTTTTTTAGGTTTACAAATTCGACAATTGAAGAATGGGAAGTTTATTAATCAAGAAAAATACGAAAGAGATTTAATTGATAAGTACAATCTAACAATAATAGATGGAAGACCAACACCTATGACAACTAATATTGCTTTAAGTAAAGATGTACATCAAAAGACGTTGATCAAAAACTATATAGAGCAATGATAGGATCATTATTATATATAACTGCCAGTGGACCAGATATAATGCATGGTGTATGTCTATGTGCAAGATATCAATCACAAGCTAAGGAAACACATTTAACAGCCGTAAAACGTATTATGAGATATGTAAAGCGTACATGAGATTTTGGATTATATTATCCTAAGAATGATTCATTCAATTTAGTTTCATACTGTGACGTTGATTATGCAGGATGCAAATCCAATCGTAAAAGTACAAGTGGAACATGTCACTTCCTAGGACATTCCCTTGTATCAAGGTTCATTTAAAAGAAAAATATCGTATCTTTGTCAACAACTGAAGCAGAATATATATATGCTGCTTTGGCTTGTTCACAAGTAATATATATGCAACAAACTATAAACAATTTTCCTTTAAGTATAAATAAATCACCTATATACAACGATAATTCAAGTGCTATAAATATTTCTAAAAATCCAACTCATCATTTGAGAACTAAACATATCGATGTGAGACATCATTTTCTAAGAGATAATGTAAGTAAAGGAGAGATTTCACTTGAATAAACCAATTGCAGATATATTAACTAAACCATTAAATGAAGCAACATTCACTATTTAGGAGAGAATTAGGCATATGTTCATTAAGTGAGTTAGAATAATTAAATATAGTAATATATAGAAAAATAAAATAAGAAATTAATATAATAAAATTTAAAACAAGACTATGTCGACTTAGAGTTTTTGATATGTCAACATATAATTGCCAAAATTTCAAATTTAATTCTGACCAAAAGTTAGTTATTTCAACTATTTAAACCTTTTACTTTGACTTTTCTTCTTCATTTTCATTCTTCTTTTCTGTAAAAACTATAAATTAAAAAATACAATGGCCTCCACTAATTCAAATACTCAAATAAATTCCGATTCATACGCTGAACCATCCGAGAGTCCGTTTCAACGATCTATGCTATCTGTGGATATCAAAGTCGAAGAAAAATGGAGTATATACTGCAATGGTGGCTGAAATACAAGTGCTCCAAATTAGGATGAGTCAAGACCAAAACAGGCAAGGAAAAGTAATGAGAAGTCTCTTAAAGTTAATTATGGATAATGAGATGTGACGATTCGAACTTCCCCAGTCTCAGAAGAGAAGAGAAAGAACGGATTGTCTGAGAACATGACAAATCAAAACACAAACAGAAGAACATTTCATTGCTTATTACAAAAACTTAACTCAGAGTACAAGAATATACAGAGTATGAACAAATAATATACATATGATAAATATTAGAGATTTACAAATTACAATGTAGCGGAAAAAATACAAAACACAACTGAAAGGAATACATGGATACAGAGCTTTCCGAGTATAGTTCCAGTTGTAAATCCAGAATCCTGTGAATATAATATCTGCAAAACCAAACTACTTGTTGTCCGTGTGGAAAATAGGGGGACCCAGAGTTTAGATTAAAACAATAAACTCCAAGTCAGTCATGTGACTAGTGTGAGAACTAAAATATTTATTAAATCTTTACTTTAAAAATAAAGTAAATCAAGGGACCATGCCATATAACATGGAACGGGTTTCCTCCCGAGAATACCAGTGCATATAACAAAACAGCGCAACGTTTTTTTGGAAAAATGAAGCTATTATAAGACCCAGGTCCCATCACACAAAGCAATGCAAGCCGGAGGATAGGGTTTTCCCTTATAATAGCCAAACATGCTTGGTACGTTTAAAACAAATCATTTGATACTATTATAAGTGCATAGTGTATAAAACAACTTCAAATATAAATGTATCAATCATAGACGGCATGGGTACCATATATCATGTCACCAATACTACGCTCTACAATCAAAACCGAAATGTCACGTATTGGAAGTTGGATTTCCATCTATGAACCAAGGCAAGGGATCGTCCATACCGCTTCGAGACAATCTAGCCTACCATGTCTCAGGACCCAGACTCAGGTGGGCCCTTGGATCGTCCGGGCTGATCCACACGAAGTGGATTAAAATGCTTAAACAATACGTTTCCCTGCCCTATGGGGCTTAAATGAGCCAGATGTCTCAATATCCATCGGCTCCGTAGTAACCGATATATCCGAGGCGCCTCTCTATCCATCATCCACATAAGTAAAACGTTTGGGCTCCATACCATGACACCACTCCTAGCTAGAAAGGAACGCATGTCCTCCCTGAGGTCCTCTCCCGTTTCAGGTTCACACCAAAGTGTGACGCTCGCGAATTAATGTTATATACAAAGCTATTCTATATTGAAACCGTTCTTTGATCATCAACCACAAGACTCTGATGTTCAATAGAAGCCTTGATCATTTGCATCTCAGCATGACACACAGGAAATTCACGCCATGCGACTGATGTCTATCGATATATAACCTCTAAGCTAGTACGTCCCAGAGAAGGGTGTTAAGCAAGAGAATAAATTCTCCACCACCAAACAGATATATATATATATATCCAATAGAGATCAATAAACACGGAATGAAATCCAATGTCAGACATACATCCATTTACAAGTTCGTTCTGGGTCTGAACGAAACTGGATGAACCTTATTCCTCGTCCCATATATCCAATACAGGAGAGAGGTCCTCGCATATCAGGTCGATCTCCAAGTACGTCTGGACGATCACCACTTATTATCTCGTCTTGGGTGTATAGCTCAATCAAGACATCAGTAATCATCCAAACGATGTGAAGACCTCTGGTCTTTAACCACCGTCTTCATCATCGACTTATCGTCGAGCCAGGTATTCAGAATGGGTATAAACCCAGCCCTTCCGAATAACTAGCGCATATAATAAACAAGTGCTATGTAACGACCCACATTTTTGACCGTTCAAATCGACAATAAACCACACATGTCAACCCAAACAAATCACAAATATAGGCAGTTATTGGGGTAAGTAGAAAAAGAAGAAAGAAAAGAAAAAAATAATAGAGTTCTCACAGTGAAAGGACAACATATAATAATAACTAACAGTTTAAAATAGTTGAACTATATATGTTTGTCTAAACCATACAACGATTATCAGAGTTACATCTATAGATCTCTGCAGAGCACAGCGGAAATAAAATGCAGCGAAAATACTTATATATAGTAGATGTATGCCAAATCTTCTTTTTCATCCACCAAGCTATTTGAAATCTTCGCTAACTGCAACATCTGCTGACCCGAGCGTATTGCATAAAAAGAAAACACAACAAACACTCGGATCAGCACTAAATCAATCTTATATTAGTCAAATTAAAATACGAAATAACATTAGTGTCATGGGTACAGTAACTCAAGAGATGTTACGGAAATTTTTTCCATCTATCAAGGATCTGTTTAACTAATACATAGAAAGTATAATACGCTATTATTATAGTGTCTACTCAGTAAGGTATAAATACTGAAAATAGCGTAAGCGGGATTACATTTTTTCCTATACACCATTTATAATACCATAGTCTATACAGTACCATAAACCCAACGTAAACGATGGAACCAGAGGGCAATCCATAGGTACTATACAAATCAAAATCGTATGGGACTCGATAAGGATAATATGACAAGGCACTCGAGGCAATGCCCAGGGTAGGATTCTACCAATTGCACTCCCGGACCGGTGGTAACGCATAGCAGCCACTACCGCCCACCTCGGAACACACTCCCGAAGTCATAAATGGGCCAAAATCATCATCATCATAGTCATAGAAATAGTATCGAAGAAGTGTGTCCGATCAAAGGTGCTACCTCAATTAGTCACGGTATAGCTCCTGTTTTAGTCATTTCAATTCTGACCCGAAGGTCAGCGCTATTTCGTCATAGTTCATCTTCTTCGATTCAATAATCGCCTCCAAGTCATTAGACTCATTCTGGATACGTCATAACGTTCACAGTTGTAAAAGTGGTATCGACACTGACAGAGAATATGCCTTATGTCAACTCCGGTCTCTTTAACAACCAACGCTTACATCTTTCACATCGGTTGGTTCTTTTATATTTCATAAAGGTTCGCTTCATATCAAAATATCATATTCTATTTCGAACCAAATTTATATTCAAATAGAATATAATTTCATATTAAAATGTCATATCATACCAAACCGATTATATTCTAAATTAGAATAAATTTCCATCTCCTTATATTATAGTCATATAATGTTTCAAATCGACTTATATTCAATAGAATCTATTTTATCTCAAAGATTTCAAATTATTCCAATTTGATTTATGTTCGAAATCCATTCATATTCAAATAGAATATATACTTTCGCTTCAACTCATTTCAACCCCTTAGGTGGTCCATTTATATTCGAGTAGTATATAATTTACATTTCCATATAAAAATTGGTTTAGAAATCGATTCATATTCAAATAGAATAAAATTTATCTCAACTCCATTTGAACAACGGTTTTAGATCCAAACACTTTCTATTCGGAAGAAAATTACGATTATTTAATATAATTTGAAAATAGATGCTAAAAATAAAATAAAATCTTTATATAAAATGTATATACATATATAAAATATAATAGCTAGAATAGAATAAGATAATTTAAACACTATGTATATACGTAATTTAAAAGTTTTATTACTTAGTTTGAGTAATAAAATATAAAGAACAATTTAGTTGTAATAAATAGTTTATAGGAAAGTCTTAAAAAAATAAATTTTTAAGAAAAGAAATAGTTATTTTAAATCAAACAGAGTAAATATATATATATATATATAATAAAATTCTTTAAATAAATCTTTCCTTTCTTCCGAACTTCAATACTTGAATCTAACTCCAGCCTAAATGGAGTTCATAAATTTCATATCTCATATTCAACATCGTTCAAAAACAATCGTTCGATTTCAAGAATTCAAATCTATATTCAAAAACTGAGTTAAAACAACTCAGAATACCCTCGATTTCCATTATTCAAAAATTAAATTCCATGAGAATTTATTATCCTCAAATCTACACCATAAATTGAATGATTCCAAAACATATTCAGATCCCAATTTAAGAATTTCCACTTTGGTTTGGGATAAATTCCTTAACCCTTTATAATAAACCTTCCCAGTTTCAGGTCTTTAAAGAAAATGGATTTATCGTGTATCAGCACATCTCCTTTAAATAAAATTTCCGACCAAATAACATTTAGATATTTGAAATCATTTAACCAACTGATGCCTGTATATAATTATCTATCCAATGGCCAAGTGATATTATATTTAAATTTCTCGATATTTCAGGGATGGATCTATCATTTCAATCCAAATCAGGGTCACAGAGATTTATCATTTCACTCTGCGTTCTTACTTTATTTTCATCGATGAATCCCGGGTTTATTGGATGCCCGTAACATCACGGTAAAAGAATTGGGATTTCACCGTCAAAAGTTGAACACACGAACATCCACATACTAAAGTAAGTTACATTTCACAATAATCATTCAGTAATCACATCAACCAAGGCATCCATCACACAACACTTTATTCCATGATAAATGTTAAATCATTCCACTAATTTAAAGTGTTGAGATTTTCTTAACTAGAAATTTAAATCAAATTTAAATAAAAAACTATCGATTTTCATTCCATGCCAAGTTTAAGCAACCATTCACCAAATCAACACAACCATGCAACCAAACTTATTTTACAATTTAATTCGATAAATATGGGAATAATTCAGTATTTCGTAAGTGAGAAAATCACTCACCTTTGGGTCTTAATTGGATCGGACGTCCAAAATAAGCCCAAAATTTCAGTCTCTAAATGCAGCGAAACCAGTGTTAAAACGTCCGCAATTTCTCCACGAGCCCAACCGCGTCCAAATCCGAGTTCATATGTAAGAGTTATCAGCGATTTACTGTTTGAATTAAAAATGTATAAAATAATAAAATAATACTTTCTCACCAACTAGGCTTTGACACATCATCACCCCTACAACCGTTCTCCCGCTCCACCCATGCTACAGCAAACCGCACAAAAGAACCCACTAGCGCCTCCACTTTGACCAACCAATTCGCTCATCTCCGACCACCAGGGAAGCTCCGATCGCCCTAGTTCTGACCTGCCGAACGAGCCGCACTTGTCGGTGCCGGAGCCGCCGCCTTCGGTGGACTAAATCGTTGCTGGCGTCGAACCAAACGAAGGTGATTTTGACCCTAACACGCCAAATTAGGCCACCTCAGTCCACAATACCACCTGCGAACACCACCATCAGACTCACATCGACAATCTCTTCAAAACCCATGTCTTAATTTCTCCAATCCAAGCTTAAATCGAAAACCCCCAAATTTGAAGCTAGGGTTCCGCGAACTGAAAGTTTGACCATCGATTTCCGGCAACTTAGTCACTGCATGTCGAAATAAATGGTACCAGGGGTTTCGTATCGTCAGGAGCTTCGAATCGACATATAATTTTCTATGGTTTGAGGAGATTTGAATTTGAAGTTGTATTTTTATTTTAGAACTAGGGTTTGAATCTTCGTTTTTTGCCATTAGAGATAGAAACTGATGGAGAAAATATACGTATGGAGAAAATGGCTGAATGGGGTGGATAAGGCGTTTTATTTATATATTTATAGGAGATCCAAATATTAGACAAACAATCATCTACCCTACGTTGATTCCTTTCACATTTTCTCTCGTATGGTCAAACGGTAAGTCGGATTGTACCGAGAATTGAAATCCTACTATAATTCATCGTTCTGAATCCAATGGTGCCAGTTTTATCGAATTCTGAGACATTCGCCAAAACAGTTAAATTTCACAGTTAATTAATTAATAAAATATTCAATTATTCCTTTAACTTTTCAATTTAAATTTGAATATTCCAAAAATTCAAATTTAAACCAAATTATAACTTAAATAAATTTTTATAACTAAATTTCACACATTTTTAACCCTTAATTTGATTATTTATCAAATTGAATTCATATTTCAATTATTCCTTATACAACTCAGCATTTAATTAAATTTATAAATATTATATTCCAAACTCCCAATTCTTTATCATAATAACAAAAATAAAACTTCCTTTAGGTTAATACAATTTACATCTTTACTATATTTATTACAAATCAACTTAAAACCCACTTTATACATAGATTTCAATATTATAATTTCCAAATTTTATTGCTAACAAATGTGATGCCCAAAACTAAATAAATCACATCTCATTTGGTTATCTTACAAATAAATTCAAAATCCAACATTTACAAATATAAGCTACATTAAAAATCTTATATATATATATGCTCAATCCAATTAATTATTATCATATAAATGATCAAACTTTACTCTTTAACCATTATTATTCCGTTTCTTTATATCAAATGTAAATTTAAATGTCTGGAAAAATCTAGGGTTGTTACATTCTCCCCCACTTAAAATCTTTTCATCCTCGAAAAGAGAACGAAGTACGATATTGACAATTTTTCATACTTCTGAATCCATACTTATAAAATAGTATTTATAAAATAAGTTATATAGTCGTAAAATATCATAAAATTTTCTAACTTCCGAAATCAAGGAAAATTTCGGCAGCATCTCCCTTGTACGGAGAGGTCCGGGAAAAATACCTACATACATATAACTCAAATATCATCTCATCACAAGATGAGGCATCCCAGAAATGGGAAAAAACACAAAACAAAACCCCAAAACCAATATAATCCACAAATACGTACCTCTTTTAGCGTTTATAAGCAATTTATTTGCCTTAGCATTTTAAAATTTTGCGCAAGCGAGCCCCAACGCGTAGCGCACACTCTTTACACCTACTAAATACTCACATATGCATGAGGATTAAACATATATACAATACATAGCAAAGGTATGCAACTTACACAACATATATCAAACATTTCAACTACAAAACCATAATACACATGACAGGCTAGCAAAAAAACTATTTATTATCACATTATTAATGAAGGAATTTGACTAAAACATACTAGGAAAAAGTTGTAGTATTTATTTCAGCCTTTCCTAATTGTCCGGATTCGTCGAATTCGGATAAATCATTCAAAAGTTACGACCATTTTAGCAGGAGCGAACGCTCCAGCCCCCAAAATGAAAAATGCAGGTCTGAGTTGTTCAACCGAGTTTAATCCTTTAAACAGCAAAATTTGACACATCAAATTAAGATAAAGTTTAGTTTACATTCTGGCCTTTCCGAATTGTACTCGCATATCAAAAACCGATGCTCGGTTAGGAAGTTATGGTCAAAACAATATTGGTGTTCAGTTCAGATTTTTATTTTCTGTGCATACAACTATGACTAGTTCTTGGTTTTCAACCTAATAGACTTGGAAACTAGGCAAGGCTTTACTAACACAAGTTTTAGCTCAGTTTCTAAGGTTTCCATGCAACAACCCGGAAATGCGAGCCAGTTTAAAAATTTTATTTTGGTAATTTTATCGAAGTTTGAACATTTAAAATGAATTATTTTAAATAATATCGACGGAAAATTTATTTTGAAATGAATTCGATGTATATATTTATATATGTCGTCGTTAGAATATAAATAATTATATATATAATTATAAATATAATTGAAAATGGCGCGGTAGTTCGATAATTCGATTTCAAACTTCAATTGAACATACCGGAAACAATCCGGATTTTAGTGAAACCAAAAACATTAGGATCTAATTGGGAACATCTTTCCAACGAATCCGAAAAATTGAAATTTCATAGCGGGAATCAAAAGAAATGTCCAGTTGAAGATTCTGAATAGTCGTTATGGAATTCAGGCCCTTAAAAATGGAAATTTTGCAAATGACCTCGGATTTCGACGAAACCACTTTTGTTGTGTCCGTGATGTAAAGTTATTGCTAGATTCCAAATTTCATAATTTTTCGAATCAATAAGTGAGCGTGGCAAAGGAAAACGCGTTTGACCAGTTTCAGTTGATTTTAATCGACTGGAAAATGGCCATTTTTCAAACAGTCTCAGAATTCGACGAAATTAGTTTTGTTAGGACCGTATCGTCAATACGAAGCTAGAAAGTATTTTTCTGGAATTCTTAGAGTTCGTATGTGACCCCAGTAAATTGAAATGCGTGTTCAAATTCAATATATAGAGTTATATGTTGATTTTGACGAAAACTGATTGTAACAATCGAATCAGCCAACGATACATATCCCATTGTGTTCGGAATGGGGGTAATTAGCTATGGACGACATGCGGCGGGCCTCGTTTAGAGGTCATATGAAAAAGTCAACTTTTTGTAAATTAACTAATTAAATAAATTAAAAACCCTCTCTCCTCCCCTTCAAAACCGCTGCCCCCCCTTTCATCGTTTCATTCAGAACGATTAGAAAAAAAAAACGCCAGAACGATTTGAAGCCGCCGCGCCTCTAGCCGACCTCGCCATCGTCGGAGAGCTGCGTCAAGGGAGCCGCCGCACCCTCCCTCCGATCTTCACCTACTACTCCTTCTTTCCTTCCCCTCCCTCGCGACACAGCAGCCCCCCTCCCTCGCGACACCGCAGCCCCCCGCCTCGAACCCGCACCCCCCCTGAGCCTCGCCCCGACCTCCCCCTTCCCCTTTCCTCGTGTCAGTGAAAACCCTCCCCCCTTCCTTAATCAGTTAGTTTTATTTTGATTTCTTATTTATTTTATTTTTATTTCAGTTTTATTTTAGGTTATTTAACCAATAAAAAAATCTATTTTTTTTATATATAAATATATAAGCGAAGAAAATATGATTTTTATATAGTATGAAGAATAAAAATATGATTTTACATAATGTAGAGTAATAAAGATGTGATCTTTATAATAGTAGCAATGTAAGGATATGATTTTTATAGTAGGGAAAGTATAAAAACACGATTTTTTATATAATATAGATAGTAAAAATATCATCTTTATAGATATAGCGAAATAAAAATCTTTATATTTGAAAAGGCAAAATCTTTTTATAAAGAATAGCGTGATAAAAATATAATCTTTATTCTATGAACATCGATGTAAAAATAGAAATTTTATCTATATAGTAGCGATGTAAAAATAGAAATTTTATCTATATAGTAGCGATGTAAAAATAGAAATTTTATCTATATAGTAGCGATGTAAAAATAGAATTTTTATCTATATACTAGCGATGTAAAAATAGAAATTTTATCTATATAGAAGCGATGTAAAAATAGAATTTTTATCTATATAATAGCGATGTAAAAATAGAAATTTTGTCTATATAGCAACGATGTAAAAATATGATTTTTATATACATAGCAACAATATAAAAATGTGAATTTTATATATGTAGTGGCTACGGGTAACGAAAGCGACAAAAGGCGAGCACGACGAAGATTTTCTACATAGGAAGAGTCGTGGTATTGAATTAGCTAGCTGGTGAGAATTTCTCACTCTAAATTTCTTTTTCTAGTTATATATAGATACTACTATGTAGACGGTGCTTAGCAGCACCCGACACCCGTCATCCACAGACCATGGATGGCTTGTTTGTTTGATTGATGTGTTGTGAAATTTGTTTGTGTTGTTGATGTGAAATCGATAATAAAATCTAGATGGTTGAAATAAATAAATTATCGTTAAAAATATAATTTTTAATGTGAAAGTGAATAAATAAATATTTATAAACAAATCGGCCGATTTGTTTATACACACTGATTTGACTGATAATGATTGGGTCGATAAATTTACAAATCGCCCAACTGCACAAATAAAAATATGTGTTTGCTGATTTGAAACCCCACACGGGTGTCGGGAGGATATTTGGGTACACTAATCACAATTATTGAATTGTATGTCGATCGATTGGTCGACAGATTGTGTAAGCGTTGATTATTTATATTTGATGCTTACGCAGTTGTATGGTGCACTTTGGATGATGGTTGATTGTTTATCGTTGCTATTATATACATGTGTTGGGTGGAATCCATATAATTAACGTTATATGGTGATTGATTGGGCCTCATTCCAATCGGGAAAATAAGGAATGTTATAAAAGAAAATTCATGTGTTGAATATAAAAATAGTCATGTGTTGACGATGTTCAGGTGTTGAAACTATTCATGTGTTGAGAAAAATATTTAATAATAAAATTTACATCTTTATCATATTTAAAATTAGAACTACTTCACGGTGGAGTCTGATAGAAAATCAAACGATAGATACCAAAATTTTATAAAATATTTTACATAACAAAAATAGTCGTGTGTTGAAAGAAATATAGATTCATGTGTTGAACGGGATAAATATTCGTTTGTTGAATAGAATAACGAATTTATTGAAATATATAAAGTCGTGTTGATTAGAGTTGTGCCATTTTGACATAAACGATATTTATAACGATTATATTCGTTTTTATAATGAATATAGAAAAAGAAGTGATTTCAAAATATAACGTTTTGAAAATATTATCATTTATATAGTAATGATATGAAATATTCAATTTTGATTTGAAATTGAACATAGAGTTGAATTGGTTTTGAAAACGAATTTAAAACGATTTATAAAATACGTTTTAAAAAGGAAATCGATGAAATATATATAATATATATATAATGGCCTGAATAGAACGCGCCGCGCCGCGGCAGTTCGTGAATTTCGACCATTGACTTCGAATTGACATTGCGGGAGACCCGACCGTCGGATTCTCCTAAAACCGGAACTGTTGGGTTCGTATCGAAAAGAGCTTTCTAATGAATATTAGAAATTTGAAATCCAACGGCTGAATTTGGAATTGTGTCCAAATAAATTTGAAAAAGGTCGTTGTAAGTGCAGTTCGATGGCCGTTGAGGGAAATCGACTGTACGGGCCTTGATAAAATTATTCAAAATATCCATAATTTGTGTAAAATCATAAGAAATGATTTGGGAAAAATTGGGCTGAAGAATTCCATATTTGAAAGGATAAAAATAGATTTTTGTCGAAATGAACTAGTTTTGAACTAGAATTAAAAATCAATTTATTTCTGAAATAAATAGATTGAATTTGAAAGTGATTTTAAAAATAATCAATATTCCCAATACATGAATTGGACTGGAGTTGAATCGAAATTATCTTCGGAATATTTTGATGTTGGATTTCATGACTATACAGATATTGCTATGGGAATTTGAAAGATATATTTTATATCGTTATTAGCAATACGATATATGTAGGTTTCAGAATTTTATATTGAATATCAGCCGATATATTTTCTATTCAGAGCCTTATATTTAATATCAAATATGATTTGCGTTTATCGTGAATCATGTTTTAGATGACATTGGTTCTTTAACCCAGTTAAAGGCAGGAGGTTGATTTTTGAGAAGATTAAAACTTAGTGGAGTTTTAATGAATCTTTAATTAGATTAAAATGCGAATTGATAATTTAAATTATCAAATCTGAAAGGTGATTGAGAATGGAGTGCCACCAGTTTTGCTCCAAAGCGGTAGTTAAATCTTTAATTAATTTTACCGATAACACTGTGGTGTTAGGAATGGAGTATCACTAGTTTTGCTCCATGGGATATATAGGTTGGGATTGGGAAATAAAATAAATAATTACTTCGGTGTGGTTCGCTAATCCCGACTAGTTTGAAAGGATATCCAAAGGAAGATTAAAGAATAAATTTAGAAGAATTTGTCTTGGATAAAATCAGTGGAACCTTTCCCTAAGAATGTGATTTTGTGAATAAAAGAATATTTTGAATTGGAATGAGGTGTTTGTTGTGTTTGTGTAACATTTGTTTATCATATACGTGGGTTATTCAGAAAGGCCGGGTTTATACCCATTCTGAATAACCGATTCGACGAGATGTCGAAGATGAAGACGGTGGTCGAAGACCGAAAGTCTTCACATCGTTTGGATGGTTACTGATGATCTCGATTGGGCTGTACACCCAAGATGAGGGAAACAGTTGGTGATCGTCTATACGTACTTGGAGATGGATGGATATGCGAGGAAAGTGCCTCCGGTTTCGTTCAGACCCAGAGCGAACTTGTAAATGGATTGTGTGTCTGACATTGGATTTTATTCTGTGTTGATTGATCTCCATTAAATATACATCGGTTTGGCGGCAGAGAATTTATTCTCTTGCTTAACGCCCTTCTCTGAGACGTACGAGCTCAGAGGTTGTATATCGATGGACATCAGTCGCATGGATTGAATCACCAGTGTGGCACGCGTAAGTGGCAATTGATCAAGGCTTCTGTTGAAAACCAAAGTCTTGTGGTTGATGATCAAAGCACGGCCTGTGTGGCGTAGCTTTGTGTATAACGTGAATTCGCAAGCCTCACACCTTGGTAAGAGTCAAAAAGGGGATACGGACCCAAGAAGTGCACGACGTTTCTTCCTAGCTATTGTGGTGTCAGTGACCTACCAGCCCTGACATTTATATAATTTTCACCTGTGTGGTTGTTGGATACGAGACGCCTCGGATATAGGTCTGTAAGGACGGGGAAACGTGTGTTCAGGAATAACCAATCCTCAAAAGTAAGAGAGGACCGGCCTTGGAGGTTCCAAAGGATCATAGTGGGATCCTGAGGCATTTGCTAGAGTGTCTCGAATGCAGAGAGGAGCTTACCCCTTACCTCGGCTCATGACGGAAATCCAATTTCCAATACGTGATATTGTGGTTTTAATTGTAGAACTAGTATGGCGACATGACAGATGGTACCCATGCTGCCTATGATTGATATTTATGATTTGAAATTGTTTTGACACTATACACCTATAATAGTATCAAATGATTTGTTTTTAAACGTATCAAGCATTATTTGGCTATTATAAGGGAAAACTCTATCCTCCGGCTTGCGTTGCATTGTGTGATGGGACCTGGGTCTTATAATAGCTTCATTTTTCCAAAGAGCATTGCGCTGTTTTGTTATATGCACTAGTATTCTTGGGAGGAAACCCGTTCCGTGTTATACAGCATGGTCCCTTGAATTACTCTCTTTTAAAGTAAAGTTTTAAATAACTATTTTAGTTCTCACACCAGTCACATGACTGACCTGGAATTTATTATTTTAACCTAAACTCTGGGTGCCCCTATTTTCGACACGGGCAGCTAGTAGTTTTGGTTTTGCAGATTTATATTCACGGGATCCTAAATTACAGCTGGAACGATGCTCGGAAAGCTCTGTATCCGTGTATCACTTTCAGTTGTGTTTTGTATATTTTTCCGCTGCTATGTAATTTATTGTAATCTCTGACATTTATCGAATGTAATTTATTCATTTATATTTTGTATATTCTTGTATCTGATGGAGTTGTTGTAATAACAATGAAATGTTCTTCTGTTTTCGTTCCGATGTGTTTTGTTCTCAAAGTATCCGCTCTTTCCTTCACGGATAAGTTATGGGTCCTTTCAGTGGTATCAGAATTCTGGTTTACAGAGCTCGAGAGCAAGACACATTAGGACCATACGAAAGAATTCATCAGATATTGGATTAGTAAAATCCAATTAGAATGACTCGTTAGAGACAGGATCAGTAGTATCCTAGAATGAGTGTGAAGAGTATATTTTCAAATGAAAATAATATTGCTTTGAAAATTTAAACCATTTTATACGTATTTGAATATTTATTTATTTTGAATATGGACAATCGCGTATATAAATATTTTGCATATACGCGTCATGAACGTATATTCGAAGTTTTAATATACCAGATAGATATAGGATCACACTCTAGTTGCCCGGGGATGGTTCTGATAATGCTGCGGCATTACCAGTATTTATTTTCGAGTGACGAAGGTGTGATTTCTATATATTTCCATTAGGCTGGTGTGAGAACCAAAACTAATATAGCTAGAATTCATTGTTGTGATTTGGCATCAAAAACATGATTTTTTGTATATGTATCAAAATTATGAATTTGAAACTCTAATTCACTAATTGATTGATGGTTGTGTTGTTTGTTTATTTGTTTGATAATTTTGAACCATTTAGCCTAATAGAATCGAATATTGAATTGTATTGAAAATTGGTCGCGTTTGCTTGCATATACATGTACTTACATTGAACAGGTCATAGCAAGGAGGTTAGAGCAGAGAAATAAAATTGTTTGCCCGACAAATAGGTACATGTTTACCATAATTTACTGTTTTGTTTGGGTGGTGATAATTTTATGAGCCGATTGGCTTTTACTTTTTCTTTTAGAGATCAGAAGGCCTGTATGGAAATTTCGGGATTTTCCCGTTGCTCCCGGTGCAGGGGAGGTTATGGCGATTTTTTTCGAAAATTTAGGGTGGTAGCCAAATTTTTGAAAAATTTGAAAAGTTCTAAGGGACTGAAAAGTTGAAGAACTTAAGCCGTAGTCAAAATAACGGAAGTTGAGTTGATTTGTTAAACAACTTTAGGCTTCGTTCCTTTTCGGCTTCCATTGTCATGTTCCTTTTCGGCCTTTGATTTAGAGAAGATTAGAATATCATCAATAAAAACTAGAACAAATTTATTCAATTAAATCACACATTGAACTGATTAGAAAATAGTTAGAAATATATACTTGTGCATTATATATGTTAGAACAGGAAATTGGATAGCTATTGAGTAAAGATTTTATTTGCGTGCCCGACAAATAGGTAAACCTTAATGAGTTGGATGCGCACTTTTATTATTATATCAACTCCTGTGAGTGCCATTGGATGCAGAGTGCTGGTTATTCGGTGTGTAATTAATAAACATCGCCATAGGATAGCAACAATTAATTTTGAACTACATTACATGGCATACTCCTGGAAGACAGGCATACTTCATCATATACCACATAAGCCTTTGGAGCTTGTGTGACGAGGTGGAAGATTTACCATACGAGCGAGAGGCTTGTATGGCGATGACTATATTTTACAGGTTGAACTGATGACTGATATGGACTATTTAAATTGTAATGATAAAATTGCCAGATTAATAAAAACCCCACACGGGTCTAGAGTTGACAATAATCACGTCTCTCTAGTTATTAGATACGGCATATGGACTATTTATTTCCCACACGGGACGAGGTGATGAGGATTTATCCTTTGGAGCATTTAAAATACACACTCCCTCAGGCTTTGACAGGGTAACGAGAATTTATTCTCTGGAGTTATTATCAATACATGCTCCCCTGTAAACACTAGAATATATCACTATAAATATGTGTATGCTTATTAGGATTTATTGGGTACCTAATACGGCCCAATAAATTTCCAAACCTCTCCCCGTACAAAGGAGGTTATGGCGAAATTTTTCGAAAATTCCGGGTGTTAGCCAAATTTTTGAAGAATTTGAAAATTCTCATAAACTGAAAAGTTGGAGAATGGAAGCCAGATCGAACGTAGAGTTGATTAATCAAACCACTTTCGACTTTGTTCCTTTTCGGGGACGAAAAGTTTTAAGTGGAGGAGATTGTAACAACCTGAAAATGAGAGCCAGTTTAAAATTTTTATTTTGGCAATTTTAGCGAAGTTTGAAAATTTAAAATGAATTATGTTAAATAATATCGACAGAAAATTTATTTTGAAATGAATTCGACGTACATATTTATATACATCGTCGTTAGAATATAAATAATTATATATATAATTATAAATAGAATTGAAAATGGCACGGTAGTTCGATAATTCGATTTCAAACTTCAATTGAACATACCGGGTGCAAAACAATCCGGATTTTAGTGAAACACAAAAACATTAGGATCTAATTGGGAATATCTTTCTAACGAATTCGAAAAATCGAAATTTCATAGCGGGAATCAAAAGATATGTCCAGTTGAAGATTCCGAATAGTCGCTATGGAGTTCAGGCCCTTAAAAATGGAAATTTTGCAAATGACCTCGGATTTCGACGAAACCACTTTTATTGGGTCCGTGATGTAAAGTTATTGCTAGATTCCAAATTTCATAATTTTTCGAATCAATAAGTGAGAGTGGCAAAGGAAAACGCGTTTGACCAGTTTTAGTTGATTTTAATCAACTGGAAAATGGCCATTTTTCAAACGGTCTCAGAATTCGACGATATTAGTTTTGTTAGGACCGTGTCGTCAATACGAAGCTAGAAAATATTTTCTGGAATTTTTAGAGTTCGTATGTGACCCTGGTAAATTGAAATGCGCATTCAAATTCAATATATAGAGTTATATGTTGATTTTGACGAAAACTGACTGTAACAATCAAATCAGCCTACGGTACATATCCCATTGTGTTCGGAATGGGGGTAATTAGCTATGGACGACAGGCGGTGGGCCTCGTTTAGAGGTCGTATGAAAAAGTCAACTTTTTGTAAATTAAATAATTAAATAAATTAAAAACCCTCTCTCCTCCCCTTCAAAACCGCTGCCTCCCCACCTTTCATCGTTTCATTCAGAACGATTAGAAGAAAAAAAAGGCCAGAACGATTTGAAGCCGCCGCCCATCTAGCCGACCTCGCCATCGTCGAAGCGCCGCGTCCAGGGAGTCGCCCCCCCTCTTTCCGATCTTCACCTCCTCCTCCTTCTTTCCATCCCCTCCCTCGCGACACAGCAGCCCCCCTCCCTCGCGACACCGCAGGCCCCCTTCCTCGAACCCGCACCCCCCCGAGCCTCGCCCCGACCTCCCCATTCCCCTTGCCTCGTGTTAGTGAAAACCCCTCCACCCTTCCTTAATCGGTAAGTTTTATTTTGATTTCTTATTTATTTTATTTTTATTTCAGTTTTATTTTAGGTTATTTAACTAATAAAAAAATCTTTTTTTATATATATAAATATATATGCGAAGAAAATATGATTTTTATATAGTATGAAGAATAAAAATATGATTTTATATAATGTACAGTAATAAAGATGTGATCTTTATAATAGTAGCAGTGTAAAGATATGATTTTTATAGTAGGGAAAGTATAAAAATACGATTTTTTATATTATACAGATAGTAAAAATATCATCTTTATAGATATAGCGAAATAAAAATCTTTATATTTGAAAAGGCGAAATCTTTTTATAAAGAATAGCGTGATAAAAATATAATCTTTATTCTATGAACATCGATGTAAAAATAGAAATTTTATCTATATAGTAGTGATGTAAAAATAGAAATTTTATCTATATAGTAGCAATGTAAAAATAGAAATTTTATCTATATAATAGCGATGTAAAAATAGAAATTTTTTCTATATAGTAGCGATGTAAAAATACAATTTTTATCTATATAACAGCGATGTAAAAATAGAATTTTTGTCTATATAGTAACGATGTAAAAATATGATTTTTATATACATAGCAACAATATAAAAATGTGATTTTTATATATGTAGTGGCTACGGGCAACGAAAGTGACAAAATGCGAGCACGACGAAGATTTTCTACATAGGACGAGTCGTGGTATTGAATTAGCTAGCTGGTGAGAATTTCTCACTCTAAATTTCTTTTTCTAGTTATATATAGATACTAGGATGCAGACGGTGCTTAGCAGCACCCGACACCCGTCATCCACAGACCATGGATGGCTTGTTTGTTTGATTGATGTGTTGTGAAATTTGTTTGTGTTGTTGATGTGAAATCGATAATAAAATCAAGATGGTTGAAATAAATTAATTATCCTTAAAAATATAATTTTTAAAGTGAAAGTGAATAAATAAATATTTATAAACAAATCGGCCGATTTGTTTATATACACTGATTTGACTGATATTGATTGGGTCGATAAATTTTACACATCGCCCAACTGCACAAATAAAAATCTATGTTTGTTGATTTGAAACCCCACACGGGTGTTGGGAGGATATTTGGGTACACTAGTCCCAATTATTTAATTATATGTCGATCGATTGGTCGACAGATTGTCTAAGCGTTGATTATTTATATTTGATGCTTACGCAGTTGTGTGGTGCACTTTGGATGATGGTTGATTGTTTATCGTTGCTATTATATACATGTGTTGGGTGGAATCCATATAATTAACGTTATATGGTGATTGATTGGGTCTCATTCCAATTGGGAAAATAAGGAATATTATAAAAGAAAATTCATGTGTTGAATATAAAAATAGTCATGTGTTAACGATGTTCAGGTGTTGAAACTATTCATGTGTTAAGTAAAATATTTAATAATAAAATTTACATCTTTATCATATTTAAAAATAGAACTACTTCACGGTGGAGCCTGATGGAAAATAAAACGATAGATACCAAAATTTTATAAAATATTTTACATAACAAAAATAGTCGTGTGTTGAAAGAAATATAGATTCATGTGTTGAATGGGATAAATACTCATTTGTTGAATAGAATAACGAATTTATTGAAATATATAATGCCGTGTTGATTAGAGTTGCGCCATTTTGACATGAACGATATTTATATCGATTATATTCGTTTTTATAATGAATATAGAAAAAGAAGTGATTTCAAAATATAACGTTTTGAAAATATTATCATTTATATAGTAATGATATGAAATATTCAATTTTGATTTGAAATTGAACATAGAGTTGAAATGGTTTTGAAAACGAATTTAAAACGATTTATAAAATACGTTTTAAAAAGGAAATCGACGAAATATATATAATATATATATATATATATTATATATATAATGGCCTGAACAGAACGCGCCGCGCCGCGGCAGTTCGTGAATTTCGACCATTGACTTCGGATTGACGTTGCGGGAGATCCGACCGTCGGATTCTCCTAAAACCGGAACCGTTGGGTTCGTGTCGAAAAGAGCTTTCCAATGAATATTAGAAATTTGAAATCCAATGGTTGGATTTGGAATTGTGTCCAAATCAAATTTGAAAAAGGTCGTTGTAAGTGCAGTTCGATGGCCGTTGATGGAAATCGACTGTACGGGCCTTGATAAAATTATTAAAAATATCTATAATTTGTGTAAAATCATAAGAAATGATTTGGGAAAAATTGGGCTGAAGAATTCCACATTTGAAAGGATAAAAATAGATTTTTGTCGAAATGAACTAGTTTTGAACTAGAATTAAAAATCAATTTATTTATGAAATAAATAGATTGAATTTGAAAGTGATTTTAAAAATAATCAATATTCCCAATATGTGAATTGGACTGGAGTTGAATCGAAATTATCTTCGGAATATTTCGATGTTGGATTTCGTGACTATACAGATATTGCTATGGGAATTTGAAAGATATATTTTATATCGTTATTTCCAATACGGTATATGTTGGTTTCAGAATTTGATATTGAATATAAGCCGATATATTTTCTATTCAGAGCCTTGTATTTAATATCAAATATGATTTGGGTTTATTGTGAATCGTGTTTTAGATGGCATTGGTTCTTTAACCCAGTTAAAGGCAGGAGGTTGATTTTTGAGAAGATTAAAACTAAGTGGAGTTTTAATGTATCTTTAATTAGATTAAAATGCAAATTGATAATTTAAATTATCAAACCTGAAAGGTGATCGAGAATGGAGTGCCACCAGTTTTGCTCCAAAGCGATAGTTAAATCTTTAATTAGATATGAACGTGAAATGATAATTAATTTTACCGATAACACCATGGTGTTAGGAATGGAGTATCACCGGTTTTGCTCCATGGGATATATAGGTTGGGATTGGGAAATAAAATAAATAATTACTTCGGTGTGGTTCGCTAATCCCGAATAGTTTGAAAGGATATCCAAAGGAAGATTAAAGAATAAATTTAGAAGAATTTGTCTTGGATAAAATTAATGGGAACCTTTCCCTAAGAATGTGATTTTGTGAATAAAAGAATATTTTGAATTGGAATGAGGTGTTTGTTGTGTTTGTGTAACATTTGTTTATCATATACATGGGTTATTCAGAAAGGCCGGGTTTATACCCATTTTGAATAACCGATTCGACGAGATGTCGAAGATGAAGACGGTGGTTGAAGACCGGAAGTCTTCACATCGTTTGGATGGTTACTGATGATCTCGATTGGGCTGTACAACCAAGATGAGGGAAACAGTTGGTGATCGTCTAGACGTATTTGGAGATGGATGGATATGCGAGGAAAGTGCCTCTAGTTTCGTTCAGACCCAGACCGAACTTGTAAGTGGATTGTGTGTCTGACATTGGATTTTATTCTGTGTTGATTGATCTCTATTAAATATACATCGGTTTGGCGGCAGAGAATTTAATCTCTTGCTTAACGCCCTTCTCTGAGACGTACGAGCTCAGACGTTGTATATCGATGGACATCAGTCGCATGGAGTGAATCGCCAGTGTGGCACGCGTAAGTGGCAATTGATCAAGGCTTCTGTTGAAAACCAAAGTCTTGTGGTTGATGATCAAAGCACGGCCTGTGTGGCGTAGCTTTGTGTATAACGTGAATTCGCGAGCCTCACACCTCGGTATGAGTCAAAAACGGGATATGGACCCAAGCAGTGCACGACGTTTCTTTCTAGCAATGGTGGTGTCAGTGACCTACCAGCCCTGACATTTATATACTTTTCACCTGTTTGGTTGTTGGATACGAGGCTCCTCGGATATAGGTCTGTAAGGTCCAGGAAACGTGTGTTCAGGAATAACCAATCCTCAAAAGTAAGAGAGGACCGGCCTTGGAGCTTCCAAAGGATCATAGTGGGGTCCTGAGGCATTTGCTAGAGTGTCTCGAACGCGGAGAGGAGCTTGCCCCTTGCCTCGGCTCTTGACGGAAATCCAATTTCCAATACGTGATATTGTGGTTTTAATTGTAGAACTAGTATGGCGACATGATAGATGGTACCCATGTCGCCTATGATTGATATTTATGATTTGAAATTGTTTTGACACTATACACCTATAATAGTATCAAATGATTTGTTTTTAAATGTATCAAGCATTTTTTGGCTATTATAAGGGAAAACCCTATCCTCCGGCTTGCGTTGCATTGTGTGATGGGACCAGGGTCTTATAATAGCTTCATTTTTTCAAAGAGCATTGCGCTGTTTTGTTATATGCACTAGTATTCTTGGGAGGAAACCCGTTCCATGTTATACGGCGTGGTCCCTTGAATTACTCTCTTTTAAAGTTAAGTTTTAAATAACTGTTTTAGTTCTCACACCAGTCACATGACTGACCTGGAGTTTATTGTTTTAACCTAAACTCTGGGTGCCCCTATTTTCGACATGGGCAGCTAGAAGTTTTGGTTTTGCAGATTTATATTCACAGGATCCTGAATTACTGCTGGAACGATGCTCGGAAAGCTCTGTATCCGTGTATCACTTTCACTTGTGTTTTGTATATTTTTCCGCTGCTATGTAATTTATTGTAATCTCTGACATTTATCGAATGTAATTTATTAATTTATACTTTGTATATTCTTGTATCTGATGGAATTGTTGTAATAACAATGAAATGTTCTTCTGTTTGCATTCCGATGTGTTTTGTTCTCAAAGTATCCGCTCTTTCCTTCACGGGGAAGTTACGGGTCCTTTCATTCCAAAAAGTTCGGAATCGTCCAATTCCGATCATTAAGTCAAAAGTTATGGCTGTTTTACTTCGGCTTATTGAATATCTCAGGTTTTCATATAAACATCGATTATTTTATTTGGGGTTTTCACCCTTTCCAATTCAGAAATTTTTAGCAAGTCTTTAACACTGTAAAAGTTTTATTATATCATTATTCGAGCGATGGACTCACGTTTAGTTACTCACTCCATTTCAATATACCTTTTCTCATTTTCTCGTTTCATTTCAAGAGTTACACCCGAATTAAATTTGAATGTATTTGGATTTGATTTTTTTTCTTTCTAACACACTTGATTACGTCAAATCTTTAATTCATTATCATGAATTAATTTGCCAAATTTTCATAACTTATTCTTTTAGGTTAAATTCATTTGACTCGACTATGTTTCGCTTCATTTCATATTTTATTTACCCGTTCCATTTGCTTATATTCCCATCGCTGACAATTTCATTTCTAAAGTAAACTCTATTTAGTTAACTTCGAATCTATATCAATGGATAAAAGTTAGTTATGCTTTTATATAAACCGTCCTATTCCCTATCGTTTATAGAATTTCATTTACTTGCTTACTCTTTTCATTGGTATGGATGAAATTTACTTACTCAACCCAACTATATATAAATTCTAAATCGGCTTATTTAATTTCCTAAGTTGACTTCATTTTAGTAATCCATTCAACTTAGACTAAGTCTTATCTTTGCATCACATCTCGATATCTCAAATTCCAAATTTAGAATTCGTTTAACAATTATCTTAATCCGAATAAAACCAACCTATCCACTTGCATCTCATTTCTTTTTCTTGGCCCTTCTATTCATTCATCTAGCCATTATCTTATTTACTTATTCCGATTCTCCTTTTTAAATTAAAGTTTATTCCATTAACTCGATTTATTTATTGAACTCTCGAATTATGAAGTAAATTAAAGACTATTAATAACCCAAGTTTTTAACTTAACTCTCTATCAATTACTATTCGCTTTCCTAAGTTAACTTTGATTAACTCGATTCCTCTACTCGAATTAAGTTATATTCCATTCGAAAGGATGGTTTACACTCTACTCATTTCATTGTTCATACTTCAATCTATATTCGACATATTTTCCAAATGAGGTTTACCATTTAGATCTCTTCCATTTCTAATTCCATCGACCATTCAAATTCCATTAACAACATCATTCCTTTCAATTTACATTTATCGGCAATCCATTTTTCAACAACATAAGTTCCCTTCCACTCCTTCTCGACTAACTTAATAAACTTATGAATTTGCCAAGTCATGGGTTATCGCTTTATTACCCAACCTAATCTTCCAATTTCATTTAGTTGACTTCTATTCCGCGGTCAGTTTCCAATCTTCTCGAAGCCTTGTATCAATCGGATTTGGAGTTTATTTATATTTAATTTTTGTTCACGTTAAGCGTTCAACGATAGTTCCTCTTTTCTTAAACTCAAGTCCATTTCCTGGTTTCAGAGTCAAGAATTCAAATGAATCGAGTTGCCTAAGCTCTCAAATCAATATTATTAGTTAAGATGAACCTGAATGCCTTGATTTTGGGTTATAACTAAGTTTAGATAATAATATACATATATACTTATACAATTTATAAACCATACCATATGAATTTTAAACCCAAAACTTTAATTTAAGAAAGAATATAAAAACTCCAATTCTTGTTTAATCTCAAACTCTGTTTTGAATATCATATACTTATACTCTTATACAAACTTATACTATAGGAATTTAAATCCAAAAATCCTTTCAAACTAGTTATGAAAGTACGGGTGGTCTCCCACACTTAAACACTTCAGAATAAACGTCGATAATTCGTGCACTCATTACCGATATCGTTTCTAAGGTCCAAGAAGGGATTACACCCACTTGAAAAATCTTTAAAACCATTTCTTTTCAATCATACTTATAATATGCTATTATTTAAAACTTTGGCAAAACTTTTTCCAGGGATACCCCAGGATCAAGTTTCAAGTTCATTTCTATTTCAATCTCAAACCTTTCTCTCCCAATTATACCTAAAGGGATCATTTCATTTTCAAATATTTTCTTAGACCATTTAAGTTTTCCTTATTAAATTTACTATCAAATCAACCGTAATAGGTATTAATTTAATATTATTACTTACCAACGACCAAAGATTATACACTTAAAACCACTAATAGTATATATAATATATATATATAATATAATCGAAAATCATATTATGTCGATCATTCTGTTCGATTATATAGAAATTCCTATCGATTCTATGGCGTCCCATATATCGACTAGAATCCATAAATATTCAACAGAAAAAGCCAACACAATAAAAACCAATTTATATTAAAATACAAGTACGCTCTCTCATATCACTCAAACTCATTCTAGGGCATTACTAACCCTATCTCTAATGAGTAAATTCCCAAACATAGCCAAGGTTATCGCTAACCGACGCTTTGATACCAAATGTAACGACCCACATTTTTTACCGTTCAAATCGACAATAAACCACACATGTCAACCCAAACAAATCACAAATATATGCAGTTATTGGGATAAGAAGAAAATGAAGAAAGAAAAGAAAACAATAATAGAGTTCTCACAGCGAAAGGACAACATATAATAATAACTAACAGTTTAAAATAGTTGAACTATATACGTTTGTCTATACCATACAAAGATTATCAGAGTTACATCTATATATCTCTGCAGAGCACAGCGGAAATAAAATGCAGCGGAAATAATTATATATAGTAGATGTATGCCAAATCTTCATCTTCATCCTCCAAACTATTTGAAATCTTCGCTAACTACAACATCTGCTGACCCGAGCGTATTGCATAAAAAGAAAACACAACAAACACTCAGATCAGCACTAAATCATTCTTATATTAGTCAAATTTAAATACGAAATAACATCAGTGTCATGGGTACAGTAACTCAAGAGATGTTGCGGAAATTTTTTCCATCTCTCAAGGATCCGTTTAACTAATACATAGATAGTATAATACGCTATTATGATAGTGTCTACTTAGTAAGGTATAAATACTGAAAATAGCGTAAGTGGGATTAAATTTTTACCCTTACACCATTTATAATATCGTAGTTTATACAGTACCGTAAACCCACCGTAAACGATGGCATCAGAGGGCACTCCATAGGTACGATACAAGTCAAAATCGTATGGGGATCGATAAAGATAATATGACAAGGCACTCGAGGCAATGCCCATGGTAGGATTCTACCAATTGCACTCCCGAACCGGTGGTAACGCATAGCAGCCACTACCGTCCACCTCGGAACACACTCCCAAAGCATAAATGGGCCTAAATCATCATCATCATCATCATAGTCATAGAAATATTATCGAGGAAGTGTGTCCGATCAAAGGTGCTACCTCAATTAGTCACGGTATAGCTCCTATTTTAGTCATTTCAATTCTGACCTGAAGGTCAGGGCTATTTCGTCATCGTTAATCTTCTTCGATTCAATAATCGCCTCCAAGTCATCATACTCATTCTGGATACGTCATAACGTTCACAACTGTCAAAGTGGTATCGACACTGACAGAGAATATGCCTTATGTCCACTACGGTCTCTTTAACAACCAACGCTTACATCTTTCACATCGGTTGGTTCTTTTATATTTCACAATGGTTCGCTTCATATCAAAATATCATATTCTATTTCGAACCAAATTTATATTCAAATATAATATAATTTCATATTAAAATGTCATATCATACCAAACCGATTATATTCTAAATTAGAATAAATTTCCATCTCCTTATATTATAGTCATATAATGTTTCAAATCGACTTATATTCAATAGAATTTATTTTATCTCAAAGATTTCAAATTTTTCCAATTTGATTTATGTTAATCCATTCATATTCAAATAGAATATATACTTTCACTTCAACTCATTTCAACCCCTTAGGAGGTCCATTTATATTCGAGTAGAATATAATTTACATTTCCATATAAAAATCGGTTTAGAAATCGATTCATATTCAAATAGAATAAAATTTATCTCAACTCCATTTGAACAACGGTTTTAGATCCAAACACTTTCTATTCGGAAGAAAATTACGATTATTTAATATAATTTGAAAATAGATGTTAAAAATGAAATAAAATCTTTATATAAAATGTATATACATATATAAAATATAATAGCTAGAATAAAAAAAGATAATTTAAACACTATGTATATACGTAATTTAAAAGTTTTACTACTTAGTTTAAGTAATAAAATATAAAGAACAATTTAGTTGTAATAAATAGTTTATAGGAAAGTCTTAAATAAATAAATTTTTAAGAAAAGAAATAGTTATTTTAAATCAAACAGAGTAAATATATATATAATAAAATTATTTAACTAAAATCGTTCCTTTCTTCCGAACTTCAATACTTAAATCTAACTCCAGCCTAAATGGAGTTCATAAATTTCATATCTCATTTTCAACATCGTTCAAAAACAATTGTTTGATTTCAAGAATTCAAATCTATATTCAAAAACTGAGTTAAAACAACTCAAAATACCCTCGATTTCCATTATTCAAAAATTAAATTCCATGAGAATTTATTACCCTCAAATCTACCCCATAAATTGAATGATTCCAACATATTCAAATCCCAATTTAAGAATTTCCACTTTGGTTTGGGATTAATTCCTTAACCCTTTATAATAAACCTTCCCAGTTTTAGGTCTTTAAAGAAAATGGATTTATCGAGTATCGGCACATCTCCTTTAAATAAAATTTCCGACCAAAAAACATTTAGATATTTGAAATCACTTAACCAACCGATGTCTGTATATAATTATCTATCCAATAGCCAAGTGATATTATATTTAAATTTCTCGATATTTCAGGGATGGATCTATCATTTCAATCCAAATCAGGGTCACAGAGATTTATCATTTCACTCTGCGTTCTTAATTTATTTTCATCGATGAATCCCGGGTTTATTGGATGCCCGTAACATCACGGTGAAAGAATTCGGATTTCATCGTCAAAAGTTGAACACACGAACATCCACATACTGAAGTAAGTAACATTTCACAATAATCATTTAGTAATAACATCAACCAAGGCATCCATCACACAACACTTTATTCCATGTTAAATGTAAAATCATTCCACTAATTTAAAGTGTTGAGATTTTCTTAACTAGAAATTTAAATCGAATTTAAGTGACTAACTATCGATTTTCATTGCATGTCAAGTTTAAGCAACCATTCACCAAATCAACACAACCATGCAACCAAACTTTTTTCACAATTTAATACGATAAATATGGGAATAATTCAGTATTTCGTAAGTGAGAAAATCACTCACCTTTGGGTCTTAATTGGATCGGACGTCCAAAAGAAGCCCAAAATTTCACAGTCTCTAAATGCAGCGAAACCAGCATCAAAACGTCTGCAATTTCGCCACGATCCCAATGAGCCCAACCACGTCCAAATCCGAGTTCATACGTAAAAGTTATCAGCGATTTACCGTTTGAATTAAAAATGTATAAAATAATAAAATAATACTTTCTCACCAACTAGGATTTGACACATCATCACCCCTACAACCGTTCTCCCGCTCCACCCATGCTACAGCAAACCGCACAAAAGAACCAACTAGCGCGTCCACTTTGACCAACCAATTCTCTCATCTCCGACCACGAGGGAAGCTCTGACCGCCCTAGTTCTGACCTGCCGAACGAGCCGCACCTGTCGGTGCTGGAGCCGCCGCCTTCGATGGTCTAAATCGTTGCCGGCGTCGAACCAAACGAAGGTGATTTCGAACCCTAACACGCCAAATCCGGCCACCTCAGTCCACAATACCACCTGCGAACACCACCATCACACTCACATCGACAATCTCTTCAAAACCCATGTCTTAATTTCTCCAATCCAAGATTAAATCGAAAAACCCAAAATTTAAAGCTAGGGTTCCGCGAACTGAAAGTTTGACCATCGATTTCCGGCCAACATATTCACTACATGTTGAAATAAATGGTACCAGGGGCTTTGTATTGTCGGGAGCTTCGAATCGACATATAATTTGCTATGGTTTGAGGAGATTTGAATTTGAAGTTGTATTTTTATTTTAGAACTAGGGTTTGAATCTTCGTTTTCTGCCATTAGTGATAAAAACTGATTGAGAAAATATACGTATGGAGAAAATGGCTGAATGAGGTGGATAAGGGGTTTTATTTATATATTTATAGGAGACCCAAATATTAGACAAACATCCATCCACTCTACGTTGATTCCTTTCACATTTTCTCTCATACGGTCAAACGGTAAGTTGGATTGTACCGCGAATTAAAATCCTACCATAATCCATCGTTCTGAATCCAATGGCGCCAGTTTTGTCAAATTCTGAGATATTCACCAAAACAGTTAAATTTCATAGTTAATTAATTAATAAAATATTCAATTATTCCTTTAACTGTTCAATTTAAATTTGAATATTCCAAAAATTCAAATTTAAACCAAATAATAACTTAAATAAATTTTTATAACTAAATTTCACACATTTTTAACCGTTAATTTGATTATTTATCCATTTGAATTCATATTTCAATTATTCCTTATACAACTCAGCATTTAATTAAATTTATAAATATTATATTCCAAACTCCCAATTCTTTATCATAATAACAAAAATAAAACTTCCTTTAGGTTAATACAATTTACATCTTTACTATATTTATTACAAATCAACTTAAAACCCACTTTATACATAGATTTCAATATTTTAATTTCCAAATTTTATTACTAACAAATGTGATGCCCAAAACTAAATAAATCACATCTCATTTGGTTATCTTACAAATAAATTCAAAATCCAACATTTACAAATATAAACTACATTAAAAATCTTATATATATATATATATATATATATATATATATATGCTCAATCCAATTAATTATTATCATATAAATGATCAAAGTTTACTCTTTAACCATTATTATTCCATTTCTTTATATCGAATGTAAATTTAAATGTCTGGAAAAATCTAGGGTTGTTACATGCTATGAAAACACAGCATATGCCTCATTCCAATTCTTAATATTCTTTTGTTTAAATATTCATCTCTTTTGGGAATGGTTCCCATTAATTTTATCAAAGATAAATTCTTTGAATTTATTCTTTAATCTTCCATTGGATATCAATTCAAACCAAATTAAGGTTTATCCAAACTAGTCGGGATTGGCGAACCTTACCGAAGTAATCATTTATTATATTTCCCAATCCCAACCTATTCATCCCATGAAGCAAAACTGGTAATACTTCATATCTAACACCAAGGTGTCATCGATAAAATTAATTACCATTTCACGTTCAAATCTAATTAAAGATTTAACTATCGCTTGGAGCAAAACAGGTGATACTCCATTCACGATCATTTCTTGAATTTGATAATTTTACTTATCAGATTCACATTTCAATCTAATTAAAGATACGTTAAAACTCTAATTCAGTTTTAATCTCCAAAAATCATTACTTAATGATTTTCTTCAAAGTTAAGAAATTAATCTTAAATTTAACTGGGTTAAAGAACTAATGTTATTTAAAACACAGTTAACGATAAACCCAAAATCCCATTCCATTAACAATGGAATCCTCACGGAAAATAGATCAATATATATAATCGTCATAAACTTCCATATCCAACCGATAATATAAATGGAACAACGACAAAGCCTTTTAAATTCCATATATAGTAACAGTCTTCCCCCACATAAGTTCACTGCGCTTATAACCAAATCGAATTCCATTCCATTCCAATTTATTTTATTAAATTGGAAAACTTTACTTTGGAAAATTTCCCCTAAATCTTAATTAAAAGATTTATAAATTCCAAATCATATTTCACTGTTAATCGGGTTAAAGAACGAATGTCGTTAAAAACACAGTTCATGATAAATCCGATTCACATTCCATTTTATTCCAATTACCAAATGTAATTGGAAACTCTAATAAATTAATTAAAAGCTTTATTCTTTTCAACGGGGTTTAAGAACAGTGTTACTGAAAACACCATTCACGACCAACCCAAAATCCAATTTGATATCGAATACAAGGCTCTGAATAGAAATTATATCGGCTTATATTCAATATCAAATTCTGAAACCAACAAATATCGTTTTGGGAATAACGATATATATATATATATCTTCCAAATTCCCATAACAATATCCGTATAATCACGGAATCAAATATCAAAATATTTCGAAGATGATTTACATTCAAATACATTCCAATTTTTTCGTTGGAAATTTCTGGTTATTTTAAAACCGTTCACCAATCCAATAGATTTTATTTAAAAATTATTGGATTTCAAATCTAGTTAATAACTAGTTCATTTGGATAAAAATTATATTTTTCTCATTTCAAATATGGAATGTTCATCCCAATTCTTTACAAATAATTTATTATGATTTTACACAAATTATTGATATTTCTAATAATTTTATCAAGGCCCGTACATTCGATTTCCATAAACGGTCATCGAACTGCACTTACAATGACCATTTCCAAATTTGATTTGGACATAATTCCAAATCCAACCATTAGATTTCAAGTCTCTTATATTCGTTGGAAAGCTCTTTTCGATACGAACCCAACGGTTAGGGTTTTAGCAGAATCCGAAGGTCGGATCTCCCATAAAATCAATTCGAAGTCAATGGTCGAAATTCGCGAAGGCCGCGGCGCGGCGCGTTCTATTCAGGCCATTAAATATATAAAATACATATATTATATATACTTCACTGATTTCCATTTAAAACATATTTTATAAATCGTTTTAAATTCATTTTAAAAATAATTTCAACTTCATTTCAAATTTCGAATCAAATTTGAATATTCCTTAATAAATACGTTTTAAATTCATTTTAAATCGATTTCAATTCCATTTCAAATCAAATTTGAATATTCCTTAAAATGATTTCAATTCCATTTCAAATTTCAAATTTGAATATTCCTTAAAAAAATCGTTTTAAATTCATTTTAAAACGATTTCAATTCCATTTCAAATCAAATTTGAATATTCCTTATCATTATAATATTAAAATGATAATATTTTCAAAATATCGAATTTTGAAATAAATTCCTTTTCGATATTCATTATAAAAATGAATAAAATCGATATAAATATCGTTCGCGTCAACGTGGCGCATATCTAATCAACACGGCTTATATATTTCAATATTTTCGTGTCCATCCCAAATCGGACATCAAATCAGATTTTATTCCTTTACTGAATATTATTTTAAAATATTCGTTATTTTAAAATATTCATTATGTTAAAATATTCGTTATTTCTGAATTGGAATCAGACATAGTCAATTAACATATAATGTTATTTATATGGATTTCATACACACGTATACACAACACTAATTTTACACAGTCAACCATCATCCAAAGTGCATCCGACAACTGCATAAGCATTAAATATAAATTATTAATGCTTACAACAGTCTGTCAACCAATCGATTGACATACAACTAAGAATTGGGATTAGTGTATGTCCAATATCATCCCAATACCTGTGTGGGGTTTTCAAACAACAAACACTAATTATTATTTGTGTAGTTGGGCGATGTGTAAAATATTATCGTCCCAATCAATGTCAGTTAAATAGGTGCACATAAACAAATCGTTTGATTTGTAAATGAATATTTATTTCAACTCATGAATATTTTATACAGTTCATTTATACAATAAAAATGATATTTTTATTATTCAAATATTTTATTCCAAACATGAATATTTTATTCAGTTCATATATAAAATAAAAATGATATCTTTTGTAACACCCCGCCTCCGCTAGGGTCACTCGCAAGGGAATGCACTAGCTTTAGAGGGGTATTATTGGTAAACATGCACAGAAAATATCACAAGATAGAACATATAAAATAGCGGAAGTAAAATAGAACTTTCATAAACATTAATAATTAAGGTCTAAAGCCTTTTACATCAGAGTACATCAAAACCTGTCTTGCAATAATAAAGAAGCATAAAAACCTTTTATAAATTATTCCCCAAGTAAAACAGTAAAGTGGCCATAGCCAAGAGAAGTCCAAGCCATCCATGATGACCTTCAAGCAGAAGAAGTCCGAACTAAACAGCATTGTTTCCTCCCTGTAACCTGGGGGGGAAACGGAAGAAAAGAGGCGAACAAAACGGGTCAGTCAAAAAGACTGAGTAAGTCCTATCTACTTCCAGTATAAAAACAGGTAAAGGTAACATGACATGCATAAACTGAGAGTAAACATAAAGATGACTACAAGATAGATAAACTAAATCGGGGTAACAGGCTGAACTACTGTAGCAAGCTAAACTAAGGTATCGTGATAAACCACGGTGTCATGATAAATCAAGGTATCACATCGTCAGGTTTCTACCAAGTATACTATCCCAAGGTATCTACCCCGTCTAATATCCCACGGTATCTATTATGTATATTTTTCCTGGTTCTAACATGTATATCTGCTCTGCACCTCTCGTACTAGTATCCCAACCTTGTTATGTGGTAACCATGAACGTCCCTTACTCAAAATCGTGTAATGGTCCATGTCAACCCAATATATCGCATATATAAGTTACTCAACTCGTATGTTACTTTCCATGTATGTAAGTTCAGTCCTTTGCCGTACCTCGTACGGGCTTCCTCATGTATTATCCTTGAAATCGTTTGGACTGTCACCCTTGTTCTAGCTAGGCTCTTCCATATGAATCATCGTTTGAACTACTAGGACTTACGCCACCTAGCACCACTAGGGATTACGCTTACCTATTGCACGCTTTCGTATTTCGGTTTGGGTTAAACCACCTAGGCCACTAGGGATTACGCTAACCCTCAACCACGCCCTTTTCCCCACGCATTCATCGTGAATCGTTTTTCTATAACTGTATGCACATGTATCACATCGTGCCATCCGAGTCCTGTCACAGGGCAGAACTAGAAATACAGGACTCGGTCGGGAGCTTTAGATTTATCTGCCGATGCAGATACTAAGGTCTGCTTTTCTACACGTGGCTATGGTCCCACGAGACCCCTCCCTCAACTAGCGAAAGGCAACACAAGAGAAAATCTTGCATGAGAACTACACTCCGGTCAGCCCACATCCTACGACCTACCTCACCCATAATTAGATAGCAAATTATGGTCTGTTGGGTGTCCCCTGCCTTTCCGTACGTACACGCTTGACTCAAGATGGTAGATGATCGACGAACTTGCTATCTCGGGCACCTTATGTATTCGCCGACTCACTGCTATCCACCCCAGTCTTTAGGTCGCTCGCATAGCAACCAAGGCATATTCTTGGTTCTTCTACAGCAGACCTCAACCTCTCATGAGCCTAGTATAATGACCTGGCAGCTCACAGAGGGATCCCAAGAATATCCTCACGTTCCCCGAAGCCGCTGCTTCGTTACCCAGTTCGTTGGAGCCTTTATCTAAATCAGATAGCCTGCTCCTTCACGCATGCTTAAACGTTGACCTACCATATCGGGTTACTCATCTATCTAAGAAGTGGTCCAGATTTCCTTGACTAAGAATTATTACTTAGTTTCCCTTAACAAAGGTTTACCACTTAGCCCTATTTCCATTACCCTTGTTAACTATGGTTATTTACCTAATCCTCCGAATTAGGGTTTATCTAATGGGTTAAGTGTCACTTAAGTTCATAACTTAGCCCGTCCACAAACCAGGTCAAAACTGGCTAAGTATCCAAGTCCAAGACTTAACCCTACAGACCATGTGTCAAGTTGGTCAAGTATATCAAGCAATCCATGACTTAACCTCGTCTAATTATCAATTTAGATTGGTTAAGTATATATTAATTTGACCCTATCAAATTAACGAGTCAAATCGGTCAAGCGTATTCAAAACGATTCGTGACTTAGCCTTATCATGTTTTCACGTTAGATTGGTTAAGTATAGGTTAACTTAACCTCATCAAATTAACGAGTTAGATTGGTTAAGTATAGGTCACTTAACCTCATCAAATCATCGTGTTAAATTAGTTAAGTGTTTAACTTAACCCCATTAAATTACCACGTTAAGTTGGTTAAGTATTGGTTACTTAACCTCATTGAATTACCAAGTTTAAATTGGTTAAGTGTTTAACTTAACCCCGTCGAATTACCGTGTTTAGATTAGTTAAGTGTGGATTACTTAACCCCATCTAATTACCGTGGTTAGGTTAGTTAAGTCTTAATTACTTAACCTCATCTAATTACCCAGTCGGATTAGTTAAGTATAAATTACTTAACCCCATCTCCTAATCATCTTGCATGGTTAAGTGTCATTAAGGAAATCAAGCCCGGTCCAACTTAACCTACCCATTTGTATCATATCGGTTAAGTGTCATTAGTCAAATTTACTTAACCTTATCATGTGGCATTAATTTAATTAATGCACTCTTAACCTCTCACATTAGACCTTGTTGTGGTTATTAGTTAAGCCGGGCGGGTCCGGGTAGATTTACACCACAACCTAGTCTAACCTCGGGTCTTAAGCGCGACATGACCAACTTCTCACATTGGGTCCTATTGTTTGCAACTACTAGTTAGGCCGGTCGGTTCCGGGTAGTTTTACGTTGCAAACTCAACCCAACCTCGAGTTGGCCACACTCACATTATCTAAGTTCATCATATTTCCAAAACATGTTACAAGTTTTCAAGCATTTGGGTAGACCTAACTTAATAGGTAAATTCCCAAAGGGTAGACCTAACTTAATAGGTAAATTCCCAAGCTCATGTTTTTATGCATACTTACATGTCCTCTTCCATGTTATCTTTCAAGTCATATTTTTCAAGTATAAACACATGTCATATTCAAGTTAAGATTTTGCAACATGTTCATGTTTATCTAACTAACCAAAATCGTGTTTTCCCAACGCAAGCAAAGCGAGTCAACATAGCAAGGATACTATGTCACACATTGGTCTCAAAACATGCATGATGCCAAAAGGGCTTGGCTTCCACATGCATAACATCATAAAAGGGATTGGCCATAAACGTGCATAGTGTCATAAGGTAATTTGGCCACAAACATGCATAGTGTCATAAGGTAATTTGGCCACAAACATGCATAGTGTCATACGGTAATTTGGCCACAAACTTGCATGTTACCATAAGGGGTTTGGGTTCATAAACATGCATAAGCCCCAAAATCTTGTCTTAGCCAATGTTTCACACATAAAGTGGTTCCTAAAGGTTCATGCTAGCATTTCATGCATAAAGATCCAAACTTGCAAGTTAAACTAGGTTATGCATAGCATGAGAGGCATGATTAAGTCACTCACATGGCCTAAGATCATAAATATGAACACAAGAGGCATGGTAAGGTTCATATAGATTCGCATAATCATGTTTAGCCTCATTTTATCCCATGTCAACATTAAAAATACCGTTTTGATCCAAAAGTAGCTAGAACTTACCTAGTTAGGCCTAGGCAAAGAAGCATGGATCATCTTGGCTAAGAAAGGTGCCTCCTTTGTTGAAGAATCGTCATGGAACTCGCATAGCAATGTTGATTTGGCCTTGATTTGGTGTAGCAAGCTTGCACCTTTTGATTTGAACTTGATTTGAGTGCATAGGCTCTAGGGATTTGAGATGGAGGCCATGAGAGTAGAAATTTGGCCATAGTTTAGTTACATGAGTGAATAATGAGGGTTTAGGGGTAGATTTAGGGTCTTTTTATAGAGATTAGGATAGTTTTAGGCCCTTAGATTAACCCTAGGACCAACCTGAACCGTCAGATTTCAAACCAGGCCCAAAAACCTAGCCAAGATAGAAAATAGGTGCACCAGACCAGAATCAGCCGACAGGGCAAGTCGACAGCCCTGTCGACATGCCTGTCGACATGCAAGTCGACAGCCCTGTCGACATGCCTGTCGACATGCCTGGGCGGGAATTTTCCCGCCTGGCCCCATTTCTGCATGTTTCGAAATTCAAATTTCCCGAAAACTTCTTTGGGCCTTAACCGGGTCATACGGACTCCGATTTTCGAAAACTCGGACTCTATTTCGCGTATTTTTCCGAGACGAACGCAATGGCATAGCCCGTTTTACTTGATTCAGAATTTAAAATTAAATTCTGCCTTGATTCTCGTTTTAACATGTTATTGAAATACGGGTTGTTACATTCTCCCCACCTTTTAGGATTTCGTCCCCGAAATCTCTAAGTTAGGAAGAGCATATCCTACCATCCATCATCCATCTACTCAAAACATCATCCACAAGCAACCATTGTCCTTAGATGATTCCTAATGCTTTATGAATGTATGCAAAACGTGTGTGTACATGTTCCTTAGCTAATGCTAATGATCAGGCCTGAAAAATCTTTTGAATGCAAAAATATGTATAGTGCCATGAATCCAACATGTATGCAAATAGTCCTAGTCATATAGATACTATATGCGTGCACAAACATTCATCCATATGCAACGTCCACATGGTAACACATTCAATTTCATCCATAAACAAGTATAAATACTCGTGCATATGCAATATGAAATGTGACCGAGTCGAGCTAATATCTAATGTAAATTCGCGCATCCACGAGCAACCACTTGCAACCATTTGCAACCATATCAACCATAACATGTTTCCAATACATGTTTACATCCATAGGGTTCTACCTAAGATTCCCTGAAACAGGGTCGAGAAGATAAACAAAACAAACTCTGTACGGGGTTTGTAACAGAGACAGGACCGAGAGGATATCCATAAAAGATAGCCTACAAGCAAGCTCAATAGAAAAACAGGGATCGAGGATATATTCCCAAAAGAGATATCATGCACGTATTTGGTCTTCAGTCTCCTGCGTCGCATTACCTTGAGCTTAGTTCCATCGTGCCTTGACCGCCCCTTTTTCTTCACGATTTCGCAGCTTCTTACTTCCTGTTTCCATAACATGAGTTGGAACTCCTTTCCTCGTCGCCTCTCGTTCCACTTGCACTTATTCTTTCCCTAGTATACTTGGCTCAACCATATCTACGTACTCAAGCCAGCTCTCCAAAATTCACTAGTGAATTCTGGATCTCGTTTTCCGATGCCAATCCAAATTGCCAAGAGTCCTTACTAGGGTGATTCCCATAACTCATGCATAATTGAAACGAACCATCCGCCTTAGCGGCGAATTCTATTCAAACGGACTACCAACAACTGCATCCTGGGATCCTAGGTAACTAGCCATGACAGAACCCAAAAGGTTACACGAGACTTCGAGGGTATCACCAAGATGAGTCGAGAATCTAACTACCCTCTTTCCAAAACCGAGAATGGCACCCCTTACTGGATAACCACTTCATCCCTAGAATCCATCCATAGCTTATAAACATAAGCATTATTTCCAAGCTCAATACTTGGCATAGACATTCTCAAATCCAAACAAGTCATGAATAAATGGACCGATCTTCCAATAGGACTTGAGACAAAAACGGGATCCTCTATTATACTAGTACTAAGGTGCAGAGACTCAACTATCGAAGCGGACTTAAAAAGATGCGGTGATCAAAACAAAGTCCCGACGGGATGATAGAGAAGAAAAACTAAACCTTTAACAAGATCGTTACCCTCCTTCTGAGGTACCCTAGAAATTAGAGCATACTATTGCCCTCCGAATGATCTTGTCCCTGTTCCAAGATACTTAACTATCCGTCCTGTTTCACCATGCCAAAGGTACTCTCTCGTCATGGGTTTTATTGTTCATCTTTCTCCCTCCTTTTAGGACTCAGCCATACCCACATGTTGCTTATCCCTGAGCTCGTATCCTTTTTCCTTGTCCTTACTATCCTTTCATGCATAACTCTGCAACGGTCTCTCGAGAACCACCTCCATCGTACGGGAAACACTTACGCAGCTAGAAAGACTAGTCGCAGTCAAAACCACTGTGACTACAGATGGAGGAAAGAAAGGAAAAGAGATTCAATCATGGAAACAAGGATAATGCTAATGGCCTTTGGGGAATAGCCTTTTTCTTTTTAAAAGAAAATTTTCTTGAAAAATGCTTCTTTGTAAACGGTTTTTCAAATAATTTTCAGAAGGTCTTTAAAATCTTTTGCCCAGTCTGGTAACCTTCTGCTCTGATACCAAATGTAACACCCCGCCTCCGCTAGGGTCACTCGCAAGGGAATGCACTAGCTTTAGAGGGGTATTATTGGTAAACATGCACAGAAAATATCACAAGATAGAACATATAAAATAGCGGAAGTAAAATAGAACTTTCATAAACATTAATAATTAAGGTCTAAAGCCTTTTACATCAGAGTACATCAAAACCTGTCTTGCAATAATAAAGAAGCATAAAAACCTTTTATAAATTATTCCCCAAGTAAAACAGTAAAGTGGTCATAGCCAAGAGAAGTCCAAGCCATCCATGATGACCTTCAAGCAGAAGAAGTCCGAACTAAACAGCATTGTTTCCTCCCTGTAACCTGGGGGGGGGGAAACGGAAGAAAAGAGGCGAACAAAACGGGTCAGTCAAAAAGACTGAGTAAGTCCTATCTACTTCCAGTATAAAAACAGGTAAAGGTAACATGACATGCATAAACTGAGAGTAAACATAAAGATGACTACAAGATAGATAAACTAAATCGGGGTAACAGGCTGAACTACTGTAGCAAGCTAAACTAAGGTATCGTGATAAACCACGGTGTCATGATAAATCAAGGTATCACATCGTCAGGTTTCTACCAAGTATACTATCCCAAGGTATCTACCCCGTCTAATATCCCACGGTATCTATTATGTATATTTTTCCTGGTTCTAACATGTATATCTGCTCTGCACCTCTCGTACTAGTATCCCAACCTTGTTATGTGGTAACCATGAACGTCCCTTACTCAAAATCGTGTAATGGTCCATGTTAACCCAATATATCGCATATATAGGTTACTCAACTCGTATGTTACTTTCCATGTATGTAAGTTCAGTCCTTTGCCGTACCTCGTACGGGCTTCCTCATGTATTATCCTTGAAATCGTTTGGACTGTCACCCTTGTTCTAGCTAGGCTCTTCCATATGAATCATCGTTTGAACTACTAGGACTTACGCCACCTAGCACCACTAGGGATTACGCTTACCTATTGCACGCTTTCGTATTTCGGTTTGGGTTAAACCACCTAGGCCACTAGGGATTACGCTAACCCTCAACCACGCCCTTTTCCCCACGCATTCATCGTGAATCGTTTTTCTATAACTGTATGCACATGTATCACATCGTGCCATCCGAGTCCTGTCACAGGGCAGAACTAGAAATACAGGACTCGGTCGGGGGCTTTAGATTTATCTGCCGATGCAGATACTAAGGTCTGCTTTTCTACACGTGGCTATGGTCCCACAAGACCCCTCCCTCAACTAGCGAAAGGCAACACAAGAGAAAATCTTGCATGAGAACTACACTCCGGTCAGCCCATATCCTACGACCTACCTCACCCATAATTAGATAGCAAATTATGGTCTGTTGGGTGTCCCCTGCCTTTCCGTACGTACACGCTTGACTCAAGATGGTAGATGATCGACGAACTTGCTATCTCGGGCACCTTATGTATTCGCCGACTCACTGCTATCCACCCCAGTCTTTAGGTCGCTCGCATAGCAACCAAGGCATATTCTTGGTTCTTCTACCGCAGACCTCAACCTCTCGTGAGCCTAGTATAATGACCTGGCAGCTCACAGAGGGATCCCAAGAATATCCTCACGTTCCCCGAAGCCGCTGCTTCGTTACCCAGTTCGTTGGAGCCTTTATCTAAATCAGATAGCCTGCTCCTTCACGCATGCTTAAACGTTGACCTACCATATCGGGTTACTCATCTATCTAAAAGTGGTCCAGATTTCCTTGACTAAGAATTATTACTTAGTTTCCCTTAACTAAGGTTTACCACTTAGCCCTATTTCCATTACCCTTGTTAACTATGGTTATTTACCTAATCCTCCGAATTAGGGTTTATCTAATGGGTTAAGTGTCACTTAAGTTCATAACTTAGCCCGTCCACAAACCAGGTCAAAACTGGCTAAGTATCCAAGTCCAAGACTTAACCCTACAGACCATGTGTCAAGTTGGTCAAGTATATCAAGCAATCCATGACTTAACCTCGTCTAATTATCAATTTAGATTGGTTAAGTATATATTAATTTGACCCTATCAAATTAACGAGTCAAATCGGTCAAGCGTATTCAAAACGATTCATGACTTAGCCTTATCATGTTTTCATGTTAGATTGGTTAAGTATAGGTTAACTTAACCTCATCAAATTAACGAGTTAGATTGGTTAAGTATAGGTCACTTAACCTCATCAAATCATCGTGTTAAATTAGTTAAGTGTTTAACTTAACCCCATTAAATTACCACGTTAAGTTGGTTAAGTATTGGTTACTTAACCTCATTGAATTACCATGTTTAAATTGGTTAAGTGTTTAACTTAACCCCGTCGAATTACCGTGTTTAGATTAGTTAAGTGTGGATTACTTAACCCCATCTAATTACCGTGGTTAGGTTAGTTAAGTCTTAATTACTTAACCTCATCTAATTACCCAGTCGGATTAGTTAAGTATAAATTACTTAACCCCATCTCCTAATCATCTTGCATGGTTAAGTGTCATTAAGGAAATCAAGCCCGGTCCCACTTAACCTACCCATTTGTATCATATCGGTTAAGTGTCATTAGTCAAATTTACTTAACCTTATCATGTGGCATTAATTTAATTAATGCACTCTTAACCTCTCACATTAGACCTTGTTGTGGTTACTAGTTAAGCCGGGCGGGTCCGGGTAGATTTACACCACAACCTAGTCTAACCTCGGGTCTTAATCGCGACATGACCAACTTCTCACATTGGGTCCTATTGTTTGCAACTACTAGTTAGGCCGGTCGGTTCCGGGTAGTTTTACGTTGCAAACTCAACCCAACCTCGAGTTGGCCACACTCACATTATCTAAGTTCATCATGTTTCCAAAACATGTTACAAGTTTTCAAGCATTTGGGTAGACCTAACTTAATAGGTAAATTCCTAAAGGGTATACCTAACTTAATAGGTAAATTCCCAAGCTCATGTTTTTATGCATACTTACATGTCCTCTTCCATGTTATCTTTCAAGTCATATTTTTCAAGTATAAACACATGTCATATTCAAGTTAAGATTTTGCGACATGTTCATGTTTATCTAACTAACCAAAATCGTGTTTTCCCAACGCAAGCAAAGCGAGTCAACATAGCAAGGATACTATGTCACACATTGGTCTCAAAACATGCATGATGCCAAAAGGGCTTGGCTTCCACATGCATAACATCATAAAAGGGATTGGCCATAAACGTGCATAGTGTCATAAGGTAATTTGGCCACAAACATGCATAGTGTCATAAGGTAATTTGGCCACAAACATGCATAGTGTCATACGGTAATTTGGCCACAAACTTGCATGTTACCATAAGGGGTTTGGGTTCATAAACATGCATAAGCCCCAAAATCTTGTCTTAGCCAATGTTTCACACATAAAGTGGTTCCTAAAGGTTCATGCTAGCATTTCATGCATAAAGATCCAAACTTGCAAGTTAAACTAGGTTATGCATAGCATGAGAGGCATGATTAAGTCACTCACATGGCCTAAGATCATAAATATGAACACAAGAGGCATGGTAAGGTTCATATAGATTCGCATAATCATGTTTAGCCTCATTTTATCCCATGTCAACATTAAAAATACCGTTTTGATCCAAAAGTAGCTAGAACTTACCTAGTTAGGCCTAGGCAAAGAAGCATGGATCATCTTGGCTAAGAAAGGTGCCTCCTTTGTTGAAGAATCGTCATGGAACTCGCATAGCAATGTTGATTTGGCCTTGATTTGGTGTAGCAAGCTTGCACCTTTTGATTTGAACTTGATTTGAGTGGATAGGCTCTAGGGATTTGAGATGGAGGCCATGAGAGTAGAAATTTGGCCATAGTTTAGTTACATGAGTGAATAATGAGGGTTTAGGGGTAGATTTAGGGTCTTTTTATAGAGATTAGGATAGTTTTAGGCCCTTAAATTAACCCTAGGACCAACCTGAACCGTCAGATTTCAAACCAGGCCCAAAAACCTAGCCAAGATAGAAAATAGGTGCACCAGACCAGAATCAGCCGACAGGGCAAGTCGACAGCCCTGTCGACATGCCTGTCGACATGCCTGTCGACATGCAAGTCGACAGCCCTGTCGACATGCCTGGGCGGGAATTTTCCCGCCTGGCCCCATTTCTGCATGTTTCGAAATTCAAATTTCCCGAAAACTTCTTTGGGCCTTAACCGGGTCATACGGACTCCGATTTTCGAAAACTCGGACTCTATTTCGCGTATTTTTCCGAGACGAACGCAATGGCATAGCCCGTTTTACTTGATTCAGAATTTAAAATTAAATTCTGCCTTGATTCTCGTTTTAACATGTTATTGAAATACGGGTTGTTACATTTTTATTGTTCAATTTTTTTATTCCATACATGTATATTTTATTCAGTTCATATATACAATAAAAAAATGATATTTTTATTGTTCAAATATTTTATTCCATACATGAATATTTTATTCAGTTCATATATACAATAAAAATGATATTTTTATTATCCAAATATTTTATTCCATACATGAATATTTTATTCAGTTCATATATACAATAAAAATGATATTTTTATTGTTCAAATCTTTTATTCCATTCATGAATATTTTATTTAGTTCATATATACAATAAAAATGATATTTTTATTGTTCAAATATTTTATTCCATACCATACAATCAACAATCACAATACAGTCCATTTAATTTAAATAAACAATCATGGTTTGTACAATCAATGGTGTCGGGTGCTGCTAAGCACTATCTGCATCCTAGTATATATTTTACTGGAAAATAAATAGAGTGAGAAGGTGTTCTCACTATCGATTTCCACTCCGCCAGTTTTATTTCTGAATTTCTAAACAGTTTGGATTTGACTTTGCCTGAAATTCTGATTCGCTCCGAATTGGACACGGTTAGTCTTGTCGTGAAGCTCTCGTCCCCACGATCGCAACGGATACAGTTTCGCGCAATTTGGACCTCGTATGAAGGAGATGTCGATTTTCATACGTTGATTACAAAATAGAATAATTAGTAAATTAAATAATTTAAATTAATACCATCCTCCTTCTCTAATCAAAGATGACCACGTTCGAACCCCACTCCAACCCGTTGACCACGTCGCGCCGCCTGTAGAAGCCACCGGAGGCGGATTAGCTTGTGCCACCTGGAACGCCGTCGCGACATCGTCCTCCCCCCTCAACCACGCCATGATCGACCCCTCTGCTCTCAGAAATCTCGAACGAAAGCGACAGCTTTGAGCTGTAAATTCTCAATTCTCTCAAATTACTGAACAAAAACGCTTCAATTTGGCCTTGATTTGAAGCTCGAATCTTGCTCTTGAATTTTCGTTCAGGTTGGGTGGGATTTCATTGATTAGATTTTAAGAAAAATTGGGAGGAAATATCAAGCAACATGAGCCATCTGCTGAAACTGGCAGCTGCGTTTAGGGTTAGAGAATTAGGGTCTTTATGGAAATTTTATTTATTTATTTAATTTATTTTCAAAAATATTCGTGTATTGATACGAACTTCAAATCGATCCCAACGACTGTCGCCCCTTGCTAATTACCCCCATTCCGGACATAATGGGATACGTTATGTAAGCCAATTCGACTGTTTCGATCACTTTTTCTCAAAATTAAAATATAAATCAATGTATATCTAATTTAAATGTACATTTTATTTTACCAGGGACACATAAAGACTCCAAAAATTCCCGAAAAATAAATCTATCTATGTTTTGACGATATGGTCCTAATAAAACTAATTTTCTCGTATTTGGAGACCATTTAAAAAATGGTCATTTTCCAGTCGATTAAATTCAAACTGAATTGACCAAACACGTTTAAATCCACCATGCTCACACATTAATTCGAAAAATTATGAAAATTGGAATCTAGAAATAATTTGACATTTCGGATCCAACAAAAGTGGTCTCGTCGAAAACGGAGGTCGTTTGCAGAACGGTTATTTTTAAGGGCTACATATATATATAAATTCCATAACGACTTTTCTGAATTTTCAACTGGATATAACTTTTTATTCCCGTTATGAAATCTTGATTTTTCACATTCTTTGGAAAGATATTTTCAAACATTTTCAAATATTTCTGGTTTTACTAAAGTCTGGTTTATTTTGAATCCTGTACATTCATTTGAAATTTGAAATCGAATTTTCAAACTACCGCGCCATTTCCAGTTCCTTTTATAATTAAAATAAATATTTATATTCTAACTTCGATTTAAATAAATTTATATGTTCTAATTCTATTCAAAATAAATTTCTAGTCGTAATAAAGTAAAACATTTTAAATATTCATAATCCATTAAATTTGCTAAAATAAAATTTTTAAATTGGTTCCGATTTTCCGGGTTGTTACAATCTCCCCCACTTAAAATCTTTTCATCCTCGAAAAGGAACGGAGCTGAAAGTTGTTTAATTAACCAACTCTACTTTCATTCTGGCCATCATTCTTCAACTTTTTAGATTCTAAGAATTTTCAAATTCTTCAAAAATTTGGCTAACACCCTAAATTTTTGAAAAATTACGCCATAAACTCCTTTGTATGGGGAGACATTTAAAACCACAACTAGCCACGCAGGGCCCTCACCAATCCAAAAGAAAAAGAAAAAGCCAATCGGCTCATAAAATCATCCAAACCCAATAAATTAGTAAACATGTACTATTTGTTGGGCATACAATTTTATTCTTCTGCTTAGCTTCCCTGCTATGACCTGTTCAATGTATATACATGTATATGCATGTAATTACAAACAATTTTCAAGTCAGCTCAATATTTCATTCAATTTGGCTTAATAGTTCAAAATTCTAATTAATCAAACCAATAATCAAACAACACATTCAACAATCAATTAGTTGATTATCGTTTCAAATATATAACTCTAATATATATATATGCAAAATCATGATTTTGATGCCAATTCACAACAATAAATCATAGCTAAACTTTGGTCCTCACATCAGTCAATTGGAAATATATAGATATCTCACTTTCGAAACTCAAAAAAATATAAATGCTGATGATGGTCGATCGATCATCAGAATCATCTACGAGCGACTAGAGTGTGATTCTATATCTATCTGGTATTTTTGAGGCTTTGTATACACGTTTGCAAGGAGTATGTGCAAAATCTCTATATACTCGATTGCCCAAATCAATTTAAAATAAAATATTCAAATACATATTATATGTTTTCAATTTTCAAAGCAAAATTTGTTTTCATTTTTCTTTTAAAAATAACACCCTTCACACTCGTTCTTGGATACTACTGATCCTATCGCTAATGAGTCATTCTTATTGGATATTACTGATCCCATCTCTGATGAATTCTTTTGCTCGGTCCTAAAGTGTCTTGTTCTCGAGCTCTGTAAACAAAAGCTCTGATACCAAACTGTGACGACCCGAACTTCCCCGGTCTCCGAAGAGAAGAAAAAAAATGAATTGTCTGAGAACACGACAAATCAGAACACAAACAGAAGAACATTTCATTGCTTATTACAACAATTTACATCAGAGTAAAAGAATATACAGAGTATGAAGAAATAATATACATTTGATAAATATCAAAGATTTACAAATTACAATGGAGCGGAAAAAAATACAAAACACAACTGAAAGGAATACATGGATACAGAGCTTTCTAAGTATAGTTCCAACTGTAAATCCTAGATCCTGTGAATATAATATCTGCAAAACCAAACTACTAGCTGCCCGTATGGAAAATAGGGGCGCCCAGAGTTTGGGTTAAAACAATAAACTCCAGGTCAGCCATGTGACTGGTGTGAGAACTAAAACAGTTATTAAATCTTTACTTTAAAAATAAAGTAAATCAAGGACCACGCCGTATAACACAGAACGGGTTTCCTCCAGAGAATACCAGTGCATATTACAAAACAGCGCAATGCTTTTTGGAAAAATGAAGCTATTATAAGACCTAGGTCCCATCACACAATGCAACGTAGGCCGAAGGATAGGGTTTTCCCTTATAATAGCCAAACATGCTTGGTACGTTTAAAACAAATCATTTGATACTATTATAAGTGCATAGTGTAGAAAACAACTTCAAATATAAATGTATCAATCATAGACGGCATGGTATCATATATCATGTCGCCAATACTACGCTCTACAATCAAAACCGAAATGTCACGTATTGGAAGTTGGATTTCCATCTGTGAACCAAGGCAAGGGATAGTCCTTACCGCTTCGAGACAATCTAGCCTACCATGTCTCAGGACCTAGACTCAGGCGGGCCCTTGGATCATCAGGGCCGGTCCACACGAAGTGGATTAAAATGCTTGAACAATACGTTTCCCTGCCATATAGGGCGAAATGAGCAAGATGACTCAATATCCATCGGCTACGTAGTAACCGATATATCCGAGGCGCCTCGCTATCCACCATCCACATAAGTAAAATGTCTAGGCTCCATACCATGACACCACTCCTAGCTCGAAAGAAACGCATGTCCTCCCTGAGGTCCTCTGCCATTTCTGGTTCACATCGGGGAGTGAGGCTCGCAAACTAACGATATAGACAAAGCTATGCTATATTAAAGTCATGCTTTGATCATCAACCACAAGACTCTGCTTTTCAACAGAAGCCTTTATCATTTGCATCTCAGCATGCCACACAGGCAATTCACGCCATGCGGCTGATGTCTATCGATATATAACCTCTGAGCTTGTACGTTTCAGAGAAGGGTGTTTAGAAAAAGAATAAATTCTCCGCCACCAAACATATATATATATATATATATATTCAATAGAGATCAATCAACACGGAACGAAATTCAATGTCAGACACATATCCATTTACAAGTTCGTTCTAGGTCTAAACGAAACCGGAGGCACCATATTCCTCATCCCATATGTCCAATACAGGAGAGAGGTCCTCGCATATCCGGTTGATCTCCAAGTAAGCCTAGACGATCACCACTTATTACCTCGTCTTCGATATACAGCCCAATCAAGACATCAGTAATCATCCAAACGACGTGAAGACCTCTGGTCTTCAACCATCGTCATCGTCGTCGAATCAGTTATTCAGAATGGGTATAAACCCGGCCTTTCCGAATAACTAGCATATATAATAAACAAGTGCTATGAAAACACAACATACGCCTAATTCCAATTCTGAATATTCTTTTATTTAAATATTCATCTCTTTTGGGAAAGGTTCCCATTAATTTTATCAAAGATAAATTCTTTAAATTTATTCTTTAATCTTCCATTGGATATCAATTCAAACCAAATTAAGGTTTATCCAAACTAGTCGGGATTAGCGAACTTACCGAAGTAATCTTTTATTATGTTTCCCAATTCCAACCTATTCATCCCATGAAGCAAAACTGGTAATACTTCATATCTAACTCCACGGTGTCGTCGGTAAAATTAATTACCATTTCACGTTCAAATCTAATTAAAGATTTAACTATTGCTTGGAGCAAAACTAGTGATACTCCATTCTCGATTATTTCTTGAATTTGATAATTTTAGTTATTAGATTCACATTTCAATCTAATTAAAGATTCATTAAAACTCTAATTCAGTTTTAATCTCCAAAAACCATTACTTAATGATTTCTTTCAAAGTTAAGAGATTAATCTTATCTTTAACTGGGTTAAAGAACTAATGTCATTAAAAACACAGTTCACGATAAACCCAAAATCCCATTCCATTAACAATGGAATCTTCACGGAAAACAGAACAATATATATAATCGATATAAACTTCCATATCCAACCGATAATATAAATAGAATAATGACAAAGCCTTTTAAATTCCATATATAGTAACAGTCTTCCTCCACAGAAGTTAACTTCAATTACTACCAAATCAAATTCCATTCCATTCCAATTTATTTTATTAAATAGGAAAACTTTACTTTGGAAAATTTCCCCTAAATCTTAATTAAAATATTTATAAATTCCAAATCATATTTTACTGTTAAACGGGTTAAAGAACGAATGTCGTTAAAAACACAGTTCACGATAAACCCGATTCACATTCCATTTTATTCCAATTACCAAATGTAATTCGAAACTCTAATAATTTTAATTAAAAGATTTATTTTTTTCAATGGGGTTTAAGAATAGTGTTACTGAAAGCACCATTCACGACAGACCCAAAATCCAATTTGATATTGAATACAAGGCTTTGAATAGAAATTATATCGGCTTATATTCAATATCAAATTCTAAAATCAACAAATATCGTTTTGGGAATAACGATATATATATATATATATATATATATATATATATATATCTTCAAAATTCCCATAATAATATCCGTATTATCACGAAATTCAATATCGAAATATTTCGAAGATGAGTTCCATTAAAATCCATTCCAATTTATTCGTTGGAAATTTCTGGTTATTTTAAAACCATTCACCAATCAAATTTATTTTATTTAAAAATTATTGGATTTTAAATCTAGTTAATAACTAGTTTATTTTGATAAAAATATATTTTTATCTTTTCAAATATGGAATTTTCATCCCAATTCTTTCCAAATCATTTTTTATGATTTTACACAAATTATTGATATTTTGAATAATTTTATCAAGACCCGTACAGTCGATTTCCATAAACGGTCATCGAACTGCACTTACAGTGACCTTTCCCAAATTTGATTTGGACATAATTCCAAATCCACCCATTAGATTTCAAATCTCTTATCTTCATTGGAAAGCTGTTTTCGATATGAACCCAACGGTTTCGGCTTTAGAAGAATCCGACGGTTGAATCTCCCGTAATATCAATTCGAAGTCAATGGTTGAAATTTGCGAACAGCCGCGCCGCGGCGCTTTCTATTCAGGCCATTAAATATATGTAATATATACATATTATATATATTTCGTTGATTGCCATTTAAAACGTAATTTATAAATCGTTTTAAATTCATTTAAAAAACGATTTCTACATCACTTCAAATTTCAAACCAAATTCGAATATTACTTAATAAATTCGTTTTAAATTCATTATAAAACAATTTCAATTCCATTTCAAATTTCAAATCAAATTTGAATATTCCTTAATAAATTCGTTTTAAATTCATTTTAAAACGATTTCAATTCCATTTTAAATCAAATTTGAATATTCCTTAATAAATTCTTTTTAAATTCATTTTAAAACGATTTAAATTCCATTTCAAATCAAATTTGAATATTCCTTATCACTATAATATTAAAATGATAATATTTTCAAAGTGTCTAATTTTGAAATAATTTCCTTTTCGATATTCAATATAAAAAAGAATAAAATCGGTATAAATATCTTTCGCGTCAACATGGCGCATATCTAATCAACACAGCTTATATATTTCAATATTTTCGTGTCCATCCCAAATCGGACACCAAATCAGATTTTAATCATTTACTGAATATCATTTTAAAATATTCGTTATTTTAATATATTCATTATTTTAACATATTCGTTATTTCTGAATAGGAATCAAACATAGTCAATTACCATATAATGTAATTTATATGGATTTCATACACACATGTACACAACTATAACTATACACAGTCAACCATCATCTAGAGTGCATCACACAACTGCATAAGCATTAAATATAAATTATTAACGCTTACCACAGTTTGTCAACCAATCAATTGACATACAACTAAATATTGGGATTAGTGTATGTCCAATATCATCCCAATACTCGTGTGGGGTTTTCAAACAACAAACACTGATTATTATTTGTGCAGTTGGGCGATGGGTAAAATATTATCGTCCTAATCAATGTCAGTTAAATGGGTGTACATAAACAAATCATCTGATTTGTAAATGAATATTTATTTCAACTCATGAATATTTTATACAGTTCATTTATACAATAAAAATGATTTTTTTGTTCAAATATTTTATTTTATACATGAATATTTTATTCAGTTGATATATACAATAAAAAATGATATTTTATTGTTCAAATGTTTTATTCCATACATGAATACTTTATTCAGTTCATATATACAATAAAAATGATATTTTTATTGTTCAAATATTTTATTCCATACATGAATATTTTATTCAGTTCATATATACAATAAAAATGATATTTTTATTATTCAAATATTTTATTCCGTACATGAATATTTTATTCAGTTCATATATACAATAAAAATGATATTTTTATTGTTCAAATATTTTATTCCATACATGAATATTTTATTCAGTTCTTATATACAATAAAAAAGATATTTTTATTATTCAAATATTTTATTCCATACCATATAGTCAACAATCACAATACAATCCATTTAATTTAAACAAACAATCATGTTTTGTACAATGAATGGTGTTGGGTGCTACTAACCACCGTCTGCATTCTAATATATATTTTATTGGAAAATGAATAGAGTGAGAAGGAGTTCTCGCTGTCGGTTTCCACTCCGCCAGTTTTATTTCTGAATTCCTAAACAGTTTGGATTTGACTTTGCCCGAAAATCTGATTTGCTCCAAATTGGACACAGTTAGTCTTGTTCTGAAGCTCTCGTCCCCACGATCGCAATGGATCTAGATTCGCGCGATTTGGACCTCGTATAAAGGAGATATCGATTTTAATACGTTGATTACAAAGTAGGATAATTAATAAACTAAATAAATTAAATTAATGCCCTCCTCCTTCTCTAATCCAAGCCGACCTCGTTCGACCCCACTCCAACCAGTTGACCACGTCGCGCTGCCTGTAGAAGCCACCGGAGGCGGATCAGCTTGCGCCGCCTGAAAAGCAGTCACGACGTCGTCCTCCCGCCTCAGCCACGCCACGATCTAACCCCCATGCTTTCAGAAATCTCGAATGAACGCGGGAGCTTTGAGCTGCAAATTCTCTCCAACTATTGAACGATAACGCTTCAACTTGGCCTTGATTTGAAGCTCGAATCTAGCTCTTGAATTTTCGTTTAGGTTGGGTGGGATTTCTTTGATTATATTTCAAGAAAAATTGGAGGAAATATCGAGCAACATGAGCCATCGGCTGAAACAGGCAGTTGCGTTTAGCGTTTGAGAATTAGGGTTTTTATAGAAATTTATTTATTTACTTAATTTATTTATTTTCAAAAATATTCGTGTACTAATACGAACTCCAAAACGAACCCGACGACTATCGCCCCTAGCTAATTACCCTCATTCCGAACACAATGGGATATGTTCTGTATGCCAATTCGACTTGTTCGATCAGTTTTTATCAAAATTAAAATATAATTCAATGTATATTTAATTTACACGTACATTTTATTTTACTGGGGACACATATTGTCACCAAAAATTCCCGAAAAATAAATCTTGATATGTTTTGACGATATGGTCCTAAAAAATTTAATTTCATCGAATTTGGAGACCATTTGAAAAGTGGTCATTTTCCAGTCGATTAAATTCAAATTGAATTGACCAAACATGTCTAAATCCGCCATGCTCACATATTAATTCCAAAAATTATGAAAATTGGAATCTAGCAATAATTTGACATTCCGGATCCAACAAAAGTGGTCTTGTCGAAAATGGAGGTCATTTGCAAATTGGTTATTTATAAGGGCTATATATATATATAAATTCCATAGCGACTTTTCTGAATTTTCAACCGGACATAACTTTTTATTCCCGTTATGAAATCTTGATTTTTCACATTTTTTGGAATGATATTTTCAAACAGATTCAAATATTTCTGGTTTTACTAAAATCCGGTTTATTTTGAATCCTGTACATTTATTTGAAATTTGAAATCGAATTTTCAAACTACCGCGCCATTTCCAATTCCTTTTATAATTAAAATAAATATTTATATTTTAACTTCGATTTAAATAAATTTATACATTTTAATTCTATTCAAAATAAATTTGTAGTTGTAATTATTTAAAATAAATCATTTTATGTATTCAAAATCCATTAAATTTGCTAACATAAAATTTTTAAATTGGTTCCGATTTTCCGGTTGTTACACGAGATTAATCCAATTATCATCAATGGTGATAATCAAGCCATGGAAGAGGAGGAAGAACCGGAGGAAGAACTGGAAGAGGAAGAAGAAATGATGGAGGTGGAAGAACAACAAGAGACTCAACCAACGATAATGGACGAAGATGATAACTTTGAGTGCGTAGGAGAGGTTCTATTTGACGAAAATGGAAATGTGATTGAAAAGAATGGAGAATTCTGTCTCCATTATCCAAATTGTCCAATTCACAAATCTCCTACTGTGAAAAAAAGTTAGTAATTAAGGTTTTCTTCGATTATTCGTTGTATTACGTTTCTACGATGTGCTGTATGTATAAATCTATGTAATTGTACAATTTAGTACCTAACAAAGATATTATTTATAATTAGTTATCTCTCTTTAAAACATAAGATAAATTGAGTGATCGATTAAGGGGGGGTATTCTACTTAGGTAATAGATTAAGGGGGAGTGTTCTTATTAAGTAAGTTACTTAAGTTCTATTCAAAGAGTTATACAATTTACGGGAGCATCTTTAAAATTTCTTTTTGATAATGCCAAAGGGGGAGAAATTATAAAATATAGGCATAGTTTATAGGATTCTTATAGACAGGGTGAGTATTAGATTGATCATCATCAACAGGTAGATACAGGTATGATATTTTATAAACTAAGGTTGTCATCAACAAAAAGGGGGAGATTGTTGGAGAATGGAGTTTTGATGACAACAACCTTATTTCAATTATCATTGATTATAAAATATATACTAACACTTTTTGTATAGAATATATATATACACACACACACATATGCAGGTTTTATATACAGGAAATATCATTGAAGATTGTATAGTTTTAAAGATGATAGAGATTCAAAGATCAAAGAAATTTCAAGACTCATGAGTATTCAAGATTTCAAGAATTCAAGAGTTCAAGGTTAATATAGTTATAAAGTATAGCTTGTGTAAGACTCTAAATAGCACTCCAGGTTCAAATTCAAATTCAAATTTTCAAATTCTGATTTCCAATTCTATCCTCAATCCTCTCTATTTTATTTTCTAATCTTTTCTATTTCTTTTCATTTCTTATTCTTCTTTGTTTCTCAAACTTAAATTTTATATATTTATATTCTTATACTTTGTAAATTTAAATAGTTTGAAACCTCATAACATTATAAATATATTTATATAGTTTAAATTTATGTTTTCATATGTTTTTCTACTATATAATATTAATTTACAACACTAGATTTTTACTCAAGAATTTCCAAAATTATTTTTATATCAAAACACTTGAAAAATGCTTTGAAATTCAAAAATACACTAATTATGTCGACATACCAAAAACACCATGTCGATATATAGCTGTCACTTTTTCAATTTTGAAAGGAAGTGTCTTTCACTATTTGAAATGATTCAGAACCATTGCAACCTTTCACAATCTATAAAAAGGGGTTAAAACCGAATTTTTAAACATATCTTCTTCTCCACTTTCAACCTCTTTCATTATATAATCATTCTTAATCATTTTTTTGATTTCTATAACTATACTCTTTCGAATTCATTTCTGTTTTGATCAAACTTCTTCTCTCTTCTCATCTCTCGCTGAATCAAGTGTTATTGAAGAGTTCTAGGGCTATTTGTAGTTGTTTCGGTTGAGTCAAAGAAGAATCGGTGTGTTCCTTGTAGCCGTGAAATCAAGGAAGTAGGAATCAGTGTTTCCTTATAGCCGAGAAAACAAGGAAGTAGTAATCGGTTGTATCCCTTGTAGCCATGAAATCAAGGAGGTTATACTTGACTACTGGAAATAATATAAAACTCTGCGCAATCCAGCGTTATGCGGGACTGGACGTAGGAGCAATCCGAACCAGTATAAAATCCGGTGTGTTCTTTCCTTTTCTGCATTTTATTTCTATACATTTTTGCGTTTGTGTTTGAATCTGTGTCTGCGATTGTGTATGTGGTGTTTGAATTCATTCTGTTATTCACATAAGTTCTAGATTTTGTTTAAATTCTCACAAACACTATTCACCCCCCTCTAGTGTTTGTTTTGTCTTAACAATCCATTCTGCATTCCCTTACATAGATGGTCTTCAGGTAGGTTGCAAAAAGGTGTAGCTGGCTAGAGCTGGTGATGGTAGATACTTTTAGCTCAGTGACGTGGTGGATGTTGGGTCTTTAATTTATTTTGGGGAAAGAGGGGATATTAGCCAACATTATTAAAGTTAATTAGAGTTTTTGAAATGATCCAACTCCTTAACCACTTAGATTAACACTAATACTCGATATTCACATGTCCTAAATCTATTTGCTAAAGAGTTAGATTGGTTTGGAGTAAATGAAAGTAAAGGTAGAAAATATAATAAAGTTGAATCTTATATCATATTAACACCAATAGGTTTCATAAACAAAATACATGAAATTTCTATAAAATATCATAATATTAATCCAATACGGAGAGTTATACACTTTACCTTTACAAGTGCATGAATCATCAGATACGACGTTAATGCATCAATAATACTACATGGTTCAAAACCCTTATGCTAAAAAATGCTTAATAATGCTCCAATTGTTCTACGCTTTAATATGATTCCATTCATTTAATTACTAAGATTCCCGCAGAAATGAGGCACCTAGAGTTTGGGAGAAAAGGAGGTAATTTTTAAGTCAGCTACAAAACATATTTTTACCTTGTGACAACCAAAACTTTGTTACGTAAAATTATTTGATATTGTTTTTAATGACTTGTGGTTCATAAATTAAATCAAATCAATTATGCAAAAAAAATTGCCATTATTAAATTCCGCATATGTTTGGAAAAACAAATAAAATAACAAGCGATTAGGCATAATGGATTCCATACAATGGCAATGTAAGGGAATGTCTTCCATACAGTATACCTCCAGAGGGATGTATCGGGATTGCCATACACAAACTCTTATTGGTTAGACCGGTAAGCTACGTTGAGTGCATTTGAACCAAACATTATATCACCTCAGTTGCAACCGACCCATCCGAAATCTTGTAATATCGTACTTAAAACAAATACATATCTAAAAGAATGATGTAAACTCATCTTAGTGGACGCGACCCACATAGCCTTATGGCATTTCTTGCTTCTCCCACTTCAAAGTGATGAAACTTAGGGTCATCAATTACCTTATATCAAGCACATCAATCACTTTGAATTCCTTATTGCCAATTCAATCACACACAGTTGGTTTCCATAAATGTACAACTTCTGAGCTCGTACGTCTCACAAGAATGGTATATATAGTGCTGGCAATTTGCTTCTCACACCACCAAACAGATATACATTCATGAAGATCAGTGTGTGTATACTAGAAATTCAACATCAGATATCCAAACCATACAAGTTATCCTGGATCAACATCAGATATCCAAACCATACAAGTTATCCTGGATCGAAATAAACGGAAGACACTTCTCCTACTACATCGTATGATTAATAGTGAGGAACCCTTATATCAAAGTTCTGAATGAAGAACTACGATCGTTTACAATATGGGGAAATTCCCCTAAGGGTCAATGACAAAAAACCCTATATTCTATCTTCGGAATCCTTGCCATTCCTTGTCTTTTGCTTTTGAAACACAAATTGGTTTAAAGTGGTAATCACATAGGAATCAACCAAATCCGGTACTAGCTTCTTCGAATCAATCATCGAGAAAATGATTTTTTAAGTATTTGTGGGTATTTCTTACTGCTCAGCTCATTTTTTGTCAACCAATTTATTCAAAAATGCATGCCTTTAAAATATTTCTTCGGATATATAAGATTTATTAAACCTCATTTATTCTTTTCTTTAATAAGTTGAAATCGTGTTATCTTTGGATGTTAAGCCTAATTAAGTTAGTAATTGAGTAAGATAGATCCAAAAAAGTATACTTATTTTAACTGATATCACTTTATGTGTTCAACCTTTACTATCCATCGAATAATGGTGAAATTTCCTTCTAAATTCTTACAGGTAGTACGAATTCCCTCCTCAAAATATAATAATAAGTATAAAAAGAGTTATTTTTAAGAAATCAAGTTATTTATAGTTGGAAATTTTATATTTGACTCGTTTTGGAAATTTCAACCTTATTCAATCCTCGCCCAGAGAAGTACCAGATGTATTATGGCATTGGTTTCTCTTGAATATCTCCATGGTTAAACGTCCACATCTGGATCTCACAAACAGGAAAATTGGATTTATTGATCGGTTTTAGGGCTAGTATTAAAACATCAGCTTATAATAGGTTGTGTTCAAATTAATTAGTTAAACACTTCTAAATTAGTTATAGAATTTTCGAATGATCTTTAAAATAATTATTTTATCATTTGAAAATATTTGTAAGATGACACGACCCAAACTTCCCTGTGAAGGAAAGCCCAGATTGAGTTGAGAACACAACAAATCAGAACACAAACAGAGGAACATTTCATTGCTTATTACAACAATTTACATCAGATACAAGAATATACATAGTATGAACAAATAATATACATTTGATAAATATCAGAGATTTACAGATTACAATGCAGCGGAAAATAATAAAAAAACACAACTGAAAGAGATACACGGATACAGAGCTTTCCGATTATCATTCTAGCTGTAAACCAGGATCCTGTGAATATAAATCTGCAAAACCAAAACTACTAGTTGCCCGTGTGGAAAATAGGAGCACTCAGAGTTTAGGTTAAAACAATAAACTCTAGGTTAGTCATGTGACTGGTATGAGAACTAAAACAATTCTTATCTTGTTTTTAAAGTAAGGTAAATCAAGGGACCACGCCGTATAATACAGTAGGGTTTACCCCCAAGAATACCGTTGCATAAAACAAACAGCGCAATGCTAAAGAAAGAACAATGAAGCTATTATAAGACTCAGGTCCCATCACATAATGCAACGCAAGCCGGAGGATAGAGTTTTTACCTTATAATAGCCAAAAATGCTTGGTATGCGAAATTTCATATTTTAATATTACTATAAGTGTATAGTGTCAGAAAAATTTCAAATATAAATGTATCAATCATAGACGGCATAAGTGCCCCATGCCACTATGTCGCCATACTAGGCTCTACAATTAAAACCGCAAAGTCATGTATTGGAAGTTGGATTTCCATCTGTGAACCAAGGCAAGGGATCGTCCTTACCGCTTCGAGACAATCTAGCCCATGTCTCAGGCATGCGCGCAGGCAAGCCTTGGATCGCCAAGGCCGGTCCACACGGAGTGGATTAAAATGCCTGAACACTGCATTTCCCTGCCCTATGGGGCGTAAATCTGGTCTTTATAAAGACCATCAATTGGCTCCGCAGAGACCGAAATAACCGAGGCGCCTCGCTATCCATCATCCACATAATTAAAACACCTGGGCATGCAAAACCCAAACACCACTCCTAGCTAGAAGGAAATGCATGCCCTCCCTGAAGTCCTCTCCCGTTTCTGGGTCACACTGGGGTGCGAGGCTCGCGAATTAATGCTATACACAAAGCTATGCTATATTAAAGCCATGCTTTGATCATCAACCACAAGACTCTGCTTTTCAATAGAAGCCTTGATCATTATCCATCTCAGAATGCCACACAGGTAATTCACGCTATGCAACCGATGTCTATCAATCACACAGAATGAAATCCGATGTCAGACACACATCCATTTACAAGTATATTCTGGGTCTGAACGAAACCGGAGGCACCTTATTCCTCGTCCCATATGTCCAATACAAGAGAGTGGTCCTCGCATATCCGGTTGATCTCCAAGTAAGTTGAGACGATCACCACTTATTACATTGTCTTGAGTTTACAGCCCAATCAAGACATCAGTAATCATCCAAACGATGTGAAGACCTCTGGTCTTCAACCACCGTCTTCATCGTCGACTCATCGCCGATTCAGTAATTCAGAATGGGATAAACTCGGTCTTTCCGAAAAACTCGCGTATATAATAAACAAGTGCTACACAAACACAACATACGCCTCATTCCAATTCAGAATATCCTTTTATTCAAATATTCTTATACTTCTAGAAAGGTTCCCATTAATTTTATCAAATATAAATTCTTTAAATTTATTCTTTAATCTTCCTTTGGATATCAATTCAAACCAAATTAAGGTTTATCCAAACTTGTCGGGATTAGCGAACCTTATCGATATAATCGTTTGTTTAATTTCCCAATCCCAACCTATTCATCCCATAAATAAAACTGGTAATACTTCATATTTAACACCACGGTGTTATCGATAAAATTAATTACCATTTCACGTTTAAATCTAATTAAAGATTTAACTATCGCTTGGAGCAAAACTGCTGATACTCCATTCTCGATCATTTCTTGAACTTGATAATTTTAGTTATCAGATTCACATTTCAATCTAACTAAAGATTCAATAAAACTCTAATTCAGTTTTAATCTCCAAAAATCATTAGTTAATGATTTTCTTCAAAGTTAAGAAATTAATCTTATCTTTAATTGGATTAAAAAACTAATGTCTTTTAAAACACAGCTCGCGATAAACCCAAAATCTCATTCCATTAACTGTGGAATTTTCATGGAAAACAGGCGATATATATAATCGATATAAACTTCCACTTCCAACCGATAATATAAATGGAATAACGGCAAAGCTATTTAAATTCCATATATATTAACAGTCTTCCTCTACAGAAGCTCATTTCGATTATTACCAAATTGAATTCCATTCAATTCCAGTTTAATATGTTAAATTGGAAAACTTTACTTTGGAAAAATCTCCATTAAATCTTAACAAAAGATTTATAAATTCCAAATCACATTTCACTGTAAATCGGGTTAAAGAAAGAATGTCGTTAAAAACATAGTTCACAATAAACCCAATTCACATTCCACTTCAAATCCAATTAAATGTTAATTAATAGGTAATTCTTCTCTACATCTTAACTAAAAGATTTATTCTTTTCACACGGGGTTTAAGAACAGTGTTACTGAAGACCCCATCCCATTAGTCTCTAACCGTAAATTAGTAAGAGAACAATTCCCTAAGTGTTAATCCCGAAGGCCGAAACTAACATCAGATCAATACCCAGGAAACCATTAAACTTAGCTAATCTCCAGTTAGTTTTTAATTTTCTTAACTTCATTAGTTTTAAGAACGGTATTATTAAAGATACCATTCACGACAAACCCAAAATCTCATTCCATTGTTAATCGGGTTAAAGAACAAGTGTTATTTAAAAAAACCGTTCACGATAAACCCAAAAACCAATTTGATATTAAATACAAGGCTCTGAATAGAAAATATATCGGCTTATACTCAATATCAAATTCTGAAACCCACAAATATCGTATTGGGAATAACGATATATATATATATATATATATATATATATATATATCTTCCAAATTCCTCCACAATGTCCGTATAATCACGGAATCCAATATCAAAATATTCCGAAAATAATTTAGACTCAAATCCATTTCAATTCATATGTTGGAAATTCTGGTTATTTTTAAAACCATTTCAAATCCAATTTATTTATTTAAAAATATTGGATTATAATTCTAGTTCATAACTAGTTCATTTCGATAAAAATGTATTTTTATCTTTTCGAATATGGAATTTTTCATCCGAATTCTTACCAAATCATTTATTATGATTTTACACAAATTATTGATATTTTTAATAATTTTATCAAGGCCCGCACAGTCGATTTCCATAAACGGTCACCGAACTACATTTACAACGACCTTTTCCAAATTTGATTTGGACATAATTCCAAATCCAACCGTTAGATATCAAATCTCTTATATTCGTTGGAAAGAACTTTTCGATATGAACCCAACGGTTCTAGTTTTGGGAGAATCCGACGGACGGATCTCCCGTAATGTCCATTCGAATTCGATGGTCGAAATTCGCGAACTGCCGCGACGCGGTGCGTTCTATTCAGGCCATTAAATATATATAATATATATATTATATATATTTTGTCGATTTCCCTTTAAAACGTATTTTATAAATAGTTTTGAATTTGGTTTCAAAACGATTTCAACTTCATATTCAATTTCAATTCAAAATTGAATATTCCATATCATTATTATATAAATGATAATATTTTCAAAGCATTAGATTTTGAAATCACCTCCTTTTCGATATCCATTATAAAAATGAATAAAATCGATATAAACATCGTTCACATCAAAATGGCATTAATCTAATTAACACGGCTTTATATATTTATATATATTCATGTCCATCCCAAATCGGACATCAAAATCAGATTTTGATCTTTTACTGAATATTATTTTAAAATATTCGTTATTTTAAAATATTCATTCTTTCTGAACTGGAATCAGACACAGTCAATTACCATATAATGTTGATTGTATGGATTTCATACAATACATGTATACAACAACAATGATAAACAATCAACCATCATCCAGAGTGCATTCTACACTACATAAGCATTAAATATAGATATTTAATGCTTACAACAGTCTGTTAACCAATCGATTGGCATATAACTAAACATTTAGATTAGTGTACGTCAAACATCATCCCAACACCCGTGTGGGGTTTCAATCCACAAACACAGATTTTATTTGTGCGGTTGGGCGACGTGTAAAATTTATTGTCCTAATCCATATCAGTCAAATGTGTGTACATAAACAAATCGTCCGATTTGTAAATGAATATTTATTTTATTCATATACTTGTTAAAAATTATATATTTACCAATAAAATATTTTATTTGACACATGAATATTGTATACAGTCCATTTCACATCACAAACAATTTTCACAACACAATCAAACAAACAGGTCGTCCATGGTCTGTGGACGACGGGAGCAGTTCATATACATGCATTTATAAATTAAATAACTGTATAAAGGAAATTATAGTGAGGAGTTCTCACCTTTGGGATCCACTCCTCCATTCTCTATTTCTGAACGGTTCGGATTTCGTTTTGATTTCCGTCGGTTCCATAGTAATCTGTTTTCACGCTGTTCATAGTGAAATCACATTTTTAATATGCTACTTCATTATAAAAATCTTATTTTTATAACACTACTATATACATAAAAATCGTATTTTTATCTCAAATATATATATATATATATATATATCGTATTTTTATCGCCACTTCACATTTATAAAAATCATATCTTTATAATGTTAAAAATATTTTCATACACATGATAAAATCCAATTTTTACATCGCTACTTCATATATAAAAATTGAATTTTTATATATTTATACATATATAATAAAAATCGCATTTTTAAATCCTCTACATAATAAAAATCATATTTTTAATACACTACATATATAAAAATAATATTTTTATATTCTCTATATAATAAAATCATATTTTTATCTTGTAAATATATATATATATATCCTGTCTTTATATCGATATATATATATATATATATATAAATATTTTAAAAATCACTTCTTTTCGTTATTAAAAATCATATCTTTTTATGATTAAAAATCAAATCTTTTCTATATAAAAATCGTACCTTTTCCTAATTAAATCTCGTATCTTTTCTAATATAAAACTATATTATAATCTCTGCCATTTATAAATTAATTTAAACAGAATTACATAAAATAAAATAAAACACACTTTTCATTTATTTCTGCCTGGAACCCCCGAAAACCCGACTCCAACCTTTCTGGTTAACGAAGAACCCTTAACGCCCCTTGATTCTCAGCCATCACACGAAATTCTGGGATGTCAGAACATGATAAGTGACCGGCGCAGGGGGGAGCTGGAACCATCACAGCGGCGGCGGCCTTCTTGGCTGGTGGTGGCGGGTCCCCAGGGTTAGGGGGCTGCAGGGTTCGCGAAGGAGGGAGAAGGCGTGTAGAAGGACGATCGGGAAGAGGGCGAGAGCGCGGTGCTGATGGCCGGCGACCAGTGCGGATGCGTTGCAATGGGGCGACGGTGGTTGGCGACGGGCTTCAGCGCCCCCTTTTTTATTTTCTTTTTTCGATTTTTGAAATCAAAGTTCGACTGTGAGGGTAAAGGGAGAGAGAATGTGAGGGAAATATATATGTAAATATTTAATTAATTTATTTTAATTTTCTCCTAAAAGCACCCCTTAAATTCAAACTCAAAATTGAACCCACCGACAGTCGTCCCTAGAGTTATACTCCCATTACGAACACAATGGTATATGTTTCGTTACCCATTTCAACTATTATGATCTGTTTCCACTCAATTTAAAATATAAATCATTATGTTTTAGATTCGAACGCACATTTTAATTTTCTGGGACCTCATATTGATTCCAAAAATTCTAGAAAAACTATTTATAGCTTCGTATTGATGATACGATCCTAAAAAAACTAATTTCATTAAATTTGAAGACCGTCTGAAAAATGGCCATTTTCTGGTCAATCCAAATTGACTAAAACTGTCAAAACACGTTTTCTTGTGCCATGCTCACATATTGATTTCAAAAATTATGAAAATTTAGCAATAACTTGACATCCCGAATCCAACAAAAGTGGTTTTGTCGAAAACGGAGGTCGTTTGCAAAATCTCCATTTTTAAGGGTTATATTTCCATAGCGACTATTCTGAATTTTCAACTGGGCATAACTTTTTATTTCCAGTATGAAATCTGGATTTTTCAGATTCGTTGGAAAGATATTTTCATATAGATTCTAATATTTTTGGTTTCACAAAAATCCGGTTTATTTTGAATCCTATACATTCATTTGAAATCGAATTTTCAAACTACCGCGCCATTTTCAATTCCTTTTATAATTAAAATAAATATTTATATTCTAATTTCGATTTATATAAATACATACATTCTAATTATATTCAAAATAAATTTCTAGTCGTTATTATTTAAAATAAATCATTTAAAATATTCAAAATTCATAAAATTGCCAAAATAAAAATTTTAAATTGGTTCTGATTTTCTGGGTTGTTACAATCTCCCCCACTTAAAATCTTTTCGTCCTCGAAAAGGAACTGAGCTGAAAGTTGTTTAACTAATCAACTCAATTTCATTCTGGCTTTCATTCTTCAACTTTTCAGTTTTTAAGAATTTTCCAATTTTTCAAAAATTTGGCTAACACCCTAAATTTTCGAATTTTTTTTGCCATAACTTCCTTTGTACGGGGAGCACCGGGAAAATCGCCAAACCGCCACACAGGCCCTCTCATCTCAAAAAGAAAAAGCCAAGCGGCTAGCCAATCGGCTCATAAAATCATCCAAACCCAAGAAATTAGTAAACATGTACCTATTTATCGGGCACACAATTTTATTCTTCTCTAGCCTCCTTGCAATGACCTGTTCAATATATATGCATGTACATGCATGTAATTTCAACCAATTTTCAATCCAGTTCAAAATTTGATTCAATTTGGCTTAATGGTTCAAAATTTTAATTAATCAAACCAATAATAGAACAACATAATCGTCAATCAATTAGTGATTATCGTTTCAAACACATAACCTTAGATATATATATAAAAATCATGTTTTTGATGGCAATTCACAACAATGAACCCTATCTAGTTTTGGTTCTCACACCAGCCAATTGGAAATATGTAGATATCCCACTTTCAAAACTCGATCACAAATGCTGATGATGCCCGGGCATCATCAAAATTATCCCCAAGCGACTAGAGTGTGATTCTATATCTATCCAGTATATTAAAACTTCGAATACACGTGGATCAGACGTATATGAAAAATCTTTATATACTTGAATGTCCAAATCAATTTAAAATAAAATATTTAAATACATATGATAAGGTTTAAATTTTCAAAACGAAATTTGTTTTCAATTTTATTTTAAAAACAACACTCTTCGAACTCATTCTAGGATACTGCTGATCCCATCTCTAATGAGTCATTCTCATTAGATATTACTAATCCAATCTCTGATGAATTCTTTTGTTGGTTCTAATGTGTCTTGTTCTCGAGCTCTGTAAACCAAAGCTCTGATACCAAACTGACATGACACAAACTTCCCCGTGACGGAAAGCCCGGATTGAGTTGAGAACATGACAAATCAGAACACAAACAGAAGAACATTTCGTTGCTTATTACAATAATTTACATCAGATAAAAGAATATACATAGTATGAACAAATAATATACATTTGATAAATATCAGAGATTTACAAATTACAATGCAGCGGGTAATAATAAAAAACACAACCAAAAGAGATACACGGATACAGAGCTTTCCGAATCTCATTCAAGCTGTAAACCAGGATCCTATGAATATAAATCTGCAAAACCAAAACTACTAGCTGCCCGTGTGGAAAATAGGGGCACCCAGAGTTTAGGTTAAAACAATAAACTCTAGGTTAGTCATGTGACTGGTGTGAGAACTAAAACAGTTATTATCTTGTTTTTAAAGTAAGGTAAATCAAGGGACCATGCCGTATAACACGGTAGGGTTTACCCCCAAGAATACCATTAAATAAAACAAACACCGCAATGCTAAATAAAGAACAATGAAGCTATTATAAGACTCAGGCCCCATCACACAATGCAACACAAGCTGGAAGATAGAGTTTTTACCTTATAATAGCCAAAAATGCTTGGTACGTGAAATTTCATATTTTATTATTACTATAAGTGTATAGTGTCAAAACAATTTCAAATATAAATGTATCAATCATAGATGGCATAAGTGCCCATACCACTATGTCGCCATACTAAGCTCTACAATTAAAACCGCAAAGTCACATATTAAAAGTTCGATTTCCATCTGTGAACCAAGGAAAGGGATCGTCCTTACCGCTTCGAGACAATCTAGCCCATGTCTCAGGCAAGCACGTAGGCAAGCCTTGGATCGTCAGGGCCGGTCCACACGTAGTGGATTAAAATGCCTAAACACTGTGTTTCCCCGCCCTATGGGGTGTAAATCTGGTCTGTATAAAGACCATCCATCAGCTCCGCAGAGACCGAAATAACCGAGGCGCCTCGCTATCCATCATCCACATAAGTAAAACGCCCGGGCGTGCAAAACCCAGACACCACTCCTATCCGGAAGGAAATGCATTCCCTTCCTGAAGTCCTCTCCCATTTCGGGTTCACACCGGGGTGCGAGGCTCATGATTTAACGCTATACACAAAGCTATGCTATATTAAAGTTGTGCTTTGATCATCAACCACAAGACTCTGCTTTTCAACAGAAGCCTTGACCATTTCCATCTCAACATGCCACACAAGTGATTAACATGTAAAAGTGTTTATTTTTATGCTCTATCTTATCTTTATTGTAAATAATTAAATTTTACATTGGTTTTTTTTTTGTATATTTTCACAGGTCGTTCATCAATCCTCATGCACCCCTAAAAGCAGGATATTACACAAGAAAAAGATCAACTTCAAAGATTTTATCTCATGTGCTTTTGGAGTCTAAAAAGAGTCCATGTTTGGAATAATTAATCACATACAATCTGATTACCAATCAATTAGCCACATGGAAGATATGGATGATATGGAAGATTTGAAGGTTTTATCTTATGCACTTTTTGAGTCTAATAAGAGTCCATGTTTGGAAGAATTTATCACATGCAAATCTTTTGTCAATCAATTAGCCACATGGAAGATATGGAAGACATTCACCATGATATGCTCAGATATTCTTAAAAATTATTTCCAAACAAGCTTGGTCAAGACAGGCATGAGATATGACAATAAATCTTAGGAAAAGAGGCCTATTTATTCATATATCTGATTAGTGTTTGGCCTATCCCACCTATAAATATACGTGTACTCATTATAAATATTCCATTGCCATTATTTTGTATTATCGTTTATGAATAATAAAGTTTTTCTTCATTTTAGTTGATTGTCTATTTCTTTCAGAACAATTTGTGTGTCTACTCAATTAGTTTTGGTAGAACACATATTGTTATTTTCTTTTATTACTGCATGTTAGCGATTGACCGTTGAATAAATTCAACGGCAGTCCTACTTTTAATTTTTTGTTAGTGTTCTAGTTGTTATTTTCTTTTTCTAGTCATTGGTTCCTTTCTTTTCAGTTGTTGAATTTGATATTGATCTGATTAAATTCGGATCAATAGTAAATTCAATACATTAATTCAAAAACATCTCCAAATTTTGCCTAACTCGCCTAAGAATAGATAAATAATAAGATTTAAAACACCTCCCTGTGATTCGACCTGCATATTACGCGACCTGTACGCTTGCAGAATTTATTTTAAAATTTGCACTTTTTTATTCTATAGGAAAGAGACGAAAAAGTTTTTGGTATCGTTGCCGGGGAGGTAAGAATAAATTTCATTATTTATACAATTTTCGATTCGTGTTAGTTTTTATTTTAATTTTTTCCCTTTTGTTTTCTTGTATATATAGAAATAAAAAATTATGTTAATTAGTTGATTTGGTATTATCTATAGATACTCTAATCTTCTAAACAAGAGAAAAAATACTTGCCAAATTTCCTTTTTTTTTCATTTATTTCTTTCCCCTTTTCAAATTTTTTCCTTTTTCTTTTTTTTCGTCTCTCTTCTAGTTTTACAACAGTAAACAAAAAATAAAAAAAATCTTTCTGTTTTTGCCTTCTCTTTTATTGCTTTTCCTATTTCAATCTCCTTTCCAATTTTCAATACAATTGCTTCTTGTTCTTCTTTTACAAATTCAAAAAAGAAAAAAAAATGATTACAAAGTCTCTTTGTTAATTTATTCTCCTCTCTGTCGTGAACACAATCCATCAATCACCCAAAACAGTCTCTGCCACCATGATTCATTGATCATCGTCAACCATCCTTCCTCAGCAAGCTTAGAACGCTGATCCAAACACTTTCTGCTCGCCAACTTCAGCCTCTAACAAACTTCCCTTATATCACAGTCATCTCCCCATCATCACACCCTCATTCACAATTCCGGTCATCAACAACAAGCTCGCAATAACACCACTGCTTCAGAACATACATCCACTGTAACATCCCAAAAATTTCAGTATATTTGAATTCCAATTTAAATTAAATAAATTGTAATATATTAAGAAAAATCAAATTTTTGTTGGATTTAAATGTTGGTAATTATGTGAAGTTAGTATAAATAGAGTTTCAGATTTTTAGTTCTATTTAATAAGACTATGATTTGAATTTAATATTTAAATAATTAAATTTAATCTGAGTGGTTAATTTAAAGGTAGAATTCAAATTTAAATTAAAAATGGTGAAATTCTAAGTTGTGAATAATAATTGGAATTCAAAGCAAAAATTTTTAAATAACCAAACTTAAGAACTTAGAATTTGTGGAATCGATTTATAAACTTTATTTAAGTTGTAATTTGAGTTAAGTGGGATTTTGAAATATTTAAGTTAAAAAGAAATTCAGATTTGAATTGTTAAACAATGGATTTTTTTTTATTTGTTTAAATTTAATTTGAAATTCAAAATTTCAAATTTGAAATATAAGCAAATATGGAACTTAAAATTTGTGAAATAAGTTTATAGAATTTATTTAAGTTATAATTTGGTTTAAATTTGAATTTATAAATATTTAAATTTGAATTTAAAACAGTTAATCGAATAATTGAATATTTATTTAATTAATTAACTGTAGAATTTAACAGTTTGACGACTGTCTCGGAATTCGACGAAACTGGCGCCATCGGAACCGGAACGATGAATTATGCTAAGAGTCCAATTTGCGTTGAAATCCGACTTACCGGTTGACCGTACGAGAGAAAATGTGAAAGCGACCAATGTGAATGGATAATTGGGCATTTTAATATTTGGGCCTTATATAAATATAAATAAGAATTCCTCATCCACCTCATCAGCCATTTCTCACTCCACGTATAACTCCATCTGCCTATTCTTTTTCTTCAATGGCAGAAATCAAATTCTAAACCTAGCTCAAAGTAAAAATCATAACTTCAAAATCAAATCTTCTCAAACCATAACAAATTATATATCAAATCGAAGCTCTCGACAATACGAAGCTACTGGTGTGATTTATTTCGACATGCAGTGTCTGAGGTTGCCGGAAATTGACGGTCAAAGTGGCTGTTTTCGTAACCCTAAACCTCAATTTAGGAATTTTTGATTTAAGCCCTAATCGAAGAATCGGTGATCTGGGTATTGGAGAGGTCGTTCATACGAGAATAAGGGTGGTGTTCCTTTGATTTATAGTGGAGTTGTTTGCCGGGAATTTGCGTTTTTGTTCAGAAATTGACTTCCGTTCATCGCTGTGGCGGCGGCAAGGGAGGCGACCGGAGGAGCTGTGCTTGGCAGAGTTGGTGCGGATTTTGATGCAGGTCACGATGGTGGTGGCCGCTTCGTCTCGAGTGGCCGGAGCTAAGTAGGATCGGTGGTCAAAGTCGGAGCTTCACGCTGGAAATGGGTTCCGTTCATGGGTTCACAGGTGGAGCTAGGGGCAGTCGGAGGTGCTAAGGGTGGTGCTGGTGGATGCGCGAGTCGGGGGGCGTCAGTTTGCAGGTGGTCGGAGAACTCCAGGTGGCCGGAGTTGGGCGAAGTCGACGGTCAAAGATAGGCGGGCGGTAGGTTTCACGTTCGGGTTCCTGTAGCAGAGCGTTTGGTGAGCGGGAAGATGAGTGTAGGCTGCTGACGTGTCATCCTATGATAGGTGGGGTTTTATTTTATTAATTTTTATAAATTCAAATTCCAAACGATAAAATACTCATAACTCTCTCGTTTTAACTCGGATTTGGACGCGGTTTGTTGCGTTGGGATCGTGGCAGAGTTGCGGACGTTTTGGCACTAACCTGGCTGCATTTCGAGACTGTGAAATTTTGGGCTATGGTTGGACGTTCATCTGAATTAAAGACCAAATGTGAGTGATTCTTCGCTCACGAAATACTGAATTATTCTCATATTTATTGAATTAAATTTTGAAGTAAGTTTGGTTGCATGGTTGCGTTGGATTGTTGATGTGTTGTTTAAATTTGACATGCAAGTGTGTTAACATGCAATCTAAGTAAATGATTAGTTATTTAATTTAATTTAAATCTCTAGTTGAAATTCGAACCCTTGTTAAATCCTGGAACAGTTAATGCTGATCAGTTGAATGAAATGATATGATGGATGTTGGGTTGAATTTTATTACTGAATTGATATTGTCACTGCTTATGCCCATACTCAGTATATCGTATTGCATGTTGGTTTTGACGATAAATCTCATTTGTACCCTTGATGTTGCGGGCATCTAATGAACCCGGGATTTATCGATAAAATGAATTAAGAACACAGAGTGAAATGATAAATCTCTGTGACCCTGATGTGGATTGAAATGATAGATCCATCCCTGAAATATCGAGAAATTTAATATTAAACCACTTGGCCATTGGATAGATAATTATATACAGACATCGGTTGGTTAAATGATTTAATATTTGAAATTTTTATTTGATAGAATTCCATTTAAAAGAATGTGTCGACACTCGATTTATAAATTCTTTAAAGATTCTGAACTGGGATGATGATTAAAGGGTTGAAGGAATTTTTTCCAAACCAAAATAGAAATATCTAAATTGGGGTTTGAATATGAATTGAAACTTTCAAAAATAAGAGTTGGATTAGAAGTAAGAAAAATTTCTTATGGAAATCAAATTTTGGGGAATTTAGAAATCAAGGGTATCTGAGTTGTTTTAACTCAGTTGGAATATATATATATATATCTCGGAACTCTTGAAATCAAGTAGTTGTTTGAACGAGTTTGAAACGAGATAGGGAATTTAATGAACTCCGTTGAGACCGGAGGATAAATTCAAGTATTTGGAATTTGGAAGGAAGAAAGGATTTGATTTGAGGAATTTATTTTTAATTATTTATGCTTTGATTCTAAATGATTATTCTAGCTTTAAAACTATTAATTACCTTTACTTACTACTATTGTATTTAAATAATTTCCTTATAATTCATTTTCAAAGGTTTCTAGTAAATCTTATTTTAAGTATATATATAATGTTTAAATTACTAATTTATCTTAACTATTACATTCTATATATACATCTATATATATTTATTATATAAAAATTTATTATTATTATTATTATTATTATTATATGAACATTTAGTTTACAAGTATTTTCTCAAATTTTAAATTCTTCCGAATGGAAATGCTTGAGTTGAACCACTGGTTCAAATGGAGTTGAGATGAGAATCCGAGATAATTGGAAACCTTTGAGTTAAATTATATTCTATTTGAATATTTCGTTTTGGAAATATTATATGATTATAATATAATGGTATGGGATATATTCTAATTTAGAATAAAATCGGCTTGGGATGATTTATGATATATTGATATGAAATTTTATTTTATTTGAATATAAATTGGTTCGAAACAAAATATGATATTTTGATATGAAAGCGAACCTTTCAAATATAAAAGAACCGACCGATGTGAAAATATGTAAGCGTTGGTTGTTAAAGAGACCGGAGTCGACATAAGGCATACTCTCTGTCAGTGTTGATACCACTTTGACAACCGTGAACGTTATGACGTATCCGGAACGAGTATGATGACTTGGAGGCGATTATTGAATCGAAGAACATGATCGATGACGAAATAGCCCTGACCTTCGGGTCAGAATTGAAATGACTAAAACAGGAGCTATACCGTGACTAATTGAGGTAGCACCTTTGATCGGACTCACTCCTTCGATACTATTTCTATGACTATGATGATAATGATGATTTGGGCCCATTTATGACTTTGGGAGTGTTGTTCCGAGGTGGGCGGTAGTGGCTGCTATGCGTTACCACCGGTCCGGGAGTGCAATTGGTAGAATCCTACCCTGGGCATGGCCTCGAGTGCCTTGTCATATTTATCCTTATCGTGCCCCATACGATTTTGATTTAGCATTGCCTTCTATGGAGTGCCCTCTGATAACACCAGTACGGTGAATTTACGGTATTGTATAGACTGTTGATGCCTATAAACGGCGTAAGGGTAATATGGTAATCCCGCTTACGCTATTTTCTGTATTTATACTTTACTGAGTAAACACTATCATAATAGCGTATTATCTATGTATGTATTAGTTTAACGGATCCTCAAGAGATGGAAAATCCCGTAACATCTCTTGAGTTACTGTACCCATGGCACTACTGTTATTTCGTATTTTGATTTGACTAATATGAGAGGATTTAGTGCTGATCCGAGTGTTTGTTGTGTTTCTTTTTATGCAATACGCTCGGGTCAGCAGATGTTGCAGTTAGCGAAGATTTCCTTGCCTTGGAGGACGAAGACGAAGTTTGGCGTATATATCTATTATGAGTATGGTTTAACCACTGCATTTATTTCCGCTGCTTATTATGTACATCTGTATATGTGTAACTCTGATATTCATTTGAATGTTATAACCAATGTATACATTTCAACTGCTTTAACTGCTATTTATTTATTATATATTGTCCTTCCGCTGTGAGATTCTGTGTTTGGTTTTTCTCTTCTTTCTTTCTTTTCTTCTTTTTCCCAATAACTACCTGCATTTGCGATTTGTTTAGATCGACATGTGTGGTTTATTGTCGATTTGAACGGTCAAAAAATTTGGGTCGTTACAGTTGGTATCAGAGCAATGGTTAGCGATAACCTTGGCTCTGTTGGGAATTAACTCATTAGAGATAGGGTTAGTAGTGCCCTAGAATGAGTTTGAGTGATATGAGAGAGCGTACTTGTGTTTTGATATAAAAATAGTTTTATTGTGTTGGCTTGTTCTGTTGAATATTTATGGGTTCTGGTCGATATATGGGACGCCATCATATCGATAGGAATTTATAAATAATCGAACAGGATGGATCGACATAATATGGTTTCCATTCATATTATAAATATTTATATATCAAATATAATATTGGTTCAAGTATATGTGAAATCGTTTTAGTAGGTGGTAGTATTAAGTTATCACCTAATATGGTTGATTCGATAATAAATTTAATAAGGTACATTCAAATGGTCTAGGAAACAAATTGAAAATGAAGTAATACCTTTAAGTATCGTTAGGGAGAAAAGTTGTGATTGAATATAGGAATGAACTTGAAATTTGATCCTGGGTGCAATTGAAAGAGTTATGCAAAAGTTTGAAATAATGTTATATCATAAGAAATAGTTCTGGAAATGGTTCCAAATAATATTAACGAGTGTATAATCCCTTGCTCGGATCTTCGAAATAGTCTTGATAATGAGTGCACGCATTATCGATGGTTATTCTGAAGAGTTTAAGTGGGGGAGAGATCACTCAATGGTTATTATAAATTGTTTTGACAAAAGATTTTGGATTTAACTCCATATAGTAAAATTTTTATATAAAGATATTAATATATAATATTTAAAGGGTTGAATTTGAATTTTAAACCAGGATTTAAATTTTAGTTCTTTGTTAATTAAAGTTTTGGTTTCAAAATGGTATATAGTGTTTTTCTATAAAATAAAATAAGTATATATGTATGTTATTTTAAACTTGATTGAAAACCCGGAATCGAGTGTTGAGTTTACCTCAACTAATAACAACTATAAATCTATTTAAAGCGAAATTTGAATTCGAGATTTATAAAAATTTATATTACGAGCCTGAAATGGCGCGGTAGTTTGAAAATTCGATTTCTAACTTTGAATAAATATATAAAATTCAATATAAGTCGGAATTGGATAAAACGAGAAACTCTAGGATCGAATTGACCATATCTTTCTAATGAATGTAAGAAATTTAGTTTTCACTTTATAAATGGTAAGTTATGACTAAATTAAAATTTAGAAATAGCGCTATGGAATTTATATATATTTTATTTATATATAAGCTCTTCAAGATAGAAATTTACAAACGGCTTCCAGAGTTCGATGGATTCAAATTTAAGGAAATCAACTTAAGGGATTTAATGAGTTGTTAGAATTCATGTGAATGGTTAGATTTAGTGAGAACAATTTGATTTGTACTAGCAACTAATGTTATGTGAGTTAAGGAAGTTGAATAAACAGGATGAAATAGAATGATTTATATAAACCATAGCGAACCTTAATCCATTTATATGGATTCGAAGTTAAACAAATCGAGCGAGCAAGTGAAATAAACTGAAAGTTAAAATATGGAATTTATATATATGTAGTTATATAAAATTTATTAATATATACATATATAAGCTTAAAAGTGGAAATCATGCAAACGGTTTCCGAATTTGATGGAACCACTCTCGATGGATTTGTGTAAACATGAAATAAGGTCATAGAAATTTTAAATGGTTAAACCTCATTGGAAGATACATCGAATATGAATTTAAACATGAATTATGAAGGATATGGAACATAACTCAAATTTGAGTAGAAGAAAAGATCGAGTTAAATAAAGGTTTAACTTAGGAAAGGGAAAAATGGTTTGAGAACCGAGTATAAAACTTGAGTTGTGAATAGTTCTTAACTGAAACTCATGATTCGAGAGACTAATAAATGAATCGAGTTGATAGAGTAACCTCAAAAGGAAAATGGGAATAAGCGAATGAGGGAAGGATTAAAGTTATGAATCGTAGTGCCAGACAAATGAAATAAAATCCAAAAGTAAATTGGCTTATTCGGAATAATATCATGTTAAATGGATTCTAATCTGGGGTTCTACATATTGAAGTGTGATATAAAATGAAATAATCCGAATTTGGTGGATTTAATAGAACGAAATCAACTCGGGAAAATTTATATAAGTCGAATCCGAATTTAATAGACACTTGGGTTAAGTAAATAAACTTGATCCATGTTAATGAATTAAGAATGTAATATAACCAAGCAAGCTAAAAGTTAGAATGAATTCAAGTTCATTTGGAATTAAATGCTTGGAATGGAATTTGCTTAATATAAAGGAAAGTGAAAACTTTTATCAAACAAACAAACATGGATATGTTAAGCAATAAAAGCATAAGTCACATTTTGGCATAAGGGAGCGATAATTTCTTTTAGATGATCGATCTTTGTTGAAGTATTAGAGTCCGAAAGGTTTAAAAACTTTATATAAATCAATGGTTATGCGAAAACCTGAAAATGTCAATGAGCTGAAACTAATATAGCCATAACTTTTGAATGGATGATCGGAATCGGACGATTCCGAACTTTTCGGAAACCTTAGAAACCGAGCTAAAACTTTCGTTTATATAGCCCTGTCGAATTCTTATGTTTACTAGGCTGAAATGCGAGTTTTAGTCGTAGTGTATGTGCAGAAAATTAAAAATCTGAAGCGGATACCTATATTGTTTTGACCATAACTTCCTAATGGAGCGTCGGATTTTGATGTGCGAGTACAATTCGGAAAGGCCAGAATCTGAACTAAAACTTTTCCTTAATATGCTTGTTGAAATTTTCCTGTTTAAAGGGTTAAAAACTGGGTTGAACAACTCAGATCTGCATTTTTCAGTGTACGGGCTGAGATGTTCGCCTTCACTAAATTAGTCATAACTTTTGAGCGAATTGTCGAAATTCGACGAATCCGGACAATTTGGAAAGCCTGAAACAAAGGATACAACTTTTGCCTAGTATGTTTTAGTCAAATCCCATCATTTATTAAGGGATAATAGATGATTTGTTTGCTGGCCTGTTTCTAACATGTTTGTTTTGTAGTCGAAATGTTGAAATATGTTGCATACATTATATGTTGTTGCCATGTATTGTTGTATGTTTGATTCTTATGCATGTTTGAGTGTTCTAGTAGGTGCAAGGGATGGTGTTACGCTTGGAGCTCGCTTGCGCTAAACACTAAATGCGAAGGTAAATAAAAATGCAAATAACGCTAGAGAAAGGTATGTAAATGTGTTACAAAGTTTTGGTGGTTTTATATATGAATTTTCCCCATTTTGGGATGCCTCATCGATGATGAGATGTATATTTTGGTTTTATATATGTATCGGGATTTTTCCCGGGGCCCTCCGTACAGGGGAAATGCTGCCGAAATTTTCCGTGATTTCGGGAGTTAGAAAATTTCATAGGTTTACAACTATGTAACTTATTTTATAAAGTTTATTTTAGGTATGGGTTTAAAATGGATATGTGTTTAATATCGTTTCGTTCTCTTTTCGAGGACGAAAAGATTTTTAAGTGGGGAGAATGTAACATCCCAAAAATTTCAGTATATTTGAATTCCAATTTAAATTAAATAAATTGTAATATATTAAGAAAAATCAAATTTTTGTTGGATTTAAATGTTGGTAATTATGTGAAGTTAGTATAAATAGAGTTTCAGATTTTTAGTTCTATTTAATAAGACTATGATTTGAATTTAATATTTAAATAATTAAATTTAATCTGAGTGGTTAATTTAAAGGTAGAATTCAAATTTAAATTAAAAATGGTGAAATTCTAAGTTGTGAATAATAATTGGAATTCAAAGCAGAAATTTTTAAATAACCAAACTTAAGAACTTAGAATTTGTGGAATCGATTTATAAACTTTATTTAAGTTGTAATTTGAGTTAAGTGGGATTTTGAAATATTTAAGTTAAAAAGAAATTCAGATTTGAATTGTTAAACAATGGATTTTTTTTTTATTTGTTTAAATTTAATTTGAAATTCAAAATTTCAAATTTGAAATATAAGCAAATATGGAACTTAAAATTTGTGAAATAAGTTTATAGAATTTATTTAAGTTATAATTTGGTTTAAATTTGAATTTATAAATATTTAAATTTGAATTTAAAACAGTTAATCGAATAATTGAATATTTATTTAATTAATTAACTGTAGAATTTAACAGTTTGACGACTGTCTCGGAATTCGACGAAACTGGCGCCATCGGAACCGGAACGATGAATTATGCTAAGAGTCCAATTTGCGTTGAAATCCGACTTACCGGTTGACTGTACGAGAGAAAATGTGAAAGCGACCAATGTGAATGGATAATTGGGCATTTTAATATTTGGGCCTTATATAAATATAAATAAGAATTCCTCATCCACCTCATCAGCCATTTCTCACTCCACGTATAACTCCATCTGCCTATTCTTTTTCTTCAATGGCAGAAATCAAATTCTAAACCTAGCTCAAAGTAAAAATCATAACTTCAAAATCAAATCTTCTCAAACCATAACAAATTATATATCAAATCGAAGCTCTCGACAATACGAAGCTACTGGTGTGATTTATTTCGACATGCAGTGTCTGAGGTTGCCGGAAATTGACGGTCAAAGTGGCTATTTTCGTAACCCTAAACCTCAATTTAGGAATTTTTGATTTAAGCCCTAATCGAAGAATCGGTGATCTGGGTATTGGAGAGGTCGTTCATACGAGAATAAGGGTGGTGTTCCTTTGATTTATAGTGGAGTTGTTTGCCGGGAATTTGCGTTTTTGTTCAGAAATTGACTTCCGTTCATCGCTGTGGCGGCGGCAAGGGAGGCGACCGGAGGAGCTGTGCTTGGCAGAGTTGGTGCGGATTTTGATGCAGGTCACGATGGTGGTGGCCGCTTCGTCTCGAGTGGCCAGAGCTAAGTAGGATCGGTGGTCAAAGTCGGAGCTTCACGCTGGAAATGGGTTCCGTTCATGGGTTCACAGGTGGAGCTAGGGGCAGTCGGAGGTGCTAAGGGTGGTGCTGGTGGATGCGCGAGTCGGGGGGCGTCAGTTTGCAGGTGGTCGGAGAACTCCAGGTGGCCGGAGTTGGGCGAAGTCGACGGTCAAAGATAGGCGGGCGGTAGGTTTCACGTTCGGGTTCCTGTAGCAGAGCGTTTGGTGAGCAGGAAGATGAGTGTAGGCTGCTGACGTGTCAGCCTATGATAGGTGGGGTTTTATTTTATTAATTTTTATAAATTCAAATTCCAAACGATAAAATACTCATAACTCTCTCGTTTTAACTCGGATTTGGACGCGGTTTGTTGCGTTGGGATCGTGGCAGAGTTGCGGACGTTTTGGCACTAACCTGGCTGCATTTCGAGACTGTGAAATTTTGGGCTATGGTTGGACGTTCATCTGAATTAAAGACCAAATGTGAGTGATTCTTCGCTCACGAAATACTGAATTATTCTCATATTTATTGAATTAAATTTTGAAGTAAGTTTGGTTGCATGGTTGCGTTGGATTGTTGATGTGTTGTTTAAATTTGACATGCAAGTGTGTTAACATGCAATCTAAGTAAATGATTAGTTATTTAATTTAATTTAAATCTCTAGTTGAAATTCGAACCCTTGTTAAATCCTGGAACAGTTAATGCTGATCAGTTGAATGAAATGATATGATGGATGTTGGGTTGAATTTTATTACTGAATTGATATTGTCACTGCTTATGCCCATACTCAGTATATCGTATTGCATGTTGGTTTTGACGATAAATCTCATTTGTACCCTTGATGTTGCGGGCATCTAATGAACCCGGGATTTATCGATAAAATGAATTAAGAACACAGAGTGAAATGATAAATCTCTGTGACCCTGATGTGGATTGAAATGATAGATCCATCCCTGAAATATCGAGAAATTTAATATTAAACCACTTGGCCATTGGATAGATAATTATATACAGACATCGGTTGGTTAAATGATTTAATATTTGAAATTTGTATTTGATAGAATTCCATTTAAAAGAATGTATCGACACTCGATTTATAAATTCTTTAAAGATTCTGAACTGGGATGATGATTAAAGGGTTGAAGGAATTTTTCCAAACCAAAATAGAAATATCTAAATTGGGGTTTGAATATGAATTGAAACTTTCAAAAATAAGAGTTGGATTAGAAGTAAGAAAAATTTCTTATGGAAATCAAATTTTGGGGAATTTAGAAATCAAGGGTATCTGAGTTGTTTTAACTCAGTTGGAATATATATATATATATATATATATATATCTCGGAACTCTTGAAATCAAGTAGTTGTTTGAACGAGTTTGAAACGAGATAGGGAATTTAATGAACTCCGTTGAGACCGGAGGATAAATTCAAGTATTTGGAATTTGGAAGGAAGAAAGGATTTGATTTGAGGAATTTATTTTTAATTATTTATGCTTTGATTCTAAATGATTATTCTAGCTTTAAAACTATTAATTACCTTTACTTACTACTATTGTATTTAAATAATTTCCTTATAATTCATTTTCAAAGGTTTCTAGTAAATCTTATTTTAAGTATATATATAATGTTTAAATTACTAATTTATCTTAACTATTACATTCTACATATACATCTATATATATTTATTATATAAAAATTTATTATTATTATTATTATTATTATTATATGAACATTTAGTTTACAAGTATTTTCTCAAATTTTAAATTCTTCCGAATGGAAATGCTTGAGTTGAACCACTGGTTCAAATGGAGTTGAGATGAGAATCCGAGATAATTGGAAACCTTTGAGTTAAATTATATTCTATTTGAATATTTCGTTTTGGAAATATTATATGATTATAATATAATGGTATGGGATATATTCTAATTTAGAATAAAATCGGCTTGGGATGATTTATGATATATTGATATGAAATTTTATTTTATTTGAATATAAATTGGTTCGAAACAAAATATGATATTTTGATATGAAAGCGAACCTTTCAAATATAAAAGAACCGACCGATGTGAAAATATGTAAGCGTTGGTTGTTAAAGAGACCGGAGTCGACATAAGGCATACTCTCTGTCAGTGTTGATACCACTTTGACAACCGTGAACGTTATGATGTATCCGGAATGAGTATGATGACTTGGAGGCGATTATTGAATCGAAGAACATGATCGATGACGAAATAGCCCTGACCTTCGGGTCAGAATTGAAATGACTAAAACAGGAGCTATACCGTGAATAATTGAGGTAGCACCTTTGATCGGACTCACTCCTTCGATACTATTTCTATGACTATGATGATAATGATGATTTGGGCCCATTTATGACTTTGGGAGTGTTGTTCCGAGGTGGGCGGTAGTGGCTGCTATGCGTTACCACCGGTCCGGGAGTGCAATTGGTAGAATCCTACCCTGGGCATGGCCTCGAGTGCCTTGTCATATTTATCCTTATCGTGCCCCATACGATTTTGATTTAGCATTGCCTTCTATGGAGTGCCCTCTGATAACACCAGTACGGTGAATTTACGGTACTGTATAGACTGTTGATGCCTATAAACGGCGTAAGGGTAATATGGTAATCCCGCTTACGCTATTTTCTGTATTTATACTTTACTGAGTAAACACTATCATAATAGCGTATTATCTATGTATGTATTAGTTTAACGGATCCTCAAGAGATGGAAAATCCCGTAACATCTCTTGAGTTACTGTACCCATGGCACTACTGTTATTTCGTATTTTGATTTGACTAATATGAGAGGATTTAGTGCTGATCCGAGTGTTTGTTGTGTTTCTTTTTATGCAATATGCTCGGGTCAGCAGATGTTGCAGTTAGCGAAGATTTCCTTGCCTTGGAGGACGAAGACGAAGTTTGGCGTATATATCTATTATGAGTATGGTTTAACCACTGCATTTATTTCCGCTGCTTATTATGTACATCTGTATATGTGTAACTCTGATATTCATTTGAATGTTATAACCAATGTATACATTTCAACTGCTTTAACTGCTATTTATTTATTATATATTGTCCTTCCGCTGTGAGATTCTGTGTTTGGTTTTTCTCTTCTTTCTTTCTTTTCTTCTTTTTCCCAATAACTACCTGCATTTGCGATTTGTTTAGATCGACATGTGTGGTTTATTGTCGATTTGAACGGTCAAAAAATTTGGGTCGTTACATCCACGTCCCCCATCCTCTCCATACCACTAGCAAATTCACAGTCCCCTCATCTTCATCACGCAAATCATCACCAGCAACTACCCAATCTCATCACGCAATCCCAAATCAGCCATTTAATTCATACCCGAGCCATCCCCATATTCATCATAACACAGTATTACACCACCACCACTGTCCCTCATCTGCATCATCACTGCCAATTTCCCCCATTCAGCCAACTCGTTCACGACTCAACAAGCCTACCACCATCACCTTTCACCACGCAATGATATCACAAATTCAACAGCTTCAGATCTCGCTCCACCCTTCAACGCACAAGCCAAGATATGCCACGCGCACCAGACCTTCAGCCAATTCACACCAAATCAGTACAAACGCATGGATCAATTTACATAGTCCACAACATCGCAACTCCTACAGCTTCATCAAAGATCCATCACCCTAACATCTTCTAACATCACCACTTCTGACATCTACATCATACTCCATCACAAAAACCATAGCAGCAAACAAGTTTGGAACTCCCATCCATTATCACGCGCTTAACACCGCTGCTATCATACTCACAAATTAGCCCGACCATGCACAATCATCCATCATCACAAACCTCCTCCTCCGCCAATTCAAAAACCATCAATTCCCATCGAACAACGAGATCCGAATGGAACCCAACTTGGTACCGCAATTTAAACAACAACCTGAACTTGCCCCCTAAAGTAAATAAAAAAACTCGAAATCAAACACCCCAATTTTCGCTATTTAACCAGTCAGTGTGGAATTGAGGAAATTTTTTTGTTTCCTTTTTTCTTTTTGACGTGGTTTTCTTTGGGAAAGTCGAATAAGAAAAAAAAGGGAATTGTGACTGCTATTTTTGGTTTCTAAGAGATTTTGGGAGGGGCGTATTTTTAGACTTGAGTACCTAGGTGATTGTTTTTGTCATTGGTTCGATGATCAATTTACTTCTTCTTTTTTTTGGCGTGGTCTTCCTGTATTTTGAAAATAAATGAACAAATAGAGGGCGCGAGTCCTTATTATTGTTATTTTAGGTTGTTGTGGAGGTTATAAAAAAATTGATTCAGGTTTTTGTGTGTAAGAGTTGACATGAGTAGCTTGAACCTTTGTCCAGATTGTTTTGAGCCTTGATTCTTGTTTTATTTTATTTTTGGCTTAGTTTTTTTTCCTTTAGATTAGTTTTGTTTTGTTTTTTTCCTCTTTTATTTCATTTTTATTTTTTATATTTGCTTTAATCCACAAAAAAAGTCTCAAATCGAATCAAAGGCAAAAGTGAAGAAGGATTTCAAGCAACCGAACAAGGATTCAAGGTCGTCGGATTTGCAAATATTGATTTGAATTGTCAGTGCTGCTCAACTATTCTGGACAGACTGCCATACCCCGCTATAATATTTTCTGAACTCTACAGGTGCTCTGCTGCAGAGAAAAAAAATTAGAAATTGCTTGTAAAAAATTTCTACAGGGGCAGCGACTTGCTTGTACAATTTTTTAAATTCTGCAATTATTTGTGTTTGATTGTTGTTTTGGCTGCATTCTGAAATAAATCTAGTTATGAGCAAAGCACTAACAAACATAAGGTGAGGAAGTCATTACCTTTCCTTGGCTCCAAAAAAAATTAAACTCTGTCACTTGCATACTCCTTGGACTTAAATAAAAATTGATTAGACGTTGGCCTTAGGAGCAGAAACTCAAGCTCAATAGGACAAACAAATTGGGTTAAATATCTTAGATTTGGAAATTTATTTTGCTGTGTGGAATTCATTTTATTCCTCTTGTAAAGGACGGTGATACGTATTACACCAGGATTTTTTCGACAATCTAGCAACTTTTCTAATCTATTTATTTAATTTGATTTGCAAAATATTTAACTACAAGAGTGTATTTTGTGAAATTGATTCTCTCAAAGGGTTTGATCACGGATATATATTAGTTCAATTTATTGAACTTCTAGCAAAAGAGGTTGCATACTACCCGTAAAACATTGGTCGTACCCCTTAGTATTTATACTATACGTGAACGGCCATAAGACCCTCTTCCCCTTTCAAATCGAGATTGTCAATTAATAAGATATACTTGAGTTTGTTACTTATTTTGATTAAGATCTTCTTGTGTCAACCTTAAGTCTAGGATTTTATTTGTTTGCATTTAACAACAATGAGTGAAAAAAGTGTTAGCCAGCCAAATTCTCCTAGGGGTTCTTGAATAAACCAAAATTTTCCAAACGAGTTGGATCAAAATCAAGTAAATCAAAACTTCCCAAACTTTGGGGATCAAAATCGAGTAAATCAAAAATTTCAAAATCTCAATATCGAAATGGATAGACCCTTATCTCTTCGTGATCGATGTTATCTAACTAGGACCGTTCAACCCTTTGTCATCATGTTCCCACCAGCTGAAGGAAACAATTTTGAGCTTAAACATTCTTTTATTCAAGGGGTACCAAAATTTACTGGGTCTGAAAATGCTTATGAACTTCTAAGTGAATTTGAATTGTATGCATCCACAACAAAAATGCAACAATTGTCTAACAAAACGATCAAACTAAGGCTAATTCCCTTTGCACTACTTGAAAGCGCTAAAAGATGGCTAAACTCTCTTCCAAAACATTCCATAAGAAGTTGGGATGAATTTGTCATTGCATTCTTGAAAAAGTTTTTCCCTTCCCATAAAACTCTCAAAATCCGAACTAAGATAAATCAATTTTGTCAAAATGAGGGGGAAACTTTTTCAAAATACTTTGAAAGATTCAACCAACTATTATATAGTTTTCCTCATCATGGAATTCTAAAAGATCACTTATGTCAAATTACATAAGAAGGGCTAAAATATCGGACTAGAACTCAACTAGAATCAATTTGTGGAGGAGACTTTATGTCTAGGACGGTCGATGAAGCTTGGAAATTCTTAGAAGATTATTCTGAAAATGACATGCAATGGGAATCAATTCATGTTCCCATTCGTACTTCTACTAGAGGAGTGCATGTCATGGACCCAAGTCAAATTTCCACGAGAAAATCAAACTCCTCAAGCCAGAGAAGGGCTACCTCACTATTACTCTCAGGACCAAGCTAACGCTATAGCTCAAAATAATCCTTACTCATCCACGTACAATCCTGGTTGGAGGAACCACCCGAATTTTTCTTGGTCAAACCCCAATGATTCGGCTAACCCATCTCACGTGCAACCCTTTACTCCAAATCCGAATTATCAAGCTCCACCTCCAAATCCTCAAACCTCTCAAGCTGCACCTCAATCCAAACAACCTTATAAACACCCCAACTTTCAATCATCAACCCAATCCTCTCAATCTTCTCAACCATCACAAGAAATTGTACGTTTAGAGAAACAGTTGAACTCTCACGAAGCTAAAATGAACTCAAACGACGCTAAATTCGACCAAATGATGAATATGATGAAGGAACTAATGAAAAATGATGAGAAAGGAAAGTTGCCAAGTCAACCTGAGGTGAATCCAAAATATAACTTTTGTGCTGTAAATTCTTGTGAGGACGAAAACCATAATCTGGTCAATGCTATTACAAGCCTTCGATCTGGAAAGAGGATTGATAATAATGTGGGAAACCCTAGTGAACCTTCAAACTCGAACCCAATGCCAAATCTTGATGATCACCCATTGGCTACGAATGCCAATTCTTCTAAACCTCCATTTTCCTCAAATGTTGGCAATCCCAACAGTTCTTCTCCTAGTGTCGACAAACCCGACCCAACTTCTAAAATCAATGTTGGCAACACCAACATTTCATCTTCCACACCCTTACCACCTTCCTCCTCGAATGATGAAACTGATCATAGAGTCGAAAAACCAATAGCCCCATTTCTCCATAGACTCAATAACAAGAAGAAGGCGGCAAATTTCGATAAAATTTTGGAAATTTTCAAACAAGTCCGTGTGAACATTCCTCTTTTAGACACCATTGAACAAATTCCTCAATATGATAAATGTCTTAAGGATTTGTGCACACAAAAACGTGCGACTAATGTCCTAAAAACCGCCTTTCTAACTGCGAATACAAGCTCGATTCTTTCGAATCTTGCCCCGGTCAAGTACAAAGACCCTGGCTGCCCTACGATTGATTGTAAAATAGGAAACACTCACATCTCTCGTGCCCTACTTGATCTTGGTGCCAGTGTCAATATTCTTCCTTATACTATTTATCGTCAACTTGGATTAGGGGTGATTAAACCAACAAACATCACTCTTCAATTAGCTGACCGATCTGTCAAAAAGCCATTGGGAATAAACGAAGACGTCTTGATACAGATCGAACAGTTTTACTTCCCTGTCGATTTCATAGTTCTAGAAACCAAGCCTGTCTCAAATCCCAATATTCATATACCATTGATATTGGGATGCCCTTTCTTAGCAACATCAAATGCTATCATTAATTGTAGGAACGGTCAACTCCGACTTTCCTTCGGGCACCTAACCATTGAGCTAAACATCTTTAATCTCAACAAACAACCTTGGGATTATAAGACCAATGAAATCGACATGATTCAAACACAGTTGATGAAACCTCTAATGACACTTATGAAGCCTTAAAAATGTGTCTTGACCATTTCGACTTCGATTTCGATGAACTCGAATATGTTTCTGAATTGAATAAATTTCTTGACTCTAATCCTTCGTCATCTGAATCTAACTAAGGAATGTTGACCAATATTAACACTCAAGAACATCCTAAGTTAGACCTCAAACCCTTTCCACAAGACCTTAAGTACGCATACTTAGACTCCTCAGAAACTTTACCCGTAATCTTGGCCTCTGATCTTACCGAGGACCAAGAAGAAAAACTCTTGGAAATTTTATGGGAAAATAAAGACGCTTTGGGGTGGGAACTGAGCGATATAAAAGGAATTAGCCCATCAATTGTGGAACATCGCATACATTTAGTTGATGAGGCTAAACCCACCCGTGAGGCTCAAATGCGATTAAACCCAAACATGAGAGAAGTGGTCAAGGAGGAGATAATCAAATGTCTAGACAATAACATCATCAATCCCATCTCTGATAGTACTCGGGTGAGTCCGTTACAAGTTGTATCAAAGAAGTCGGGAGTCACAGTGATCAAAAATGAAAGTAATGAGCTCGTCCCAACAAAAATCAAAACAAAATGGCATGTGTGTATTGACTATCGAAGGCTCAACTCAGCCACACGAAAAGACCATTTTCCCTTGCCTTTTATTGACCAAATGCTTGAACGCTTAGCGGGACATGTGTACTATTGTTTTCTCGATGGATACTCTGGCTATAACCAAATTCCTGTTGCTTTAGAAGATCAACATAAGACCAACTTTACTTGTCCCTTTGGAGCCTTTGCTTATCGTTGCATGCCTTTTGGTCTTTGTAATGCCCCCGCGACTTTCCAAAGGTGTATAATGAGTATTTTCTCTGATATGGTGGAAGAATTCTTCGAAATATTTATGGATGATTTTTCAATCTACGGATCATCTTTTTCCCAATGTCTCACTCATTTAGAACTCGTCCTAAAACGTTGTAAGGAGAAATCACTTGCGTTTAATTGGGAAAAATGTCATTTCATGGTAAAAGGGGGGATAGTTCTAGGTCATGTCGTCTCAAAAGATGGCCTTGAAGTTGATAAATCCAAAATCGATTTGATTACTAATCTACCTCCTCCTAAGTCTGTTAAGGATGTTCGTTCATTTCTTGGCCATGCGGGATTCTATAGAAGATTCATTAAGGATTTCTCGAAAATTTCAAAACCTCTCTCGAACTTACTTCCCAAAGATGTCAAGTTTGAATTTTCTAGTGATTGCAAAACATCTTTCGAAACTCTTAAGTCAATCCTGACCACAATTCCCATCATTCAACCCCCTGATTGGACTCAACCCTTCGAACTTAAGTGTGACGCTTCTGATTTTGCAATTGGAGCCATCTGGGGTCAGGGAATCGATAAACTCCCTCGAGTCATTTACTATGCTGGTAAAACCTTAAATGAGGCCCAATTGAATTACTCAACTACTGAAAAGGAATTTTTAGCTGTTATCTTCGCTCTTGAGAAATTCAGACCATCTCTCATAGGATCCAAAGCCATAGTTTACACTGACCATGCTACCTTACGATATTTTCTTTCTAAAAAGGATGCCAAGGCCCGCTTGATTCATTGGATCCTTCTTCTTTAAGAATTTGACATAGAAATACAAGATAAAAAGGGTTCTGAAAATGTTGTAGCTGATCATCTCTCTCGAATTGTGCACAAAAATGTTGATGAGACCCAAATCGATGACTATTTTCCCGACGAACAAATCCTTTCCATCTCTAACACCCCTTGGTACCTAACATTGTGAATTATCTTGTCACGCAACAAACACCCGCTGAATGGTCGAAACAAGATAGGCAAAAATTTCTCTCTAAAGTTCGAAACTTCTATTGGGACGACCCATATCTTTTCAAATACTGTCCAGACCAAATCATTCGAAGGTGTGTACCCGATCATGAACACCAAAGTATTCTCTCTTTCTCACATGACCATGCTTATGGCGGTCATACTGCTGCAAAAGTATTGCAAAGCGGTTTTTATTGGCCCACACTCTTCCGTGACACTTTTGTATTTTGCTCTAAATGCAATCGATGTCAAAGAACGGGTCGAATCACTAAGCGAAACATGATGCCTCTCAACCCCATTTTAGTGATCGAGTTATTCGATGTTTGGGGCATCGATTTCATGGGACCATTCCCTAACTGATTTGGGAATCTTTACATCTTACTTGCGGTAGACTATGTCTCAAAATGGGTTGAAGCTATCCCAACCAAAACCAACGATAATAAGGTTGTTATCAAATTCCTCAAAGACAACATCTTTTCACGCTTTGGCACACCTCGAGCTATCATTAGAGATAATGGCACTCACTTCTGTAATCGATCTTTTGAGTCCTTACTCAAGAAATACTCAATCACACACAAGCTGTCGACCCCTTACCATCCACAAACTAGTGGGCAAGTAGAAGTTTCCAACAGACAAATCAAACAAATTCTTGAGAAAACCGTGAATTCCAATAGAAAAGATTGGTCCTTAAAACTGATTGATGCACTTTGGACATTTCACACTACTTACAAAGCCAATCTAGGAATGTCACCATATCGGTTAGTCTTTGGGAAGGTCTGTCATTTACCTCTTGAATTAGAGCATCGTGCTCTTTGGGCAATTAAACTTTTGAATTTTGACTTAGAGAAGGCTGGCTCACATAGGAAGTTACAGATTTCAGAACTAGAGGAATTAAGAAATGAAGCATATGAAAATGCAAATATCTTTAAAGATAGAACCAAAGCACAACACGACAAGAACCTACTTCATAAGAATTCAATGTTGGACAAAAAGTTCTTTTATACGACTCTAGACTTCACTTGTTTCCAGGAAAACTCAGATCTCGATGGACTGGACCTTATGTTGTGAAAACAGTATATCCTCATTGAGCATTTGAAATTGAAAATCCTAAGGATGGAAAAGTCTTCAAAGTAAATGGTCAATGACTGATACCATTTTTGGAATTCGAGCAATACGGAGACGATGAACTTATTGATCTTCATGAGCCTAATCATCCACCATGAAATCAGGTGGTACACGTTCCTTTTCTTTTATTTTCATTTTTATTTTTTCCCTTCCATTTTGGTCTGCATACTTTAGACAGTTGGGACACTGTCTCAATCTAGTGTGGAGGAGTCAAGTCTGCATCACATCATCTCAAAAAACAAAAAAAACAAAAAAAAAACACACACGCACACAAACACGACTCATTTTAGAGTGATACCGCGAAATAAGTTTACAATTTTTAGTCAGTTGATAGTATTTCTTTCTCTCAACTTAGATCGAATAAGAAATATAATGAAAAGTTTAATTTTGAGGGATAATAGTGAAACCGGTACATAGGGAGATTCTTAGGTGATGGCCATGAAATCTATTCTATATTGTAGTCTTTGTTTAAATAAGTGGAGGACTTAAAATACTTATATTGGCTTTTTTAATCTTTAAAACTAAGTCATGTTAAGTTGAATACGCATAACTCTCTTTTGTGCTTATATTTTCAATAATAATAATAGTAATCCAAGGGTATCCAACATTGCTTTTATATCTAGCATTGGTGTGAAAACCCACCAAGCTCTATCCGACATGTTGTTGAAAATGTCAGCATTGGAATATCTTGGTCTCATTTTATGAGTTGGATACCTAAGGATTACCGACATGTTGTTGACAAAGTCAGCGTCGGTCTGCACAATCCGCCAAGCTCTATCCTAACTCTCCGTCAGTCCACAAGGCAGTGTATGAGTGGTATACCTTGGTCTTTTAAGTTAGGTGTATGTAATTAATCATAAATTTTAAATTTTTATAGAATAGAGAATAAGCGATGATGCCTAAACACTTCTTGACCTTATTGATTTGACTAGCCATACACGAGGAAATAATAATACCACCTTACAAACTGTGCCAAGCAAACTAAGAATCTATTTCATGGCTGCACTATGTTATTGACCGAACTAACTGGCCAAACTGGAATTTAACATTTGAAAACTTGATTTATATTGAAAATTTGTGACAAGTTGAGGTATCTAAAATAAAATCAACTGACTAGAAATTGTTAAATTAATTTGTTGTACCACTTTTCTGAAACAAATCGTGTTGTCATTTTTGTTTTTTTGTTTTTTGTATATATCCATTGCTTTCATGTAGTTGCATTAGATCCACACATACTGCATTTGGATTTTGTGGGCAGTATCCACTAAAAACCCTCACGAGACACCACTCGTCCTATAAGGGACACCTAGAGGTTTAACGGCTTGTTGCATACGCTCAATGCAATCTGTTTCCTACGAAAGTGTGACCTATCTATTTTAGCTTTTCATTTTTTTATTTTTCTTTCTTTTCACTCGAGGACGAGTAAAAGATAAGTGTGGGGGTATTTGATTTACATGTAAAAGTGTTTATTTTTATTCTCTATCTTATCTTTATTGTAAATAAATAAATTTTACATTGGGTATTTTTTGTATATTTTCACAGGTCATTCATCAATCCTCATGCACCCCTAAAAGCAAGATATTACACAAGAAAAAGATTAACTTCGAAGATTTTATCTCATGTGCTTTTGGAGTCTGATAAGAGTCCATGTTTGGAAGAATTAATCACATACAATCTAATTACCAATCAATTAGCCACATGGAAGATATGGAAGATTTGAAGATTTTATCTTATGCACTTTTCGAGTCTAATAAGAGTCCATGTTTGGAAGAATTAATCACATGAAAATCTTTTGTCAATCAATTAGCCACATGGAAGATTCGGAAGATATGGAAGATATTCACGACGATATGTTCAGATATTCTTAAAAATTATTTCCAAACAAGTTGGTCAAGAAAGGCATGAGATATGATAATAATTCTTAGGAAAAGAGGCCCATTTATTCATATATCTTATTAGAGTTTGGCCTATCCCACCTGTAAATATACATGTACTCATTGTAAATATTCCATTGCCGTTATTCTGTATTCTCGTTTATGAATAATAAAGTTTGTCTTCATTTTAGTTGATGGCCTTTTTCTTTCAGAACAATTTGTGTTTCTACTCAATTAGTTTTGGTAGAACACATAATGTTATTTTCTTTTATTACTGCATGTTAGCGATTGACCGTTGAATAGATTCAACGGCAGTCCTACTTTTAATTTTCTGTTATTGATCTAGTTGTTATTTTCTTTTTCTAGTAATTGGTTCCTTTCTTTTCAGTTGTTGAATTTGGTATTGATCTGATTAGATTCAGATCAATAGTAAATTCAATACATTAATTCAAAAACATCTCCAGATTTTGCCTAACTCGCCAAAGAATAGATAAATAATAAGATTTAAAACACCTCCCTGTGATTCGACCTGCATATTACGCGACCTGTACGCTTGCAAAATTTATTTTAAAATTCGCGCTTTTCTATTCTATAGAAAAGCGACGAACAAGTTTTAAATGCAACCGATGTCTATCGATCACACGAAATGAAATCCGATGTCAGACACACATCCATTTAAGAGTTCGTTCTGGGTCTGAACGAAACCGGAGGCACCTTATTCCTTGTCGCATATGTCCAATACAGGAGAGAGGTCCTCGCATATCTGGTCGATCTCCAATTACGTCTGGACGATCACCACTTATTACCTTGTCTTGGGTGTACAGCCCAATCAAGACATCAGTAATCATCCAAACGATGTGAATACCTGCTGTCTTCAACCGCCATCTTCATTGTTGACTCATCGACGATTCAGCTATTCAGAACGGGATAAACCCTGTCTTTCCGAATAACTCGCGTATATAATAAACAAGTGCTACACAAACACAACATACGCGTCATTCCAATTCAGAATATTCTTTTATTCAAATATTCTTATACTTTGGGAAAGGTTCCCATTAATTTTATCAAAGATAAATTCTTTAAATTTATTCTTTAATCTTCCTTTGTATATAAATTCAAACCAAATTAAGGTTTATCCAAACTAGTCGGGATTAGCGAACCTTACCGACGTAATCGTTTGTTTAATTTCCCAATCCCAACCTATTCATCCCATGAAGTAAAACTGGTAATACTTCATATCAAACACCATGTTGTTATCGGTAAAATTAATTACCATTTCACATTCAAATCTAACTAAAGATTTAACTATCACTTGGAGCAAAACTGGTGATACTCCATTCTCGATCATTTCTTGAACTTGATAATTTTAGTTATTAGATTCACATTTCAATCTAATTAAATATTCATTAAAACTCTAATTCAGTTTTAATCTCCAAAAATCATTAGTTAATGATTTTCTTCAAAGTTAAGAAATTAACCTTATCTTTAACTGGGTTAAAGAACTAATGTCTTTTAAAACACAACTTACGATAAACCCAAAATCTCGTTCCATTAACAATGGAATTTTCATGGAAAACAAATCGATATATATAATCGATATAAACTTCCATATCCAACCGATAATATAACAATTCCCTAAGTGTTAATCCTAAAGGCCGAAACCAACATCAGATCAATACCAAGGAAACCATTCAACGGGGTTTAAGAATAGTGTTACTGAAGACCCCATCCCATCAGTCTCTAACTGTAAATTAGTAATAGAACAATTCTCTAAGTGTTAATCCCGAAGGCCGAAATCAACATCAGATCAATACCCAGGAAACCATTCAACTTAGCTAATCTCCTGTTTGTTTCTAATTTTCTTAACTCCATTGGGTTTAAGAACAATATTATTAAAGATACCATTCACGACAAACCCAAAATCTCATTCCATTGTTAATCGGGTTAAAGAACAAGTGTTATTTAAAAAAACCGTTCACGATAAACCCAAAAACCAATTTGATATTAAATACAAGGCTCTGGATAGAAAATATATCGGCTTATACTCAATATCAAATTCTGAAACCCACAAATATCCTATTGGGAATAACGATATATATATCTTCCAAATTCCTCCACAATGTCCGTGTAATCACGGAATCCAATATCGAAATAATCCGAAGATAATTTCGATTCAAATCCATTCCAATTCAAATATTGGATATTCTGGTTATTTTTAAAACCATTTCAAATCCAATTTATTTATTTAAAAATATTGGATTATAATTCTAGTTCATAACTAGTTCATTTTGATGTTTTTATCTTTTCAAATATGGAATTTTTCATCCCAATTCTTTCAAAATCATTTATTATTATTTTGCACAAATTATTGATATTTTTAATAATTTTACCAAGGCCCGAACAGTCGATTTCCATAAATGGTCATCGAACTGCACTTACAGCGACCTTTTCCAAATTTGATTTGGATATAATTCCAAATCCAACCATTCGATTTCAAATCTATTATATTCGTTGGAAAGATCTTTTTGATACGAACCCAATGGTTCCAGTTTTGGGAGAATCCGACGGTCGGATCTCCCGTAATGTCCATTCGAAGTCAATGGTCGAAATTCGCGAACTACCGCGGCGCGTTCTATTCAGGCCATTAAATATATATAATATATATATTATATATATTTCGTCGGTTTCCCTTTAAAAAGTATTTTATAAATCGTTTTAGATTCGTTTTCAAAATGATTTCAACTTCATATTCAATTTCAAATCAAAATTGTATATTCCATATCAATAATATATAAATGATAATATTTTCAAAACATTAGATGTTGAAATCACCTCCTTTTCGATGTTCATTATAAAAATGAATAAAATCGATATAAACATCCTTCACGTCAAAATGGCGTTAATCTAATCAACACGGCTTTATATATTTACATATATTTGTGTCCATACCAAATCGGACATCAAAATCAGATTTTGATCTTTTATTGAATATTATTTTAAAATATTCATTATTTTAAAATATTTGTTATCTTAAAATATTCATTCTTTCTGAACTGGAATCAGACACAGTCAATTACCATATAATGTTGATTATATGGATTCCATACAATACATGTATACAACAACAATGATAAACAATCAACCATTATCCAGAGTGCAATCTACACTGCATAAGCATTAAATATAGATATTTAACGCTTACAACAGTCTGTCAACTAATCAATTGACATACAACTAAACAGTTTGGATTAGTGTACGTCAAATATCATCCCAGTACCCATGTGGGGTTTCAATCCACAAACACAGATTTTATTTGTGCAGTTGGGCGACGTCTAAAATTTATCATCCCAATCCATATCAGTCAAATGTGTGTACATAAACAAATCATCCGATTTGTAAATGAATATTTATTTTATTCATATACACGTTAAAAATTATATTTTTACTGATAAAATATTTTAATCGACACATGAATATTTTATACAGTCCATTTCACATCACGAATATTTTCACAACACAATCAAACAAAGAGGTCGTCCACGGTCTGTGGATGACGGAGAGCAGTTCATATACATGCAGTTATAAATTAAATAACTGTATAAAGGAAATTATAGTGAGGAGTTGTCACCTTTGGGATCCACTCCTCCATTCCCTATTTCTGAATGGTTCAGATTTCGTTTTGATTTCCATCGGTTCCATAGCAATCTGTTTTCACGCTGTTCAAAGTAAAATCACATTTTTAATATGCTACTTCATTATAAAAATTACATTTTTAATATGCTACTTCATTATAAAAATCTTATATTTATAATGCTACTATATAAATAAAAATCATATTTTTATCTCAAATCTATATATTATATATAAATCGTATTTTTATCGCCACTTCACATTTATAAAAATCATATCTTTATAATTTTAAAAATATTTTCATACACATGATAAAATCCCAATTTTACATCGCTACTTTATATATAAAAATCGAATTTTTATATATTTATACATATATAATAAAAATCGCATTTTTAAATCCTCTACATAATAAAAATCATATTTTTAATACACTACATATATAAAAATAATATTTTTATATTCTCTATATAATAAAATTATATTCTTATCTTGTAAATATATATATATATATATATATATATATAAATCATGTCTTTATACCGATATATATATATATTAAAAATCGCTTCTTTTCGTTATTAAAAATCATATCTTTTTATGATTAAAAATCAAATCTTTTTTAATATAAAAATCGTACCTTTTCCAAATTAAATCTCATATCTTTTCTGATATAAAACTATATTATAATTGCTGCCATTTATAAATTAATTTAAACAGAATTACATTAAATAAAATAAAATAAAACTCACTGTTCATTTATTTCTACATGAAACCCCAAAAACCTGGCTCCAACCATTCTGGTTCACGAAGAACCCTTAACGCCCCTTGATTCTCAACCATCGCACTAAATTCTGGGACGTTAGAACATGATTAGAGACCGACGCGGGGGGGGGGAGTTGGACCCATCGCAGTGGCGACGACCTCTTGGCTCGTGGTGGCGAGTCCCTAGGGTTTGGGGGGCTGTAGGGTTCGCGAAGGAGGTAGAAGGGGGTGTAGAAGGAGGAGGATTGAGAAGAGGGGGAGGGCGCGGTGCTGATGGCCGGTGGCTAGCGCGGAGGCATCGCGATGGGGCGACGGCGGTTGGCGACGGGCTTCAACGTCCCCTTTTTTAATTTTCTTTTTTTGATTTTTGAAATCAAAGTTTGATGTGAGGGTAAAGGGAGAGAGAATGTGAGGGAAATATATATATAATATTTAATTTATTTATTTTAATTTTCTCCTGAAGCACCCTTTTAATTCGAACTCAATTGAACCCACCGACTATCGTCCCTAGTGTAATACCCTCATTCTAAACACAATGGTATATGTTTCGTAACCCATTTCGGCTGTTACGATCAGTTTTAGCTCAATTTAAAATATAAATCATTATATTTTAAATTCGTACGTATATTTTAATTTACTGGGGCCTCATACTGATTCTAAAAATTCCATAAAAATTATTTCTAGCTTCGTATTGATGATACGATCCTAATAAAACAAATTTCATCAAATTTGAAGATCGTTTGAAAAATGGCAATTATCTGGTCGATCCAAATTAACTAAAACTGTCAAAACATGTTTTCTTGTGCCACGCTCACATATTGATTTCAAAAATAATGAAAATTGAAATCTATCAATAACTTGACATCGCAGATCCAACAAAAGGGGTTTCGTCGAAAACAGAGGTCATTTACAAAATCTCTGTTTTTAAGGGCTATATTTCCATATTGACTATTCTAAATTTTCAACTGGGCATAACTTTTTATTTCCGCTATGAAATCTGGATTTTTCAGATTCGTTGGAAAGATATTTTCAAATAGATTCTAATAAATTTGGTTTCATTGACATCCGGTTTTTTTTAATCCTGTACATTCAGCTGAAATTTGAAATCAAATTTTCAAACTACCATGCCATTTTCAATTCCTTTTATAATTAAAATAAATATTTATATTCTAATTTCGACTTATTTAAATACATACGTTCTAATTCTATTCAAAATAAATTTCTAGTCGTTATTATTTAAAATAAATCATTTTAAATATTCAAAATTCATCAAAATTGCCAAATAAAAATTTTAAATTGGTTCTGATTTTCTGGGTTGTTACATAAGAGGTTTGAAGAAGAGCTGTTAAGTTCAAACTTATGTTTCAATTGTTATGTAAACGTGCGACAAAAAATGAGGCAGAAAGTGCTATAATAACTTATTTGATCAAAACAATTTTTTTATCATTTGGATATTCATTTATATAAATCAAATCGCTTTAAATCATTTAAAATATTTATAAGACATTTTTGCATAGCAAGAAATCACAATTTCAAAGGATTTCATTTTCTGAATTCTGAACTGTAAAATTGCGTTTATTTTCAAAACTTGATTTGCTTATATTTTAAAATCTATTTGACGAAAATCTAGAGCTTTCTATTTTGTTAGAAAATTATGGTTATAAGAGTTATAATTTTTTTATTTCAAAGAATTTATAGTTATAATTTCTCGTATAAATTATTTTAACTTTTTTGGCGTGAAATCGCAAATTGCCTGTGACGACCCAAACTTCCATGCTACAAAAGTAAGGATAATCATAGGAGCATAACATAATTAAAACAATAATAGATCTCAGATAATAGAAGAACATATAAATCAATTCAGTAGAAATGGAAATGTCATCACAAACATCATCACAGAACATCAGAGTACGCAGTACAGGATACACTTAGCAAAATAGATGTTTAAAACAGAGATGAAATCAAGTCTCAATCCCCACAATACATCAATACTCAATACTGTTTCAATGTATCAAGAAGTAAATAGAAAGATAAAAAGTAAAGATCCTTCATCATCTCCATCAGCAAGATCTAATCCTGAAAACATCCCTACCTGAAACCTGTCAATTGGCTGCCCGTGTGGAAAGAGGGCACCCAAGTTTGCAAAGTGAAACAAACTACGAGTCAGTCATGGGACTGGTATGAGAAATCTTATTAAACTAATAATGTGGCAAATCACTGGACCACGCCGCTAACGCGAAACGAGTTTAGCTCCATTGGATTGCCAGTGCATAAGTTTTATAAATTTAAAGTCAAAAACAACGAAATGCTTTTTAGAAAATGAAATCATTATAAGACTCAAGTCCCATCACACAATGCAACACAAACGGACGATAGAGTTTTACCTTATAATATCAAAAATGCTTGATACATAGAAAATATTATTTTTTTATATTATTACTAGTGTCTAATATGATTTCAAAAATACATCAAAGTAAATGTATCAATCCTATACGACATAGTACCCCATCCTACTATGTCGCCATATATAGGATTATAATCAAAACCGTAATGTCGTATTGGAGATTGGATTTCCATCAAGAGTCAAGGCTAGGGACGATCTCCTAACCGATTAGAGACACTCTAGCAATGTCTCAGGGTTCCCCGTAGTGAACCCTTGGATCCAGCAGGGCCAGCCCACAAATAACGTTAGTGGATTGGCAATTCCTGAACACGCGCTCCCTGAAACTATTAGACCTATAAATTGGCCATTGGCGACCAATAAAAATATCCAAGGCGCCTCATTCCGTCAACCACATAAGTAAAAATGTCGGGCCTTGTAAAAACCCAAACACCACTTCTAGCTAGAAAGAAACGTGTGCACTCCCTGCGTTCCCTTGTCCCGTTTTTGACTCTACCGGGGTGTGAGGCTCGCGAGGTAACATAATACACAAAGCTATACCTAAATAGGCTATGCTTTGATCATCATCCACAAGGCTCTTCTTTTCAACAAAAGTCTCGATCAATTGCATCTTGGAAAGTCACATTGATAGATCACACCATGCGATCGATAACTACCAATATATAACCTTCGAACTCGTACTCAAAGAAGGGTGTTAAGAAAAAGAATAAATTCTCCGCCACCACAGATATATATTAGTAGAAATCAATTTAATTACACAGCATTAAATTCCATGTCAGACACACATCCATTTACAAGTCCGTTCTGGGTCTGAACGAAGCCGAAGTCACCTTATTCCTCGTCCCGTATGTCCAATACGGAAGTGAGGTGCTCGCGTATCTGGACGATCAACAAGTACGTCCGGACAACTACCACTTTAACCCTTTATTAGTGGCTAGCCAATGTCAGGCATCAGTAGTTATCCTTTCGAAGTTAAGATCGCTGGTCTTCAATCGCCGTCTTTAAGATCTTCAATTTAGATCGTCGAATGACCATTTGAAATGAGATTTAACTCGGTCTTTTCAAATGATCCTCGCATATATATATATATATATATATATATATATCAAAATAATTTCATAACGTTAGTGGTATTTAATAACGATTAATTGCTATTTTTGTTTATATATATGTTGGGTGGCCCTAGTGCTGTTTTTACCAAATTTTGTTTTACGCTTGTCTTGAAATCTAACCATTGGATTTTAACAAAATTCATATCGATGGAAAGATCTTCCGAAAGCAGTCCTAATGGTTCCAATTTTAGGAAAATCCGACGGTTGGATCTTACGGTATAACCCTTTGAAGTTACGATTGACGAAACGCGTACTACCGCGTGCGATTCGTTTTAATTTTTAATTTATATATATATATATTTATATGTATATGTATATATATGTGTGTGTGTGTATATATATGTATGTATGTATATATATATGTAAATCGTTCGCAGTTTCAACTACTTTTCAAACAATAACAGGCAAGCCAAACACAGTCTATAATCTAGTTGAAACCAAATGACCATAACAACATCATTTTTAATTCTACTATTTTTATTGCATCTAAATTTATAATAAAAATATTGCATTTAAATCTGTTCTTTTTATTGTCTCTGAAATGAAAATAAAAATGTAACATTAAAATCAGTTCTTTTTATTGTCTCTAATTTAAAAGTAAAACTGATACTTTTAATCCTATTCTTTTATTTACATCTAAAATGTAAATAAAAATGTAACTTCTTAACCTATGCTTTTATTTGCATTTAAAACGCAAATAAAAATGTAACCCTTTTAAACCTTGTTTTTATTCACATCTAAAATACAAATAAAAATATAACTTTTTAAACTATGTTTTATTTGCATCAAGAAATGCAAATAAAAATGCAACTTTTAATTTTATGTTTTATTTGCATCAAAGAATGCAAATAAAATGCAACCTCTAATTCAATGTTTTATTTGCATCTAAATTTGCAAATAAAAATGCAAATTCTAATTTCATGTTTTTTTTGCATCAAAGAATGCAAATAAAAATGCAACTTCTAATTTCAATGTCTTATTTGCATCAAAGAATGCAAATAAAAATGCAACTTCTAATTTCATGTTTTATTTGCATCAAAGAATGCAAATAAAAATGCAACTTCTAATTTCATGTTTTATTTGCATCAAAGAATGCAAATAAAAATGCAACTTCTAATTTCAATGTTTTATTTGCATCAAAGAATGCAAATAAAAATGCAACTTCAAATTTCAATGTTTTATTTGCATCAAAGAATGCTAATAAAAATGCAACTTCTAATTTCATGTTTTATTTGCATCAAAGAATGCAAATAAAAATGCAACTTCTAATTTCAATGTTTTATTTGCATCAAAGAATGCAAATAAAAATGCAACTTTAGTAGGATATTTATTTGCATCTAAATTTGTAAAATAAAAAATGTATTCTTTTTCTACCATGTTTATTTGCATCTAAATTTGCAAATAAGAAATGTAATCTTTTTCTATTATAATCAAACAACAACAAAGGTGGTATTTTATCAATCAACACAAAAAGTGATGTATTTTATATTGAATTGAAAGTTCTGACTAATTCAATAACATAAACAAAGTGACGTTTTATTGAATCGAAAATTCTAATTCAATTCAAAAATATAAACAAAAATGATAATTCTTTATTGAATTGACAATTCTATTCCAATTCTATAATATAAACAAAGATGGTATTTTCCATTGAATTGACAATTCTATTTCAATCCAATAATATAAACAAAAATGATATTTTTTCATTGAATTGACAATTTTATTTCAATTCAACAATATATTCAATTTTATTTCAATTCAACAATATAAACATAATGATATTTTTTCATTGAATTGACAATTCTATTTCAATCCAACAATATAAACATAATGATATTTTTTCATTGAATTGACAATTCTATTCCAATTCAATTATATAGACATAATGATATTTTTCATTGAACTGACAAGCTAATTCAATTCAATAAACATGACAAAATGATATTTTTGATTGAATTGGTAAACTAATTCAATTAAATAAACATGACAAAATGATATTTTTAATTGAATTGACAATCTAATTCAATTTAATAAACATGACAAAATGATATTTTTAATTGAATTGACAAACAAATTCAATTCAATAAATATGAAAAAATAATATTTTTAATTGAATTGACAAACAAATGCAATTCAATAAATATGACAAAATAATATTTTTAATTGAATTGACAAACAAATCCAATTCAATAAATATGACAAAATGATATTTTTGTTTTTGTTTAATATACATGTTTCACCAAATATTGACAAAGAAAAATTATTTATTTTAATTTAACCAACACATACAGATCTATAATTATTCATCACCAATCAATAGATCAATCATCCAAAATTTCAGAACATAGTAGATCTAAATCATATACATACAATCATTACATAGCGAGTAAAATAATTAAATTGATTAATTATTTAAAAATCAGAAATCTCACCTCGTTTCAGATTCAGATCTAAAATTCAAAAAGGTTCAGAATCAGTCCCAATCAGTTCTAGAACGTAGTATTTGGCTTCACGATCGCAGTGTCTCTGAAATCACCCAATTCTGTATTCGTACGCAAAGGTTATGAATTTTACAATTTAATTTTAAATTTGTAACGGTTTCAAAGTGTAACAAAATTAATTATTATATTCATCGTATAACTCCAGAATTGATTCAAAAATTTGAATCGATCTATCACCAAATCTATTGCACCGATTCCAGATCGGTTTGTTGGAGGTTGTCGGGCTCGGAGAGGCGAGCTGGCGGCGGAGGTGCGACACCGTTCGGTGGTCGGAGGCGGACAGGGTGGAGCTCGATGCGGCGGGGGTTCGGGTGCGTGGATCTCGAAGTTCAGGCCACCAGGGGTTGACCCAACCGTATAGAAATGGAGAGCAAGAAAAATCTGTTCGGAATATCCTAAAGGTGTGAGTGATGATATGTGGAGGAGGAGGAGAATTTAGAGTATGAAGGTGGGTGTAATTTCGGCCATGGATTTCAAAAAGGGGGCGGCGGCTAATAATAGTATTAGGATTTTGTAGAAGATGAGGTGTGTTTTTATATTATTTTACCTTAAATTTTACAAAAAACCATAAATCTTAAACCAATCCGATTTCAGTCCAACAGGAGTTGACCCCACCTAATAGCCCCCCATTCCGGATCCAATGAGCTAGGTCTCGTCATTCCAAACGACTGTCTATGGCCTGAATTCTTTAATTTAACATTTAAATCATTTATTTAATTAATATGATCGTACTTTTAAATTCACCGAGATCACATACGTACTTAGAAAATTCCAGAAAAAATATTTCTAGCTTTGTTTTGACGATACGGTACTAACAAAATTAATTTCTCGAATTCTGAGACTGTTTCAAAAATGCCATTTTCAAGTTAATCAGATTTGACTGAAATTGACAAAACACATTTTCGTTTGGCACGCTCACATATTAATTCCAAAAATTCTGTAAATTTAAACTTATCAATAATTTGATATTCCGGATCCAACAAAAGTGGTTTCGTCGAAAACGGAGGTCATTTGAAAAATAGCCTTTTATAAGGGCTATAAATTATACTATAGCAACCATCCTGAATATTCAACTGGCCATAAATTTTGATTCCCGCTATGAAATTTCGATTTTTCGGATTCGTTGGAAAGATATTTTCAAACAGATTTAGATATTTTTGGTTTCACTAAAATCCGTTAAATTTTGAATCTGGTACATTCAGTCAAATACAGGTTTGACTTTTTAAACTACCGTACTATTTCCAGTTCCTTTAGAAATCAAAATAAATATATTCATTCTAACTTTGATTAAAATAAATTTTTAATCGTTACTATTTAAAATAAATTATTTTAACTATTCAAAATTTACTGAAATAGCCAAAATAAAAATTTTAAATTGGTTCAGATTTTCCGGGTTGTTACAATCTCCCCCACTTAAAAACTTTTCGTCCTCGAAAAGGAAATAATAGCAAAGTCAGAAACAAAATGGAAAATGCAAGGTATTATAAATGTACCTCAACACAAGAGTCACTCGGAGATATCCACTATGCACTTGGGATAGGCCTGTTTGATGCTATCCTCAGTCTCCCACGTACAATCTCTATGATCCCTGCTCCACTACACCTTGACTAAGTGGATCCTCTTGTTCCTCAGCACTCGGGTTTCTTTGCCAACAATTTTCACTGGTTCCCTTCTCACTGCTAGGGCCGGGTAATCTCCAAATCTCATTGTGCTACTTCCTCCACAACAAAATATGGATCATGAACATGCTTCCGGAGTTGGGACACATGAAATACATCATAGACTCCAGGCATCCAATCGGCCAACTGTACTCTATAAGCGAGAGTTCCAATCCTTTCGAGAATAGGAAATGGGCCAATAAATCTCGATGCCAACTTTCCAGTCTTCCTGAATCGAATTACACCTCTCAGTAGGGAAACCTTCAAGTATACAAGATCACCGACAGAGAATTCTAAATCCCTTCTTCGAGTGTCTGCATAGCTCTTCTATTGGCTTTGGGCAGCAAGTAATCGCTTCTTAATCAAATCAACTTTGTTTGATGCTTCGTGAATCATGTCGGGACCCAGTACTAATCGATTGTCGGGTTCCACCCAACAAGCTGGAGATCTGCACGTCCTTCCATATAATGCTTCAAATGCTGACATCTACAGGCTTGCTTGGTAGCTGTTATTATAAGAGAATTCAACCAAGTGCAAATGATCTTCCCATGACCCACCAAAATCAAGAATGCATGCTCGCAGCAAGTTTTCCAATATGTGGTTCACCCTCTCAGTCTGGCTATCTGTCTGAGGATGATAAGCAGTGCTCATATTCAGCTTGGGCCCCAGCTCCTTTTGGAAAGCCTCCCAGAACTTGCTAGCAAATATCGGATCATGGTCACTGACAATGCTACTGGGAACTCCATGCAGCCTAACCATTTCTCTGAAATAAAGTTGTGCTAAACTTCATGCTATTGGATTTGACAGGGATGAAATGGGCAGTCTTTGTGAAGCGATCTACAATCACCCATATACTGTCGTTGCCTTTCCTAGTCCGGGGCAAGCCATCAATAAAGTCCATAGAAATTTCATCCCATTTCCAACTAGGAACTCCTAGCGGTTGCAACAGAACTGCTAGCTTTTGCTGATCGCTTTTGACTTGCTGGCAGGTGGGACATCTAACAACATATATAGAAATGTCTCTCTTCATTGCCTTCCACCAAAAAGTTCGCTTAAGATCGTGGTACATCTTGCTTACTACAGGATGGATGTTGAGCTTAGACTTGTGACACTCATCCATAACTTCTCTTTTTAGCTCGGGGATATCTGGCATACATATTCGCCCTTGCAGTCTGAGGGTTCCCTTGTTGTCTATTTGGAAGCTTGACCCTTCGCCCTTTCGAAATCGCTCACTAATCATCTGAATAAATCTATCACCTTTTTGGAGAGTAGAGATCTTGTCGATCAAGGTAGGGGTAGTAATGAGATTAGCAAGGATAAGGATGGTGCTGGCCGTATTCTTCCTGCTGAGAGCATCTGCCACTACATTGGCTTCCCTGGAGTACATAAGATGTCTAGGTCATAGGGTGCATGGAATTCAACCCAGCGCTGCTGTCTCAAGTTCAAATCTCTTTGGGTGAATAGATACTTTAAGGATTTGTGGTCAGTATACAGCTCAAATTTCTCACCCTAGATATAGTGCCCCCATATCTTTAAAGCAAATATGATGGCCATTAGCTCAAGACCCTGAGTGGCGTAATTCTTTTCATGCGGTTTTAATTAGCGGCTAGCATATGCGACAACTTTATCTCTTTGCATTAGCACTGCACCAATACCTTAAATAGATAAAAGAATAACATATTAAAATAAGATTTGACATTAGAAAAATGTCATTTTTGACATGTTTATTTGGATGAAAAGGATAACCTTCTCTAGAAGCGTCTGTCCAGACCTACAGATCCTGATTGCCATCAATAATGGTCAACAGAGGAGAACTGATCAATTTTTGTTTCAGTTCTTGGAAAGCTTCCTCACATTCGGGTGTCCAAATGAACTTTGTATGCTTCTTAGTCAGATTCGTCAATGGACAAGATAATTTCGAGAAATCCTTAACGAATTTCTGATAATAGCCAGCCAAACCTAAGAAACTTCTAACTTCAGTGGGCGTAGTAGGCTGCTTCCAATCTTTGATGGCCGAGATCTTTCCTGGATTTACTGAGATGCCTTCCTTAGATACAACATGGCCGAGGAATTTTACCTCTTCTTGCTAGAATATGCATTTGGAGAATTTGGCTTTCAGCACATTTCTACGCAAAATCTCCAAGACTTCCTTTAGATGCTTTTCGTTTTCAGTTTTGGACCTAGAGAAGATTAGATCTACGAAGTATGCTGGAGCATTGCATAAGCCGAATGGCATTACTAGCCATTCATAAAATAAATCTAGTCCTCTGAAGGCTGTCAAAGGCACACATTCTTCGGCAATGCGTAGTTGGTGGAAACCTGTAGCTAGGTCTATCCTGGAGAATACTCGTGCTCCGTTTAAGCGGTCTAGCAGATCACCAATGCGGGGCAGTGGGTATTTATTTTTCAGAGTCTACTTATTTAGATCACGGTAGTCCACACATAGTCTGAGGGTACCGTCTGACTTTGGGACGAAAATCATTGTTGCACCCCAACTTGAGAAGCTAGGCCTGATCAGACCTTTCCATAAAAGCAGCTTGGTTTGATTACTCAGCTCCTCTTTTTCTTTTAGTGACATTCTCCGAATGCGGTGTATAACGGGCCTTGCATTCGGAACTAAGTCAATTTTGAAATCGATTTCTCTGTGCGGAGGTAAGTTGTCTACTTCTTCAAACACATCCGCATAGTCTCTGACGGTAGGTATATCCTCAATAGAAGAAGGAGTGATTTCTAGAGAAGACCAAAATTCTTTCCTATCTATGGCTGAGCCGTGGCATGGAATAGTGATAATATGTCCAAATTTGGTTTTGATTCTGACTACTCTTTCAGCACAATGTAACCCAACCTCATATTTCGTTAGCCAATCTAGCCCAAGTATGATATCATATCCAAAAAACTCATAACGATCAAATCAAAAGGGAATTGGAAGTAAGAGTAAAAAACAGGCACTCTACAATACTGCTCGAGTATAAGTGGACCTCCTATCGGGCTATGGGCTCTAATTGATTCTTTGAGTTTTCTGGGTTTCAATTTAAACTTTTTAATCGTGTCAATAGGTATGAAACTCCTAGATGCACCCATGTCAAACAAAACTGTAATAGGAATGTTCTTAATGTTAGGAGTACCTCCTAAAACATCAGGCTTACCTGCTCCCTCGGAAGAAGCCGGTGCCGCCGCTCCATCATAAATATGTGCCACCTGAGAACTCTTCAGCAACGGGCAGTTTGGCTTGAAGTGCCCGCTCTGGTGACAATCATAGCACTCCCTCCTATCCTGAGAACTTTGGCTAGGCCCAGAGACATTCCTCTTTGGTCTCTTGGGAGCTAGGCATTCATAGTCGAAGTGCCCCATTTTCTGATAGTTGAAGAATTTAACCTTTGATTTATCCCTTTTCTTCCTCCCTTGGGGCTTGGCGGTAGAAGAGCTGCCTGGCTCAGGCTTCTTGTCCGACTCCTTTTTCTTGTTGTTGGCTTGATTCTTTTCTCTATCTTGCTGAGAGCCTTTGTGGTCAATCTCCTCATATCTGCAGGCCATCTCGATCACTTTAGCAAATGGACGCTCGATCTATGTCGTCACCCTATTATGATACCTCCTTCTAGACCATTGATAAACCTCTTATTTTTCTGTAGCGGGTCTTGGACTAACTTAGGGGCATATCTAGAAAACTCGTCGAATTTCTTTACATACTCAGCAATAGTCATACTCCGTTGTTGGAGATGGGCAAATTCATCGTGAAGGCGCTCAACTTCGTGAGGTGGAATGAACTTCTCATTGAATAGCTCTTTGAATTTATCATAAGTTACTTCAGCTTCATTACTACCAACCATAGCTGTTTCCCACCAAATCTGGGCCTGGTCCTTCAGAAACCATGTTGCCATAAATCGCTTCCTATGACCCTAGAGCTCTAATCCTCCCAAGATCTTCTCCATTGTCTTCAACCATGCTTGTGCTTCTGTCACTGTCTCGTGTCCCGTGTAATGCACGCCTCCTAGATTCTTTATTTTCTTTGCCACCTTGTCTAGATCAAAGGCACGTGGAGGTGGTGGTGGTGGTGTCTCAACTTCTGGAGTGTCCTGGTCCTGTTCCTGGGCCGTAGGAGTCTCATCTTTGGTGGGTCCCCTTGCCCTACCTCTACCACGGGCTCTTGTACGTGCTCTGGTACTCATTCTCAATCAATCTATATCATCAAGGGAAGAGTCAGACTAAGAGAAACGATAATTTTCAAAGGAAAGATTTAAAAAATAGAGACATATGATAAGATGGTAATGATATAATGACTGATTAATATGTGCTATTCGGTTGTACTCATTCTAGGACATTACTAATCCTATCTCTAATTTTCTACCCGCCTTAGAATACTATTGTTTCTATCTAGACGAATTGTTCTAAAAATGTTATACTCTGTAGCTAAGGTTAACCTTTAGCTCTGATACCAAATGTGATGACCCAAACTTCCGTGGTACGAAAGTAAGGATAATCACAGGAGCATAACATAATAAAAACAATAACAGATCTCAAATAATAGCATAATATATAAATCATTGCAGCGGAATGGAAATATCATCACAAACATCATAACAGAACACCAGATTATGCAGTACAGGATACACTTAGCAAAATAGATGTCTAAAACAGAGAAGAAATAAAGTCTCAATCTCCCACAATGCATCAATACTCAATACTGTTTCAATGTCTCAAGAAGTAAATAGAAAGATAAAAATAAAAGATCCTTTATCATCTCCATCAGCAAGCTCTAGTCCAGAAAACATCCCTACCTGAAATCTGTCAATTGGATGCCCATGTGGAAAGAGGGCACCCGAGTTTGCAAAGTGAAACAAACTACGAGTCAGTCATGGGACTGGTATGAGAAATCTTACTAAACTAATAATATGGCAAATCACTGGACCATGCCGCTAACGCAGAACGAGTTTAACTCCATTGGATTGCCAGTGCATAAATTTTATAAATTTTATGTCAAAAACAAAGAAATGCTTTTTAGAAAATGAAATCATTATAAGACTCAAGTCCCATCACACAATGCAATGCAAACGGAGGATAGAGTTTTACCTTATAAAGATCAAAAATGCTTGATACATAGAAAAAATTATTTTTAATATTATTACTAGCGTCTAATATGATTTCAAAAATACTTCAAAGTAAATGTATCAATCCTAGACGGCATAGTAACCCATCCTACTATATGTCGCCATATATAGGTTTATAATCAAAACCGTAATGTCGTATTGGAGATTGGATTTCCATCAAGAGTCAAGGCTAGGAACGATCTCCTAACCGATTCGAGACACTCTAGCAATGTCTCAGGATTCCCCACAGTGAACCCTTGGATCCTGCAGGGCCGGTCCACAAATAATATTAGTGGATTGGCAATTCCTGAACACACGCTCCCCGATCCTATTGGACCTATAAATTGGCCATTGGCGACCAATAAAAATATCCGAAGCGCCTCATTCCATCAACCACATAAGTAAAAATGCCAGGCCTTGTAAAAAGCCGAACACCACTTCTAGCTAGAAAGAAACGTGTGCACTCCCTGCGTTCCCTTGTCCCATTTTTGACTCTACCGGGGTGTAAGGCTCGCGAGGTAACGTAATACACAAAGATATACCTAAATAGGCTATGCTTTTATCATCATCCACAAGGCTCTGCTTTTCAACAAAAGCCTCAATCAATTGCATCTTGGCATGTCACATTGACAGATCACTCCATGTGATCGACAACTACCAATATATGACCTTCGAGCTCGTACGTCTCAAAGAAGGGTGTTAAGCAAGAGAATAAATTCTCCGCCACCACAAATATATATTAATAGAAATCAATTTAATTACACATCATGAAATTCAATGTTGGACGCACATCCATTTACATGTCCGTTCTGGGTCTGAACGAAGCCGGAGTCACCTTATTCCTCTTCCCGTATGACCAATACGGAAGTGAGGTGCTCGCGTATCCGGACGATTAACAAGTACATCCGGACAACTACCACTTTAACCCTTTATTGGTAGCTAGCCAATGTCATGCATCAGTAGTTATCCTTTCGATGTGAAGATCGCCGGTCTTCGATCGCCGTCTTTAAGATCTTCAATTTAGATTGTCGAATGACCATTTGAAATAGATTTAACTCGGTCTTTTCAAATGATCCTCGCATATATATATATATATATATATATATATATATATATTAAAATCATTTCATATTGCTTGTGGTATTTAATAACGATCAATCTCTATTTTTGTTTATATAAAAATAGCCAAATTTATTTAACGACGCTTCGGGTCGATATGCGGCCCTACCGCAGTTTTTACCAAATTTTGTTTTACACTTATCTTGAAATCTAACCATTGGATTTTAACAAAATTCATATCGATGGAAAGATCTTCCCAAAGCGGTCCTAATGGTTCCAGTTTTGGGAAAATCCGACGGTTGGACCTTATGGTATAATCGTTTGAAGTTACGATTGCCGAAACACGAACTACCACGCGCGATTCGTTTTAATTTTTAATTTATATATATATATATATATATAAATCGTTGGCGATTTCAACTACTTTTCAAACAATCATGGGAAAGCCAAACACAGTCTATAATCTAGTTAAAACCAAATGACCATAACAACATGATTTTTAATTCTACTATTTTTATTGCATCTAAATTTATAATAAAAATATGGCATTTAAATCTATTCTTTTTATTGTCTCTAAAATCACAATAAAAATGTAACATTAAAATCAGTTCTTTTTACTGTCTCTAATTTAAAAGTAAAAATGGTACTTTTAATCCAATTCTTTTATTTACATCTAAAATATAAATAAAAATGTAACTTCTTAACCTATGCTTTTATTTGCATCTAAAATGCAAATAAAAATGTAACCTTATTAAACTATGTTTTTGTTCACATCTAAAATACAAATAAAAATATAACTTTTTAAACTATGTTTTATTTGCATCAAGAAATGCAAATAAAAATGCAACTTTTAATTTTATGTTTTATTTGCATCAATGAATGCAAATAAAAATGCAACTTCTAATTCAATGTTTTATTTGCATCTAAATTTGCAAATAGAAATGCAACTTCTAATTTCATGTTTTATTTGCATCAAAGAATGCAAATAAAAATGCAACTTCAAATTTCAATGTTTTATTTGCATAAAAGAATGCAATAAAAAATGCAACTTCTAATTTTATGTTTTATTTGCATCGAAGAATGCAAATTCTAATTTCATGTTTTATTTGCATCAAAGAATGCAAATAAAAATGCAACTTCTAATTTCAGTGTTTTATTTGCATCAAAGAATGCAAATAAAAATGCAACTTCAAATTTCAATGTTTTATTTGCATCTAAATTTGCAAATAAAAATGAACTTCTAATTTCAATGTTTTATTTGCATGAAAGAATGCAGATAAAAATGCAACTTCTAATTTCATGTTTTATTTGAATCAAAGAATGCAAATAAAAATGCAACTTCTAATTTCAATGTTTCATTTGCATCAAAGAATGCAAATAAAAATGCAACTTTAATAGGATATTTATTTGCATCTAAATTTGCAAAATAAAAAATGTAATTTTTTTTCTACGATGTTTATTTGCATTTAAATTTGCAAATAAAAAATGTAATCTTTTTCTACTACAATCAAACAACAACAAAGGTGGTGTTTTATCAATCAACACAAAAAGTGATGTATTTTATATCGAATTGAAAGTTCTAACTCAATTCAATAACATAAACAAAGTGATGTTTTTATTGAATTGAAAATCCTAATTCAATTCAATAATATAAACAAAAATGTTAATTCTTTACTGAATTGACAATTCTATTCCAATTCAGTAATATAAACAAAGATGATATTTTCCATTGAATTGACAATTCTATTTCAATCCAATAATATAAACAAAAATGATATTTTTTCATTGAATTGATAACTCTATTTCAATTCAACAATATAAACATAATGATATTTTTTCATTGAATTGACAATTCTATTTCAATTCAACTATATAAACATAATGATATTTTTCATTGAACTGACAAGCTTATTCAATTCAATAAACATGACAAAATGATAATTTTAATTAAATTGACAAACTAATTCAATTAAATAAACATGACAAAATGATATGTTTAACTGAATTGACAAACTAATTCAATTCAATAAATAAGCCAAAATAATATTTTTAATTGAATTGATGAACAAATTCAATTCAATAAATATGACAAAATAATATTTTTAATTGAATCAAATTCAATTCAATAAATATGACAAAATAATATTTTTAATTGAATTGACAAAAAAATCCAATTCAATAAATATGACAAAATGATATTTTTGTTTTTGTTTAATATACATGATTCACTAAATATTGACAAAGAAAAATGATTTATTTTAATTTAACCAACACATACAGATCTATAATTATTCATCACCAATCAATAGATCAATCATCCAAAATTTCAGAACATAGTAGATCTAAATCATATACATACAATCATTACATAGCAAGTAAGATAATTAAATTGATTAATTATTTAAAAATCAGAAATCTCACCTCGTTTCAAATTCAGATCTAAAATTCAAAAAGGTTCAGAATCAGTCCCAATCAGTTCTAGAACGTAGTATTTGGCTTCACAATCGCAGTGTCTCTGAAATCACCTCATTCTGTATTCATATGCAAAGGTTATGAATTTTAAAATTTAATTTTAAATTTGTAATGGTTTCAAATTGTAAGAAAATTAATTATTATATTCACCTTATAACTCCAGAATTGATTCAAAACTTTGAATCGATCTATCACCAAATCTGTTGCACTGGTTCCAGATCGGTTTTGTTGGAGGTTATCGGGCTCGGGGAGGCGAGCTGGCGGCGGAGGTGCTGTATCATTCGGTGGTCAGAGGCGGATAGGGCGGAGCCCGATGCGGCGGGGGTTCGGGTGCATGGATCTCGAAGTTCGGGCCACCTGGAGTTGATCCAACCATATAGAAATGAAGAGCAAGAAAATCTCTTCGGAATTTCCTAAAGGAGTGAGGTCTGATATGTAGAGGAGGAGAATTTAGAGGAGGAAGGTGGGTGTAATTTCAGCCATAGATTTCAAAAAGGGGGCGGCGGCTGATAATAGTATTAGGGTTTTAAAGAAGATGAGTTGTATTTTTATATTATTTTATCGTAAATTTTACAAAAAAATCCATGAATCTTAAACCAATCCGATTTCAGTCCAACAGGAGTTGACCCCACCCAGTAGCCCCCCGTTCCGGATCCAATGGGCTAGGTCTTGTCAACCCAAACGATTGTTTGTGGCATGTATTCTTTAGTTTAAGATTTAAATCATTTATTTAATTAATACGATCGTACTTTTAAATTCACCGGGACCACATACGTACTCAAAAAATTCCAGAAAATTTATTTCTGGCTTTGTATTGATGATACGGTCCTACCAAAATTAATTTTGTCGAATTCTAAGACTGTTTGAAAAATGGCCATTTTCAAGTCGATCAGATTTGACTGAAATTGGTAAAACACATTTTCGTTTGTCACGCTCACATATTAATTCCAAAAATTCTGAAAATTAAACTTAGCAATAATTTGACATTCTGAATCCAACAAAAGTGGTTTCTTTGAAAACGAAGATCGTTTGAAAAATGGCTTTTTATACGGGTTATAAATTATACTATAGCGACCATTCTGAATATTCAACTGGCCATAACTTTTGATTCCCGCTATGAAATTTCGATTTTTCGGATTCGTTGGAAATATATTTTCAAACAGATTTAGATATTTTTGGTTTCACTAAAATCCGTTAAATTTTGAATCCGATACATTCAGTCAATGTACAGGTTTGACTTTTTAAACTACCATACTATTTCCAATTCCTTTAGAAATCAAAATGAATATATTCATTCTAACTTCGATTAAAATAAATTTTTAATCGTTATTATTTAAAATAAATTATTTTAACTATTCAAAATTTACTGAAATAGCCAAAATAAAATTTTTAAATTGGTTCGGATTTTCCGGGTTGTTACACTACCGTTACGTGATGCACCAAATTTTACTCAAATTTTATATTCTTTTCAAACTCTGCTTGAATAATTTTTAATGTTTATAAAACCATCCAAAATCATTTAAAAAAATAATAGTTCTAAACATTCCATATTGACTATTTCGTTCATGAAAGAAAAGCGATTTTCTTTGTGCTTATCGACGTGTGTTTAACATGACTTGTTAAATCGTCCATTCAAAAATCATATTGTCAATCAAACATGATAAAAAACATCATAACAAACATTTATTATATACATCATCGTAATATATTGGTTTATTGTCATTATTTTAACTAGGGTTTCTCACTTCGGGTACGAATAACTAATTTAGGAATTGCATATAGCTCTGCTAGAATGGTTCCAAAACTTCCTGAACTCGAGTATTTTCCTACTAAGTGGATCAACCTCCTCATTTATTGGCCTTTTGCAGTCGACCTAGGTGTACAAAGTGGCGCTAGCCATTAGTAGGTGGGTGAAGTGGTGGCAGCAAGTGAAGGTAGAAGAGTAATGTTTTGACGATGGTCACATGGTATTTAGCTAAGAAAGTGTGTTAATAAATAGAAGAAGTGAAATGGTATTCATAGAAAAAACTTAGGAATTTAATACTTTTTGTAACACCCCAATTCCGTTAAGGTCACTCGCAAAGGGAACGCCTTAACTTCGGTGGAACGTTATAAGTAAACAGAACAGAAATTTACAAGACAGATAAAAAAGCACTTGAAAATTTTATAATTTTATTACAGCAGAAATAGAAATAAGTTTGGTTACATCTTTCAAAACCACAATATCGGAATTCAAGTACATAAATATCGGTCTTGTACAAAAGCCTTCAGAATGCATAGTTTTTATAAAGCCATAATCCCCAACATAAATTGCCATGGAAAGATAGAGTCAAAGCCAAGAAATACTTCAAACACTTCAAGGAGAGAGAATCAGAATCAAGCCCCTATGTTTCCACCCGGAGCACCTTGGGGGGGGGGGGACAGAAAGAAAAGAGGCGAAACAAACTAGGTCAGACATAGGTTTTGTGAGTCCAGTGACTTTCAGTATATAAACAGATAATAGTATCATGACATGTAAATAAAACTGGATGAGAGATAACCGTGTTAACAGAAGAAACAAAATGACATAGGGTAAGCTAAGCTCCTTACTTAGTTTTCACTTCTCTGCACTAATACTAGTATAATGAAATTAGGTGTTACCCTAATGTCTAAACTGAAACAGAATAATCTCTACAGAAACAGAATGCTAGTAATGGGCCTTTACCACCCGAACAGAGACAGACGGTACATAAACAGAATGCTAATAATGGGCCATTACCACCCCAACAGAGACAGAAGGTACAGAAACAGAACGCAGGAACGGAATTAGAGATGGAAACAGAATAATTCCTATGGAAACAGAATATTAGAGTTAGGTGTACATTAGTAATGGGCCTTTACCACGCGAACAGACGGTACCTGTAACACCCCGAATTTTGAATGATTGAATTAACTAAACTTAAGAACATTTAATTTTTAGAAGAGGAATAAAGGGAAATGGGTTACGCCATTGCATTCGTCTCAGAATTTTGCTTGAGATAGAATCCGAGTTTGCATAAATCGGACTTCTTATGAGGAAGTTATGGGCCTCGGAAGTTTGAGTAATTAAGCAGAATTAATTAAAGTTAAATCCAGCCAGAAAATACAAATTCAAATTCGAAATTGCAGCTACCCGGGCTGGGCGGGAAAATTCCCGCCCAGGACCTAGGTCGACCAGGGGGTCGACCTGGTCGGATAGGTCGACCAGGAGGTCGACCTGGAGGTCAGCCTCCCCCTATATAGGTCGACCTGGGGGTCGACCTCCCCCTTTTGAGGTCGAACTTGGTTCAGCCAGTTTTTCTGCTAGTGCGATTTTTGGGCTTGGGACGATTTTTGATGGTCCAGATCAGTTTTAGGGTTAATCCTAAGGCCTAAATAGCTTTCTACACCTATAAATATGTCATCAACCTAACCCTAATTCATAAAATAATTTCTAAGACACCATTATGTTGTCAAACTCTCTCCTAAAACTAGCCGTCGCCTCTAATCAAATCTCAAGTGTTCATACATAATTCAAATCAAAGATTAGAGCTTCTACAACAATTTAAGAAGATAAATCAGCAACACCTCAACGTTTCTACACCAATTTCAGTGCATAATTCTATTCTTTAACCATGAAAGGTGAGTCCGGTGATTTTCACAATATAATGGGATTAAAAGTAACATGATGAAGTTGTAAAGAGGATTCATATGTATGTAATTTAAATCTCATCCAAGTTTTCACCTTTTGATTCATGTCATCATATGCCTATGTTTCCATGTAAAGTTCATACCTTTTATCAATTTATTCATGTTGAATCTTTTATTATGCCTCTATGCCAGTCTATATGCCTCTTTATTTCAAGATGATGTTTTATTCCAATTTTCCATGAATTGATTCTCTCTTCTTACCCCTATTCCTTTTATTTGTGGATCTAGGCTACCTTCGAGCCTATATAAAAATACGCGCGAATGCGAATACGTGGGAACGATGGAGAATATTGGGAATATGTGAAATATGAAAAATTGGATATTATTTGATATTTGGATAATTGGATAATATGTGAAATTGGCATATTTGGGTATGAATTACATGGAATTGATGAAATTGCCTATAATTGAAAATTTGTAATTGAGGCTAATTAATATGTAATTAGTGACAAGTTGGAATAGGAAAAAAGTGTAAACATGATTATATGTTGAATTGGAAACACATGACATGAAAATTGGGGTTTAGGTGAAATACGAATATTAATAAACCTTTGACACGAGGTTAGGCGAAATTGTGGTGTAAGACTGCCTGGAACCGCCCGGTAAATCCAGCTGCCACAATTGGACGTCTAATGTGAGAGGTCAAAGGCATGAATTGTAGGCGTAATGATGGGTGACACGAGCTTAGACCCGGTTTGTGGCGTAAGACTGCCCGGAACCACCCGGCAAATCCAGCGGCCACAAAGTGTTCGGTCTAATGTGGGAGGTCATGCACCGTTCGTCATAAGGAATGAATTAAGGAATACTAACCTTAATAAGACATGGGTATGGTTAGAGGGTTAAGTGGAGTGACATGTAAATTATGACATGTAAATATGGACTTAACCGGAATAAGAAAAGGTATGTAAATTATGACATGTAAGTATGGACTTAATCTAGCATGTGTAAGACATGGACATTTAAATTAAAATGGTTAAGTGGAGGAAAGACCTAGTGGGGGCCAAGCATAGGTGCGAGGCTTGTGTCGGATGGGGACCCGTTTCAACTAGTAACCCGTTTGAGTATCTAATTGGGCCCGGACTAGGCCGGGGTTGGGGCACACTAACTGGGCTTGAATATAAGAGGTCAAAACGTGAATAGCGGTGGCAACGCAAGTCCAACGGGTTCATGCGCATGCATGGGTCCAGGCTGGTAGGTAAGAAATTATTGCATCGTGTAGGTATGGCCGTGCATTTCATGTTGGTATCGGGGTTGCCACTTTGGGGAGTGATACACCCCACTATGGGGCCAGCACGGGTGCCTATGGGGTTTAGGGATCCGATCGAATGGGTAGAGTAAGGTTACCTTAGCGGTGGTAGGAGCAAGGCGGCACCTACGATAGCAGCTAGGTACAAGTAACTACCAAATTTGCAATGTGGGTACAGTTAGTGGGAAGGGATCAACCTTGAGTAAAAGAGACTAGTAGATGTGCGGTGAAATTAAATAATGTGGTATAAATTAGCAAAAGTACGGTGCAACGAAATACATGTTGGTTGAGTTGGATAGTCCTTTGGGTGCTAGTCTGATGTTGACTTCGGTCTTTGAGGTTAGTACTTGGAGGGTTGTTCGCTTAGCCAAGGTGTAGGATTGTCTTAGTACTTAGGGACAAAATCATCTTGTCCATCCTTTTTATCTACCTTATCTATGTTACAGCCATATCATGATGCCTATTTATGTCTTGATCATTTACCTTACCTATTATTTGTTAAAATTACTGGACTCGCCAGACTTTAGGTCTGATCCATTTGTTTCCACCTCTTTTCTTTCCTTTCCCCCCCCCTCAGGTTTGCAAGGAGGGAATACTACAACTTAAAGCCGATTTCTTTCAGTTGCTAGAAAACAGTAGACGTATCGCTTTGGACTCTCTCATCTTTATGGCTTTGCTTATGCTCGGTGGGGTTTTATGCATTTATGATATTTAAGTAGTTGCTTCTTTATGTACTTTGAAGTTTTTGGAAAAGACTATTGATCCTGTTGTAATGGTTTTGGAAACTACTTATGTAAGCTTGTTTTGAGTTATGATGCTATAAAATAAGTTTTATCATCCTCTGTGTTGTTTTATTTATTTATTCTTGTAATTTATCTGTTCTATATAACAATAACGCTTCATGGACATTGATGCATTCCCTTTGTGAGTGACGTTAATGGACATGGGGTGTTACACGTGGTATCAGAGCTATGGTTACAAGAACAGATAAAAAGTTTTGAAAAGTGTTTTCAAAAGTACTATTTCCTAGAAAGTATTTTCAGAAACTTGTTTTAAAGAAGCTATTTTCAAGGAAAGTTTACTTTAAAAGAGCATAATCCCCGCAAGCCATACATCTCTCTTTCGCTTCCTTTGTTTTGAAACTCTTTCTTTTTATTTTCAGCATGTCTGGAGCATCTGAGATACCAGAGGGTGTTCATGTACCCAGTTGGTTTCATCAATATCTCGAGGCTAGGGCCGCTGCCGCGGGTCCGGCCGACGTTCCTCCTCCTCCTCCTCCCCTGGCTCCAATCATTCCTCCGCGTGGAGATGCTTTCTCCAAGATATGTAAAAACTTTCGTTCGATGGGTGGAAAACCTTTTAGTGGGTCTGAAATGTTCGTTGAAGCTAGAAATTGGTTGAAAGAAGTAGAGGATCTATTTGCATTTTCGATTTGGATGATTGTAAGAAAATCCAATTGGGTGCTTGGTTGATGAAGGATGAGGTTTCGTATTGGTGGGAGGTTACTAATGGAGAGCATGTAGTAGAAACGTGGACAGATTTTAGGGGAAGGTTTGAGTTGAAATTCCTTTCTCAGGCTGAGGAGAGTATGTATATGGAGAGGTTCTTGACATTGAAGCAAGGAAACTTAACCATGACGGAGTATGTGACCGAATTTAATAAGTTGGCGAGATTTGGGATAGAGTTGGTGAATACACCTCACAAAAAGGCCTTGAGGTTTGTAAAGGGCCTAAATGAACCGCTTCACGGTTTGGATATGTCCCACATTCCAATGGAGGCTACCTATGAAAAGCTTGTTGATATGGCGTATATGCATGAAGAGGAAAAAGGCGCAAATTCTTCTAAGTCGCAAGATAAGAAGGTGGATCCAAAGAAAGCCCAACAACAAAAGAAGGGTGGCGAAGAGAAGAGGAAGTGTCACAACTGTGGGATACCCGGCCATTTGAAGAAAGACTGTAGGAAGAAGAAGAAGTTCGCTTGTTATCATTGTGGTGATGTGGGTCATTCTGTGAAGGACTATCCTAAGAAGCAAGGGCAGAGGGCAGGTTCTACTTCGGGAGGGCAGGTTCACGCTCTCATGGCTCCAGGACAGGGAGAAGGTAGAAAAATTTTTGTCGAAAGTTTGATTTTCTTGTTTGATCATCCTGTCCGTACTTTATTCGATTCTGGTGCATCACCTTCGTTTATCTCTACATAATTAGTTGAAACACTGCACTTAATTACTAGTCTCGTTGTGGATCCCATTGTAGTCTCAAATCCTATTGGTGGGTCGACTCATTCATCCATGGTTTATAAGGATTTGAGATTGTCTATATTAGGCGTTGGTTTTGAATGTAATGCTTTTGTGCTTGGTTTCGTGGGCTATGGATTAAATAGCCAGAAATGGCTCCATCCTAGATTGTGAACGAAGGGTAGTAAAATTGTTGAATCGTAGTGGAAAGACCCTTGATATTTCTTGTGACCCTAGAGGATCGGTGATGCTTAGTTATCTTGAGTCACTTGACGCATCCAATGATGATTTACATTCTGTTCGTATAGTCCATGAATATGTTGATGTCTTCGATGAGGTGAAGGGTCTACCCCCAAAACATGAGATAGACTTTCGTATTTATCTTGTAGACAATGCAAAACCAGTATCTCTGCCAGTACGCCATATGGCTCCTTGTGAGAGGAGGGAGCTCAATAAGCAAGTAGGGGAGTTTCTTGAGAAGGGATTCATAAGACATAGTATATCGGAGTGGGTTGCTCCAGTAGTATTTTCAACAAAGGCGGATGGGTCCCTTAGACTTTATGTGGACTATAGAGAACTTAATAAGCTTATTAAGAAGAATAAGAACCCACTGCCGAGGATTGACGATCTCTTCGATCCGTTAGTTGGCGCCTCAGTGTTTTCGCAGTTGGACTTAGCCACTGGTTTCCATCAGTTGAGAGTGGCTGGGGATAGCCTAGACAAGACTTCCTTTAGGACTCTGGATGGTTTCTATGAGTGGCTTGTAATGCCCTTCGGTTTGACAAACGCCCCCGCATACTTTGTTGACTTGATGAGTAGGGTATTTAGGGAGTACCTTAATAAGTTCGTGGTTGTCTTTGTGGATGACATCCTGATCTTTTCTAAGAGCGAGGAAGAGCATGCCCTACATCTTAGGGAAGTGTTGGAGACCCTTTGAGCACATAACCTTAAAGCTAAATTTTCTAAATGTCACTTTTGGAGAAAGGAAGTGCGATTCTTAGGGCACGTGGTTTCCAAAGAAGGGATAGTTGTGGATCCCGCGAAGGTGGTGGCTGTAACACACCACGTCCATTAATGTCACTCACAAAGGGAATGCATTAACTTCCATGGAGGTTATAAGTGAATATAGAACAGAAAAATTACAACAAGACAGATAATAAATAGTACTTGGAAATCTAAAACTTCATTTTATTGCAGCGGAAATTAAACATGTTTGTTACATCATAAAACCATAGATCATAACCAAGTACAATATCCATCTTCATAAAAACAAAATACATAATCCCATTACATAAATAGCCATTAAAAAGATAACAAGCTGGACTTTACTTCAACGGTCCAAGCTTTCCAAAGAGAGATGAAGTAATTCAATCAAACTCCACTAGAGCTAGGCCCAACCTGAGGACCTGGAGGGGGAAAAGGATAGAAATAGAGGGGGTCAGACCTAAAGTCTGGCAAGTATGATAATTCTAACAATACTATTATCAAAATAACTAGACTAAGGCATAAGCTGGAAGACAAGTAAATGTCTATGAACTCTTAGGAAGATAAAGATAGCGTTTAAGATAACGTTATAGATAACGGTAAAGGCACACCTAATTACTAATGAATGATTACTACACTGCACCGCACATTACTACACTGCACCACACCAGTCACCCTAAAGGTTGATCCCACTTGCTTCACACAGAAACTTTATAAATAGCCTTGCGTACCTCTAGCTGACTACATAGGTGCCGTCTGCCCCTATCTCCACTAGGTGTACCCCACTACCCACTTTCGATCGGCTCCCTACTCGTAGATACCCGTGCTGGCCCCACAGTGGGGTGTATCACTCCCCTAAAGTGGCAACCCGATACAACTTGAGAATGCACGGCTTATACCTACACGATGCAACAACGTCTTATTTACCAGCCCGGGTCCACACACGCATACGAAACCCGTTGGACTTGCGTTGCCACCGCTCCCCGTTTTGGCCTCTTACAATCGAACCCAGCATGCATGTCCCGTCCTCGACTTGGGTCGAGCCCACAAAGATACGTTTGGGATACTGGTCGAAATGGGCCCCCACAAGCTACCCACCTAAGCTTGTCATTAGTATATCCCACTTAACCCTCTTAGTCATGTTCATTTACATGTGTGTTTGGTTAAGTCTTACTAATCGTATTTCACATGCCACTAAGGGCACCCCCTAGATTCCTCATGCCACCCAAGGCACCTACTTAACCCCCATGTCCCACCTTACATGTTTATCTGGTTAAGTATTTCTTAATTCATTCAGGCCATAACCTCATAAAGACCTCTCACATTAGACTGGCATTTATGGCAGCTGGATTTGCCGGGCGGGTCCGGGCAGTCTTACACCATAAAAGAGTCTAACCTTGTGTCTTTATAACCGTTATGATTTAGTTTAGGCCTAGGACCTCTCACATTGGGCTGACATTTGAGACCACTGGATTTGCCGGGCGGGTCCGGGCAGGTTTACGTCACAAACGCGTCCAACCTCATGTCCTAAGCATTGATTAACACTTAAAATCTTTTACCCCAGTTTTAATAATTCCCTATTCAAATTATTAATTAAGTAAACTTTTAATGATGTCCATAATTGACTCAATTATGGCTATCCACTTATGGCATGCAAAATCATATCAATTGAACCCTAACTTTTTAATATTAAATCATTAATATTACCCCTACCCCACGTTTATACGTTCGCTTATTCAACGCATAATATAGGCTAGACTTGTATAGTCTAACACCTAGCACAAAGATAAATTATCACAACATATAGACAATTAAAATAAATCTAATCATAATAGGGGTGAAACTTGCATAAACTACACATGTTAAGGATCAAAAGGTGTCAACTTGTTAAATGTCTCAATTTATATGATATGATCATAGCCCAAATCTATACATAAACTTGCATATGTGACTAGCATAGGATATCACATATGTCATAGCATAATTCTAGATGTCATAATAGATGTCTTGGCATATGTTCATAACTTTTCTAATCAATCTAACTTGCATATGTGACTTTTCATATAGATCAACATAACCCAAACATGATGATTTAATTAATATGAACTAACTAGCATAGATGGTAACATCATGGCCTTTTTAACATGTATGATTTATCACACCTTAGCATAGAAACTTTCAACGTACATAACATCATCATAGCATGATTTACAACATATAAGATATCATCATCACATAACATTGGATTTACAATATACATGATAGCAAAAGGGGTTTACAACAACATATATGATGATTCACATCATCTACTCATAATCCATTCATAACTCAACCTAATTAAAATGATAATAATCTTGTTAAGATCATCATACTCACAATTTAGAGAAGAAAAGAGAGAGTTTCGCTTTGCTTTAAGGTTGAGAGAATTAGAATTGAATTTGCTTTTCTTCTTTCTTAGTTGGTGGCGGCTCCATTGATTTCCATAGCGATGGTATGACGGTAACTATTCTATTTAAATTAGGTTTAGGGTTAGCATTAGGATGTATTTATAGGTGTAGGAAGTTATTCAGGACCATTAGATTAACCCTGAACCATGAGAACCAATCAAATGCAAAATTTGCATTTGAGCGAATCGGCCCACGGGTTGACAGCCAAACACCCTGGATTAACCCCTAGTCGACCCAGCAAGGCTCGGGTCGACCTCAAAAATGGACTGGTTCGGTTATTCCCCCTCCCAATTCGCTGTTTTGAACTTTTTCGCATATTTATTTATTTAATTTTTAATTTATATATATATATATATCAATATATATATATATTTTTCTACGCAACCCATTTCACTTAATTCTTTTCTAAAAATTAAGTATACTTTAATTTGTGAATTTTAATGTTATAAAATTATGGGGTGTTACAGTGGCCATCCAAGATTGGAAGGTCCCTAAAAATGCTACCGAGGTGAGGAGTTTCTTGGGGTTAGCTGGCTACTATAGGAAGTTTATCAAGGACTTCGCAAAGATATCAGCCCCATTGACACGCTTGACGAAGAAGAACCTAGTTTTTATATGGGACATAGATTGTGATGATGCGTTCCAACGTTTAAAAAGAGCTTTGACCACAGCCCCAGTCTTAGTGTTGCCAGATGGGAGTAAGCCATTTACCGTTTATACCGATGCTTGTGGGACAGGACTAGGTGCAGTCTTAATGCAAGAGGGGAGGGTAATAGCCTATGGAGGAAGGCAGTTGAGAGTGCATGAGAGAAATTACCGTACACATGACCTAGAGTTGGCCGCTATTGTTTTTGCGCTTAAGTCTTGGTGACATTATCTTCTTGGCAAGAAATTCGAATTGTTCACAGACCACAAATCGCTAACATACTTGTTCTCTCAGAAGGACTTGAACTTAAGGTAGCAAAGGTGGATGGAATTCTTAGCGTCCTACGATTTCGAGATAGCGTATACCCCTGGCAAGGGTAACGTGGTGGCGGATGCCTTGAGTAGGAAAAGGTTGAGCTTGAGTCCTTTGTTTGTTGAGCGGCAAAGCCCAGAGTTCATCTCTACGTTTGACTTTAGACCTTCCATTGACTTTGTACCCGGTTTACTAGCATCCTTAGAGGTCAGACCTACGCTTTTGGGACGGATTGGTGAGGCACAGCGAGATGACCCACAGTTGGTGGAGTTAATAGAGAAGGTCATAAGGGGGGAGTCATCAAGCCATCTCAATAGGTATACCATAGATGATAAGGGTTGTTTACGTAGGGACGGTAGACTTTGTGTACCACGAGACGAGAACTTGAGAAAGAACATTCTTGATGATGCACATCGTTCGAAGATGACCATTCATCCCGGCGGGGACAAGACGTACATGGACATGAGACGAGTTTACTTTTGGTCCGGTACGAAGAGGGATGTGGCCGAGTTTGTCGCTAGATGCTTGGTGTGCCAACAAGTAAAAGCAGAACAAAAGAAGCTGGGTGGGTTGCTTCACCCATTCGAGGTCCCACAATGGAAGTGGGAGAGTGTCTCGATGGACTTTGTTGATGGGTTACCGAGATCGAGGAAGGGTAATGCGGGGATTTGGGTCGTGGTAGACAAACTTACTAAGAGCACCCATTTAATTCCCATGAAGAGTAAGAGGACTGCTCCATGTTATCCTCCATATGCATTCGAGAGATAGTTCGTTTGCACGGTATTCCTTCTAGCATAGTGAGCGATCGCGATCCTATATTTACTAGCGAGTTTTGGAAGAGCTTGCAAGAGGCGGTAGGGACTCAGTTATGTTTGAGCACCGCATATCATCCTCAAACGGATAGCCAAACCAAGAGGGTTAATCGTATTCTAGAGGACCTTTTGAGGCTATGTGTTTTAGACTTCGGAGGTACATGGGAAGAGCATCTTCCTTTGGTGGAGTTCGCGTATAATAATAGTTTTCAGTCTAGCATTGGCAAGGCACCTTTCGAGGCTCTTTATGGAAGGCCTTGTCGTTCACCTACATGTTGGTGGGAATCTACAGATAAGATCTTACTTACGCCCGATATGATTAGAGAGACTTCGGAAAAGATTAATTTGATTCGAAGCAGGATGAAGATGGCGCAAGATAGGCAGAAATTGTATGCGAACAAGAGGAGAACATATCTTGAGTTTGAATTTGGGGACATGGTCTTTATCAAGGTGTCTCCATTACGGAATGTTGTTCGCTTTGGGTCCGTTGGGAAGTTAGCACCAAGGTTCGTAAGGCCATACCCTATTAAGGAGAGGATTGGACAGATGGCGTATAGAGTGGATTTTCCCAAGAGACTTAGTGGTGTACACGAAGTATTCCATGTATCACATTTGAGGAAGTGCTTGCATGAGACCGCAGAAGTGGTTGAGCCGAGCTTGCTTAGAGAGGTGGAGGTAGAGCGTGATGCGACAATTCGACGAGCTCCTACAGGCATTCTTGGGTTGGAGATTAAGAAGTTGAGGAATCGAGAGGTCAAGCTAGTCAAAGTGCAATGGGGAGATGACGAGAGCGACGCTACTTGGGAGACGGAAGAGAAGATGTGTTCATTGTACCCTATTATTTTTTAGGGTATGTCTTTTAATTTCTCCTTTATCGCTTAGCTTATACTTGTTCTATCTTTAGTATGTCCTCTCGCTAGTATCTTTGACCATTAGATAGGGTAGTCTCATGGTCGAAACATGTGTTTGAGACATGTTATGTATGGTGGATGCGTGTGGATGCAAGTGTTTGCTAGTGGTTGCTCGTGGATGCATATACACACACTTTAGGCACTAGATCGGCTTAGTCACTTTCATATTGCATATTGCATATAAATGGATGTATTTAGTAAAATGAATGTACATTGAATATGTGTATCATATGGATGTTGCATTTGAATGAATGGTTGTGCATACATGTAGTAATGATATGTATAGGGTTCTTTGCATACGTGATGGATACATGGCACTATCATTATTTGCATTAAGGAGGTCGACTGAATCAGTGGACCGCCTGATTTTGCACTAGTATACGAACATATACACACACTAAGCATATGTACATGAAAAGCATTAGATATTTTTAAGGATAATGGTTGCTTGTGGTTGATGATTGAGAAGATGGATGATTGGATGGTAGGATACGTTCTTCTTGACTTAGAGATTTCGAGGACAAAATCCTTTAAGTAGGGGAGAATGTAACACCCCAAATTTTGAATGATTGAATTAACTAAACTTAAGAACATTTAACCTTTAGAAGAGGAATGAAGGGAAATGGGTTGCGTCATTGCGTTCGTCTCGGAATTCTGCTTGAGATAGAGTGAGAGTTTGCGTAAATCGGACTTCGTATGAGGAAGTTATGGGCCTCGGAAGTTTGAGTAATTAAGAATAATTAATTAAAGTTAAACCCAGCTAGAAAATTCAAATTCAAATTCGAAATTGCAGGTACCTGGGCTGGGCGGGAAAATTCCCGCCCAGGACCCAGGTCGACCAGGGGATCAACCTCGGGGTCGACCTGGTCAGATAGGTCGACCTGGGTGTAATGGCGCGTTTTGTAAGGTATAATAATTAAGTTATTTAATTATTTAAATAACGAATATATTAAATAAACGATAGTTGAACGTATAATTTATAATATAATTATGATCGAGCTCGAAATGGCGCGGCAGTTCGCTATTTGGCGATTCGAACTTCAACCGAATGTACAGGATTCGTTTTAAGTCGGATTTCTCTGGAACAAGAAACGTATGGAGCTGGTGGAGTATATCTTTCTAGTGGAAGAGAAAAATCGGGATTTCGTCGTATAGATTTTGATGTACGTCCAAATCAAATTTCAGAAAAGTCGCTGTGGAATTCCGTTATAATTCGTAATGCTTTATATACGTTATAAAAGGGATTTTCAATGTAAATTGAATATCGATTCAACCTAGGCTTAGAATATGAAATATATAATTATCCTGGAGCCGTATGATATTCTATTGTGAATATATACGATAATATTAATTTATTAATATTTAATTAAATTGTTTTAAATATATTTATATTTAAAACGGTCTATTTAGAGCGTTAAAAATAGCCATTTTTGCATACGAAGTCGGAATTCGACGAAACCAGTTTCGTTGGGACCGTAATGTCGAACTCTAGCTACATGTCCAGTTTGGTGATTTTTGGGTATCGTACGTGGTCGCAGTGATTTTTAAGGACTGGAAACGAGTATTTAATCGACAAAATAAAATATAAAAGTCAATTAAAATAAATATCCAACATTTTATGTGGATCAACAGCAAGCCACGCATCATCAGATTTCAACCACAAGAGCTACCTACCTCAAGGCAGCTTATATAACCCAATTAGACCAAATACAGCATAGGTTGAACAAAGAAAACAAATCCAAAACAAAGGAAATACAAATCGATAAATCATGGGACAAGTGAGATTGGGTTGCTGGAGTATTCCTCTTCGATTTGGTAGCTGTTTCGTGGTGTTCGATCCTGTGTGGCTGGCGTTGGTTTTGTCGGCGCAAACTAGGGTTTCGTTGGTATGGGGAGTATCGAGCTTGAAGGGGGTTGTGGCGTTGGATGAGGCAGACGTTGCGAGGGTTTTGGTGGTGGTTGTGGCCAGCTCGATGGACGGTGATGAGATGGATGGAGGAGCGAATGACATTCGATTTCTGGAGTAGGCATGTCGAACTGGGTGTCTCGGGTATGGGACGAAAGCGGTTGAGGTGCTGAGTGGAATGGAGGCGGAGGCGATGTCAATGGAGGACCATGGAAGAGGAGAGCGTGAGTCAACGTCGTGGTAAAAAAAAATTGAAATAGGGAGGAACGATTTTGTCTGGAGGAAGTAATTTGGGGAGAAGGGAATTAAAGGGGCGGGTCTGATATTTTCGAATGGGCTTTAGGAAAACCGGGTTGGGCCAGGAAAAGTAATGGGTGAGCCCAAGTGTTTAATTAAAATTCAAGTTTTAATTTATTTAAAATTGTTCAAACTTTAAAATCGAATATCTTGATCATACAAGATCAGATTGACGAACCGTAAGTTGCGTTGGGATCGTATGGACGAGCACTCCACAATGGAACTGACCGCGAGTCGATTGGTGTCCGTCACAATTTATGGTGAAATAAGTTGTCCAGCTGAATAAAGCGATGGTTATCGTCATTGACGATGATCGTCCAAATATGAGTAAATCTCACAAACTCTAAACAGTTTTATTCTCACGTTGTATTCTTAGGACTGTTAAATATTGTCTGTTTGATTGTGTGTTGACTGTTTGATTGAACTGCTAGTCAGTTAGTAGAGATTATATATATATGTATATATATATATATACCGTCAAATAGTTATATGTTGATTCTTTTTATCAGAATATTATACTGGTGTTGTCTAACATCTGTGGTGCAGGGAAACAGGTTGGAGGAATCCAACAGGATTCCTCAACAGTTATTTTACTGTGATTTTTATATTGTGATATATAATGTGATGTATATAATCTGTGTGATTATGTGTGGTGGGACGATATTTATCGTTGTTATATGGTGTGTTAAATACCATGAGAAATACCAAAATGTAGGAGAGGGGTTTTCAAAGTATATTTTGAAAATAGTTTATTTATATAAAATCAAGGGATTTTATATATATATAAGAAAAAGGATTCTGAATATAAAGGAATATAGTTGGTAAAACAAATATAAAAGAATTATATTTGTAAATCAAATACAAGGGAATATGTATGTTAATCGAATATAAGGGGATATATTTGTTAATCAAAATATAAAGGAATTATATTCGTTAAAAGAAATATAAAGGATATTTATTTAGAGATTAAATAAATAGAATTAAACTAAAGGAGATATTTATTTGTTAAATAAATAGGAGTTAATCCAGTGAATTGGTCGAGTTAACCAAGTGAATTGGTCGAGTTAATCGAAGTAAATTAGTTAAGTTAAACTAAGTGGTTAATCAAAGTGATTAGTTAAGTTAAACTAAGTGGTTAATCGAAGTGAATTAGTTAAGTTAAACTAAGTGGTTAATCGAAGTGAATTAGTTAAGCTAAACTAAGTGGTTAATCGAAGTGAATTAGTTAAGTTAAACTAAGTGGTTAATCGAAGTGAATTAGTTAAGTTAAACTAAGTGGTTAATCGAAGTGAACCAGTTAGGTTAAACCATTTGAGTTAACCAGTTAGGTTAAACCATTTGAGTCAACCAGTTAGGTTAAACCATTTGAGTTAACCAGTTAGGTTAAACCATTAGGGTTAACCAGTTAAAGTTGACCAGTTAGAGTGGATCAGTTAGAGTTAACCAGATAGAGTTATCGAATATCACTTATTCGAAGTAGAGTTATCGAATATAGTGTATTCGAGAGAAGAGTAATCGAATATAGTTTATTCGAGTGGAGAAATCAAATGTTATTCATTTGAGAAGAGTTATCGAATATTAATTATCCAAAGAGGAGTTATCAAATATTGGTTATTCGAAGAGTTAATCCAATAGAGTTAGTCGAATGAGTTAATCGAATATAGTTTATTCGAATAAGGTTGGAGGAGTAAATCGAATATAGTTTGTTCGAACAGCATTGGAAGAGTTTATCCGAAGGAGTTATTCGAAGAGTTTATCCGAAGGAGTTATTCGAAGAGTTAATCCGAATGAGTTATTTGAAGAGTTAATCCAAAGGAGTTATTCGAAGTTAGTTAATCCAAAGGAGTTATTCGAAGTTAGTTTATCCGAAGGAGTTATTCGAAGAGTTAATCCGAGGGAGTTAATCGAAGAGTTAATCCACTAGAGTTAGTCGAAGAGTTAATCCAAAGGAGTTATTCGAAGTTAGTTAATCCGAAGGAGTAAATCGAAGAGTTAATCCAAAGGAGTTATTCGAAGTTAGTTAATCCGAAGGAGTAAATCGAAGAGTTAATCCAAAGGAGTTATTCGAAGTTAGTTAATCCGAAGGAGTTATTCGAAGAGTTAATCCAAAGGAGTTATTCGAAGTAAGTTAATCCAAAGGAGTTATTCGAAGTTAGTTAATCCAAAGGAGTTAATCGAAGAGTTAATCCGAAGGAGTTAGTCGAAGGGTTAATCCAAAGGAGTTATTCGAAGTTAGTTAATCCAAAGGAGTTAATCGAAGAGTTAATCCGAAGGAGTTAGTCGAAGAGTTAATCCAAAGGAGTTATTCGTAGTTAGTTAATCCAAAGGAGTTATTCGAAGTTAGTTAATCCGAAGGATTTAGTCGAAGAGTTAATCCAAAGGAGTTATTCGAAGTTAGTTAATCCGAAGGAGTTAATCGAAGAGTTAATCCGAAGGAGTTAGTCGAAGAGTTAATCCAAAGGAGTCATTCGAAGTTAGTTAATCCGAAGGAGTTAATCGAAGAGTTAATCCGAAGGAGTTAGTCGAAGAGTTAATCCAAAGGAGTTATTCGAGGTTAGTTAATCCAAAGGAGTTAGTCGAAGAGTTAATCGAATATAGTTATTCGAAAGAAAGTGGTAATCGAATATAGTTTATTCGAGTAAAGTTAAAGAGTTAATCGAATATAATTTATTTGAATAGAGTTAGAGAAGTTAATCGAATATAGTTTATTCGAATAGTGTTGGAGGAGATATCGAATATAGTTTATTCGACAGAAGTTAAGTGAATAGGGTTAATCAAATAGAGTTAAGCAAATAGAGTTAATCCAATAGGGTCAGCCCAATAGAGTTAAGTGAAAAGAGATAATCGAATATAGTTATTCGAAAGGCAAGGGTTAAGTAAGGAAGTTAGTTAAAGGAATTTAAAGTGAACTTTGTCTATTTCAAGGTTAGAAGTGTTGTTCAGTTAAGGCCTGAGAGGTAGTTCTACCCCAACTTGATTGGCTTCGTTTTAACTAAGGAATGGTTAAAGTTTGGCAGTAAAGAGGAGTTAAGTGAAATGTGTAATTTAGGGAAATGGTTTAAGTTGGTATAGCGATATTTTATCTAAACATCTGCTTAATCCAAATGTAGGAGTTTTGGAAATGTTTTCCAAAGAAGAACAAAAAATTATTTTCTAATATAGAAAACAAGGAATGGAAATGTTTTCCAGTATTAATAAATATATTTTCTAAACATTAGAAAATAGCAAATGTCGAATATAGGGAAATAGGAGATGTGAAATGAACCAAAGAGATATATGTTAAAAGATGTTTGTTCGATATAATTTCCGTCTGGAAATAATATCGTTGTTTGCACACTTGTTTTTCTTTGATAGTTAACTCACAGACTATCGAAGTTTTTACCATTTTAACGTTGTTAATATGGAGAGACCGGTTGGATTATTATCCAAAGAACCACTCTGTATTGGCATAAGCGTTGCGAGCATAATCTGCCAAAGATAAATTGAAGACGGAGTAAAGTGCAAGGGCTGTTGTATAAGTCTTAGATAACAGTGACTAAGATGGATATACTGAATAGTGCCTTCGGTTTGTCCAGTCCCAGGACAACGTATATGGAAGAAGGTCTGACAGAGTATATCCAATGGATCGCGTAAGTTGATCTGTTCGAACGTATTCACGTTTGGTGGCGGAGGAATTCGTTTCTCTTAGCTATATACCCGTGTTATTTTTGGATAAGTCAATTTGTGATTTGGCGGGTATGACGATGTGGCATTCAAAGTGAATGGTGATCAGATGCTCTGAAGATAGACGTAGCTTCTAGCCTCACACCGGGAAGTAACAAAAGTTGGGCTAGGCAGCATGGCTAGTTGGGTCATCCCCAAGCAGGGTGTATTGTCACCGATCTAGAGAATATTCATATCTATACTTCTTTTTGATTCAGTATCTTCGGATGACGGTTTGATGGCCTACAACCGTGGTGGCAATATATTCGCGACACTTAAGCTAAATGAGTGAGCGGTCATGTGTGGCCGGGTTGCAAGACGTTCTTGTTGAACCCTGAGTGTATCACCTCTAGAGTACACTATTCAGAAGGTGCTCCCATACCTTATCTGTTGGAATCCATTCTCCGATAAGCGCCCTGCGGTTTATGATTTTTTACTATGTATGTAGAACGTGAGATGCAAGCGTTTCTGCTAGATTGATACCTATTTGTACTTAGACATTATTATAATATCACAATGATATGCTTGTCAAAGTTGTTCAGATACTCATAAGGGAAAAACCCGTTCCGTATTCACGGCGTGGTCTTATGAGATATCCTATACCTGTTTTAAACTATTTTACTCACACCAGTCCCATGACTGACCCGGAGTTTACTTTGTTGTTTTCCCTAAACTCTTGGGTGCCTAAATTTGTACGGGCAGTCAAGTAGTCGGGATTTACATATATACTTGGAGAGCTTGGAGCAGGAGGCTGCAAGATTTTATAGCTATAGTTATTTCCGCTGTGTTGTAAGTGTTGTACTCTGATAAGTGCTATTGTGTATATATAACTGTTTACTTCAAAGTTATGTTATATATTATATGTTATTCGTTCCGCTGTGAGATTCGTGTTACTCTGATGATTCTGATGTTCTTCTTCTTCTTCTATTCTATCAATTCTATCTTTTCTTTCTCACCTTCTAAATTCTTTCACTGACGTCGCGGAATTTTCGACTCTGGAGGAGTCGAAAATTTCCAGCCGTTACACTGGGGTTCGACCTCCCCCCATATAGGTCGACCTGGGGATAAACCTCCCCCTTTTGAGGTCGAACCTGGTGCGGCCAATTTTGCTGGTAGTGTGATTTTTGGGCCTGGGATGATTTTTGATGGTCCAGATCAGTTTTAAGGATAATCCTAAGGCCTAAATAACTTTATACACCTATAAATATGTCATCAACCTAACCCTAATTCATAAAATAATTTCTAAGACACCATTATGTTGTCAAACTCTCTCCTAAACCCTAGCCGCCGCCTCTAATCAAATCTCAAGTGTTCATACACAATTCAAATCAAAGATTAGAGCTTCTACAACAATTTAAGAAGGTAAATCAGCAACACCGCAATGTTTCTACACCAATTTCAGTGCATAATTCCATTCTTTAACCACGAAAGGTGAGTACGGTGATTTTTACAATATAATGGGATTAAAAGTAACATGATGAAGTTGTAAAGAGGATTCATATGTATGTATGTAATCTAAATCTCATCCAAGTTTTCACCTTTTGATTCATGTCATCATATGCCTATGTTTCATGTAAAGTTCATACCTTTTATCAGTTTATTCATGTTGAATCTTTTATTATGCCTCTATGCCAGTCTATATGCCTCTTTATTTCATGATGATGTTTTATTCCAATTTACTATTAATTGATTCTCTCTTCTTACCCCTATTCCTTTTATTTGTGGATCTAGGCTACCTTCGAGCCTATATTAAAAATACACGCGAATGCGAATACGTGGGAACGATGGAGAATATTGGAAATATCTGAAATATGGAAAATTGGATATTATTGCGTATTTTGGACAATTGGATAATATGTGAAATTGGCATATTTGGGTATGAATTACATGGAATTGATGAAATTGCCTATAATTGAAAATTTGTAATTGAGGCTAATCAATATGTAATTAGTGTAATTAGTGACAAGTTGGAATAGGCAAAAAGTGTAAACATGATTATATGTTGAATTGGAAACACATGACATGAAAATTGGGGTTTGGGTGAAATACGCTTATTAATAAACCTTTGACAAGAGATTAGGCGCAATTGTGGTGTAAGACTGCCCGGAACCGCCCGACAAATCTAGCTGCCACAATTGGACGTCTAATGTGAGAGGTCAAAGGCATCAATTGTAGGCATAACGATGGGTGACACGAGGTTAGACCCGGTTTGTGGCGTAAGACTGCCCAGAAACGCCCGGCAAATCCAGCGGCCACAAAGTGTTCGGTCTAATGTGGGAGGTCATGCACCGTTCGTCATAAGGAATGAATTAAGGAATACTAACCATAATGAGACATAGGTATGGTTATAGGGTTAAGTGGGGTGACATGTAAATTATGTCATGTAAATATGGACTTAACCGGAATAAGATAAGGTATGTAAATTATGACATGTAAGTATGGACTTAACCATAACATGTGTCAGACATGGACATTTAAATTAGCACGCTTACTGGGCTTGAATATAAGAGGTCAAAACGTGAATAGCGGTGGCAACGCAAGTCGAACGGGTTCATGTGCGTGCATGGGTCCGGGCTGGTAGGTAAGACGTTGTTGCATCATGTAGGTATGGCCGTGCATTTCATGTTGGTATCGGAGTTGCCACTTTGGAGAGTGATACACCCCACTGTGAGGCCAACACGTGTGCCTATGGGGTTTAGGGAGCCGATCAAATGGGTAGAGTATGGGTACCTTATCGGTGGTAGGAGCAAGTCGGCACCTACGATAGCAGCTAGGTACAAGTAACTACCAAGTTTGTCATGTAGGTACAGTTAGTGGAAAGGGATCAACCCTGAGTAAAAGAGACTAGTAGATGTGCGGTGAAATTAAGTAATGTGGTTAACTTAGCAAAAGTGTGATGCAACGAAGTACATGTTGGTTGAGTTGGATAGTCCTTTGGGCGCTAGTCTGATGTTGACTTCGGTCTTCGGGGTTAGAACTTGGAGGGTTGTTCGCTTAGCCGAGGTGTAGGATTGTCTTAGTACTTAGGGACAAAATCATCTTGTCCATCCTTTTTATCTACCTTATATATGTTACATCCATATCACGATGCCTATTTATGTCTTGATCATTTACCTTACCTATTATTTGTTAAAATTACTAGACTTGCCAGACTTTAGGTCTGACCCGTTTGTTTCCACCTCTTTTCTTTCCTTCTCCCCCCCTCAGGTTTGCAAGGAGGGAATACTACAGCTTAGTGCCGATTTCTTACAGTTGCTTGAAAAGATTAGGCGTATCGCTTTGGACTCTCTCATCTTTATGGCTTTGCTTATGCTCAGTGGGGATTTATGTATTTATGATATTTAAGTATTAGCTTCTTTATGTACTTTGAAGTTTTTGGAAAATACTATTGATCCTGTTGTAATGGTTTTGAAAACTACTTATGTAAGCTTGTTTTGAGTTATGATGCTAAAAAATAAGTTTTATCTTCCGTTGTGTTGTTTTATTTATTTATTCTTGTAATTTATTTGTTCTATACAACAATAACGCTTCACGGATATTGATGCATTCCCTTCGTGAGTGACATTAATGGACATGGGGTTTTACAGTACCACACAGAAACATATAGGTGTTATCACCCCAACAGAAACAGACGGTACCCCACAGCAACAGACAGAACTAAATGTACCCTAAATTCTACCCTAAGCGATCGGCTCCATAATACATAAATACCCTGTGTCGGCCCCACAGAAGAGTGTATCACTCCCTAAAGTGGCAACCTATAGACACAGATCTATTTACAGATGTCACAGTGTCCTACAACCTCAGACCAGACCGGATCCATGCACGCACATGACCCGGTTGGAATGCACCATCAACACCCCTCGCCATTATCAGAGTGAACCTCTTACGATTAGTTCAGTAAGCGTGCCCGGACCCCTCTTATTGTTGGGTTATAGTTTTGATACCAGAAAGGGTTACTGACTAATATGGGTGCCAAACAATAGATGACACAAGTAATTACCCATCCTAACCTTGTGTCCCCAGACTAACAGATTTCAGATTAACTTGTTTACATATTTCAGATGTACAAATTTCAGATTAACTAGTTTTCAGATCAGACATACAAGTTAACAGGTTTTCAGACTAACGGATCATATGTACAGATTTACAAGTTCTCAGACTAACGGATCAGATATACAGATTAACAGACTTACAGATTGTTTTACCTAACTTTGTATTAGGCCTACAGATTTTCAAATGGGTTTATTGGATTCATCGGTCCAGTTGCAATAACCCTATCCACCCAACATGTTTTAGGTATTACATTTATCTTAGATTTGCATTAATTATATATTAATGCACAGACCTCTCACATTAGGTCGGTAGCTTGTGGCCGCTGGATGTGCCGGGCAGTTACGGGCAGACTTCTGCTACAAGCCAGACCTAACCTCATGTCTAAGCATCTTTATGCCTACGAGCTCTCAAATTAGACTGATAGTTTGCGGTTGTTGGTTAAGCCGGTTGGGTCCGGGCAGGCTTCTACCGCAAATAGAGTCTAACCTCGTGTCTTAGCATTCTTATTTTTAACTAAAGCATTCATTCATAGATTATGCCAATATCCGACTAATTATGTTAATTCAACAAATTAACTTCTTTACAAGTCACAGTAGATTATTCAAAGTTCTATTAACATCTTTTGCTCAATTTAGATCGAGCCTACAGATTACATACCCAAATTACCGTATTCAGTTTTCAACAGATTTAGCAGATTAGGCAACTTAACAGATTTAATCATCCCTTAAAATTCCATTGACATACCTCGCCCAATTATAAAATTATGCCTAATTTTACATGCCCAAATTACGGTCGTAATTCAAAATATAACATATGCCCAAACTTTGTTAAACTTACACAGTACAGAATATTCTCCAAACCCCAAATTCGCAACAATAACAATTATGTCCAAAACTTGATTTATATGCCAATTTCATATTTTGTTGTTCATGCCAATTCTAGGTTCAATTTGTCAAATTATATATTCCATATGTCAAATTAACCCAAATTGCATCCTAACAGTCATGCCATACTACATGTTCCAAATTATAGTCTTTGATTTCAGCGTATACCAAATATCCAGAAATCCCCGTTTAGGTGTATTCACATTTAATAGTTATCCTATTATAATATAGATCTTTATGCCTAAGTCATATACAAATAATTCTCCTTTTTTTCAAGTCACAGATCATGATATAAGGTATGCCCAAACCTAGATCTTAAATTATAACATGCATTTTGTCCCCAAAATCAGATCTTGAATTATAACATATGTTGTGTTCTCAAATCAGTCATAAATCAGCTATGTCCAATTATGCATCATTCAATATTTTCCCAAATTTAGCGTTCTTCTCTTATGAGAATTTGGCTCAGGCTTGTGGTAGCCTGGCTATAAACAAAAAGGAAGAAAAGAGGGAACAGATACAGAACAGTCACAGTAATATTAACAAGATAAATCCACAAAAAAGCAGATCTGATAAATCAAAGTATGCATAACCTCAGATCCAGATTCACAAAAATGTCAAGATAATAATTAAATTTCATATCTGAAAACAACAGTACTCACAAATTAGGGTTTAAGAAAGAGAAGAACGGTTCTGAGATCTGATTTTCTGGAGTTGATTTAGCTTTCCTTTGATGTAGGCGTCGATTTGTTATCTTTATCTTCTCTTTTGAATTTATTGATTTGGGTGGAGGCTAGGTCACTTTAGGTTTTAGGAGCATGGAGGCACCATTCCTCTTTGTTAGTGAATTAGGGTTTAGGTTTAGCTATGTATATATAGATGTCTAAGATCGATTAGAGCTCTTAGATTAACCCAGAAACCATCAGGACCACTCAGATGCCACATCATCCCTTAGGGCGAATCAGGCCACGGGTTGACAGTCAAATACCCTACATCGACCCCTAGTCGACCCAGCAGGGCTTGGGTCGACTCCAAAAATGGTGCGGTTCGGCTGTTCCCCCTCCCGATTCGATGTTTTGAACTTTTTTGAATATTTGTTTATTTAATTTTATATATATATATACATATATATATTTCTCTCGTATGCATACAAACTTCAAGGCTTAATAACATCTTCATAAGGTATCCGTTTCGTGCAAACCAAATGTCTATCATGACCCAAAATTTTGAAACGAACATCATAGCGCAACCCTTTTCACTTAATTCTTCTTCTAAAAATTAAGTATACTTTAATTTGTGAATTTTAATGTTATAAAATTATGGGGTGTTACATTCTCCCCTCCTTAAAGGATTTCGTCCCCGAAATCTCCAAGTTAAGAAGAATCTATCCTACCATCCAATCATCCATCTACTCAACAATCATCCACAAGCATCCATTGTCCTTAAAAGGTTTCTAATGCCGTATGAACATATGCAGAGTGTGTGTATATGTTTCTTATCTAATGCAAAATCAGGCGGCCTACTGATCCAGTTAACCTCCTTAATGCGAATTATGTTAGTGCTATGAGTCCAATTATGTATGCAAGAAATCCTGTTTGATACACATCATTTCTATATGAGTGCATAACCATTCATCCAAATGCAACATCCATGTGATGAGTCAATCATTTTGCATCAAAAAAAAATTGAAAATGCACACACATCCATATGCAGTATGAGAGTGCTTTTGAGCCGATCTAGTGCCTAGTGTGTGTATATGCATCCTCGAGCAACAACTAGCAACCACTTGCATCCACTTGCAACCATCAAACATAACATGTCTCAAACACATGTTTGCACCCATTAGTTTCTACCTAAAGGTCGAAGATTCGATCTATAGGATACAGCCGAGTGATAGAAGCAAGTACAATTAAAACAAAAGCTTTGTTCCCATTAGACATCGGTTCAAGAGAATAACCCCCTAAGTATGAAGCCCGAAGACTGGAATCAACATCATATTGACACTAAGAGAATTACTCCCATTAAACAAATGTTCAACTGGAAATATACTTCATGCTTTGAGTAAAAAACCCTATCCTTTTTAGAAATATTCAGATACTTACAGACTACTGGTACAGATCAGATTATCAAATGATTCTTAGGAAACTAAGCATGATAAATCCCCACTATATCCCACAAAAACACCAGAATGTATGCATCACAGTCAACTTAACGCTTAACACAGATACCCTCAAACCCCAACCTATCAAAAACAGATGAGTTGTAACCCTTATGGGGTTTGAGACTATAGCGGGATCAGAAACAAGACTAGTATTAAAGTGCAGAGACTTAGCTACAGAATTAAAATGCCAGAATGATCAAATAAGGAAATTAAACTTTCTAAGAAAAAATTTCCACCTCTGTCCTGTCCAAAAACTATGAGAGCATTCGCCTACCTTCCATAAGATTCTTCCCCTTGCCCTTGCCTTCTGGGGCAATCATTGATCATATGTCCTGTCTCACCGCTCTGAAAACAACTAGTCTTCTTACATGTTAAGAAGTCTTTCTCTAAAGTTGCCCACATCGCGCGGAAAACCATACGAAGCTCGAAAGAGGATTAGCCGTAGGTGAAATTACTGCGACTATAGATGGAAGTTAGGCACTTCTTTGCCCTTCGACAGGCGTCGTAGTCTCATCATGCCTACAAAACCATGTCGCGATGAGGTTACCTCCCAGAAAGCCAGGAGCCCCGGAGACTCAGAAAAGAAGGAAACTAGGATTAAACAGAAAATCAAAAGATAGATATATGGCTTTTGGGGATTATACTTTTCAAAATAAACTCTACTTTTGAAAATATTTCCTTTTTAAAACCTTTTTAAAAATAGTTTTCAAAAACTTTTTATCAAATCTGGTAACCTTCAGCTCTGATACCAAGTGTACCACCCCACTTCCGTTAAGGTCACTCGCAAAGGGAATGCCTTAACTTCGGTGGAACATTATAAGTAAATAGAACAGAAATTTACAAGACAGATAAAATAGCACTTGAAAAATTTATAATTTTATTACAGCAGAGACAGAAATAAGTTTGGTTACATCTTCCAAAACCACAATATCGGAATTCAAGTACATAAATATCGGTTTTGTACAAAAGCCTTAAGAATGCATAGTTTTTATAAAGCCATAATCCCTAACATAAACTGCCATGGAAAGATAGAGTCAAAGCCAAGCAATACTTCAAACACTTCAAGAAGAGAGAATCAGAATCAAGCTCCTACGTTTCCACCCTGTGCACATGGGGGTGAGGAACGGAAAGAAAAGAGGCGAAACAAACTAGGTTAGACATAAGTCTGGTGAGTCCAGTGACTTTCAGTATATGAACAGATAATAGTATCATGACATGTAAATAAAACTGGATGAGAGATAACCGTGTTAACAGAAGAAATAGAATGATATAAGGTAAGCTAAGCTCCTTACTTAGTTTTCTCTTCTCTGCACTAATACTAGTATAACAAAATTAGGTGTTACCCTAATGTCTAAACTGAAACAGAATAATCTCTACAGAAACAGAATGCTAGTAATGGGCCTTTACCACCCGAACAGAGATAGACGGTACAGAAACAGAATGCTAATAATGGGCCTCTACCACCCCAACAGAGACAGAAGGTACGGAAACATAATGCAGGAACAGAATCAGAGACGGAAACAGAATAATTCCTACAGAAATAGAATATTAGAGTTAGGTGTACACTAGTAATGGGCCTTTACCACTCGAACAGTCGGTACCACACAGAAACAGACAGGTGTTATCACCGCAACAGAAACAGACGGTACCCCACAGAAACCGACCAAACTAAGTGTACCCTAAATTCTACCCCAAGCGATCGGCTCCCTAATACATAAATACCCTGTATCGGCCCCACAGAAGGTTGTACCACTCCCTAAAGTGGCAACCTATAGACATAGACCTATTTACAGATGTCACGGTGTCTTACATCCTCAGAGCAGACCGGATCCATGCACGCACATGACCCGGTTGGAATGCGCCATCAACACCCCTCACCATTATCTGAGTGAACCTCTTACAATTAGTTCAGTAAGCGTGCCCGGACCCCTCTTAGTGTTGGGTTATAGTTTTGATACCAGAAAGGGTTACTGACTAATATGGGTCCCAAACAACAGATGACACAAGTAATTACCCCTCCTAACCTTGTGTCCCCAAACTAACAGATTTCAGATTAACTTGTTTACAGATTTCAGATGTACAAAGTTCAGATTAACTAGTTTTCAGATCAGACATACAAGTTAACAGGTTTTCAGACCAACATATCAGATGTAAAGATTTAAAAGTTCTCAGACTAACGGATCAGATATACAAATTAACAGACTTACAGATTGTTTTACCTAACTTTGTATTTGTAAGAACCCGTAACTTCCCCGGTAAGGAAAGAGCGGATACTTTGAGAACAACACACAAAAAAACGCGGACAGAAGAACATTTCATTGTTAATTACAACAATTCCATCAGATTACAAGAATATACAGAGTATTAACAAATAAAATACATTCGATAAATATTAGAGATTACAATAAATTATATAGCAGCGGAAAAATAATACAATACACAACGGAAAGAGATATACGGATATAGAGCTTTCCGGATATCGTTCCAGCTGTAAACCAGGATCTTGTGAATACAAATTTGCAAAACCAAAACTACTAGCTGTCCGTGTCAAAATAAGGGCACCCAGAGTTTAGGTTAAAACAATAAACTCCAGGTCAGTCATGTGACTGGTGTGAGAACTAAAACAGTTATTAAACTTTATTTTAAAGTTCGGTAAAACAAGGGACCATGCCGTATAACACGGAACGGGTTTCTTCCTAAGGATACCAGTGCATAAAACAAACAGCGCAATGCTAAATAAAGAAAAATGAAGCTAATATAAGACCCAGGTCCCATCACACAATGCAACGCAAGCCGGAGGATAGGGTTTTACCTTATAATAGCCAAAGAATGCTTGATACGTGAAATTTCATGCTTTATTATTACTAGTGTCAAAACAATTTCAAATCATAAATATCAATCATAGACGTCATGGGTACCATATATCATGTCGCCATACTAGGCTCTAGATTCAAAACCGCAAATGTCACGTATTTGGAAGTTGGATTTCCATCTGTGAACCGAGGAAAAAGATAGTCCTCTACCGATTCGAGACAATCTAGCCCATGTCTCAGAAAAGTACTCAGTCAAGCCTTTGGATCGTCAGGGCCGGTCCACCGATGTGGATTAAAATGCCTGAACACTGCGTTTCCCCGCCTTTTGGGGCGTAAATGAACCAACGAATGACTCCATCGGCTTCACATAGTCACTGATATATCCGAGGCGCCTCGCAACAGAAACAACCACATAAGTCAAACTCGTCAGAGCGTGTCAAGCCACTGACGCCACTTCTAGCTAGAAAGAAACGCATGTCCTCCCTGAGGTCCTTTTCCCGTTTTTGGTTCACAACCGGGGTGTGAGACTCGCGAATCAACGCTACACAAAGCTACGCCACAAAGGCTGTGCTTTGATCATCAACCGCAAGACTTTGCTTTTCAAAGAAAGCCTTGATCATTTGCATCTTAGCATGCCACACAGGCAAACCACTCCATGCAACTGATATCCATCAATCGCACAGAATGATATCCAATGTCAGATACACAGTCCATTTACAAGTCCGTTCTATGTCTGAACGAAATTGGAGGCACCTTGTAGCTCGCTTATCCATCGATCTCCAAGTATGTCTGGACGACCACTAACTGATTCCGTCCTCTTGGGTGTACGACCCAATCAAGATCATCAGTAATCACCCAAACGACGTGAAGAACTCCGGTCTTCGACCACCGTCTTCATCTTTGACTTATCGTCGTAACAGTTATTCAGAATGGGATAAACCCGCTCTTTCCGAATAACTCGCGTATATATTAAACAAGTGTTACACAAACACAACATACGCCTCATTCCAATTCATCAGTCACTAACCGTAAATTAGCAAGTGAATAATTCCCCAAATATTAACCCCGTAGGCCGAAACCAACATCAGATCAATACCCAGGAAACCATTCTTCTTAGCTAACCGACAGTTAGTTTCTAAATTTCACATTCTTAGGAAGGTTCCCATTAATTTTATCAAAGATAAATTCTTTTAAATTTATTCTTTAATCTTCCTTTGAATATCACTTCAAACTAGTCAGGATTAATGAACCACACCGAATAATTATTTATTTTGTTTCCCAATCCCAACTTATTTATCCCATGAAGTAAAACTGGTCATACTTCATATCTAACACCACGTTGTTATCGGTAAATTCAATTACCATTTCACGTTCAAATCTAATTAAAGATTTAACTACCGCCTGGAGTAAAACTGGTGATACTCCATTCTCGATCTTTTCAATCTAATTAAAGATTCATTAAAATTCCACTTAGTTTTAATTTTTGACTGTGTTAAAGAATCAGTGTCGTTTAAAACACGGTTCACGATAAACCCCAAAATCACATCACATTTCAATCAGTCCCTAACCGTAAATTAGCAAGTGAGCAATTCCCTAAGTATTAACCCCGAAGGCCGAAACCAACATCAGATCAATACCCCAGAAACCATTCAACTTAACTAATCTCCAGTTAGTTTCTGATTTTCTTAACTCCTTTTGGGTCGAAGGACAATATTATTGAAGATACCATTCACGACAACCCAAAATCACATTCCATTAATTATCGGGTTAAAGAACAAGTGTTATTTAAAACACTGTTCACATAAACCCAAAAATCAATACCAATTCAATATTCCAATTAAATATCATTTAATTGGTACAATTCATTTAATCTAAATAAAAAGATTTAATCTTTTTTCTCAACTGGGCTTAAGAACAGTGTTAATGAAGACACCATTCACGACAAACCCAAATCACAATTGATATTAAATACAAGGCTCTGAATAGAAAATATATCGGCTTATATTCAATATCAAATTCTACGATCAACAAATATCGTATTGGAAATAACGATATATATATATATATCTTTCAAATTTCCATAACAACATCTGCATAATCACGAAATCCAACATCGAACTATTCCGAAGATGATTTCGATTCATATCCATTCCAATTCAATTATTGGAAATTCTGGTTTCTTTTAAAACCATTTCAAATTCAATTTATATATTTCAAAACCAAATTGATTTTAATTCTAGTTCAAAACTAGTTCATTTCGATAAAAATCTATTTTTATCTTTTCAAATATGGATTTTTTCATCACAATTCTTCACAAATCATTTCTTATGATTTTACACAAATTATTACTATTTTTAATAATTTTATCAAGGCCCGTACAGTCGATTTCCATCAACTGCCATCGAACTGCACTTACAACGACCTTTTCCAAATTTGATTTGGACATAATTCCAAATCCAACCGTTAGATTTCAAATTACCAATATTCGTTAGAAAGCTCTTTTCGATACGAACCCAACGGTTCCGGTTTTAGGAGAATCCGACGGTCGGATCTCCCGCAATATCCATTCGAAGTCAATGGTCGAAATTCACGAACTACCGCGGCGCGGTGCGTTCTATTCAGGCCATTATATATATAATATATATATTATATATATTTCATCGATTTCCTTTCATAACGTATTTTATAAATCGTTTTAAATTCGTTTTCGAAACGATTTCAACTTCATTTCAAATTCAAATCAAAATTGAATTTTTTTTCTTATAAATTCGTTTTAAATTCATTTCAATTTGATTTCAATTCAATTTAATTCGAATTTCAATTCATTTCACTTTAATTCGAATTTCAATTTATTTCACTTTAATTCGAATTTCAATTCATTTCACTTTAATTCGAATTTCAAATCTATTTCACTTTAATTTAAATTTCAAATCATTTCACTTTAATTCGAATTTTGAAATCACTGTCAATATTCATTGAAAAATGAATAAAATCGATATAAATATTGTTCATGTCAAAATGGCGTCAATCTAATCAACACGACTTCATATATTTCTATTTTCAAATATTCTATTTCAAATATTTCTTTTTCAAATATTTCTATTTCAAATATTTCTTTTTCAAATATTTCTATTTCAAAAATTTCTTTTTCAAATATTTCTATTTCACATATTCTATTTCAAATATTCTATTTCAAATATTCTATTTCAAAACTGGAATGAAGCCCAGTCCATATAATGTTTAATATATGGATTTTCTACAACACATGTATAAAATAACAACGATAAATAATCAGCCATCATCCAGAGTGTGTTCTACACTGTATAAGCATCAAATATAAATATTTAACGCTTATAATAGCCTGTCAATCAATCGATCGACATACAGCTAATTATTGGGACTAGTGTATGTCATATATCATCCCAATACCCGTGTGGGGTTTTCAAACAATCAAACACAGATTTTATTTGTGCAGTTGGGCGATGTGTAAAATTTATCGTCCCAATCAATACCAGTCAGATGTGTGTATATAAAAAAATCCTTCGATTTGTTTATATTTATTTCAGTTTAAATACACGTTAAAAATTATATTTTCAACTATAAAATATTTTTAACTATATAAATATTTTATTTCATTTCACATCACATCACACAATCAACTACACATCAAAATCAAACAAACAAGCATACAAGCCGTCCATGGTCTGTGGACGATGGGTGTCGGGTGCTATTAAACACCGTCTGCATCCTAGTATATATTTATAACTAGAAAACGAAATTTAAAGTGAGAAGTTCTCACCCACTAGCTAAACCAAACGCCACGACTCTTCATATGTAGAAATCTTCGTCGTGCTTGCCTTTTTATCTCTTTCATTGTCCGTAGCCACTACATATATAAAAATCGCATAATTATATTGTTGCTATGTATATAAAAATCACATTTTTATAACTATGCTATATGGATAAAAATTCTATTTTTATACCACTACTATAAAGATAAAAATCAAATCTTTCTATCGCTAATGAATATATAAAAATCACATCTTTACATTGCCATTCAAACGATAAAAATTATATTTTTACTATGATACATATATGATAAAAATCACAATTTTATATCGTCACTTCATATGTAAAAATCGTATTTTTATCCTATCGCTACAAATATAAAGATCAAATTTTTACTTCATTACATTTATAAAAAAACATATTTTTATTATCTCTATAATATAAAAATCACATTTTTATTATCAACATTATATAAAAATTATATTTTTCCTTTAACTCCCTAATAAAAATCCAATCTTTACTCTATTAAAAATCTAATTTTTACTGTATCTAAAAAGAAAACTAACCTTTCTATTTTTAGACATCACTTCTATATTCGATTGAAACTCTTGCCTTTCCATTGATATTCATATATAAAAATCCTAACTTTTTATAATTAAAAATTATAACTTTATGCAAATAAAAATCGTAGCTTTATATTGTAAAAGGTCAGATTTTTATCCCACGATATTATATAATAAAACTGAAATTAAAAGAAATGTGAACAATTAAATAAATACTCACTGCTTTCGGGTGGTTTGGGGTTAAAGATGAGGCCGACGGAGGGGCTTGGCGGCAGGGAGGCGCGTGGTGGGCTTTGGTGCCAGGAGGCGGCGGGTGGGGTGGTTTTTGGAGACCACGGTCGAGGTTAAAAGGGAAGGGAGAGAGAGAAGAAGCAGGCGGAGGAAGAAGATCGCAAGGGGAGGGGAAAGGCTAGCGAATCGATGGCGGAGGAGGGGGAAATCGCGATTGCGATGGGAGGGGCGGGTTTTCTTTGATTTTTCTACGGGGCTGGGTTCTGAGAAAATGAATTGAGGAGGGAGGGTTTTTAAGGAAAAAAAATAAGTTTATTTATATTATTATTTTATTATTTAATTCACTAAAAGATTAACTTTCAATTCGAATCCCAAATCAAGCCCAACGACTGTCGCCCTTAGCGTAATACCCCCATTCCGAACACAATGGGATATGTTTCGTAAGCTGATTCGATCGTTTCGATCAGTTTTCGTCAAAATCAACATATAACTCTATATATTGAATTTGAACGGGCATTTCAATTTACCGGGGCCACATACTAGCTCGAAAAATTCCAGAAAAATTATTTCTAGCTTCGTATTGACGATACGGTCCCAACAAAACTAATTTTGTCGAATTCTGAGACCGTTTGAAAAATGACCATTTTCCAGTCGATTAAAATCAACTGAAACTGGTCAAACGCGTTTTCCTTCGCCACGTTCACATATTAATTTGAAAAATTACGAATTTTGAAAACTAGCAATAACTTGAGATCCCGGATCCAACAAAAGTGGTTTCGTCGAAAACCGAGGTCGTTTGCAAAATTTCCATTTTTAAGGGCCAGAATTCCATAGCGACTATTCTGAATTTTCAACCGGACGTAACTTTTTATCCCCACTATGAAATTTCAATTTTTCGGATTCGTTGGAAAGATATCCACAAGTCGATGCTAATATTTTTGGTTTCACTAAAATCCGGTTTATTTTGCACCCGGTACATTCATTTGAATTTTGAAATTGAATTATCGAACTACCGCGCCATTTTCAATTCCTTTTATAATTTAAAACAAATATTTATATTCTAACGACGACGTATATAAATATATATGTACTTATTCTATTCAAAATAAATTTCTTGTCATAATTATTTAAAATAATTCATTTTAAATATTCAAAGTTTTAAATTGGCTCAAAATTTTCGGGTTGTTACAGTATTGGGCCTACAGATTTTCAAATGGGTTTATTAGATTCATTAGTCCAGTTGTTATAACCCTATCCACCCAACACGTTTTAGGTATCACATTTATCTTAGATTTGCATTAATTAAATATTAATGCACAAACCTCTCACATTAGGTTCGTAGCTTTTGGCCGCTGGATATGCCGGGTGATTCCAGGCAGACTTCTGCCACAAGCCAGACCTAACCTCGTGTCTAAGCATCTTTTTACGTACGACATCTCATATTAGAGTGATAGTTTGCGGTTGTTGGTTAAGCCGGTTGGGTCCGGGCAGGCTTCTACCGCAAACAGAGTTTAACCTCGTGTCTCAGCATTCTTATTTTTAACTAAAGCATTCATTCACAGGTTATGCCAAAATCAGACTAATTATGTCAATTCAACAAATTAACTTCTTTACAAGTCACAGAAGATTATTCAAAGTTCTATTAACATGTTTTGCTCAATTTTAGATCGAGCCTACAGATTACATACCCAAATTACCGTATTCAGTTTTCAATAGATTTAGCAGATTAGGCAACTTAACTGATTTAATCATCCCTTAAAATTCCATTGACATCCTCGCCCAATTATAAAATTATGCCTGATTTTACATGCCCAAATTACGATCATAATTCAAAATATAACATATGCCCAAACTTTGTTAAACTTGCAGAGTACAGAATATTCTCCAAACCCCAAATTCGCAACAATAACAATTATGTCCAAAACTTGATTTATATGCCAATTTCATAATTGGTCATTCATGCCAATTCTAGGTTCAATATGTCAAATTACATATTCCATATGTCAAATTACCCCAAATTGCATCCTAACAGTCATGCCATACTACATGTTCCAAATTATAGTCTTTGATTTCAGCGTATACCAAATATCCAAAAATCCCCGTTTGGGCGTATTCACATTTAATAGTTGTCCTATTATAATATACATCTTTATGCCTAAGTCATATACAAATAATTCTCCTTTTTTTTTCAAGTCACAGATAATGATATAAGGTATGCCCAAACCTAGATCTTAAATTATAACATGCATTTTGTCCCCAAAATCAGATCTTGAATTATAACATATGTTGTTTTCTCAAATCAGTCATAAATTAGCTATGTCCAATTATGCATCATTCAATATTTTCCCAAATTTAGCGTTCGTGCGTTCTTCTCTTATGAGAATTTGGCTCAGGCTCGTGGTAGACTGGCTATAAACAAAAAGGAAGAAAAGAGGGAACAGATAAAGAACAGTCACAATAATATTAACAAGATAGATCCACAGAAAAGCAGATCTGATAAATCAAAGTATGCATAACCTCAGATCCAGATTCAAAAAAATGTCAAGATAATAATTAAATTTCATATCTGAAAATAACTGTACTCACAAATTGGGGTTTAAGAAAGAGAAGAACGGTTCTGAGATCCGATTTTATGGAGTTGATTTTGCTTTCCTTTGATGTAGGCGTTGATTTGTTATCTTTATCTTCTCTTTTGAATTGATTGATTTGGGTGGAGGCTAGGTAACTTTAGGTTTTAGGAGCATGGAGGCACCATTCCTCTTTGTTAATGAATTAGGGTTTAGGTTTAGCTATGTATATACAGATGTCTAGGATCGATTAGAGCTCCTAGATTAACCCAGAACCCATCAGGACCACTCAAATGCTACATCATCCCTTAGGGCGAATCGGGCCATGGGTTGACAGTCAAACACCCTGGATCGACCCCTAGTCGACCCAGCGGGGTATGGGTCGACTCCAAAAATGGTGCAGTTCGGCTATTCCCCCTCCCCATTCGCTGTTTTGAACTTTTTTGAATATTTATTTATTTAATTTTTTATATATCTATATATATCTCATATGCATACAAACTTCAAGGCTTAATAACATCTTCATAAGGTATCCGTTTTGTGCAAACCAAATGTCTATCTTGACCCAAAATTTTGAAATGAATTAATTCTTCTTCTAAAAATTAAGTATACTTTAATTTGTGAATTTTAATGTTATAAAATTACGGGGTGTTACAATTTTACTTAACATAATATGTCGCTTTATCACCATATCCTTACACCTCCTTACCTGCACTATTCCACATGTCACTCCTCCCTCTATTATGCTTTCATGTCGTCCTGTACCACTGCCATGCTTATGTAAGGAGATGGTGACATTTGATGGTGAGTTTTGTTTTGTTTTTTGCTTGTTTTGTATGCTTAATTTTACTAAGAACATACTTAATTCTAATTTATCTTTTGTTTAAATAAGAGAGTGATTTAAACTTATAAATGTATCATATATATGTATATGAATATGTTTGTCACATATAGTTTACAATGTTGCAGAACTTATACTCGTCAAACCGTTGATAATCCAAAGTCCGATTTTCAGTCACATTTTCAATCTTTAACCAAACTATTTATTTATATAAACAAAATTCAAATATGTTTTTTTTATCATTCTTAAATAATTAAAACATGGCTATTTAAGTAATAAAATCATACTGAATCATATTAACAATTATTTACAAATATTGGTTTATACCAATAAAGTGATATCAACTTTTCTTATATTTTTAATTCGGGTATATAAATTTTCAAAACTTCTTGTCTATTATATATATACACCATAGTATAACTTACTACAATCCTTATACAATTATTATTTTTACTGAATTTCAGATCATTTGTTCTCATAAATAAATCGTTATATATAATTCCCTGATCGATGGTGATATAACTGCATTTAATTCTTAACATTGAAATATATTATTCTATTTCATGTTGTTGTTTAATTATGAAAATGAGTTTATGTATCCAAAACCATGCACGACTCTTATGGTTAGAAAACAAGAATATTGGTAAAACGGTTTTCAGCTATTCTCAATGTCCCTTAAGGGAATATTTACATAATATAATCACTTAATTTTGATTATTAAAAGAAATAAGGATATTGAATAATTTAAATTTCCTTAATTAATTAAATTATGGGTTGTTACGATTTGATTGTGTAACTAATAATATTTTGTTATTTTAATTAATTCAGAAATTGAATGTTAATATCTCATTCAATATAGGTCCAAATCCAATGTGGTCAATCGCGTTGGATTCGTATTGACACCGTCTTCATTATGGAATTGGATTAGTTGAATTCTGATTTCGTTGGAATTTCATCTAATTTCAAATGCTTGTTTGAAATTTAATGGAGTCGATACGCTACGTGACAATTGGAATGATGGTAAGTAAAACTCACCTTTCTGATTAATTAGTATAGTATAAAGTAGATTAAAATATTTTTATTTATTTGATTGTGTGATTTGTTAGTAGATTTGCATGTTTAAATATATACGTTGATCGATTGTTTAAAATTGATATAGGATCACGATATAGCATCTTGAAATGTTATTTGTTTGAATCCAATCTAGGATCATGAATAGGATATCGAATCCTATTAGAAATTGTCTGAGTTTATTTGTATTCAAAATACATGTTGAATGTCTAGTCATCTGTGAATTGATGGATAATACAATTTTATTTACGTTTTTTGTTTATAACGTGGTTAAATGTAACATATACTTGGTGTTATTCATTTTGGCCAAATAAATATTGTTTAATAAATGGATGAATTTATTCGTAATGACATATATTAAGAAGAATAAATCCCCTTCAACTATTGTATTATTTTTAGAATTTACCAGTACTAGTAGTGATAACCGTAATATAGGTTGTAATTGTTGATTGTTTACATACCTTCCTAAATACTTGTGTTTACTAGAAATCAATTGGATCAATGATAGCTTATATAAGTATCGTGATGGGCCCGTAGCCTTATTCAATAAAAGTTTCTAATTTATAAATTTGGCTTAACTGCTGATGGTTTCTCTAAGAGGAAGACATAACTATTAATAATCATAGTCACTAAGTTTATTTGAGATAAATGTTTTAAAATTATTGCTTATTTTAGTTATGATGTTTTTAAAAGAAAAAAATATTATCTGATGATGTTTTATAATAAAGTTAATCTATCTTTTTTATCATGTTAAGGTTAATAATTATTCATTTAAAGTATTTTCAATTATTTTATAATAATGTTTAAGAATGTTCGATTATTATCTAATTTTTAAAATTTTAAAGGTTATTATTATTATTTAATTATAATGTTTAACAAGGTCTAAATTATTTTATTATTTAAATTATTTTGTTTTTAAATTGATTAAATTATCTTTATTTATTATATTAATAATACATAATAAGTTATTTTATAAATGTTTTAATTGTGAAGCATTCTAAAAAGAGACCTTATTTGATGATATTTGGCAAAGTAGTTATTCAAGTAATATGTTTGTAAACAAATTTTTATAAATGGTATATTATAAAGGGAATTTATAAATGATAGTTTCACTTAAGTATTTTACATAAGGGTTAATAAACAATATGTCAAATTATCAATGGATTTAACCTATTTCATATATATTTCAAAAGAAAGAAAGCTTTCTAAATTGATTTGTGTATATTCTTATACCATTATGATAGGTATATGAATATCATTTCTATGTATCAAAATTTTAATGTTCTATGATTATACCTCGGTCAGTGAGATAGATATACGAGTTAATTTTTTAAGTATTGAAAATAAGTACATACTAAGGATGGTGAGACAAGTATATGTGTATATGTTTCTAAGCACTGATGTAATGATTTGCAAATTCTAATAATCTGCACATTTCTGAGCTTTGGCAAAAATCATAACCCAAACCCATCTCAGCATGGATCTTATTGATACGGTACCTACAATAATTAGCATAAGCAATGTATTATAAAATGAACTTATAGCTGAAAAAAGATAGGATAAAAAGCATCGACTATGGCTACTATCTTAAAAGTGAATCACCATATCAATACCGAGCATGAGAGAACACGAAAGTTAACCAAACTTGTCCACTTCCAAGGACTTTCTTCCCCTAATGCCATCCTAAAAGTTGTAATGAGGAGAGAGGAACAAAAGGTCCCAATGAGTATAAAATGTACAAAACTATCCATAATACATAAATGTATCGCGTTTGGTTTCACTCAAATAGGTTGGTGATTCTAACCCAGCCTTGCACTGTTACGTATAATGGTTTGACTACCATACACAAGGTAGCACTCTTCCCAAGTCAAGTTACTGAATCATGAGAAAGTATCTTCTTATATATAAAGCCTCTATACTACCATACAACCCACTATTTAAGGGGCGGGACATCTAACCACTTAATATCTTATCCAACTCCCAAAAGAGGTGGATCCTATAGCAACATACGATGTCACTCCAAATGTGATACATACATACATACATAAGGAAGATCCAACGATCACTTAAGACCTTACTCAAAATGTAATACACACACATATATATGTATACATACATATATATGTATATATATGTATACATACATATATATATATGTATATATATGTATACATATACATGTATACATACATATATATGTATATATATGTATACATATACATGTATATATATATATATGTATATATATTGAAAATTGGTTAATATGCAAACATGTGGTCAGATTAGGCCTCAAACTCCTGATCGCTTACCACGTAGAAGCACGCCTTTCCACTATGTCACACTAAGTTAGCATATATATATGTACATATATTGAAAATTGGTTAATTTGCAAACATGATGGTCAGAATAGGCCTCGAATTCCTAACTGCTTACCATGTAGAAGCACGCCTTTCCACTGAGTCAAACTAAGTAAGCATACATATATATATACATACATACATATATATATAGAGAGAGAAAGGATCTAACGATTATTTCAGACCTTGACAGGTGGTTTCCAAATACATTATGTAACGAACCATAATTTTCAGCATTTAATTTTTTTAGAGTTAATTTAATTTAGTGTTGAAAATTTATGTATATATTTGAAATTTGATTTTAATTTGAAATCTAGTTTATTTAAAACTTGGTTTTGAATTAATTTTATAAGTGTAAAATTAAAATTTTATATTTTAATCTAGATAATTTTGTTAAATTAAAAGATATTAATATTTTAACTAATTGAATATATTGTTTGAGAAATTATAGATTTTCTTTTCAATTTAATTAGAGAAGTATAATTGAATTTAGATAAATGTGTTAGATTTGAATTGGTTTTTTTTTTTTAAAAAAAAATGTGGTTGTTTTGGAATGTAGTGGATACCTCATTTTTGTTTGTATACATATGGTATATGCTCTTTTAAAAATATTATTTAATCATTATTGAGACTTGTTATGTGTGCTAAAATATTTTTACATTTGTTCAATTCGTGCTAAATTTTTTACACACGTCCCCTACTTTCCACCGTTCCTTACATCTCCACCATCCCTTTTCTTTTCTTTTTATATTTTCTCCTTTCTTTATTTTGTTACCCAACTGAGAAATCCCTAAATCAAAATTTGCCACCGCGAACCCTTCCACTTCGCCATCGTCCTACTTGTCACCACCTTCCTCTTCAACATGCCACCCATCCAAGCACACGCTCCCATATCTGCACCATTAACTGAATCAATCCCTCCCCAAATCTAGAATCATCTTCTCTACTCCCGAAGCAAATCGCCATCGAGCTGCTCAGTCTACCACCGTCCATCGAGCATGGCATCACCTCCCTCCTCAAATCAAAATCCTAGCATGCATTTTTCAGTCATGCTTAAACCCTGGAATCACCGCACCTACACTTCATGCTCGCCATCATTGACAAAATCCAACTGCGCGCGATGCTCCAAATATCATCCCCAAGACATGGTCACTTAAAAATGTCTAACCCCTCTTCTCATGCTTGGAAACCCAGTTCCCTTACCTCCTTTTGCTGCAAATTTCCAATCTTCCTCTCCATTAGCTCGTCACTTCTATCAAACTCTAAGGATAGCTTACAACCACCATGCAGCTCCATATATCACCCCATTGCCTGAAATAGACCAGGTCGATGCTCCTTAGGTCCAAAAATAGCTAGAGTCCAACTGTATTACACTAGTATATTCTTGTTTATTAGCAACCACCGACCGAGCAGCCATGGCGACTACCTGTGCCTATCCGAGCTCGAGCTTCTTCCGTTTTTCCACCACTACAGGTGAGTATTTTTCTCATGGTTAACTTTTTTTTCAAGAAGTTTAATTTCATTTTAAATTAGAAATTTTGATGGTTAATGGCCTTGATACTGAACTATTTCCTTTGTAAGAACCCGTAACTTCCCCGTGAAGGAAAGCGCGGATACTTTGAGAACAACACACAAAAGGACGCAGACGGAAGAACATTTCATTGTTATTACAACAATTCCATCAAATACAAGAATATACAGAGTATAAATGAATAAATTACATTCAATAAATATCAGAGATTTAAATTACATTTAAATACATCGCAGCGGAAAATAATACAAAAGCACAACTAGAAGTAATGCAAGGATACAGAGCTTTCCGAGCATCGTTCCAGCTGTAAATCAGGATCCTGTGAATATAAATCTGCAAAACCAAAACTACAAGCTGCCCGTGCGGAAAATAGGGGCACCCAGAGTTTAGGTTAAAACAATAAACTCCAGGTCAGTCATGTGACTGGTGTGAGAACTAAAACAGTTATTAATCTTTATTTTTAAAGTTAGGTAAATCAAGGGACCACGCCGTATAACACGGAACGGGTTTCCTCCCAAGAATACCAGTGCATAAAACAAACAGCGCAATGCTAAATAAAGAAAAATGAAGCTGTTATAAGACCCAGGTCCCATCACACAATGCAACGCAAGCCGGAGGATAGGGTTTTTACCTTATAACAGCCAAAGCATGCTTGATACGTTTAAAACACATTATTTGATACTATCATAGGTGTATAGTGTCAAAACAATTTTCAATCATAAATATCAATCATAGGCGGCATGGGTACCATCTATCATGTCGCAATACTAGTTCTACAATTAAAACCGCAATATCACGTATTGGAAATTGGATTCCATCATGAGCCGAGGCAAGGGGCAAGCTCCTCTCCAATTCGAGACACTCTAGCAAATGCCTCAGGACACCACTATGATCCTTGGATCTTCAGGGCCGGTCCTCTCTTACTTTTGAGGATTGGCAATTCCTGAACACACGTTTCCCGGTCCTTACAGACCTATATCCGAGGCGCCTCATATCCAACAACCACACAGGTGAAAAGTATATAAATGTCAGGGCTGGTAGGTCACTGACACCACCTTAGCTAGAAAGAAACGTCGTGCTCTCCCTGCAGTCACTATCCCGTTTTTGACTCATACCGAGGTGTGAGGCTCGCGAATTCACGTTATACACAAAGCTATGCCACACAGGCCGTGCTTTGATCATCAACCACAAGACTTTGCTTTTCAACAGAAGCCTTGATCAATTGCCACTTACGCGTGCCACATTGGCAATTCACTCAATGCGACTGATGTCCATCGATATACAACCTCTGAGCTCGTATGTCTCAGAGAAGGGCGTTAAGCAAGAGAATAAATTCTCTGCCGCCAAACAGATGTATATTTAATAGAGATCAATCAACACAGAATAAAATCCAATGTCAGACACACAATCCATTTACAAGTTCGTTCTGGGTCTGAACGAAACCGGAGGCACTTTCCTCGCATATCCATCCATCTCCAAGTACGTCTGGACGATCACCAACTGATTCCCTCATCCTGGGTGTACCGCCCAATCAAGATCATCAGTAATCACCCAAACGATGTGAAGACTTCGGGTCTTCAACCACCGTCTTCATCTTCGACATCTCGTCGAATCTATTATTCAGAATGGGTATAAACCCGGCCTTTCTGAATAACCCACGTATATAATAAACGAATGTTACACAAACACAACAAACGCCTCATTCCAATTCAGAATATTCTTTTATTCACAAAAACACATTCTTAGGGAAATGTTCCCATTAATTTTATCCAAGATAAATTCTTCTAAATTTATCCTATAATCTTCCTTTGGATATCATTCCAAACCATTTTATGGTTTTCCTAACTAGTCGGGATTAGTGAACCACACCGAAGTAATTATTTATTTTATTTCCCAATCCCAACCTATATATCCCATGGAGCAAAACTGGTGATACTCCATTCCTAACACCACGGTGTTATCGGTAAAATTAATTACCATTTCACGTTCAAATCTAATTAAAGATTTAACTATCGCTTTGGAGCAAAACTGGTGATACTCCACTCTCGATCACTTTTTAGATTTGATAATTTAAATTATCAATTCACATTTTAATCTAATTAAAGATTCATTAAAACTCCACTTAGTTTTAATCTTTTCAGAAATCGATATCTTGCCTTTAACTGGGTTAAAGAACCAATGTCATCTAAAACACGACTCACGATAAACCCAAATCACATTTGATATTAAATACAAGGCTCTGAATAGAAAATATACCGGCTTATATTCAATATCAAATTCTGAAACCAACAAATATCGTATTGGAAATAACGATATAAAATATATCTTTCAAATTCCCATAACAATATCTGTATAGTCACGAAATCCAACATCGAAATATCCCGAAGATATTTTCGATTCAACTCCAGTCCAATCCACGTATTGGGAATATTGATTATTTTTAAAATCACTTTCAAATTCAATTTATTTATTTCAAAAATAAATTGATTTTAATTCTAGTTCACAACTGGTTCATTTCAATAAAAATCTATTTTTATCATTTCTAATGTGGAATACTTCATCCCAGTTCTTTCCGATTCACATATTATGATTTTACACAAATTATCAATATTTTTAATAATTTTATCAAGGCCCGTACAGTCGATTTCCATCAACGGCTATCGAACTGCACTTACAACGACCTTTTTCAAATTTGATTTGGACAAAATTCCAAATCCAACCGTTAGATTTCAAATTTCTAATATTCATTGGAAAGCTCTTTTCGATACGAACCCAACAGTTCCGGTTTTAGGAGAATCCGACAGTCGGATCTCCCGCAACGTCAATTCGAAGTCAATGGTCGAAATTCATGAACTGCCGCGGCGCGGCGCGTTCTATTCAGGCCATTATATATAATATATATATATATATATATATATATATTATATATATTTCACCGATTTCCTTTTTAAAACGTATTTTATAAATCGTTTTAAATTCGTTTTCAAAACCATTTCAACTCTATATTCAATTTCTAATCAAAATTGAATATTTCATATCATTACTATATAAATGATAATATTTTCAAAATGTTATATTTTGAAATCACTTCTTTTCTATATTCATTATAAAAACGAATATAATCGATATAAATATCGTTCACGTCAAAATAGCGCAACTCTAATCAACACGGCTTTATATATTTTCCAAAAACTTCTTTATTCTATTCAACAAATGAATATTTATTCTATTCAACACATGAATCTATATTTCTTCCAACACCTGACTAATCTCAACCCATGCGTACTGTCAACACATTACTATTTTTGTTATGTAAAATATTTTATAAAACTATGGTATCTATCGTTTGATTTTCAATTAGACTTCTACTGGGAAGTAGTTCTAATTTTAAATATGATAAAGATGTAAATTTCATTGTATAAAATATTTCACTTAACACATGAATAGTTTCAACACATGATCATCGTCAACACATGACTATTTTTATATTCATTATTTTCCCGATTGGAATGAGGCCCAATCAATCACCATATAACGTTAATTATATGGATTCCATACAACACATGTATATAATAGCAATGATAAACAATCAACCATCATCCAAAGTGCACCACACAACTGCATAAGCATCAAATATAAATAATCGACGCTTACACAGTCTGTCGACCAATCGATCGACAATAATTAAATAATTGGGATTAGTGTACGCCAAATATCATCCCAACACCCGTGTGGGGTTTCAAATCAACAAACACATATTTTTGTTTGTGCAGTTGGGCGATGTGTAAAATTTATCGACCCAATCAATATCAGTCAAATCAGTGTATATAAACAAATCGGTCGATTTGTTAATGAATATTTATTTATTCACATTCACGTTAAAAATTATATTTTTAACGTCAAAAATTATATTTTTAACGTCAAAAATATTTATTTCAACACTTTACTATTTTTAACTAACACTTTTTATTTTTCAAAATTTCGGCGGCATAACGGCACGATACTAGAAACGGGACAAGGCCTAGCCTTATCCCCGGTCTAGTGAAGGCCCACGCCATTCACACATCAATCAAGTCCATTCAATTCACCAAACAATTCAATTCAAACCAAATAATCTAACCAACTACACAACCAAACAATTAAACAAACAAGCCATCCATGGTCTGTGGATGACGGGTGTCGGGTGCTACTAAACACCGTCTACATCCTAGTATATATATATATATATATATATATATATATATATATAACTAGAAAAAGAGATTTTGAGTGAGAAGTTCTCACCGACTAGCTAATCCAATCATCTCGACTCTTCTTATGTAGAAAATCTTGTCGTTCTCGCCTTTTGTCACTTTCGTTGCCCGTATTCACTACATATATAAAAATCACATTTTTATTATCTACATTATATAAAAATCTTATCTTTATACCTTCTATAAGTTAAAAATCGGATTTTTATCCTCTCTATAATATAAAGATCATATTTTTATTTATTTCATATGTCAAAACTGTAGAAGCTTTAGAACGGAGAAAACTCACTTTTTTTCTAACGCCCGGATTCGCTGTTTGGGTCCTAGAATTTGCAAACGAGCTTCAATCTTCCACCATCTTTTTTTCTAGCACAAGCACGCCATTCTGAACAACTTTTGCCTAGTGGTCTTCTTGCCGAAAATGTGCCATTTCGCCGGAAATCGCGAAAAGACAGCATTTTGACAGTGTTTGATCAGCAGACTTCGGACGCGTTTTACGGGCAGCTCCGAACTCCAAAACACGACTTCCATATAGCCAAATCGAAGAGAATTTCGTGCTCTACGACTTTGGTTGAGGGACTTTGGCTAAAAACGCACGGTTTGGGAGTTATTGACGAAAAACGGTCAGGGACTTTTATGCAAAAACGGGATTTTTGGTGAAAAGGGGGATATTGGCCATGTGGGGCCCACGGTCGGAATTGAGGGGGCTGGAGGGGGGGCGCGGGCCTGATGGACGTGGGGGAGGGTGTGGGTGGCGGTGGTGGGGCCCATGGTGGTGGTGGTTGGTGGTTGGGGCCTAGGGTTGCAAATTAGAAGAGGGAAAGAGGAGGAGAGAGAGAGGAGGAGGAAGAGGAGGAGGAGGAGGCGGCGCCGGAGGGAGGAGGTGGCGGCCAGAGGTGGTGGTGGCGGTGGAGGAGGGGCGGCAGCCCTCTTGGAGGAGGAGGCCATTTTTTTCTTTTTTGAAGAGGAAGAGAGAAGTGAAATTATGAAGAGAGAAATGGAGTAAAAGTGATTATATGCTAGTTTCTCACGTATCGCCCGAACGCTAACGATCTCCAATCGCCGCGGATTTCGGACACGAGATAGTAGACGTGAAGACGAGTCCAACGAAACAAGTTTCGTCGAATTCCGAGTTCGTTTGACCATTCAACAAAAATCACAAAAATGCTCAGATAAGCTCTAAAAATGCGATTTTGGCGCACCTTTTCTTCTCGCACGCTCACATGCTAACTCAAAAAATCAAGTCCTCTTGGATTTAACCATTATTAGATGATACGAATCTAGAAAAAAAAGTAGAATTGAATTCCGAGGTCGTATCAATAATGTTCCTTTGTAAAATGACTGCTCGCTTTACCCTGAACTGTTTCAGCTCGCACGGCCACATACTGATTCCGTTCGACGCGCCATTTGGAACTCAACAATGATTTGTCATTATGAATCCATAAAAATTTATCTCGTCGAATTCTGAGCTCGTATGCAAAATTTCACTTTTTAAGGGCTATGTATTGTTAACCGAACAACTCTAGCCCATAGCCACTATTCCGGATATCGGAATATATCGAAGCTTATACTTTTCGGAGTTCTAAACTGCATTTTGAACTCAATGGAAGTGGTTTCGAGTCCAAATTCATCCGTATGCAAAATATGACTTTTTGGGCCATGTATAATTTACATAGCGACTATTCTGAATTTTCAACTGGGCATAACTTTTGATTCCCGGTATGAAATTTCGATTTTTCGGATTCGTTGGAAAGATATTCTCAACTAGATTATAATATTTTTGGTTTCACTAAAATCCGGATTGTTTTGCTCCCGGTACATCCAATTGAAGTTTGAAATCGAATTATCGAACTACCGCGCCATTTTCAATTCCTTTTATAATTATATATAATTATTTATATTCTAACGACGACGTATATAGATATATACGTCGAATTCAATTCAAAATAAATTTCTCGTTGTTATTATTTAAAATTATCCATTTTAAATGTTCAAAATTCTCTAAAATCGCCAAAATAAAAATTTTAAACTGGCCCAGATTTTCCGGGTTATTACAATCTCCCCCACTTAAAACTTTTCGTCCCCGAAAAGGAACAAAGTCGAAAGTGGTTTGATTAATAAGCTCTACATTCGATCTGGTTTCCATTCTCCAACTTTTCAGTTTCTGAGAATTTTCAAATTTTCCAAAAATTTGGGTAACACCCTAAATTTTCGAAAAATTTCGCCATAACCTCCCCTGCACCGGGAGCATCGGGGAATTTCAAATAGCTTCCCCGGTCCTTCAGATCTCAAAAAGAAAAAGAAAAAGCCAAGCGGCTAGCCAATAGGCTCATAAAATCATCATCACCCAAACAAAATAGTAAATTATGTAGTAAACATGTACCTATTTGTCGGGCAAACAAATTTTATTCTCTGGCTCTAGCCTCCTTGCTATGACCTGTTCAATGCAAGTATATATATATATATATGCAAGCAAATGCGACCAATTTCAATACAATTCAATATTTGATCAAATTAGGCAAAATGGTTGAAAATTAGCAAACAAATAAACAAACAACACAAACATCAATCAATTAGTGGATTAGAGTTTCAAATTCATAATTTTGATATATATACAAAAAATCATGTTTTTGATGCCAATTCACAACAATGTGTTCTAACTATATAAGTTTGGTTCTCACACCAGTCTAATGGAAATATATAGAAATCACACCTTCGAAACACGAACATAAATACTGATAATGCAGCCGCATTACCAGAATTATCTCCGGGCAACTAGAATGTGATTCTATATCTATCTAATATATTAAAACTTCGAATATACGTTCATGACGCGTATATGCAAAATCTTTATATATTGGATTGTCCATATTCAAAATAAATAAATATTCAAATACGTTTAAAATGGTTTAAATTTTCAAAACAAAAATTGTTTTCAATTGAAAAATATACTCTTCACACTCGTTCTAGGACACTACTGATCCTATCTCTAACGAGTCATTCTAATTGGACATCACTAATCCAATATCTGATGAATTCTTTCGTATGGTTCTAATGTGCCTTGTTCTCTAGCTCTGTAAACCAAAGCTCTGATACCAACTGTAAGAACCCGTAACTTCCCCGTGAAGGAAAGCGCGGATACTTTGAGAACAACACACAAAAGGACGCAGACGGAAGAACATTTCATTGTTATTACAACAATTCCATCAAATACAAGAATATACAGAGTATAAATGAATAAATTACATTCAATAAATATCAGAGATTTAAATTACATTTAAATACATCGCAGCGGAAAATAATACAAAAGCACAACTAGAAGTAATGCACGGATACAGAGCTTTCCGAGCATCGTTCCAGCTGTAAATCAGGATCCTGTGAATATAAATCTGCAAAACCAAAACTACAAGCTGCCCGTGCGGAAAATAGGGGCACCCAGAGTTTAGGTTAAAACAATAAACTCCAGGTCAGTCATGTGACTGGTGTGAGAACTAAAACAGTTATTAATCTTTATTTTTAAAGTTAGGTAAATCAAGGGACCACGCCGTATAACACGGAACGGGTTTCCTCCCAAGAATACCAGTGCATAAAACAAACAGCGCAATGCTAAATAAAGAAAAATGAAGCTGTTATAAGACCCAGGTCCCATCACACAATGCAACGCAAGCCGGAGGATAGGGTTTTTACCTTATAACAGCCAAAGCATGCTTGATACGTTTAAAACACATTATTTGATACTATCATAGGTGTATAGTGTCAAAACAATTTTCAATCATAAATATCAATCATAGGCGGCATGGGTACCATCTATCATGTCGCAATACTAGTTCTACAATTAAAACCGCAATATCACGTATTGGAAATTGGATTCCATCATGAGCCGAGGCAAGGGGCAAGCTCCTCTCCGATTCGAGACACTCTAGCAAATGCCTCAGGACCCCACTATGATCCTTGGATCTTCAGGGCCGGTCCTCTCTTACTTTTGAGGATTGGCAATTCCTGAACACACGTTTCCCGGTCCTTACAGACCTATATCCGAGGCGCCTTATATCCAACAACCACACAGGTGAAAAGTATATAAATGTCAGGGCTGGTAGGTCACTGACACCACCTTAGCTAGAAAGAAACGTCGTGCTCTCCCTGCAGTCACTATCCCGTTTTTGACTCATACCGAGGTGTGAGGCTCGCGAATTCACGTTATACACAAAGCTACGCCACACAGGCCGTGCTTTGATCATCAACCACAAGACTTTGCTTTTCAACAAAAGCCTTGATCAATTGCCACTTACGCGTGCCACATTGGCAATTCACTCAATGCGACTGATGTCCATCGATATACAACCTCTGAGCTCGTATGTCTCAGAGAAGGGCGTTAAGCAAGATAATAAATTCTCTTGTAGTGGCCCGCAAATCCGTGCTGTCTGAGTTGACTAAATACAACACACGTCCAACCCAAATAACACAGAAATACGAACCATTAATAGAAAGAAGTTAGAGGATGAGAAATAGAAAGAAAGAAATATTAGAAACGAAGATCACAACTCACAGCGGAACGAATAAAATATATTATATAACATAAGCTTTGAAATACAATCTGTTTTTGTACATATATACATACCATCATCAGAGTACACATAACATTTGATCCAGCGGAAGTAACTCTAGATAACTAACGTTGAAGCCTCCTGCTTCAAGCTCCTCCAAGTGTATCTGTAAAAGCCTGAAACACTTGACTGCCCGTACAAATTTGGGCACCCAAGAGTTTAGGGAAAACAAAACAAAATAAACTCTGGGTCAGTCATGGGACTGGTGTGAGTAAACTCCAACCACTTGTTTAACTTTAAAAAAAAATCCTTTCAAAGAAAAGGTAATAGTAAGACCAGCCCACACATAAACACGGACGGTTTTTATCTTACTATAACCCAAAACTCTTTGATATCAAATCCAGTGATATTATAATAATGTCTACATCAAGTAAATAACCAAATAGTAGAACGCTTGCATCTCACGCTCCACATATATAGTATAAAACCAAAAACCGCATGGCGCTTATTGGAGATTGGATTTCCAACATGACAAGGTATGGAACCACCTTCCGATGATGTATCTCTAGAGGCGAATACACCTGGGTTCAACAAGAACGTCTTGCAACCCGGCCCACACATGACCGACCACTCATTTCGCTTGAGTGTATCGAATGTATATCACCCACGGTTGGACTCAAACCACCGTTTCCCGAATGGGCAGAATCGATAGATTTAGAAACAAAAGGAATTTCTCTAGATAGGTGATTATACACCCTAATGGGTGCGACCCACATAGCCATGCTGCCTGCCCGATTTTTGTCATTTCCTGGTTGTTGAGGCCTGAGGCTACGATTACTTACCATTCCTTGATAACACAATCACTTTGAATGCCACATTGTCAGATCCGTTAATCACTAGTTGAGTTTGCACAAATATTCTGGATGTTATGCTAAGGGATAAATCCGTTGCAACCATATATATTCATACAGACCAACCCATTTGATCATTGGAAATACTCTGTCAGACATTCGTCCATTTACGTTCGTTCTGGGATTGAACGAAACCGAAGGCACTGTTTCTATTAATAGAAAAAGCCCTTGCACTTCACTCCGTCTTCAATATATTCAGCATACTTGGTTCGCAACGCTTATGCCAATACGGAGTGGTTCTTCGGATAATAATCCAACCGGTCTCTCCATATTGACAACGATGGTCAAAACTTCGATAGTCTGTGATTTAACTATCGAATACAAACAAGTGTTCATCCAACATATCAAACAAATCACTGGGCTCTTTAATTAATATTTCATTAATTAAATTTCTTCTATATTTCCTTATCAATATTTGTTAACCAAATATTTCAATAATCATCTCGCCTCTTATGCCATTTGGAAAACGTTTCCAAATATTAACTTCCTTTATTTTCAATATATTAGAAAATGTCTCTATTTGCAATTGAAAATAATTTCAATTACTTATCTCTATCCCTTTTACAACATTCGATTTTTATATTCACTTTCCTATCGAATTCAATACGTCGATACAATGATTTCAAATTATCAAAATATCTTAAAAATATTCTAACTCCTTAAATTTCCGGAAAAATTCGCCATAACCTCCCCTGTATCGGGAGCATCGGGAAATTTCAAATAGCTTCCCGGTATCTTCCTCAATCAAAAGAAAAAGGAAAAAGCCAAGCGGCCTGCCGATACGGCGCATAAAACCCATATATGAATTTAAACATGTACCTTTTTGTCGGGCACATAAATAAAAATCTTCATATACTCCATCATGAACCTGTCTAACACATGTTCACCTGATTTCAATTCAATTCAATACCATCTAATCGTTTGAATTCAGTTTCGCCCCTTTATTCTTTAATTAGTCATTTTGCCTATGTCACTTCTTTGTTGAACATAACATGTTCAAACAAAATATTTAACTCGTTCATAACCAAATTGAATTTCAATTTCAATTCTAGTTCTCTTTTCTATTTCGAATATAAATTTCAAATCGAATTTGCTTATTCAATCCCCAATATCCCTTCGAAAACTCATTAACTAATTTCTATTCAATTTGGTTAATTCCATTCAATAAATCAAAATCTGGTTTCTGTTTCAAAAATCATATTCATTTACACAACTTGAATTCGCATATATTTTATAACTCAACTCTGAAATTTTCTAAATAGAAACTTCGGATTTTCTCGCTTAAAATCCTTTTATAATATTAAATAAACCATTATGGTTTTAAAACGATTCTGGCGCTGCTTTTCTGAAAATTTGATTTTGACATAACTCAAAATTTATACGACGAAATCTAGATTTTCCTCTTCCATTAGAAAGCTATTATCAAATGGGTTCTGACGTTTCTTGTTTCAAAGGATTCCGACTTCAATTGAGTTCTGTATACTCAATTGAAGTTCGAATCGCTATTTTTCGAACTGCAGCGCTGTGGCGAGTTCGTTTTATTTATATATATATATATATAAACTTTTAAACTTCGTTTATATAAATTCAACTCTATTCTGATATATTTTAAATATATATCAAACCATTTTTCCCAACTCAACAAATATTTCTGATCTTCTATTTCATTTATATTTGAAATCTATATTCAAATTCCAATTCGATTCTAATTCAAATTCTATATTCAAATTCTATTTCAACTATTTGAATCCAAATTCCATTTTTAATCTATTTGAACTTCAAATATTTAAACTCCATTTTTTTAATCTACTTGGACTTCAAATACCACATTTTAATTCCTTTGAATCCAAATACCATGTTTCAAATCTCTTTGAATTCCTCTTATTCAAATTCTTTCTATTTAAACTCCATTTGAGTTTTGTTTGAATTCTTATATTTGACACCATTTGAATTCTATTTAAATTCTTATATTTAAATCCTCTTTATTAAAACCCATTATTTAAATCCCATTTGAATTTTCCTTATTTCAAATCTATTTGAACTCCTTTGAATTCAAATCCCATTTCAAAACTATTTGGATTTCCTATTTTGAAATCCTATTTCAATCCTACTTTGAAATCCTATTTTCAAAGTTTATTTCAAATTCTATTTTGAAATTCCATATTCAAATTTCTACTTGAATTTCTATATTCAATTCCATGTTCAAATTTAATACTTGAATTTCTATTTCAAATCTCTATTCAAATTTCATATTTGAATTCCAATTCAAATCTCTATTCAAATTTCATATTTCAATTCTTCTTTGAAATTCTATATTTCAAATTCTATTCAATTCTTCTTTGAAATTCTATATTTCAAATTCTATTCAATTCTTCTTTGAAATTCTATATTTCAAATTCTATTTTGAAATTCTACATTCAAATCTCTATTTGAATTTCTTTATTCGAATTCCTTTAAATTCAAAATTTACTTTAATTCCTTGGATTCAAATTCTATTTTTCATTCTAATTCCGTCTATTCAAATTCTATTTGAACTTCGATTTGAATTTCTAATATTCAATCTCCTCCTAAAATTTCAAATATTTAACTCCCTTTTAAAATTCAAATGTTATACTCAAATTTCATTTGAGTTATATATTTAAAAATTCCATTTCACATCCTATTTTGAAATTCCATTTCACATCCCAGTTTCACGCTGGTATTTCTATTTTTGAATTATCAAATGATAATTCTTTCACTTCATTTATAACTTTGTTATAAAAGAACTAATTATAAACTTCGTTTAAAAAGAAACTACTTGTTTTATTTCAAAAACAAGTTCATATTTTATTTCCATTTAAAATTCAAATTCTATTTAAAAATAGAATTTTTCCTTTTTAAATCTTAAATATCCTTCCACGATATTTTTAAATATCATTACTTAAGCCCAGTGATATTTAAACACACAAAGCAACGAATTATTTATTTTTCTAACACATCATATATAACAATATATATGCAAACAAATAATCAACAGATAATATATTTTTGAGGAATCCAGTTGGATTCCTCCAACCTGTTTTCCTGCATCCACAGATGTTAGCACATAAATAATACCCATTCTGCTTCGTGGCAGAATATCGCGGTATAGAAGGTCATCCACTAATCATAGCGTGGGGCGTATAGGGTAATCATCCGCTATGGTACCGCGGGCATCCGCTAATGAGACTGCGGGAATCCAACCAACCAATCAACCCAATATATATATAATAGCCTAAATAACTAATATATATAAAGCAACCAGAAAATATTCACACAAGCAACAGACAATTATTTTTAATGAAATAAAAATAATTCCAAAGGTGAGTGAGATTTACTCACCAGGATTTTTATCACGATTTGCTCTGATTCCATTTTAAATTCCTGATTTTGTTTAGAAACAAATCCCAATCCGATTTCGATTCACTCCATAAGCTTCGAACAAATCCATCGTGACTCGTTTGTCCCAGGCGGACCTCGTATGACAACAAACAATATATTTTAAATATTTACCCATTTTTTTAAAAAAAAATTTAATGTTTTCTTTACAAAGATTTAACAAATAATTACCTTTTCAATTCTCATTCTGCTTCAAACCAAAAATGATGCTGTCCTTCACTTCTAACTGCCACCATTAAACTTCCAGCGCCCCCATCATCCATTTCAATCCACTGCCGTCAGTTCCATCTTCCCACCTCAACATCTTCTTCCACTTTTTGGTTTCCGATCATCCCCTGCTAACCACCAACCACGGATGATAGCTACTTCGCCCTCCCAAACTCTTTCATTCACGAAAACGCTCACTGTAAAAGCCACACTCGATCACTCCTGAAACCTCCATCGCACTTCCCTTAAACGCGACAGTCAACTCAATATTGGATCGAGCCTACAGTCTATGATTCCTTAATCTCGACAATTCCGAGATCGAAGACATCGCGAGTTCCTTCGTCGAGTTCCAAAAAAATACCCACTCATTTCAAATCGCGAATTCATCCTTTCATGGTTATCGAGCGATTCAAACTCGATCTCGAGCTTCGAACCCTTCGCAAATTCCAATCGCGACTCAAAATCACCCAGACCCCAAAATCACAACCCTAACAACGTTGCTCTAATCTCGAGCTCGACTGAAGGCGTCGCACCAGGAATAAGGCTCTCAAACAAGAAGTTTTCGAGCTGTAGGATCTATCGCGACTTGGTTTCAATCCCTTTTTTTTTTTCAAATTCGAAGAAGTGATTCGCAGAAGGAATTGAAGGAGAGGTAGTTGCGGTTTTAAAAGGGGAACTTGGGTTTTGTTTTGAGCTGAAGGAATAGAAAGGCGAAGCATTGCAATTTATAGAAGAAAGGGGGAAAACACGATGTACACTGCCATTTAATTGATGTCCCCTTGATATCGAGAGCGAGAAACAAAAATTACTGCTCGAGAAGAAGAGATAGCCTGCGCAAAATAATTTAGGGCGGCTGATGTAGGTCGGCTCTGATTTTTTTTTTCTTTCTTTTATTATTTATATTGATTTTATTTTAATTAAATAATTAAAATATTTCGCGGTCCTTAACTAGTAATCCCGAACCACTATTCAACCGTGACGACCGATGTTTCCAACGTTATTCACTATTCTGAATTCAATGAAATAGATTATACAATTTGATTTGAACGTATATTAAAATAACCATATTAAATCATTTTAAATTCAAAACAAATAATTTCTTCAACGATGAATTTCTATTATCATCGTTCATATAGTATATATATTGTTCATCTGAACTGTGTCGATTCAGTTCTACCTTAGAAATTGAATTATCTCAAACTTCTCGTATTTCGATAATTATCAAAATAAATCGTATTTCGATTATTTAATCGATAACCCAATAAAATACCATTTATATTTTAAATTCAATATTTAAAACTATATTAAATATTTAAAATTAATCGACGAAAAATCTGGGTCGTTACATTCTTTCCCCCTTAAAATAATTTCGTCCTCGAAATTGCTAAGGTAGAAAAATGGTACAAATCTATTTCTTTTCAACATCTCGCTTATGTTGAAACTCAACTCCTCATATTTCTATGACTTTATTTTCAACCAAAACTTTTGGTCTTCATTCATATGTATCCTAATTCATCTTCATTTCAATTTATTTCAAATTGATTCTAGTCAATTTATTCACCTCGAACCATTTAACTTGCTTCAGTTAAATTTTAATTCCAGAATCCAGATCCCAGGGTTTTCATTTCAAATCCTTTTGAAATCACATATATTTATAACTAATTCAAATTCAAAACATTTGAATATTTCCAAACTATTTGTTTTCTTCCAAAAAATTTCCATCAAAAATTTTCTAATGTAGCAATCCGTCACTTAGAAACTCGGAAATGAACACTGATGATGTTGCAATCATCATCAGAATTATTTCTCAGCCACTGAAGTGAGTTCAGTGCCTTATTATTTCAAAATCCATGATTTTCTTTCAAATCCTTTAAAACAAATCTATATTATTTTAATATACTTTGAAAAATAAATTTCAACTTCCCAGGATTTTGAATTCTTAATTCTGGTTTGAATTAAATTCTAATTCATCTCATTTGTATATATAATTTCTATACAAATTCTATTTTGGTTATAAGTAACCATTCCAATTTTATAATCTCATTTGATCATAAAATCAACATCTAACACATCCATATAATAATAATTCTAGAAATTGTTCTTTCTATATCGAAATAGAATTTTGGGTAAAATTATTTCATCTACCCACTTTAAAACAATATCATGTCGTATTTTCTGTACAAGTGTTTATAAATTCCTATCGACTTTGTGGCGTCCCACTATTCGACCAGAACTCATAAACCACTCAACAGACTAGCCAACACAATATAAAACAGCTTTCTATATCAATTTACAAATACGTTCTCTCGTATATATATACACTCAACTCATTCTAGGGTACTACTGACCCTATCTCTAATGAGCACATGCCACACAAGCCTAGGTGTTCGCTCAACCTAAGCTCTGATACCACTGTAGTGGCCCGCAAATCCGTGCTGTCTGAGTTGACTAAATACAACACACGTCCAACCCAAATAACACAGAAATACGAACCATTAATAGAAAGAAGTTAGAGGATGAGAAATAGAAAGAAAGAAATATTAGAAACGAAGATCACAACTCACAGCGGAATGAATAAAATATATTATATAACATAAGCTTTGAAATACAATCTGTTTTTGTACATATATACATACCATCATCAGAGTACACATAACATTTGATCCAGCGGAAGTAACTCTAGATAACTAACGTTGAAGCCTCCTGCTTCAAGCTCCTCCAAGTGTATCTGTAAAAGCCTGAAACACTTGACTGCCCGTACAAATTTGGGCACCCAAGAGTTTAGGGAAAACAAAACAAAATAAACTCTGGGTCAGTCATGGGACTGGTGTGAGTAAACTCCAACCACTTGTTTAACTTTAAAAAAAATCCTTTCAAAGAAAAGGTAATAGTAAGACCAGCCCACACATAAACACGGACGGTTTTTATCTTACTATAACCCAAAACTCTTTGATATCAAATCCAGTGATATTATAATAATGTCTACATCAAGTAAATAACCAAATAGTAGAACGCTTGCATCTCACGCTCCACATATATAGTATAAAACCAAAAACCGCATGGCGCTTATTGGAGATTGGATTTCCAACATGACAAGGTATGGAACCACCTTCCGATGATGTATCTCTAGAGGCGAATACACCTGGGTTCAACAAGAACGTCTTGCAACCCGGCCCACACATGACCGACCACTCATTTCGCTTGAGTGTATCGAATGTATATCACCCACGGTTGGACTCAAACCACCGTTTCCCGAATGGGCAGAATCGATAGATTTAGAAACAAAAGGAATTTCTCTAGATAGGTGATTATACACCCTAATGGGTGCGACCCACATAGCCATGCTGCCTGCCCGATTTTTGTCATTTCCTGGTTGTTGAGGCCTGAGGCTACGATTACTTACCATTCCTTGATAACACAATCACTTTGAATGCCACATTGTCAGATCCGTTAATCACTAGTTGAGTTTGCACAAATATTCTGGATGTTATGCTAAGGGATAAATCCGTTGCAACCATATATATTCATACAGACCAACCCATTTGATCATTGGAAATACTCTGTCAGACATTCGTCCATTTACGTTCGTTCTGGGATTGAACGAAACCGAAGGCACTGTTTCTATTAATAGAAAAAGCCCTTGCACTTCACTCCGTCTTCAATATATTCAGCATACTTGGTTCGCAACGCTTATGCCAATACAGAGTGGTTCTTCGGATAATAATCCAACCGGTCTCTCCATATTGACAACGATGGTCAAAACTTCGATAGTCTGTGATTTAACTATCGAATACAAACAAGTGTTCATCCAACATATCAAACAAATCACTGGGCTCTTTAATTAATATTTCATTAATTAAATTTCTTCTATATTTCCTTATCAATATTTGTTAACCAAATATTTCAATAATCATCTCGCCTCTTATGCCATTTGGAAAACGTTTCCAAATATTAACTTCCTTTATTTTCAATATATTAGAAAATGTCTCTATTTGCAATTGAAAATAATTTCAATTACTTATCTCTATCCCTTTTACAACATTCGATTTTTATATTCACTTTCCTATCGAATTCAATACGTCGATACAATGATTTCAAATTATCAAAATATCTTAAAAATATTCTAACTCCTTAAATTTCCGGAAAAATTCGCCATAACCTCCCCTGTATCGGGAGCATCGGGAAATTTCAAATAGCTTCCCGGTATCTTCCTCAATCAAAAGAAAAAGGAAAAAGCCAAGCGGCCTGCCGATACGGCGCATAAAACCCATATATGAATTTAAACATGTACCTTTTTGTCGGGCACATAAATAAAAATCTTCATATACTCCATCATGAACCTGTCTAACACATGTTCACCTGATTTCAATTCAATTCAATACCATCTAATCGTTTGAATTCAGTTTCGCCCCTTTATTCTTTAATTAGTCATTTTGCCTATGTCACTTCTTTGTTGAACATAACATGTTCAAACAAAATATTTAACTCGTTCATAACCAAATTGAATTTCAATTTCAATTCTAGTTCTCTTTTCTATTTCGAATATAAATTTCAAATCGAATTTGCTTATTCAATCCCCAATATCCCTTCGAAAACTCATTAACTAATTTCTATTCAATTTGGTTAATTCCATTCAATAAATCAAAATCTGGTTTCTGTTTCAAAAATCATATTCATTTACACAACTTGAATTCGCATATATTTTATAACTCAACTCTGAAATTTTCTAAATAGAAACTTCGGATTTTCTCGCTTAAAATCCTTTTATAATATTAAATAAACCATTATGGTTTTAAAACGATTCTGGCGCTGCTTTTCTGAAAATTTGATTTTTGACATAACTCAAAATCTATACGACGAAATCTAGATTTTCCTCTTCCATTAGAAAGCTATTATCAAATGGGTTCTGACGTTTCTTGTTTCAAAGGATTCCGACTTCAATTGAGTTCTGTATACTCAATTGAAGTTCGAATCGCTATTTTTCGAACTGCAGCGCTGTGGCGAGTTCGTTTTATTTATATATATATATATATATAAACTTTTAAACTTCGTTTATATAAATTCAACTCTATTCTGATATATTTTAAATATATATCAAACCATTTTTCCCAACTCAACAAATATTTCTGATCTTCTATTTCATTTATATTTGAAATCTATATTCAAATTCCAATTCGATTCTAATTCAAATTCTATATTCAAATTCTATTTCAACTATTTGAATCCAAATTCCATTTTTAATCTATTTGAACTTCAAATATTTAAACTCCATTTTTTTAATCTACTTGGACTTCAAATACCACATTTTAATTCCTTTGAATCCAAATACCATGTTTCAAATCTCTTTGAATTCCTCTTATTCAAATTCTTTCTATTTAAACTCCATTTGAGTTTTGTTTGAATTCTTATATTTGACACCATTTGAATTCTATTTAAATTCTTATATTTAAATCCTCTTTATTAAAACCCATTATTTAAATCCCATTTGAATTTTCCTTATTTCAAATCTATTTGAACTCCTTTGAATTCAAATCCCATTTCAAAACTATTTGGATTTCCTATTTTGAAATCCTATTTCAATCCTACTTTGAAATCCTATTTTCAAAGTTTATTTCAAATTCTATTTTGAAATTCCATATTCAAATTTCTACTTGAATTTCTATATTCAATTCCATGTTCAAATTTAATACTTGAATTTCTATTTCAAATCTCTATTCAAATTTCATATTTGAATTCCAATTCAAATCTCTATTCAAATTTCATATTTCAATTCTTCTTTGAAATTCTATATTTCAAATTCTATTCAATTCTTCTTTGAAATTCTATATTTCAAATTCTATTCAATTCTTCTTTGAAATTCTATATTTCAAATTCTATTTTGAAATTCTACATTCAAATCTCTATTTGAATTTCTTTATTCGAATTCCTTTAAATTCAAAATTTACTTTAATTCCTTGGATTCAAATTCTATTTTTCATTCTAATTCCGTCTATTCAAATTCTATTTGAACTTCGATTTGAATTTCTAATATTCAATCTCCTCTTAAAATTTCAAATATTTAACTCCCTTTTAAAATTCAAATGTTATACTCAAATTTCATTTGAGTTATATATTTAAAAATTCCATTTCACATCCTATTTTGAAATTCCATTTCACATCCCAGTTTCACGCTGGTATTTCTATTTTTGAATTATCAAATGAAAATTCTTTCACTTCATTTATAACTTTGTTATAAAAGAACTAATTATAAACTTCGTTTAAAAAGAAACTACTTGTTTTATTTCAAAAACAAGTTCATATTTTATTTCCATTTAAAATTCAAATTCTATTTAAAAATAGAATTTTACCTTTTTAAATCTTAAATATCCTTCCACGATATTTTTAAATATCATTACTTAAGCCCAGTGATATTTAAACACACAAAGCAACGAATTATTTATTTTTCTAACACATCATATATAACAATATATATGCAAACAAATAATCAACAGATAATATATTTTTGAGGAATCCAGTTGGATTCCTCCAACTTGTTTTCCTGCATCCACAGATGTTAGCACATAAATAATACCCATTCTGCTTCGTGGCAGAATATCGCGGTATAGAAGGTCATCCACTAATCATAGCGTGGGGCGTATATGGTAATCATCCGCTATGGTACCGCGGGCATCCGCTAATGAGACTGCGGGAATCCAACCAACCAATCAACCCAATATATATATAATAGCCTAAATAACTAATATATATAAAGCAACCAGAAAATATTCACACAAGCAACAGACAATTATTTTTAATGAAATAAAAATAATTCCAAAGGTGAGTGAGATTTACTCACCAGGATTTTTATCACGATTTGCTCTGATTCCATTTTAAATTCCTGATTTTGTTTAGAAACAAATCCCAATCCGATTTCGATTCACTCCATAAGCTTCGAACAAATCCATCGTGACTCGTTTGTCCCAGGCGGACCTCGTATGACAACAAACAATATATTTTAAATATTTACCCATTTTTAAAAAAAAAATTTAATGTTTTCTTTACAAAGATTTAACAAATAATTACCTTTTCAATTCTCATTCTGCTTCAAACCAAAAATGATGCTGTCCTTCACTTCTAACTGCCACCATTAAACTTCCAGCGCCCCCATCATCCATTTCAATCCACTGCCGTCGGTTCCATCTTCCCACCTCAACATCTTCTTCCACTTTTTTGTTTCCGCTCATCCCCTGCTAACCACCAACCACGGATGATAGCTACTTCGCCCTCCCAAACTCTTTCATTCACGAAAACGCTCACTGTAAAAGCCACACTCGATCACTCCTGAAACCTCCATCGCACTTCCCTTAAACGCGACAGTCAACTCAATATTGGATCGAGCCTACAGTCTATGATTCCTTAATCTCGACAATTCCGAGATCGAAGACATCGCGAGTTCCTTCGTCGAGTTCCAGAAAAATACCCACTCATTTCAAATCGCGAATTCATCCTTTCATGGTTATCGAGCGATTCAAACTCGATCTCGAGCTTCGAACCCTTCGCAAATTCCAATCGCGACTCAAAATCACCCAGACCCCAAAATCACAACCCTAACAACGTTGCTCTAATCTCGAGCTCGACTGAAGGCGTCGCACCAGGAATAAGGCTCTCAAACAAGAAGTTTTCGAGCTGTAGGATCTATCGCGACTTGGTTTCAATCCCCTTTTTTTTTCAAATTCGAAGAAGTGATTCGCAGAAGGAATTGAAGGAGAGGTAGTTGCGGTTTTAAAAGGGGAACTTGGGTTTTGTTTTGAGCTGAAGGAATAGAAAGACGAAGCATTGCAATTTATAGAAGAAAGGGGGAAAACACGATGTACGCTGCCATTTAATTGATGTCCCCTTGATATCGAGAGCGAGAAACAAAAATTACTGCTCGAGAAGAAGAGATAACCTGCGCAAAATAATTTAGGGCGGCTGATGTAGGTCGGCTCTGATTTTTTTTTTCTTTCTTTTATTATTTATATTGATTTTATTTTAATTAAATAATTAAAATATTTCGCGGTCCTTAACTAGTAATCCCGAACCACTATTCAACCGTGACGACCGATGTTTCCAGCGTTATTCACTATTCTGAATTCAATGAAATAGATTATACAATTTGATTTGAACGTATATTAAAATAACCATATTAAATCATTTTAAATTCAAAACAAATAATTTCTTCAACGATGAATTTCTATTATCATCGTTCATATAGTATATATATTGTTCATCTGAACTGTGTCGATTCAGTTCTACCTTAGAAATTGAATTATCTCAAACTTCTCGTATTTCGATAATTATCAAAATAAATCGTATTTCGATTATTTAATCGATAACCCAATAAAATACCATTTATATTTTAAATTCAATATTTAAAACTATATTAAATATTTAAAATTAATCGACGAAAAATCTGGGTCGTTACATCTCTGCCGCCAAACAGATGTATATTTAATAGAGATCAATCAACACAGAATAAAATCCAATGTCAGACACACAATCCATTTACAAGTTCGTTCTGGGTCTGAACGAAACCGGAGGCACTTTCCTCGCATATCCATCCATCTCCAAGTACGTCTGGACGATCACCAACTGATTCCCTCATCCTGGGTGTACAGCCCAATCAAGATCATCAGTAATCACCCAAACGATGTGAAGACTTCCGGTCTTCAACCACCGTCTTCATCTTCGACATCTCGTCGAATCGATTATTCAGAATGGGTATAAACCCGGCCTTTCTGAATAACCCACGTATATAATAAACGAATGTTACCCAAACACAACAAACGCCTCATTCCAATTCAGAATATTCTTTTATTCACAAAAACACATTCTTAGGGAAATGTTCCCATTAATTTTATCCAAGATAAATTCTTCTAAATTTATCCTATAATCTTCCTTTGGATATCATTCCAAACCATTTTATGGTTTTCCTAACTAGTCGGGATTAGCGAACCACACCGAAGTAATTATTTATTTTATTTCCCAATCCCAACCTATATATCCCATGGAGCAAAACTGGTGATACTCCATTCCTAACACCACGGTGTTATCGGTAAAATTAATTACCATTTCACGTTCAAATCTAATTAAAGATTTAACTATCGCTTTGGAGCAAAACTGGTGATACTCCACTCTCGATCACTTTTCAGATTTGATAATTTAAATTATCAATTCACATTTTAATCTAATTAAAGATTCATTAAAACTCCACTTAGTTTTAATCTTTTCAGAAATCGATATCTTGCCTTTAACTGGGTTAAAGAACCAATGTCATCTAAAACACGACTCACGATAAACCCAAATCACATTTGATATTAAATACAAGGCTCTGAATAGAAAATATACCGGCTTATATTCAATATCAAATTCTGAAACCAACAAATATCGTATTGGAAATAACGATATAAAATATATCTTTCAAATTCCCATAACAATATCTGTATAGTCACGAAATCCAACATCGAAATATCCCGAAGATATTTTCGATTCAACTCCAGTCCAATCCACGTATTGAGAATATTGATTATTTTTAAAATCACTTTAAATTCAATTTATTTATTTCAAAAATAAATTGATTTTAATTCTAGTTCACAACTGGTTCATTTCGATAAAAATCTATTTTTATCATTTCTAATGTGGAATACTTCATCCCAGTTCTTTCCGATTCACATATTATGATTTTACACAAATTATCAATATTTTTAATAATTTTATCAAAGCCCGTACAGTCGATTTCCATCAACGGCTATCGAACTGCACTTACAACGACCTTTTTCAAATTTGATTTGGACATAATTCCAAATCCAACCGTTAGATTTCAAATTTCTAATATTCATTGGAAAGCTCTTTTCGATACGAACCCAATGGTTCCAGTTTTAGGAGAATCCGACGGTCGGATCTCCCGCAACGTCAATTCGAAGTCAATGGTCGAAATTCATGAACTGCCGCGGCGCGGCGCGTTCTATTCAGGCCATTATATATATAATATATATATATTATATATATTTCGCCGATTTCCTTTTTAAAACGTATTTTATAAATCGTTTTAAATTCGTTTTCAAAACCGTTTCAACTCTATATTCAATTTCTAATCAAAATTGAATATTTCATATCATTACTATATAAATGATAATATTTTCAAAATGTTATATTTTGAAATCACCTCTTTTCTATATTCATTATAAAAACGAATATAATCGATATAAATATCGTTCACGTCAAAATAGCGCAACTCTAATCAACACGGCTTTATATATTTTCCAAAAACTTCTTTATTCTATTCAACAAATGAATATTTATTCTATTCAACACATGAATCTATATTTCTTCCAACACCTGACTAATCTCAACCCATGAGTACTGTCAACACATCACTATTTTTGTTATGTAAAATATTTTATAAAACTATGGTATCTATCGTTTGATTTTCAATTAGACTTCTACTGGGAAGTAGTTCTAATTTTAAATATGATAAAGATGTAAATTTCATTGTATAAAATATTTCACTTAACACATGAATAGTTTCAACACATGATCATCGTCAACACATGACTATTTTTATATTCATTATTTTCCCGATTGGAATGAGGCCCAATCAATCACCATATAACGTTAATTATATGGATTCCATACAACACATGTATATAATAGCAATGATAAACAATCAACCATCATCCAAAGTGCACCACACAACTGCATAAGCATCAAATATAAATAATCGACGCTTACACAGTCTGTCGACCAATCGATCGACAATAATTAAATAATTGGGATTAGTGTACGCCAAATATCATCCCAACACCCATGTGGGGTTTCAAATCAACAAACACATATTTTTGTTTGTGCAGTTGGGCGATGTGTAAAATTTATCGACCCAATCAATATCAGTCAAATCAGTGTATATAAACAAATCGGTCGATTTGTTAATGAATATTTATTTATTCACATTCACGTTAAAAATTATATTTTTAACGTCAAAAATTATATTTTTAACGTCAAAAATATTTATTTCAACACTTTACTATTTTTAACTAACACTTTTTATTTTTCAAAATTTCAGCGGCATAACGGCACGATACTAGAAACGGGACAAGGCCTAGCCTTATCCCCGGTCTAGTGAAGGCCCACGCCATTCACACATCAATCAAGTCCATTCAATTCACCAAACAATTCAATTCAAACCAAATAATCTAACCAACTACACAACCAAACAATTAAACAAACAAGCCATCCATGGTCTGTGGATGACGGGTGTCGGGTGCTACTAAACACCGTCTACATCCTAGTATATATATATATATATAACTAGAAAAAGAGATTTTGAGTGAGAAGTTCTCACCGACTAGATAATCCAATCATCTCGACTCTTCTTATGTAGAAAATCATGTCGTTCTCGCCTTTTGTCACTTTCGTTGCCCGTATTCACTACATATATAAAAATCACATTTTTATTAACTACATTATATAAAAATCTTATCCTTATACCTTCTATAAGTTAAAAATCGGATTTTTATCCTCTCTATAATATAAAGATCATATTTTTATTTATTTCATATGTCAAAACTGTAGAAGCTTTAGAACGGAGAAAACTCACTTTTTTTTCTAACGCCTGGATTCGCTGTTTGGGTCCTAGAATTTGTAAACGAGCTTCAATCTTCACACCATCTTTTTTTCTAGCACAAGCACGCCATTCTGAACAACTTTTGCCTAGTGGTCTTCTTGCCGAAAATGTGCCATTTCGCCGGAAATCGCGAAAAGACAGCATTTTGACAGTGTTTGATCAGCAGACTTCGGACGCGTTTTCCGGGCAGCTCCGAACTCCAAAACACGACTTACATATAGCCAAATCGAAGAGAATTTCGTGCTCTACGACTTTGGTTGAGGGACTTTGGCTAAAAACGCACGGTTTGGGAGTTATTGACGAAAAACGGTCAGGGACTTTTATGCAAAAACGGGATTTTTGGTGAAAAGGGGGATATTGGCCATGTGGGGCCCACGGTCGGAATTGAGGGGGCTGGAGGGGGGGCGCGGGCCTGATGGACATGGGGGAGGGTGTGGGTGGCGGTGGTGGGGCCCATGGTGGTGGTGGTTGGTGGTTGGGGCCTAGGGTTGCAAATTAGAAGAGGGAAAGAGGAGGAGAGAGAGAGGAGGAGGAAGAGGAGGAGGCGGCGCTGGAGGGAGGAGGTGGCGGCCAGAGGTGGTGGTGGCGGTGGAGGAGGGGCGGCAGCCCTCTTGGAGGAGGAGGCCATTTTTTTCTTTTTTGAAGAGGAAGAGAGAATTGAAATTATGAAGAGAGAAATGGAGTAAAAGTGATTATATGCTAGTTTCTCACGTATCGCCCGAACACTAACGATCTCCAATCGCCGCGGATTTCGGACACGAGATAGTAGACGTGAAGACGAGTCCAACGAAACAAGTTTCGTCGAATTCCGAGTTCGTTTGACCATTCAACAAAAATCACAAAAATGCTCAGATAAGCTCTAAAAATGCGATTTTGGCGCACCTTTTCTTCTCGCACGCTCACATGCTAACTCAAAAAATCAAGTCCTCTTGGATTTAACCATTATTAGATGATACGAATCTAGAAAAAAATGTAGAATTGAATTCCGAGGTCGTATCAATAATGTTCCTTTGTAAAATGACTGCTCGCTTTACCCTGAACTGTTTCAGCTCGCACGACCACATACCGACTCCGTTCGACGCGCCATTTGGAACTCAACAATGATTTGTCATTATGAATCCATAAAAATTTATCTCGTCGAATTCTGAGCTCGTATGCAAAATTTCACTTTTTAAGGGCTATGTATTGTTAACCGAACAACTCTAGCCCATAGCCACTATCCGGATATCGGAATATATCGAATCTTATACTTTTCGGAGTTCTAAACGGCATTTTGAACTCAATGAAAGTGGTTTCGAGTCCAAATTCATCCGTATGCAAAATATGACTTTTTGGGCCATGCATAATTTACATAGCGACTATTCAGAATTTTCAACTGGGCATAACTTTTGATTCCCGCTATGAAATTTCGATTTTTCGGATTCATTGGAAAGATATTCTCAACTAGATTATAATATTTTTGGTTTCACTAAAATCCGGATTGTTTTGCTCCCGGTACATCCAATTGAAGTTTGAAATCGAATTATCGAACTACCGCGCCATTTTCAATTCCTTTTATAATTATATATAATTATTTATATTCTAACGACGACGTATATAGATATATACGTCGAATTCAATTCAAAATAAATTTCTCGTTGTTATTATTTAAAATAATCCATTTTAAATGTTCAAAATTCTCTAAAATCGCCAAAATAAAAATTTTAAACTGGCCCAGATTTTCCGGGTTATTACATCCTTACTCCCATAACCTTTTATTTTCTTAAGCTTGACACGCTTTCAATCGATAAATAATTATGTGCATATATCCCTAGGATGATATACTTACACATCTATGACCTGTAACTTGTTTGAAAAGTTTTCTGGCCTTAACTAATAAGAAGGTTATTCACTTGCTGTTAGCACGAATTTGTATTTTGTGCATTACCTTTGCATGCTTATGTCACATGGCCATTTTTCATGAAATCTAGAATAGTGATTGTGTGGATTATTTATATATATTATACCTATGCAATTGAATGATTTAATGCTTATGTGTAACAACCCGCAAATTCTGAACCAATTTAAAAATTTTATTTTAGAAAATTTTAATGAATTTTAAGAATATAAAATGATTTATTTTAATAATAATGGCTAAAAAATTTATTTTAATCGAATTTAAAACGAATAAATTTAATTTTAATAAAAAGGAGTTAGAAATGGCGTTGTAGTTTGAAATTTAATTTTTAAACTTTGACTGAACGTACAGGATTCAAAATAAATCAAAATTGAGTGAAACCAAAAATATTTAAATCTGTTTAATAATATCTTTCTAACGAATTTGAAAAATTGAAATTTCGTTTTAAAAATCAAAAGTTATGGCCAGTTCAATTTTCAGAAAGGTCGCTGTAGAATATTTATATATATAATATACACGGTCCAAAAGGGTACTTTTCACATACGAAGGAATTTGGACTCGAAACCACTTCCATTGAGTCCGGAATAATGTTTCTGCATTTAAAAAGTATAAAAACTTCTATATTTCGAGTTTCAGGAATTATTTGTTTAAAAATGTATTTTTAATATTAAATTAATAGCCCTTGAAAATAGTCAATTTCCAAACGACCTCCGTTTTCGACGAAACCACTTTTGTTGGATCCGGAATGTCAAATTATTGTTAATTTTAATTTTTCATAATTTTTAGAATTAATATTTGAGCGTGGCAAAGAAAAATGTGTTTTGTTAATTTCAATTGAATTTAAACGACCTTGAAAAGGCCATTTTTCAAACAGTCTCAGAATTCGACGAAATTAGTCTTGTTAGAACCGTTTCATCAAAACATAATTAAAAATATTTTTTCTGGATTTTTCTGAGGTCGTATGTGGTCCCGGTAAATTAAAATGCACGGTTAAATTTAATAAATAAATGAATTAAATATTAAATTAAATAAAATAAGATGTAGACTTTGGATTTGGGCCTCGGGACATGTTCCATTCTGTCCGGAAGGGGGGTATTTGCCTAAGGACATTTTTTGTTGGGCTGAAATTGGAGCAGGATTGAATGAACGGGCTTAAACTAGAAAATTTGATATAATAATATTATAAATAACATTAAAATATTCAAAACCCTAGCCTATTCTCTTCCAGCCGTCGTCCTTATTTTGAACGGCCATGGAGCTCCGAAATTCGTTCATCAACTTCTCACAAATTACAGCGAATTAAAACTCAAACCATATACCGAATCGGAGAGATTTTCAAGGCCTTTAATTTGGTACGGATGTGATCGGATATTGTTCACCGCAGGGACCGGAATTGGCGCAGGAAGTGGCAGGCTTTAGGTGCAGATTCAGCGATGTGGGGTCCACCGAGTTGGACGGCGGCTTGGGCGTAGGGGGAGTCGAGGTCGGCGGTTCGAGGGGTGGTGTCTGATGGGAGGCCGACGGTCGGTGGAGGGTGGCGCACGGTGCTTCTCAATGACGAAGTTGGGTTCTTTTTTTTTTTTTTTTTTACAGAGAACGAAGAAGAAGGAACCAGAAAAGGGGGGACGCGTTTTTCCTAACCGATGTAATTAGTCTAAATTATTAATTAATTATTTAATTAATATTATCTAATCTTTAAACAACTATAACTTTTGCAAACACAGACGGAATTCAACGAAACGACTTGCATTGTGATCACAAAAATGAGAGCTTCACAATGGAACCAACCAGGACGGATTCTGAGCACATCCAATTTTAGGTCAAATTCGAATCTAAACGCAAATCAAGGTGAGAAATCTATTTCTTTCTTTCTTTTATAATTAAAAATAATTTCTGAAATTATTGTTGTTAATCTACAGTTGATTCATGTTGTTGTTATCCTGTGTCAAATATATGTTATACATCTGTTTGTAGATTTTGTGATGTGGCAATAGAATGATTGAAAATAACATTTCTGTAAATTTGAATTAGACTAAAACAAAATTATCATTTGTTTATTGTACTGTTGGAATTGAAACAATTCTGTTAAACAAAAATATATAATTTTTGTTTATATAAAAGGATCACATGTATGAAGCAACAGATTTTGCAAATATGTTGATTTAGAAATTTTCAACATACATGTAACACAGAATTTTGATAATTGGTTAAACCAGCCATTTTGCAAAAACATGATTACATATTTTTGTGTTATTCTGTTAGACTGGTTTTTCAATAAATAATTAAAGAAGAATGAATTAGAGAAATGTTCATATTTTGATAAAGTAAAATATGTTAACCTTAAAATATAAAACTTGATTAGCGAATTAATGTTACATTTTTGTCAAAAACTTGATTAACGAAGGAAATTCACATTTTTGTTAATTAGATTATTATTAAAAAAATTAACATTTTGTTAATTTGATTATAAAGAACAAATTTAATATTTTGATAATTAGATAATTTGAATGAAATAAATTTATCCTTTTATTTATCTCTATCAATGCAAATATGCTTTGAAACGAAATTTATTCATTTATTTGCATTTACCAATGCAAATGTAAATTTAAAATAAAACTTGTTCTTTTATTTGTATTTACATATACAAACATATATTAAAAATAAAATTTGTTCTTTTATTTGCATTTCAAAATGCAAATATAACATCAAAAATAAAAGTTACATTTATTAATTTATTTGCAATTCCTTGTTGTAAATAAGACATTAAATTAAAAGTCTCACTTTTGGTTGCAATTCAAAATGCAAACATTTACAAAAAAAAAAAGTTGCATTTTAATTTATATTTTTGATATGAATAAAATATCGTTTTAAAGTTACATTTTTATCTGCATTCTTTAATGCAATTAAAACCTGAATTGAACGTTTCATTTTCAAATTGTAAGTGCTACCTTTTATTTCACATTTTCAGATGCAAATAAAAGTTAGATTTTAGAATTTCATTTTTACATGAAATAAAAAGAGTCATTCTTTTGTCATTCTAAAGAATGAATTGAAAATGTTAATTTAGCGATTGAAAGAGAATGAAACAAAATATGATTTAAAAGGTTGCATTTTGTTTAACAATTTCAGATGCAAACAAATTTTACATTTTCCCTATGTATTTTAGTTAAATATGATTTAAAAGGTTGCATTTTGTTTTACAATTTCAGGTGCAAACAAATTTTACATTTTTGCTATGTATTTTAGTTACAAAAAAGAAATATGCATTTTTGTTTGTAAATTTAGTTGCAAACAAAACCTTTAATAAAAGATTATATTTTATTTGCATATTTTATTGCAAATAAACATGGTAGTTAAAAGATTATATTTTATTTGCACATTTAGATGCAAATAAACATTGTAGTTAACAGATTATAATAAGAGGCAAATAAACACCATAGTAAAAAGAAGCCTTTTGTTTACAACTTTATATGTTTACAAAATATTAAAATTAAAAGTCATCTTTTTTATTTGTAATCCTTATTGCAAATAAACTAGAAATAGAAAGTTACTATTTTTATTTACATTCCTCGATGTAATTAAAGCATGAAATAGAAGGTTATATTTTTATTTGAAATCAAAAGATACATTTTTATTTACATTCTTTATTGTAAATAAAATATGAAATCAAAGAGTATATTTTTATCTACATTTTAGATGTTATAATAAAATTAAAGGGCTACATTCCTAATGTGATATAAAATTAGATTTTATTTAATATAAACGGGATATCAATTTTTTTTTTATGTAATATAAAAAGATTACATTTCATTTTAAGTGAATTAACATTAGAATTTACCTTTTTGGATAAAAATGAATCAGTAGAAAGATTTATTGTTTCTTTTGATAAATTACATTATCATTATACATGAAATGATTCCCCTTTTATGTTACTGAAATGTTACACTTCCATTTACAAGTTACCTGACTTGTTTATGTGATTGGGTCGATAATTTTCACACATCGCCCAAGTGCACAGGTAATTTACTATTTGTTTTGATTGGATGAAACCCCACACGGGTGTTGGGATGAAAATTGACATACACTAATCCTAATATTTAATTGTATGTCTATCGATAGATCGACAGGCTGCGATAAGCATTAATATTTTATTTTAATGCTCACACAGTCATTGATTTCACTCTGGATGTGAATGGATGTTTGATGATTGCTTATTTTTATTGCTATATACATTCAATGTATGAAATCCATATAACTCAAGTTATATGGTGACTGATTGAGTCGCATTCCAATAAAGGATTTCTTTTATATAAGGAATATCTTTTTAAATAAAGAATATTTGGAATAAAGAATATTATAGTACAAATACCTTTTATAATAAAGAATACTGTTTTATAAAGAATATTTTATATAGATAATCTTTTCATACAAAGAATATTTTATAATGAATATTTTAAAGAATATTTAACAAAAGATGAAATAATGATTCCTATGCCGTTCTTGGACGGACAAAAGATAAAAGATATTCCTTTGAATAAACTGGTTAGTAACTAGAATGAATTTATTAAATTAAGATTTAATAGAGTTTTCCATTTAATAAATATTTAATTGGAACTGTTTTAATAAATTGATTTTTGGGTTTATTGTGAACTGTGTTTTAAAACAACATTTGTTCTTTAACCCAATCGACAGTGTCAAAGTGATTTAGAATTTATAAATCTTTTTATTAAGATTTAAAAAGAATTTTCTAAAGTCAAGTTTTCCAATTTAATATATATTGAATTGGAATTGAATGGAAATTCGATTCGATAATATTCGAGATAGGCTTCTGTAAAAGAAGGCTGATACTATATATGGAATTTAAAAGGCTTTGCCATTATTTCATTTATATTATTGGTCTGATACAGAAATTTATATCGATTATATATTGACTTGATTTCTGTGAAAATTCCATAATTAATGGAAGAAGATTTCGGGTTTATCGTGAACAATGTTTTTAAATGACATTGATTCTTAAACCCAATTAAAGATAAGATTTATGTCTTAAATTTGAATAATCATTTAATAATGATTTCGATATTAAAACCCAATTGGAGTTTTGATGAATGTTTAAAAGAATATATTTTAAAGAATTTATCTTTGATAAAATTAATGGGAACTTTCCCCTAATAATATGAATATTCTATTTAAAAGAATATCCTGCATTGGAATGAGGCGTTGGATGTGTTTCTTTAACACTTGAATTATGGAATACGCCAGTTATTCGGAAAGACCGGGTTTTACCCATTCTGAATAATTAGTATGACGATGAAGAGTCGAAGACGAAGACGATGTTGAAGACCGGCGGTTTTCGCATCGAATGGATGCATCGCTACTGAGGTCCTCGATAGGAGTAGCTACCCTGAAGGGACTTCTGTGGTAGTCGTCCAGATGTATGTGTTAATTGTCCGAATATACGAGAACCACCCCGGTTTCTCCTATTCCGTTCAGACCCAGAACGGACTTGTAAATGGATTGTGTGTCTGACATTGTATTCTTTTCTACTGTATTTATTGAACGCTACTGATTATATATTTCTGTTTGGTGGTGGAGAATTTATTCTACACTTAACACCCTTCTCTAAGACGCATGAGCTTAGAGGTTATATATATATTGGTAGATGATCAATAATATGGTAGAGTCTGACAATGTGGCATGCTAAGATGCAAATGATCAAGGCTTTGTAGAAAAGCAGGCCTTGTGGTTGATGATCAAAGCACTGTTTATTACGGCATAGCTTTGTGTATACCGTGACTTCGCGAGCCTCACACCCCGGTATGAGTCAAAAACGAGATATGGACCATAGGGAGTGCACACGTTTCTTTCTAGCTAGAGTGGTGTCAGCCACCTACCAGCCCTGACATTTTACTTATGTGGATGATGGATTTTGAGGCGCCTCGGATTTTTATAGGCCGATAGTGGTCATATTACAGGTTCAAAGGAACCGGGAAACGTGTGTTCAGGCATAACCAATCCACTGCCAATAGACGGGGACCGGCCCTACCGCTCCAAGGGTTCACTGCGGGGGATCCTGAGGCATTTGCTAGAGTGTCTCGAATCGGAGAGGAGCTTGCCCCTAGCCTCGACTCATGATGGAAATCCAATTTCCAATACGACCTTGCGGTTTTGATTGTAGAACTAGTATTGCGACATAGTAGGATGGGGTACTATGCCGTCTATGATTGATACATTATGATTTAAATGTTTATTATGTATATACCAATATATATACACACTAATAATAATAATATCGTTTTCACGTATTAAGCATCTTTTGACCATTATAAGGTAAAACCCTATCCTCTGGTATGCGTTGCATTGTGTGATGGGACCTAGGTCTTATAATGGTTTCATTTTTCTAAAAAGCATTGCGTTGTTTAACGATTTACTTTATTTTATGCACTGGCAATCCAATGGAGTAAACCCGTCCCGCGTTAGCGGCGTGGTCCTGTGATTAGCCTTATTATTAGATAAGTTAAGTTAAGATTTCTCATACCAGTCCCATGACTGACCTGTAGTTTGTTTCACTGGCAAACTCGGGTGCCCATATTTTCCACACGGGCAGTCGAGTAGCTTGTTTTGCAGATATCATATTTACAGGATCCTGGTCTACAGCTGAAGCGATATTCGGAAAGCTCTGTATCCGTGTATTCCTTTCGGTTGTATATTTGTATTATTTTTTGCTGCTATTTAAATGTAATTTAAATCTCTGATGTTGTATTTCCAATATATATTATTCATTCATACTCTGGAATATCCTTGTACTCTGATGTAATTGTTGAAATTAGCAATAAAAAGTTCTTCTGTTCTGTGTTCTGATGTGTGTTGCTCTCAAACAATCCACGCTTTCCTTCACGGGGAAGTTTGGGTCGTTTCATTTGGTATCAGAGCTTTGGTTTACATAGCTCGAGGACAAGACACATTAGAAAACGAACAGCGGAATTCATCAGAGATTGGATTAGTAATATCCAATAAGAATGACTTGTTAGAGATGGGATCATAAGTATCCTAGAATGAGTCCAAAGAGTATTATTTTCTTAAAAAAAATAAAGAAACAAATTTAGCTTTGAATTTTTTTACTCAATATACGTATTTGAATATATTATATTTTATTGTGGGCAATCGAGTATATAGAGATTTTAATATACGTCTGATCAACGTGTATTGGAAGTCTCGAATATACTGGATTGATATAGAATCACACTGTAGTAGCCCGGAGATGATTCTGATGATTGATGCATCATCATCAGAATCTATGTTCGAGTTTCGAAAGTGGGATTTCTGTATATTTCCACTGACTGGTATGAGAATCAACGCTTAGATTAGGACACATTGCTGTGATTTGCACTAAAAATATGATTTTGACTATATATATAAATTATATACATATATTTGAAAAGTTAATCACCTAATTGATTGCTGGTTGTGATGTATGATAATTGGTTTAACTAATAAAATTATTGGAAAACGATAAAACAATGAAAATTAAATTGATTAAATATCAACTTTAGCTCATTTCCTTTCCGAGGACGAAAAGATTTTAAGTGGGGGCGATTGTAACAACTCGCAAATTCTGAACCAATTTAAAAATTTTATTTTAGAAAATTTTAATGAATTTTAAGAATATAAAATGATTTATTTTAATAATAATGGCTAAAAAATTTATTTTAATCGAATTTAAAACGAATAAATTTAATTTTAATATAAAAGGAGTTAGAAATGGCGCGGTAGTTTGAAATTTAATTTTTAAACTTTGTCTGAACGTACAAGATTCAAAATAAATCAAAATTGAGTGAAACCAAAAATATTTAAATCTGTTTAATCATATCTTTCTAACAAATTTGAAAAATTGAAATTTCGTTTTAAAAATCAAAAGTTATGGCCAGTTCAATTTTCAGAAAGGTCGTTGTAGAATATTTATATATATAATATATACGGTCTAAAAGGGTACTTTTCACATACGAAGGAATTTGGACTCGAAACCACTTCCATTGAGTCCGGAATAATGTTTCTGCATTTAAAATGTATAAACACTTATATATTTCGAGTTTCGGTAATTATTTGTTTAAACATGTATTTTTAATATTAAATTAATAGCCCTTGAAAATAGTCAATTTTCAAACGACCTCCGTTTTCGACGAAACCACTTTTGTTGGATCCGGAATGTCAAATTATTGTTAAGTTTAATTTTTCATAATTTTTAGAATTAATATGTGAGCGTGGTAAAGGAAAATGTGTTTTGTTAATTTCAATTGAATTTAAACGACCTTGAAAAGGCCATTCTTCAAACAGTCTCAGAATTCGACGAAATTAGTCTTGTTAGAACCGTATCGTCAAAACATAACTAAAAATATTTTTTTCTGGATTTTTCTGAGGTCGTATGTGGTCCCGGTAAATTAAAATGCACGGTTAAATTTAATAAATAAATGAATTAAATATCAAATTAAATAAAATAAGCTGTAGACTTTGGATTTGGGCCTCAGGACATGTTCCATTGGGTCTAGAAGGGGGGTATTTTCCTAGGGACATTTTTTGTTGGGCTAAAATTGGATCAGGATTGATTGAACGGGCTTAAACTAGAAAATTTGATATAATAATATTATAAATAACATTAAAATATTCAAAACCCTAGCCTATTCTCTTCCAGCCGCCGCCCTTATTTTGAACGGCCATGGAGCTCCGAAATTCGTTCATCAATTTCTCACAAATTACAGTGAATTAAAACTCAAACCATATACCGAATCGGAGAGATTTTCAAGGCCTTTAATTTGGTACGGATGTGATCGGATATTGTTCACTGCAGGGACCGGAATTGGCGCAGGAAGTGGCGGGCATTAGGTGCGGATTCAGCGGTGTGGGGTCCACCGAGTTGGACGGCGGCTTGGGCGCAGGGGGAGTCGAGGTCGGCGGTTCGAGGGGTGGTGTCTGATGGGAGGCCGACGGTCGGTGAAGGGCGGCGCACGGTGCTTCTCAATGACGAAGTTGGTTTTTTTTTTTTTTTTTTTTTTTTTTTTTTTTTTTTTTTTTACAGAGAACGAAGAAGAAGGAACCAGAAAAGGGGGGACGCATTTTTCCTAACCGATGTAATTAGTCTAAATTATTAATTAATTATTTAATTAATATTATCTAATCTTTAAACAACTATAACTTTTACAAACACAGACGGAATTCAACGAAACGACTTGCGTTGTGATCACAAAAATGAGAGCTTCACAATGGAACCAACCAGGACAGATTCTGAGCACATCCAATTTTAGGTCAAATTCGAATCTAAACGCAAATCAAGGTGAGAAATCTATTTATTTCTTTCTTTTATAATTAAAAATAATTTCTGAAATTATTGTTTTTAATCTACAGTTGAATCATGTTGTTGTTATCCTGTGTCAAATATATGTTATACATCTGTTTGTTGATTTTGTGATGTGGCAATAGAATGATTGAAAATAACATTTCTGTAAATTTGAATTAGACTAAAACAAAATTATCATTTGTTTATTGTACTGTTGGAATTGAAACAATTCTGTTAAACAAAAATATATAATTTTTGTTTATATAAAAGGATCACATGTATGAAGCAACAGATTTTGCAAATATGTTGATTTAGAAATTTTCAACATACATGTAACACAGAATTTTGATAATTGGTTAAACCAGCCATTTTGCAAAAACATGATTACATATTTTTGTGTTATTCTGTTAGACTTGTTTTTCAATAAATAATTAAAGAAGAATGAATTAGAGAAATGTTCATATTTTGATAAAGTAAAATATGTTAACCTTAAAAATATAAAACTTGATTAGCGAATTAATGTTACATTTTTGTCAAAAACTTGATTAACGAAGGAAATTCACATTTTTGTTAATTAGATTATTATTAAAAAAAAATTAACATTTTTTTTAATTTGATTATAAAGAACAAATTTACTATTTTGATAATTAGATAATGTGAATGAAATAAATTTATCCTTTTATTTATCTCTATCAATGCAAATATGCTTTGAAACAAAATTTATTCTTTTATTTGCATTTACCAATGGAAATGTACATTTAAAATAAAACTTGTTCTTTTATTTGTATTTACATATACAAACATATATTAAAAGTAAAATTTGTTCATTTATTTGCATTTCAAAATGCAAATATAACATCAGAAATAAAAGTTACATTTATTAATTTATTTGCAATTCCTTGTTGTAAATAAGACATTAAATTAAAAGTCTCATTTTTGGTTGCAATTCAAAATGCAAACATTTCCAAAAAAAAAAAAGTTGCATTCTAATTTATATTTTTGATATGAATAAAATATCGTTTTAAAGTAACATTTTTATCTGCGTTCTTTAATGCAATTAAAACCTGAATTGAACGTTTCATTTTCAAATTGTTAGTGCTACCTTTTATTTCACATTTTCAGATGCAAATAAAAGTTAGATTTTAGAATTTCATTTTTACATGAAATAAAAAGAGTCATTCTTTTGTCATTCTAAAGAATGAATTGAAAATGTTAATTTAGCGATTGAAAGAGAATGAAACAAAATATGATTTAAAAGGTTGAATTTTGTTTAACAATTTCAGATGCAAACAAATTTTACATTTTCCCTATGTATTTTAGTAAAATATGATTTAAAAGGTTGCATTTTGTTTAACAATTTCAGGTGCAAACAAATTTTACATTTTCCCTATGTATTTTAGTTACAAAAAAGAAATATGCATTTTTGTTTGTAAATTTAGTTGCAAACAAAACCTTTAATAAAAGATTATATTTTATTTGCATATTTTATTGCAAATAAACATGGTAGTTAAAAGATTATATTTTATTTGCACATTTAGATGCAAATAAACATTGTAGTTAACAGATTATAATTAGAGGCAAATAAACACCGTAGTAAAAAGAAGCCTTTTGTTTACAACTTTATATCTAAACAAAATATTAAAATTAAAAGTCATCTTTTTTATTTGTAATCCTTATTGCAAATAAACTAGAAATAGAAAGTTACTATTTTTATTTACATTCCTCGATGTAAATAAAGCATGAAATAGAAGGTTATATTTTTATTTGAAATCAAAAGATACAATTTTATTTACATTCTTTATTGTAAATAAAACATGAAATCAAAGAGTATATTTTTATCTACATTTTAGATGTTATAATAAAATTAAAGGGCTACATTCCTAATGTGATATAAAATTAGATTTTATTTAATATAAAATGGATATCAATTTTTTTTATGTAATATAAAAAGATTACATTTCATTTTAAGTGAATTAACATTAGAATTTACCTTTTTGGATAAAAATGAATCAGTAGAAAGATTTATTGTTTCTTTTGATAAATTACATTATCATTATACATGAAATGATTCCCCTTTTATGTTACTGAAATGTTACACTTCCATTTACAAATTACCTGACTTGTTTATGTGATTGGGTCGATAATTTTCACACATCGCCCAAGTGCATAGGTAATTTACTATTTGTTTTGATTGGATGAAACCCCACACGGGTGTTGGGATGAAAATTGACATACACTAATCCCAATATTTAATTGTATGTCTATCGATAGATCGACAGGCTGCGATGAGCGTTAATATTTTATTTTAATGCTCACACAGTCATTGATTTCACTCTGGATGTGAATGGATGTTTGATGATTGCTTATTTTTATTGCTATATACATTCAATGTATGAAATCCATATAACTCAAGTTATATGGTGACTGATTGAGTCGCATTCCAATAAAGGATTTCTTTTATATAAGGAATATCTTTTTAAATAAAGAATATTTGGAATAAAGAATATTATAGTACAAATACCTTTTATAATAAAGAATACTGTTTTATAAAGAATATTTTATATAGACATTTTCATACAAAGAATATTTTATAATGAATATTTTAAAGAATATTTAACAAAAGATGAAATAATGATTCCTATGCCGTTCTTGGACGTACAAAAGATAAAAGATATTCCTTTGAATAAACTGGTTAGTAACTAGAATGAATTTATTAAATTAAGATTTAATAGAGTTTTCTATTTAATAAATATTTATTTGGAACTGTTTTAATAAATTGATTTTTGGGTTTATTGTGAACTGTGTTTTAAAACAACATTTGTTCTTTAACCCAATCGATAGTGACAAAGTGATTTAGAATTTATAAATCTTTTTATTAAGATTTATAAAGATTTTTCTAAAGTCAGGTTTTCCAATTTAATATATATTGAATTGGAATTGAATGGAAATTCGATTCGATAATATTCGAGATAGGCTTCTGTAAAAGAAGACTAATACTATATATGGAATTTAAAAGGCTTTGCCATTATTTCATTTATATTATTGGTATGATACAAAAATTTATATCGATTATATATTGACTTGATTTCTGTGAAAATTCCATAATTAATGGAAGAAGATTTTGGGTTTATCGTGAACAATGTTTTTAAATGACATTGATTCTTAAACCCAATTAAAGATAAGAATTATGTCTTAAATTTGAATAATCATTTAATAATGATTTCGATATTAAAACCCAATTGGAGTTTTGATGAATGTTTAAAAGAATATATTTTAAAGAATTTATCTTTGATAAAATTAATGGGAACTTTCCCCTAATAATATGAATATTCTATTTAAAAGAATATCCTGCATTGGAATGAGGCGTTGGATGTGTTTCTTTAACACTTGAATTATGGAATACGCCAGTTATTCGGAAAGACCGGGTTTTACCCATCTAAATAATTAGTATGACGATGAAGATTCGAAGACGAAGACGATGTTGAAGACCGGCGGTTTTCGCATCGAATGGATGCATCGCTACTGAAGTCCTCGATAGGAGTAGCTACCCTGAAGGGACTTCTGTGGTAGTCGTCCAGACATATGTGTTAATTGTCCGAATATACGAGAACCACCCCGGTTTCTCCTATTCCGTTCAGACCCAGAACGGACTTGTAAATGGATTGTGTGTCTGGCATTGTATTCTTTTCTACTGTATTTATTGAAAGCTAATGATTATATATTTCTGTTTGGTGGTGGAGAATTTATTCTTCACTTAACACCCTTCTCTAAGACGCATGAGCTTAGAGGTTATATATATATTGGTAGATGATCAATAATATGGTAGAGTCTGACAATGTGGCATGCTAAGATGCAAATGATCAAGGCTTTGTTGAAAAGCAGGCCTTGTGGTTGATGATCAAAGCACAGCCTATTACGGCATAGCTTTGTGTATACCGTGACTTCGCGAGCCTCACACCCCGGTAAGAGTCAAAAACGGGATATGGACCGTAGGGAGTGCACACGTTTCTTTCTAGCTAGAGTGGTGTCAGCCACCTACCAGCCCTGACATTTTACTTATGTGGATGATGGATTTTGAGGCACCTTGGATTTTTTATAGGTCGATAGTGGTCATATTATAGGTTCAAAGGAACCGGGAAACGTGTGTTCAGGCATAACCAATCCACTGCCAATAGGCGGGGACCGGCCCTACCGCTCCAAGGGTTCACTGCGGGGGATCCTGAGGCATTTGCTAGAGCGTCTCGAATCAGAGAGGAGCTTGCCCCTAGCCTCGACTCATGATGGAAATCCAATTTCTAATACGACCTTGCGGTTTTGATTGTAGAACTAGTATGGCGACATAGTAGGATGGGGTACTATGCCGTCTATGATTGATACATTATGATTTAAATGTTTATTATATATATACCCATATATATACACACTAATAATAATAATATCGTTTTCACGTATTAAGCATCTTTTGACCATTATAAGGTAAAACCCTATCCTCTGGTGTGCGTTGCATTGTGTGATGGGACCTGGGTCTTATAATGGTTTCATTTTTCTAAAAAGCATTGCGTTGTTTAACGATTTAATTTATTTTATGCACTGGCAATCCAATGGAGTAAACCCGTCCCGCGTTAGCGGCGTGGTCCTGTGATTAGCCTTATTATTAGATAAGTTAAGTTAAGATTTCTCATACCAGTCCCATGACTGACCTGTAGTTTGTTTCACTGGCAAACTCGGGTGCCCATATTTTCCACACGGGCAGTCGAGTAGCTTGTTTTGCAGATATCATATTTACAGGATCCTGGTCTACAGCTGAAGCGATATTTGGAAAGCTCTGTATCCGTGTATTCCTTTCGGTTGTATATTTGTATTATTTTTTGCTGCTATTTAAATGTAATTTAAATCTCTAATGTTGTATTTCCAATATATATTATTCATTCATACTATGGAATATTCTTGTACTCTGATGTGATTGTTGAAATTAGCAATAAAAGGTTCTTCTGTTACGTGTTCTGATGTGTGTTGCTCTCAAACAATCCATGCTTTCCTTCACAGGGAAGTTTGGGTCGTTTCATTATGTTTCGTAGCAAGTATCACCATTGAAAATACCTAGCTCTAAACATATCTGATTGAGATAAACAGGATAATGCCTTTCTAAATGATGTTTTATGCCATTCCATCTCAAGAATCGACAGTAGCATACAAACTTTGGACTCCAACGGATCCATCATTTGCATATTCCATTTATTTAAAGACCTTAATCATGTGCATTCTTCCTTTTAAAAACATATAAAGATATATAACATGTATAATACATTATTACTCATCGTTATAGCTTTATCTTGATTCCATATGCATGATATACCAGGATTTAAATGTACATGATAGTTATGTTATACTTGATTTGTTTTCTTAAATTCTAAAACCCAAATATGATATCAATAATTCTTATATGCATAAGGCATATTATCACATGTGTTGAACCAATAGAGTTTCCATGTAACAATTAAGTAATGTTGTTTTCGTAAAAGAAAACTAGAGGTATGCTGTTTGGAACTTGCGTGCTACTTCGACCTTTGTACACTTTGTTCTTGCGCATACCCATGACTATGCATGGCCTTTGTTATTCTACCTGTTTGCCAGAGCAGTCTGCCTTCATTGTCTATGACTGTTCTGAAATGCAGTAATGCATTGTTTGTTAGTTATTGTGCTTGTTTGTTTAATGCTGATTCGTTGCAATGATTATGTATTATTGGTACCTTTTTTTCTTTTACTACTTGATGCTGATTTTAAACTAGGACCGCTATCTGCTTGATCTGCACATAAATTATGTGAATGTTACATTTGACAGTTTGGATATCTATTCTTAGTTTAGAAACTTCATAAGTCAGAATGAACTAATTTATTTTAGTGTTTATTGAAATTATTTTACTTGAACAAAGATTAATCTTGACTCGAGTCTTTTATGTTTTGCATGGAACGCTCTAATTAGATACGAGTGTTGCAGATCTAGAGTTTTCAGCTATCGAAGCTTGAAGCACATGAAAACGCGCTCGCCTTGGTTCGTTCTTCCATTTTCTTTATTTTAAATGTACATGTATGTAATGTTCTACTGTAAAATATGATTTTGTAAACTCTGATATTTTTGTAACAAAAATATATGTTTGTGAGATATACTATTGTCTTCTGTTCTGTGATTCTGTGTTTAATTCTGTTCAAACCCTCTAAGCAAGGTAATAATATGTTGTTTTGAACGTTTTAAGTTGGTTTAATTACCAATTTGGAGCAGTTAAAAGGGCAGGTTGTTACAGTTGGTGTTAGAGCTTTGGTTTGACAATGCTTAGCTTATTGGGTTTAAAAACTCATTAGAGATTGGATAGAGTATCCTAGAATGAGTGGAATTGACACAAAAATAACCGTAGATAGAGCATATTTTGAAAATATAAATTATTTTGAAATTAAATAAATCGTTTTGAAAGTATAATTTATTTGAAATATTATTTATGATAAGTGCAACACCCTATAATTTTAAAGAACATTACAATGATAAACTAAAGAATACTTAATTAAATATTGGGAATTAAGTAAAATGGACTATTTCATTGCATTCGTCTCGGAATTCTGCTAAAGATAGACTTTGAGTTTGCATAAAACGCACAACATATGAAGAAGATATTAAGGTTGGAAGTTTGTATACATATAAGCAAAATATATATAAACAAACCAGTCCAAGGTATTCAGAATAAATCAAAAATCAGAGAGCGGAAAGACGCGGGAATTCGACGCATTGGGGGTCAACCAATACAAGGGGGTGTCAACCCTAGGGTCGACCCTGGGGTCAACCACACCTAGATTCGGGGCACATCTATTCTCTAAACCTGGACTTGTTTCTTGACCTGATTCGTTGGCTTGAGGCTATAAATAGGACCTCATTTCTATTGTTTTATTCATCAAAAACAATGGAGACAACGAGATGCTGCCCCGACTCAGATTGAATTAGCCCGTTCTTCTGCAATAACGACTTATACATATACAAGAATCTATACTACATCATCAACACTCTTTTCTCATTTCTTTAGATCCAGTCCCTGTGAATTTATGTTGCTTTTAGATATAAACATTTAATAAGTAATCCTGACATGTTTATAAGTTTGGATCTAAACCTATGCCTATTAATAATCTGAATGATAACTAAACAGATCTGTCATTACTTGTATACCTGATCTACTATTCAGCCCTTACATGCCTATCTTTATTATGCCCATTTCTGTTATCATATGCCTATTTTGTTATTATTCCTATTTGTGTCACCATAAGCCTATTCTGTTAGTATGCCTACTTCTATCATCATATGCCTGTTTTGTTATTATGCCTATTTCTGTTCTCGTCTCTCCCTCCTTCCCTTTTTATTATTGTAGCCAGGCTACCTTCGAGCCTAAGCCTATCGCTGAAATATGTGAATGAATGAAATTGGGAATGGTAAATTGGGGGCATAACTTGTAATGTAAAACATGACTGGGATTTGGGGGCATAACCAATACTGTGATCTAAGACTTTAATTTAGGGCATATCGTACATGATGATTTATGACATGGGGGAAAGGGAATGAAAAAGCTTGATGAATATGAATAATTGTTTAAGAATGAACATGCCTAAATTTATAGTAAACAGAAATTGTAACCAAAATTATACACGAGGTTAGATTACACTTGTGGTAGAAGTCTGCCCGGAACCGCCCAGCAAATCCAGCGTCCACGAGTGGTTAATTTAATGTGAGGCGTCTAGTGCATAAATGTACATTTAATGATGCTAAGAGACAAGGTTAAGTCCGACTTGTGGTAGAGGTATGCCCGGAACCGCCCGGCATATCCAGCATCCACAAGTAGTCGACTTAATGTGAGAGGTCAGGTGCATTAACATGCATGAACGGGAAATGATAATAACATGTTAACTTGTAATACTTAACCTGTTTAAATCTGTGGGGTTTATATGAACCTGTCTAATTGTGTAAGGGTTAAGTAAGCTTGTTTGAATCAATGGAGGGTTAAGTAAATCTGTTAAATCTGTGCGGGGTTACACGGACCCGACAAACTTAACCAGATTTATATGTTGGAGTCATGCGGCCTTGTAAATTTATTAGGCATAACCTATCAAAATCCTAGTAGTGGGGATGCAATACTTGGGGGTGGCTTGTATCATTTGTTGTGTGGGTCCCGTATTAGTTAGTAACCCATACTGGTATCAAAAGGGGACCCCGAACTAGGTAGGGGTCAGAGCACGCTTATTGAGCTGATTATAAGAGGTCCATATGGGAGAAGGTGTTTGATGGCACGTTCTGACGGAGCCATGTGCATGCATGGATCAGCTTGCCTGGGAAAATAAGACGCTATAACACTAGTAGATATGGTTGTGTCTATCGAGAAAAAGGGGTTGCCACTTTATGGAGTGATACATCCTACTGTGGGGCCAACACAGGGTATCCACAGGATAGGAATCTAATCGATTGGTGTAGTAATTAGGGTACATCTAGTCCTGCCTATTTAGGAGCCCGTTATTATCATTTGGGGGTAACACCCATTATTTCTGTTGGGCTACCTGTTATTGTCATTGGGGGTAAAACCTGTCACTTGAAGTACACCTAAGTCTACAATTCTATTTCTGTGGGGATCATTCTGTTTATGTTATACTAGTATTGGTGCAGAGAAATTTTTTTGTGAAGCGTAATATATTCTGTTCTGTATATTCTACTTATCACGCTCAGTCTATTATGTCTGTCTTATGATACAGTTATTCTCTCTCATCCAGTTTATATGCCTGTCATGATGCTTTTATTTATATGCTAAAAGTAACTGGACTCGCCAGATTTTATGCCTGAACCGTTTTGTTTCCTTTTCTCTCTCTTCCTTTCCCCTCAGGTTCTCAGGGTGGGAATACTCAGGCTTGATTAGGATTCTCTCTTCTGTTTTGGCTTGGTGCTGCTTAAATGCACTGCTTTGATTACATGTCTATCTTACTATGCCTATTTTAGGGGACTATGATTTTATAATGCTGTACTCTAATGATTTTAGTACAAGGAAGATAATTTAATTTGATGTAATGGGTTTTTTGTATTTTAGACTTATATTGTAACTGGAGTTTGGATAATGATGTTTTCTGTTTGAGGAATAAAGTTTTAAATTCCGCTGTTATTTTATATCTGTCTTGTGATGTTTCTGTTCCTGTTTACCTATAACGCTTCACGGAACATAAAGCATTCTGATAAAAAGTGACATTAACGGACGTGGGGTGTCACAATAAGAGGCTTGAGTAATTTACAGGGCGTTGAGATCGGAATATCGAGTATGTGAAGATTTTGAATATACGCATGTTCATTGTACATAGAAAGTCGTATATATAGTAGATATATATATATATATATAATCACATTCTAGTCGTTGGAGGATAATTTTGTTGATAATCCGGACAACATCAGTGATTATTTTCGAGTTTCGAAACTGGGATGACTATATGATTTCGATTGAACGTCAAGCAATACTTAAAACCATTTAGATAAGCATTTGAAATGTTTGGATAAATTTTAATAAAAAGTTTTGATAAATTAAAGTAAATTGGAATAGATAAGTGAAATTTAAATAAGTGATGTATTCATTTTTTTTGTAGAATAAAAATTGAATTTTAAATGAATTAATATGAAATAGGAAATAATTTGTATAAAATTTGAATAGTAATGAATGTTTTGAAAATATAATTCTATCCCTTCGCTCGTTGATGTGTTTTTTTTCCTGTAACATGCCGTCATCTTTTGCTTATCATTTATTCGATCAATTCGTCTTGAGTTTGTCCAATATTATCTCCGAACCTTCCTTTTGCCTTGCATTAACCAAACTATGGACAAGTTGGATTTTGAAAAAAATATTTATTTGAGAATTCGGTTCCCAATATTCTATAATCGATTTTTAATGTTTTAGAATTAATATTTGGGAACAAAACTAGTTTGAAATATGTTATACTAAATCAGACTAGCGCAGTGAAGGCACGAAGATAGTTTCAAATTAAAATTGTTCCAAGTTAATTTTCGACTATTCGAATCGTGTAATTTTTCCTTTTCTAATGAGATTTAAATATTTGAAACCTGAATGAATAAAGTCCTATTTTGTGCAAAGGATTTTGAAAATAAAATTTGAAAAGGAAACTTATATGACTGTATGAATCTCTTGGATAATACTATCTAGCTAGGTCCATCCTAGAGAATACTAGCGCTTCATTCAAGCGGTCCAACAGATCATCAATACGTGGCAGTGGATATTTATTTTTCAGCATTTGCTTATGTAATAACCTGAAAATCTGAGCCAATTCAGAAATTTTATTTTGGCAATTTTAGTGAATTTTGAATATTTAAAATGAATTATTTTAAATAATAAAATGAGAAATTTATTTTGAATAGAAATAGAACAAATATATTTATTTGAATCGTCGTTAGAATATAATTATTTATTTATAATTATAAAAGGAATTGAAAATGGCACGGTAGTTTGAAAATATGATTTCAAATTTCAAATGAATGTACAGAATTCAAAATAAAACAGATTTTAGCGAAATAAAAAATATTCGAATCTAATTGAGAATATCTTTCCAACAAATCCGAAAAATCAAAATTTCATAGCGGGGATAAAAAGATATGCCCAGTTGAAATTTCAGGATAGTCGCTATGGAATTCTGGCCCTTAAAAATGAAAATTTTGCAAATGACCTCGGTCTTCGACAAAACCACTTTTGTTGGATCTGTGATGTCAAGTTATTGCTAGGTTTCAAAATTCATAATTTTTGAAAGAAATATGTGAGCATGGCGAAAGAAAACGTGTTTTAACAGTTTTAGTCAAATTCGATCGACCAGAAAGTGGCCATTTTTCAAATGATCTCAGAATTTGACGAAATTAGTTTTGTTAGGACCGTATCATCAATACGAAGCTAGAAAGTATTTTTCGCGAATTTTTAGAGTCCGTATGTGGCCCTGGTAAATTGAAATGCGCGTTCAAATTCAATATATAGATTTATATTTTGATTTTGACGAAAAATGGTCAAAATGATTGAATCAGCTTACGATACATATCCCATTGCATTCGGAATGGGGCTAACTAGTTATGGGCGACAGTCGGTGGGTTCGATTTCGAGTTGAAAATAAAATGTTGCTTTTTAGAATTTAAAATAATTATATATAAATATATATTATATAATATAACCTCCCTCATCTCTCTCCTCCTTTATTACTTCAGATAGAAATCGAAATAGGAAAAAGGAAAAAAAAAGAGAAAAAACGACGCGCCCTCCACGCATCCACCGCCGTGCCGCCGCCAGCGCGAGGCCCCCTTCTCCTCGTCGGCCACCCTCCCGAAGCCGCCGCCCCTTCTCGATAACCCCCCCCCCCAAAACCGTAACCGAACCCCCTCTGAAACCCAAACCGCACGCACCACCGTATGACCGCTTCCACCTCGCCTTGCCGCCGCCTCAGACCTCCATATTCCCCCCCCCCCCCCCCCCCGTTTTAGCCTGTAAGTTTTTCCTTTGATGATATTATCTATTTACTCTTATTTATTTAAAGTAATTAGTATTGAGTAGAATAAAAAGCAATTCTTGTGTAGAAAATCATTGTTAAGATCTGAAATTTTTAATATCACGAAAGATTAGGTTTTTAATTTATAAAAGATTAGGTTTTTAATTTATAAAAGATTAGATCTTTAAATTAGAAAAGTTGAGATCTTTATACCTAGAAAGTATAGATTTTTAATTTAAAGAAAGATTGGATTTTTATTCATTGAAGTATTAGATTTTGCTTATGGAAAGATGGTATTTTTATTTACATACTAGCGAAATAAAAATATGATTTTTATATATTCATATAGCGAAGAGAAATATTATTTTTATATGAGTAGCGAATTAAAAATTCGATTTTTTATATACATAGATTAGTAATGAAAATAAAATTTTTATTATGAAGTTAGCATGATAAAAATATAATCTTTATTAGAAGAAGAGCGATATAAAAATATAATTTTTATTATGAAGTTAGCGTGATAAAAATATGATCTTTTTTATGTGAACACCGTTATAAAAATAGAATTTTTATTTATATAGTTGCGGTATAAAAATAGAATTTTTATCTATATAGTAGCGGTACAAAAATAGAATTTTTATCTATATAGTAGCAGTATAAAAATGTGATTTACATCCATATAGCATATTTATAAAAATGTGATTTTTATATACATAGCAACAATATAAAGATGCGATTTTTATGTATGTAGTGGATATGGACAACGAAAGTGACAAAAGGCGAACACGGCGAAGGTTTTCTACATATGAAGAGTCGTGGCGTTTGGTTTAGCTTCTAGGTGAGAACTCCTCACTTTTATTCTAATTTCTAGTTAAAATATATACTAGGATGCAGACGGTGCTTAGCAGCACCCGACACCCGTCGTCCACAGACCATGGATGACTTATTTGTTTGATTGATGTGTTGTGAAAATTGATCGTGTAATGTGGAATGAATAAAATATTTTATAGTTAAAAATATAAATTTTAATGTGTATATAAAATAAATATTTATAAACAAATCGGACGAATTGTTTACGTACACCCATTTGACTGATATTGATTGGGACGATAAAATTTTACACATCGCCCAACTGCACAAATAAAGATCTATGTTTGTTGATTTGAAACCCCACACGGGTATTGGGATGATATTTGACGTAGACTAATCCTTATTGTTTAGTTGTATGTCAATCGAAATGAACTAGTTTTGAATTATAATTATAATCTCATTTATTTTTAAAATAAACAAAGTGGATTTGAAATGTTTTTGAAAATAACCAGAATTTCCAATATATAAAGTGGAAATGGATTTGAATCGAAATTGTCTTTGGAATATTTCGATGTTGGATTTCGTGATTATACAGATATTGTTATGGAAATTTTAAAGATATACTTATATCGTTATTTCCAATACGATATTTGTTGGTCACAGAATTTGTTATTGAATGTAAGCCGATATATTTTCTATTCCGAGCCTTGTATTTAATATCAAATGGGATTTGGGTTTATCGTGAATGGTGTCTTCATTTACACTGTTCTTAAACCCAGTTGAGAAAAAGATTAAATCTTTTTATTTTGATGTAATGAAGTATACCAATTAAATGGTATTTAATTGGAATTGAATTTGAATTGATTTTTGGGTTTATCGTGAACGGTGTTTTAAATAACACTTGTTCTTTAACCCGATAATTGATGGAATGTGATTTTGGGTTGTCGTGAACGGTATCTTTAATAATACTGTTCTTAGACCCAACGAAGTTAAGAAAATCAGAAACTAACTGAAGATTAGTTAAGTTGAATGGTTTCTTGGGTATTGATCTGATGTTGGTTTCGGCTTTTGGGGTTATTACTTAGGGAATTGTTCACTTGCTAATTTACGGTTAAAGGCTGATGGAATAGAATGTGATTTTGGGTTTATCGTGAACCGTATTTTAAATGACATTGGTTCTTTAACCCAGTTAAAGACAGGATATGATTTCCCAAGTTAAATAATCATTGATAGTTATTATTGGGAAGATTAAAACCAAGTGGAGTTTTAATGAATCTTTAATTAGATTGAAATAATCGAGAATGGAGTACCACCAGTTTTGCTCCAGGTGATAGTTAAATCTTTAAATAGATTTGAACGTGAAATGGTAATTGAATTTACTGATAACACCATGGTGTTAGATATGAAGTATGACCAGTTTTACTTCATAGGATGAGTAGGTTGGGATTGGGAAATAAAATAAATGATTACTTCAGTGTGGTTTGCTAATCCTGACTAATTTAATTGATATTCAAAAGAATATTAAAGAATAAATTTAAAGAATTTATGTTTGATAAAATTAATGGGAACCTTTCCCAAAGTAAAAGAATATTTTAATAAAAGAATATTCTGAATTGGAATGAGGCGTATGTTGTGTGTGTAACACTTGTTTATTATATACGTGAGTTATTCAGAAAGACCGGGTTTATCCCATTCTGAATAACTGATTCGACGATGTGTCGAGGATGAAGACGGTGGTCAAAGACCGAAGGTCTTCATGACATTTGGATAATTGCTGATGATCTTGATTGGGCTGTACACCCAAGAGGAGGGAATCAATTGGTGATCGTCCAGACGTACTTGGAGATCGATGGATATGTGAGGAATAAGGTTCCTCCGGTTTCGTTCAGACCCAGAACGAACTTGTATGGACCGTGTGTCTGACATTGGATTTTGCTCTGTGTTGATTGATCTCTATTAAATATACATATGCCTTGTTAAGGGGAATTCATTCCCTTACTTCACCCTTCTCTGAGGCGTACGGGATCAGAGGTTGTATATCGATAGACATCAGTCGCATGGTGTGAATTGCCTGTGTGGCATGCCTAAGTGGCAATTGATCAAGGCTTCTGTTGAAAAGCAAAGTCTTGTGGTTGATGATCAAAGCACCGTCTGTGTGGCATAGCTTTGTGTAACGCTGATTCGCGAGCCTCATACCCTGATTGTGAACCAGAAACGGGAGAGGACCTCAGGGAGGACATGCATTTCTTTCTAGCTAGGGTGGTGTCAGTGACCTACCAGCCCTGACATTTATATTATTTTCACCTATGTCGTTGTTGGATTGCGAGGCGCCTCGGATATATCTGTGACTATATGGAGCCGATGGAGTCATTTGGCTCATTTACGCCCCAAAGGGCAGGGAAACGCAGTGTTTAGGCATTTTAATCCACATCGTTGGACCGGCCCTGACGATCCAAGGGCTTGACTGAGTACTTGTCCTGAGGCTCGGGCTAGAGGGTCTCGAATTCAGTGAGGACGATCCCTTGCCTCAATTCACAGATTAAAATCCAACTTCCGATACGTGACTTTGCAGTTTTGATTGTAGAACCTATATATGGCAACATATTGGTATGGGGCACTTATGCCCTCTATGATTGATACTTATGATTGAAATTGTCTTGACACTATACACTTATAGTAATAATAAATGATGAAATTTAGCGTATCAAGCATTCTTTGGCTATTATAAGGTAAAACCCTATCCTCCGGCTTGTGTTGCAATGTGCGATTGGACCTGGGTCTTATAATAGCTTCATTGTTCTTTATTTAGCATTGCGTTGTTGTTCTATGCACGAGTATTCTTGGGAGGAAACCTGTTCCGTATTATACGGCGTGGTCCCTTGATTTACCTAACTTTAAAATAAAGATCAATAACTCTTTTAGTTCTCACACCAGTCACATGACTGACCTGGAAATTATTGTTTTAACCTAAACTCTGGGGTCCCCTATTTTCCAGACAGGAAGCTAGTAGTATTGGTTTTGCAGGTTTATATTCACAGGATCCTGGTTTACAGCTGGAACGATACTCGGAAAGCTCTGTATCCGTGTATTACTTTCAGTTCTGTTTAGTATTATTTTTCCGCTGCAGTAATGTATTTAAATCTCTGATATGTAGTAAATGTGTAATATGTAATTCATACTCTGTATATTCTTGTATTCTGATGGAATTGTTGTAATTAAAATTGAAATGTTCTTCTGTTTGCGTTCCAATTTGTCGTGTTCTCAAAACAATCAGGGGTATCAAATGGTCTTGGTCAGTTTAGCGATCGATTCAGATCGAGCGAAATTCCTTATCGTTACATGTGGTATCAGAGCTTTGGTTTACAGAGCTCGGAGAACAAGACCCGTTAGAACCAAATGAAAGAATTCATCAAAGATTGGATTAGTAATATCCAATGGGAATGACTCGTTAGAGATGGGATCAGTAGTATCCCAGAACGAATGTAAAGAGTATATTTTTAAAATGAAAACGTATTTTGTTTTGAAAATTTAAACCTTATTCAACATATTTTAATATTTATTTGTATTGATTTGGACAATCCAGCATATAAAGGTTTTGCATATACGTCTGATCCACGTGTATTCAAAGTTTTAATATGCTGAATAGATATAGAATCACACTCTAGTCACCCGGAGATGATTCTGATGATGTCGCGGCGTCATCAGCATTTGTATTCGAGTTTCGAAAGTGGGATATCTATATATTTCCAATAGATTGGTGTGAGAACCAAAACTAGATAGGGCCTATTGTTGTGATTTGGCACCAAAAATGTGATTTTTGACTATATATCAAAGTTATGAATTCGAAATGATAATCAACAAATTGATTGATGGTTGTGTTGATTGATTACTTTTTTGATTAATTGAATGTTGAACCTTTAGCCAAATTGAACCAAATTGTGAATTGTATTAAAAATTTGTCGCATTTGCATACATATACATGTACTTACATTGAACAGGTCATAGCAAGGAGGCTAGAGAAGAGGAATAAAATTGTTTGCCCGACAAACAGGTACATGTTATTGTATTTCTTTGGGTTTGGATGATTTTATGAGCCGATTGGCTTTTTATTTTTATTTTGGATTGGTGAGGACCATGAGAGGCTATTTGAAATAACCCGAAGCTCCCGGTGTAGGGGATGTTATGGCGAAATTTTTCGAAAATTTAGGGTATTAGCCAAATTTTTGAAAAATTCTTAGAAACTGAAAAGTTGAAGAACTTAAGCCGTAATGAAAATAATGAAAGTTGAGTTGATTATTTAAACAACGTTCGGCTTCGTTCCTTTTCGGGGATGAAATTTTTTAAGTGGGAGAGATTGTAATAACCCGGAAATCTGAGTCAATTTAAAAATTTTATTTTGGTAATTTTAGTGAATTTTGAATATTTAAAATGAATTATCTTTAATAATAACAATTAGAAAAAAAATTTCAATAGAAATAGAACGAATATATTTATTTGAATCGTCGTTAGAATATAATTATTTATTTATAATTATAAAAGGAAATGAAAATGGCGCGGTAGTTTGAAAATTCGATTTCAAATTTCAAATGAATGTACAGGATTCAAAATAAACCGGATTTTAGCAAAACCAAAAATATTTGAATCTAATTGAGAATATATTTCCTTCGAATCCGAAAAATCAAAATTTCATAGCGGGGATAAAAAGATATGCCCAGTTGAAATTTTAGGATAGTCGCTATGGAATTCTGGCCCTTAAAAATAAAAATTTTGCAAACGACCTCGGTTTTTGACAAAACCACTTTTGTTGGATCTGTGATGTCAAGTTATTACTAGGTTTCAAAATTCATAATTTTTGAAAGCAATATGTGAGCATGGCGAAAGAAAATGTGTTTTAACAGTTTCAGTCAATTTCGGTCGACCAGAAAATGTCCATTTTTCAAACGATCTTAGAATGTGACGAAATTAGTTTTGATAGGACCGTATCATCAATACGAAGCTATAAAATATTTTTTTGGAATTTTTAGAGTCCATATATGGCCCCGGTAAATTGAAATGCACGTTCAAATTCAATATATAGATTTATATTTTGATTTTGATGAAAACCGGTCGAAACGATCGAATCAGCTTACGATACATATCCCATTGCGTTCAGAATGGGGGTAATTAGTTATGGACGACAGTCGGTGGGTTCGATTTCGAGTTGAAAATAAAAGGTTGCTTTTTAGAATTTAAAATAATTAAATATATGTATGTTATATAATATAACCTCCCTTGTCTCTCTCCTCCTTTATTACTTCAAATAGAAATTGAAATAGGAAAAAGGGAAGAAAAAAATGACGCGCCCTCCACGCATCCACCACCGCATCCACCGCCGCGCCGCCGCCAGCGCGAGGCCCCCTTCTCCTCGTTGGCCACCCTCCCGAAACCGCTGCCCCTTCTCGATAACCCCCCCAACCCAAACCATAACCGAACCCCCACTGAAACCCAAACCGCACCCACCACCGTCTGACCGCCTCCACCTCGCCTTGCCGCTGCCTCAAACGGCCATCTCCTCCCCCGTTTCAGCCTGTAAGTTTTTCCTTTGAGATTTATCTATTTACTCTTATTTATTTAAAGTAATTAGTTTTAAGTAGAATAAAAAAGCAATTCTTGTGTAGAACATCATTGTTAAGATCTGAAAATTTTAATATCATGAAAGATTAGGTTTTTAATTTATAAAAGATTAGGTTTTTAATTTATAAAAGATTAGATCTTTAAATTAGAAAAGTTGAGATCTTTATACCTAGAAAGTATGGGTTTTTAATTTAAAGAAAGATTTGATTTTTATTCATTGAAGTATTAGGTTTTGCTTATGGAAAGATGGAATTTTTATATACATACTAGCGAAATAAAAATATATAAAAATATGATTTTTATATATTCATATAGCGAAGAGAAATATTATTTTTATATAAGTAGCGAATTAAAAATTCGATTTTTTTATATACATAGATTAGTAATGAAAATATAATTTTTATTATGAAGTTAGCGTGATAAAAATATAACCTTTATTAGAAGAAGAGCGATATAAAAATATAATTTTTATTATGAAGTTAGCATGATAAAAATATGATCTTTATTATTTGAACACCGTTATAAAAATAGAATTTTTATCTATATAGTAGAGGTATAAAAATAGAATTTTTATCTATATAGTAGCGGTATAAAAAAAGAATTTTTATCTATATAATAGCGGCATAAAAATAGAATTTTTATCTATATAGTAGCAGTATAAAAATGTGATTTATATCCATATAGCATAGTTATAAAAATGTGATTTTTATATACATAGCAACAATATAAAGATGCAATTTTTATGTATGTAGTGGATACGAACAACGAAAGTGACAAAAGGCGAACACGGCGAAGGTTTTCTACATATGAAGAGTCGTGGCGTTTGGTTTAGCTTCTAGGTGAGAACTTCTCAGTTTTATTTTAAATTCTGGTTGAAATATATACTAGGATGCAGACGGTGCTTAGCAGCACCCGACACCCGTCTTCCACAGACCATGGATGACTTGTTTGTTTGATTGATGTGTTGTGAAAATTGATCGTTTGATGTGGAATGAATAAAATATTTTATAGTTAAAAATATAATTTTTAATGTGTATATAAAATAAATATTTATAAAAAAATCGGACGATTTGTTTATATACACCCATTTGACTGATATTGATTGGGACGATAAAATTTTACACATCGCCTAACTGCACAAATAAAGATATGTGTTTGTTGATTTGAAACCCCACACGGGTATTAGGATGATATTTCACGTACACTAATCCTGATTGTTTAGTTGTGTGTCAATCGATGGGTTGACAGACTGTGTAAGCGTTAATTATTTATAGTTAATGCTTATGCAGTTGTGTGGTGCACTTTGGATGATGGTTGATTATTTATCATTGCTATTATATACATGTGTTGTATAGAACCCATATAAATAACATTATATGGTAATTGAGTGGGTCTTATTCCGATAAAGAAAATTCATGTGTTGAATAAAATATATATTCATGTGTTGAATAAAAGAAAATTCATGTGTTGAATAAAATATATATTCATGTGTTGAATAAAAGAAAATTCATGTGTTGAATAAAATATATATTCATGTGTTGAATAAAAGAAAATTCATGTGTTGAAGAAAATATTCATTTGTTGAATAGAATAACGAAGTTATTGAAATATATATAAAGTCGTGTTGGTTAGATACGCGCCATTTTGACGTGAACGATATTTACATTGGTTTTATTCATTTTTATAATGAATATCGAAAAGGAATTGATTTCAAAATATAATGTTTTGAAAATATTATCATTTATATATCGATGATATGGAATATTCAATTTTGATTAGAAATTGAATATGAAGTTGAAATCGTTTTGAAAACGAATTTAAAACGATTTATAGAATACATTTTGAAAGAAAATTGATGAAATATATATATATATATAATATATATAGTATATATATAATGGCCTGAATAGAACGCGCCGCGCTGCGTTAGTTCCTGAATTTCGACTATTGACTTCGAATGGACGTTACGGGAGATCCGACCGTCGGATTCTCCTAAAACAGGAACCGTTGGGTTTGTATCGAAAAGAGCTTTCTAACGAATATTAGAAATTAGAAATCTAACGGTTGGATTTGGAATTATGTCCAAATCAAATTTGGAAAAGTCGTTGTAAGTGCAGTTCGATGGCCGTTGATGGAAATCGACTGTACTTGCCTTGGCAAAATTATTAAAAATAGTAATAATTTGTGTAAAATCATAAGAAATGATTTGTGAAGAATTAAGATGAAAAATTCCAAATTTGAAAAGATAAAAATAGATTTTTATCGAAATGAACTAGTTTTAAACTAGAATTATAATCCCATTTATTTTTAAAATAAATAAAGTGGACTTGAAATGGTTTTAAAAATAACCTGAATTTCCAATATATAAAGTGGAAATGGATTTGAATCGAAATTGTCTTTGGAATATTTTGATGTTGGATTTCGTGATTATACAAATATTGTTATGAAAATTTGAAAGATATATTTATATTGTTATTTCCAATACGATATTTATTGGCCGTAGAATTTGATATTGAATATAAGCCGATATATTTTCTATTCCGAGCCTTGTATTTAATATCAAATGGGATTCGGGTTTTTCATGAATGGTGTCTTCATTTACACTGTTCTTAAACCTAGTTGAGATAAAGATTAAATATTTTTATTTAGATTTAATGAAGTATACCAATTAAATGGTATTTAATTGGAATTGAATTTGAATTGATTTTTGGGTTTATCGTGAACGGTCTTTTAAATAACACTTGTTCTTTAACCCGATAATTGATGGAATGTGATTTTGGGTTGTCGTGAACGGTATCTTCAATAATAATGTTCTAAGGAGTTAAGAAAATCAGAAACTAACTGAAGATTAGTTAAGTTGAATGGTTTCTTGGGTATTGGTCTGATGTTGGTTTCGGCCTTCGGGGTTATTACTTAGGGAATTGTTCACTTGCTAATTTACGGTTAAAGGCTAATGGAATAGAATATGATTTTGGGTTTATCGTGAACCGTGTTTTAAATGACATTGGTTCTTTAACCCAGTTAAAGACAGGATATGATTTCCCAAGTTAAATAATCATTGATAGTGATTATTAGTAAGATTAAATCCAAGTGGAGTTTTAATGAATCTATAATTAGATTGAAATAATCGAGAATGGAGTACCACCAGTTTTGCTCCAGGCGATAGTTAAATCTTTAAGTAGATTTGAACGTAAAATGGTAATTGAATTTACCGATAACACCGTGGTGTTAGATATGAAGTATGACCAATTTTACTTCATGGGATGAATAAGTCGGGATTAGGAAATAAAATAAATGATTACTTCGGTGTGGTTCGCCAATCCGGACTAATTTGAATTGATATTCAAAGGAAGATTAAAGAATAAATTTAAAGAATTTATCTTTGATAAAATTAATGGGAACCTTTCCCAAAGTATAAGAATATTTGGATAAAAGAATATTCTAAATTGGAATGAGGCGTATGTTGTGTGTGTATAACACTTGTTTACTATATACGTGAGTTATTCAGAAAGACCGGGTTTATCCCATTCTGAATAACTGATTCGACGATGTGTCGAGGATGAAGACGGTGGTCGAAGACCGGAGATCTTCACGTTGTTTCGATAATAACTGATGTTGTTGATTGGGATGTACACCCAAGAGGAGGGAATCAGTTGGTGATCATCCAGACGTACTCGGAGATCGATGGATATGCGAGGAATAAGGTTCCTCCGGTTTCGTTCAGACCCAGAACGAACTTGTATGGACTATGTGTCTAACATTGGATTTTGCTCTTTGTTGATTGATCTCTATTAAATATACATCTGCCTGGTGAAGGGGAATTCATTCCCTTACTTCACCCTTCTATGAGGCGTACGGGATCAGAGGTTGTATATCGATAGACATCAGTCGCATGGTGTGAATTGCTTGTGTGGCATGCCTAAGTTTCAATTGATCAAGGCTTCTGTTGAAAAGCAAAGTCTTGTGGTTGATGATCAAAGCACAGCCTGTGTGGCATAGCTTTGTGTAACGTTGATTCGCGAGCCTCACACCCCTGTTGTGAACCAGAAACGGGAGAGGACCTCAGGGAGAACATGCGTTTCTTTCTAGCTAGGGTGGTGTCAGTGACCTACCAGCCCTGACATTTATATTATTTTCACCTGTGTGGTTGTTGGATTGCGAGGCGCCTCCGATATATCGGTGACTATGTGGAGCCGATGGAGTCATTTGGCTCATTTACGCCCCAAAGGGCGGGGAAACGCAGTGTTCAGGTATTTTAATCCACATCGGTGGACCGACCCTGATGATCCAAGGGCTTGACTGAGTACTTTTTCTGAGGCTCGGGTTACAGAGTCTCTAATTCGGTGAGGACGATCCCTTGCCTCGGTTCACAGACGGAAATCCAACTTCCAATACGCGACTTTGCGGTTTTGATTGTATAACCTATATATGGCGACATAGTGGTATGTGGCACTTATGCCGTCTATGATTGATACTTATGATTGAAATTGTCTTGACACTATACACTTATAGTAATAATAAAAGATGATATTTAGCGTATCAAGCATTCTTTGGCTATTATAAGGTAAAACCCTATCCTCTGGCTTGTGTTGCATTGTGTGATGGGACCTGGGTCTTATAATAGCTTCATTGTTCTTTATTTAGCATTGTGTCGTTGTTCTATGCACGAGTATTCTTGGGAGGAAACCCGTTCCGCGTCATACGGCGTGGTCCCTTGATTTACCTAACTTTAAAATAAAGATTAATAACTGTTTTAGTTCTCACACCGGTCACATGACTGACCTGGAGTTTATTGTTTTAACCTAAACTCTGGGTGCCCCTATTTTCCACACGGGCAGCTAGTAGTTTTGGTTTTTCAGATTTATATTCACAGGATCCTGGTTTACAGCTGGAACGATACTCAGAAAGATCTGTATCCGTGTATTACTTTCAGTTGCGTTTAGTATTATTTTTCCGCTATAGTAAGGTATTTAAATCTCTGATATGTAGTAAATGTCTAATATGTAATTCGTACTCTGTATATTCTTGTATTATGATGGAATTGTTGTAATTAACAATGAAATGTTCTTCTGTTTGCGTTTCAATTTGTCGTGTTCTCAAAACAATCAGGGTTTCTAATGGTCTTGGTCGGTTTAGCGATCGATTCAGATCGAGCGAAATTCCTTATCGTTACATGTGGTATCAGAGCTTTGGTGTAATAGAGCTCGGAGAACAAGACCAGTTAGAACCGAACGAAAGAATTCATCAGAGATTGGATTAGTAATAACCAATGGGAATGACTCGTTAGAGATGGTATTAGTAGTATCGTGGAACGAGTGTGAAGAGTATATTTTTAAAATGAAAACGAATTTTGTTTTGAAAATTTAAACCTTATTCAACGTATTCGAATATTTATTTGTATTGATTTGGACAATCCAACATATAAAGGTTTTGCATATACGTCTGATCCACGTGTATTCGAAGTTTTAATATGTTGAATAGATATAGAATCACACTCTAGTCGCCCGGAGATGATTCTGATGATGTCGCGGCGTCATCAGCATTTGTATTCGAGTTTTGAAAGTGGGATATCTATATATTTCCAATAGACTGGTGTGAGAACCAAAACTAGATAGGGCCTATTGTTGTGATTTGGCACCAAAAATGTGATTTTTGACTATATATCAAAGTTATGAATTTGAAATTATAATCAACAAATTGATTGATGGTTGTATTGTTTGATTACTTTTTTGATTAACTGAATGTTGAACCTTTAGCCAAATTGAACCAAATTGTGAATTGTATTAAAAGTTTGTCGCATTTGCATACATATACATGTACTTACATTGAACAGGTCATAGCAAGGAGGCTAGAGAAGAGGAATAAAATTGTTTGCCCGACAAATAGGTACATGTTATTGTATTTCTTTGGGTTTGGATGATTTTATGAGCCGATTGGCTTTTTCTTTTTCTTTTGGATTGGTGAGGGCCGTGGGAGGCTATTTGAAATATCCTGAAGCTCCCGGTGCAGGGGAGGTTATGGCGAAATTTTTCGAAAATTTAGGGTGTTAGCCAAATTTTTAAAAAATTTGAAAAGTTCTTAGAAACTGAAAAGTGGAAGAACTTAAGCCGTAATGAAAATAATGAAAGTTGAGTTGATTAGTTAAACAACATTCGGCTTCATTCCTTTTCGGGGATAAAAAGTTTTAAGTGGGGGAGATTGTAATAACCCAGAAATCTGAGCCAATTAAAAAATTTTATTTTGGCAATTTTAGTGAATTTTGAATATTTAAAATGAATTATTTTAAATAATAACGATGAGAAATATATTTTGAATAGAAATAGAACGGATATATTTATTTATAATTATAAAAGGAATTGAAAATGGTGCGGTAGTTTGAAAATTCGATTTCAAATTTCAAATGAATGTACAGGATTCAAAATAAAACGGATTTTAGCAAAACCAAAAATATTAGAATCTAATTGAGAATATATTTCCTTCGAATCTGAAAAATCAAAATTTCATAGCGGGGATAAAAAGATATGCCCAGTTGAAATTTCAGGATAGTCGCTATGGAATTCTGGCCCTTAAAAATAAAAATTTGCAAACGACCTCGGTTTTCGACAAAACCACTTTTGTTGGATCCGTGATGTCAAGTTATTGCTAGGTTTCAGAATTCATAATTTTTGAAAGCAATATGTGAGCATGGCGAAAGAAAACGTGTTTTAACAGTTTCAGTCAATTTCGATCGACCAGAAAATGGCCATTTTTCAAACGATCTCAGAATGTGACGAAATTAGGACCGTATCGTCAATACGAAGCTAGAAAATATTTTTTGGGAATTTTTAGAGTCCATATGTGGCCCCGGTAAATTGAATTGCGCGTTCAAATTCAATATATAGATTTATATTTTGATTTTGATGAAAACTAGTCGAAACGATCGAATCAGCTTACGATACATATCCCATTGCGTTCAGAATGGGGGTAATTAGTTATGGACGATAGTCGTTGGGTTCTATTTCGAGTTGAAATTAAAAAGTTACTTTTTAGAATTTAAAATAATTAAATATATATATATATATATATATATATTATATAATATAACCTCCCTCGTCTCTCTCCTCCTTTATCACTTCAGATGGAAATCGAAATAAGAAAAAGGAAAAAAAACGACGCGCCCTCCACGCATCCACCGCCGCGCCGCCGCCAGTGCGAGGCCCCCTTCTCCTCATCGGCCACCCTCCCCGAAGCCGCCGCCCCTTCTCAATACCCCCCCCCAAACCGTAACCGAACCCCCTCTGAAACCCAAACCGCACCCACCACCGTCTGAACGCCTCCACCTCGCCTTGCCGCCGCCTCAGACCGCCATCTCCTCCCCCGTTTCAGCCTGTAAGTTTTTCCTTTGATGATTTATCTATTTACTCTTATTTATTTAAAGTAATTAGTTTTAAGTAGAATAAAAAGCAATTCTTGTGTAGAACATCATTGTTAAGACCTGAAAGTTTTAATACCATGAAAGATTAGGTTTTTAATTTATAAAAGATTAGGTTTTTAATTTATAAAAGATTAGATCTTTAAATTAGAAAAGTTGAGATCTTTATACCTAGAAAGTATAGATTTTTAATTTAAAGAAAGATGGATTTTTATTCATTGAAATATTAGATTTTGCTTATGAAAAATGGTATTTTTATTTACATACTAGCGAAATAAAAATATATAAAAATATGATTTTTATATATTCAAATAGCGAAGAGAAATATTATTTTTATATAAGTAGCGAATTAAAATTTTGATTTTTATATACATAGATTAGTAATGAAAATATAATTTTTATTATGAAGTTAGCGTGATAAAAATATAATCTTTATTGGATGAAGAGCGACGTAAAAATATAATTTTTATTATGAAGATAGCGTGATAAAAATATGATCTTTATTATATGAACACTGTTATAAAAATAGAATTTTTATCTACGTAGTAGAAGTATAAAAATAGAATTTTTATCTATATAGTAGCGGTATAAAAATAGAATTTTTATTAGCAAATTAAAATTTTGATTTTTATACGCATAGATTAGTAATGAAAATATAATTTTTATTATGAAGTTAGCGTGATAAAAATATAATCTTTATTGGAATGAAAGCGACGTAAAAATATAATTTTTATTATGAAGATAGCGTGATAAAAATATGATCTTTATTATATGAACACCGTTATAAAAATAGAATTTTAATTTACATAGTAGAAGTATAAAAATAGAATTTTTATCTATATAGTAGCGGTATAAAAATAGAATTTTTATTTATATAGTAGCGGTATAAAAATAGAATTTTTATTTATATAGTAGCGGTATAAAAATAGAACTTTTATCTATACAGTAGCAGTATAAAAATGTGATTTATTTCCATAGAGCATAGTTATAAAAATGTGATTTTTATATACATAGCTACAATATAAAGATGTGATTTTTATGTATGTAGTGGATACGGACAATGAAAGTGACAAAAGGCGAACACAACGAAGGTTTTCTACATATGAGGAGTCGAGGCGTTTGGTTTAGCTTCTAGGTGAGAACTCCTCACTTTATTTTAATTTCTAGTTGAAATATATACTAGGATGCAGACGGTGCTTAGCAGCACCCGACACCCGTCGTCCACAGACCATGGATGACTTGATTATTTGATTGATGTGTTGTAAAAATTGATCGTTTGATGTGGAATGAATAAAATATTTTATAGTTAAAAATATAATTTTTAACGTGTATATAAAATAAATATTTATAAACAAATCGGACGATTTGTTTATGTACACCCATTTGACTGATATTGATTGGGACGATAAAATTTTACACATCGCCCAACTGCACAAATAAAGATCTATGTTTGTTGATTTGAAACCCCACACGGGTATTGGGATGATATTTGACGTACACTAATCCTTATTGTTTAGTTGTATGTTAATCGATGGGTTGACAGACTGTCTAAGCGTTAATTATTTATATTTAATGCTTATGCAGTTGTGTGGTGCACTTTGGATGATAGTTGATTATGTATCATTTCTATTATCTACATGTGTTGTATAGAACCCATATAAATAACATTATATGGTAATTGAGTGGGTCTCATTCCGATAAAGAAAATTCATGTGTTGAATAAAATATATATTCATGTGTTGAATAAAAGAAAATTTATGTGTTGAATAAAAGAAAATTCCTGTGTTGAATAAAATATATATTCATGTGTTGAATAAAAGAAAATTCATGTGTTGAATAAAATATATATTCATGTGTTGAATAAAAGAAAATTTATGTGTTGAAGAAAATATTCATTTATTGAATAGAATAACGAAGCTATTGAAATATATATAAAGCCGTGTTGGTTAGATATGCGCCATTTTGATGTGAACGATATTTATATCGGTTTTATTCATTTTTATAATGAATATCGAAAAGGAATTGATTCATAAATATAATGTTTTGAAAATATTATCATTTACATATCGATGATATCGAATATTCAATTTTGATTAGAAATTGAATATGAAGTTGAAATCAGTTTGAAAATGAATTTAAAATGATTTATAAAATACGTTTTGAAAGGAAATCGATGAAATATATATATATATATATATATATAATATATATGTATTATATATAATGGCCTGAATAGAATGCGCCACGCTGCGGCAGTTTGCGAATTTCGACCATTGACTTCGAATAAACGTTACGGGAGACCCGACCGTCGGATTCTCCTAAAAACAGAACCGTTGGGTTCGTATCGAAAAGAGCTTTCTAACAAATATTAGAAATTAGAAATCTAACTGTTGGATTTGGAATAATGTCCAAATCAAATTTGGAAAAGGTCGTTGTAAGTGCAGTTCGATGGCCGTTGATGGAAATCGACTGTACGGGCCTTGATAAAATTATTAAAAATAGTAATAATTTGTGTTAAATCATAAGAAATGATTTGTGAAGAATTGAGATGAAAAATTTGAAATTTAAAAGATAAAAATAGATTTTTATCGAAATAAACTAGTTTTGAACTAGAATTATAATCCCATTTATTTTTAAAATAAATAAAGTGGATTTGAAATGGTTTTGAAAATAACCAGAATTTCCAATATACAAAGTAGAAATGGATTTGAATCAAAATTGTCTTTGGCATATTTCGATGTTGGATTTCGTGATTATACAGATATTGTTATGGAAATTTGAAAGATATATTTATATCGTTATTTCCAATACGATATTTGTTGGTCGTAGAATTTGATATTAAATATAAGCCGATATATTTTCTATTTCGAGCCTTGTATTTAATATCAAATGAGATTTGGGTTTGTAGTGAATGGTGTCTTCATTTACACTGTTCTTAAACCCAGTAGAGAAAAAGTAATTCTTTTTATTTAGATTTAGTGAAGTATACCAATTAAATGGTATTTAATTGGAATTGAATTTGAATTTGAATTGATTTTTGGGTTTATCGCGAACGGTGTTTAAAATAACACTTGTTCTTTAACCCGATAATTGATGGAATGTGATTTTGGGTTGTCGTGAACGGTATCTTCAATAATACTGTTCTTAGACCCAACGGAGTTAAGAAAATTAGAAACTAACTGAAAATTAGTTAAGTTGAATGGTTTCTTGGGTATTGATCTGATGTTGGTTTCGGCCTTCGGGGTTATTACTTAGGGAATTGTTCACTTGCTAATTTACGGTTAAAGGCTGATGGAATAGAATGTGATTTTGGGTTTATCGTGAACCGTGTTTTAAATGAAATTGGTTCTTTAACCCAGTTAAAGTCAGGATATGATTTCCCAAGTTAAATAATCAATGATAATGATTATTGGGAAGATTAAAACCAAGTGGAGTTTTAATGAATCTTTAATTAGATTGAAATAATCGAGAATGGAGTACCACCAGTTTCGCTCCAGGCGATAGTTAACTCTTTAAATAGATTTGAACGTGAAATGGTAATTGAATTTACCGATAACACCGTGGTGTTAGATATGAAGTATGACCAGTTTTACTTCATGGGATGAATAGGTTGGGATTGGTAAATAAAATAAATGATTACTTCGGTGTGGTTCGCTAATCCCGACTAATTTGAATTGATATTCAAAAGAAGATTAAAGAATAAATTTAAAGAATTTATCTTTGATAAAATTAATGGGAATCTTTCCAAAAGTATAAGAATATTTGAATAAAAGAATATTCTGAATTGGAATGAGGCATATGTTGTGTGTGTGTGTAACACTTGTTTATTATATACGCGAGTTATTTAGATAGACCGGGTTTATCCCATTCTGAATATATGATTCGATGATGTGTCGAGGATGAAGACGGTGGTCGAAGACCGGAGGTCTTCACGTCGTTTGGATAATTACTGATGATCTTGATTGGTTTGTACACCCAAGAGGAGGGAATCAGTTGATGATCGTCCAGACGTACTTGGAGATCGATGGATATGCGAGGAATAAGGTTCCTCCGGTTTCGTTCAGACCCAGAACGAACTTGTATGGACTGTGCGTCTGACATTGGATTTTTCTCTGTGTTGATTGATCTCTATTAAATATACATCTGCCTGGTGAAGGGGAATTCATTCCCTTACTTCACCCTTCTCTGAGCCGTTCGGGATCAGAGGTTGTGTATCGATAGACATCAGTCGCATGGTGTGAATTGCCTGTGTGGCATGCCTAAGTGGCAATTGATCAAGGCTTCTGTTGAAAAGAAAAGTCTTGTGGTTGATGATCAAAGCACCGCATGTGTGGCATATCTTTGTGTAACGTTGATTCGTGAGCCTCGCACCCCGGTTGTGAACCAGAAACGGGAGAGGACCTCAGGGAGGACATGCGTTTCTTTCTAGCTAGGGTGGTGTCAGTGACCTACCAGCCCTGACATTTATATTATTTTCACCTGTGTGGTTGTTGGATTGCGAGGTGCCTCCGATATATCGGTGACTATGTGGAGCCGATGGAGTCATTTGGCTCATTTACGCCCCAAAGGGCGGGGAAACGCAGTGTTCAGGTATTTTAATCCACATCGGTGGACCGGCCCTGATGATCCAAGGGCTTGACTGAGTACTTGTTCTGAGGCTCGGGTTACAGAGTCTCTAATTCGGTGAGGACGATCCCTTGCCTCGGTTCACAGACGGAAATCCAACTTCCAATACGCGACTTTGCGGTTTTGATTGTATAACCTATATATGGCGACATAGTGGTATGTGGCACTTATGCCGTCTATGATTGATACTTATGATTGAAATTGTCTTGACACTATACACTTATAGTAATAATAAAAGATGAGATTTAGCGTATCAAGCATTCTTTGGCTATTATAAGGTAAAACCCTATCCTCTGGCTTGTGTTGCATTAGGTGATGGGACCTGGGTCTTATAATAACTTCAGTGTTCTTTATTTAGCATTGCGTTGTTGTTTTATGCATGAGTATTCTTGGGAGGAAGCCCATTCCATGTTATACGACGTGGTCCCTTGATTTACCTAACTTTAAAATAAAGATTAATAACTATTTTAGTTCTCACACCGGTCGCATGACTGACCTGGAGTTTATTGTTTTAACCTAAACTCTGGGTGCCCCTACTTTCCACACGGGCAGCTAGTAGTTTTGGTTTTGCAGATTTATATTCACAGGATCCTGGTTTACTTCTGGAACGATACTCGAAAAGCTCTGTATCCGTGTATTACTTTCAGTTGTGTTAAGTATTATTTTTCCGTTGCAGTAATGTATTTAAATCTCTGATATGTAGTAAATGTGTAATTTGTAATTCATACTCTGTATATTCTGGTATTCTGATAGAATTGTTGTAATTAATAATTAAATGTTCTTCTGTTTGTGTTCCAATTTGTCGTGTTCTCAAAACAATCAGGGGTTTCGAACGGTCTTGGTCGGTTTAGCGATCGATTCGGATCAAGCGAAATTCCTTATCGTGACAGCTTATTGATGTCACGGTAGTCCACACGTAGCCCGAGGGTACGGTCTGACTTTGGGACAAACACCACTGCTGCACCCCAATTTGAGAAGCTAGGCCTGATCAGACCCTTCCACAAAAGCTGTTTTGTTTGATTGCTCAGATCCTCTTTTTCTTTCAGTGTCATTCTCCGAATAGGGTGCACAACGGACCTTGCATTGGGAACTAAGTCAATCCTGAAGTCGATTTCTCTGCGTGGAGGTAAGCTATCAACTTCTTCAAACACATCCGCATAATCTCTGACAATAGGAATATCCTCAATAGAAGTAGGAGTGACTTCTAGAGAAGACTAGAATTCTTTCCTATCTGTGGCTAAGCCGTGACATGGTATAGCAATAATATCTCCGAATTTGGTTTTAATTTTGACTATTCTTTCACCCCATAATAGCTCAGCCTCATACTTTGTTAGCTAATCTAGCCAAAGTATGATATCATATCCGGAAAAACTCATAACGATCAAATCAAAAGGGAACTGGAAGTAAGAATAAGAAACAGGCACTCTGCAATACCGATCAAGAATAAGTGAACCTCTTATCGGACTATGGGCTCTAATCAATTCTTTAAGTTTTCTTGGTTTCAGTTTTAACTTTTTAATTGTGTCACTAGATATGAAACTTCACGATGCACCAGTGTCAAACAATACTGTAATAGGAATGTTCTTAATATTAAGAGTGCCTCCTAAAACATCGGGTTTACCTGCTCCCTCGGAAGAAGCTGGTGTAGCCGCTCCATCGTAGACATGAGCCACCTCAGTTTTCTTTAGCAATGGACAATTCTTGATAAGATGCCCTGACTTATGGCAATTAAAGCAGTCCCTAGTGCCACAAGAATTCTGGCTGGGTCCTGACTAATTCTCCTTGGTTTCTTCGGAGCCCGGCATTCATAGTCAGAGTGCCCCATATTTTGGAAATTAAAAGCATTTCACCTTAGACTTGTCTCTCTTTCTTCCTTGAGGCTTGGAGGTAGAAGAACTACTCGCCTCTGGTTTCTTGTCAGCTTGCTTCCTTTTGTTATTATTCTGATTCTTCTCATGCTCCTACTGTGAATTTCTGTCATTGTCCTCATAGTGGCAAGCCATCTCGATCACCTCATTAAAGGGGAGCTTAATGTGTGCCGTGACTCTGTTCAGATATTTCTTGGAGAGGCCATTAATGGATCTTTTGTTCTTCTGAACTAGGTCCCGAACTAATTCTGGAGTATAGCATGAGAGTTCTTTAAACTTCCGCACATATTCTGAAATAGTCATATCTCCTTGCTGCAAGTTGGCAAATTGATCGTGGAGACGCTCTACTTCCTGTGGAGGACTAAACTTCTCATTAAAGAGTTCCTTGAATCTGACCCAAGACATGTCGGCCTCATTATTGCCAATTATGACTGTATCCCACCAATTTTCAGCCTCATCTTTCAACAGCCACGATGCCAAAAAGCGCTTGCGGTGGTCTTCTAATTCTAGACCTCCAAATATTTTCTCTCAATTATTCAACCATGCCTGTGCCTCAATCACTGTCTCTCACCCGGTAAATGGAACACCCCCTAAATTTTTGAACTTCTTGGCTGCCTTGTCCAAGTCAAAAAGATGTGGGGGTGGAGGTGGTGGTGTTACAGCCCCAGGAGTGGGCTGCCTATAAGCAGTGGGAGTCTCATCTCTTGCCGGTGCTCTGGCCCCACCTCTGCCTCGGGCTCTAGCTGTAACGATTCGGATTTCGCCCGGACCTAATCGATCGCAAAATCGACTAAAACCGTTCAAAACCTGAATACACTAACTCTGGGAAAACAACACATTAGAACAATTAACAGAAGAATTATATTACATCAAGATAATGTTACATCAGAGTACATCGAATATAATAATACAGCGGAAGATTAAATTACAATAAATGTAATATACTGCAGTGGAACAATTAAATTAACACAGTGGAAGACTACCAATGCTCTGGACAGAGCTCTAAGCTTCGATCCAGAATCCTGGTCAATATATCTGCAAAATAAGCTACTCGACTGCCCATGTGGAAAAGAGGGCACCCAAGTTTGCAAAGTGAAACAAACTACGGGTCAGTCATGGGACTGGTATGAGAAATCTTTCCTAACTTATCTGATAATAAGGCTAATCTCAGGACCATGCCGCTAACACGGAACAGGTTTACTCCATTGAATTGCCAGTGCATAAATAAAGTAAATCGTTAAACAACGCAATGCTTTTTAGAAAAATGAAACCATTATAAGACTAAAGTCCCATCACACAACGCAACGCAAATCGGAGGATATAGTTTTACCTTATAATGGTCAAAAATGCTTGATATGATAAAACGGATTTGATATTTTTATTAGTGTATATATGTTTCAAAACAATTTCAATCATTATGTATCATTCATAGACGGCATAGTAACCCATCCTACTATGTCGCCATACTAGTTCTACAATCAAAACTGCATGACGTCGTATTGAAAATTGGGTTTCCATCAAGAGTCAAGGCTAGGAACGATCTACTTATCGATTCGAGACACTCTAGCAATGTCTCGGGATCACACCTATGGGCAACCCTTGGATCCTGTAGGGTCGATTCACAAATAATGTTAGTGGATTAGTTATGCCTGAACACACGCTTCCCGGTCCTATTAAACCTATAATATGGCCATTGGCGACCGATAAATTCGAGGCCTCGAAAATTCCATCATCCACATAAGTAAAATGTCAGGGCTGACAAGTCGCTGACACCACTTTTAGCTAGAAAGAAACGTGTGCACTCCCTGCGTTCCTTTGCTCCGTTTCTGACTCTTACCAGGGTGTGAGGCTCGCGAGGTCATGCTATACACAAAGCTATGCCGGAATAGACTATGCTTTGATCATCAACCACAAGGCTCTGCTTTTCAACAAAAGCCTCAATCATTTGCATCTTAGCATGCCACATTGACAATTCACGCCATGCGATCGATAACTACCAATATATAACCTTTGAGCACATACGTCTCAGAGAAGGGTGTTAAGTAAGAGAATAAATTCTCCGCCACCACAGATATATATTAAATAGAAATCAATTTAATTTACATGGAATGAAATTCAATGTCAGACACACATCCATTTACAAGTCCGTTCTGGGTCTGAACGAAACCGGAGGCACCTTATTCCTCATCCCGTTTGTCCAATACGGAAGTGAGGTGCTCACATATCCGGACAATCAACAAGTACATCTGGACAAACTACCACTTTAACCCTTTACTAGTAGCTAGCCAATGCCGAGCATTAGTAGTCATCCATTCGGTGTGAAAATCATCGGTCTTCAATCGCCGTCTTCAATGTCTTCGACTTTAATCGTCCTAGTAATTATTCTGAATGGGTTAAACCCAGTCTTTCTGAATAACTCACGTATTTTATAATTAAAAATCAGGTGTTATAAAGACACAACATACGCCTCATTCCAATTAAGAATATTCTTTTAATAAAATATTCATATCAATAGGGAAATGATCCCATCAATTTATCGAAGATAAATTCTTTTAAATTAATTCTTTAATCTTCTTTTTAAAGATTCATTAAAACTCCAATTCGGTTTTAATATCAAAAATCATAACTTTATGATTATTAAACTTTTAAGAAATTAATCTTATTTTTAACTGGTTAAAGAACTAATGTCATTTAAACACAATTCACGATAAACCCAAAATCGTTTTCCATAAAATATGGAATTTTCACAGAAATCAAATCAATATAAATTTCCGTATCAGACTAATAATATAAATGGAATTATGACAAAGCCTTTTAAATTCCATATATAGTAACAGTCTTCTTTTACAGAAGCCTACATCGATTATTATCATATCGAATTTCCACTCAATTCCAATTTAATTTATTAAATTGGAAAATTTTACTTTAAAAAATTTCTTTTTAAATCTTAATAAAAGATTTATAAATTCTAAATCATATTTTCATTGTTAATTGGGTTAAAGAACAAATGTCGTTTAAAACACAGTTCATAATAAACCCAATTCACATATCAATTATTCCAATTACTAAATATAATGGGAAACTCTAATAATCTTAATTAAAGGATTTATTCTTTAATACATGGTTTAAGAACAGTGTTATTTAAGACACCATCCATGACAACCCAAAATCCAATTCTTTTATTTAATTCCTATTAAATATTAATTAATTAGAAGACATCATTAAATCTTAATTTAAAAGATTTATCCTAGTTAATAACTAGTTCATCTCGGTAAAATATATTTTTATCTTTGGTGTCCATCCGAAAATGGACATAGAAATCATCATTTTATTCTTCGTTGAATATTATTTTAAAATATTCATTTATCAAAAATATTCATTATATAAAAAGATTCTTTATGTAAAAATATTCTTTATATTACAATGTTCTTTAATTTAAAATATTCTCTATATTAAAAGATATTCTTTATTTAAAATATATTCTGAATCGGAATGCGACTCAATCAGTTACCATATAATTTCGGTTATATGGATTTCATACATCGCATGTATACGACAAATGATAAATAATCATTAAGCCAACCATTCAACATCTAGAGTGAAGTTCACAACTGTGTGAGCATTAAAATGAAAAAATAACGCTCATCGCAGCTTGTAAAACTATCAATTGACATTCAACTAAGTATTGGGACTTGTGTATGTCAAGTATCATCCCAATACCTGTGTGGGGTTTTCAACCAACAACAGTTCATAGTAATCATAGAGCTGCGAAGCCCAATTAATATACTGCCTGGTCTTATGGATGATAGAGTTGAGTCTGCTGCTCGTAGAGTGTACGATAAAGCCGCCTGGGAGATACATTTGAATTAGTAATCATCCAAACAATGTGTAGATCTCCGGTCTTCAACCACTGTCTTCATTTTTGACTTTTAATCGTCATAGTAATTATTCAGAATGGGTTAAACATGGTCTTTCCGAATAACTCGCGTATTTTATAATCAATAATTATTTGATGACCCCAAAACCCCGTACTGACGGTGTCAAGAATAATCTTTGGAATATAACACATAAACAGCTAATAGAAGAACAGAAATAAAGAAATACACCAGATAATGAACAATAGAATATACTGGATAAACGTAATCATTAGTGTTACACAGTATACAGGATCATACTTAGTACAAATACAGTTCAGCTATACATAAATGTCCACAACGGAAACAAAACATAATGTACAGTAGGAGCTGAACAACATAAAAAGAAATAAATGGTAGAATCCATCTTCAGCTCCAGCTATCCAGAAAGAGCCTGCTAAATCCTGATTACAAGGCTGCCCATGTAGGAAAAGGGGCACCCGAGTTTGCAAATGAAACAAACTACGAGTCAGTCATGGGACTGGTATGAGAAATCTACTTAACACGTTATATAATATGGCCAATCACAGGACCACGCCACTTTCGCGAAATGGGTTTACTCCATTGGATTTCCAGCGCTTTAAAACAAATAATTCTTTTAAACATCGCAATGCTTTTTATAAAAATGAAGCCATTATAAGACTCAGTTCCCATCACACAATGCAACGCAAACTAGAGGATAGAGTTTTTACCTTATAACGACCAAAATATGCTTGATACCAATAAAACAAAAGCATTTGATATTATTACTAGTGTTTATATGTTTCAAAAACAATTTCGAATCATAAGTATCAATCATAGACGGCATTAATGCCCCATACCACTATGTTGCCATATATAGGTATATAATCAAAACCGCACAGTCACGTATTTGGAAATTGGATTTCCGTCATGAACCAAGGCAAAAGATAGTCCTAACCGAATTCGAGACAATCTAGCCTACCATGTCTCAGGATCAGAACGCATCGACCCTTGGAGCGATAGGGCCGGTCCACCGATGTGGATTAAAATGCCTGAACAATACGTCTCCCTGCCTTATTGGGCGCAAATGAGCCAACGAATGACTCCATCGGTCCTGTATCGACCGATATATCCGAGGCGCCTCGCAGCAGCAACAACCACACAGGTGAATATAATATAAATATCAGCCAGTTCAAGCACTGACACCACCTCTAGCTAGAAAGAGACGCATGTCCTCCCTGAGGTCCTCTCCCGTTTCTGGTTCATACCGGGGTGTGAGGTTTACGAATTCTCGTTATACACAAAGCTACGCCACACAGGCGGTGCTTTGATCATCAATCACAAGACTTTGCTTTTCAACAGAAGCCTTGATCACTGCATCTTAGCATGCCACACAGGCAATTCACACCGCGCAACTGATGGCTATCAATCACACAGAATAAATTCCAATGTCGGACACACAGTCCATTTACAAGTCCGTTCTGGGTCTAAACGAAACCGGAGGCACTATATACCTCGCAAACCCATCGATCTCCATGTACGTCTGGATGATCACCACGCATTATCCATATTTCGGGATGCCTCCCAATCAGGACATCAGTTACCATCCAAACGAGGTAAAGATTTCCGATCTTCAACCACCGTCTTCATCTTCGATTTCTTATCGTTAATTTAGTTATTCAGAATGGGATAAACCAGGACTTTCTGAGCAACTCACGTATATAATAAACAAGTGCTACACAAATACAACATACGCATCATTTCAATTCATTAGTCACTAACCGTAAATCAGTAAGGGAACGATTTCCCAAATATTAACCCCGAAGGCCGAAGCCAACATCAGATCAAAACCCAGGAAACCACTCGACTTAGCCAACCTTCAGTTAGTTCCTAAATTTCACATCCATATTGTTTATAATGTTTTACAATGATTTATCGCTATTTTTATTTATTTTAAAATAGCCAATTTATTCAAACGACGCTTTGGGCCATAACGCGGCCACGGCGCTGTTTTTCTTCAGATTTAATTTACACATATCTGAAAATCTAACCATTGGATCATCACAAAATTTATATCATTAGAAAGATCTTTTCAAAACGAATCGAACGGTTCCAGTTTTGGGAAAATCCGACGGTCGGATCTCCCGGTACAATCATTTGAAATTTCGATTTCAAAATACGAACTGCAGCGTCGTTATTCAATTTAATTTAATTATATTTTTATATATATATAAATATAATCGATTTTGGCGTTGTTTTTCTTCAGATTTGAATTAAACATTCCAAACAATCCAACAGTTGGATCTTTACAAAGTTGGTGTCGTTGGAAAGATATTTCCAAAGCGAACCCAACGGTTTCGGTTTCGGGAAAATCCGATGGTCGGATCTCCCGCACTAATTGTTTGATATCACGGTATCAAAATACGAACTGAAGCTTCATTTTTCGATTTATTTTAATTATATATATATATAATCGATTCTTCGATTTCAAAACCATATTCTTTTCATAACTTTGATAAAAATGATATTTTTATCTAATTGACTTCTATTTCAACACTTCACTATTTCTAACAATTCATTGATATAATAAAAATGTGATTTTTATTGTAAAACAATTTATTTCAAAACACGACTATTTTATATAGTTCATACTGATGATAAAAATATGATTTTTATTATAAAACCATTTATTTTAAAATACGAATACCATTCAACACATGAATTTCTATTCAATGAATGAATTTCTATTAAACACATGAAGGTTTTCTATAGTTTGTATATACATAGTAAAAATGTGATTTTTATTGTAAAACAATTTATTTCAAAACACTACTATTTTATATGGTTCATATGGATGATAAAAATAGGATTTTTATTATAAAACCATTTATTTTAAAATACGAATACCATTCAACACATGAATTTCTATTCAACGATTGAATTTCTATTCAACACATGAAGGTTTTCTATAGTTTGTATATATATAGTAAAAATGTTATATTTATTGTAAAACAATTTATTTCAAAACACTACTATTTTATATGGTTCATATGGATGATAAAAATAGGATTTTTATTGTAAAACAATTTATTTCAAACACGAATACCACTCAACACATGAATTTCTATTCAACGAATGAATTTCTATTCAACAGATGAACGGTTTCAACATATGAAAATAATTTCAACAAATGAAAATAATTCTAACACATGAATATTTCAGAAAATTTCGGCAGCATAACGGTAGGGTAGTTAAAACCAGGGCCGTCCCTAGTACGGCTCCTCGCTCAACCTTAAAGCCTCGCAGCTTTTGACAATGGGGATTTCATGCATCTAGTTCGCACGCAGGCAGCATGTATATTTTTTTTTCATTTCCACAAACTAATCCTATGTGGTTTCAATCAAATAATTCTCAACCACAAACGGGTATTTTTCAAGCACTATCCATCAATTTCAACCACAAAAAATTCTAATCAACCATTCGTAATCAACCAATTTTCACACCAATCACAACCAATAAATATCGTCCATGGTTTGTGGACGAGGGGCGTATATATATAAGCTTTTCACTTCTATTTCAACACATATATAATTTTTACAACGCATATATAACTTATATATCAAACGTACAGCTTATACAAGAGGTGTACAACGCTTATATAACTCATACATCGACTATATAATTTATACACCGTCGTTTTCCATATCATTTATAATTTAGAAATCTCACATTGGGTTCCACTCCACCAAAAAATAGCAGAAGATTCAGAAAAATATGCAGTCTCTTTTAGAATGTAGAAGACGTCCACACGAGTCCACTGTCCCTCGTTTCACTGAATTTCATTAAGAAACGAAAAAGATATGATTTTTATAGTGAAATTATAAACCGTAGCGCTTTAAACTGCTATTAAATAGTTTAAAATTAAAATAGTCGTACCTCTCTGACACTCTTCAAAACTAGGCCATGATTTTTCTCCGAATCCGTGTAGCTAGGGGCCGATCGGCCTTCACCACGCTGCCGAGGCTCGAGAGGCACACGTGCGCCTGAAGTGGGGTCCACTTCGGTGGTCTGACGTGGCCACGACGGCGGTTTAAACCCGGTGACTTTGAAGCTGCGATTCTCCTTCAATCCTCGACGAAAATTCAAGCAACTGGTATGGATTTGAAGAGTTGAGAGACCTCTTCGAAAAGTTCAACTGGAGCTCCTGATTTTATTGCGTGGAGGAGGAGAAAAAGAGGAGAGAAGAGATGAGCAAGAACCGCCATCGCGAGTTGAGCTGTCGGGGAGAGAGAAAAGTGATTAGCCAATATGTTTTTTTTATTAATTTATATATTTTTAAATTTCTAAAATACCCTCTTTCACACACGAACCCCAATCCAAACCCAACAACTATCGTCCCTATCATTTTACCCCCATTCCGAACACAATGGGATATGTTTCGAAGGCCCATTTGAATGTTTCAGTCAGTTTTCATTCAAATTAAAATATAAAACATTCAATATTCGATTTGAACATACATTTCAATTTGCCGGGGCCATAAACTGATTCTACAAATTCCCGAAAAATAAATCTAGCTATGTTTTGATGATACGGTCCCAACAAAACTAGTTTCGTCGAATTCTGAGACCGTTTGAAAAATGGCCCATTTCTGGTCGATCCAATTTAACTGTAATTGACCAAAACACATTTTCCTTTGCAACGCTCACATATTAACTTCAAAAATTATGAAATTCGAAATCTAGCAATAAATTGATATCCCGGATCCAACAAAAGTGGTTTCGTCGAATTCCGAGGTCGTTTGCAAAATGGCCATTTTCACGGGCTATATGAACTCCAATCGACCTTTCAGAAAATCCATTTGGCCATAACTTTTGCTTCCCGCCATGAAACTTCTATTTTTCATATTCGTTAGAAAGGTATTCACTAACAGATTTAAATATTTTTGGTTTCACTCAAATTCTTTTTGTTTTGCACCCGGTAGAGTTAGTTAAAATTTGAAATGAAAATTTGAAACTGCCGCGCCATTTCAGGCCTTGTTTATAATTCAAAGTAATTATATTTATTTTCAAACGTCGATTCAAACTTACTTTTCATCGTTATTATTTAAAATATTTATTTAAACATTTAAAATCCACTAAAATAGCCAATTTAAAATTTTTAAATTGGTTCAAATTTTCCGGGTCGTTACAATCTCCCCCACTTAAAACTTTTCGTCCCCAAAAAGTAACAAAGTCGAAAGTGGTTTGATTTATCAACACTATGTTCAATCTTGCTTCCATTCTCCAACTTTTTAGTTTCTGAAAATTTTCAAATTCTTCAAAAATTTGGCTAATACCCGAAATTTGCGAAAAATTTCGCCATAACCTCCTTTGTACGGGAAGGGGTTTGGAAATTTATTGGGCCGTATTAGGTACCCAATACATCCTATAAAGCATACACATATTTATAGTGATATATTCTGGTGTTTACAGGGGAGCGTGTATAGATAATAACTCCAGAGAATAAATTCTCATCACCCTATCAAAGCCTGAGGGAGTGTGTACTTTAATTGCTCCAGAGAATAAATTCTCGTCACCTCGTCCCGTGTGGGAAATAAATAATCCATGTGCCGTATCTAATAATTATAGAGACGTGATTATTGTCAAATCCAGACCCATGTGTTTTTTTTTATTAATCTGGCAATTTATCGTTACAATTTTATATGGTCATATCGGTCATCAGTTCAACCTGTAAAATATAGTCATCGCCATACAAGCCTCTCGCTCATATGGTAAATCTTCCACCTCGTCACACAAGCTCCAAATGCCTATGTGGTATATGATGAAGTATGCCTATCTTCAAGAAGTATGCCATGTAGTTTAGTTCAAAATTAATTGTTACTATCTTATGGCGACATTTATTTTTACACACAGAATAACCAGCACTCCGCATCCAATGGCATTCACAGGAGTTGATATAATAATATTTCGCATCCAACTCATTAAGGTTTACCTGTTTGTCGGGCACGCAAATAATTTCTTTACTCAACAGCTAATCCACTTACCTGTTGAAACATATATATGCACATGTATATATTTCTATCTATTTCCATATCAGTTCAATGTGTGATATAATCGAATAAATTCTACCATTCATTCTCTTATTGATTAAATTAACTATCGTTTTAATAATTTAATTAATCCAATCTACTATCACACAACACAAACAACAATCAATTTGTTTTTAACTTTTCAAAAATATATCTTTTACCCATTCAAAAATCACATTTCTAAAACCAAACTAGATATATAATCACAAATACGTTATTTATAAACATATAACTCTCGACTAGTTCTGGGGCACTTCTGCCCCCATCTCTAACGAGTTATTCTGCTATACTCATACTAGGATATTACTGATCCTATCTGTAATGAGTTATTCATCCTAGAACACTACTGGTTCTATCTCTGAAGAGTTCGTTAATGTGTTATATACCAGAGCTAAGCTTAACCAAAGCTCTGATACCACGTTTTGATGTTACCGCGAAATCCGGTAGGCTTTGCAACCATCCCTTCATCCTCCCGTACAGCAGGTAAAACACACCGTGGCTCACAATGGTCCCCCAGTACCACTTGTTTTACGGCCATCCTCTCGACTGTCAGCACACAGCAACCAACCCCCGGAAGGGACATGTGGGGGTAAGAGCCCACTGTTCGCCACCAAACCACATGGTGAGAACCCCCCATCATGACTGCAACAAGGACTGGTATGAGAAATCTACTTAACACATTATATAATATGGCCAATCACAGGACCTTGCCACTTTTGCGGAACGGGTTTACTCCATTGGATTGCCAATGCTTTAAAACAAATAATTATTTTAAACATCATAATTCTTTTTATAAAAATGAAACCATTATAAGACTCAGTTCCCATCACACAATGCAACGCAAACCAGAGGATAAAGTTTTTACCTTATAACGGCCAAAATTTGCTTGATACGAATAAAACAAAAGCATTTGATATTATTACTAGTGTTTATATGTTTCAAAAACAATTTCGAATCATAAGTATCAATCATAGACGACATTAATGCCCCATACCACTATGTCGCCATATATAGGTAAACAATCAAAACCGCACAGTCACGTATTTGGAAATTGGATTTCCGTCATGAACCAAGGCAAAAGATAGTCCTTACCGAATTCAAGAAAATCTAGCCTACCATGTCTCAGGATCAGAACGCATCGACCCTTGGAGCGACAGGGCCGGTCCACCGATGTGGATTAAAATGCCTGAACAATACGTCTCCCCGCCTTATGGGGCGCAAATGAGCCAACGAATGACTCCATCGGTCCCGTATTGACCGATATATCCGAGGTGCCTCGCAGCAGCAACAACCACACAGGTGAATATAATATAAATGTCAGCCAGTTCAAGCACTTACACCACCTCTAGCTAGAAAGAGACGCATGTCCTCCCTGAGGTCCTCTCCCGTTTCTGGTTCATACCGGGGTGTGAGGTTCGCGAATTCACGTTATACACAAAGCTATGCCACACAGGTGGTGCTTTGATCATCAATCACAAGACTTTTCTTTTCAACAGAAGCCCTGATCACTGCATCTTAGCATGCCACACAAGCAATTCACACCGTGCAACTGATGGCTATCAATCACATAGAATGAATTCCAATGTCGGACAAACAGTCCATTTACAAGTCCGTTCTGGGTCTAAACGAAACCGGAGGCACTATATACCTCGCAAACCCATCGATCTCCACGTACGTCTGGACGATCACCACTCATTATCCATATTTCGGGATGCCTCCCAATCAAGACATCAGTTACCATCCAAACGAGGTGAAGATTTCCGGTCTTCACCACCGTCTTCATCTTCGATTTCTTATTGTCGATTTAGTTACTCAGAATGGGATAAACCCGGTCTTTCTGAGCAACTCGTGTATATAATAAATAAGTGCTACACAAACACAACATACGCATTATTTCAATTCATTAGTCACTAAACGTAAATCAGTAAGAAAATGATTTCCCAAATATTAACCCCGAAGGCCGAAACCAACATCAGATCAAAACCCAAGAAACCATTCGACTTAGCCAACCTTCAGTTAGTTCCTAAATTTCACATCCATATTGTTTATAATATTTTATAACGAATTATCGCTATTTTTATTTATTTTAAAATAGCCAATTTATTCAAACGACGCTTTGGGCCATAACGCGGTCGTGGCACTGTTTTTTTTCAGATTTGATTTACACATATCTGAAAATCTAACCGTTGGATCATCACAAAACATATATCATTAGAAAGATCTTTTCAAAACGAATCCAATGGTTCAAGTTTTTGGAAAATCCGACGGTCGGATCTCCCGGTACAATCGTTTGAAGTTTCGATTTCAAAATACGAACTGTAGCGTCGTTATTCGATTTAATTTAATTATATTTATATATATATAAACATAATCGATTCTGGCACTGTTTTTCTTCAGATTTGAATTAAACATTCTAGACAATCCAACCGTTGGATCTTTACAAAGTTGGTGTTGTTGGAAAGATATTTCCAAAGCGAACCCAACGATTTCGGTTTCGGGAAAATCCGATGGTCGGATCTCCCGCACTAATCGTTTGAAATCACGGTTTCAAAATACGAACTGCAGCTTCGTTATTTGATTTATTTTAATTATATTTATATATGTATATATAAATATAATCGATTCTTCAATTTCAAAGCCATATTGTTTTCATAACTTTGATAAAAACGATATTTTTATCTAACTGACTTCTATTTCAACACTTCACTATTTCTAACAATTCATTGATATAATAAAAATGTGATTTTTATTGTAAAACAATTTATTTCAAAACATGACTATTTTATATAGTTCATACTGATGATAAAAATATGATTTTTATTATAAAACCATTTATTTTAAAATACGAATACCATTAAACACATGAATTTCTATTCAATGAATGAATTTCTATTCAAAACATGAAGGTTTTCTATAGTTTGTATATATATAGTAAAAATGTGATTATTATTGTAAAATAATTTATTTCAAAACACTACTATTTTATATGGTTCAAATGGATGATAAAAATAGGATTTTTATTATAAAACCATTTATTTTAAAATACGAATACCATTCAACACATGAATTTCTATTCAACGAATGAATTTCTATTCAACACATGAAGGTTTTCTATAGTTTGTATACATATAGTAAAAATGTGATTTTTATTGTAAAACAATTTATTTCAAAACACTACTATTTTATATGGTTCATATGGATGATAAAAATAGGATTTTTATAATAAAAAAATTTCAAACACGAATACCATTCAACACATGAATTTCTATTCAACGAATGAATTTCTATTCAACACATGAACGGTTTCAACATATGAAAATAATTTCAACAAATGAAAATAATTCTAACACATGAATATTTCAGAAAATTTCGGCAGCATAATAGCAGGGTAGTTAAAACCGGGGCCGTCCCTAGTACGGCTCCTCGCTCTACCTTAAAGCCTCGCAGCTTTTGACAATGGGGATTTCATGCATCTAGTTCGCACGCAGGCGGCATGTATATTTTTTTCATTTCCACAAACTAATTCTATATGGTTTCAATCAAATAATTCTCAACCACAAACGGGTATTTTTCAACCACTATCAATCAATTTCAACCACAAACAATTCTAATCAACCATTCGTAATCAACCAATTTTCACACCAATCACAACCAATAAATATCGTCCATGGTTTGTGGACGAGGGGCGTATATATCTCTATATATATAAGCATTTCACTTCTATTTCAACACATATATAATTTTTACAACGCATATATTACTTATATATCGAACGTACAACTTATACAACGCTTATACAAGAGGTGTACAATGCTTATATAACTCATACATCGACTATATAATTTATACATCGTCATTTTCCATATCATTTATAATTTAGAAATCTCAAATTGGGTTCCACTCGACCAAAAAATAGCAGAAGACTCAGAAAAATATGCGGTCTCTTTTAGAATGTAGAAGACATCCACATGAGTCCACTGTCTCTTATTTCACTGAATTTCGTTAAGAAACGAAAAAGATATGATTTTTACAGTGAAATTATAAACCATAGCGCTTTAAACTGCTATTAAATTATTTAAAATTAAAATAGCCGTACCTCTCTGAAACTCTTCAAAACTAGGTCGCGATTTTTCTCCAAATCCGTGTAGCTAGGGGCCGATCGGCCTTTACCACGTTGTCGAGCCTCCAGAGGCGCACGTGCGCCTGAAGTGGGGTCCACTTCGGTGGTCTGATGTGGCCACGACGGCGGTTTAAACCCCGCGACTTTGAAGCTGCGATTCTCCTTCAATCCTCGACGAAAATTCAAGCAACTGTTATGGATTTGAAGAGTGGAGAGAGCTCTTCGAAAAGTTCAACTGGAGCTCTTTATTTTATTGCGTGGAGGAGGAGAAAAAGAGGAGAGAAGAGATGAGCAAGAACCGCCGTCGCGAGTTGAGCTGTCGGGGAGAGAGAAAAGTGATTAGCCAATAGGTTTTTTATATTAATTTATATATTTTTAAATTTCTAAAATACCCTCTTTGACACACGAACCCCAATCCAAACCCAACAACTGTCGTACCTAGCGTATTACCCCCATTCCGAACACGATGGGATATGTTTTGAAGGTCCATTCGAATGTTTCAGTCAGTTTTCATTCAAATCAAAATATAAAACATTCAATATTCGATTTGAACATACATTTCAATTTGCCGGGGTCACAAACCGATTCTAAAAATTCTCGAAAAATAAATCTAGCTATGTTTTGACAATACGGTCCCAACAAAACTAGTTTCGTCGAATTCTGAGACTGTTTGAAAAATGGCCCATTTCTGGTCGATCCAATTTAACTGTAATTGACCAAAACACGTTTTCCTTTGCCACGCTAACATATTAACTTCAAAAATTATGAAATTTGAAATCTAGCAATAATTTGACATTCTGGATCCAACGATAGTGGTTTCGTCGAATCCGGGGTCGTTTGCAAAATGGCCATTTTCACGGGCTATATGAACTCCATAGCGACCTTTCAGAAAATCCATTTGGCCATAACTTTTGCTTCCCGCCATGAAACTTAAAATTTTCAGATTCGTTAGAAAGGTATTCACTAACAGATTTAAATATTTTTGTTTTGCACCCGGTACAGTCAGTCAAAGTTTGAAATGAAAAATTGAAACTGCCGCGCCATTTCAGGCCTTGTTTATAATTCAAAGTAATTATATTTATTTTCAAACGTCGATTCAAAATTACTTTTCGTCGTTATTATTTAAAATATTTATTTTAAATATTTAAAATCCACTAAAATAGCAAATTTTAAAAAAATTAATTGGTTCAGATTTTCCAGGTCGTTAAAAATTAAGTGCTATAGAAACACATCATACGCCTCATTCCAATTCAGAATATTCTTTTAATAAAATATTCACATTATTACGGAAAGGTTCCCATTAATTTTATCAAAGATAATTTTTTTTAAATTTATTCTTTAATCTTCTTTTAAAAGATTCATTAAAACTCCAATTTGGTTTTAATATCAAAAATCATTACTTCATGATTATTCAATTTTAAGAAATTAATCTTGACTTTAATTGGGTTAAAGAGCCAATGTCATTTAAAACACAGTTCACGATAAACCAAAAATCATCTTCCATTAAATATGGAATTTTCACAAAAATCAAATCAATATATAATCGTATAAATTTCCGTATCATACTAATAATACAAATGGAATAACGGCAAAGCCTTTAAATTCCATATATAATAACGGTCTTCTTTTACAGAAGCTCATCTCGATTATTATTAAATCGAATTCCATTCAATTCCAATTTCTTCTATTAAATTGAAAAAATTTACTTTGGAAAATTTCCATTAAATCTTAATAAAAAGATTTATAAATTCCAAATCATATCTTCACTGTTAATTGGGTTAAAGAACGAATGTCGTTAAAAAAACAGTTCACAATAAACCCAATTCACATTTCATTTTATTCCAATTGCTAAATATAATTGGAAATTCTAATAATCTTAATTAAAAGATTTATTCTTTTCACACGAAGTTTAAGAGCAGTGTTATTGAAGACACCATTCACGAAAAACCCAAAAATCCGATTTATTTTATTTAATTAAAATTAAATATTAATTAATTGAAAAACTTCATTAAATTTAATTCAAAGATTTATTCTAGTTAATAACTAGTTCATTTCGATAAAAATATATTTTTATCTCTCCAAATATGGAATTTTTCATCTAAATTCTTTCTAAATCATTTATTATGATTTTACAAAAATTATTAATATTTTTAATAATTTTATTAAGGCCCTTTCAGTCGACTTCCATAAACGGTCATCGAACTGCACTTACAATGACCTTTTCTTAAATTGATTTGGACATAATTCCAAATCCAACCGTTAGATTTCAAAAAACTTATATCCATTGGAAAGCTCTTTTCGATACAAACCCAACGGTTCCGCTTTTAGGAGAATCCGACGGTCGGATCTCCCGTTACATCAATTTGAAGTTAATGGTCGAAATTCACGAACGGTCCCTACGCGGCGTGTTCTATTCAGGCCATCAAATATATATAATATATATTATATATATATTTTTGTCAATTTTCATTTAAATCGTATTTTATAAAATATTTACAAATTCGTTTTAAAACGATTTCAACTCCATTTTCAATTTTAAATCAAAATTGAATATTTTATATCTTTATCATATTAAAATGATACTATTTTTAAAATATTAAATTTTTAAATCACTACTTTTCGATATTCATTATAAAATGAATAAAATCGATCGACAAACTCGTTCGGGTTAAAAATGGTGTTTCTATACTTAACCCATCTTCATATTTTTGCGTCCATCCAAAAATGGACATAAAAATCATAATTTGATTTTTTCATTGAATATTATTTTAAAAATATTCGCTATTTTAAAATATTCTTTACTTACAAGATTCTTTACTTTAAAATATTCTTTATTTTAAAAATATTCTTTATTGTAAAATATTCTGAAATTGGAATGCGACTCAATCAATTACCATATAATTTCAGTTATATGGATTTCATACATCGCATGTATTTAACAATAATGATAACAATCATTCAACAGTCCATTTACATCCAGAGTGAAGTTTTACAACGGGGTGAGCATTAAAATAAATATATAAAGCTCATCACAGACTGTCAATCCATCGATTGACATATAACTAAATATTGGGACTAGTGTATGTCAAATATCATCCCAATACCCATGTGGGGTTTCCAAACAACAACAGTTTATTTAAATACATCATTGGTTAATAAGTTTAACCAATTATAATTCGGTTTGAATTATTTTCTATTTAATAATTTTTCACTATTTAATTATAAATAAATATTTATAATTCTAATTTCAACTACCATATTAATGTTAACATTATTTTTAATACATTAACCATTTCAACATCGCAAACCATATTTCAAGACATGATTCTTCTTATTTAACAAAATGTATTCTAAAACAATGACATTTCTGTTTGAAAAAAACATATTCTAACTAAATGATATTTTTATTAACAAAATACGTTTTCTAACTAAATGACATATTTATTTACAAAGTATGTTTTCTAACTAAATGACATATTTATTTACAAAATATGTTTTCTAACATAAATGGCATATTTATTTAAAAAAATATGTTTTCTAACATAAATGACATATTTATTTACAAAATATGTTTTCTAACATAAATGACATTTTTATTTACGAAATATGTTTTGTAACATAAATGACATATTTATTTTTAGTTCTAATGACAAAATAAAAAGACAATTTTGTCATACGTACATGTTTATAATTCTAATGTAAAAATGAAAAGATAATTTATTTACATGACATGTTTTCAATGTTCTAATGACACTATAAAAAGATAGTTTACTTTCATGACGTGTTTTCAATGTTTAAATGACAAATTAAGGAGTGTTATTTGCATAACATGTTCAATGTTTTCTAGTGACAAAATAAAAAGGAAATTTTTATTTGACAACAATTCTATTTTAAACATGACAAATAAAAAGGATATTTTCATTTGTATAAAGTTTCAATATTTAACATGACAAATAAAAATGAATATTTTTATTTGTATTCAATTTCAATTTCAATATGACAAATAAAAAGAAATATTTTTATTTGTTTACAATTCTAATCATAACAAATAAAAATGAAATATTTTAATTTTTTACAATTATAATCATAACAAATAAAAATGAGATTTTATTTGTTTACAATTCTAATTTCAACAAAACTTATAAAAATGATACATTTGTTTTTCATACAAATCTATTCCAACAAAAATGATATTTTTGTTTTAACTATTTTATTTCAACAAAAATGTTATTTTTGTTTTGACAATTTTTATTTCAACAAAAATGTTGTTTTTCTTTTGACAAATTTTATTTCAACAAAAATATTGTTTTTGTTTTGAAAATTTTTATTTCAATTTTGTTTTGACAATTTTTATTTCAACAAAAATGTTGTTTTTGTTTTGACAAGTTTTATTTCAACAAAAATGTTGTTTTTGTTTTGACAATTTTTATTTCAACAAAAATGATGTTTTTTTGACCATTTTTATTTCAACAAAAATGTTGTTTTTGTTTTGAAAATTTCGATTTCAACAAAAATGTTGTTTTTGTTTTGACAAATTTTATTTCCACAAAAATATTGTTCTTGTTTTGACAATATTTATTTCAACAAAAATGTGATTTTTGTTTTGACAATTTTTGTTTCAACAAAAATGTTGTTTTTGTTTTAACTATTTTATTTCAACAAAAATATTATTTTTGTTTTAACAATTTTATTTCAACACAATAATCCATCAAATCAACTGATCGACATAACGGCATCCATCAACCCAAATCAAATCACGTACAACAACAAACTGATTTAACAGCGTTTAAGAATTTATAAACACGCTAATAATTAATTAATTATAATTATTTAAAAAGAAATCTCACCTTGGTTTTTGAATTCTTCAAAATTGTCGATCGCTCTGTTTTTGTTTCAGTCTATTCCATGTTGTAGTATTCGTTGTTGCGAATCCAACGTATCAGGTTTCATCTGATTCTGAGTTCATTTGAATGAGATACAGTCATTTGAATATTAAACAACTAATTAAATAATTAATTTTTTATAATTAAACATTTATTTCTTTAATTCCTTCAACAAAAATCGGCTGCATTCTACTTCCTGGAATCTATCTCATGCTCGAACTCGACTGCATCTTCCTCAAACCCTCTCGTCGTTGGCCATCCACGCAGCCGGACCCGCATCAGAAACCCCCACGCCAACCGCCCCAGCATCCTCCCCCATCGCTGTGTACAATGCTCCACTTGATGCTACCATTAACCCAAAAAACCCATTTGAACTGCGCGACTTTTAGCCCTTGGATCTTATGAATCCCTCAACAAAAGATAAACAAATCCATACAGAATTAAAGCCCTAACTTTTATCTGCAATTTTCGCTTTGAATTCCCCTTTTAATTCGGCCTCATTTGGATGATTTTGAGGGACAAAAATCGGATGCTTTCATCCCTCGATCTGGCTTGGCGGCGGCTCCATTAGAATTAGGTTTTCAAGTTTTAGAGATATTTATAATATACTATAAATAAATTCATTAATTCTCAAAATAATGCCCGCTAATTCCTAATAACTCCAAATCCAGCCCAATTAATGTTGCCTTTAGCCAAATACCCCCATTCCGGACACAATGGGCTTGGTATTATCAGCCCATTTGATCGTTTCAGTCCATTTTTCTTTAATTTAAAATATAAAACATTTAATTATTTAATTTGATCATATATTTAAATTTACAGGGCCACATACGGACTCCAAAAATTCCCGAAAAATAAATCTAGCCATGTTTTCACGATACGGTCCTAACAGAATTAATTTCGTCGAATTTGGAGACTGTTTGAAAATTGACTTTTTCTGGTCGATCCAATTTGACTAAAATTGACGAAACAAGTTTTCTTTTGCTACGCTCACATATTAATTCCAAAAATTATGGAATTTGGAATCTTGCAATAATTTGACATTCCAGATCCAACCAAAGTGGTTTCGTCGAAAATGGAGGTTGTTTGCAAAATGGCTATTTATTATATTAATATATATATATATATATTCCATAGCGACTATTCTGAATTTTTACCTAGCCATAACTTTTTATTCCCACTATGAAATTTCAATTTTTCAGATTTGTTAGAAAGATATAATTAAACATATTTAAATATTTTTGGTTTTACTGAAATCCAATTTATTTTGAATCCTGTACATTCAGTCAAAGTTCAAATTCAAATTTTCAAACTACCGCGCCATTTCTAACTCCTTTCATAATTAAAATAAATATATTCATTCTAACTTCAATTAAAATAAATTTTTAGTCATTATTATTTAAAATAAATTATTTTAAATATTCAAAACTCACTAAAATTGCTAAAATAAAAAAATTTGAGTTGGTTCCAAAATTCCGGGTTGTTACATTCTCCCCCACTTAAATTCTTTTCGTCCTCGAAAAGGAATGGAGCTGAAAGTTGTTTAATTAACCAACTCAACTTTCATTCTTTTATTTGGTTTCAATAATTTTATCAGTTGAACTAATAATCACACAACACAATCATCAATCAATTAGTTGATTAGCTTTTCAAATATATATAACTTTTATATATTCAAAAATCATATTTTCTGAAATCGAATTATTTATATAATCACAAGTATGTTAGTTATAACTTGTCAGTCTCAACTCATTCTAGGGCATTTATAACCCCATCTCTAACGAGTTTTCTCATTCTAGGATGCTACTGATCCTATCTCTAATGAGTATTCTTTTATAGGATATTTCCAATCCTACCTCCGACGAGTCCTTTATTCAGTTCCAACAAGTTATACCCCAAAGATTTGAGTTAACCAAAGTTCTAATACCAGCGGTAACGACACGGATTTCGCCCAGACCTAATCGGTCGCTAAATCGACCAAGACCGTTCAAATCCCGCATACGCTAACTCTGGGCATCCAACACATCAGAACAAATAACAAAAGACTTTTATAAACATCATAATAATGTTACATCAGAGTACAGAATATATCAGGGTACATCGAAAAATAATAATACAGCGGAAGATTAATTTACAATAAACTTAATACAATGCAGTGGAAGACTATCAATGCTCTGGACATAGCTTTAAGCTTTGATCCAGAATCCTGCTCAATAAATAAATATCTGCAAAAACAAGCCACTCGACTGGCCGTGTGGAAAATATAGGCACCCGAGTTTGCAAGTGAAACAAACTACGAGTCATTCATGGGATTGGTATGAGAAGTCTTACATAACTATTTAATGATAATAAGGCTAATCACAGGGCCACGCCGCTAACGCGGAACGGGTTTACTCCATAGGATTGTCAGTGCATAAATAAAGTAAATCATTAAAAAATGCAATGCTTTTTAGAAAAATGAAACCATTATAAGACTCAACTCCCATCACACAATGTAACGCAAACCGAAAGATAGAGTTTTACCTTATAATGGTCAAAAATGCTTGATATGGTAAAACTGATTTGATATTACTATTAGTGTCTATATGTTTCAAAAACATTTTCAATCATAATGTATCAATCATAGACGGCATAGCTACCATATACTATGTCGCCATACTAGTTCTACAATCAAAACCGCACGGTGTCGTATTGGAAGTTGGATTTCCAACATGAACCAAGTCAAGGGATCGTCCTTACCGAATTCGAGACTCTATAGCCCGAGCCTCAGGATCAGCCGCAACTGCACCTTGGATCTTCAGGGCCAGTCCACAAATACTTTAGTGGATTGGTAATTCCTCAACAATACGTTTCCCCGCCCTATGCGGCATAAATATAGAGCCACTAGGGACTTAAATCCGAGGCACCTCATTCCATCATCCACATAAGTAAAATGTCTGGGCTCCATACCATGACACCACATCTAGCTAGAAAGAAACATATGTACTCCCTGCAGTCCTCTCCCATTTCTGGTTCATACCGGGGTGTGAGGCTCGCGAAGTAACGCTATACACAAAGCTACGCTAATTAAAGCTGTGCTTTGATCATCAACCACATGACTCTTCTTTTCAACAAAAGCCTTGACCATTTGCATCTTAGCGTGCCACATTGTCAATCCATACCATACCATTGATTTCTGCCCATATATAACCTCTAAGCTTGTATGTCTCAGAGAGGGGTGTTAAGCAAGAGAATAAATTCTTCGCCACCAAACAAATACATATTTTGCAGATATCAACGAATACATCATAAAGGAATACAACGTTAGACATACCATCCATTTACAAGTCCGTTCTGGGTCTGAACGAAACCGGGGACACCTTATTCCTCATCCCATATGTCCAATATAGGAGAGAGGTTCTCGCATATCCATCGATCTCCAAGTACGTCTGGATGATCACCACCTATTACCTTATTTTTGGATGCCTCCCAATCAATACATCAGTAATCATCCAAACGATGTGAAGATCTCCAGTCTTCAACCACCGTCTTCATCTTCGACTTTTAATCGTCGTAGTAATTATTCAGAGTGGGTTAAACCCAGTCTTTCTGATTAACTCGCGTATTTTATAATCAATAATTAAGTGCTATAGAAACACATCATAAGCCTCATTCCAATTCAGAATATTCTTTTAATAAAATCTTCACATTATTAGGGAAAGGTTCCCATTAATTTTATCAAAGATAAATTCTTTTAAATTTATTCTTTAATCTTTTTTAAAGATTCATTAAAAATTCAATTTGGTTTTAATATCAAAAATCATTACTTCATGATTATTCAATTTTGAGAAATTAATCTTTTCTTTAACTGGGTTAAAGAACCAATGTCATTTAAAACACAGTTCACGATAAACCCAAAATCATCTTCCATTAAATATGGAATTTTCACAGAAATCAAATAAATATGTAATCGATATAAATTTCCATATCAGACTAATAATATAAATGGAATAACGGCAAAAACTTTTAAATTCCATATATAATAACGGTCTTCTTTTACAGAAGCTCATCTTGATTATTATTAAATCGAATTCCATTCAATTCCAATTTCTTCTATTAAATTGGAAAACTTTACTCTGGAAAATTTCCATTAAATCTTAATAAAAAGATTTATAAATTTCAAATCATATCTTCATTGTTAATTGGGTTAAAGAACAAGTGTCGTTAAAAACACAGTTCACAATAAACCCAATTCACATTTCATTTTATTCTAATTGCTAAATATAATCGGAAATTCTAATAATCTTAATTAAAAGATTTATTCTTTTCACACGGGGTTTATGAGCAGTGTTATTGAAGACACCATTCATGACAAACCCAAAAATATGATTTATTTTATTTAATTCAAATTGAATATTAATTAATTGCAAAACTTCATTAAATCTTAATTTAAAGATTTATTCTAGTTAATAACTGGTTCATTTCGATAAAAATATATTTTTATCTTTTCAAATACGGAATATTTCATCCGAATTCTTTCCAAAACATTTATTATGATTTTACACAAATTATTAATATTTTTAATAATTTTATTAAGGCCCTTTCAGTCGATTTCCATAAACGGTCAACGAACTGCACTTACAACGACCTTTTCTATAATTGATTTGGACATAATTCCAAATCCAACTGTTAGATTTCAAAACTCTTATATCCATTGGAAAGCTCTTTTCGATACGAACCCAAAGGTTCCGATTTTAGGAAAATCCGACGGTCGGATCTCCTGTTACATCAATTTGAAGTTAATGGTCGAAATTCGCGAACGTTCCCTGCGTGGCGCATTCTATTCAGGCCATTAAATATATATAATATATATTATATATATTTCATTGATTTTCATTTAAATCGTATTTTAAAAAATATTTATAAATTCGTTTTAGAACGATTTCAACTCCATTTTCAATTATAAATCAAAATTGAATATTCTATATCTTTATCATATTAAAATGATACTATTTTCAAAATATTAAATTTTGAAATCACTACTTTTCGATATTCATTATAAAATGAATAAAATCGATCGACAAACCCATTCGGGTTAAAAATGGTGTTTTTATACGTAACCCATCTTCATATTTTTCATATTTTTGTGTCCATCCAAAAATGGACATAAAGATCATAATTTTATTTTTTCATTGAATATTATTTTAAAAATATTCGTTATTTTAAAATATTCTTTATTTAAAAGATTCTTTACTTTAAAATATTCTTTATTTTAAAATATACTGAAATCGGAATGCGACTCAATCAATTACCATATAATTTCAGTTATATGGATTTCATACATCGCATGTATTTAACAATTATGATAAATAATCATTCAACAGTCCATTTACATCCAGAGTGAAGTTTTACAACTGTGTGAGCATTAAAATAAATAATGCTCATCACAGACTGTTAATCCATCGATTGACATATAACCAAATATTGGGACTAGTGTATGTCAAATATCATCCCAATACCCGTATGCGGTTTCCAGACAATAACAGTTTATTTAAATACATCATTGGTTAATAAGTTTAACCAATTATAATTTGGTTTGAATTATTTTCTATTTATCAAATTTTCACTATTTAAATTATAAATGAATATTTATAATTTTAATTTCAACTACCGTATTAATGTTAACATTATTTTTAATACGTTAACCATTTCAACATCACAAACCATATTTCAAGACATGATTCTTCTTATTTAACAAAACGTATTCTAACACGATGACATTTCTATTTGATAAAAACATATTCTTAATAAATTGTATTTTTATTAACAAAATACGTTTTCTAATTAAATGACATATTTATTTACAAAATATGTCTAACTAAATGACATATTTATTTACAAAATATGTTTTCTTACATAAATGACATATTTATTTACAAAATATGTTTTCTAACATAAATGACATATTTATTTTTAGTTCTAATGACAAAATAAAACGACAATGACATTCATATGTACATGTTTATAATTCTAGTGACAAAATGAAAAGATAATTTATTTACATGACATGTTTCCAATGTTCTAATGACACTATAAAAACATAATTTATTTTCATGACGTGTTTTCAATGTTCAAATGACAAATAAAAAAGTGTTATTTGCATAACATGTTCAATGTTTTCTAGTGACAAAATAAAAAGGAAATTTTTATTTGACAACAATTCCATTTTAAACATGACAAATAAAAAGAATATTTTCATTTGTATAAAATTTCTATATTTAACATGACAAATAAAAATGAATATTTTTATTTGTATACAATTTCAATATCATGAAAAATAAAATTGAATATTTTTATTTGTATTCAATTTCGGTTTCAACATGACAAATAAAAAGAAATATTTTTATTTGTTTAAAATTCTAATCATAACAAATAAAAATCAACTATTTTAATTTATCTATAATTCTAATTATAACAAATAAAAATGATATTTTATTTGTTTACAATTCTAATTTCAACAAAACACATAAAAATGATACTTTTGTTTTTCATACAAATCTATTCCAACAAAAATGATATTTTTGTTTTAACTATTTTATTTCAACAAAAATGTTTTTTTGTTTTGACAATTTTTATTTCAACAAAAATGTTGTTTTTGTTTTGAAAAATTTTATTTCAACAAAAACGTTGTTTTTGTTTTGATGATTTTTATTTCCACAAAAATGTTGTTTTTGCTTTGACAATTTTTATTTTAACAAAAATGTTGTTTGTTTTTTGACAATTTTTATTTCAACAAAGATCTTGTTTTTGTTTTGACCATTTTTATTTCAACAAAAATGTTGTTTTTGTTTTGACAAATTTTATTTCAACAAAAATGTTGTTTTTGTTTTGACAAATTTTATTTCAACAAAAATGTTGTTTTTGTTTTGACAATTTTTATTTCAACAAAAATGTTTTTTTGTTTTAACTATTTTATTTCAAAAAAATTATTATTTTTGTTTGATAATTTTATTTAAACAGAATAATCCATCAAATAATCTGATCAACATAACGACATCCATCAACCCAAATCAAATCACGTATAACAACAAACTAATTTTAACAGCGTTTAAGAATTTATAAACACGCTAATAATTATTTAAAAAGAAATCTCACCTTGGTTTTTGAATTCTTCAAAATATGGATCGCTCCATTTCCATGTTGTAGTATTCGTTGCTGCGAATCCAACGCATCCAGTTTCATCTGATTCTGAGTTCGTTTGAATGAGATACGGTCAATTGAATATTAAACAACTAATTAAATAATTAAAATTTTATAATTAAACCTTCATTTCTTTAATTCCTTCACCTAAAATCAGCCACATTCTTCTTCCGAGAATCTCACTCATGCTCAAACTCGACTGCTTCTTCCTCAAACCCTCTCGTCGTTGGCCATCCACGCAGCCGGACCCGCATCAGAAACCCCCACGCCAACCGCCCCGGCTTCCTCCACCACCGCCGTGTACAGTGCTCCACTCAATGCTCCAGTTAGCCCCAAAAACCCATTTGAACTGCGTGACTTTAAGCCCTTGGATCTCATGAATCCCTCAACGAAAGATAATCAAATCCATTCAGAATTAAAGCCTAACTTTCATCTACAATTTTTGCTTTGAATTCCCCTTTTAATTCGACATCGTTTGGATGATTTTGAGGGACAAAAATCGGATGCTTTCAGCCCTCAATCTGGCTTGGCGGCGGCTCCATTAGAATTAGGTTTTCAAATTTTAGAGATATTTATAATATAATATTAATAAATTCAATAATTTTCAAAATAAAGCCCACTTATTCCTAATAACTCCAAATCTAGCACAACTAATGTTTCCCCCAGCCAAATACCCACATTCCGAACACAATGGGCTAGGTCTCATCAACCCATTTGATCGTTTCCGTCCATTTTTCTTTAATTTAAAATATAAAACATTTAATTATTTAATTTGATCGTACATTAAAATTTACCGGGGCCACATACGGACTCCAAGAATTCTCGAAAAATAAATCTAGCTATGTTTTAAAGATTCGGTCCTAACAGAATTAATTTCATCGAATTTGGAGACCATTTGAAAAATGATTTTTTTCTGGTCGATCCAATTTGACTAAAATTGACAAAACACGTTTTCTTTTGCCATGCTCACATATTAATTCCAAAAATTATGTAATTTAGAATCTTGCAATAATTTGACATTCCGGATCCAACAAAAGTGGTTTGGTCGAAAACGGAGGTCATTTGCAAAATGCCTATTTATTATATTAATATATATATATATATATATAAATTCCATAGCGACTATTCTGAATTTATAACTGGCCATAGCTTTTTATTCCCGCTATGAAATTTCAATTTTTCAGATTCGTTAGATATAATTAAATAGATTTGAATATTTTTGGTTTTACTGAAATTCAATTTATTTTGAATCATGTACATTCGGTCAAATTCAAATTCAAATTTTCAAACTACCGCGCCATTTCTAACTCCTTTTATAATTAAATTAAATATATTCATTCTAACTTCAATTAAAATAAATTTTTAGTCGTTATTATTCAAAATAAATTATTTTAAATATTCAAAATTCTCTAAAATTGCTAAAATAAAAAATTTTAAATTGGTTCCAAAATTCCAGGTTGTTACATTTCTTCTTTGAACCAGTATGGAATCAAAAACCTTGTCTAATATTTGTATCTTTTTGGCAGAAGTGAAAACAATTGGCAATGGGTTCGAAAATTTAAGCGTAATTAATATTAATTAGATTATAGTTAAAAGTTGATTAGTTTAAAAATCACCATGTACTTATTATATAATGAATATAATGACAGGATTGTTTCAGACCAAGAAATGAGAACCGAAGGCGGATAAACCCAGAGCAGTAGTTATGGGAATTATAATCGGCCTGTTAAATTTAAAACATAATTAATTTAAAATTCAAAATTAGTTTTACTTAAACCAATGGGTAATACTGGTTGAGTACGTGGCGCACAGTACATGACCTATTAATCAATGGTTTTCTAAATATTGATTTATTGTCAAGTAAATCGATAGAAGTGAAGTTATAAAATGTATTTTATAATTGAAGATATATTTTTTGTAACAACCCGACAAATCAGAACCAATTTAAAATTTTTATTTTGGCAATTTTAATGAATTTTAAATATTTAAAATGATTTATTTTAAATAATAACGACTAAAAAATAATTTCAATCAAAGTTAGAATGAATAAATTTATTTTAATTATATAACGAGCCTGAAACGGCGCGGTAGTTTGAAATTTCGATTTTAAATTTCAAATGAATGTACAGGATTCAAAACAAATCGGATTTCAGTAGAACCAAAAATATTTGAATCTGTTTGAAAATATAGTTCCAACAAATGTGAAAAATCCAGATTTCATAACGGGAATAAAAAGTTATGTCCAGTTGAAAATTCAGAATAGTCGCTATGGAATTTTATATAATATATAGCCCTAAAAATAGTGATTTTGCAAACGACCTCCGTTTTCGAGGAAACCACTTTTGTTGGATCTGAAATGTCAAATTGTTATTGGATTCCAATTTTCATAATTTTTTGGAATCAATATGTGAGCGTGGTAAATTTAAACGTGTTTGGTCATTTCAGATTGAATTTAATCGACTGGAAAATGACTATTTTTCAAACGGTCTCCAAATTCGACGAAATTAGTTTTGTTAGGATCGTCTCATCAAAATATAGCTAGATTTATTTTTCTAGAATTTTTGAGTTAGTATGTGGCCCCGGTAAATTAAAATGTATGTTGAAATCAATTTTGAACGTTATATTAATTTATATTTTAATTTTGATGAAAACTAATCGAAACAGTCAAACTGGCTTGCGGGACATATCCCATTGTGTCCGGAATGGGGGTATTTAGCTAAGGGCAACAGTCGTTGTGTTCGATTTGGAGTCCGAACGAAAAAAGTAACTTTTTGAATATAAATTAAATTAAATTATATATGGTGAACACCCTCCCCTTTTCTCTCTCTCTCTCTCTCTCTTCGTTCTGAAATAAAAAAAAATCAAAAACCGTGATTTCGTTCAGCCCTAGCCCTCCGTCGTGCAGCCTTGCACCGCCGCCTCTGGGATCTTCACCTCCATCGCACCCTCTCCCTAGCGCCGCCACAGCCCTGTCGCCCTTCCCCCTCTCTCATCCTTCTTCTACAGTCCCAAATCAGCCCAAAACCCATCGCTCCACCCACTATGCCCACCGCCGCCAGTCCCCATCTCCGCCGTCGATTGTCAGACCTCCCCTGGCCACCACCAGACTCCGGCGCCGTCATCTACCCCACCCCCGATTCGAAATGTGAGTTTTTATTTATTTTTGTAAATAAAAATATGACTTTACATGAAATAACCTAGTTTTAAAAACGTGATTTTTATATAAAATAGCATTGTTTAAAATTCTTTTTTATGTATATATATATATAACTTAGAAACAAAGATATGGTTTTTATATATATAACACTGGCATGAAAAGGATATGATTTTTATTTATAAAAAATTTGATTGTTACTTATAAAAAGATTTGATTTTTAATTATACAAATATATGATTTTTAATTATGTAAAATTATGATATATATATATATATATAGTATTATAAAAATATGATTTTTATTTAAGTAAAGCATTATAAAAATATGGTTTTTATTATATGAATAACAATATAAAAATATGATTTTTATATATGTTGTAGCGAGATAAAAATTCGATTTTTATTTATAAAAAAATTCTATTTTTAGGTAGATAAAAATTCAATTTTTACTTAGATAAATATTCGATTTTTAGTTATGTAAAAGTTCGATTTTTAGTTAGATAAAAATTCGATTTTTAGTTAGGTTAAAATTCGATTTTTAGTTAGATAAATATTTGATTTTTAGTTATATAAAAGTGTGATCTTTTGTGTATATATATAGCAATATAAAAATGCGATTTTTAAATATATATACATCATATTAAAAATGTGATTTTACTATGAACAACATGAAAAAGATTGCGTTGGAGTTTCGGGAAAATCCAAACGGTTCAAAAATTAAGAAATAAAACTGGAGGAGTGGATCCCAAAGGTGAGAACTTCTCACTCTAAATATTTTCTAGTTAAATATACACTAGGATGCAGACGGTGCTTAGTAGAACCCGGCACCTTTGATTGAAACCATGGTTGTTTGGTTGTTTGTTTTGATTGATAAATTGGTTGAATTTGATTTGGGATGTAAATTGAATTGATTAGAATTGGTACGTGTATGGCGTGAGCCAGTATTAGGCGAGGGATAAGGCTAGACCTTATTTCGGTTCTAGTATCGCTCCGTTATGCTGCCGAAATTTTCTAAAAATGTTAGAACAATAAAAATATCATTCTAATTGTATAAAATATTCATATGTTGAAATAAATATTTTATCGTTAAAAATATAATTTTTAACGTGTATATGAATGAAAATAAATATTTATTTACAAATCGAACGATTTGTTTATGTACACCCATTTAACTGATATTGATTGGAACGATAAATTTTACATATCGCCCAACTTCACAAATAATAATCAATATTTGTTGTTTGAAAACCCCACACAAGTATTGGGATGATATTGGACATACATTAATGCCAATATTTAGTTGTATGTCAATCAATTGGTTGACAGACTGTTGTAAGCGTTAATTATTTATATTTAATGCTTATGCAGTTGTGTAATGCACTCTAGATGATGGTAGACCGTGTTTGATTATTATTGTGTACAAGTGTGTATGAAATCCATATAAATAAAATTATATGGTAATTGACTGTCTCTGATTCCAATTTGGAAAGAACGAATATTTTAAAATAATGAATATTTTAAAATAATATTCAGAAAAGAATCAAAATATGATTTTGATGTCCGATTTGGGATGGACACGAAAATATTTAAATATATAAAGTCGTGTTGGTTAGACATGTGCCATTTTGACGCGAACGGTATTTATATCGATTTTATTCATTTTTATAATGAATATCGAAAAGGAAATTATTTCAAAATCTGATATTTTGAAAATATTATCATTTATATATTATACTGATAAGGAAAAATCAATTTGGATTTAAAATTGAAAATGAAATTGAAATCATTTTTAAACCGAATTTAAAACAATTTATAAAATACCTTTTAAATGGAAATCGATGAAATATATATAATATATATATTATATATATTTAATGGCCTGAATAGAACGCGCCGCGCCCCGACCGTTCACGAATTTCGACCATTGACTTCGAATTGATATTACGGGAGATCCGACCGTCGGATTCTCTAAAAACGGAACCATTAGGTTCACATCAAAAAGAGCTTTCCAACGAATACAAGAGATTTGAAATCTAAAGGTTGGATTTGGAATTATGTCCAAATCAAATTTGGAAAAGGTCGCTGTAAGTGTGGTTCGATGACCATTTATGGAAATTGACTGTACAGGCCTTGATATGATTATTAAAAATATTAATAATTCATGTAAAATCATTATAAATGATTTGGAAATAACTCGGATGAAAAATTCCACGTTTGTAAAGATAAAAATATATTTTTATCAAAATGAACTAGTTATTAACTTGATTTGAAATCCAGTAATTTTTAAATAAAATAACTTGGATTTGTGAATGGTTTTGAAATAACCAGAATTTCCAATATATGAATTGGAATGGATTTGAATGGAAATCATCTTCGAAATATTTCGATATTGGATTCCATGATTATGCAGATATTGTTATGGGAATTTGGAAGATATATATGTATATCGTTATTCCCAAAACGATATTTGTTGGTTTTAGAATTTGATATTGAATATAAGCCGGTATAATTTCTATTCAGAGCCTTGTATTTGATATCAAATTGGATTTTGGGTTTGTTGTGAACGCTGTCTTAAATAACACTGTTCTTAAACCCAGTTGAGAAAAGGATAAATCTTTAATTAAGATCTAGTGAAGTTTTTTTTTCAATTAATTAATATTTAATTGGAATTGAATAAAATGGGATGTGAATTTGGTTTATTGTGGACTGTATTTTTAACGACATTCGTTCTTTAACCCGATTTACAGTGAAATGTAATTTGGAATTTATAAATCTTTTATTAAGATTTAATGGAAATTTTCCAAAGTAAAATTTTCCAATTTAATATGTTAAATTGTATTTGAATGGAATTCAATTTGGTAATAATCGAAATGAGCTTCTATGGAGGAAGACTGTTACTATCTATGGAATTTAAAAGGCTTTGTCGTTATTCCATTTATATAATTAGTCGGATACAGAAATTGATATTGATTGTATATTGATTTGTTTTCCGTGAAGATTCCATAATTAATGGAATGTAATTTTGGGTTTATCATGAGCTGTGTTTTAAATGACATTGGTTCTTTAACCCAGTTAAAGACATGATTTATTTCCTAGATTTGGATAATCATTAATATTGATTTTTGGGTAGATTAAAACTAAGTGAAGTTTTAATGAATCTTTAATTAGATTGATGTGTGAGTGTGATAATTTAAATTATCAAATTTGTGAAATGATCGAGAATGGAGTATCACCTGTTTGGCTCCAAGCGATAGTTAAATCTTTAATTAGATTTGAACGTGAAATGGTAATTAATTTTACCAATAAAACCATGGTGTTAGATATGGAGTATTACCAGTTTTGCTCCACGGGATGAATAGGTTGGGATTGGGAAATTAAACAAATGATTACTTCGATAAGGTGCGCTAATCCCGACTTGTTTGGATAAACCTTAATTTGGTTTGAAATGATATCCAAAGGAAGATTAAAGAATAAATTTAACTAATTTTATCTTTGATAAAATTAATGGGAACATTTCCCAAAGGATATGAATATTTAAATAAAAGAATATTCAGAATTGGAATGAGACGTATGTTGTGTTTTTATAGCACTTGTTCATTATATACGCAAGTTATTTGGAAAGGCCGGGTTTATACCCATTCTGAATAACTGAGTCGACGATAAGTCGACGATGAACACGGTAGTTGAAGACAGGAGATCTTCACATCATTTGGGTGATTATTGATGTCTTGATTGGGTTGTACACCCAAGACGAGGTAATAAGTGGTGATCGTCCAGACGTACTTGGAGATCGACCGGATATGCGTGGACCTCTCTCTTGTATTGGGCATATGGGATGAGGAATAAGGTTCCACCGGTTTCGTTCAGACCTAGAACGAATTTGTAAATGGATGTTTGTCTGAAATTGGATTTTATTCTGTGCTGATTGATCTCTATTAAATATATATCTGTTTGGCAGTGGAGAATTTATTCTGTTGTTTGACGCCCTTCACTAAGACGTACGAGCTCAGAGGTTATATATCGATAGATATCAGTCGCATGGCGTGAATTTCCTGTGAAACATGCTGAGAGGCAAATGATCAAGGCTTCTATTGAAAAGAAAAGTCTTATGGTAGATGATCAAAGCATGGCTTTAATATAGCATAGCTTTGTGTAGAGCGTTAATTCGTGAGCCTCACACCCCGGTGTGAACCAGAAATGGGTGAGGACTTCAGGGAGGACATGCGTTTCTTTCGAGCTAGGAGTGGTGTCATGGTATGGAGCCCAGACATTTTACTTATGTGGATGATGGATAGCAAGGCACCTCGGATGTATCGGTCACTACGGGCCGATGGATGGTTTGGTCGATATACTGACTAGTTTTACGCCCCTTAGGGCAGGGAAATGCATTGTTCAGGCATTTTAATCCAATTCGTGTGGACCGACCCTGACTGTCCAAGATGCAGTTGTGGCTGACCCTAAGGCTCCGGCTAGACAGTCTCGAAGCGGTAAGGATGATCCCTTGCTTTGGTTCATTGATAGAAATCCAATTTCCAATATGTGACATTTCGGTTTTGACTGTAGAGCCTTATATGGCGACATGATATATGATACCCATGACGTCTATGATTGATACATTTATATTTGAAGTTATTTTGACACCATACACTTATAATAGTATCAAATGATTTATTTTAAACGTACCAAGCATGTTTGGCTATTATAAGGGAAAACCCTATCCTCTGGCTTGTGTTGCATTGTGTGATGGGACCTGGGTCTTATAATAGCTTCATTTTTCCAAAAAGCATTGCGTTGTTTACTCTATGCACTAGTATTCTTGGGAGGAAACCCGTTCCGTGTTATACGGCGTGGTCCCATTATTTACTTTATGTTTAAAGTAAAGATTTATTAACTGTTTTAGTTCTCACACCAGCCACATGAATGGCGTGGAGTTTATTGTTTTAACCTAAACTCTGGGTGCCCCTATTTTCCATATGGTAAGCTAGTTGTTTCGGTTTTGTAGATATTATATTCACAGGATCCTGGTTTTACAGCTGGAGCTATATTCGGAATACTCTGTATCCGTGTATTTCTTTCAGTTGTGTTTTTTATTATTTTCCGCTGCATTGTAATTTGTAAATCTCTGATATTTATCAAATGTATATTATTTGTTCATACTCTGTATATTCTTGTACTCTGATGTAAATTGTTGTAATAGCAATGAAATGTTCTTCTGTTTATGTTCTGATTTGTCGTGTTCTCAACTCAATCCGGGCTTTCCTTTACGGGAAAGTTTGGGTTGTTTCATCGTGGTATCAGATCTTTGGTTTACATAGCTCGAGAACAAGACACATTAGAACCGAACAAAAGAATTCATCAAAGATTGGATTAGCAATATCCAATAAGAATGACTCGTTAGAGATGGGATCAGTAGTATCCTAATACGAGTGTGAAAAGTGTTATTTTTAAAATAAAATGAAAACAAATTTTGTTTTGAAAATTTAAACCCTATTATATGTATATGAGTATATTATTTTATTTTATTTTGGACAATCGAGTATATGAAGATTTTGCATATACGCCTTGCGAACGTGTATACAAAGCCTCAAATATACTAGACAGATATAGAATCACGCTCTAGTTTTCCGAACATGATGGCGATGATGGCGCGCCATCATCGACATTTATGCTCGAGTTTCAAAAGTGAGATATCTATATATTTCCAATTGACTGGTGCAAGAACCAAAACATAGATAGTGTCTATTGTTGTGACTTGGCAACAAAAATGGATTTATATATATATAAAAGTTGTTTGTTTGAAACGATAATTAACTAATTGATTGCTGATTGTATTGTTTGATTAATTAAATGTCTCTCCGTACAAGGGAGGTTATGGCAAAGAATTTCGAAAATTTAGGGTGTTAGCCAATTTTTTTAAGAATTTGAAAATTCTTAAAAACTGAAAAGTTGAAGAATTAAAGCCAGAATAAAAGTTGAGTTGATTAGTTAAACAACTTTCAGCTCCGTTCCTTGTCGAGGACGAAAAGATTTTAAGTGGGGGAGATTGTAACAACCCGGAAAATCAGAACCAATTTAAAAATTTTATTTTAGCAATTTTAATGAATTTTGAATATTTAAAATGATTTATTTTAAATAATAACAACTAAAAATTATTTTAATCGAAGTTAGAATGAAATAATTGATGTTAATTATATAATGAGCCTGAAATGCCGCGGTAGTTTGAAATTTCGATTTCAAATTTCAAATGAATGTACATGATTCAAAACAAATCGGATTTCAGTAAACCAGAAATATTTGAATCTGTTTGAAAATATCTTTCCAACGAATGAGAAAAATACAGATTTAATAATGGAAATAAAAAGTTATGTCCACTTGAAAATTTAGAATAGTCGCTAGGAATTTTATATAATATATAGCCCTTAAAAATAGCGATTTTGTAAACGACCTCCATTTTCGATGAAACTGCTTTTGTTGGATCTGAAATGTCAAATAATTTCTGGATTCTAATTTTCATAATTTTTGGAATCAATATGTGAGCGTGGTAAATTTAAACGTGTTTGGTCAATTTAGTTTGAATTTAATCGACTGGAAAATGACCGTTTTTCAAACGGTCTCCAAACTCGATGAAATTAGTTTTTTTAGGACAATATCGTCAAAACATAGCTAAATTTATTTTTTTGGAATTTTTGGAGTCAGTATGTGTCCCCGGTAAATTAAAATGTATGTTGAAATCAATTTTGAATGTTATATCAATTTATATTTTAATTTTGATGAAAACTGATCAAAACAGTTGAATTGGCTTGCGGGACATATCCCATTTTGTTCGGAATGGAGGTATTTAGCTAGGGGAAACAATCACTGTGTTCGATTTGGAGTTCGATCGAAAAAAGTAACTTTTCGAATTTAAAAATAAATTAAATTATATATGGTAAACACCCTCCCCTTTTTTTTCTCTCTCTCTGTCTTCATTCTGAAATAAAAAAATGAAAACCGCGATCTCATTTAGCCCTAGCCCCTCATCGCGCAGCCTTACAATGCCGCCTCCAGCGTCTTCACCTCCGCCGCACCCTCTCCACAGCACCGCCACAGCCCTACCACCCTACCCCCTCTCTCATCCTTCCTCTACAGCCCCAAATCAGCCCAAAACCCATTGGTCCGCCCACTGTTCCCACTGCCGCCAGTCCCCATCTCTACCACCAATTGTCAGACCTTCCCTGGCCACCACCAAACTCCGGCGCCGCCATCTCCCCCACTCCCGATTCAAAATGTGAGTTTTTATTTATTTATGTAAATAAAAATATGATTTTTATATGAACTAACTTAGTTTTAAAAACGTGATTTTTATATAAAATAACATTGTTTAAAATTCTTATTTATGTATATATATTTATATATATAACTTAGAAACAAAGATATGGTTTTTATATATATAACATTGGCATGAAAAGGATATGATTTTTATTTATAATTTTTTTTTATTTATAAAAAGATTTGATTTTTAATTATACAAAGATATGATTTTTAGTTATACAAAATTATGATTTTTATATATATAGAAGTATTATAAAAATATGATTTTTATATATGTAAATCATTATAAAAATATGGTTTTTATTACATGAATAACAACATAAAAATATGATTTTTATATATGCTATAAGGAGATAAAAATTCGATTTTTAGTTATATAAAAATTCGATTTTTAGTTAGATGAAAATTCGATTTTTAGTTAGATGAAAATTCGATTTTTAGTTATATAAATATTGATTTTTAGTTAGATAAAAATTCGATTTTTAGTTAGATAAAAATTCGATTTTTAGTTAGATAAAAATTCGATCTTTTGTATATATATAGCGATATAAAAATGCGAATTTTAAATATATGCACACTATATTAAAAATGTAATTTTTACTATGTATAGCGCGAAAAAGAATGCGTTGGAGTTTCGGGCAAATCCAAACGGTTCAGAAATTCAAAAATAAAACTGGAGTAGTGGATCGCAAAGGTGAGAACTTCTCACTCTAATTATTTTCTAGTTAAATATATACTAGGAAGCAGACGGTGCTTAGTAGCACCCGACACCTTTGATTGAAACCTTGGTTGTTTGTTTTGATTAATAAATTGGTTGAATTTGATTTGGGATGTAAATTGAATTGATTATAATTGGTATGTGTATAGCGAGAACCAGTATTAGGCGAGGGATAAGGCTAGACCTTAATTCGTTTCTAGTATCGTGTCGTTATGCTGTCGAAATTTTCTAAAAATGTTAGCACAATAAAAATATCATTTTTATTGTATAAACGAATTGTATAAAATATTCATATGTTGAAATAAATATTTTATCGTTAAAAATATAATTTTAATCTGTACATAAATGAAAATAAATATTCATTTACAAATCGAATTATTTTTTTATGTACACCCATTTAACTAATATTGATTAGGATGATAAATTTTACATACCGCCCAACTGCACAAATAATAATCAGTATTTGTTGTTTGAAAACCCCAAACGGGTATTTGGATGGTATTGGACATACACTAATCCTAGTATTTTGTTGTATGTCAATCGATTAGTTGAAAGACTGTTGTAAACGTTAATTGTTTATATTTAATGCTTATGCAGTTGTGTAATGCACTCTGGATGATGGTTGACTGTGTTTGATTATTGTTATGTACTTGTGTGTATGAAATCCATATAAATAAAATTATATGTTAATTGACGGTGTCTGATTCCAATTTGGGAAGAACGAATATTTTAAAATAACGAATATTTCAAAATAATATTCAGAAAAGAATCAAATATGCTTTTGATGTCTGATTTGGGATAGACACGAAAGTATTTAAATATATAAAGCCTTGTTGGTTAGATATGCGCCATTTTGACGCGAACGGTATTTATATCGATTTTATTCATTTTTATAATGAATATCGAAAAGGAAATTATATCAAAATCTGATATTTTGAAAATATTATCATTTATATATTATAATGATAAGGAAAATTCAATTTGGATTTAAAATTGAAAATGAAGTTGGAATCGTTTTTAAATCGAATTTAAAACAATTTATAAAATACCTTTTAAATGGAAATCGATGAAAAATATAATAAATATATATTATATATATTTAATGGCCTGAATAGAACGCGCCGTGCCACTGCCGTTCGCGAATTTCGGCCATTGACATCGAATTGATATTACGGGAGATCCGGTCGTCGGATTCTCCTAAAACTCGAACCGTTGGGTTCATATCGAAAAGGAGCTTTCCAACGAATACAGGAGATTTGAAATCTAATGGTTGGATTTGGAATTATGTCCAAATCAAATTTGGAAAAGATCGCTGTAAGTGCAGTTCGATGACCGTTTATGGAATTCGATTGTACAGGCCTTGATAAGATTATTAAAAATATTAATAATTTGTGTAAAATCATAATAAATAATTTGGAAAGAATTTGGATGTAAAATTCCACATTTGTAAAGATAAAAAAATATTTTTATCAAAATGAACTAGTTATTAACTAGATTTGAAATTCAATAATTTTTAAATAAAATAAATTGGATTTGTGAATGGTTTTGAAATAACCAGAATTTCCAGTATATGAATTGGAATGGATTTGAATGGAAATCATCTTCGAAATATTTCGATATTGGATTCCGTGATTATATGGATACTATTTTGGGAATTTGGAAGATATATATGTATATAGTTATTCCCCAAACGATATTTGTTGGTTTCAGAATTTGACATTGAATATAAGCCGATATAATTTCTATTTAGAGCCTTATATTTGATATCAAATTGGACTTTGGGTTTGTTGTGAACAGTGTCTTAAATAACACTGTTCTTAAACCCAACTGAGAAAGGGATAAATCTTTAATTAAGATCTAGTGAAGTTTTTTTCCAATTAATTAATATTTAATTGGAATTGAATAAAATGGGATGTTAATTGGGTTTATTGTGGACTATGTTTTTAACGACATTCGTTCGTTAACCCGATTTACCGTGAAATGTGATTTGGAATTTATAAATCTTTTATTAAGATTTAATGGAAATTTTCAAAAGTAAAGTTTTCCAATTTGATATATTAAATTGGAATTGATTGAAATTCGATTTGGTAATAATCGAAATGAGCTTCTGTGGAGGAAGACTGTTACTGTATATGGAATTTAAAAGGCTTTGCCGTTATTCCATTTATATTATTTGTCAGATACGGAAATTGATATCGATTGTATGTTGATTTGTTTTTCCGTGAAGATTCTATAATTAATGGAATGTGATTTTGGGTTTATCGTGAACTGTGTTTTAAATGACATCGGTTCTTTAACCCAGTTAGAGACAGGATTTATTTCCTAGATTTGGATAATCATTAATATTGATTTTTGGTAGATTAAAACCAGGTGAAGTTTTAATGAATCTTTAATTAGATTGAAATGTGAATGTGATCATTTAAATTATCAATTTTGTGAAATGATCGAGAAAGGAGTATTACCAATTTGGCTCCAAGCGATAGTTAAGTCTTTAATTAGATTTGAACATGAAATGGTAATTAATTTTACCGATAAAACCGTGGTGTTAGATATGGAGTATTACAAGTTTTGCTCCATGGGATGAATAGGTTGGAATTGGGAAATTAAACAAATGATTACTTCGTTAAAGTGCACTAATCCCGACTAGTTTGGATAAACCTTAATTTGGTTTGAAATGATATCCAAAGGAAGATTAAAGAATAAATTTAAAGAATTTATCTTTGATAAAACTAATGGGACCCTTTCCCAAAAGGATATGAATATTTAAATAAAAGAATATTCATAATTGGATTAAGACGTATGTTGTGTTTTTATAGCACTTGTATATTATATACGCGAGTTATTCGGAAAGGCAGGGTTTATACCCATTCTGAATAACTGAATCGACGATAATTCAACAATGAAGACGATGGTTGAAGACCGGAGGGCTTCACATCGTTTGCATGATTACTGATGTCTTGATTGTGCTGTACACCCAAGTCGAGGTAATAAGTGGTGATCGTCCAAACATACTTGGAGATCGACCGGATATGCGAGGACCTTTCTTCCGTATTGTACATATGGGACGAGGAATAAGGTGCCTTCGGTTTCGTTCAGACCCAGAACGAACTGGTAAATGGATGTGTGTCTGACATTGGATTTTGTTCTGTGTTGATTGATCTCTATTAAATATATATCTGTTTAGCGGTGGAGAATTTATTCTCTTGCGTAATGCCCTTCTCTGAGACGTACGAGCTGAGAGGTTATATATCGATAGACATCAGTCGCATGGCGTGAATTGCCTGTGTGGCATGCTGAGATGCAAATGATCTAGGCTTCTATTGAAAGCAGAGTTTTGTGGCAGATGATCAAAGAACGACTTTAATATAGTATAGCTCTGTGTATAGCGTTAATTCGCAAGCCTCACACCCCGATGTGAACCAGAAACGGGAGAGGACTTCAGGGAGAAAATGCATTTCTTTCTATCTAGGAGTGGTGTCATGGTATGGAGCCCAGACATTTTACTTATGTGAATGATGGATAGCGAAGCGCCTCGGATATATCAGTCACTATGGGGCCGATGGAAGGTTTGGTCGATATATTGACCAGTTTTACGCCCCATAGGGCAGGGAAACACATTGTTCAGACATTTTAATCCACTACGTGTCGACTGCCCCTGATGATCCCAGGTGCAGTTGCGGCTGACCTTGAGGCTCGGACTAGACAGTCTCAAAGTGGTAAGGATGAACCCTTGCCTTGGTTCACAGACAAAAATCCAATTTAAAATACGTGAGATTTCGGTTTTGATTGTAGATCCTAGTACGGCGACATGATATATGGTACCCATGCCGTCTATGATTGATACATTTATATTTGAAGTTGTTTTGACATTATATACTTGTAATAGTATTAAATGATTTGTTTTAACTGTACCAAGCATGTTTGGCTATTATAAGGGAAAACCCTATCCTCTGGCTTGCGTTACATTGTGTGATGGGACAGGGTCTTATAATAGCTTCATTTTTACAAAAATCATTGCGTTGTTCACTCTATGCACTGGTTTTCTTGAGAGGAAATCCATTCCGTGTTATACGGCGTGGTCCCTTGATTTACTTTATTTTTAAAGTAAATATTTAATAACTGTTTTAGTTCTCACACCGATCACATGACTGACCTGGAGTTTATTGTTTTAACCTAAACTCTGGGTGCCTCTATTTTCCACATGGGCAGCTAGTAGTTTCGGTTTTGTAGATATTATATTCACATGATCCTGGGTTTACAGCTAGAGCTATATTCAGAACGCTCCATATCCGTGTATTTCTTTCAGTTGCGTTTTGTATTATTTTCCGCTGCATTGTAATTTGTAAATCTCTAATATTTATCAAATGTATATTATTTGTTCATACTTTGTATATTCTTATACTTTGATGTAAACTATTGTAATAACAATGAAATATTCTTCTGTTTATGTTCTGATTTGTCATGTTCTCAACTCAATCCGGGCTTTTCTTTACGGGGAAGTTTGGGTTGTTTCGTTTTTCTTAAATCTATTATTTGAATAAAAGTTTGTTAAAAGGAAATAAATATTTATTGTTTAATAATTAAGTTTATAATTAATTATTAGTTGATTCTATAAAGTAATTTCTTATGTTAAGAAGATTTATAAGTAAATGAGCCCAGGAAGTGCACGATCCGAATTGGGTCGGGCCTGGGAAAAATAGCCCAAGCCAAAGCAGGCCGGTCGACCGGTCAAATAGGGTCAGTCGACTGGTCACCTAGGCAAAACAACCCAGGTTCAACAGGACCGGTCGACCGGTCCAAAATGGGCGGTCGAGTGAACCTGGGCAAAACATCCCAGGTTCACCAGATCCGGTCGACCGGTCCAAAAGGGGAGGTCGACCATTTTGCAACAGACACAAAACCGGTCGACCGCCCCTATTTTGGCTAGTTGACCGGTCCTGACCTGGGCCGTTGCCTAGGTCGAACCTAGGGGGATTCATCCCCCGCGAGCATCCGACGCCGATCATCGAGGCTTGTGACTTCTTCGGGACATCAATGACGCCTCTCTGATCCGTCGTATCAACTCGCAAAGCTTGAATGCATTGGTTTGGATTATAGATTCTAAAACGAATAAAATTCCAAACCAAAACAAATAAACGCGATATAAGCGAATTGTGAAGTCTTAGAATGTGTCGAGTGCGACTATGGTGCTTCACAACATCACTTAATCGACTTACATCATGTGCATTGATCGTGTAAACAACATATGTCATAATTTCTATTTCAAATGAAATCCAAACTAATAGACCAGTAAGTGTAAATTATCCTAACCAATTCAACAAGCAAATGCAACATGAAATGGTCCTAAATTACACTTTACAGGCACATAGGCTTGAGGCATAGATGTGAGTTCAAAGAGAACTCACCTTTGTTTGCCAGAAGATAGAAATCAAGCCAAAGCTTTGCTAAATCAACCTCTCATCAACAAGAGCTCAAGAATATCCAACCTAAACACATATACATGAATCTCCTACAAATTAGGTCATAGGAAACTTCAAAAATTGAAGAGAGAATAGGTTGGAGAAGATGGAGAGGAGCTTACCTAAGCTTTTCCTTGGATTTGCACTTGATTTCAACAAGAATTGGAGCTACAAGATTAAGCTAGGTCTTAAGGAATTTTAATTTCCCATTCCACTCTCCATTTTTCTATTTTCTTTTAAGTGTTGAATGAATGAAGAGGAGAGAGATATTGGGGTTTATAAGGTAGGCTAGGTTAGCCAAATCAAGACCTAACCAAAGTCCCAAATTTTCGAAGTTCGGAATATATCGAAGTTTATACTTTTCAAACTCCTAAACAATGTTTGAACTCAATGGAAGTGGTCTCGAGTCCAAATTCATTCGTATGTGAAAAGTGATATTTTGGTCATACATTCAAATGAGAAAACGACCAAATTTTACCTAACTCCGAACGTATCGATGCTTATAGTCAAAAAGGTCGTAAACGATGATCCAGACTCAATGGAAGTGTTCCCGAGTCCTAAATTTATCATTTGGGGAAAACGAAATTTTGAGTGACATATCGGATACGACAATATATTTAAATAAAATATTTAAATCTACTATCATGGAATGAGCGGGTTGTTACAGTGTCGGTTGTGTGTGTTCATTACTGTGTTGTGTTTGTTATGAGTGCATGTGCGTGAGCTATCTTAATATATGTGTATATATATTTTTTGGTTTGTGGGTGTGTCTATATATGAACATATATATATTTATATAATAGGGTTTTGGTGTGAGCTGAACTTTAAATATATATACGTTATAATTTTTTTGTGTGTATATGTATATATGAAAATATATAATAGTTTTGTGTAAAGAATTATTGTGCTTATTTTGGTTGAATTGAGTTAGTGTTGTGTTTATTTTTGAGTTGAGTTTGGTGTTATGTTCAGAAACTGTTCCCAAAGCCCAATAGTCGTACCAATCTATTAAGAAACCCTCCCCAACTTATAAAATAAAATATATATAGAATGGTTACCGTGATTGAATCCATTCTGAATCGTGCTTGGAAGTTGTTATTTCTTTCTGTGTCAATCCATTTGATGTCTCTAATATATACCACGGAAGGTGAGTTTATCTCACACTTGACTAAAATTGTTTCATGGATGTTAAATTAAGCATAAATGAATTATTGTGAAATGTATAGGATTGCCAGTAGAAATCATTTATCTGATACGTACACTTTCCATATATGACATGATGTATATGACATGTAGGTGCACTGATGATATATGACTTATGATGTGATTTATTCTATGTGATGATTGATGTATATTGTTGATTCCCTAGTTTTAGGAAAATCACTATGGGTCCAAATGATATATACACGAAACGAACATTAGATTAGGGAAAATCGTTATGGGTTGAAATGATAGACCTAAACGATTTCTGCTGAATTTTGGATTGTAGGTTGAAATGGTTTATACCCGTAAAATTGTAAATATCGGGTTGAAATGATAAATATCTGTATCAATTGAAAATAGGGTAGAAAACTATATTCGGACATCGTTGGTCATGCTTATGAAGTAAAGTGATATGGAAAATTTGATTTTAAAATAATAACTTAAGATTTTTATTTATATTTTTTAAAGATTTTAAACTTTAACTTTACAAATTTTAAATTATATGTTTTAAAATGATTTTATGTGTAAATATGGATTTGAATACTTATTTAAAATTTTACTTACAATTTTATTTATTTTAAAACATATAATTTAATAAAGATAATCATATAAGTATTTTAAATTTTATATATTACCATAAATTATTCTTTTTAAACCTATTTTAAATTTCTTTAAACTTATAAATATGTTTACAATCAATTTTTAAAATTTATAAACTTATATTTATATCTATTTTCAAAGTTAATTTTATATATTCTATCAACTTTAATAATAAACTAAAATGTGGATAAGTTAAGGTTCTCGTGATTTGAATTCGAGGTTTAAAGATTTAAATTTATATAATAATACCTGACTTAACAAATGAACTTATATAAGATATGAATTTGAATTTGAATCGATATAAACTTATAAGAGATGAAGTTGAATTGTGAAACTGAATTTCCAAATTTAGGTAATGAATTTGAACCTATAATTGATATGAAATAAATCAGATTTTAAGATGACTGAATGTGAATTGGAATATATATATATATGTATTGATTTTATAAATAAATCGTTTTGGTATGAATTAAGATTTTGTTAAAATGAATTTATAAGAATGACTTTAAAATTGTTTTGAATTTATAAATAATGATTATAAATTGTACGACTTGAATTATAAAGTATGATATGAATAGTTTGAATTGAAATATAAGATTTTGATTTGAATTGTATATATTGTATTTGAACCGAAATGCTGGATTTTTATGAATCGACTTAAAATGAATTCTTATAAAGATGGAGTTGAATTATTTGAATAGTTTGAACTTGACTTTTGATGAATATAAATCAAACTAACATATCCTCGAAGTTATATAATTTGGTATTGATTTAAATGGAATTTGGAATATTCATGGTATGATATAAACATATGTCGATTTTGGACTGAAAGTCGTTATGTAAATATTTTTGGAAATTAAATAAAACCGAAGTTAAATATTATAGAATTGGTTTGTACTATAATTTGTGATCTTTACGATATGATTTTCTAAATCGAGTTGATTTAAAGCGACTTAAGTAAGTTGTTTTCAATATTAAATATAATCGAAGTTAGATATTTAATTTTGATTTCAAATTTGAATATGAGATTCTATATAAATGATTTTTAAAGTGATTATAAAATGACCATGGTGTAAAAATTGTAAACGTTCGGTTGTTAAAGAGACTGAGATTGGCTATTGTCATACTCTCTACTAATACCGAAAACCACTTTAACAACTGTATACGTGGTGGATAATCCAGAATGAAGTAGGTTGGCTTGTAGAATGCTACTAGATTTGAAGAAAGATAACGATGATGGATGTCCCTGACCTTAAGGTCATAATTAAAATGACTAAAACATGGCTATACCGGACCAAGTGGGGTTAGCTACCCCCATCGGCAACACTTCTTCCTTTATTACTATAGTCCCTCGGTTTATTTGATCTAAAAGATGTGCATCCTTGATTTGGAAGTGTTGTTCCGAGGTGGGCGGTAGTTGCGGCTATGCGTTACCACCGGTCCGGGCATGCAACTAGTATATTCATACTCTGTGCATTCCTCGTGCGCCTTGTCATATTATCCTGATCGATCCCCTATGATGTTGATTTGTGTCGTACCTATGGAGTGCCCTCTGATGCCACTATTTATGGTGGGTTTACGTACTGTATAAACTACGACATTATAAACGGTGTAAGGGTAAAATTGTAATCTCGCTTACGCTATTTTCAATAGTATACTTAACCATCGACACTATTATAATATCGTATTATATTATATTATATGTATATAGTTTAACTGATCCTTGGAGGATGGCGACCCCAAACATCCTTTAAGTTACTGATGTGTTTCATTGAACATTTCATTTGTGTTGATTTACTTCCATGAAAATGTTAGTCCTGATCCGAGTTGTTTTGTTTTTGCATTATTGCTTGGGTCAGATCCAATATTATAGCTTTTGAGATTTACTCTTGGAGATCAAAGCTTATATTGGGTTTTGCTCACCTGTATCTACCTATTTAGTTGCTCTAGTTTTTCAGCTATTCTTGTCATTTCTATTTTATACAGTTATCATTTGTTTATGTATTAGAAATTCATTGTATTAGACTTCCGATGAATTGTTCATGTAAACTCTATTGTAAAATTTTATTTACTAGCTTCATGAACTACTATTGTATTATGTATTTTCCACTGGGAAGATCTGTGATTTTATGATTTATTTTATTTACCTCAGAAGCTAATAATAATCTGTCATTTCGAATGATTTGAGTTGGTTTAATTACCAAATTGAAGTGGTCGAAAAGGCGGGTCGTTGCATTTATTTTAAAACAGAACTAGTAAAATCATGTTTTGCATATTAATATTGCTAAAGAAGGTGCTAAAAAGCCTTTATTTAGTGGATGCAGCAGAAAATAGTGGGGCTTAAAGTAGACATAATGTTCATCTACGCTAAATTGAAATAGCGTAGTGGTTGAAGAGTGCTACAAGCTATAGCGGGGATTCTGGAAGGCTTTAACAGGACTTTAACTATACATATTTATTGCCCCATATAAATGATCTCTTTGATCAATTGGTAGAAGAAAGATTTTTGCATAACTGGATTTAGCCATTGAATTCCACTGGTAATCGGTAGTTAATGAAAATTTCTAAAGTTAATGAAAATTTCTAAAATTTTGTTTTTTTTCGTACACTCAACTAATTATATGAATGGTTAGTCATATCCTTCGAACTGACCAATCCACTCGTTCGTATATTTGATCAGTCGAATAATTAAAGGGTTACTATATGAGTTCATTGTCATATTTGCAAATGACATTCTGATATATTATGAGAGTGAATAGAATTACGATTACATTTGAAAGAAGTATTCAAGGAATTCCATGAGCATAAGCTAAAGGTAATCTTTCAAAGTACCAATTTAGTTGGGAGGAGGTATGCATTTTTAGACATGTTTTCTTAGAAAGTGGGCTGACAATTAATCGTAGTAAGGTTGTTATTGTCCAGGAATGACATATGCAGAATAATGCCATAGAGGTAAAGAGTTTGCACCCCTTAGTGGGCTATTGTAGGAATTTGTCAAGAACTTTGCTAAAATTTCACTCTGACCTACCTTACTAAAAAAATTAGCTTTCTCATAGGATGCAAAATGTGAAGATGATTTCAATACGTTGAAGTATTGACCATTGCACTAGCTTAGTATTACCTGATGGGATGAAAACAATTACGTTTAACACCGATGCTTATGGTATGAGATTTGGCATAGTCTTGATATAAGAGGTAAGAATGGAGGGCTATGCTAGTGGACAATTAAAGTTTCATAAGACAAACTACCACACCTATAACTTGACTTGGCAGTCTTTGTCACTATGCTCAAGCCATCGAGGCAATACATTTTAAGGGAATAGTTTGAGTTGTATATGGATCAAAAATCCTCGAATATTTGTGCTCCTAAAAGGATTTAAATTTGAGGCAACAAATGTAGATGAAGTTCTTGGTGTTATACGACATTGATAGTCATTAAACTATTAGCAAAGGCAGCGTGGTGCTTGATGCCTTAGGTGGACAATATGCAAAATCTTGTCTTTTATTCTTAAGGTGGCGGCATTTACAGTTTATTTCTACATTTTATTTTCAATCATCATTTGAATTTACATCAGTATTGCTAACATTTTTAGATGTGTTGCTCACATACATGGAGCGCAAAGGATCTAGTAAAAGCCAAGAAAAGGAGCTAGCATATATTATTGGGAGGATTGAGAGAAGCGAGTCATCCAGTCATTTTTGGCATTATGCATTGACTCAAGGGGATGATTGTTGAGGGATGATAGGATTTGTATTCCTCTTACTATGGATTTGGTAGACATGGAACTAGCTGAACTCACGATTCTAGGATCCTTTTTAATCTCGATGGAGACAAGATGTATCAAGATATGAAGTGAACCTTCTGTTGGTCTGAAATAAAGAAGAATATAGCAGAATATGTTGCTCAATGTATGAGTTGCCAAAAGGGAAAGGAATAGCATAAAAAGTGAAAAGGGTTGTTGCAACAACTGGATAACCCATAATTGAATTTGGAGAGTATTTCAATGGATTTGGAGTTAGATAGGTAATAAGACCACTTGAGTCAAGTTGATTAGCAAATCAGATGCACTTATTTTATTCCAATGAGGAGTACATGGATGGAGGCCGTTGATCAGCTTTTTGGCGAGATACGTCAAAATTCAAGATTGAATCTTGTTACTAGATATCATCCTATTTCAGGCCTTCAGGAATGATTTTCATCTTAGGTAGATCGATAAAGGTTGACCCAAAACAACATTGCAGCTAGCAAAAGCTCTCTATCCCAAGTCGACATTCTTCCAAAGTCAAAAGACAAGTTGGTCGATTGGGTCATCAGCCGATCGGTCGGGTTATTCCTAAAGAATCAGGTCAAACCTAGAATATCGGATCGAGAATTATAGATCAAAATTATTTTCTACAAGACGAAGTCCTACTCCTAAGGCTACAGAATCATCCAGCTTTAATCAAGCACAACTTTTCATGCGCTAAGTTTCAAGTTCCATGTAGGACGTGATTTCCGAGAAGAACTATTCACCAGCAGCAAACCTGGTCCCATCGCCTACAACCACTTTACTGGATCGAGCTGCACGTGTCCAAGCCTAAAAAAAAGACATGTCACATCGCATACCACCTAAGCGGACCATCTCGCCTATGTATACAGCCTTCACCCAAAATGGAAAGATATCTGGTATCCACTACTCAAAGCCTTCTATTCGGCTTCCAAAAATAGCATGTCATATATTCTAAGTACATAAGGATTTTGTGTAAAAATTACTTCTTTCTGTACTTTATTCCATTGAAAACTCATTATAATCTGTAATCGACAGTATAAGCAAAGATATAAGTGAACGTAGGCTTGGATTAAGCCAAACCACTATAAAATATTATGTCTTATGTGTTTATTTACATTTTTCTTGCATTTCTGTAAATATTCTTGTGTTTGGTTAACACATGTTTGGGGTTGAGCATCACTAGACCAACTTTTGATGACAACACTTTGGCGCACCAGGAAGAGGGGCACGGATATACCCAACGACCTTTGCCTTCTTTTAATTATGCAATGGTTAAACAGAAGAAGGACTCAACACCTTCTCACGCTCAATCTCGACTTACCGATGTAGCAGGAGCAGTAGCAATGGAGGGAGGCCAGGAGGCCACAAATATTTCTATACCTTTGCTTCCTCCTGGGTCCACTTCACAAATCGGTGTTTGAAACAACAATTAGTACCCATTAATCCCCTTTTACTTCTTTTATTCCCATTCATAGGGTTATTGCCATTTACAACCATAACGGTCATATTTTACTTAGGCAACAATTAAATCTTTAAATACCCTTTATTCTCATTGATTGTAATTAATGTCACTTATGGTGTAACACCCCATGTCCATTAATGTCACTCACAAAAGGGAATGCATTAACTTCCATGGAGGTTATTAGTGAATATAGAACAGAAAAATTACAACAAGACAGATAATAAGTAGTACTTGGAAATCTAAAACTTCATTTTATTGCAGCGGAAATTAAACATGTTTATTACATCACAAAACCATTAATCAGAGTCAAGTACATTATCCATCTTCATAAAAACAAAATACATAACCCCATTACACAAATAGCCATTAAAAAGATAACAAGCTGGACTTTACTTCAATGGTCCAAGCTTTCCAAGAGAGATAAAGCAATCCAATCAAACTCCACTAGAGCTGGGCCCAACCTGGGGACTTGGAGGGGGAAAAAGGATAGAAATGGAGGGGATCAGACATAAAGTCTAGCGAATATGACAATTCTAACAATACTATTATCACAATAACTAGACTAAGGCATAAGCTAGGAGACAAGTAAATGTCTATGAACTATTAGGTATGGAATGAACAGTTAAAGATAACGTGAAGGATAACGTTAAAGATAACAGTAAAGGCACACCTAATTACTAACGAATAATTACTACACTGCACCGCACCAGTCACCCTAAAGGTTGATCCCACTTGCTTCACACAGAAACATATAAATAGCCTTACGTTCCCCTAGCTGACTACATAGGTGCCGTCTGCCCCTATCTCCACTAGGTGTACCCCACTACCCACTTTCGATCGGCACCCTACTCGTAGATACCCGTGCTGGCCCCACAGTGGGGTGTATCACTCCCCTAAAGTGGCAACCCGATACAACTGAGAATGCACGGCTTATACCTACACGATGCAACAACGTCTTACTTACCAGCCCGGGTCCACACACGCGTATGAAACTCGTTGGACTTGCGTTGCCACCGCTCCCCATTTTGGCCTCTTATAGTCAAGCCCAGTATGCGTGTCCCGTCCTCGACTTGGGTCGAGCCCACAAAGATACGTTTGGGATACTGGTTGAAATGGGACCGCACAAGCTACCCACCTAAGCTTGTCACCATTATTATATCCCACTTAACCCCTTTAGTCATGTTCATTTACATCTATGTTTGGTTACGTCTTACTAATCGTATTTCACCTACCACTAAGGGCACCCACTAAATTCCTCATGCCACCCAAGGCACCTACTTAACCCCCATGTCCCACCTTACATGTTTATCTGGTTAAGTATTTCTTAATTCATTCAGGCCATAACCTCATAAAGACCTTTCACATTAGACTGGCATTTATGGCAGCTGGATTTGCCGGGCGGGTCCAGGAAGGCTTACACCATAAAAGAGTCCAACCTCGTGTCTTTACAACTGTTATGCTTTAGTTTAGACCTAGGACCTCTCACGTTGGGCTGACATTTGTGACCACTGGATTTGCCGGGCGGTTCCGGGTAGGTTTACGTCACAAACGAGTCCAACCTCGTGTCCTAAGCATTGATTGACACTTTCAATCTTTTACCCCAGTTTTAATAATTCCCTATCCAAATTATTAATTAAGTCCACTTTTATTGATGTCCATAATGTACTCAATTATGGTAATCCACTCATGGAATGCAAAATCATATCAGTTGCACCCCAACATCTTATTATTAAATCCTTAATATTACCCCTACCCCACGTTTATACATTCGCTTATTCAACGCATAATATAGGCTAGACTTGAATAGTCTAACACATAGCACAAGGACAAATTACCACAACATATAGACAATAAAAATAAATCTAATCATAGTAGGGGTGAAACTTGCATAAACTACACATGTTAAGGATCAAAAGGTGTCAACTTGTTAAATGTCACAATTTACATGCTATCTTCATAGCCCAAATCTATACATAAACTTAGATATGGGGTTTTTAGGCAACATAATGATGGTGTGAACTAGCATAGAATATCACATATGTCATAGCATAATTCTAGGTGTCATAATAGATGTCATGGCATATGTTCATAACCTTTCCAATCAATCTAACTTGCATATGTAACGTGTCATACAGATCAACTTAGCCCAAACATGATGATTTAATTAATATGAACTAACTAGCATAGGCAACAGCATCATGATTTCAAAGCATGTATGATTCATCACAACTTTAGCCTAGAAACTTTCAACATACGTAACATCATCATAGCATGATTTGCAACATATAGGATATTATCACCACGTAGCATAGAATGATAGCATATGACAATTCACATCATCTACTCATAATCCATTCATGACTCAACCTAATTAAAATAATAATAATCTTGTTAAGACTATCATACTCACAATTTAGAGAAGAAAAGAGAGAGTTTTGCTTTGCTTTAGGGTTGAGAGAATTAGAATTAGCTTTTCTTCCTTCTTAGTTGGCGGTGGCTCCATTGATTTCCATGGCGACGGTATGATGGTAACTGTTCTATTTTTCTTATGAATTAGGGTGAGAGACTACCTAGGTATTTTGTAGAGTTAGGGTTTATTTTAAACCGTTAGATCAGTTCAGAATTAATCCCAGCCAACCAGATTAGGTCAGAAACCCTAATGGGTCATTAGACCATTAGAAACAGGTCAGCCAGAAACCCTAGCCGCCAGACCCGTGTGGACACCCAGATCGACACTACAGTCGACTTGGGGAGGGGGGGGGGGGGAGTCGACAGGGCAGTCGACTTGGGGGGGGGGGGAGGTCGACACTAGTGTCGACTCCCCAGTCGACCTGCCTAGGCGGGAACAATTTCTGTTTGAATTTTTTAAATTTTCTGCAAGCTATTTTGAATTTTCTGAAACTTCCGATGGCCATAACTTCTTCATACGAACTCCAATTCATGCAAACTCGGACTCTATTTCAACCAGAATTCCGAGACGAACACAATGGCGCAACCCGTTTTCCACAATTCTCAAGTCTGAGATTAGTTATTCTTTAATTTGTGAATATTATTATTAACAGAATTACGGGGTGTTACATTCTCCCCTCCTTAAAGGATTTCGTCCCCGAAATCTTCAAGTCAAGAAGGATGTATATCCTAACATCCAAACAACCATCTACTCAACCATCAAACACAGGCATCCATTGTCCTTATAGACTTCTAATGCTTTCATGTTTAAATGCACAGTGTGTGTATATGTCCCTTTCTAATGCAAAATCACGCGGTCTACTGATTCAGTTGACCTCCTTAATGTAACCCATGATAGTGACATGCATCCATTATGTATGCAAAAGTTCCCTAATGCTACATATTATTTCTACATGCATGCACACCCATTCACCAAAATGTGGTATCCATATGATAGCACAACCATTATACATCCACTTTACTAAATACAGCCATTTATATGCAATATGCAGTATGAAGTGACCGAGCCGATCTAGTGCCTAATAGTGTGTGTATATGCGTCCACGAGCAACCACTAGCAAACACTTGCATCCACTTTGCATTCATCATACATAACATGTCTCAAACACATGTTTCAACCATAGGATTATCCTAACTAAAGGTCAAAGATACTAACGAGAGGATACGCTAAAGATAAGATAAGTACAAGATAAGCGTTAAAGGAGAAATTAAAAGACATACCCTCGAAAAGAAAAGGGTATCGTGAACGCATCTTCTCTTCTGTCTCCCTAGTAGCATTGCTCTCATCATCTCCCCATTGCACTTTGACTAGTCTGACCTCTCGATTTCTCAGCCTCTTAATCTCCGACCCAAGAATGCATGTAGGAGCTCGTCGAATCGTCGCATCACGCTCTATCTCCACCTCTCTAAGCAAACTCAGATCTACCACCTCCGCGGTCTCGTGCAAGTACTTCCTCAAATGTGATACATGGAATACGTCGTGTACACCACTAAGTCTCTCAGGCAACTCCACTCTATACGCCATCTTTCCAATCCTTTTGTCAATAGGAAACGGCCCTATGAACCTTGGTGCTAACTTCCCAACAGACCCAAAGCGAACAACGTTCCGTAATGGAGACACTTTGACAAAGACCATGTCCCCAACTTCAAACTCGAGATATGTCCTCCTCTTATCCGCATAAGATTTCTGCCTATCTTGCGCTGCTTTCATCCTCCTTTGAATCAAGTCGATCTTCTCCGTAGTCTCTCTAATCATATCGGGCCCATGTAAGATCTTATCTGTAGATTTGCACCAACATGTAGGTGAACGACAAGGTCGTCCATAAAGAGCTTCGAAAGGTGCCGTGCCAATGCTAGACTGAAAGCTGTTATTATACGCGAACTCCACTAATGGAAGGTGCTCTTCCCATGTACCCCCAAAGTCTAGGATACATAGCCTCAAAATATCCTCTAGAATGCGATTCACCCTCTCAGTCTGGCCGTCCGTCTGAGGATGATATGCGGTGCTCAAACATAACTGAGTCCCTCCCGCCTCTTGCAAGCTTCTCCAAAATTTGCTAGTGAAAATAGGATCGCGGTCGCTTACTATGCTAGAAGGAACACCGTGCAAACGAACTATCTCTCGGATGTATACAGAAGCCAGCCATGGAGCAGTCCTCTTACTCTTCACGGGAATGAAATGGGCGCTCTTAGTAAGTCTATCTACTATAACCCAAATCCCCGTATTACCCTTCCTCGATCTTGGTGATCCATCCACAAAATCCATCGAGACACTTTCCCATTTCCATAGTGGAACCTCCAATGGGTGAAGCAACCCACCGGGTTTCTTTTGCTCCGCTTTTACTTGTTGGCACACCAAGCATCTAGCGACATACTCGGCTACATCCTTCTTCATGCCATCCCAAAAGTAGACTCGTCTCATGTCCATGTACATCTTGTCCCCGCCGGGATGAATGGTCATCTTCGAGTGATGTGCTTCATCAAGAATAGTCTTCCTTAGGTCATCGTCTTTAGGTACACAAAGTCTACCGTCCCTACGCAACCAACCCTTATCATCTAGGGTATACCTACGGAGATGGCTTGATGACTCCCCTCCTTTGAGCTTTTCTACTAACTCAACCAACTGCGGGTTGTCTCGTTGTGCCTCGCTAATCCGTCCCAAAAGCATAGGTCTGACCTCCAAGGATGCTAGCAAACCGGGTATAAAGTCAACGGAAGGTCTGAAGTCAAACATCGAAATGAATTCTAAGCTTCGCCGCTCAACAAACAAAGGACTTAAGGATAATCTTTTTCTACTTAAGTCATCGGCCACTACGTTACCCTTGCCAGGGGTATATGCTATCTCGAAGTCGTAGGACGCTAAGAACTCCATCCACCTTTGCTGCCTTAAGTTCAAGTCCTTCTGAGAGACTAAGTATTTTAAAGACTTGTGGTCGGTGAATAATTCGAATTTCTCGCCAAGAAGATAATGACGCCAAGACTTAAGCGCGAAAACAATAACGGTCAACTCTAGGTCATGTGTAGGGTAATTTTTCTCATGCGCTCTCAACTGCCTTCCACCATATGCTATTACCCTACCCTGTTGCATTAAGACTGCGCCTAGTCCTGTTCCACAAGCATCGGTATAAACAGTAAACGGCTTACTCCCGTCTGGCAATACTAAGACTGGGGCTGAGGTCAAAGCTCTCTTCAAACGTTGGAACGCATCATCACAATCTACGTCCCATGTGAAAACTAGGTTATTCTTCGTCAGGCGTGTCAATGGAGCTGATATCTTTGCGAAGTTTTTGATAAACTTCCTATCGTAGCCAGCCAACCCCAAGAAACTTCTCACTTCGGTAGCATTTTTAGGAACCTTCCAATCTTGGATGGCCACCACCTTCGTGGGATCCACAGCTATCCCTTCCTTGGAAACCACATGTCCTAAGAATCGCACTTCCTTCCTCCAGAAGTGACACTTAGAAAATTTTGCTTTAAGGCTATGCGCTCGTAGGGTCTCCAATACTTCCCTAAGATGTAGGGCACGCTCTTCTTCATCCTTAGAAAAGATCAAGATGTCGTCTACAAAGACTACCACGAATTTGTTAAGGTACTCCCTAAACTCCCTACTCATCAGATCAACAAAGTATGCGGGGGCGTTTGTCAAACCGAAGGGCATCACTAGCCATTCATAGAAACCGTCCAGAGTCCTAGAGGCAGTCTTGTCTATGCTATCCTCAGCCACTCTCAACTGATGGAAACCAGTGGCTAAGTCCAACTGCGAAAACACTGAGGCGCCAACTAACTGATCGAAGAGATCGTCAATCCTCGGCAGTGGGTGTCTGTTCTTCTTAGTAAGTTTATTAAGTTCTCTATAGTCCACACAAAGTCTAAGGGACCCATCCGCCTTCGTGGCAAATACTACTGCCACTCCGATATACTTCGTCTTATGAACCCCTTCTCAAGCAGCTCCTTCACTTGCTTATCGAGTTCCCTCCTTTCACGTGGAGCCATGTGGCGCACTGGAAAAGATACTGGTTTCGCATTATCCACAAGATATATTCGAAAATCTATCTCCCACTTCGGAGGTAAGCCCTTCACCTCCTCAAAAACATCTGAATACTCTCGGACCACTCTAACAGATCGTAGATTTTCCTCAGACGTGTCAAGTGATTCAAAATAACTTAGCATAACGGAATTTATGGGATTACAGAAGATTTCGAGGGTGTTGCCAAGGCGAGTCATGAGCCTAACAACTCTCCTTTCACAATTAAGAACGGCCCCATTTCTGGATAACCAATCCATTCCTAAAATTAGCCCATAGCCCCTGAAGCCCAACACATAAGCATCACATCGAAACTCAATGCTAAGTATATAAATTTTCAAATCCAAACACATCATGGACAACTGAGCTGAGCCCCAATTGGATTCGAAACAACTAAGGGATCCTCTACTAAACTGGTGTTTAAGTGCAGTGATTCAACTAATGATGAAGAAATAAATGAATGCGATGCGCCCAAATCGAATAAGGTACGGACAGGATGATCAAACAGAAAAACTAAGCTTTCAACAGAAATGGTTCTACCTCGTTCTTGCAGCGGTGGGACCGTGAGAGCCTGAACTTGTCCCCTTGCCTGCCCTGGTGCTGTAAGAGCCTGCACCTGTCCTCCCGAGGTAGCCCCTGCCCTCTGCCCCTTCCTTGGGCAGTCCTTCACTAAATGTCCGCATTGCCACAATGAAAACAGCCAGTCTTCTTTTTCTTTCGGCAGTCCTTGCTGAGATGGCCTGGGGTCCCACAATTAAAACATTTCTTCTTTCCCTTGCCATTATTGTCTTTACCACCCTTCTTGTTTTGCTATTGGGGTTTCTTCTGATCCCCTTTCTACTCAGGTGCCTTATCAGCTTTAGCACTTTTCTCCTCGTGCATGAGCGCCATTTCTACTAGCTTCTCAAAGGTGGCCCCCATAGGGATGTTGGTCATGGCCAACCCTTGCAGCGGTTCATTCAAGCCATTCACGAACCTTAGAGCTTTCTTATCTGGCGTGTTCACTGAGTCCAAACCAAACCTTGCTAGCTGATTAAATTTGTTGGCATATTCTTTCACTGATGAGCTTCCTTGCTTCAATGTCAAGAACCTTTCCATATATAGATTTTCTTCCGCCCTAGAGAGAAACTTTGCCTCGAACCTACGTCTGAAATCCGCCCAAGAGTCAACAGGACGCTCCCCATTAGCGACCTCCCACCAAAACGAGGCCTCTCCCTTCATTAGCCAAGCTGCTAATCTAACTCTCCTCCCTTCTTCCACTTCAAATATTTCTAGAAATTCTTCCACCTCCTTAAGCCAATCTCTAGCTTCCACAAACGTTTCTGACCCTTGAAAGGGTTTTCCACCCATAGCTTTAAATTCCTTACACGTCTTTGCAAAAGTATCTATGCGAGGAGGAGGAGGAGGAACGGGTGCAACTGGTGGTGAAGGAACATTGGCTGGACCTGCAGCGGCCCTAGCCTCCAATAACCTCCTATACCATCCTGGTATCGTTACACCGTTGGGTAGATTAAGATCTTCAACCATGCTGAAACGAAAAAGGAAAGATTCAAAAGGGAGAATTCGAAAGATAAAGATATATGGCTATTTGGGGATTATGTTTTTCATAAAAACTTCCTCTTTAAATTTCTCATTAAAACATGTTTTTGAAAACATTTCTTCCAAAAATAACTATTTTACTAAAGTATTTTTATCTGTTCTGGTAACCTTAAGCTCTGTAACCACGTGTAACACCCCACGTCCGTTAATGTCACTCACAAAAGGGAATGCATTAACTTCCTTGGAGGTTATAAGTGAATATAGAACAAAAAATTTACAACAAGACAGATAATAAGTAGTACTTGGAAATCTAAAACTTCATTTTATTGCAGTGGAAATTAAACATGTTTATTACATCACAAAACCATTAATCAGAGTCAAGTACATTATCCATCTTCATAAAAACGAAATACATAACCCCATTACACAAATAGCCATTAAAAAGTTAACAAGCTGGACTTTACTTCAACGGTCCAAGTTTTCCAAGAGAGATAAAGCAATCCAATCAAACTCCACTAGAGTTGGGCCCAACCTGGGGACCTGGAGGGGGAAAAAGGATAGAAATGGAGGGGATCAGATATAAAGTCTGGCGAGTATGACAATTCTAACAATACTATTATCACAATAACTAGACTAAGGCATAAGCTGGGAGACAAGTAAATGTCTATGAACTATTAGGTATGGAATGAACAGATAAAGATAACGTGAAGGATAACGTTAAAGATAACGGTAAAGGCACACCTAATTACTAATGAATAATTACTACACTGCACTGCACCATTTACCTTAAAGGTGGATCCCACTTGCTTCACACAGAAACATATAAATAGCCTTACGTACCCCTAGCTGACTACATAGGTGCCGCCTGCCCCTATCTCCACTAGGTGTACCCCACTACCCACTTTCGATCGGCTCCCTACTCGTAGATACCCGTGTTGGCCCCACAGTGGGGTGTATCACTCCCCTAAAGTGGCAACCCGATACAACTGAGAATGCACGGCTTATACCTACACGATGCAACAACGTCTTAACTACCTGCCCGGGTCCACACACGCATATGAAACCCGTTTGACTTGCGTTGCCACCGCTCCCCGTTTTGGCCTCTTATAGTCAAGCCCGGTATGCGTGTCCAGTCCTCGACTTGGGTCGAGCCCACAAAGATACGTTTGGGATACTGGTTGAAATAGGCCCCCACAAGCTACCCACCTAAGCTTGTCACCATTAGTATATCCCACTTAACCCCCTTAGTCATGTTCATTTACATGTGTGTTCAGTTAAGTCTTACTAATCGTATTTCACCTGCCACTAAGGGCACCCACTAAATTCCTCATGCCACCCAAGGCACCTACTTAACCCCCATGTCCCACCTTACATGTTTATCTGGTTAAGTATTTCTTAATTCATTCAGGCCATAACCACATAAAGACCTCTCACATTAGACTGGCATTTATGGCAGCTGGATCTACCGAGCGGGTCCGGGCAGTCTTACACCATAAAAGAGTCTAACATCGTGTCTTTACAACTGTTATGCTTTAGTTTAGACCTAGGACCTCTCACATTGGGCTGACATTTGTGACCACTTGATTTGCCGGGCGGTTCCGGGTAGGTTTACGTCACAAACGAGTCCAACCTCGTGTCCTAAGCATTGATTGACACTTTCAATCTTTTACCCCAGTTTTAATAATTCCCTATCCAAATTATTAATTAAGTCCACTTTTATTGATGTCCATAATTGACTCAATTATGGTCATCCACTCATGGAATGCAAAATCATATCAGTTGCACCCCAACATCTTATTATTAAATCCTTAATATTACCCCTACCCCACGTTTATACGTTCGCTTATTCAACGAATAATATAGGCTAGACTTGAATAGTCTAACACATAGCACAAGGACAAAATTACCACAACATATAAACAATAAAAATAAATCTAATCATAATAGGGGTGAAACTTGCATAAACTACACATGTTAAGGATCAAAAGGTGTCAACTTGTTAAATGTCACAATTTACATGCTATGATCATAGCCCAAATCTATACATAAACTTACATATGGGGTTTTTAGGCAACATAATGATGGTGTGAACTAGCATAGAATATAACATATGTCATAGCATAATTCTAGGTGTCATAATAGATGTCATGGCATATGTTCATAACCTTTCCAATCAATCTAACTTGCATATGTAACGTGTCATATAGATTAACTTAGCCCAAACATGATGATTTAATTAATATGAACTAACTAGCATAGGCAATAGCATCATGATTTCAAAGCATGTATGATTCATCATAAGTTTAGCCTAGAAACTTTCAACATACATAACATCATCATAGCATGATTTGCAACATATAGGATATTATCACCACATAGCATAGAATGATAGCATATGACAATTCACATCGTCTACTCATAATCCATTCATGACTCAACCTAATTAAAATAATAATAATCTTGTTAAGACTGTCATACTCACAATTTAGAGAAGAAAAGAGAGAGTTTTGCTTTGCTTTAGGGTTGAGAGAATTAGAATTAGCTTTTCTTCCTTCTTAGTTGGCGGCGGCTCCATTGATTTCCATGGCGACGGTATGACGGTAACTATTCTATTTTTCTTATGAATTAGGGTGAGAGACTACCTAGGTATTTATAGAGTTAGGGTTTATTTTAGACCGTTAGATCAGTTCAGAATTAATCCCAGCCAACCAGATTAGGTCAGAAACCCTAATGGGTCATTAACCCATTAAAAACAGGTCAGCCAGAAACCCTAGCCGCCAGACCCGTGTCGACACCCAGGTCGACACTATAGTTGACTTGGGGGTGGGGGGAGTCGACTTGGGGGGGGGGGAGGTCGACACTAGTGTCGACTCCCCAGTTGACCTGCCTAGGCGGGAACACTTTTCTGTTTGAATTTTTTAAATTTTCTACGAGCTGTTTTGAATTTTCTGAAACTTCCGATGGCCATAACTTCTTCATACGAACTCCAATTCATGCAAACTCGGACTCTATTTCAACCAGAATTCCGAGACGAACACAATGGTGCAACCCGTTTCCTACAATTCTCACGTCTGAGATTAGTTATTCTTTAATTTGTGAATATTAATATTAACAGAATTACGGGGTGTTACATATGGACCTAACAATCATAATTCTCTAAGACATTAATTAACAATGGAATATCCCTATTTTATCAATCCTGAAAAATCTACTTGTTGTACCCTAATAGACATTTCTAATTTTATTCATTTATTACCTGCTATTTATATGTATGTATGTATTTATGCACCAGGCCCCTTACATTAAGCCGACTAATTGTGGATGCTGGATTTGTCGGGATGTTCCGGTAAGACTACTAACATAAGCTGAGCATAACCTTGTGCCTTAGTGTGTTTATAAATTTACATATATTTATGCACCAGACACCTCACAGTAAGCTGACCACTTGTGGATGCTGGATTTGTCGGGCGATTCAAGGCAGACTTCTACCACAAGCTGAACTTAACCTCGTATCTAAGTACAATTATATTTTGACTTCCCTAATTGAGGTTTACAACATTAATACTAGACAAGTTTAGAAATTGTAACCATTAGGCTTAATAGCCTAATTGAATATGTTTTCCCCAATCAATGTCGGTTACAATTGCCATTTATTTATTTATGACCCTATTTATAACAATCAATTACACTAATTGCTACAACGGTCACCACAAATATATTCATTTAATATGGATTACCATTTCACCTATAATTCCATAAATTTTAGAGTCATTCGAATATTCAATATCCAAACATTTATTATTATTATTATTATTATTATTATTATTATATATATATATATATTGTCGTTTACTTGGATTGGACGGATAATGTGTATACATACATACATACATATACATACATACATACATATATATATATATATATTTGTGCAGTTAACATAGTTATTTTCTTTTATTATTATCATTAACTTTAATAATTTTGTTCAACTAATAACCAAACATTCATTTTTGTATTCATTCTTGAAATAAGGTTCCAAATCTTACAAAAAGAATATCAATTGTAGTTATTGTAGCGACCCAAACTTTCCCCACTTAAAATCTTTTCGTCCTCGAAAAGGAACAGAGTTGAATGTTGATTAACTAACCAACTCAACTTTCATTTTGGCTTTCATTCTTTAACTTTTCAGTTTTTAAGAATTTTCTAATTTCTCAAAAATTTGGCTAAATTTACCCTTTCATTTATCTCATTAGTTTGATCATTCCAATATTTTAATTAGTTGAACTAATAATCATACAACACAACCATCAATCAATTAATTGATTATCTTTTCAATCATATGACTTTTATATGCTCAAAAATCATATTTTATTGCCAAATCACAAACAATAAATTCTAACTATGTTTTGGTTCTCACACCAGTTAATTGAAAATATATAGATATCCCACTTTCGAAACTCGAACATAAATGCTGATGATGAGGCCTCATCATCAGAATCATCCCCGGATGACTAGAGTGTGATTCTATATCTACCCATCATATTTGAGGCTTCGAATATACGTTTGCAAGGCATATATGCAAAATCTACTTATACTCGATAGTCCAAATTTAATATAAAATAAAATACTCAAATACGTATAATAAGATATAATTTTCAAAATTAAGTTCATTTTTAGAAATAGCACTCTTCAAACTCATTCTAGGATATTACTAACCCTATCTCTAACGAGTCATTCTTATAGGATATTACTAATCCTATCTCCGATGAATTCTTTCATTTGGTTCTAACATGTCTTGTTCTTCGAGCTTGGAAAACCAAAGCTCGGATACCAGCTGTAGCAACCTGAAATTTCAGAACCAATTTAAAATTTTATTTTTAATTGATTTAAAGGATTTTAAAGATTAAAAATAATTTATTTTAAATAATAAAGATTAGAAATTTATTTAATTCGAAGCTAGAATGTATAAATTTATTTTAATTATAAAATGAACTCGAAATGGCGCGGTAGTTTGAAAATTCGATTTTAAACTTTAAATGAATGTACATAATTCAGAATAAATCGTATTTCCATAAAACCAGAAACATCTGAATCTGTTTAACAATATCTTTCTAACGAATGTGGAAAATTCATATTTCATAATATAAATTGAAAATTATGTCCAGTTTAAAATTTAGAATAGTCGCTGTGGAATTTATATACAATATAATATAATATATAGCTCTTAAAAATAGCCATTTTGCAAACGACCTCCGTTTTCGATGAAACCACTTTTGTTGGATCCGGAATGTCAAATTATTGCTAGGTTTCAATTTTCATAATTTTTGGAATTAATATGTGAGCGTGGTGAATTTAAACGTGTTTGGTAATTTCAGTTTGAATTTAATCGACTGGAAAATGGCCATTTTTAAATGGCCTCCAAATTCTACTAAATTAGTTTTGTTAGGACCGTATCGTCAAAACATAGCTAGATGTAATTTTTCTGTAATTTTTGGAGTTAGTATGTGGCCTTGGTAAATTAAAATGTACGTTTAGATTCGATATATATTGAGTTATATGTTAATTTAAAGAAAAACTGATCGAAACAGTCAAATTGGTTTCCGAAACATATCCCATTGTGTCCGGAATGGGGGTATTTAGCTAAGGGCGATAGTCGTTGGGTTTGATTTGGAGTTCATATCGTTAAACATGTATTTTGTAATTAAAAGAATCAAATAAAATTAAATATTAATTTTATATATGCCCCTGTGACTCAAAGCCCTAAGTCAAACCCTTTTCTGTCTCAACCCCGGTCAAACTGAGAAACTGGCTCCCCCTTTAGTGGTGAACGAACAGAAAGTCGCAGCCTTTCTCCCCTTTAATTTCACATTCCACTAATCAATTCAATATACTTCAAAAGGGAAAAATGTTGTGCTCCCCAAGATCTAGTAGGCCAACGGTAATGATTTTGTTTGATGGGGCGAGCCATGAGAAATTGCAGCTCAAAGGCTGGGCGTTCGAACGTAATTTTCTGGCCAACAGGGAGTTCAAATGGACCATGGTTCAAGGCGTAGGGAGGAGGAGTTGGCGCGCTTCATGGGGTAGTCTCAAATCGGATTCCGATCAAACCAGGGAGGCGTCGGCGGTCAATTCTCCAAGTCGACAGCGGGATTTCGAATTCCAGAAGTGGTTAACGAAGAATAAAGGATTTAAATGTAATTAGTTTTAAATTAATTATATAATTATTTCATTTTTTAATGAAATGTAATAAAAAATCATATCTTTGTCATACTTGATCAAAATCTGATGAAATCAGTTGCATTGGAATTGTCTCAACGCGATCTACATTTGAGAACTGACTAAAATGGAAACGGAGCTACTTGGAATATTTGATAAAATTAAATGACCAGTTTAATTTTATTAAAACCATCTTCAATAAAGAATGGTGGAGTGGAACCCAAAGTGGGAATTCTCTCACTAAAATTTTGTACAATTATTTAATTTATTTAATGATTGTAAATATATAGAAGTTTCCAATGTAGGGTTTTATCAGTTTTAAATCATTATAAATTGTATACGGTACCTGCTAGCTCACCTCCCTCGTCCACAAACCATGGAAAATTTAATTGATTGTATTGTGTTTTGATTATGATGCTGAAATGTTTGACATAAATGTGGTAGTTGAAATTAAATTATAAATATCCATTTATAATTTAAACAGTGAAAATTGGTTAATTAGAAAAATAATTCAAACTGGATTAGAATTGGTTAAATTTGTTAACCAATAATTTATTTAAATAAACTGTTGCTGTTTGAAAACCCCACACGGGTCTGGGGATGATAATTTATTCACATCTCCCCTGAATTTAATCATATGACAATCGATGGATCGATAGACCATGATAAGCGTTATTTAATTATTTAATGCTTATACAGTAGTAAATTTCACTCTGGATGTGAATTGGCTGTTTAATAATTGTTTATTACTATTTTTGAGTACATGTGATGCATGAAATCCATATAAATAAAATTATATGGTAATTGATTGAGTTTGATTCCAATTCAGAAATAATGAATATTTTAAAGTAACACATATTATAAAATAAAATTCAATAAAGAATTAAAGTATGATTTTGATGTCCGATTTTGGATGGACATGAAAATATTGAAATATATGAAGCCGAGTAAGTAGATATTTGCCATTTTAACCCAAACGGATTTTTCTGTCGATTTTATTCATTTTATAATGAATATCGAAAAGAATAGATTTCAAAATCGGATATTTTGAAAATATTATCATTTTAATATTATAATGATATGGAATATTCAATTTTGTTTTAAAATTGAAAATGAAGTTGGAATCGTTTTAGAATGAATTTATAATTGATTTATAAAATATGTTTTAAATTGAAATCGACGATATATATATTATATATATATAATGACCTGAATAGAACGCGCCGCGCAGCGATCGTACGCGAATTTTGACCATTAACTTCGAATTGATGTAACGGGAGATCCGACAGTCGGATTGTAGGGACCCGTAACTTCCCCGTGAAGGAAAGCACGAATACTTTGAGAACAACACACAAAAGGACGCAAACGGAAGAACATTTCATTGTTATTACAACAATTCCATCAGATACAAGAATATACAGAGTATAAATGAATAAATTACATTCGATAAATATCAGATATTACAATAAATTACATAGCAGCAGAAAAATATACAAAACACAACTGAAAGTGATACACGGATACAGAGATTTCCGAGCATCGTTCCAGCTATAAATCAGGACCCTGTGGATATAAATCTGCGAAACCAAAACTACTAGCTGCCCGTGTCGAAAATAAGGGCACCCAGAGTTTAGGTTAAAACAATAAAATCCAGGTCAGTCATGTGACTGGTGTGAGAACTAAAACAGTTATTTAAAACTTTACTTTAAAGATTGTAATTCAAGGGACCACGCCATATAACACGGAAAACGGGTTTCCTCCCAAGAATACTAGTGCATATAACAAAACAACGCGATGCTTTTTGGAAAAATGAAACTATTATAAGACCTAGGTCCCATCACACAATGCAACGCAAGCCGGAGGATAGGGTTTTCCCTTATAATAGCCAAATAATGCTTGATACGTTTAAAACAAATCATTTGATACTATAATAGGTGAATAGTGTCAAAACATTTTCAATCATAAATATCAATCATAGACGGCATGGGTACCATATATCATGTCGCCATACTAGTTCTACAATTAAAACCGCAATATCACGTATTGGAAATTGGATTTCTGTCATGAGTCGAGGCAATGGGTAAGCTCCTCTCCGCGTTCGAGACACTCTAGCAAATGTCCCAGGACCCCACTATGATCCTTGGATCTTCAGGGCCGGTCCTCTCTTACTTTTGAGGATTAATTATTCCTGAACACACGTTTCCCGGTCCTAACAGACCTATATCCGAGGCACCTCGTATCCAACAACCACACAGGTGAAAAGTATATAAATGTCAGGGCTGGTAGGTCATTGACACCAACCTAGCTAGAAAGAAACGTCGTGTTATCCCTGTAGTCACTATCCCGTTTTTGACTCATACCGAGGTGCGAGGCTCGCGAATTCACGTTATACACAAAGCTGCGCCACACAGGCCGTGCTTTGATCATCAACCACAAGACTTTGCTTTTCAACAGAAGCCTTGATCAATTGCCACTTACGCGTACCACACTGGCAATTCACTCCATGCGACTGATGTCCATTGATATACAACCTCTGAGCTCGTACGTCTCAGAGAAGGGCGTTAAGCAAGAGAATAAATTCTCTGCCGCCAAACAGATGTATATTTAATAGAGATCAATCAACACAGAATAAAATCCAATGTCAGACACACAATCCATTTACAAGTTCGCTCTGGTTCTGAACGAAACCAGAGGCACTTTCCTCGCATATCCATCCATCTCCAAGTACGTCTGGACGATCACCAACTGTTTCCCTCATCTTGGGTGTACAGCCCAATCGAGATCATCAGTAATCACCCAAACGATGTGAAGACTTCCGGTCTTCAACCACCGTCTTCATCTTTGACATCTCGTCGAATCGGTTATTCAGAATGGGTATAACCCCGGCCTTTCTGAATAACCCACGTATATGATAAACAAATGTTATACAAACACAACAAACGCCTCATTCCAATTCAGAATATTCTTTTATTCACAAAATCACATCCTCAGGGAAAGGTTCCCATTAATTTTATCCAAGTTAAATTCTTCTAAATTTATTCTTTAATCTTCCTTTGGATATCATTTCAAACCATTTTATGGTTTTCCGAACTAGTCGGGATTAGCGAACCACACCGAAGTACTTATTTATTTTATTTCCCAATCCCAACCTATTCTTCCCATGGAGCAAAACTGGTAATACTCCATATATAACACCACGGTGTTATCGGTAAAATTAATTACCATTTCACGTTTAAATCTAATTAAAGATTTAACTATCGCTTTGGAGCAAAATTGGTGGTTCTCCATTCTCGATCACCTTTCAGATTTGATAATTTAAATTATCAATTCACATTTCAATCTAATTAAAGATTCATTAAAACTCCACTTAGTTTTAATCTTCTCAAAAATCAACAACCTGCCTTTAACTGGGTTAAAGAACCAATGTCATCTAAAACACGATTCATGGTAAACCCAAATCATATTTGATATTAAATACAAGGCTCTGAATAGAAAATATATCGGCTTATATTCAATATCAAATTCTGGAACCAACAAATATCGTATTAGAAATAATGATATAAAATATATCTTTCAAATCCCCATAACAATATTTGTATAGTCACGAAATCCAACATCGAAATATTCCGAAGATAATTTCGATCCAACTCCAGTCCAATTCACGAATTGGGAATATTGATTATTTTTAAAATCACTTTCAAATTCAATTTATTTATTTCAAAAATAAATTGATTTTAATTCTAGTTCAAAACTAGTTCATTTCGATAAAAATCTATTTTTATCCTTTCAAATGTGGAATTTTTCACCCTAGTTCTTTCCAATTCACATATTATGATTTTACACAAATTATCAATATTTTTAATAATTTTATCAAGGCCCGTACATTCGATTTCCAACAACGGCCATCGAATTGCACTTACAGCGACTTTTTTTTCAAATTCGATTTGGACATAATTCCAAATCCAACCGTTGGATTTCAAATTCCTAATATTAATTGGAAAGCCCTTTTCGATACGAACCCAACGGTTCTGGTTTTAGGAGAATCCGACGGTCGGATCTCCCGCAATGTCTATTCGGAGTCAATGGTCGAAATTGACGAACTGCCGCGGCACGACGCGTTCTATTCAGGCCATTTTATATATATATATATATATATATATATATATATATATATATATATATATATATATATATTATATTTCGTCGATTTCCTTTTTAAAACGTATTTTATAAATCGTTTTAAATTCATTTTCAAAACCATTTCAACTCTATATTCAATTTTAAATCAAAATTGAATATTTCATATCATTACTATATAAATGATAATATTTTCAAAACGTTATATTTTGAATTCACTTCTTTTCTATATTCATTATAAAAATGAATATAATCGATATAACTATCGTTCACGTCAAAATGGCGCAACTCTAATCGACACGGATTTATATATATATATATATATATATATATATATATATATATATATATATATATATATTTCAATAAATTCGTTATTCTATTCAACAAATGAATATTTATTCTATTCAACACATGAATCTATATTTCCTTCAACACACGACTAATCTCAACACATGAGTACTGTCAACACACGACTATTTTTGTTATGTTAAATATTTTATAAAACTATGGTATCTATCGTTTGATTTTTAATTAGACTCCACCGTGAAGTAGTGTCTAATCTAAATATGATGAAGATGTAAATTTTATTATTTAAAATATTTTACTCAACACATGAACATTGTCAACACATGACTATTTTTATATTCAACACATGAATTCCCTTTTTATAGTATTCATTATTTTCCCGATTGGAATGAGGCCCAATCAATCACCATATAATGTTAATTATATGAATTCCATACAACACATGTATATAATAGCAACGATAAACAATCAACCATCATCCAAAGTGCACCACACACTGCATAAGCATCAAATATAAATAATCAACGCTTACACAGTCTGTCGACCAATCGATCCACATACAATTAAATAAGTGGGATTAGTGTACGCCAAATATCATCCCAACACCCGTGTGGGGTTTCAAATCAACAAACACATATTTTTATTCGTGTAGTTGGGCGATGTGTAAAATTTATCATCCCAATCAATATCAGTCAAATCACTTATATAAACAAATCGGTCGATTTGTTTATAAATATTTATTTACTCACATTAACGTTAAAAATTATATTTTTAATGATAATTAATTTATTTTAACTATCTACATTTATTATCGATTTCACATCAACATCACAAACAATTTTCACAACACATCAATCAAACAAACAAGCCATCCATGGTCTGTGGATGACGGGTGTCGGGTGCTGCTAAGCACTGTCTGCATCCTAGTATATATATATATAACTAGAAAAAGAAATTTAGAGTGAGAAGTTCTCACCGACTAGCTAATCCAATCATCTCGACTCTTATTGTGTAGAAGTCATCGCTGTTCTCGCCTTTTGTCACTTTCGTTGCCCGTAGCCACTACATATATAAAAATCACACCTTTATATTGTTGCTATGTATATAAAAATCCTATTTTAATATCGCTACTATATAGATAAAAATTCTATTTTTACAACGGCGTTCATATAATAAAGATTATATTTTTATCATGCTATTCTCTATTTAAAGATTTCACCTTTTCAACTATAAAGATTTAATCTTTATTATCTATATAATATAAAAATCGTATTATTATACTTTCTATACTATAAAAATCATATCTTTACAGTGCTACTACTATAAAGATCACATCTTTATGACTCTACATTATATAAAATCATATTTCTATTCTTCTAAAAATATAAAAATCTTATTTTTTTACCTTTACGTTATATAAAAATCAAACTTTTCACTCGCTATTTAGATTTTTAAAAATCATGACTTTCATATTTAAAAATCGCTTCTTTATCTCTTTTAAAAATCTCTCCTTTCCCGAATTAAAAATCTCCACTTTTCTTTTTGATGATAAAAAATCAAATCTCTATTTAAATATAAAATTCCTAACCTTTCATATATATATATATATATATATATATATATATATATATATATATATATATATAAACAGATTTTATTGGTGAAATAACCTAAAATAAAATTGAAATAAAAATAAAATAAATAAGAGAACAAAATAAAACTTACCGATTAAAGAAGGGGAGGGGTTTGCACTGACGCGAGGCAAGGGGAAGGTCGCGGCGAGGCTCAGGGGGGTGCGGGTTTAAATCGAAGGAGGTAGAAGGATAGGGAGAAGCGGATGCGCAGGGAGAGGGTGTGGTCGGAGTGGGTGGCGTGGCGTTTGATGTGGGCCAGGGGGGCTGCGCGGTGGGGCTCAATTGGGGGAAATCGAGGAGGAGAGGTCGAACAGAGGGGGAGGCAAGGGGGCCAGCGCCCGAGGTGGCGCGCCTGATGGCGCGGCGGCGCCCCGATGGGAGGAGCGACAGCGCTCCTCCCCTCTTCGTCTTCTTTCTCTCTTTTTTATCTGATTTGAAAATGAATCGGGGGGGGGGGGCTGAGAGGGAGTAAGGAGAGGAGAGAGGTATTTTTTTAATTAATTTATTTTCAAAAAGTTGGCTTTTTCATTTGACCTCTAAACGAGGCCCGCCGCCTGTCGTCCCTAACGTTTTACCCCCATTTCGAACACAATGGGAAATGTATCGCAGGCTGATTCGATCGTTTCGATCAGTTTTCATCAAAATCAACATATAACTCTATATATTGAATTTGAACGCACATTTCAATTTACCGGGGTCACGTACTAACTCTATAAATCCCAGAAAAATATTTTCTAACTTCGTATTGACGATACAGTCCTAACAAAACTAATTTCATCGAATTCTGAGGCCATTGGAAAAATGGCCAATTTCCAATCGATTAAAATCAACTAAAACTGGTCAAACGTGTTTTCCTTTGCCACGCTCACATATTGATTCGAAAAATTATGAAATTTGGAATTTAGCAATAATTTGACATCACGGATCCAACAAAAGTGGTTTTGTCGATATCCGAGGTCGTTTGCAAAATTTCCATTTTAAGGGCCAGAATTCCATAGCGACTATTCAGAATTTTCAACTAGACTTATCTCTTGATTCCCGCTATGAAATTTTGATTTTTCGGATTCGTTGGAAAGATATCCTCAATTAGATCCTATCACTAAAATCCGGTTTATTTTGCACTCGGTATATTCATTTGAAGTTTGAAATCGAATTATCGAACTACAGCGCCATTTTCAATTCTATTTAATTATATATAATTATTTATATTCTAACGACGACGTATATAATATATACGTTCGAATTCTATTCAGAATAAATTTTTCGTCGTTATTATTTAAAATAATTCATTTTAAATAATCAAAATTCGCTAAAATTGGCAAAATAAAAATTTTAAACTGGCTCGCATTTCCGGGTTGTTACACGGATTCTCCTAAAACCGAAACCGTTGGATTCGTATCAAAAAGATCTTTCCAATGAATATAAGAGATTTGAAATCTAACAATTAGATTTTTAAAATATGTCCAAATCAATTTTGGAAAAGGTCGTTATGGATGCAGTTCGGTGGCCGTTATTGGAAACTGACTGCAAGGGCCTAAATAAAATTATTAAAAATATGGGAAAATTGTGCAAAATCATAATAAATGATTTGGAAAGATTTTGGATGAAAAATTCCAAATTTGAGAAGATAAAAATATATTTTTATCGAAATTAACTAGTTATTAACTAGAAATATAATCCAATATTTTTAAAGAAATAAACTGGATTTGTAAACGGGTTTGGATATAACCAGGATTTTCCAACGAATGAATTGGAATGTAAATTATCTTTGGAATATTTCAATATTGGATTCCGTGATTATACGGATATTGTTGAGGAATTTGGAAGATATAAATATAGTTATTTCCAATACGATATTTGTTGGTTTCAGAATTTGATATTGAATATAAGCCGATAAAATTTCTATTCAGAGCCTTCTATTTAATATCAAATTGGATTTTCGGTTTTTCGTGAATGGTGTCTTAAATAACATTGTTCTTAAACCCAGTTGAGAAAAGAATAAATCTTTTAGTAATATTTAGAGAAGTTTACCAATTAATTAATATTTAACTGGAATTGAATTGATATTGGATTTTTGGGTTAATCGTGAATGGTGTTTTAAATAACATTTGTTCTTTAACCCAATTTACAGTGAAGATACGATTTGGAATTTATAAATCTTTTTATTAAGATTTTGGAAACTTTCCAAAGTAAAGTTTTCCAACTTAATATATTAAAGTAGAATCGAATGGAATTCAATTTAGTAATGATCGAGATGAGCTTCTGTGAAGGAAGACCATTACTATATATGGAATTTAAAAGGCTTTACCGCTATTCCATTTATATTATTAATCTGATATGGGAATTTATATTGATTATACACTATTATGATTTCCGTGTAGATTCCATTTTGATGGAAGATGATTTTGGGTTTATCATGAACGATGTTTTAAAGGACATTCGTTCTTTAACCCAGTTAAAGAAGGGATTTATTTCCTAAGTTTGAACAATCATTAAATAATGATTTTTGGAGATTAAAGCCAAACTATAGTTTTAGTGAATATTTAATTAGATTGAAATGGCAATGGGGTAATTAAATTTATCAATTTCAAGAAATATTTCGAGATGGAGTACCACCAATTTTACTCCATTCGATAGTTAAATCTTTAATTAGATTTGAACGAGAAATTGTAATTAGATTTACCGATAGCACCGTGGGTGTTAGATATGGAGTACTACCAATTTTGCTCCATGGGATGAATAGGTTAGGATTGGGATAAAATAAATGATTACTTCGGTAAGGCTCGATAATCCCGACTAGTTTTATAAACCTTAATTTGGTTTAGAACTGTTAATGAATAAAATCTTTTGAAACGATATCAAAAGGAAGATTAAAGAATAAATTTAAAAGAATTTATCTTTGATAAAATTAATGGGAACCTTTCCATATAGATGTGAATATTTGAATAAAAGAATATTATGAATTGGAATGAGGCGTATGATGTGTTTTTATAGCACTTGATTATTGATTATAAAATACGCGAGTTATTCGGAAAGACCGGGTTTATCCCATTCTGAATAACTGATACGGCGACTAAAAGTCGACGATGAAGACGGTGGTTGAAGACTAGTGTAACGACACAGATTTCGCCCGGACCTAATCGATCGCTAAACCGACCAAGACCGTTCGAATCCCGCATACGCTAACTTTGGGTATACAACACATCAGAACAAATAACAGAAGACTTCAATAAACATCATAATAATGTTACATCAGAGTACAGAATATCAGAGTATATCGAAAATAATACACAGCGGAAGATAAATTTACATAAATGTAATACAATGCACAGCGGAAATATAAACTACACAGCGGAAGACTGTAAATGCCTGGACACAGCTTAAAGCTTCAATCCAGAATCCTGCTCAATACATCTGCAAAATAAAACTACTCGACTGCCCGTGTGGAAAATAGGGGCACCCGAGTTCGCAAGGGAAAAGCAAACTACAGGTCAGTCATGGGATTGGCGTGAGAACTCAAAAACAGTTGTTAAACTTGTTTAAAAATAAGGCAAATCACGGGACCACGCCACTTTCGCGGAACGGGTTTACCCCCATGAAAGCCAGTGTATAAGCAACAATCAATATAGATATATGGATCTACTATGCATCACACAACATGCAATATCCCAATCTACCCACTTAGATTAATCACAACACTTAGATTTTCCAAATCCAATTCAATTTACAGAAATTATTCCTTTGGATTTTATTCCCGATTTCTTATTTCAAATCATTTGAAATACATATCTAACTTTCTATATCAAAGTAGATTTCACTTCGGGATCTCAAATCAAATCATTTGGAAATGTGAATTCCAAAACATAACAATGCATACAAACAAGTATGCAACCAAATATCGTGCTCCCCATCGACAAGGCAAAGGGTACGCACCTCGCAACTCGATATATATATATATATGTGCACCTACCCCACGTAGGAGTAGGCTACACCGACGATGCACCTCCCACTCATGGAGAGCATACACCGCCCTCTCACCCATACTTTTAGTCTCAGGGTTACCCGAATCTTTAGCCACATACTAAATCATTTCATATCCCGAAGTAGGGAAAATCATTTCACAACATAATAATCACAATGTAACATATAATACATTTCTAAATCACTTTAGAAATCATCGGGTTTTGGGCCTCGAAATCCTTTCTGTTTTATAAAACATTTTTATAAAACATTCCCTGTCCAAAATCGGGAATACATTTCTTTTCACTTAAGGAAAATATCATTTCACAATCATTCGTTAAATTTGAAATGAACACAACATCGCTAAACACCTTATCGTCAAATCGTGAAGTGTTTCACAAGGCGTTAGCACACAGATATTTTCAACCCAACCCAATGCTAAATGCAAAAGCATATTCTGCTCATAAACTGGTCGAGCACAATCCAAACCATCAATCACTCAAATTTGACATTAAATATAAGGTTTTAAATAGAGAGAGTATTTACTTATATTTAACATCAAATCCTGAAACCAACAGATATCATATCGGGAATAACGATATCGATATCTTCCAAATTCCCATCACAATATCTGTAATCACGGAATCCAATATCGAAAATATCCATAGATAATTTCAATTCAAATCTAATCCAATTTATTTATTTATAACCATTGGATTATTTTTCTAGTTAATAACTAGTTCATTTCGATAAAAATCTATTTTTATCTTTTCAAATATGGAGTTTTTCATCCCAATTCTTCACAAATCATTTCTTATGATTTTACACAAATTATTACTATTTTTAACAATTTTATCAAGGCCTGTACGGTCGATTTCCATCAATGGCCATCGAACTGCACTTACAGCGACCTTTTTCAAATTTGATTTGGACGTAATTCCAAATCCAACCGTTAGATTTAAAATTTCTAATATTCCTTAGAAAGCTCTTTTCGATACGAACCCAACGGTTCTGATTTCAGGAGAATCCGACGGTCGGATCTCCCGTAATGTCCGTTCGAAGTCAATGGTCGAAATTCGCGAACTGCCGCAGCGCGGCGCGTTCTATTCAGGCCATTTATTATATATATAATATATATAATATATATTTCGTCGATTTCTATTTAAAACGAATTATATAAATAGTTTTGAATTCGTTTCAAAAACATTTTCAACTTCCTTTTCAATTCAAATCACAATTGAATTCTTCTTTATAGATTCGTTTTAAAATTCATTTCTATTCAATTCAAATTTCAATTCAATTTGAATTCGTTTTCAATTCAATTCATTTCGAATTCGTTTTCTATTCAATTCAATTCGAATTCGTTTTCTATTCAATTCAATTCGAATTCGTTTTCTATTCAATTCAATTCGAATTCGTTTTCTATTCAATTCAATTCGAATTCGTTTTCTATTCAATTCAATTCGAATTCGTTTTCTATTCAATTCAATTCGAATTCGTTTTCTATTCAATTCAATTCGAATTCGTTTTCTATTCAATTCAATTCGAATTCGTTTTCTATTCAATTCAATTCGAATTCGTTTTCTATTCAATTCAATTCGAATTCGTTTTCTATTCAATTCAATTCGAGTTCGTTTTCTATTCAATTCAATTCGAGTTCGTTTTCTATTCAATTCAATTCGAATTCGTTTTCTATTCAATTCAATTCGAATTTTTCATATGCATCGTTTTCATTTCATATATATATATATATATATATATATATCGTTTTCAATTCGAATATTTTCACTTTCAATATATCCGATAATTTCACTTTTCATATATATGTTATTTCACTTCGCTATATCAATTTTCACAACAATTTCAACCAATAAATATCGTCCATGGTTTGTGGACGAGGGGCGTATATATATATATATATATATATAGATATTTATATATAGCAATTCACTTCCACTTTCAACACATATATAAAATTATAAAAAGAAATTGAAGAGTGAGAAATCCTCACCAATAGCTATCCACTCACACGATTTTTCCTTAATAGAAACTTCGCCTACTTGTGCTTCTTGTTGCTTTCGTTGACTGTATCCTCTACATAGGTAAAAATCGAATTTTTACTATGTTATTCAATATATAAAGATTGCATTTTGACTTCGCTATTAAATATAAAGATTATATTTTTATTATTCTTTCAAAACTGCTTTTATAATCCCTTTTTTTAAAAACTGTTTTTAGTTTCCATCAAAACAGTTTTTGCCTTTTAGAAAAATCAGTTTTTCTTACTTCATAAAAAATCAGTTTTCAAATTCATTTTTAAAATCAGTTTTCCTTTCTTTTTTTTCTAAAAATTCAGTTTTAACTCTTTTAAAAACAAAACAGTTTTTATCTTTTAAAAGATTCAGTTTTTCTTTTATTAAAAATGCAGTTTTTTTTCCTTTTAGAAAAATGCAGTTTTTCTTTTATTAAAAATGCAGTTTTTATATTCTAACAAATCATTTTTTTTCATTTTCTTCTTTTAAAACAGTTTTCACAATCCTTTTTAAAAATTCTGTTTTTTTTATTTTCCTTTTAAAACAAACAGTTTTCAATTTTAAATTTCTGTTTTTAAAACTCTTTTATATAAAAAAACAGTTTTAAAACTTTATATAAAAAAACAGTTTTTATAACTTAAAATAAAAACTCAGTTTTATTTTCTTTTTAAAAAAATTCTGTTTTAAAAACCTAAAACAAAAATCAATTTTATAATTCCCTTTAAAACAGTTTTTAAATCATAAAAAGAAAAACAGTTTATACATTTACTGTAAAACAAAAACAAAAAGCAAAAATAAAATTAAATTAAATTAAACGCTCACCGAGCTTCGAATGGGAGGAGGAAGTCGGCGGTGGCTGAGGCGGCGTTCGGAGGTGTCGGGGTTGTCGCGGCGGTGGTTTCGGAGGTGTCGAGGGCGAGGGTTGCTCGATGGTTCGTTCGGTGGGAGGAGGTTGGTCGGGCGGTGGACGGCGATCTGGCGTGGGCTTCGTCGGCGGCTCGAGCGTCGGGGGCGGCGCGATTTAGGGTTAGGTCTTTTTTTTTTATTTCGTTTTATGAATAACTGATCGGGGGGGGCCAAACAGATAAGAAAAGGAGGGATGGTAGGTTTTTTTTTTATTTATTTTATTATTTAATTATTAAATTATGCACAAGGGTTGACTTTTACATACGATCTCGAAATGAGGTCCACCGCCTGTCGTCCATAGTGTTTTACCCCCATTCCGAACACAATGGGATATGTATCGCAAGCTGGTTTGATCGTTACAATCAATTTCTGTTGAAATTTACAATTTAAATCCTTATATTGAACTTTAAACGTACATTTCAAATTACCGGGGTCACATACTAACTAGAAAAATTCCAGAAAAATATTTTCTAGTTTCGTACGGACGATACGGTCCTAACAAAACTAGTTTCGTCGAATTCTGAGACCGTTTGGAAAATGGCCAATTTCCAGTTGATTAAAATCAACTGAAATCGGTCAAACGCGTTTTCCTTTGCCACGCTCACATATTGATTCGAAAAATTATGAAATTTGAAACCTAGCAATAACTTGACACTGCGGATCTAACAAAAGTGGTTTCGTCGAAATCCGAGGTCATTTGCAAAATGTCCATTTTTAAGGGCCTGAATTCCATAGCGACTATTCAGAATTTTCAACTGGACATATCTTTTGATTCCCGCTATCAAATTTCGATTGGTCGAATCCGTTAGAAAGATATTCACTAACAGATTTAAATATTTTTGGTTTCACTAAAATCCGGATTGTTTTGCACCCGGTATATTCAATTGAAGTTTGAAATCGAATTATCGAACTACCGCGCCATTTTCAATTCCTTTTATAATTATATATAATTATTATATATTCTAACGACGACGTATATAATATATACATTCGAATTCTATTCAAAATAAATTTTTCGACGATATTATTTAAAATAATTCATTTTAAATATTCAAAATTCACTAAAGTTGCCAAAATAAAAATTTCAAACTGGCTCGCATTTTACGGGTTGTTACAATCTCCCCCACTTAAAACTTTTCGTCCCCGAAAAGGAACAAAGTCGAAAGTGGTTTGATTAATCAATACTACGTTCGATCTGGCTTCCATTCTCCAACTCTTTAGTTTCTGAGAATTTTCAAAATTTCAAAAATTTGGCTAACACCCTAAATTTTTGAAAAATTTCGCCATAACCTCCCCTGTACCGGGAGCATCGGGGAATTTCAAATAGCTTCCCCGGTCCTTCAGATCTCAAAAAGAAAAAGAAAAAGCCAAGCGGCTAGCCAATAGGCTCATAAAATCATCATCACCCAAACAAAACAGGAAATTATGTAGTAAACATGTACCTATTTGTCGGGCAACAAATTTTATTCTCTGGCTCTAGCCTCCTTGCTATGACCTGTTCAATGATATATATGTATATGCAAGCAAACGCAACCAATCTTCGATATAATTCAATATTTGGTTCTGTTAGGATAAGTGGCTAAAAATTAGCAAACAAATAAACAAACAACACAAACATCAATCCATTAATTGATTATATTTTCAAATATATAATTTTATATATTTAAAATCATATTTTCTAAAACCAGATTATATATACAATCACAAATACGTTATTTATAAACAAATAACTCTCGACTCATTCTAGGGCATTTCTAACCCCATCTCTAATGAGTCACTCATTCTAGAATGCTACTGATTCTATCTTTAATGAGGATTCTTTTATAGGACATTACTAATCCTACCTCTGATGAGTCTTTTGTTCAGTTCTAACGAGTTGTACCCCAAAGATTTGAGTTTAACCAAAGCTCTGATACCACGTTGTAACGACACAGATTTCGCCCGGACCTAATCGATCGCTAAACCGACCAAGACCGTTCGAATCCCGCATACGCTAACTTTGGGTATACAACACATCAGAACAAATAACAGAAGACTTCAATAAACATCATAATAATGTTACATCAGAGTACAGAATATCAGAGTATATCGAAAATAATACACAGCGGAAGATAAATTTACATAAATGTAATACAATGCACAGCGGAAATATAAACTACACAGCGGAAGACTGTAAATGCCTGGACACAGCTTAAAGCTTCAATCCAGAATCCTGCTCAATACATCTGCAAAATAAAACTACTCGACTGCCCGTGTGGAAAATAGGGGCACCCGAGTTCGCAAGGGAAAAGCAAACTACAGGTCAGTCATGGGACTGGTGTGAGAACTCAAAAACAGTTGTTAAACTTGTTTAAAAATAAGGCAAATCACGGGACCACGCCACTTTCGCGGAACGGGTTTACCCCCATGAAAGCCAGTGTATAAGCAACAATCAATATAGATATATGGATCTACTATGCATCACACAACATGCAATATCCCAATCTACCCACTTAGATTAATCACAACACTTAGATTTTCCAAATCCAATTCAATTTACAGAAATTATTCCTTTGGATTTTATTCCCGATTTCTTATTTCAAATCATTTGAAATACATATCTAACTTTCTATATCAAAGTAGATTTCACTTCGGGATCTCAAATCAAATCATTTGGAAATGTGAATTCCAAAACATAACAATGCATACAAACAAGTATGCAACCAAATATCGTGCTCCCCATCGACAAGGCAAAGGGTACGCACCTCGCAACTCGATATACATATATGTGCACCTACCCCACGTAGGAGTAGGCTACACCGACGATGCACCTCCCACTCATGGAGAGCATACACCGCCCTCTCACCCATACTTTTAGTCTCAGGGTTACCCGAATCTTTAGCCAAATACTAAATCATTTCATATCCCGAAGTAGGGAAAATCATTTCACAACATAATAATCACAATGTAACATATAATACATTTCTAAATCACTTTAGAAATCATCGGGTTTTGGGCCTCGAAATCCTTTCTGTTTTATAAAACATTTTTATAAAACATTCCCTGTCCAAAATCGGGAATACATTTCTTTTCACTTAAGAAAAATATCATTTCACAATCATTCGTTAAATTTGAAATGAACACAACATCGCTAAACACCTTATCGTCAAATCGTGAAGTGTTTCACAAGGCGTTGGCACACAGATATTTTCAACCCAACCCAATGCTAAATGCAAAAGCATATTCTGCTCATAAACTGGTCGAGCACAATCCAAACCATCAATCACTCAAATTTGACATTAAATATAAGGTTTTAAATAGAGAGAGTATTTACTTATATTTAACATCAAATCCTGAAACCAACAGATATCATATCGGGAATAACGATATCGATATCTTCCAAATTCCCATCACAATATCTGTAATCACGGAATCCAATATCGAAAATATCCATAGATAATTTCAATTCAAATCTAATCCAATTTATTTATTTATAACCATTGGATTATTTTTCTAGTTAATAACTAGTTCATTTCGATAAAAATCTATTTTTATCTTTTCAAATATGGAGTTTTTCATCCCAATTCTTCACAAATCATTTCTTATGATTTTACACAAATTATTACTATTTTTAATAATTTTATCAAGGCCTGTACGGTCGATTTCCATCAATGGCCATCGAACTGCACTTACAGCGACCTTTTTCAAATTTGATTTGGACGTAATTCCAAATCCAACCGTTAGATTTCAAATTTCTAATATTCCTTAGAAAGCTCTTTTCGATACGAACCCAACGGTTCTGATTTCAGGAGAATCCGACGGTCGGATCTCCCGTAATGTCCGTTCGAAGTCAATGGTCGAAATTCGCGAACTGCCGCAGCGCGGCGCGTTCTATTCAGGCCATTTATTATATATATAATATATATAATATATATTTCGTCGATTTCTATTTAAAACGAATTATATAAATAGTTTTGAATTCGTTTCAAAAACATTTTCAACTTCCTTTTCAATTCAAATCACAATTGAATTCTTCTTTATAGATTCGTTTTAAAATTCATTTCTATTCAATTCAAATTTCAATTCAATTTGAATTCGTTTTCAATTCAATTCATTTCGAATTCGTTTTCTATTCAATTCAATTCGAATTCGTTTTCTATTCAATTCAATTCGAATTCGTTTTCTATTCAATTCAATTAGAATTCGTTTTCTATTCAATTCAATTCGAATTCGTTTTCTATTCAATTCAATTCGAATTCGTTTTCTATTCAATTCAATTCGAATTCGTTTTCTATTCAATTCAATTCGAATTCGTTTTCTATTCAATTCAATTCGAATTCGTTTTCTATTCAATTCAATTCGAATTCGTTTTCTATTCAATTCAATTCGAATTCGTTTTCTATTCAATTCAATTCGAGTTCGTTTTCTATTCAATTCAATTCGAATTCGTTTTCTATTCAATTCAATTCGAATTTTTCATATGCATCGTTTTCATTTCATATATATATATATCGTTTTCAATTCGAATATTTTCACTTTCAATATATCCGATAATTTCACTTTTCATATATATGTTATTTCACTTCGCTATATCAATTTTCACAACAATTTCAACCAATAAATATCGTCCATGGTTTGTGGACGAGGGGCGTATATATATATATATATATATAGATATTTATATATAGCAATTCACTTCCACTTTCAACACATATATAAAATTATAAAAAGAAATTGAAGAGTGAGAAATCCTCACCAATAGCTATCCACTCACACGATTTTTCCTTAATAGAAACTTCGCCTACTTGTGCTTCTTGTTGCTTTCGTTGACTGTATCCTCTACATAGGTAAAAATCGAATTTTTACTATGTTATTCAATATATAAAGATTGCATTTTGACTTCGCTATTGAATATAAAGATTATATTTTTATTATTCTTTCAAAACTGCTTTTATAATCCCTTTTTTTTAAAACTGTTTTTAGTTTCCATCAAAACAGTTTTTGCCTTTTAGAAAAATCAGTTTTTCTTACTTCATAAAAAATCAGTTTTCAAATTCATTTTTAAAATCAGTTTTCCTTTCTTTTTTTTCTAAAAATTCAGTTTTAACTCTTTTAAAAACAAAACAGTTTTTATCTTTTAAAAGATTCAGTTTTTCTTTTATTAAAAATGCAGTTTTTTTTCCTTTTAGAAAAATGCAGTTTTTCTTTTATTAAAAATGCAGTTTTTATATTCTAACAAATCAGTTTTTTTTCATTTTCTTCTTTTAAAACAGTTTTCACAATCCTTTTTAAAAATTCGGTTTTTTTTATTTTCCTTTTAAAACAAACAGTTTTCAATTTTAAATTTCTGTTTTTAAAACACTTTTATATAAAAAAACAGTTTTAAAACTTTATATAAAAAAACAGTTTTTATAACTTAAAATAAAAACTCAGTTTTATTTTCTTTTTAAAAAAATTCTGTTTTAAAAACCTAAAACAAAAATCAATTTTATAATTCCCTTTAAAACAGTTTTTAAATCATAAAAAGAAAAACAGTTTATACATTTACTGTAAAACAAAAACAAAAAGCAAAAATAAAATTAAATTAAATTAAACGCTCACCGAGCTTCGAATGGGAGGAGGAGGAAGTCGGCGGTGGCTGAGGCGGCGTTCGGAGGTGTCGGGGTTGTCGCGGCGGTGGTTTCGGAGGTGTCGAGGGCGAGGGTTGCTCGATGGTTCGTTCGGTGGGAGGAGGTTGGTCGGGCGGTGGACGGCGATCTGGCGTGGGCTTCGTCGGCGGCTCGAGCGTCAGGGGGCGGCGCGATTTAGGGTTAGGTCTTTTTTTTTTATTTCGTTTTATGAATAACTGATCGGGGGGGCCAAACAGATAAGAAAAGGAGGGATGGTAGGTTTTTTTTTATTTATTTTATTATTTAATTATTAAATTATGCACAAGGGTTGACTTTTACATACGATCTCGAAACGAGGTCCACCGCCTGTCGTCCATAGTGTTTTACCCCCATTCCGAACACAATGGGATATGTATCGCAAGCTGGTTTGATCGTTACAATCAATTTCTGTTGAAATTTACAATTTAAATCCTTATATTGAACTTTAAACGTACATTTCAAATTACCGGGGTCACATACTAACTAGAAAAATTCCAGAAAAATATTTTCTAGTTTCGTACGGACGATACGGTCCTAACAAAACTAGTTTCGTCGAATTCTGAGACCGTTTGGAAAATGGCCAATTTCCAGTTGATTAAAATCAACTGAAATCGGTCAAACGCGTTTTCCTTTGCCACGCTCACATATTGATTCGAAAAATTATGAAATTTGAAACCTAGCAATAACTTGACACTGCGGATCTAACAAAAGTGGTTTCGTCGAAATCCGAGGTCATTTGCAAAATGTCCATTTTTAAGGGCCTGAATTCCATAGCGACTATTCAGAATTTTCAACTGGACATATCTTTTGATTCCCGCTATCAAATTTCGATTGGTCGAATCCGTTAGAAAGATATTCACTAACAGATTTAAATATTTTTGGTTTCACTAAAATCCGGATTGTTTTGCACCCGGTATATTCAATTGAAGTTTGAAATCGAATTATCGAACTACCGCGCCATTTTCAATTCCTTTTATAATTATATATAATTATTATATATTCTAACGACGACGTATATAATATATACGTTCGAATTCTATTCAAAATAAATTTTTCGACGATATTATTTAAAATAATTCATTTTAAATATTCAAAATTCACTAAAGTTGCCAAAATAAAAATTTCAAACTGGCTCGCATTTTACGGGTTGTTACAACTAGAAATCTTCACATCGCTTGGATGATTACTGATGTCTTGATTGGGCTGTGCACCCAACACAAGGTAATAAGTGGTGATCATCTAGATGTACTTGGAGATCGACCGGATATGCGAGGACCTCTCTCTTGTATTGGACATATGAGACGAGGAATAAGGTGCCTCCGGTTTCATTCAGACCCAGAACGGCCTTGTAAGTGGATGTGTGTCTGACATTGGATTTCATTCTATGTTGATTGATTTCTGTTATATATATATATATATATATATATATATATACATATATATATATATATGTTTGGTGGTGGAGAATTTATTCTCTTTATTAACACCCTTCTCTGAGACGTACGAGCTTAGAGGTTATATATGGATAGACATCAATTGTCTGGCGTGAATTGTCAATGTGACATGATGAGATGCAAATGGTCAATGCTTTTGTTGAAAAGCAGAGTCTGTGGTTGATGATCAAAGCACAGCTTTATATAGCATTGCTTTGTGTATAGTGTTAATTCGCGAGCCTCACACCCGGTATGAGTCAAAAACGGGATAGTGACTGCAGGGAGTGCACGACGTTTCTTTCTAGCTAGGAGTGGTTTCATGATATGGAGCCCATACATTTTTACTTATATGGATGATGAAATGAGCCGCCCTAATATTGCGTCCCTAGTAGCTCAGAGATAGGTCCGATAGGATCGGGAAACGTGTGTTCAGGAATAACCAATCCACTAAAGTAAGTGTGGACCGGCCCTGAAGATCCAAGGATTTCCAAAATCCGAGCCCTGAGGCATTAGCTAGAGTGTCTTGAATCGGTGAGGAGCCATCCTTGCCTCGAATCATAGATGGAATCTAATTTCCAATACGCGTCTTTTCGGTTTTAGTTGAAAACCTATATGGCGACATAGTGGGATGGGGCGCTCATGTCGTTTATGATTGATACATTTATATTTAAAGTTGTTTGATACACTATGCACTTATAGTGATATCAAAATGATTTGTTTTAAACGTACCAAGCATATTTGGCTATTATAAGGGAAAACTCTATCCTCTGGCTAGTGTTGCATTGTGTGATGGGACCTGAGTCTTATAATAACTTCATTTTCTCAAAAGCATTGTGCTGTTTCATTTTGAACTGAGATTCATGTGGAATAAACCTGTTCCGTGTTATACGGCGTAGTCCCATGATTTCCCAACTTTTAAAGTAAAGATTTAATAACCGTTTTAGTCCTCACACCAGTCCCATGACTGACTCGGAGTTAAACTCAGGGTGCCCATATTTTCTGCACCGGCAGCTAGTAGTTTTGGTTTTTGTAGATACTTCTGTTCGCAGGATCCTGGATTACAGCTGGAGCTATAATCAGAAAGCTTTGTATCCGTATATCTCTTTCAGTTGTGTCAGTTGTTATTTTCCGCTTCGCATTGTATTTATACATTTAAATTTCCGTTGCTTTGTATTTTAATCTCTGATATTATTTTATTTCCGCTTTGTAATATTATTTATTCAACTCTGGAATATTCTTGTACTCTGATGTAAATTGTTGTAATAGCAATTAAATGTTCTGTTGTTTGTGTTCTGATGCGTCGTGTTCTCAAAGAAATCCGGGCTTTCCCATAAAGGGAAGTTTGGGTCGCTATAATTATTGTAAATTATGCCTGAATGCTGCAATAAACATAGTTTCAAACCACAAGAAATATGCTTTATGTATATTTTGGAATAGTTGGTGATAATTACGCACAAATATGTATATTTATATTTATATATAAATTTACACAACTTTTCCCTTTTTCAATATTCGACATATTTCTTAGTGGTTTCAAATAATGTCTCTTTATTTAAAAAGAACAAAAAGGCATAATTTACAATAACTGAGTTAAACTCCTACAAAATTGAGTACAACTAGGTTTATATCTTTCTAATCAAAATTACATAATTCACCTTTTTAACTTTTTAATTAAAATTACATTATTCACCGTTTAACACTGAAACAAAATATTTGGAATAAGACAACATCTTAATAGTGTTTATGGGACTGATTTCTAGATCTACAGTGTTCTACAATAACCATAATATTTTTTCAAACAAAATTGTAGACAATAATTTAATAATTTAGTGAGCCTACAAATAATATTATTCCAAACCACAAATGTATACTTCAGATTTTTGACAACATCTATAAATAGATCTGATAAACATCATTTTAGATTTAACAATGTACGAATAGATCTGATAAATGTTAGGCATAGATTTAAGATCTAATACAAATGAGATAATAAGTTATTGTAACTTTGTATATAAATTTCCCACCCACCTGAAAGCACCCAAATCTGAAATTTGAATGATCTTTTAGGCCTACAATTCCCAAATTCTTATAGATCTACAATTATTCTAAAAAGGGATTACTCTCAGATTTGTAGATTTGCAAGAGAATTGGAAAAGAAGGTAGAATCGAATGAAGAATAGCTTAGCCGCCAATTCATACCCTTTTCCATTTAAATCTGATAATCCCTTTCAAATTTGAATTACTTATATTTGATTTATTGTATATGAATATATTTTTAATTAAAAAATTGATTTGAAGAGAAAGGGAAATGTCAGAGCTTCACTTCTGCATACAAATTTGTGTGGAAAATAAAGAGGCCTTACCCTTTTATTTATAGAAGTGGATTTAGCCATGAACCATTAGATTTATTTAAATAAACATCCGTTTATATTACATTTTATATAGCCAAAACCCTAGCCATCACTTCTTGGCTCGACCAAGCAGTAACCGCCTCGATCGACTGCTTGGTTGACCTTGTAGTGAGGTGGCTTGAGGGATTTATAATTAGTATATATAAAATATTCTGTTTTATTTATTTCCATCTGTTTTACGTATTTCGTCCATAAATTATTCATATAGACTCCGTTCGCGAAACTCTAACATGAAATTTAACCAGAATTCCAAGACGAACGCAACTATTAAAATTTCGTGGTCAAATTCCATCATTTGAATAAATTTCTAATTTCGAAATGTAATTAAATAACTAATCTATTGTCAAAATTTTGGGTTGTTATATTGGAGGTGCGACCTAGTCTTATGGAGTGCATTGGATTCACTCAGCATGTGGATGATTTGTTAGTAGGTATCATGGATAGACTCAATACAAGAGAGACCTCTAGTCACCTAGTTAGATATTCTGTGGACGAAAAAGGGCAGCTACATAGAGATGAGAGATTATGTGTTCCTAGAGTTGGAGATTTGTTGAGGACGGTTCTTGAGGAGGCTCATCACTCTCGAATGGCTATCAATCTGGGCAGTGACAAAATGTACCAAGACATGAAGAGAGTTTTTCATTAAATTGGTATGAAGAACGTGACAGAGTTTGCGGCCCAATGTTTGATTTGCTAGCAAGTAAAGACTGAACAAAGAAAACTTAGCATATTGCTTCATCCCTTAGACATTCCACAATGGAAGTGGGAGAGCATCTCTATGGATTTTATTGATGGTTTGCCCAGATCGAGGAAGGGAAACACCAATATATGGGTTATAGTACACAGGTTGACTAAGAGCACTCACTTTATCCCAGTCAAGGGCAAGAGGACAGTAGCTTGGCTAGCATTGGTATACCTAAGAGAGATTGTCAGCCTTCATGGGTACCTTCCAGTATAGTTAGTGACCGTGACTCCATCTTTACGAGTGAGTTTTGGAGGATCTTGCAAGAGGCACTAGGTACATAGTTATGACTTAGCACCACCTATCACCCTCAGACCTATGGATAGACCGAGAGGGTTAATTGGGTTCTCGAGGATTTATTAAGACTTTGTATCCTAGACTTCAGAGGGACTTGGTAGGAGCATCCCCAACTGTTTGAGTTTTCCTACAATAATAGTTATCAGTCTAGTATTGGTATGGCCCCTTCGAGGAACTTTATATGGACGACCCTACGGACCACCTATATGTTAGTGGGAATTTGCGGACAGGCTTCTACTTGGGCCTGAGATGGTTAGAGAGACTTCTGAGAAGATAGACCTTACTCATAGATGGATGAAAGCAGCTCAGGGCAGGCAGAAGTCATGCGCTGATCTACGGAGGACTGATTTAGAGTTCGAGGTAGGATATATGGTCTTTATCAAAGTGTCACCTTTAAGGAAAGTTGTTCGCTTTGGCTCGGTATGGTAGTTAGTGACGAGGTTTGTATGGCCATTTCCCATCGTTGAGAGGATAAGCCAGATGGCCTATAAAGTTAGACTACCATAAAGGTTGGCGGAAGTTCACGACGTGTTCCATGTTTCCCACTTAAGGAAGTATCTACATGATTCAACAGATGTAGTAGAGCCAAGTACCCTAGAGGATGTTGAAATTAAAAAGGAGGCATCTGTTAGGGAATTTCCTACCTGTATACTTTAATCAGAAGTTAAGAAGCTACGCAACAAGGAGATCAAGCTAGTAAAGGTACAATGGGAAGAAGACTTTGACGACGCGACATGGGAACCCGAGGACAAGATTTGCGCTTCGTACTCTTTTCTCTTTGAGTGTACGTTCTTAATTTCTTTCTACTATTTTGAATTCAAGTTTCTTTTTCCTATCATTTGAAATCCTGATCCTTAGATATAAGCCTATGGTTGAAAACATGTGTTTGAGACACTTTATGTTTGATGGATGCAAGTGTTTGCTAATGGATGCATATACACACACATTAGGCACTAGATCGGCTTAAGCATTTACATATTGCATACGGATGTGTGCACAATTTTTTAATTTTCAATGCGTGAAAATGGTTGAGGTATCACATGGATGTTGCGTTTTGGTGAATTGTTGTGCACACATATAATATGTACTATTAGGATTCCTTTGCATATGTATTGGATACATTGAACAGACATATATTGCATTAAGGAGGTCAACTTAATCAGTAGATCGCCTGATTTTCGCATTAGTATAGAGGCATATACGCAACACCTTTGCATATGTTCAAATAAATCATTACAATTTCTAAGGACAATGGATGCCAATGGTTAATCGATGAGTAAATGGGTATAGGTTCTTAAAATTAATATCATTCTTCTTAACTTGAAGATTTCAGGGACAAAATCCTTTAAGCAGGGGAGAATGTAACACTCCATATTTTAATACACAATAATTATATGAAGAAGATAATAAAATGAATATTAATTAATAAAATATTCATAATTGAGTAAAACAGACTTTACCGTTGCGTTCGTTATGAAATTCTGGTTTGGATAGACTCTTGATTTTCGTAAATTGGACCGAGTATGAAGAAGTTATGAATAAAAGCAGTTTGAACTAAATTTAAATTAATTTAAATTAATAAACTCATGAAAGCAACGGTTAGGGGTCGACCCAATCCGATCCTATATGGGTCGACCCCTGTGTCGACCCAGGTAGTAGGTGGGTCGACCCACCTTCGTCCGGGAATGTGAATGTATCTTGACTTATTTTCTTGTTATATACATATGCTGACTCGGTATTATGTGTCTTTAATGGTTTGATTTTAAAACCTAATATCCTATGGTTTATATTATCCTAACATGTCTATAAATAGGCTAGCAACATCACCATTTTCTTACACAAACATTTCTTCATCTTCTTCCACCTCTAAGTTATGTTCAGAAGTAAATATTAATTAAATGCCGGGGTGCTGTCCAAACATAGATTGAAAAGATAATTTTTCTTCAACTATTTTAAAGGCCTTTTCTTGATCTACAAATCATTGTGAATTTCACGATGTTCTTAGATCTGCAATTTAAAAAGGTTTTTGATAGTAAATTCATATTGGATCTGAAAAGTAACAGTGTTTATAAGTTTTATTCTTATATGTTATTGTTCCTTGTTACTGTCAGTTACATGTTCATTTTTAGTTATTACCTATTTATACGTATATTTATCTTCCTTATCCCCTTTCTTCTACTATTTTATTTACAGCCCTATTATGCCCTTTTATCAGTTTTTTCATACCTGAGTTTGGTTATATTTCTCCTTTTCTTTTTGTTTTGCGTTGATCCTAGGCTATCGAGAGCCTAGGCCTTTTTCGTTAGAAATGCGTAAAATTGGAATAATATATAATGACAATAAAATGGATATTTTAGGACACAATCAAGCACATGTATTAATTTAGCGGACAACCCTATAGTTACTTAAGACCAACACACACACTCACACAAATATATATATATATATATTAAAAATGGGTCAAATTTTTTATTTGGCTTTCAGCCCAAAAACTGATAAACACAGCACAAATCGCACGCACGTGTCCACAATCCGAAGGCCAAAACAGTGCTTTCGATTAAAATAGGAATAATTACTTTACATTTGAAAAGTAGGGAATAAATTCAAAAAGAAAAAAACAAACGGAACCCTATTTCATCTTCATCCTCATGGAGACCAAGATGATCTATGTGGGTTTCCTGCCTCTGACGCCTGTGTATCCTCTCCTCCATCATGAGTTGCACTTGTTTTCATCCTAGTAAGTCCCTCTGGCAACCTCAATTTCATGAGTTTCAGTTCTTCGTAGATAATTCGTTCTAAATCTGTCTGGTTTGTGGCTTTATGTTGAAATATTCTCTTATTTCTTTCTAAACTATCCATGCGGCTACATTGAAGGAAATGATGTGGTGCTTGGAGTTCAGGTCTTTCGAGGAGCTGCTGCTAATGAGGTAGGTAACTATGTCTTCCAACTTGTATATATTTGACGAAATACCCATAAAAGTATTGCAGTGGGCCAAAACGGTCGAAGAAACGGTTCATTCAAAAAATAAATGAGCATGAGACTCATTCATTTGGTTACACAACACACACAGTATCATCAGTAATTCCCCGTCTATTAAGCCTATCCATCGTAGGCAATCTACCCAAAATTGCTTTGTAAGTGTTGAAAGACATTTTAGGGCAATTGACTCAATCCTACACTATTTTACACCAAACCTTGCTGCGCACTTCATTCCATGCAGTTTTGGTAGTGAAATCATTACCTGTAGGTGTCCAAGCCCATTTATCATTCTCTATCTGTATTGATAGGCATGTATCTAATCTTTGCTTGTTGCGATTGGTTAAGTGGTGTTTAAGTGATGTTCTATTGGTTGCCTTAAATTACATCTTGAACGGTTTTGTCAGGGAAACCATATTCTGAGAAAGTGTGCATGCCAACCATGTCAATAATCGACTTACCCTCAATCCATGGTCTCTCCACAAATCGGTGTTAGAACGATTCACAATCTGCCTTTCACTGCATTTTTTCAACCTACTTCGAATGTGCATAATAGCTTTCCACATGGCTGAAGAATTGTTGCCCATCCTCATTTGCCAAAAGTTACCTCGTAAATATCTTTGCCTCATCCATCTAGCCCACAACCCACTATTGTTAATGATCTTCAATCCCTGTTTCAAAGTGTAAACTTCTCTTAAGTCTTTTAGTATTCGCAACCCAACACCCCCTTCTGCTTTGGGTCTACAAAGGTCATCATATTGAATTTTATGCAAACTCCCTCTCCATATAAAGTCAGCGCACACTTTCTCAATTTTGTTGAGTGATGCTTCGGGAAGCTGAAAAGTTTGCAACTAATACGCCACTTTTTCATGAATAACAGTGAATACTAATTCAATTCATCTTGCGAGAAAGAGAAATCTTGAACTCCAGCCTTGTAACTTGTCCCAAATCTTTGTCACAAGCTCCATACACTCTCCCTTTCTGTAGTCTTATTCGAAGACAGCGGGACACCAAGGTATTTTACCAGTAGTTCCCACTCTTGAACAATGAGAACCTCTAGTACCTCACCCTTGTTATTGTAGTATTTGTTAAAGTAACATTTTATTTTATTAGCATTAAGTCTGAAACCCGCATACTCATCCAAAAGCTGAAAATTTTGATTTATGTGCCTTACCGTACCTGCATTAGCTTTCACACAAATCATTTGCATATAGTAAATGGCTAACTTTTGGTACATATATATATATATATATATATATATATATATATATATATAAGGAAGAACTTCTACGATCACTAAATAACCTTCGAGACAGACTATTATTTGGTCACTTAAGGCCATTTATGTTTATTTTATGGTCGGATTCCTCTTATGATCACCTAATACCCCATAGTGGACCTTAATCACTTAAGACCCCGTTTTAGAATCGTCAACGTCAGTAAATATATTCTTAATGTATATCGAGAGATGATAAGCAGTCACTTATTACCTCAGGATGGTAGACGACTAACTGTCATTTATGACCTCCCCCAGTGGACCCCTATGTTATTATCTCACATTCATTACTAGTAAACTCCTATTACTTAATACTTTCTTTAGAAAGGCAGTTCCCTTTAAAAAGTCCCTTAACATGATTGGTGGAACTCTTAATAGTCCATCTATAAGTCAACCCTAACATTAGACCTACATAAGAAGAAAACAACTTCCAAAAAACAACCTTACTCATTCATAATCGTTTAAGACCATTAAGTACCTCATTAGCTTATAAGATAAAGGTGGATCCAATGACCACTTATAACCTAATAAGGGAGGAACCATTGACTTTGATCTTTCTAAAGAATGAACATTAGAAGATGACTAATGTCTTAACCACTTAATACCCAAATAAGGTAGGTCAGCCACATAATACCTTTACTTCACACACACACACACACACACACACACATATATATATATATATATATATATATATATATATATATATATATATTGTTTACACTAGATGTGCCACATTAAGCCGATCCCTTGTAGATGCTAAATTTCCCGGCAATTCTGGGTAGAATTCAACTACAAGATTGGCCTAACCTCGCGTCTTAGTATATTTATTATAATGGCCCAAGAACTTAGACCTCTCACATTAATCCGACTTCTTATAAATGCTGAATATGTCAGTCGGATCCGGGCAGGCTACAAGTAGGGGTTAATCTCATGTCTATATGACACCCCACATTCGTTAATGTCACTCACAAAGGGAATGCATTAAGTTTCGTGAAGCGTTATAGTAAACGGAACGGAAATATTACAAGATAGACATATATAATGATAACAGTGGAATCAAAACTTTATTTATCACAAGATACCGTGGTCCAAAAGCATCACATGTCTGAAATACAAAAGCCCGTAACTACATAAATGCTACTGTCTTGTACTTCAAAAATATTAGAGTACATAAAAAAAATAAGATTCCCCAGAAACAAAATATAGCCATAGCAACAAGAATAGGAGCTTGAGCCATACGTTTCAGCAGCTCCAGCAAAAGTAAGCAGAATCATGGTCAATCCTGAGTGTTTCCTCCATGAGAACCTGGGGGGAACGGAAGGAAGAAGGAGAAACAAAAAGGGTCAGACATAAAGTCTGGCGAGTCTAGTTACTTTTAGCAAGTAAATAAATAAAAGTAGCATGGAAGGCATATAAAGTGGGTAAAAGAGATTACTACATAAAAGACAGGTGTGACAAGGTAGACAGGATAAGGTGTATACACTTCCTTAATGATTAATTACACTGCACTATTACTAGTATATTTAGAATGAGATGATCCCTTCCACTATAAGGTGGTAGACTTAGGCATACGTCCAAGTGTACCCTAACTACTACCCTAATCGATCGGCTCCTTAATCCACGTAGATACTCTATGTCGGCCCCATCATAGGATGTATCACGTCCTAAAGTGGCAACCCCTCGTTGATATGCACAGCCCCATATCTACAAGTGTCACGATCGTCTTATCCCCTTTTTCCCAGCTCATACACGCATATGGCTCGGTCGGTTTGCGCCGCCCACACCGTCCTCCACGTTTGGATCTCTTACAATTAGTCCAGTAAGTGTGCCTTTTCTCCGACCTAGTATGGAGTACATGTTTTGATACCTACTCTGGATTACTAGATGAAACGGGCCTCACACAATATGATACAAGCTCTCCCCTTTGTCTTATATCCCCCATTAGGTTTTCTTTGGCTATGTATACCACTAGGTGTCTTTAATTACATAACCCTATCATTTCTACAACTTACGCTTAACCTAAAAGGTGTCTTTAATTACATAAATTTATTATTTCCACCGGTTATGTATACCACTAGGTTTCTTTAATTACATAACCTTATTAGGTTAAGTTTGTGGGCCTACATGTAAATATTACCCACCCCCTTAGATTTACTTAACCCACTCAATATCGAAACAATTTTACTTAACCCTAACCTTAGTTCACATTCATACAACCCCTTATGGATTAGATTAGGTTAAGTAGTCCAATTTATTACCATGTCCATTTATGGTTTATAATGGGCTAGACCTCCCACATTAGGCCTCCAACTTGTGGATGCTGGATATGTCGGTCGGGTCCTGGCGGTCTTATTCCACACGTTGGGCCTAACCTCATGTCTTAGCCCTATTCATATTTGCACACTTAGAACTCTCACATTAGGTTCAACATTAGTGGTTGTTGGATATGTCGGTCGGGTCTAGGCAGACTTCCACCACTAATACAACCTAACCTCGTGTCATAAGTTCAATTACAAGTTCTAATTGTAATTATTAGAGATTTCATTCTTATCCAATTCTTACGTATGTCTTTATAGGTGATTATGCCCCCTTTTTCCCCATTTCTAATTATATGTTCAATTCATATAAACATTATTTAAATTATGCATGTTTTAACCTTTTTCCTTTGTTCCCTAACTAGCTCATTCGCATATATTTGGCAGCATCTAGGCTAGAAATTAGCCTAGCCATGGAAAATAAAAAGGGAATGGTGATAGGAAAATGACAATAGTGATCATTATAAAAGTGACATAAACATATATACTGGCATAGACAAGTAATAGGCATAATAAGGTGAACATAAAAACAGATATAGTAAAAAGGGCGATGATAAAACTAGATCCAGTATACTTAGGATGAACAGATCCAAATAAGAATTTATTTGTCCAATAATGACAGATCTCAATTAATCACAATATGTTGATCTAGATCTAAACAAAGGTTCAATTATCCATATAATGATAATCCCAAATTAACCACAAACCTAACAAAGGTTCAGATCCCCAAAGGTGACATAGTAAAAAAATCACAGGTGAATTAGATCTATAAAAATAGATCTAGCATAATAAAGTTTGAGACCCAATAATAACATAGATTCATGATTCAAGATAGATCCAAATATCAGTACTATCACGTTTTACTTTTTAATCATTTAAATCTAAAAGTAACCAAGAACTCACAGTGTATGGATTAAAAGAAAAGGTAGAAAATAGCTGAGCTTGGATCTACTCTCGAATCTCTATGTTTGATTTGCAAAGTTGATCGTGGTTGAAGAAGGGATCCATCCCAGTTCGAACACCGGCAGCATTTAGCCTCTATGATTTCCAATGAAGAAAACAGGAGAAATGGACACATATTTATAACTGCCAATACCTCTGTCAACACCCCTGTCGTGTCATCCCTAGGAGTATCAACACTCTTGTAGGGGCATCGACCCCGATGTCGACACCCCTTACGGGGGTCGACCCCGATGTCGACTCCCCTCTGTCGACCCCCTAGAGTGGGAAATTTGTCACCTCCTGAGATTTTGATTCTTGAACCCTTTGTGGATAATGTTCTGACTCATATGTATATATATAATTCTTCTACGCGTATACAAACTTAAAATCATCATAACTTCTTCATGCGGTGTCTGTTTTACGCAAACCAAATGTTTATCTTGACTAGAATTTTGAGATGGACGCAATAGCGTAGTCCATTTCCTTTTATTCTGAATATTAAATTCATTATTATTTAATTTATCCTCTTTAATGTTAACAAAATTATGGGGTGTTACATTACCCCCTACTTAAAGGATTTCATCCCCGAAATCTCCAAGTTGAGAATCCTACCATCCATCAATCACTGGCATCCATTGTCCTTAAAGATTTCTAATGCTTATATGAATATATGCAAAGATGTGTGTATATGTCCCAATACTAATGTGAAGATCAGGTGGTCTACTGATTCAGTTGACCTCCTTAATGTAATGTATGTTAGTGCCATGTATCCAACATGTATGCAAATAATCCTATTATAACATGTGAGTTTTATATATGTGCATACTCAATCGTCCAAATGCAACATCCATATGCTAATACATCCATTTCCATCCATTAAAAGAAAGAAAAATGCACACACATCCATATGCGGTATGAGGGTGACTGAGCCGATCTAGTGCCTAATGTGTGTATATATGCATCCGCAGGCAGCCACTAGCAAACACTTGCATCATCAAACATAACATGTCTCAAACACATGTTTACATCCATAGGATTCCTATCTAAAGGTCGAAGATACTATGGATAGGAAATATTCAAATGATAGAAACAAGCGCAGATAAAATTTTGGAAAAGGAGTTAAGAACATGCCCTTGAAAAGAAAAGGGTACGAAGCCTGAATCTTTTCTTTGGTCTCCCCAGTCGCATCCTCTGGGTTATCTCCCCATTGAAACTTTATCAGCTTGATCTCTTTATTGCCTAGCTTCTTAACCTCTGATCCAAGAACACAGGTAGGAACTCGTCTAACTGTTGCCTCCCGTTCCACTTTTACTTCCTCTAATATACTTGGCTCAACAACTTTCGCGGTGTCATGCAAGCACTTCCGCAGATCAGAAATGTGGAAAACATCATGAATGCCGGATAAATTCTCCAGAAGCTTTATTCTATAGGCCATTTGGCCAATCCTTTCGAAAATGGGAAATGGTCCCACAAACCTAGGTGCCAACTTCCCTACAGATCCAAAGCGAACCACATTCCTCAGATGTGACACTTTAATAAAAAATGAGTCTCCCGCTTCGAATTCGATGTCGGTCCTTCTCTTGTCTACATAGAATTTTTGCCTATCTTGGGTTGTCTTCCTCCACCGTGGAATAAGGTCAATCTTCTCGGACGTTTCCCTAACCATATCTGGTCCAAGTAATAATCTTTCTGTAGATTCCCACCAACAAGTTGGTGATCTATAGGGTCGTCCGTACAATGCATCGAAGGGTGCCATGCCGATGCTGGATTGATAGCTGTTGTTATAGGTAAACTCTACTAAAGGAAGGTGCTCTTCCCAAGTCCCTCCGAAGTCTAGGATACGCAGCCTTAAAACATCTTCAAGAATACTGTTTACCCTCTCCGTCTGCCCATCGGTCTGAGGATGATAAGCGGTGCTCAAACACAACTGTGTACCTAATGCTTCTTGCATGCTCCTCCAAAATTCACTGGTAAAGATGGGGTCACGATCGCTCATGATGTTAGAAGGTACTCCATGAAGACGGACTATATCTCGGACATAGATTGCTGCCAACCATGATGCCGTCCTCTTTTTCTTAACTAGAATAAAGTGAGCGCTCTTACCGAGTCTATCTACCACAACCCAGATACTGGTGTTGCCTTTCTTTGATCTAGGCAAACCATCTATGAAATCCATAGAGATGCTCTCACATTTTCACTGTGGAACCTCCAAAGGATGAAGTAAACCATCGGGCTTCTTTTGCTCAGCTTTGACTTGCTTGCAAACTAAACATTGAGAAACAAATTCATCAACATCTTTCTTCATCGCGGCCCAAAAGAAAATCCTCTTCATGTCTCTGTACATCTTATCACTGCCTGGATGAATAGTTATCTTAGAATGGTGGGCTTCTTTTAGGACTGCCTTTATCAAGCTTTCTGTTTGAGGAACACAAAGCGTTCCATCCCGTCGCAACCACCCCTTTTCATCTATGGTATATCGACTGAGGTGACTAGAAGTCTCCCCTTTTTGGAGCTTATTCATGATTTCTAAAATCTGTGGGTAACTTTGCTGCGAAGCTCCTATCTGATCCATAAGAGTTGGTCGTATCTCCAATGATGCAAACAAGTTAGGAAGAATCTCGATGGAGGGTCTAAAATCAAAGGTTGATATGAACCCCAAGCTTTTCCTCTCCAAAAACAGAGGACTTAGGGCCATCCTCTGCCTACTTAGTGCGTCAGCCACTACATTACCCTTGCCAGGGGTATAAGTGATTTCAAAATCATAAGAAGCTAAGAACTCCATCCACCTTTGTTGCCTTAAATTAAGATCCTTCTATGAGAACAGATACTTGAGAGATTTATGATCGGTGTACAACTCGAACTTCTCTTCAAGTAAATAATGACGCCACGTCTTTAGCGCGAATACTATGGCAGCTAGCTCTAAATCATAGGTAGGGTAGTTCTTCTCATGAACTCTCAACTGTCTACCCCCATAACACGTTACCTTTACTTCTTGCATCAGAACCGTACCAAGCCCTGTACCACATGCATTGGTATAAACTGTAAACACTTTATTCCCATCGGGTAAAGTCAAGACTGGGGTTGTTGTAAGAGACCTCTTCAAACATTGGAAAGCAACATCACAATCTATATCCTATGAAAATGCCAAGTTCTTATTCGTCAGCCTAGTGAGTGGAGCTGATATCTTTGTGAAGTCCTTAATGAACTTCCTATAATAACCTGCCAACCAAAGAAAGCTTGTCACCTCTGTTGCTTTTTTAGGAATCTGTCAATCTTGCACCGCAACTACTTTCGCGGGATCCATTGCTATCCCTTCTTTGGAGACTACATGCCCTAAGAATCTCACCTCCTTTCTCTAAAAATGGCATCTCGAGAACTTTGCCTTAAGCTGATGGTCACAAAGAGTTTTCAAAACTTTTCTCAAATGTTGGGCATGCTCTTCTTCGCCCTTGGAGAAGATCAAAATATCATCAACAAAGACTATGACAAATTTATTTAGGAACTCCCGAAATACCCTACTAATCAGATCAAGAAAATAGGCGGGTGCATTCGTCAGCCCCAAAGGCATAACTAGCCATTCAAAGAAACCATCAGGAGTCCTAAAAGCAGTCTTATCTATGTTGTCCTCAGCCACCCTCAACCAATGAAACCCCGTGGCCAAGTCTAACTAAGAGAATACCTAGGCACCAACAAGCTGGTCAAACAAGTCATCTATTCTCGGAAGTGGGTGTCTATTCTTCTTCATGAGTTTGTTCAATTATCTATAGTCCACACACAAACAAAGCGAACCATCCGCCTTAGTTGCGAATACAACTGGAGCAACCCATTTAGATATGCTTCGTCTGATAAATCCTTTCTCAAGTAGCTCCCTTACTTGCTTACTCAACTCCTTCCTTTCCCTCGGAGCCATATGGCGCACTGGTAATGCAACTGGCTTTGCATTGTCCACCAGATATATATGAAAGTCGATCTCGCACCTCAGAGGTAAACCACATACCTCATCAAAAACATTAGAATAATCTCGTACTACTGGAACAGATTGCAGATCATCGATAGATGCATCAAGAGACTCTAAGAAACTAAGCATAACAGACCTTTGGGAGTTACAAGAAATCTCGAGGGTCCTCCCATGACAAGTCAAAAGCCTAATAAACCTCTTCTCACAATCCAGAATGGCACCATACGTGGTAAGCCAATCCATTCCTAGAATCAACCCGTAGCCCATAAACCCGAGCATATATGCGTCGCACTCAAACTTGACGCCTAACACAAATATTTTCAAATCCCAACAAATCATAGATAAATGAGCCGAACCACCAATACGGTTTGAAACAACTACGGGATCCACTACCATACTAGTAAATTAAGTGTTGAGATTCAACCACAGAACTAGATATAAATGAATGTGAAGCGCCAGAATCAAAAAGTGTTTTAATAGGATGGTTTAAAAGAGAAATTAAACCTTCCACAAAAAAATTTCTACATCTATCAGGAGTACTGATCGCGAGAGCATGCACCTGCCCTTTAGAAGTTCTTGCCCTTTGACCTTGTCCCTGTTTCTTCAGGCACTCCCGAGCAAAGTGTCCAACTTCTCCATAATTAAAGCAAGTGTTCTTCCTTCTTTTACAATCTTTGATCAAGTGAACTTCTTTCCCACAACTGTGACGCTTCCTTTTCTCCTTATCCTTTTCATTATTTCCTCCTTTCTTCTTATGTTGTTTTTGTCCTTTCTTGGGCCATGTCTTCTTGTTTTGCGTTGTTTCCTCAACTTTAACCTCCTTCTTTTCCCCTTTCTCATCCTCATACATCAAGGCCTCGTCAACAAGTCTTTCAAAAGTGGCTCCCATTGGGATGTGGGACATGGCTAACCTATGAAGGGGTTCATTTAGCCCTTTAGCAAACCTCAAAGCCTTCTTATGCGGAGCGTCTACTAATCCAGTCCAAATCTTGCCAGCTAGTTAAATTTGTTCACATACTCTTTAACCGTCAAGTTCCCTTGTTTGAGTGCTAAGAACCTCTCCATTTGCGTGCTCTTCTCATCTTGGGAAAGGAATTTCATCTCAAACCTCTGTCTAAAATCATCCCAAGTTTCGACCAGACGTCATGCTTGGGTTACCTCCCACCAAAATGAAGCTTTATCCTTCAATAGCCAAGCAGTTAACTGAATCTTTCTTTGATCCTCTACTTCAAATATCACAAATAAGTCCTCGGTTTCCTTGAGCCAGTTCCTAGCTTCTACAAACGTCTCAGTTCCATGGAACGGCTTCCCTCCCATAGCACGGAAATCTTTGTAGATTTTTGAGAAGTTGTCTACACGTGGTGGAGGAGGAGGAACAACATGTGCAGTTGGGAGAGGAACGTTTCCTTGGCATTCGGCAGGTGTCGTGGCTTCCAGATACATATGGAACCATCCTGGTATCGTAACGCCCCTTGGAATGTTGGGTTCCCCAGACATACTGAAAAAGAAAAGGAAAGAGATCCAGACAAGGGATCGAAAGGTATTTGTAACGACCCACATTCTACGCATCGAAGGATCATAGAATATTTATTTCTTTCACATGCGAAGTCGTATGGTCACGTAACTTTGGGAGACGACTATTGAGGTCATTTCCCATGTTCATGATTTTTTCCGATTTTTAATTAACCATTTTGCCCCTAGTTGATCTTGTTTCGGCCATAACTTTTGATTGGAAAGGAGTTTTGACCTAAAATCACTTCCGTTAGATCCGGATGATGGCTTACCTTTCCGTAGAGTGGTCATATTTGAAAAACAGACTTACCATTTGGGAGATATGGCTGAAATAAGGTTTAGAAGGTGAAAAACTGCTTAATCGGACCTAATTAGGGTGATTAGCAAGAGGGTTCATAACCCATTTCGGGATTAGAGTTATGGGGAGGTTGAGAACATTAGGAGAACGATCTAATTTCATTTTCTCAGCCACCTAAAACATTTCCCTAACCCTAGCAATGGCCTCCAACATTTAGAATCTCCTCTAATCACTTTCTAATCGCTAATTAAGCCAAATCTATGTCAAATCAAAGCGGATTAGCACAAGGATGGAGGTAGAACTGCTGTATAGCCTTGGGAACAGCGCCAAACAAAGAATTATTTCAGATTTGGTAATTCGTTTGTGGCTAAGGTGAGTGATTTGCATATTTCATTACTAATTATGGTTAGTTAAGGGTAATTAGTGTTGATTAGTGAATTTAAACATGATTAAATTCTGGAAAAATATTTATAAATTTCGAAATATCATGTTAGGCCTCTGTTAGAAAATTTGGTTAATTTGGTTAAGTTTTACTAATCCTAACATTAGTTTTGCTTAAACATGCTTAAGGGAAAATATGGGATTTTGGCTATGTTTGATCAGTTTTAATCTATCAAATTATTGTTTTGGTGTTTGTGGTTGGTTATACATGTTGCTATGACTGTATGGTATGTTTTGTGATTGATTAGAAAACTTAGACTGGTCGAAAACACCGTCGAATGGCGTACAACATTCGCTGGAAAGAAGTGCAGGAAACTAACCGAACCGGATCGGATCGGATATAGGGCTTGGATCGGTGGGCAAAATGATCCGATCCGGATCGGGACTTTGCACTAAAGGAAGATTGGCAAAAAGGAAGGTCGGTCGTATAAGAGTTGGATTTGAAATTGGACCAAAGCTGGGATCGGATCGGATCGACTGGAGATGAAGGACCACCGAACCGAACCGGAATATAGTGCTACGAACCAGGACTTAAGTGCCATCACCGAACCGAACCGGCGCCTGAAGGAGGAGAACCACCGAACCGAACCGCACCCAGGAGCATACTATAAAGCATTGCACCGAACCAAACCGAGTTGGAGGATGGCACCCAAACCAAACCGAATGAAGGAGCTGAACCAAAGCACGATGGAGAATCCGAACCGAACGTGAAATCTGAAGATGATGTATAGCCGAACCGAACTAGACTTAAGCTACTTCTACGCAACGACTCATTTGAAGACCAAATCCAATTCAACCAAAACCCGAGATGCAAAGGAAGTCCAAATAGGAAGTAGAGCTCAAGATTCAGATGGGAACAAACGAGTTAACTTCATGAGTTGGACTTTACTGCGGGACGTGTGCAAAGGGGTTATCGATGTCTATAACTTTTGATCACTGTGGAGTGTGGGGTATGTGCACGGATTCAGGGTCACAGTGGCCTAGGTAGGACTATTGGCTATGGACCAATGAGGTGGGGTCATTTGTAAGGATTTAGTCGTGACTCCCTGAGGCAAGCTTGGTGGTAGCAATAGTTATACAAGTTGGACTCCGTCACTACCTCGATGGGTCTAGTGATCAAAGTAGTGGATGTTGTATGCTTTACGCACTGAGTGAGAGATGTGAGGATGGTTGTTATGATTGGTTGGTTGCCATCACTATGTCACGCACACCCCACCCCCGTATTCTTTACACCTTATGTTTAGTGGCACCTTAGAGTATTGAGCGGTATATTGTGCTAACTCTTTGGTTGCTGGTCCAGGTTCAGGTATGGTTTAGTATACCTGTTATTGTTCTATTTTGATGCTTATCCTCATACCAGACTTTTGTCTGACCCATAGTTTTATGTCTCTTCTTATTACTCTGGGTGCTCTTAAATGGGCAGACTAGAGACAGGTTAGGTGGTATGCACGAGTAGCTGTACCGGAGACGAGCAGGAGGCTTCTACGTATTATCTACATATATTCTCCCTATGTCACTACTGGTCACTACTTTGGGGCATTAGTAGTGTACCCTCCTTTCTTTTGCTTTAGAGACAGTTTTAAAGTTGTAATAATGATGATGTGGAACATAAGATGTAATTGGATTTTCCGCTGCTATGATGTTTAGTTTTCAGCTTATGCACTGTCTCGCCTGTTTTATGTCAAAGTATGTTGTTATTATATTTTGTTCCATGCGCTATGAGATATTCTACAGGTTCCTTGTTAGTTCAAATACTTTTCCTTTCCTTTCTTCGGTGACCGTCCCGTGCTGGTTGGACATTGGCACAACGCACTTTCGTTGGAAATGTCGGCTGGTGCGGGGCGGGCCGTCACATTTGGTATCAGAGCTCTAGGTTGCATAGTTAACCCAGGGAAAGACACCAGGGAGAGATAATATGTATATGAGAGCGCGTATTTGTGACTATTTTGGTTTTCAAAAGCTATATATATATACACTATTAGTATAGCTAAGGATGAAGTCGCACTGCACTGACACCACAAAGAGGATGGTTAATCGTTTCTCTTTTACAGATTGAATAGTGAGCCGGTATACGTGGGGTGCTGGTAGAGGAGCCAACAATGGGAATGCTCCTGACATGAGGGCTATGTTCACTGACTTCATGAGGGAGATGCTTAGAAATGTGCAAGGAGCAGCTCCCAATGCTAGTGGTGGTGCAGCGATGCAGGCGCCTAGAGCCGATTTCGCCAAGCTTTGCAAGGATTACACTAGTCTTGGTGGAAAGCCGTTCCACGGAACGGAATCGGCTACAAAAGTTCAGGATTGGTTGGATAGCTGTGAGCGTATCTTCGAAGACTTAGGTATCGAGGATGCGATGAAGAGAAAGCTAGCGTCCCGTCAGCTGCAAGGACGGGAAATGAATTGGTGGAACGCTATTAAGGCAGCTACTCCAGAGGATCAAGTTACATGGGATCAGTTTAAGGCCCGATTCGGTGAAAAATTTATCCCAACTGCCCAGAAGTTAGAGTTGTTTAGGAAATTTCTGGAGCTTAAGCAGAATGGTAGGGCAGTCTCGGAGTACATTGCAGAATTCGATACTTTATCGAATTATGGATTATCCCTCATTGACACTCCCGAGAAGAAGAATGAGAGGTTTATAATAGGCTTGGATCAGTACTTGGGAGAAAGGCTTATTAACCACATCGATGAGACATTTGAATCGATTGTGGGGAAAGCTTTAAGATCGGAGAGTCTATACCCCAAGTCAAAGACTGAGGTTGCATCTACTGAAGAGCCAAAGCCTCAAGTAAGCAGTGGAGGCAAGAATGGTTCTCAGAATACGAGAAAGCAGAATCAGACCAAAGATGGCCAGTAGAAAAAGAATAAGAAAGATGTTGAGTGCTTCAGCTGTGGTAAGAAGGGACACTATGCCAAAGAATGCCGGGCCAAGCCAGCGGATAGGAAGTGCTTCAACTGTGGCCAAGTGGAACATCACAAGGACAAGTGTCCGCAACCCCCTAAGGAAAAGCAGATTGTGAAAGCATATGTTATCAATGTTGTTCCTTCTTCGTCGAATGCCCCAACTGCGGCGGAGAAGGGAAAGAATGTCGTTATTCAAGGTATTCTTTCTGTTTATGATGATCCTGTTTGAGTATTGTTTGATACCGGAGCTTCCCGTTCCTTCATATCTAGTGACCTGGTAGATAGGTTGGGATTGGAACCCGAGATAGTCGATAAACCTTTAGCAGTGATGAACCCGATTGGTGGTTCGACTAGCCTTAGTATGATTTGTCAAATTTTGGTTTTATTGAGTCATAGATGCATGTTTGTTTGTGATTGCTTTGTTTTGGGCTTTACTAGGTTTGGCATTATTTTGGGAGTCGATTGGCTCTAAAGATACGGGGTGGTGCTGGACTGTGAGGGCTTTTTGGTGACAGTTAGAGCGGATGATGGGCGGAGGGTATTGTTTGGTGGTCTACCTAATGATGGGGTAATGGCTAATTTTCTAAATTCCCTCGACATCCCGCATGATGAGTTGTTAGATGTACCCGTGGCTGGCCAGTATCCGGATGTCTTCGAGGAAGTGACTGGACTTCCACCACACCGAGAGATTGAGTTCCGTATTGATTTAGTGAAAGATGCCAGACCTATAGTGATGCCACTTCGTCGTATGGCACCAAGGGAGCAGCGAGAGCTCGGGGTGCAAGTGAGCGATCTTTTGAAGAAGGGATTTATCAGAAGAAATGTTTCTAAATGAGGAGCACCAGTTTTGTTTGCTACCAAGGCAAATTGTTCCCTTCGATTGTGTGTTGACTACCGCGAATTGAACAAGGTGACGAGGAAGAATAAGTATCCTCTACCGCGGATAGATGATTTGTTTGATCAATTAAGTGGCGCGAGAGTGTTCTCCCAATTGGATCTCGCGACAGGTTTTCATCAGCTTAGAGTGGAAGCTGAGAGTATAGCTAAAATGGCCTTTCGGACGCCGTCTGGATTTTATGAGTGGTTGGTCGTGCCATTCGGACTGACCAATGCACCAGCATATTTTGTGGATCTTATGAATAGGGTATTCAGAGATCAGTTGAATAAATTTGTTCTTGTGTTCATGGACGATATACTTGTTTATTCGAGGACAGAATAAGAACACAAGGAACACTTGAGGATAGTGATGGAGGTGTTGAGAAAACACCAATTGAAAGCAAAGTTTTCTAAGTGTCACTTTTGGAGGAGGGAAGTGAGATTCTTGGGCCATGTTGTTTCAGAGAATGGTATCGTCGTGGATCCTGCGAAGGTGGCTACGGTACAAGAAATATCATGCAATAGATGTAAAAAGTTTCTTGGGGTTAGCTGGATATTATCGTAAGTTTATCCAAGACTTCTCCAAAATAGCAGCACCGTTGACTCAGTTGACCAAGAAGAATCAAGCTTTCGTCTGGAATGAAAAATGCAAGAATGCATTCAAGAGTCTAAAGGACAAGTTGACATGTGCACCAATATTAGTCATTCCTAAGGGGAATGAAGAGATGACAGTATACACAGATGCATGTGGTACTGGACTAAGTGTTGTATTGATGCAAGGAGGTAGGGTTGTAGCTTATGCAAGTCGGCAGCTGAAACCGCATGAGAAAAGATATCCTACCCATGATTTGGAATTAGCAGCAATCGTGTTCGCATTGAAGATGTGGAGACATTATCTCTTGGGAGAAAGATTCGAGTTTTTTACTGATCATAAGTCATTAAAGTATCTTTTCTCTCAGAAGGATCTAAATCTCCGACAGCAAAGATGGTTAGAATTCTTGGCTTCCTATGATTTCGACATCGTATATACACCAGGAAAGGGCAATGCGGTGGCTGATGCATTGAGTAGAAGACATGCCAGTTTAGGGGCTATGTTTCTAGAATAGAAGCAACTGGAGTACATCGCTGGGTATGATTTCAGACCAAAGTGCGAATTGGATCCAGAAATATTAGCAAATTTGACGATCAAACCCACTTTGATTGACTAGATTGGTTCCAGTCAGAGGAACGATCCTAACCTATTGGAAGTCATCTCCAAGTTAGAGATGGGTATCGATGAGGAGATGAACAAGTATGGGCTTGATCGAGATGGATGGCTTAGAAAGAATGGAAGACTTTTTGTGCCCAATGTCAATGGATTGAGAGATGAAGTGCTTAGAGAATGTCATCATTCAAAACTGACTATACATCCCGGTGGTAACAAGATGTATCGAGACATGAAGAAGACCTACTACTGGGAAGGGATGAAAAGAGACGTTGGGAAGTTTATATCCAAATGCATGAATTGCCAGCTAGTTAAAGCTAAGCAAAAGAAGCCTAGTGGTTTGTTGCAACCATTAGAAATTCTAGAATGGAAATGGGAACAAGTCTCAATGGATTTCATTGATGGGTTACCAAGAACTAGATCGGGCCATGATAGCATTTGGATGATTGTGGACCGATTGACCAAAAGTGCAAGATTTATACCCGTCAAGTCGAATAGAACGGCAGCTAAGTTAGCTGAACTATATGTAAAGTGGGTAGTGAGATTTCATGGAATACCCAAAGGCATTGTGAGTGACCGAGATCCGTTGTTTACTAGTGGATTTTGGAAGAGCTTACAAGAGGCATTAGGATCAGAATTACATCTCAGTACCGCGTATCATCCTCAAACCGATGGACAGACAGAGAGGGTGAATCGTATATTAGAAGATCTCTTGAGAGCTTTCATATTAGATTTTGGTGGATCATAGGATGACCATTTGCATCTAGCGGAGTTTGCATATAATAACAGTTATCAATCCAGTATTGGTATGGCTCCATTTGAAGCTTTGTATGGAAGACCGTGTAACTCACCATCATGTTGGTTAGAAACTGGTGAGAAATTTATGCTTGGACCAGATGTGATAAGTGAAACTTCAGACAAGATCAAGATTATTCAACAGCGAATGAAGACTGCCCAAGATAGGCAGAAGAGTTATGATGATAAGACGAGAAGGGAATTAAAGTTCTCCATTGGCGACTTGGTGTTCGTCAGGATTTCTCCATTAAAGAGCTTGATTCGATTTGGCAGGAGAGGCAAGTTAACACCAAAATTTGTTGGTACATTCCCAGTTCTTAAGCAAATTGGGAATTTGGCATATAAAATTGAATTACCAGACAAGATGGTTGGAGTTCACAACGTATTTCATGTCTCCCAGTTAAGGAAGTTCGTACACGACCCCGATGTGACTATTTCACCTGATCAGTTTGATGATATCAAGGTTGAACCCGAGGCAGTTGGGAGCCGCAGGCCTATGCGTATTGTTGGGAACGATACGAAGCAACTTCGAAGGAAAGCGGTGAATCTAGTCAAAGTTCAGTGGGGCGAGAATGAGAATGACTGTACTTGGGAGACAGAGGTGAGCATCAGGAAGACATATCCAAAACTCTTCGCCTGGTAAGATTTCAGTTTTTATTTAGTCTTTCTGCATGCTCGGATAGGTTTTTTTTTTTTTTTGCATGTTTGATTATGGTATATGGCTGGTAGGCATGCGAGATCCTTTGTATGTTTTGGATTAAGGAATTTCGAGGACGAAATTTCTTGGGGGGGGGGGGGGAGGATGTAACGACCTGCATTATATGCATCAAAGGATCGTAGAATATTTATTTATTTCACATGCGAAGTCGTATGGTCATGTAACTTTAGGAGATGACTATTGGGGTCATTTCCCATGTTCATGATTTTTGCCGATTTTTAAATGACCATTTTGCCCCTAGCCGATCTTGTTTCGGCCATAACTTTTGATTGGAAAGGAGTTTTGACTTGAAACCACTTCCGTTAGATCCGGATGATGGTTTACCTTTCCGTAGAGTGGTCATACGTGAAAAACGAGCTTATCGTTTGGGAGATATGGCTGAAATTGGGTTTAGAAGGTTAAAAACTGCTTAACCGGGTTTAATTAGGGTGATTAGAAAGAGGGTTCATAACCCATTTCGGGATTCGGGTTATGGGGAGGCTGAGAATAGTAGGAGAATGATCTAATTTCATTTTCTCAGCCGCCTAAAACATTTCCCTAACCCTAACAATGGCCTCCAACATCTAGAATCTCCTCTAATCACTTTCTAATCGCTAATTAAGCCAAATCTACATCAAATCAAAGCGGATTAGCACAAGATCGAGGCATAACTACTGTATAGCCTTGGGAACAACGCCAAATAGAGAATCACTTCAGATTTGGTAATTCGTTTGTGGCTAAGGTGAGTGATTTGCATAGTTCCTCACTAATTATGGTTAGTTAAGGGTAATTAGTGTTAATTAGTTAATTTATACATGATTAAATTCTGGAAAAATATTTATAAATTTCGAAATATCATGTCAGGCCTCTATTAGAAAATTTTGTTACTTTGGTTAAGTTTTACTAATCCTATCATTAGTTTTGCTTAAACATGCTTAAGGGAAAATATGGGATTTTGGCTATGTTTGATCCATTTTAATCTATCAAATTATTGTTTTGGTGTTTGTGGTTGGTTATACATGCTGCTATGACTGTATGGTATGTTTTGTGATTGATTAGAAAAGTTAGATTGGTCGAAAACGCCGTCGAATGGCGTACAACAGTCGCTGGAAAGAAGTGCAGGAAACTAGCCGAACCGGATCAGATCGGATATAGGGCTCGGATCGGTGGGTAAGAGGATCTGATTCGGATCGGGACTTTGAACTAAAGGACGCTTGGCAAAAAGGAAGGCCATTCATATAAGAGTTGGAGTTGGAATTGGACAAAAGCCGGACATGGGATCGGATCGGATTGACTAGAGATGACCACCGAATCGAACCGGAGTATAGTGCTTCGAACCAGGACTTAAGTGCCATCACCGAACCGAACCGGCATCTGAAGGAGGAGAACCACCGAACCGAACCACACCCAGGAGCATACTATGAAGCATTGCACCGAACCGAACCGAGTTGGAGGATGGAACCCGAACCGAATGAAGGAGCTGAGCCAAACCACGATGGAGAATCCGAACCGAACCGGGGATTTTTGGGAATGTTTTTCAAAACAGACATTTCTTTTTGAAAATACTTTCTTTTATAACCTTCTGAAAATAGCTTTCAAAAACATTTACCTAATCCGGTAACCTTCAGCTCTAATACCAAGTGTGACACCCCACGTCCGTTATTGTCACTCACAAAGGGAATGCATTAAGTTTTGTGAAGCGTTATAGTAAAAAAATAGAAATATTACAAGACAAACATATATATTAATAACAGCGGAATAAAAACTTTATTTATCATAAGATACCGTCGTCCAAAAACATCACATGTCTGAAATACAAAAGCCCGTTACAACATAAAAGCTACTGTCTTGTACTTCAAAAATATCAGAGTACATAAAAGAAACAAGATTCCCCAAAAACAAAATATAGCCATAGTAATAAGAATAGGAGCTTGAGCCATATATATCAGCAGCTCCAGCAAAAGTAAGCATAATCACAGTCAATCCTGAGTGTTTCCTCCCTGAGAACCTAGGGGTAAATGGAAGGAAGAAGGAGAAACAAAAAGGGTCTGACATAAAGTCTGGCGAGTCTAGTTACTTTTAGCAAATAAATAAATAAAAGTAGCATGACAGACGTATAAACTGGATAACAGAGATTACTACATAAAAGACAGGTGTGACAAGGTAGATAGGATAAGGTGTATACGCTTCCCAAATCATTACTCTGCACTATTACTAGTATATTCAAAATGAGATGATCCCTTCCACTATAAGGTGGTAGACTGAGACATACGTCTAAGTGTACCCTAACTACTACCCTCATCGATCGGCTCTCTAAATCGTGTAGATACTCTGTGTTGGCCCCATCGTAGGATGTATCACTTCCTAAAGTGGCAACCCCGCTGATATGCATAGCCCCATATTTAAAGGTGTCACGGTTGTCTTATCCCCTTCTTCCCGGCTCATGCACGCACATGGCCCGGTCGGTTTGCGCCGCCTACACCATCCTCCACGTTTGGATCTCGTACAATTAGTCCAGTAAGTGTGCCCCTTCTCCGACCTAGTACGGAGTACATGTTTTGATACCTACTCTGGGTTACTGAATGAAACGGTCCCATACAATGTGATACAAGCTCTCCCCTTTCTCTTGTATCCCCCACTAGGTTTTCTTTGGTTATTATACCACTAGGTGTCTTTAATTACATAACCCTATCATTTCTACAAGTTATGCTTACCCTAAAATGTGTCTTTAATTACATAACTTTATTATTTCCACCGGTTATGTATAACACTAGGTGTCTTTAATTACATAACCTTATTAGGTTAAGTTTGTAGGCCTATATGTAAATATTTCCCACCCCCTCAGATTTACTTAACCCACCCACTGTTCAACCAGTTTTACTTAACCCTAACCTTAGTTCACATTCATACAATCCCTTATGGATTAGATTAGGTTAAGTAGTCCAATTTATTACCATGTCCATTTATGGTTTATAATATGCTAGACCTCCCACATTAGGCCTCCAACTTGTGGATGCTGGATATGTCGGTCGGGTCCTAGCAGTCTTATTCCACAAGTTGGGTCTAACCTCGTGTCTTAACCCTATTCGTATTTGCGCACTTAGAACTCTCATATTAGGTTCAACATTAGTGGTTTCTGGATATGTCGGTCGGGTCCGGGCAGACTTCCACCACTAATTCAACCTAACCTCGTGTCATAAGTGCAATTACAATTTCTAATTGTAATTATTAGAGATTTCATTCTTATCCAATTCTTACTTATGTCTTTATAGGTGATTATGCCCCATTTTCCCCCAATTTTAATTATATATCCAATTCATATAAACATTATTTAAATTATGTCAATTTTAACCTTTTTCCCCCGTTCCATCACTAGCTCATTCGAATATATTTGGCGGCATTTAGGCTAGAAATTAGCCTAGCCATGGAAAATAAAAAGGGAATTGTGATGGGAAAAATGACAATAATGATCATTGTAAAAGTGACATAAACAAATATACTGGCATAGACAAGTAATAGGCATAATAAGGTGGACATAAAAACAGATCTAGTAAAAAGGGCGATGATAAAACTAGATCCAGTATACTTAGGATGAACAGATACAAATAAGAATTTAAATGTCCAATAATGACAGATCTCAATTAATCACAATATGATGATATAGATCTAAACAAAGGTTCAATTGTCCATATAATGATAATCCCAAATTAACCACAAACTTGACAATGGTTCAGACCCCTAAAGGTGACATGATAAACAAATCACAGGTGAATTAGATCTATAAAAATAGATCTAGCATAATAAAGTTTGAGATCCAAGAATAACATAGATTCATGATTCAAGAAGATCCAAATCACAGTACTATCATGTTTTACTTCTAATCATTTAAATCTAAAAATAACCTAGAACTCACAGTGTATGGATTAAAAGAAAAGGTAGAAAATAGCTGAGCTTGGATCTACTCTCGAATCTCTAAGTTTGATTTGCAATGTTGATCGTTGTTTAAGAAAGGATCCGTCTCAGTTCAAACACCGGCAACATTTGTCCTTTATGATTTCCAATGAAGAAAACAGGATAAATGGACACATATTTATAGCTGCCAACATCTCTGAAACCGACTACCACGCCATCCCTAGGAGTGTCAACACCCCTGTAGGGGGGTCGACCCTGGTGTCAACACCCCTCTAGGGTGGTCGACCCCCTAGAGTGGGAAATTTGTCGCCTCCTGAGAATTTGATTTTTGAACCCTTTGTGGATAATTTTCTGACTCATATCTGACTCATATGTATATATATATATAATTCTTCTACGCGTACACCATCTTAAAATCCTCATAACTTCTTCATACGGTGTCCGTTTTACGCAAACCAAATGTCTATCTTGACTAGAATTTCGAGACGGACGCAATAGCGCAGTCCATTTCCCTTAATTCCGAATATTAAATTCATTATTATTTTATTTATACTCTTTAATGTTAATAAAATTGCGGGGTGTTATAGTTTATGTATCATTAATACTAATAAAAGATATTAATACTCACATATATACAAATTTCCTATCGTGGACATTTTAATTTCGAATTCCTAATTAAACGCGTTTAATATGCATTCATAATATGTTAATTACAATATAAATGGTAACAATTAAAACATAAATAAAGTGCATGTAAAAAGACGTCCTAAAACGTAGAAATGTTAATCCTGGCCAAATTTAAGGTTTGCAAGTGTAATGACCCACATTTGCAGAGGTATTATAATTAATTTATTTAATTATATAAATAGTGATATAGTGAATTAAATGGTGGTTTAATTAAATAATGGTGAATATTTAATTAAAATAATAAAATAATAATATATTTAATTCTGAAATAATCAAAATTGGCTGAAATGGCGATATGGTGTAAACTGGATCATCTGTGATATTTAATTCAGTTTAGAATTTAATTTGAATAACGAATATATTATTTTAACGACAGTTTGAACGTATAATTATATATAATTAAAATCGAGCTCGAAATGGCGCTGCAGTTCGTAAATTGGCGATTCGAACTTCAAAAGAATATACAGAAGCCGTTTTAAGCCGGATTTCTTTGAAACAAGAAACGTACGAAGCTGGTGGAGTATATCTTTCTAGTGGAAGAGAAAAATCAGGATTTCATCGTGTAGATTTTGAGATATGTCCAAGTCAAATTTTAAAATAGTCGCTATAGAATCGTTTATCGACCGTAACGGTTTATTCGATATAACTAGTTACCGGTTTCGAATTTAGACAGGGTTCTTTTGGGACATAACAATAAATTAATTTTTTGAGTTTTACTGTAATTTTTAATTAATTAATTAAGCAACTTTTTATTTAGAGTATTTTGCACCCTGTAATCAACATTTTGAGTTTTCAAAATATGAGTTAATCTACTGGTATTATTATATTTTTGGGATCGTGGCACCGAGCTGATTTCAACGATATGTTTATTTCTGTCGATAGAAATCCTTATACAAGTAGAGTTTAATATAACGGATACGCTAAATTCAAATGGACACACTGAACATGAAGGATTGGCTCTCGTGATTCCACATTTCAACAGAAGGAATGGCTCACATTCGAACACCATATATAAATACAACATAATATACCCTCCACGTTTCATTTTCCATTTAAACACTTGTTCGTTCTTTAGCCTCTAAAACTATTCTATAAATAGACTATACATCCCTTCACCTTATTTCTTTAGCTCTCAAAGACAACAGAAAGTAAGCCGCTAGGTTTTTCAGCAAACAAAAATTTCCAAACCCAAAAGAAAATCCAGAACAAATTCAAATAAATTCTATAAATCCGAAAGTTGAGTTCTTCGAGATGCTAGGACTTTGCTCTCCATTCTAGTATGCTTCACTCTAGGTTCGATGTTAGTCTGGTGCATGGGTTTTTAGAAACCGTGATCTAGGGTTTGGTTTATAAGGGGATTAAAGCGTTGATGTGGAAATCGGGTATTATATTTATGATTGTGGTGGCGAATGGCATGATGTGTGCATTTTTGGTGGCATGTGAAACTAGAAAGTGACGCAAGTCACTGTTGTGGTAGCGTACAGATCTAAACGACGGAAGTGGTTGGGGGAGTTCGAGTTCCAAGTTTTGAGGATGGTGAAGAGGAGATTTTGGAGAGGAGGTGTTCGGTAATGTTAGTTTGATTTTTCGTGATGGAACGATGGAGTGTGAGGCTTGAGAAAAGTCGGCTATGGCCATGAAAGGGTACCGGAAATTGCGTTTGGATAGTTCAGGGGAGAAAGAAGAGTAACGAGCGGGCCAAGGTTTTATTGAGGGGTATGGCCCTTATTTCCAAAGGGGGAGCCCAATATTTATGTTATATAACTTCATTTTTAAAACTTAAAGGAATGGAAGAATTTGGTAAAAGGAAATTGTGTAATGAATCATGGTTGGAAGCAGGAAGCAGATGATGGTATTTGGTTTGAGGAAGAAGGATTAATCTCACGGGAGGGTATATGTGTGGACGGGCCGAAGTGTTTAGCCCAGAAGGAAAGAAGAAAATGTGTGAAAAGAAATAAAATAATTGTGAAGGATGTCGGCCATTTTCTTTGTTCAATTTACTAGAGGATGTGCGGTTCTAAGATGTTGGGGAAGAAGAGTTGTACACGGTCTAGACTTATAGAAGTGAAGGTGGGCCGATGTTTTTAAAAAAAAGGTTAAAGCCCATTTGATAAAATAAAAGTTAAGCTTAATTTAATTGAAATTGTATTAACTTGTTTATATCATATCTTTATCATACGATATCGAAATTCAGCAAAACTGGTCGATTTAGGATCGTGTAGGCGGACAATACATAGTGGAACAGACTGAGAGTGGAGGGGAGCTCGTTACAATTTATAGCGAAATAAATTGTCCGTCTGAATCAAGCGATAGTTATCGTTATTAATGATGATCGTCGTCCAATGTGAGTAAATCTCACTAACTCGGAACAGTTTATAGTTTCATGTTGTATTTTTAGAACTGTTAAATATTGGCTGATTGACTGTGTGTTGACTGTTTGATTGAAGTGCTAGTCAGTTAGTTGAATTTCTATATTGATTCTGTTTAACAGAATATATCATACGGAACTGAAAGTGATGTTATCTATATTGTTTAACATCTGTGATGCAGGGAAACTAGTTGGAGGAATCCAACTAGATTCCTCAACATTTATTTTACTGTGATTCATATATTGTGATATATGATGTGATATATAATCTGTTGTTGATTATGTGTGTTTGGACGATATTTATCGTTATTATATGGTATGTTAAATACCATAAGAAATACTGGATGTGGGAAAGGGGATTATCAAAGTGTATTTTGAAAATGAATTATTTATATAAAATCGATGGATTATATATAGAAAAGGAAAAGGATTTTTATAAAAGAGAATAATTATAAAATTGAAGGATAAGTTATAATAAAGGAATTATTAAAAGGGAGTATTTATTCAGGGAATAAATTAATTAAATGAGTTAGTTAAACAAGATTTGTCAAATGAGTTAGTTAAACCAGATTGTCGAATGAGTTAGTTAAACCAGATTTGTCAAATGAGTTAGTTAAACCAGATGATCAAATGAGTTAGTCAAACCAAGTTAAATGAGTTGATCAAACCAAGTTGATCAAGTTAGTTAAACTAGTTAATCCAAAGGAGTTAGTCGAAGTTAGTTAATCCAAAGGAGTTAGTCGAAGTGAGTTAATCTAAAGGAGTTAGTCGAATCGAGTTGGTCGAACCAAGTTAGTCGACCCTAGTTAATCGAATCGAGTTGAGTTAATCAAGTAAGTAAATCAAGTTGAGTTATTCAAGATGAGTGAATCAAACCGAGGTAATCCAAATGAGATAATCGAATATGAGTTATTCGAAGTGCGATATCGAATATGGTTTATTCGAAAGGAGCTAATCGAATATAGTTTATTCGAAATGAGTTATTTGAATATAGTTTATTCGAAAATAATTAATCGAAAAGGATTACTCGAGAAGAATTTATCAAATAAAGTTAATCGGTTAAAGTGAACGCAATAGGGTAAATCGAATAGAGTAAATCAAATAGAGTTAATCAAATAGAGCTAATCAAAAAAGGAACTAATCGAATATAGTTATTCGAAAAGAAAGGTTAAGTAAGGAAGTTAGTTAAAGAAATATAAAGTGAACTTTTCCTATTTCAAATTTAGAAATGTTGTTCAGTTAAGGTCTGAGAGTTAGTTCTACCCCCAACTTGATTGGCTTCGTTTTTAACTAAGGAATGGTTAAGGTTCGGCAGTAAAGGATGGTTAAGTGAATTTAGTAATTAAAGGAAATGGTTTGAGTTGGCATAGAGATGTTTTATCTAAACATCTGTTTAATCCAAACGTAGGAGTTTTGGAAATGTTTTCCCAAACAAGAATCAGAAATGCTTTCTAATACAGAAAACAAGAAATGGAAATGTTCCAATGTAAATAACGTATATTTTCTAAATTTAGAAAATAAGAAATGTTGAATATAGGGAAACAGGAGATGAAAAATGAACTAAGGAGATAAAATGTTAAACAATGTTTGATCAATATTATTTCCCTTTGGAAATGATATCGTTGTTTGCACACGTGTTTTTCTTCGATAGTTAACTCACCGACTATCGAAGTTTTTGACCATTTTAACGATGTTAATATGGAGAGACCGGTTGGATTATTATCCAAAGAACCACTCTGTATTGGCATAAGCATTACGAATCATATATGCCAAGGATAATTGAAGACGGAGTAAAATGCAAGGGCTATTGTATAAGTCTTAGATAACAGTGCCTAAGATGGATGTACTGAATAGTGCCTTCGGCTCATCCTGTTCCTGAATGACTTGTATGGATGAATGTCTGACAGAGTATTTCCAGAAAGGTCACGTACATTGATTTCCTCAACCGTACCAAGAGTGGAAGCGGAGAAGGAAACTTCTTTAGCTAACACATAATGTACTGTTGTAGACGTCAATTAGTGATTTTCGATGGATCTGACAATGTAGCATTCAAATTGAATTTGATGTGATGATGAAGCGTAACCTCAAGCCTCATCAATTGGTAAATGACAGAAATCGGGCAGGCAGCATGGCTAAGTCGGTCGCTCCGAAGTAGGGTGTATAATCACCTGATCTAGAGTTTCATTTACTTCTAAAAATCTTTTGTCGATACTGTCCCATTCGGGAAACGGTTGCTGATCCCAACCGTTGGTGATATACATTCGATACACTCAAGCGAAATGAGTGGTCGGTCATGTGTGGCCGGGTTGCAAGATGTTCTTGTTGAACCCAGTGTATTCCTTTCTAGAGGTACACTAGCAAAAGGTGGTTCCATACCTTGTCATAGTTGGGATCCATTACCCAACACGTGCTTGCGGTTTTGATTGTATACTATGTATGTAGAACGTGAGATGAAAGTGTTTCTGCTAGATGATTACTATAGTTGTGGTTGATAGACATTATTATAATATTAGAAGGGTTTTGATATAAAGATATTTTGGATTCTCATAAGTGAAAAACCCGTTCCATTATACGGCGTGGTCTTATAAGATATCATTTACTTGTTCGAACTGTTTTAAATTGTTTTACTCATACCAGTCCCATGACTGACCCGGAGTTTATTTTGTTGTTTTCCCTAAACTCTTGGGTGCCCAATTCTGTACGGGCAGTCAAGTAGTCAGGATTTACAGATATACTGGAAGAGCATGGAGAAGGAGGCTTCAGGATTATATAGCATTAGTTATTTCCGCTGTGTTGTAAGTGTTGTACTTTGATAATGATGTATATTCAAGTACAGATGTATATTTCAAGTTATGTTATATATATTATATGTTATTCGTTCCGCTGTGAGGTTCGTGTTACTCTGATGTTGTGTTCTTCTTCTTCTTCTATTCTAAGTTTTTATCTTATCTTTCCTCACCCTCTAATTTCTTTCATTAGCTATTCGGTTATTTTCGATCCTTGGATGTTCGATATGTGTTGTATATCAGATAACCAAGATCGCATTTTTCCAGGTCGTTACAGCAAGTTTTATTTTCCTAAATTCATCGACATAGTACATAATGTTTATTCACTTTCAAATCAATAACAGGGAAATAACAAACATAAACAAAATAACTTATAACCTAGGTTTTAAGGATTTCTTCGATTATAAAAGAAAGAAAAGGTGTAATATGCCAAATATATGTATAATCTCTTTTTGGTATTGCTTTACATCTCATATGATTTTATACAAAAACAAGATTTTGGTGACTTGTATTTTAATACGTTCAAACTATCTGTTTTATACAAATAGATATTTAAGCCACCCAAATCTTATGTTTTGCACATATATGAGATCTACAATTTATAAGAAAGTAAATCAATCCATTATCAAAATTATACAACACCTAAAAATTCCAACTTTTGCTATATTCATAATCAAAACCGAATATACATCCAAATGATTGACCACTCCCACAAACTATAAGGGATTTAGGGATTTAATTCGTGTTTTGTTTTCGTATAAATCCAAATCCCTTTAGGCATAACAATTCAAATTCTACACTCCTAAATATAAAAAACAGTAAACTTAATATAATTCTCACTCACAAAATTACTAGGAGAAGGATGAGGAGGCTGTGTAGAACTAGTTTCTAGATTGTATCCTTGCAAATATAGAATTCGAAACTTTCTCTTAAACATATATATATATATATATATATATATATATATAAGTATCAAGTTATAATCTTTTATACATAAATTCTAATTCTAGAATCTAATAGGAAAACTAGACTAGAAAAGATAGAGAAATAGGTTGGAGAAGAGGAAGAAATCTAACCTGTCCTATTTTCTGGAATTTAGAATAATGGTGGAAAAGCAGAATGGAAACGGAGAAGAGAATAGTTTGTTGGGTTTGGGGGAGGGGCTGAGGCCTTATTTATACTTTCTGGTGTGTGTGTGAGGTCTGTTAGATTTGTTTTATAAAATATGGATATTCCATTCCAACAAAAATATATAAAAACTCCTTAAAAAATAAGCCCATTCCCACCCCTCTTCCCTTAAGGGCTATCGACACCCTCCCTAGAAAGGAAGTCGACCCCTAGGTCGACACCTCTCAAGCGAAGCGGTCGACCCCCTTAGGGAAAGAACATGGGTAGATTTATTTCTCTGGGTGGTTTATATTTTATTAATTAAGTAATTTATTAGATTAATTGTTTCCTTTTCTTTTGATTCTTGTCCCCTTCTTGCATATATATATACACACACACATACACACACACACACACACACACATATATATACACACACACGCCTACAGGAGAAACTTGTCCATGGCAACAGGCTTATCGCCTACTTTCGTTCATGCGTGATTTTCTCCTCTCTCTATTTTCTATTCGATTTATATCTGATTCCTGTCTGATTTCCACTTTGTAAACCTTCAACGAAATTCTATTTTCGTTGATGAGTCATATTTTCAAGCTTTTTTTTTAAGAAAAACCAAGATCCAATTTCTACTTATAGATGCTACGGATTTAAGCATATGCATGAGATCTGAAGGTGTTTCGAGTTTTATTATTGAATTGCGATCCAGTTTTCAAGCTGGTTGTTGTTGGAGTGGATTGGTGATTTCGGTTTCCTTTTCACTCAGATATGGTTTGAGATTTTATTTCACCTTTTAACCCTTGTTATCTATCCGTAACCTTCAATGACTACATATCGATGATAAGCCATTTATTTTCTTTCGACTTATTACCACAATCTAACGTTAGATCTGTTTCCTCCTCAACAACTGAGAATGGCCAAATACCGGGCCTTATCGCCATATCTATACAACAATAGTCAGATCCGATGCGATTCGTGTATCAGTGAGACTGGAACCTATTGAATATGCTCCAGTACATGAGTTCTCTTCAGTCCCAAAATCCTTCTATATGTTCAAATTTTAATCAATATTTAGCATGCTTTTCAAAATCATGTGAACCCGTCATGATTTTGAAGATTTTGTTTGATCATTGATTTGCTCTTATAGATGGTTTTATGAAATAATATGAGCAGAGTTTAAAGAGTTTTAATTTTCTATAGTATTTCAGAAATCTGAATACAATTACATTCTAAGCATGGCGTATGCTTGATTTACTGCTCTGATTTACTACATGATTTTATGGTTGCAAGCTCATGAGCAGTGATATTTCACTAAAAGCCTAGAACTAGCATGTTTATGCCTAGATTCAAAGTTATGACATCAAACTAGCGACTCTGGTAATAGGATTCTCGAGAGAAGATCTTATTGATTACAATTGGCTTTTTTCTTGATTTCCAGTTCTTTAGTGTCAACTGACAGTATATATTACACGACAGAGTTTGGATACAATTCTTGCTACATTATTATAAGAATTTATAGCATTGAGACTAATTCATAGGCGTCTGTGAGTCGTCAACCGGATTTAATGCTTGAAATTGAGCTATGAAAGCATTCTTGTAGTATTTATACATTCTTCTGGGTTTGGAGTTACTTAGGTTGACATTGGTATAGCGAGGGAGTTAAGAAGATGCTTACTGAATGTGTTAAGGCATAGGAAAAGCTGCTTTGAGAGTTGTGGTGCTGAATGCATCGGTATGGAGCTTTGCTCTGGTGTAGCAAGTCACAAGAGGGGTGGCCTCATCATGGGCCGGGTTTATTTTAGATTAGATTTAGAGTTATTTTATTTTCATGTTTTTCTTTATTTTGTTTTGTTGTCTTCTAATTGTAACAGTTAGTATGCTAACATGTCTATTGTACTACTTTTTATCATAATAAAGTGAACCAATTTTCAATATATATATATATATATGTATACGCCTACAATTTTGAAGTCCAAAGGAATATTCCGTTAGGCCATTTGTATTTAATTTTGTTCCAGATTTATATTGTCATGGCTTGAATTCCAAATGTTGCGTGTATATAATTTTTATACAACTTGTTTTATGTTTAACTTTTTCATACAAACTTCGTTTTCGATAAATAAAATATGAAAAAGAACTAGAATTTTGCCACAAATACAATGGTAATATTTTCATGGCCCAATTCTCAATTTTCCAATGTTCATATTTACAGCTCAATAATATTTTGTTAATTTATTATTGTTTATTCTTAATTTAACTATTTATGTCTACTTAGTGTATATTTTACGGGATGTTACAAGTCATGATTTCATATGATTCTAAATATTTTATTGTTTTGCGATAAGGTTTAATAAAAAAATGATCATACATTTTAGGTAAATATCCTTGTTCATGCTCTTCACCACGTAATATGGTTCTTTGTTCAAGTATATTTAAAGAAAAAGATGCTTCCTATTTTTCAAATTTTTTTTATTCTAATTACAAATTCGTTTTAATTGAACAATATAAAAGGTTTGAAATCAAAAGGAATGTTTCTGAAAACTTATAATTTCGAAAAAAGGAATTATTGAAAATCATTTTGAAAAACTATTTTTAAAATCGATTAAAAAGTGATTTGAAAAATCATTTTGTAAAAGATCAAGTGCTATCAGAATTTTAACATTTATTCTAACACTCTACGCTCATCGAGAATATCTTGAAATCTTAAACTCCTCAATACCTATAATTCTTCAATCTCTAATTCTTGAATCTCTGTATCAGCTTCGTATTGTAAAGTCTTCATCATCAAACTTGTCATTATCTTACATTATATAATATAGTCTAAATAAACAATCTGTAACGTTATTATTTATATTTAATATTATTCCTCTGTTGCCATCATCAAAACCACTGCCTGTGTTATTAAATATATCCCTTTTTCGATGATGACAACATGTTTTATAATATATAACCTAACTCCTCATGAGTACTCTCCCTTAATCTATATCTATCTATCCTATGTTATATTTCTCACCCTTTTTCATCTATAACCAACAACCTTAATCTTAATTCTAACTTTGGCACAAACACTGACTGTACTACCGACTGACTCAAAGACCGGCTCAAATATTGACTCAAATGCTGACTCAAATACGGACTTAATCAATATTGAATCGAATATGGACTCCCCCTGAGTAACATATTGTAGTACTAATGAGAGAAAATTATGCAAACAAAATTCAAATATAATATAGGACCAAACCATTCAAATCTTTATAAATCAGTTAATCAAACCAAATCAAGTCATGCAAATCATTCAGTTCAAAAACTTATGTTATTACAAAACATCCAATCCAATCAAAATAAACTAAATCAAACCGATAAAATTTAAATTGTACCCAAACCAAATTATGTATTTATTATTAAACGGTCTGAATTTACTGAATATATTGTAGTAATTCAACCCAACCTTCTTCTTCAAAGATTGGGTCTACCTTTATTACTTCCTAGTTCTCATTTTCTTTGTTTAACATGCCCTCAGGATCATTCATTTTTGATCATGCATCAAATTGCATACAATTGCCTTCCTTGTTCATTGACATTTGATTACATAGAATGAAGAGAGAGCATTTTTGAAGGATTCTAGAGTTTGTTCAAAGTTTTCTATCAGACTATGGGAGGGAAAAGCTATTATTTTGAATTAGAGTTTAAGAATGTAAAGGAAGAAGATGAATAATGGTTAAACTCGTTTTTCTGGTCTAAAAGGAAAAATATATTGTAGTAGAAAGTCATCTGAAATGAACAGACATAAGGCAACCATTAGAATTTAAACAATTTGAATTATTTGAATTTCGGGAGTTATATGTCGAAATATGTTACACGGGTAGTTGACATACATCCTGCAGTTTTCAATAGAAACTACTTTTTGATATTTTTATGCATTTTTATTTATGTACTTAAGTCTGTTGTTTTCTTCAGAATTGATATATGAATAATTAACAGGGAAACATAAGCTTCCATTAATACTTAAATAATGACTATAAAGAGTTTGAATTTTACACAACTTAAAACATAAATTAAGAAGATAAACCAATACAGTACCCATTTTAAGTACAAAGATAAAAATTAGAAACATACAAAAGATAACGTGAGACGACCCCTAACCCCATACTGACGGCAGCAAGGGTAATCCGTGGAATATAACACATAAACAGATAATAGCAGAACAGAAATAAATAAATACACCAGATAATGAACAATAGAATATACTGGATAATAGTAATCATCAGAGTTACACAGTATACAGGATCATACTTAGTACAAATACAGTTCAGCTATACATAAATGTGTACATCGGAAAACAAACATAATGTACAATAGGAGCTGAACAGCATAAAAAGAGATAAATAATAGAATCCATCTTCAGCTCCAGCTATCCGGAAAGAACCAGCTAAACCTGAATACAAGGCTGCCCATGTAGAAAAAGGGGCACCCGAGTTTGAAAGTGAAACGAACTACGAGTCAGTCATGGGACTGGTATGAGTAATCTATTCAACACATTTAATATATGGCTAATCACAGGACCACGCCACTTTCGTGGAACGGGTTTACTCCATCGGATTGCCAGTGCTTTAAAACAAATCTTTCTTCTAAACAACGCATTGCATTTTATAAAAATGAAGCCATTATAAGACTCAGTTCCCATCACACAATGCAACGCAAACCGGAGGATAGAGTTTTACCTTATTATGGCCAAAATATGATTGATACGAATAAAACAAAGGCATTTGGTATTATTACTAGTGTTTATATGCTTTGAAAACAATTTCAAATCATAACTATCAATCATAGACGGCATGGGTACCATATATCATGTCGCCATATATATATATATATATATATATATATATATATATATATATATATACACAATCAAAACTGCACAGTCACGTATTTGGAAATTGGATTTCCGTCATGAACCAAGGCAAAAGATAGTCCTTACCGAATTCGAGACTGCCTAGCCCGAGTCTCAGGATCAGAATGCATCGACCCTTGGAGCGACAGGGCCGGTCTACACGGAGTGGATTAAAATGCCTGAGCACTACGTTCCGCCGCCCTTTGGGGCCTAAGCGAGCCAACAAGTGACTCCATCGGACCCGGATCGTCCGATCTAACCGAGGCGCCTCGCAACAGCAACAACCACATAAGTCAAACTCGTCAGGGAGTGTAAAACCACTGACGCCACTTTTAGCTAGGAGGAAACGCAGGCCCTCCCTGAGGTCCTTTCTCCCGTTTTTGGTTCATACCGGGGTGTGAGGCTCGAGAATTTACGTTATACACAAAGCTACGCCGCATAGGCGGTGCTTTGATCATCACCACAAGACTTTTCTTTTCAACAGAAGCCTTGATCACTGCATCTTAGCATGCCACACAGGCAATTCACACCGTGCAACTGATGGCTATCAATCACACAGAATAAATTCCAATGTCAAACACATTGTCCATTTGCTAGTCCGTTCTGGGTCCGAACGAAATCGGAGACGATAAATACCTCGCAAACCCATCGATCACCACGTACGTCTGGACGATCACCACTCATTATCCATATTTTGGGATGCCTCCCAATCAGGACCTCGTTTACCATCCAAACGAGGTGAAGATCTCCGGTCTTCGACCACCGTTTTTATCTTCCATTTCTTATCGTCGATTCAGTTATTCAGAATGGGATAAACCCGGTCTTTCTGAGCAACTCGCGTATATAATAAACAAGTGCAACACTAACATATACATGCATCATTTCAATTCATTAGTCACTAACCGTCAATCAGTAAGAGAATGATTTCCCAAATATTAACACCGAAGGCCGAAACCAACATCAGATCAACACCCAGGAAACCATTCGACTTAGCCAACCTTCAGTTAATTCCTAAATCATGTCCATATCGTTTATAATATTTTATAATGATTTATCGCCATTTTTATTTATTTTAAAATAGCCAATTTATTCAAAACGACGCTTCGGGCCATAACGCGACCGTAGCGCTGTTTTTCTTCAGATTTGATTTACACATATCTGAAAATCTAACCATTGGATCTTCACAAAATTTACGTCATTAGAAAGATCTTTTCAAAATGAATCCAATGGTTCCAATTTCGGGAAATTCCGACGGTCGGATCTCCCGGTATAATCATTTGAAGTTTCAATTTCGAAATACGAACTGCAGTGTCGTTATTCGATTAAATATAATTATATTTATATATATATAATAATATAATCGATTCTGGCGCTGTTTTTCTTCAGATTTGAATTAAACATTCCAGACAATCCAACCGTTGGATTTTTACAAAGTTGGTGCTGTTGGAAAGATTTTTCCAAAGCGAACCCAACGGTTGTGATTTCAGGAAAATCCGATGGTCGGATCTCCCGGTATAATCATTTGAAATCACGGTTTCAAAATACGAACTGTAGCGTCGTTATTCGATATATTTTAATTCTATTTATATATATATATATATATATATATATATCGATTCTTCGATTTCAAAGCTACATTCTTTCCATTCATTTGATAAAAATGATATTTTTATCTAACTGTCTTCTATTTCAACACTTCACTATTTTTAACAATTCGTTTATATAATAAAAATGTGATTTTTATTGTAAACCAATTCATTTCAAAACACTATTATTTCGTATAGTTAATATAGGGGATAAAATAGGATTTTATTGTAAAACAATTTATTTCAAAACAGGATTATTTTATACTTTTCATATTGATGTTAAAAATGGGATTTTTATCATAAAACAATTTCTTTCAAAATATGGATACCATTCAACACATGAATTTCAATTCGACGAATGAATATCGATTCAACACATGAAGGTTTTCTATAGTTTATATATATAGATAAAAATGTGATTTTTATATTTTAAAACACGAACACCATTCAACACATGAATTTCAAATCAACGAATGAATATCGATTCAACACGTGAAGGTTTTCTATTCAACGAATAAATATAGTTTCAGCAAATGAAAATAATTCAAACACATGAATATTATTCAAAATTTCGGCAGCATAACTGCAGGGTAGTTAAAACCGGGACCGTCCCTAGTACGACTCCTCGTTCTACCTTAAAACCTCGCGGTTTTTGACAATGGGGATCATGCATCTAGTTCGCACGCAGGCGGCATGTATATATTTATTTCATTTCTACAAACTAATCCTATGTGGTTTCAACCAAATATTTCTCAACCGCAAATGGGTAATTTTCAACCCCAATCAATCAATATCAACCACAAACAATCCCCAAAAACCATTCGCCATCAATCATTTTTCACACCAATCATAACCAATAAATATCGTCCATGGTTTGTGGACGAGGGGCGTATATATATAGCAATTCACTTCTATTTCAACACAAATATAATTTTTACAACGCATATATAACTTATACATCGAATGTACAACTTATACAACGCTTATACAAGAGGTGTACAACGCTTATATAACTCGTACATCGACTATATAATTTATACATCGTCGTTTTCCATATCGTTTATAAATTAGAAATCTCACATTGGGTTCCACTCCACCAAAAATAGCGGAAGGCTCAGAAAAATACACGGTCTCTTCTACAATATAGAAGACGTCCACACGGTCACGATGTTTCCTGTTTCATCGAATTTCGTCAAGAAATGAAAAAGATATGATTTTTTCAAAGTTTGCAACGGTTTAAAGGTGTTAAAACTGTTGAAAATATATATAGCCGTATACCTCTATTTTTCTTCAAAACTAGGTTTTGATCTTTCGCCCAAACCGTTGCACGATATTGGAATCGGGTTGCATGAGGTCAAAGAGGGAGGAGAGGCGCACAGAACCGTGGGTCCCACGTCGAACTCGGTGGTCGGAGCTGGGTTCGGTGGCGGCACAAAGTCGTCGACTTCGGGGCTTCAAATCTCGAAGGATACTCAATGAAAAAAATCAAAACTTGCTATGGATTTGAAGGTCTTGACTAGATCTACAACTCCTCAACAGGATGGAGGTCTAATTTCGAGCGGGTTGAGAGCAATCGAGGAGAGAAGGGATTGAAGAAGTTCCGCCTGCTATCTACGACGGGGAGAGAGAAAATAGATTTTCTGACCAATGATATTTTTTTGTTTACTTATATATTTTTAAAAATCCGAAAATACCCTCTTTCACACACGAACTCTAATCCAAACCCAACGACTATCATCCCTAGCGTTTTACCCCCATTCCGAACACAATGGGATATGTTTCGTAGGCCAATTCGACTGTTTCAGTCAGTTTCCATTCAAATTAAAATATATAACATTCAATATTTGATTTGAACGTACATTTCAATTTTCCAGGGCCACAAATTAATTCAAAAAATTCCAGAAAAATAAATCTATCTTTGTTTTGACGATACGGTCCCAACAAAACTGGTTTCGTCGAATTCTGAGACCGTTTGCAAAAAGGCCCATTTCTGGTCGATCCAATTTAACTCTACTTGACCAAAACACGTTTTCCTTTGCCACGCTCACATACTAGCTTCAAAATTTATGAAATTTGAAACCTAGCCATAACTTCCCATCCCGGATCCAATAAAAGTGGTCTCGTCGAATTCTGAGGTCGTATGCAAAATGGCCAATTTTACGGGCTATATAAATTCCATAACGACCTTTCTGAAAATTCATTTGGCCATAACTTTTGCTTTCCGCTATGAAAATTCGATTTTTCATATTCGATAGAAAGGTATTCAATAACAGATTTAAATATTTTTGGTTTCACTCAAATCCGTTTTGTTCTGCACCCGGTACAGTCCGACAAAGTTTGAATTCAATTTTTGAAACTGCAGCGCCATTTCAGGCCTTGTTTATAATTATAATTAATTATATTCATTTTCAATTGTCGATTTAAACTCACTTTCCATTGCCATTATTTAAAATATTTATTTTAAATACTTAAAATCCATTATTTTAGCCAATTTAAAAATTTTAAATTGGTTCAGATTTTCAGGGTCGTTACAATCTCCCCCACTTAAAACTTTTCGTCCCCGAAAAGGAACAAAGTCGAAAGTGGTTTGATTAATCAACTCTACGTTCGATCTGGCTTCAATTCTCCAACTTTTCAGTTTCTGAGAAATTTTAAATTCTTCAAGAATTTGGCTAACACCCGAAATTTTCGAAAAATTTCGCCATAACCTCCTTTGTACGGGGAGGGGTTTGGAAATTTATTAGGCCGTATTAGTTACCCAATAAATCCTAATAAGCAGACACATATTTATAGTGATATATTCTGGTGTTTACAGGGGAGCATGTATTGATAATAACTCCAGAGAATAAATTCTCGTCACCCTGTCCCGTGTGGGGAAATAAATAGTCCATGTGTCGTATCTAATAACCAGAGAGACGTGATTATTGTCAGCTCCAGACCCGTGTGGGGTTTTTATTAATCTGGCAATTTAATCGTTACAATTTAAATAGTCCATATCAGTCATCAGTTCAACCTATAAAATATAGTCATCGCCATACAAGCCTCTTGCTCGTATGGTAAATCTTCCACCTCGTCACACAAGCTCCAAATGCGTATGTGGTATATGATGAAGTATGCATATCTTCAGAAGTATGCCATATAATGTTGTTCAAAATTAATTGTTACTATCCTATGGCGACGTTTATTATTTCACACAGAAAAACCAGCACTCCGCATCCAATAGCATTCACAGGAGTTGATATAATAATATTTCGCACCCAACTCATTAAGGTTTACATATATGTCGGGCACGCAAATAAAATCTTTACTCAACAGCTAATCCATTTACCTGCTCAAACATATATAATACACATGTATATATTTCTATTTATTTTCTAATCAATTCAATGTGTGATTTAATCCAATAAATGCTACCATTACTCTATTGTTGATTAAATTAACTATCGTTTTAATAACTTTAATTAATCAAATTTACAATCACACAACACAACCAACAATCAAATTGTTTTTAACTTTTCAAAATCATACAAATCAATTTCTATTCTCTTTTAAAATCATTCAGACTATAGAATTAAAAGTGCACATCCATGGAAAGAAAATAACAACAGAGTAGAGAATTAAATGGTAATGCAAAGTATGGTAAATATACCTTGCACTGGAGTCAATCAGAGATATCCACTCGGCATCTGGGATAGGCTTTCTGAATGCTCTCCTCAGTTTCCCAAGTACAATCTCGTGGATCTCCACTCCATTGCACTTTGACTAAGCGAACCTTCTTGTTCCTCAGCTCTTTGGTTTCTTTGCCAATGATCTTTAGCGGCTCTCGTCTCACAGCTAATTCTGGAGTAATTTCAATATCCTGCTGAGCTGCTTCTTCCACGATCAAGTCTGGATCATGAACGTGCTTTCGAAGTTGGGATATATGAAATACATCATGAACTCCAGGCAACCAGTCAGGCAATTTGACCCTATAAGCGAGAGTTCCGATCCGTTCCAGAATAGGAAACAAACCAATGAATTTGGGCGCCAACTTTCCAGTTTTACCGAACTGGATAACTCCTCTCATCAGCGATACTTTCAAATACACGTAGTCGCCAACAACAAAGGATATATCTCTTCTTCTCCTATCGGCGTAGCTTTTTTGTCGGCTCTGAGCGGCCAGTAATTGTTTCTTGATAAAATCGACTTTGTCGGCAGCTTCTCGAATCATATCAGGACCCAACACAAGTCTATTACCTGGTTCGACCCAACAAGCAGGGGATCGACACGGTCTACCATACAATGCTTCGAATGGCGACATTGTCAGACTCGCCTGGTAGCTATTGTTATAAGAGAATTCAGCCAAATGTAGATGGTCTTCCCGTGATCCACCGAAATCTATAACACAAGCCCGCAATAGATCTTCTAAAATACGATTTACCCTCTCAGTCTGACCATCTGTCTGAGGATGATACACGGTGCTCAAGTTCAACTTCGTTCCCAGCTCGACTTGAAATGCCTCCCAGTAAATATTGTATCTCTATCACAGACTATACTGAGCGGCACTCCATGGAGTCTAACTATTTCCCTGAAATATATCTGCGCCAGACTCTGTGCAGTTCTATTTGATCTGACAGGTATAAAATGGGCGGTCTTCGTGAAGCGATCTACGATCATCCAAATACTGTCATTCCCTTTTCTGGTTCTGGGCAGACCATCAATGAAATCCATAGAAATATGTTCCCACTTCCAGCCTGGAACGTCTAGCGGTTGTATTAATCCAGCTAGTTTTTGTTGGTCACTTTTGACTAGCTGGCAAGTAGGGCATCGGCTGACATATAAAGAAATGTCCCTCTTCATCGACTTCCACCAGAAAGTGTGTTTAATGTCATTGTAAATTTTGCTTACTCCCGGATGGATACTAAGTTTTGACTTATGGCATTCATCCAGTACTTCCTTTCGAAGCTCAGGAATGTTAGGGACACAGATTCGACCTTTGAGCCTTAGAATCTCATCATTATCAACTTGAAAACTCGAGGGTTCGCCTTGTTGAATTATCTCTCTGATCTTCTGAATGAAGTGATCATCCTTCTAAAGAGAAGATATTTTATCTATCAATGAAGTCGTGATAATAAAGCTGGTGATCATCTCATTCTTTCTGCTTAACGCATCGGCCACGACATTGGCTTTCCCTGGAGTGTATAAAATTTCAAAGTCATATGCTGCAAGAAACTCCAGCCAACGCTGCTGCCTCAGATTCAAGTCCTTCTGAGTGAACAGATACTTTAACGACTGGTGATCTGTAAACAGTTCAAATCTCTCACCCAGAAGATAGTGTCTCCAGATTTTCAAGGCGAATACTATCGCTAATAACTCAAGATCATGAGTGACGTAGTTTTTCTCGTGCGGCTTCAATTGACGGCTAGCATAAGCAATCAATTGACCCCTTTGCATTAACACTGCGCCAAGGCCTTCTCTAGAAGCATCAGTCTAGACTTTCAAATCCTGGTTGCCATCGATGATGGTTAACACTGGAGCAGTTGTTAATCTCAACTTTAGCTCTTCAAAAGCCTCCTCACTTTCTGGAGTACATTTGAATTTAGAGTGCTTCTTCGTAAGCTTCTTTAAATAACCAGATATCTTCGAAAAGTTTTTAACGAACTTCCGGTAATAGCTAGCCAATCCGAGAAAGCTGCGGAATTCAGTGGGGGTACTGGGCTGCTTCCAATTCTGAATAGCCGTGATTTTACTTGGATCCACAGCAATTCCTTCTTTCGATACGACATGGCCTAGAAATTTCACTTCATCTTGCCAGAATATGCATTTGGATAGTTTGGCTTTCAATACATTCCGTCTCAGAATTTCTAGAACCTGTTCCAGATGCTTTTCATGTTCAGCCTTTGATTTAGAGAAGATTAGAATATCGTCAATGAAAACCAAAATAAATTTATTCAAAACCCCCCTGAACACTCTATTCATCAGATCGATGAAGTAAGCAGGAGCGTTACATAAGCCGAACAGCATTACTAACCACTCGTAGAATAAGTCGGGACCTCTGAATGCTGTCATTGGAACACACTCTTCGGCGATTCGAAGTTGATGGAAGCCGGTAGCTAGGTCCATCCTTGAGAATAACTGTGCTCCATTTAATCGATCCAACAAATCATCTATTCGCGGCAATGGATATTTGTTCTTTATTGTCTGTTTGTTCAGATCACGATAATCCACACATAGACGTAGAGTACCGTCAGATTTTGGGACAAACACCACTGCTGCTCCCCAATCAGAGAAACTGGGCCTGATTAGACCCTTCCATACTAGTTGTCTTGTTTGATTGTCAAGTTCTTCTTTCTCTTTCAAGGACATTCTTCGAATAGCATGAACTACCAGCCTTGCATTCGGAATTAAAGCAATTTTGAAATCAATTTCTCTCTGCGGAGGTAAGCGAACAACTTCTTCGAACACATCCGCATAGTTCTTGACGACAGGAATGTCTTTGATGAGGTCGGGAATATTCTCTGCAACTTCAGGGATATTTTCTATTTGGAATGGAGAAACATCCAAAGCTGCCCAGAAGTCCTTTCTATTTGATGTCGGGCCTTCACAAGGTATCGTTATATAATTCCCCGATCGTGCCTTTGCCTTAACAACTCTCTCGGCGCATCTAACCTCTGCTTCATATTTGGTTTGCCAATCCAATCCCAGAATAAGATCGAATTCATTCAAATTCATGACGATAGAGAAAATAGGGAATTTATAGCAAGAAAAAGAGACAGGTACCGCACAAATCCAACTGAGATTGACGGAACCCCCAACTGGATTTTGGACAGTCATTGGTTCTTTGAGCTTCTTCAATCTCAAATCCAACTTCTTGACTGCACTCTTTGCAATAAAGCTTCGTGATGCGCCTGTGTCAAATAGTACTTTTAACTGGAATGTTCTTGACATTCAGTGTGCCTTCTAAAACATCAGACCTTTCCTGAGCAGACGAAGATGCAGGTACTTCTACCACTTCATTTACATGCGCTGCTTTGGACTTCTTAAAATGCTTGCAGTCCTTTTCAAGATGGCCAGTCCGACGGCATTGAACGCACTTTCTATTCTCTCGAAACTGGTTATCGGGTTTAAGCCCCTTCTTTCGTTTCTTTGAGGTTTTACACTTCCTGGTCAGATGCCCCTGTTTATTGCAGTTAGAGCATGTGGCAGTCGTTGCCGGTTCTTTTTCAGATGTAGCCCTTTTTCTCTTGGCATTGGGCTTCTTACTGACATCAGACTTTGTACTGGCCTCAGGATGATCAGTTTCAGACTCATTTCTATTACTAGAGCTGGCTTCTTCTTCGTACTGTAGCATACCTTTCTTGTCTAGATCTTCGTACTGATAAGCCATGTATATCATTTCAAAAAAGGGGAGCTTCACATTCCTCATTACACTGTTCTGATATTTTCTTTGAAGCCCGTGAATAAATCTCAGATTTTTCCTCTTTGGGTCTTTAATCAGATGAGGAGCAAAGTGAGAAAGTTCGTTGAATTTCTTATGATATTCTGGGATGGTCATATCACCTTGTATCAGATAAGAAAATTCGTCGCATAATTGCTCAGTCGCTTCTGGAGGAGTAAATCTTTCTAAGAAAATCATTTTGAATCTATCCTAGGTGATATCACCTTCTGGATTATTCTCAATAACTGAATCCCACCAGAACAGAGCTTCATCTTTGAGTGCCCCGGAGGCCAGTAATCTTTTCTGGTCATCCCTCAGCTTTAAACCATCAAAGATCTTTTCAGCCGAACGAATCCAAGCCTGTGTCTTCATAATAGATTCTTCACCTGAGAACGGTATTCCACCCATATTTCGATATTTGATTAATAGGGCCTCAATATCTGGTTCTGCATTCCTTCTGTTTCTGACACTCATTTTCTAGTACGTCTGCAATTAGCAGACAAAGTGTCAGGTCAATAGAAAAGATATTTCAAAATATAGAGACAAATACTTGAATGTAAATGTGTCTATCGAGGTGCTATTTCATTCTGCTTTACTCATACTAGGATATTACAGATCCTATCTGTATAGAGTTACCCGTCCTAGAACACTACTAGTTCTATTTCTGACGAGTTCATCAATACGTTATATTCCTGTACTAAGCTTAACCAAAGCTCTGATAACAATGAGACGACCCCTAACCCCGTACTGATGGAGGCAAGGGTAATCGGAAGAATATAACACATAAACAGATAATAGCACAACAGAAATAAATAAATACACCAGATAATGAACAATAGAATATACTGGATAAGAGTAATCATCAGAGTTACACAGTATACAGGATCATACTCAGTACAAATACAATTCAGCTATACATAAATGTCTACAGCGGAAAACAAACATAATGTACAATAGGAGCTGAACAACATAAAAAGAGATAAATAATAGAATCCATCTTCAGCTCCAGCTATCCGGAAAGAACCAGCTAAACCTGAATACAAGGCTGCCCGTGTAGAAAAAGGGTCACCCGAGTTTGAAAGTGAAACAAACTACGAGTCAGTCATGGGACTGGTATGAGAAATATATTCAACACATTTAATATATGACTAATCACAGGAACACGGCACTTTCGTGGAACGGGTTTACTCCATCGGATTACCAGTGCTTTAAAACAAATCTTTCTTTTAAACAACGCAATGCATTTTATAAAAATGAAGCCATTATAAGAATCAGTTCCCACTACACAATGCAACGCAAACCAAAGGATAGAGTTTTACCTTATAATGGCCAAAATATGATAGATACGAATAAAACAAAGGCATTTGATATTATTACTAGTGTTTATATGCTTTGAAAACAATTTCAAATCATAACTATGAATCATAGACGGCATGGGTACCATATATCATGTCGCCATATATATATATACAATCAAAACCGCATAGTCACGTATTTGGAAATTGGATTTCCGTCATGAACCAAGGCAAAAGATAGTCCTTACCAAATTCGAGACTGCCTAGCCCGAGTCTCAGGATCAGAATGCATCGACCCTTGGAGCAACAGGACCGGTCCACATGGAGTGGATTAAAATGCCTGAGCACTACGTTTCGCCGCCCTTTGGGCGTAAGCGAGCCAACAAGTGACTCCATCGGACCCGGATCGTCCGATCTAACCGAGGCGCCTCACAACAGAAGCAACCACATAAGTCAAACTCGTCAGGGCGTGTAAAACCACTGACGCCACTTCTAGCTAGGAGGAAACACAGGCCCTCCCTGAGGTCCTTTCTCCCGTTTCTAGTTCATACCGGGGTGTGAGGCTCGAGAATTTACGTTATACACAAAGCTACGCCACACAGGCGGTGCTTTGATCATCACCACAAGACTTTGATTTTCAACAGAAGCCCTGATCACTACATCTTAGCATGCCACACAGGCAATTCACACCGTGCAACTGATGGCTATCAATCACACAGAATAAATTCCAATGTCAAACACACTGTCCATTTGCTAGTCCGTTCTGGGTCTGAACGAAACCGAAGGCACTAAATACCTCGCAAACCCATAAATCACCACGTACGTCTGAACGATTCATTATCCATATTTCGGGATGCCTCCCAATCAGGACCTCGGTTACCATCCAAACGACGTGAAGATCTCCGGTCTTCGACCACCGTTTTTATCTTTGATTTCTTATCGTCGATTCAGTTATTCAAAATAGGATAAACCCGGTCTTTATGAGCAACTCGCGTATATAATAAACAAGTGCAACACTAATATATACACGCATCACTTCAATTCAGTAGTCACTAACCGTCAATCAGTAAGAGAATGATTTCCCAAATATTAACCCCGAAGGTCGAAACCAACATCAGATCAACACCCAGGAAATCATTCGACTTAGCCAACCTTCAGTTAATTCCTAAATCACATCCATATCATTTATAATATTTTCTAATGATTTATCGCCATTTTTATTTATTTTAAAGTAGCCAATTTATTCAAAACAACGCTTCGGGCCATAACGCGACCGTAGCGCTGTTTTTCTTCAGATTTGATTTACACATATCTGAAAATCTAACTGTTGGATCTTCACAAAATTTACATCATTAGAAAGATCTTTTCAAAACGAATCCAACGGTTCTAGTTTCGGTAAATTCCGATGGTCGGATCTCCCGGTATAATCGTTTGAAATTTCGATTTCGAAATACGAACTACAGCATCGTTATTCGATTAAATATAATTATATTTATATATATATAATCGATTCTGGCGCTGTTTATCTTCAGATTTGAATTAAACATTCCAGACAATCCAACCGTTGGATATTTACAAAGTTGGTGCTGTTGGAAAGATTTTTCCAAAGCGAACCCAACGGTTGTGATTTCAGGAAAATCCGATGGTCGGATCTCCCGGTATAATCGTTTGAAATCACGGTTTCAAAATACGAACTGCAGCGTCGTTATTCGATATATTTTAATTCTATTTATATATATATATATCAATTCTTCGATTTCAAAGCTACATTCTTTTCATTCATTTGATAAAATTGATATTTTTATCTAACTGTCTTTTATTTCAACACTTCACTATTTTTAACAATTCGTTTATATAATAATAATGTGATTTTTATTATAAACCAATTCATTTCAAAACACTATTATTTCGTATAGATAGGGGATAAAATAGGATTTTATTGTAAAACAATTTATTTCAAAACAGGATTATTTTATACTTTTCATATTGATGTAAAAAATGGGATTTTTATCATAAAACAATTTCTTTCAAAATATGGATACCATTCAACACATGAATTTCAATTCAACGAATGAATATCGATTCAACACATGAAAGTTTTCTATAGTTTATATATATAGATAAAATTGTGATTTTTATAATTTAAAACACGAACACCATTCAACACATGAATTTCAAATCAACGAATGAATATCGATTCAACACATGAAGGTTTTCTATTCAACGAATAAATATAGTTTTAGCAAATGAAAATAATTCAAACACATGAATATTCAAAATTTCGGCAGCATACCGGCAGGGTAGTCAAAACCGAGACCGTCCCAAGTACGGCTCCTCGCTCTACCTTAAAACCTCGCGGTTTTTGCCAATGGGGATCATGCATCTAGTTCGCACGCAGGCGGCATGTATATATTTATTTCACTTCCACAAACTAATCCTATGTGGTTTCAACCAAATATTTCTCAACAGCAAATGGGTATTTTTCAACCACAATCAATCAATATCAACCACAAACAATCCCAAACAACCATTCGCCATCAATCATTTTTCACACCAATCACAACCAATAAATATCGTCCATGGTTTGTGGACGAGGGGCGTGTGTATATATATATATAGCAATTCACTTCTATTTCAACACATATATAATTTTTACAATGCATATATAACTTATACATCGAACATACAACTTATACAACGCTTATACAAGAGGTGTACAACACTTATATAACTCGTACATCGACTAAATAATTTATACATCATCGTTTTCCATATCGTTTATAAATTAGAAATCTCACATTGGGTTCCACTCCACCAAAAATAGCATAAGGCTCAGAAAAATACGCAGTCTCTTCTAGAATGTAGAAGACGTCCACACGGTCATGATGTTTCCTGTTTCATCGAATTTCGACAAGAAACGAAAAAGATATGATTTTTCAAAGTTTGCAACGGTTTAAAGGTGTTAAAACTGTTGAAAATATATATAGCCGTATACCTCTATTTTTCTTCAAAACTAGGTTTTGAACTTTCGCCCAAACCGTTGCATGATATTGGAATCAGGTTGCATGAGGTCGAAGAGGGAGGAGAGGTGCACAGAACTGTGGGTCCCACGTCGAACTCGGTGGTCGGAGCTGGGTTCGGCGGCGGCACAAATTCGCCGACTTCGGGGCTTCAAATCTCGAAGGATACTCAATGAAAAAATCCAAACTTGCTATGGATTTGAAGGTCTTGACTAGCTCTACAAAATCCTCAACAGGATGGAGGTCTAATTTTGAGCGGATTGAGAGCAATCGAGGAGAGAAGGGATTGAAGAAGTTCTGCCTGCTATCGACGACGGGGAGAGAGAAAATAGATTTTCTGACCAATGATATTTTTTTGTTTATTTATATATTTTTAAAAATCCGAAAATACCCTCTTTCACACACGAACTCTAATCCAAACCCAACGACTGTCATCCCTAGTGTTTTACCCCCGTTCCGAACACAATGGGATATGTTTCGTAGGCCCATTCGACCGTTTCTGTCAGTTTCCATTCAAATAAAAATATATAACATTCAATATTTTATTTGACCGTACATTTCAATTTGCCAGGGCCACAAATTAATTCGAAAAATTCTAGAAAAATAAATCTAGCTATGTTTTGACGATACGGTCCCAACAAAACTAGTTTCGTCGAATTCTGAGACCGTTTGCAAAAAGGCCCATTTCTGGTCGATCCAATTTAACTATACTTGACCAAAACACGTTTTCCTTTGCCACGCTCACACACTAGCTTCAAAAATTATGAAATTTGAAACCTAGCCATGACTTCCCATCCCGGATCCGACAAAAGTTGTTTCGTCGAATTCTGAGGTCGTATGCAAAATGGCCAATTTTACGAGCTATATAAATTCCATAGCGACCTTTCTGAAAATTCATTTGGCCATAACTTTTGCTTTCCGCTATGAAAATTACTTTTCCAGATTCGTTAGAAAGGTATTCACTAACATATTTAAATATTTTTGGTTTCACTCAAATCCGTTTTGTTTTGCACCCGGTACAGTCCGACAAAATTTGAATTCAATTTTTGAAACTGCAGCGCCATTTCAGGCCTTGTTTATAATTATAATTAATTATATTCGTTTTCAATTGTCGATTCAAACTCACTTTCCATTGCCATTATTTAAAATATTTATTTTAAATATTTAAAATCCATTATTTTAGCCAATTTAAAAAATTTAAATTGGTTCAGATTTTCTGGGTCGTTACATAACGATGATGAGGAGAGGCTAAATTTCCAAGGGAATCTACCCGTTTTGTTAGAAATTCTATTTAGTTTCTCGCTAACATATCTCTTAAGCGTCGTTTTGTTTTCAACGATCTTCTATTTATTTTTAAAAATATCTTTGTTTGTTCGATGGGCCATAAAACTAATGCTTACCAATGAAGTTTCCTCCTCTTCTTCTTCCCCTTCGACTTCCATCTCTTCTCAATCTGCCTCCTCTTCATGAGCAAGCTTTTTCCTTTTTGGCAAGAGTTTCATAAGTTTAGAAATTTAAAGGAATTTTCATAAGTACAACAATATCTTGAGTAAAAAGCTTTCGAGAGACAAAGTCCTCTTCTTTAATATACACTTGAAAAAAGATAAAAATCTGATTAAGATAAACTCCATGAAAATGGTTGTTTTCATGGATTGAAAGATTCTTATGATAAAATTCATCTAAAATGACTTGATCCCAATTTATGTTGTAATGATCAAAAAGAGTAAAAAGAGATTTACACGCTTTCAAAGTCTATTTATTTAAATTTTCCAATCTTAAAGTGATAGTGTGTTGTAAAATAAGGTTTAAGATTCTTGCTTTTGGTTGAATTTTTTTTATTTTGAACTCAAAGTTGTCATTCCCTTCAAAAAGTGTAATGAAATGACTTGCCATCATTCTCATTTATTTTAAAGGTTAAAAGGTCTATACTGGTCGATCTACATTCAGTACATGATCTAAAACATCACGGTCGAAAACTATTATTGTTCCATTAAAACTACTCCAAACTTCTCTTTTGTTTTCCTCATAAAACTTTCCTTTTAGATTTACATAAAATATTTTCACCAAATGAGGATAACAAACAAAATCATTTTCAGTAGCATCAATAAGATTATGAATATTGTTTTTGGAACAAGGAGAATTGATTTCATACATAGGAAAATTGCTAAAGATTGTAAACTTTCCTATATGAATTTTTACAAAGCTAAATATAGCTTTTATAAGCTTGAATTGCTTCTTGATCATTAAAGAGATAATTTTTTATAATCTCATAGAGGTTGGAGTGCCTGAGCAAGCCATTAAAGCAGTGCTTTTGGATGACAAGAGTTTGAAGAATGTTCGAAATTTAAAATAAAAGGGGAAATGAATAAAAAAACACAGATATAATAAATAGATATTCAAATGTTTTCAGGTCATAAGATGTTCTTCAAAAACATTAGGATTGATGAAAAGTTGGAGAGAAATTTTAATCCTGAATTCAAAAATTGCATAAGTATGTCAACATTAGCAGGTAGAGTATGTTGGCATATGTATGCATGTGAAGTAAAGTTGTCGTATCTTATTTATTTAATGTCGCTGTATATATATATATATATATATATATATATATATATATAGGGGCGGTTATTTGAACATAAAATTAGACACAAAGAGAGAGACACAGAGCCTCAACCGTTGGATCTTTTTGTCTTTATATGGAGAGGTGTAATTCATGGGGTGATCCAATGGTGCAAATCAATTGTGCCACCATTTATGTCAAAATTTTGTGTTCTTATAGACTATATATATATATATATATATATATATATATATATATATCAACAGCGAGGGTTTTGGGTAAGATCTTTAGGCTATGTTGCTTTGTTTATTTTGTGGATTTATGGTCGATCTGGTATATTAATTAGTTTGGTTTGTTTAAATCAAAGCCAAGCTCGATCTAAGAAGGATGAAGGTAGAACCGTTATTCCTCTTAAACCATCTTCTCTTTATCTTGATTTAAATGATTGGAAATATGGGTGTAAATAAAAGCTAAGTTTCAGATTTTAATGCTGATTTTTGTGCGCCATAGGGATTCTATTCTGGGATTTTTGTGTTAATTGTTTTTTTTTTGTGATTTTGGTACTGATTGATGCATAGTTGTCATCTTCATTTCATTACCAAAGATATCTGAAAGTGTTTCAGCATACATGAGTTCTTGTGGTTGAGGAGTCCAGTTATTAATTTGGAGTATTTCTATGTTAACCACCACTGGTTTTTGGTATTTATTTTGTGAACATTTCTATTCATATGTAACTACTGCCAATGGAAGAGGCAGTTTTACTGGGTTAAATTCAGTTAGAGGCTGTGCATTTTTCTGCAGATTATTTCAATTACAACATGTTGAATGGAACAGTTTAAAACTCATTCAAGGAAGTGAGCCAATATGAAGTAATCAACTTCATACGAAATGTTTGTGGTTATTTTTTTAGATTGATTGGGTCTGTTGCTTACTGATATTTTAGTTCCGATTATCAAGTTTTGGCAGTTGCTGGATTTATAAGAATTTAAGTGTTTGTTCTAATTCAATTTGAAGAATTCATCTCATAACTGGTTCAGCTTGTTGGAAATCGAATACTTTTGCCTTCTGCACTTATACAGATCTGATGTATGATACACAAAGTTATTCAGTGGCAACTCAATTTGGCATTGCGTATTGGAGAAGCTTTTGGGTTTGTTGTATTTATATCTGATATACAAACATTTCAACTACAAATTATCTGGAAATTGAGAGGAAATAGACATGATAATTATCTGGAAAAATCACAAACAATTCAACTGTTTGGTTCCTGTTGCAAGGAACGTGGTTTGAAACTATTTCGAATTTCATGGGGAAAGTGCAGTTATTCCTCTTAATGCTTTCGCGGTTTCTTTGGATAATATGGGTATCATCATCCGATAATTCTTATGGAGCAGTAAATTTTAGATCGATGTGGGAAGCAAATGTTGAGAAGCAGTTTGTGCAGGGGGATCGCACGCAATACACTGGTCTAGTACCAGTTTTACCTTAGTTTTCGCTTTATGTTAGTATCTACTGTGTATCTGTTTTCTGTATTCTTCTTTTATGCATGTACTTTTATTTCACAAGTTAATAAAGCGTACTAAATTTAAAAATATATATATAAATATCAAAAAAATTAATTATAATAAAATTTAACTCTTTTATATATTGTATATAAATATTTAATTAATTCAAAACTGGATAATTATGATATTATTGAATTTTTGCCAATCAATTTAAAAATCAAGCAGCCTAAAATCAAGCTAACAAAAATAACAAAATCAAAACAACTAAAAATATAAACAATCAAAAACCAAAGCAATCAAAACACATGTTGACCAGCTTTTTGGCAAAAGCCGTCAGAACTCAAGATAGAAGCATACTGCTGGAAATCGACCGAGTTCTATGCCTCTAGGGTCAATTTTCAACCTAGGTCGATCGATTATAATTCGACCGGAATCGACTTCACAACAAATAAAGGCTCTCTCCCTCAAAATTGTCATTCTTCCGAAGTCAAAACTAAACCAATCGATCGTGTCATCAACTGATCGATCGAGTTATTCCTGAAAGATCGGACCAAACATGGGATACAGTGTCAGAATATCTGGCCGAGTTATACGCTACCAAACGAAGTACTACTCCCAAGGCTATATAATCGGTTAGCTTTATCTCGCACTACTTTTCATGCACCAAGATAAAAGCTCCACGTATGCCACAATTTTCGAGAATAACCATTCATCAGCAGTAGATCGGTCCATCTGCCTATAACTACTTTATAGGATCAAGATACAAGTGGCTAACCCCAAGAAAGATGCACGCCACGTTGCATTCAAACTCGGCCCAACTTCTCGCCTATAAATACATCAGTTTCCAGAAATAGAAGGGCATCAGGAATCCACCACGAAAAATATCCTATTCGGCATCCTAAAAATAACAAGTTCTATATTCCCGAGTCAACACAAGGATTTTGTATATAAACCGCTTCTATGAGTTATGTCTCTACTTTCTTCCAATAAAAAACAACTGTAACCTGTAGTCGACAGTATAAACAAAGATTATAAAGTGAATGTAGACTTGGTTTAAGCCGAACAACAATAAAAATATTGTCTCCTGTGTTCATTTACTTTTTCTCGCACTTTGTTATTATAATCGTGTGTGGTTAACACACTTTGTTGGTTGATTGTCATAAAACCAACTTTTGACGTCAACACTTTGGCGCGCCAGGTAGGGGACGGATATACCCTATGACCGTTGGCAACTCTTAAAGAAGCAATGGCAAAATGAAAGAAGGACTCAGCACTGAAACAACCCAAACTTCCCCGTGAAGGAAAGTACGGATTGAATTGAGAACAAGGCAAATCAGAACACAAACAGAAGAACATTTCATTGCTTATTACAACAATTACATCAGAGTACAAGAATATATCCGAGTATGAATAAATAATATACAACAGAAATATATCAGATATTTAAATTACATTTAAATAACAGCGGAAAAATAATACATAACACAACTAGAAGGAATACACAGATACAAAGCTTTTCGAATACCGTTTCAGCTGAAAACCAGGATCCTGTGAATATAATATCTGCAAAACCAAAACTACTAGCTGCCCGTGTGGAAAATATGGACACCCCGAGTTTAGGTTAAAATAAAAAACTACAAGTCAGTCATGGGACTGGTGTGAGAACTAAAGCAGTTATTAGCTTGATTTTTAAAGTTGGGTAAATCACGGAACCACGCCGTATAATACGGAACGGGTTTACTCCAACTGAATCTAAGTTTAAAATAAAACAACGCAATGCTTTTTGGAAAAATGAAACTATTATAAGACTCAGGTGCCATCACACAATGCAACGCAAGCCGGAGGATAGAGTTTTCCCTTATAACAGCCAAACATGCTTGATACATATAAAACAGATCATTTTTGATATTATTATAAGTGCATAGTGTTTAAAACAACTTCAAATATAAATGTAACAATCATAGACAACATGGGTACCATATATCATGTCGCCATACTAGTTCTACAGTCAAAACCACATGATATCGTATTGGAAGTTCGATTTCCATCTATGAATCGGGGCAAGGGATCGTCCTTACCGGATTCGAGACCATCTAGCCCATGTCTCAGGATCAGCCGCAACTGCACCTTTGATCTTCAGGGCCGGTCCACAAAAACTTTAGTGGATTAGTAATGCCTAAACAATACGTTTCCCTGCCCTATGAGACATAAAATCTTAGCCACTAGGGACTCAATAACCGAGGCGCCTCATTCCATCATCCACAAAAGTAAAATGTCTGGGCTCCATACCATGACACCACTCCTAGCTAGAAAGAAACATATGTTCTCCCTGCAGCCCTCTCCCATTTCTGGTCCATACCGGGGTGTGAGGCTCGCGAAGTAAAGTTATACACAAAGCTATGCCTAAATAAGTTGTGCTTTGATCATCATCCACAAGGCTCTGCTTTTCAACAAAATCCTTGATCATTTGCATCGTAGCATGCAACATTGTCAATCCATATCATACCATTGATTTCTACCAGTATATAACCTCTAAGCTCGTACGTCTCAGAGAGGGGTGTTAAGTAAGAGAATAAATTCTCCGCCACCAAACAGATATATATTTAGAAGAGATCAACGAATACAACATAAAGGAATACAACGTCAGACATACCATCCATTTACAAGTCCGTTCTGGGTCTGAACGAAACCGGAAGCACCTTATTCCTTGTCCCATATGTCCAATACATGAGAGAGGCCCTTGCATATCCGGTCGATATCCAAGTACGTTTGGACGATCACCACTTATTACCTTGTTTTGGGTGTACAACCCAATCAAGACATCGGTAATCATCCAAACGATGTGAAAAACTCCTGTCTTCAACCACCGTCTTCATCTTCGACTCTTGATCGTCGTAATAATTATTCAGAATGGGTTAAACCTAGTCTTCCCGAATAATTCGCGCATTTTATAATCAAGTGGTATAAAAGCATATCATACGCCTCATTCCGATTCAGAATATTCTTTTATTAAAATATTCACCTTTTTAGGGAAAGGTTCCCATTAATTTTATCAAGGATAAATTCTTTTAAATTTACTCTTTAATCTTCCTAAAACTAACAAGATACATTAAAACACCAATTTGGTTTTGATCTCCAAAAATCATTATTTAATGATTATTCAAATTTAAGAAATTAATCTTATCTTTAAATGAGTTAAAGAACCAATGTCATTAAAAACACAGTTCACGACAAACCCAAAATCATCTTCCATTAAATATGGAATCTTCGCAGAAATCAAATCAATATACAATCGATATAAATTTCTGTATCAGACTAATAATATAAATGGAATAATGGCAAGGCCTTTTAAATTCCATATATAGTAACAGTCTTCATTCCCAGAAGCTCATCTCGATTATTACCAAATCGAATTCCATTCAATTCCAATTTAATATATTAAATTGGAAAACTTTACTTTGGAAAATTTCCATTTAAATCTTAATAAAAGATTTTTAAATTCCAAAATTATAATTTCACTGTTCATCGGGTTAAACAACGAATGTCTTTAAAAACACAGTTCACAATAAACCCAATTCACATTTCATTTTATTCCAATTACCAAATACAATTGGAAACTCTAATAATCTTAATTAAAAGATTTATTCTTTTCATACGGGGTTTAAGAACAGTGTTATTGAAGACATCATTCATGACAAAACCAAAATCCAATTTATTTTATTTAATTCCAAATAAATATTAATTAACTGGAAAACTCCATTAAATCTTAATTAAAAATTTATTCTAGTTAATAACTAGTGCATTTCGATAAAAATATATTTTTATCTTTTCAAATATGAAATTTTTCATCCAAAATCTTTCCAAGCCATTTATTATAATTTTACATAATTTTTCCGTATTTTTAATAATTTTATTATCGCCTATACAATCGGTTTCCAACAACGGCCACCGAACTGCATCCATAGCGACCTTTTTCAAATTTGACTGGACATAATTCCAAATCCGACCGTTAGATTTCAAACTTCTTATATTCATTCGAAAGCTCTTTTCGATACGAACCCAATGGTTCCGGTTTTAGGAGAATCCGACGGTCGGATCTCCCTTTACATCAATTTGAAGTTAATGGTCGAAACTTGCGAACGGTCGTTGCACGACGCATTCTATTTAGGCCATTAAATATATATAATATGTAACAACCCGGAAATCTGAGCCAATTTAAAATTTTTATTTTGGCAATTTTGACGAATTTTGAATATTTAAAATGAATTATTTTAAATATTATCGACGAGAAATTTATTTTGAATAGAATTCAAACATATATATTTATATACGTCGTCGTTAGAATATAATTAATTATTTTAAATTATAAAAGGAATTGAAAATGGTGCGGTAGTTCGATAATTCGATTTCAAAGTTCAAATGAATGTACCGGGTGCAAAATAAACTGGATTTTAGTGAAACCAAAAAAATTAGAATCTAACTGAGAATATCTTTCCAACGAATCTAAAAAATCAAATTTTCATAGCTGGAATCAAAAGTTATGTCCAGTTGAAAATTTAGAATAGTCGCTATGGAATTTCGGCCCTCGAAAATAGCAATTTTGCAAACGACCTCGGATTTCGACGAAATCACTTTTCTTGGATCCGCGATGTCAGATTATTGCTAGGTTTCAAATTTCGTAAATTTTCGAATCAATATGTGAGCGTGGCAAAGGAAAACGTGTTTGACCAGTTTCAGCTGATTTTAATCGAATGGAAAATGGCCATTTTTCGAACGGTCTCAGAATTCGACGAAACTAGTTTTGTTAGGACCGTATTCTCAATACGTAGCTAGAAAATATTTTTCGGGAATTTTTAGCATTAGTATGTGGCCCCAGTAAATTGAAATGCGCGTTCATATTCAATATATAGAGTTATATTTTGATTTTGACGAAAACTGATTGAAACAATCGAATCAGCTTACGATACATATCCCATTGTGTTCGGAATGGGGGTAATTAGCTATGGACGACAGGCGGTGGGTTCGATTTCGAGGTCGAAATTAAAAGTTGCTTTTTGAAATTAAATAATTAAATTAAAAAAAATAACCTTCTCTCTCTTATCCCTCAGCCCCCCCCCCCCCCGGTTACTTTTCATTCGAGAAAAATTAAATAAAAAAAAACAAAACCGTCGATGACGGAAACCGACCGTCGCCACCCTCCTCATCACCGCGGCCACCTCTCCGCCTCCACGCCCTCGCCCTTCTTCCCTCTCAGCCAATAGAAGCCCCTCCTCCATCGAAGAACCCGCGGACCTCCCCCAATTCCCAAATCTCGATCGAACCCCGACCCATAATCGCGCCCTAGCCACCCCTCCGCGAGCCCTGATGCCCTACGCCGCCATCCCGCCCTGCGCTCCACCGCCTCTGGCCGTGGGGCCCCTACCTGCGTAGAAGAAGAAAAAAAAGGGTAAAATTATATTCAATTTTACTTACCGACTATAATATGCTTTGTTCTATAATTTTATCATACCTATTATTAGATTAAAAATCTGAAATTTTTATATAGAAGAAAAATAGAAATATCATTTTCAATGATAAGAAAGATTAGAAATTTTTTTATATATATAGTAGAACTGAAAAGATTTGATTTTTAAAAAATGAAAAGATTTGATTTTTAAGAACTGAAAAGATTTGATTTTTAAAAATGAAAAGGTGTATTTTTATACAAGAAAGTCAGGATTTTTATGAAAGTAATGATTTTTATATAAAGAAAGATGGAATTTTTATATAGGGAAGTTGGAATTTTTATACAAAGGAAGATTGGACTTTTATATGAACAGTTTTGAAATCCAAATGTGATGTTTATGTTGAAAGTGAACAAAGAAAAATGTGATTTTTATTTTAAAGGTAGCGAAATAAAAATCTGTTTTTTTTTCTCATTTTATATAGGTTGAAATAAAAATATGATTTTTATTATATTTGAAAAGACGAAATCTTTATATTTGAAAAGGTGAAATCTTTATATTTAAAAAGGAGAAATCTTTATATTTGAAAAGGTGAAATCTTTATAGTTGAATAGGGGAAATCTTTATATAGAGAATAGCATGATAAAAATATAATCTTTATTATATGAACATCGATGTAAAAATATAATTTTTCTCTATATAGTAGCGGTGTAAAAATAGAATTTTTATCTATATAGTAGCGGTGTAAAAATAGAATTTTTATCTATATGGTAGCGGTATAAAATTGTGATTTTTATATATGTAGTGGCTACGGGCAACGAAAGTGACAAAAGGCGAGAACAGCGATGACTTCTACATAAGAAGAGTCGAGGCGTTTGGGTTAGCTAGTTGGTGAGAACTTCTCACTTTAAATTTTCTTTTCTAGTTAAAATATATACTAGGATGCAGACGGTGCTTAGTAGCACCCGACACCCATCATCCACAGACCATGGATGGCTTGTATGTTTGATTGTTTGTTGTGGTGAAAATTTATTGTGTGTTGTGAGATGAAATAAAATATTTCTACAGTTAAAAATATTTTATCGTTAAAAAAATAATTTTTAACGTGTATGTGAATAAATAAAAATCCGTGTTTGTTGATTTGAAACCCCACACGGGTATTGGGATAAAATACGGCATACGCTAATCCCAATAATTATTTATATGTCGATCGATTGATTGACAGGCTGTTATGAGCGTTAGATATCTATATTTGATACTTATACAGTGTAGTGCACTTTGGATGATGATTGATTATTTGTCAGTGCTGTTATATACATGTGTTGTGTGGAATCCATATAATTAACATTATATGGTAATTGATTGGGCCTCATTCCAATTGGGAAAAATAAGAATAGAATAAAATATAGATTCATGTGTTGAATAGAATATATAGTCATGTGTTGACGATAATCATGTGTTGAAAGAAATATTTTAACAATAAAATTTACAACTTTATCATATTTAAAGTTAGAAACTAACTGGACAATAGATAAGGTGAGTGGTTTCCTTGGTATGGATCTGATATTGGTTTCGGCCTTTAGGGTTAATATTTAGGGAATCATTCTCTTACTACTTTACAGTTGAAGTCTGATTAAAAATCAAACGATAGATACCATAGTTTTATAAAATAAATTAAATAATATAAATAGTCTTGTGTTGACAGTGCTCATGTGTTGAGAATATTCATGTGTTGAAAGAAATATAGATTCATGTGTTGAATAGAATAAATATTCATTTATTGAATAGAATAACGAATTTATAGATATATATAAAGTCGTGTTGATTAGAGTTGCGCCATTTTGACGTGAGCGATATTTATATCGATTATATTCGTTTTTATAATAAATATAGAAAAGGAAGTGATTTCAAAATATAACGTTTTGAAAATATTATCATTTGTATATCGATGATGTGGAATATTCAATTTCGATTCGAAATTGAATATGAAGTTGAAATCGTTTCGAAAACGAATTTAAAACGATTTATAAAATACGTTTTAAAAGGAAATCGACGAAATATATATAATATATATATATTATATATATAATGGCCTGAATAGAACGCGTCGCGCTGCGGCAGTTTGTGAATTTCGACCATTGACTTCGAATTGATGTTGCGGGAGATCCGACCGTCAGATTCTCCTAAAACCGGAACCGTTGGGTTCGTATCGAAAAGAGCTTTCCAATGATTATTACAAATCTGAAATCTAACGGTCGGATTTGGAATTATGTCCAAATCAAATTTGGAAAAGGTCGTTGTAAGTGCAGTTCGATGGTCGTTGATGGAAATCGACTGTACGGGCCTTGATAAAATTATTAGAAATATCAATAATTTGTGTAAAATCATAAGAAGTGATTTGTGAAGAATTGGGATGAAAATTTCCAAATTTGAAAAGATAAAAACAAATTTTTATCGAAACGAACTGGTTTTGAACTAGAAATAAAATCAATTTATTTTTGAAATAAATAAATTGAATTTGAAAGTGGTTTTAAAAATAACCAGGTATTTCCAATACGTGAATTGGACTGGATTTGAATCGAAATTATCTTCGGAATATTTCGATGTTGGATTTTGTGATTATACAGATATGGTTGTGGAAATTTGAAAGATATATTCATATCGTTATTTCCAATACGATATTTGTTGGTTTCAGAATTTGATATTGAATATAAGCCGGTATATTTTCTATTCAGAGCCTTGTATTTAATATCAAATGTGATCTGGGTTTGTCGTGAATGGTGTCTTCATTAACACTGATTCTTAAGCCCAGCTGAGAAAAAGATTAAATCTTTCTATTTAGATTTAATGAAGTGTACCAATCAAATAATATTTAATTGGAATTGAATTTAAATGTGATTTTGGGTTTATCGTGAACCGTGTTTTAGATGACATTGGTTCTTTAACCCGGTTAAAGGCAGGATATTGATTTTGAAAAGATTAAAACTAGGTGGAGTTTTAATCAATCTTTAATTAGATTGAAATGTGAATTGATAATTTAAATTATCAAATCTGAAAGGTGATCGAGAATGGAGTACCACCAGTTTTGCTCCAAAGCGATAGTTAAATCTTTAACTAGATTTGAACGTGAAATGGTAATTAATTTTACCGATAACACCGTGGTGTTAGATATGGAGTATTACCAGTTTTGCTCCAGGGGATGAATAGGTTGGGATTGGGAAATAAAATAAATAATTACTTCGGTGCGGTTCGCTAATCCCGACTAGTTTGGAAAACCATAATATGTTTTGAAATGATATCCAAAGGAAGATTAAAGAATAAATTTGGAAGAATTTATCTTTGATAAAATTAATGGGAACCTTTCCGTAAGAATGTGAAAATTTTGAATAAAAGAATATTCTAAATTGGAATGAGGCGTTTGTTGTGTTTGTGTAACATTTGTTTATTATATACATGGGTTATTCAGAAAGGCTGGGTTTATACCCATTCTGAATAACCGATTCGGCGATGAGTCGAAGATGAAGACGGTGGTTGAAGACCGGAAGTCTTCACATCGTTTGGGTGATTACTGATGACCTTGATTGGGCTGTACACCCAAGAGGATGGAATCAGTTGGGGTCATCCAGACGCACTTGGAGATGGACGAATATGCGAGGAAAGTGCCTCCGGTTTCGTTCAGACCCAGAACGAACTTGTAAATGGACTGTGTGTCTGACATTGGATTTTATTCTGTGTTGATTGATCTCTATTAAATATACATCTGTTTGGCGGCGGAGAATTTATTCTCTTGCTTAACGCCCTTCTCTGAGACGTACGAGCTTAGAGGTTGTATATCGATGGACATCAGTCGCATGGAGTGAATTGCCTGTGTGGCACGCGTAAGTGGCAATTGATCAAGGCTTCTATTGAAAAGCAAAGTCTTGTGGTTGATGATCAAAGCACGGCCTGTGTGGCGTAGCTTTGTGTATAGCGTGAATTCGCGAGCCTCACATCTCCGTATGAGTCAAAAACGGGATAAGGACCCAAGGAATGCATGGCGTTTCTTTCTAGCTAGTGGTGGTGTCAGTGCTTAAACTGGCTGACATTTATATACTTTTCACCTGTGTGGTTGTTGGATGCGAGGCGCCTCGGATATAGGTCCTATAGGACCGGGAAACGTGTGTTTAGGAATTGCCAATCCTCAAAAGTAAGAGAGGACCGGCCTTGGAGGTTTCAAAGGATCATAGTGGGGTCCTGAGACATTTGCTAGAGTGTCTCGAATCGGAGAGGAGCTTGCCCCTTGCCTCGACTCATGATGGAAATCCAATTTCCAATATGCGATATTGCGGTTTTAATTGTAGAACTAGTATGGCGACATGATATATGGTACCCATGTCGTCTATGATTGATATTTATGATTGAAATTGTTTTGACACTATACACTTATTATAGTATCAAATGATTTGTTTTTAACGTACCAAGCATGTTTGGCTATTATAAGGGAAAACCCTATCCTCCGGCTTGCGTTGCATTGTGTGATGGGACCTGGGTCTTATAATAGCTTCATTTTTCGAAAAAGCATTGCGCTGTTTGCTTATATGCACTAGTATTCTTGGGAGAAAACCCGTTCCGTGTTATACGGCATGGTCCCTTGAATTACTCTCTTTTAAAGTAAAGTTTTAAATAACTATTTTAGTTCTCACACCAGTCACATGACTGACATGGAGTTTATTGTTTCAACCTAAACTCTGGGTGCCCCTATTTTCCACACGGGCAGCTAGTAGTTTTGGTTTTGCAGATTTATATTCAAAGGGTCCTGATTTACAGCTGGAACGATGCTCGGAAAGCTCTGTATCGGTGTATTACTTTCAGTTGTGTTTTGTATTATTTCTCCACTGCTATGTAATTTATTGTAATCGCTGATATTTTCTGTGTAATATTTATTCATACTTTGTATATTCTTGTATTCTAATGGAATTGTTGAAATAAACAATGAAATGTTCTTCTGTTTGTGTTCTGATTCGTCTTGTCCTCAATTCAATCCGTGCTTTCCTTACCGGGGAAGTTCGGGTCGTCTCAGTTTGGTATCAGAGCTTTGGTTTACAGAGCTCGAGAACAAGACACATTAGAACCGAATGAAAGAATTCATCAGATATTGGATTAGTAATATCCAATTAGAATGACTCATTAGAGATAGGATCAGTAGTATCATAGAACGAGTGTGAAGAGTATATTTTTCAAATGAAAACAATTTTGTTTTGAAATTTAAACCATTTTATACGTATTTGAATAATTTATTTATTTTGAATTTGGACAATCCAATATATAAAGGTTTTGCATATACGCGTCATGAACGTATATTCGAAATTTTAATATACCTGATGGATACAGAATCACACTATAGTCGCCCGGAGATGATGTTGATAATGATCATGGCATCATCAATATTTATGTTCGTATTTCGAAAGTGTGATATCTATATATTTCCATTAGACTGGTGTGAGAACCAAAACTTACATAGGATTATTTGTTGTGATTTGGCATCAAAAACATGATTTTCTGTATATATATCAAAATTTGAATTTGAAACGATAATTCACTAATTGATTGATGGTTGTGTTGTTTGTTTATTTGTTTGATATTTTGAACCATTACGTCTAATAGAATCAAATATTGAATTGTATTGAAAATTGGTCGCATTTGCTTGCATATATATGTACTTACATTGAACAGGTCATAGCAAGGAGGCTAGAGCTGAAGAATAAAATTGTTTGCCCGACAAATAGGTACATGATTACCATAATTTACTATTTTGTTTGGGTGATGATGATTTTATGAGCCGATTGGCTAGCCGCTTGGCTTTTTCTTTTTCTTTTGGATTGAAGAAGGCCATGGGAGGCTATATGAAATATCCCGAAGTCCCCGGTGCAGGGGAGGTTATGGCGAAATTTTTCGGAAATTTAGGGTGTTAGCCAAATTTTTTAAAAATTTGAAAAGTTCTTAGAAACAGAAAAGTTGAAGAACTTAAGCCGTAACGAAAACAATGGAAGTTGAGTTGATCTGTAAAACAACTATCGGCTTCGTTCCTTTTTGGGGACGAAAAGTTTTAAGTGGAGGAGATTGTAACAACCCGGAAATCTGAGCCAATTTAAAATTTTATTTTGTCAATTTTGACAAATTTTGAATATTTAAAATGAATTATTTTAAATATTATCGATGAGAAATTTATTTTGAATAGAATTCGAACGTATATGTAATGACCCGAAAATCCGTAACATCAGAGTTGACTATATACATCATACGTCCAACCCAAATATCACGAAAATACGAGACATTCTTTTTAGAAGAAAGAGGTAGAAGAAGAACAGAAATAACAACACAGAATCTCACATCGCAGCGGAACAAAATATAATATATCACATCTTTGAAATACAAAATCTTAACTGTATATCATACACTTATCAGAGTACAACACTTACAACATAACGGAACAACTATAACTGGATAACGCTGAAGCCTCCTGCTCCAAGCTCCTTTAGATAGATCTGTAAAATCCTGAACTACTTGACTGCCCATACAAATTTAGGCACCCAAGAGTTTAGGTAGAACAAAACAAAATAAACTCCGGGTCAGTCATGGGACAGGTATGAGTAAACCGTTTAAAACAGTTTCAGAAACTAAATGATATCTCATAAGACCACGCCGTATAACACAGAACGGGTTTTTCCCTTATGAGAATCCAAACACTTGACTTATCATTATATCAAAAATCTTTTGATATTATAATAATGTCTAAATCAAGTAGATAACAATCTAGTGGAAACGCTTGCATCTCACGTTCCACATATATAATATACAATCAAAACCGCAAGCACGTATTGGGTATTTGATTTCCAACTATGACAAGGTATGGGACCACCTTCCGCTGGTATATCTCTAGAGGAGAATACACCGAGTTCAACAAAAACATCTTGCAACTCAGCCACACATGACCGACCACTCATTTCGCTTGAGTGTATCGAATGTATATCACCAACGATTGGGATCAGCAACCGTTTCCCGAATGGGTCGGCATCGACAATAGATTTTTAGAAGTAAATGAAACTCTAGATCAGGTGATTATACACCCTAATAGGTGCGACCTACATAGCCATGCTGCTTGCCCGATTTCTGTCATTTACCGGATGTTGAGGCTAGAAGCTACGCTTTATCATCATACCAGATTCACTTCGAATGCCACATCGTCAAATCCATCAAATCACCGATTGACGTCCTCAACAGTACATTACGTGTTAGCTAAAAGAAGTTTCCTTCTCCGCTTCCACTCTTGGTACGGTTGAAGAAATCAATGTACGTGACCATTCTGGAAATACTCTGTCAGACATTCATCCATACAAGTCACCCAGGAACAGGATGAACTGAAGGAACTATTTCTATTAATAGAAAAAGTCCTTGCACTCTACTCCGTCTTCGATTATCTTTATATAATCTGATTCGCAGTGCTACTGCCAATACGGAGTGGTTCTTCGGATAATAATCCAACCGGTCTCTCCATATCGACAACGATGGTCAAAACTTCGATAGTCTGTGATTTAACTATCAAATAAAAACAAGTGTTTCGATAGTCGATGATTTAACTATCGAATAAAACAAGTGTTCATCCAAACATCCAACAATCACTGAACCTTTAATTAATATTCCATTAATTAAATCTCTTTTCTATTTCTTTATCAATATTTGTTAATCAAATATTTCAATAACCATATTGCCCTTTTACGTTCTTTGGAAAAGCATTTCCATATATCGCCTTCTTTTATTTTCTAAACTTTAGAAAATATTCATTTTCCTATTTCCAAGCTTTGCACATATTTGGGTTAAAACAGATGTTGTGTAAAACATCGTTACGACAACCCAAATACAGTATTTAACGAATTCTTATTCCACATTGATCTTCGAGCCTGAATCTTGCTACTTATCGGTATATCATGAAATCAACCAAGTTGGGGTATAATTACCTCTCAGACCTTCACTGAATAACATTTAACGTCAATACAGACAAGACTGCTTACTCGAACAAATCAATTCCATACAACTACTGATTTACTTTTAAACACGTATACACTTCCCTTTTCTATTCTTACTAGATTTTATTCTTATACTTCCTTTTTGATTATACTATTCTATTTCTAAGTTCGTTTTCTTATCGACTTCTATATATTTTGATATGTTAATTTCTAACTATCAAATTATCTTAAAAATATTCTATCTCCTTAAATTCCCGGAAAAATTCGCCATAACCTCCTTTGTACCGGGAGCATCGGGAAATTTCAAATAGCTTTCCCGGTCCTTCTCATCTCAAAAAGAAAAAGAAAAAGCCAAGCGGCTAGCCGATACGGCGCATAAAATCTCATATATGAATTAAATACGTACCTTTTTGTCGGGCATTCTATTTATTTCACTTCTATACTTTATTCCATACCTGTCTCCTGTATGTTTATACCTGTCCAATCTATTTTAACTATACTAATCGTTTTAACTCAATTTGTTAATTAAATCTGTTACTTAACTTTTCAGTCTATTTCACCTTCATATTTGAACATGACATGTTCAAATATATTTTAACTGCATATTAACAAATTCTAATTATACTCATACTCTCGTTTCCTTATCGACTTCTTATTCAAATTCAAATTCTAATTCAATTCTATTTGAATTCTCTGCATTTTTTTAACTTCATTTGAATTCTATTTTCAAATTCTGTAGTTTAAAGTCCATTTGAATCCTATATTCAAATCGTTTAAAGTCCATTTGAATTTCTATATTCAAATATATAGTTTAAAGTCCATTTGAATTTCTATATTCAAATCTATAGTTTAAAGTCCATTTGAATTTCTCGGCATTATTTATAAACAACGTTTATAACTTCAATTCAAATCCCACCTTTCTATTTATAAACAACGTTTATAAATTCAATTCAAATCCCATATTTTCATTTATAAACAAAGTTTGTAAATTCGATTCAAATCCCACCTTTCCATTTATAAACAACGTTTGTAAATTCGATTCAAATCCCACCTTCCATTTATAAACAAAGTTTATAAATTCGATTACTTGTTTTATATACCTTCGAACAAGTTAAATATTTTCTATAGTCTTATTTAAAATTCAAATTCTATTTAAAAAAAATAGAATTCACTTTTTAAATCTCAAATACTCTTTCCGATATTTTTATGAATCAATATTCAAACCCCAGGGATATTTTAAACAATCAATCAACCAATTTTCAATCATTTGATTTTTAACTCATCATATATAAATATATATGAAATCAAACAAACAACAAACAGATAATATATTTTTGAGGAATCCAGTTGGATTCCTCCAACCTGTTTTCCTGCATCCACAGATGTTAGTCAACATAGTAATACCCATCCTGCTTCGAGGCAGGATATCGCGGTATAGAAGGTCATCCACTAATCATAGCGTGGGGCGTATAGGGTAATCATCCGCTATGAAACCGCGGGCATTCGCTAATGAAACTGCGGGAATCCAACCAATCAATCAACCCAATATATATATAATAGTCCTAAATAACTAATATATTTAAAACAATCAGACAGCATTCAAACAAGCACAGACAATTATTTTTAACTATATAAAAATAAATTTCTAAATAAATGGTGAGTGAGGTTTGCTCACCGGAATTTTCCTTTGTCGAATATCCATTTATTTTCCATATCGTGGTGTCCATGAATCGTCTTCAATCGTCTTAACCGAATTTATCAGGTTCCTACGATTTATTTCTAATTATCGATTAAATGACTATTTATTTTAAACTAACTATTTAAACCAAATAAACAATTTATTCTATGCAAATTTAGATTATAGTAAAACGTATACCTTACTGCTATCAAAATCCACTCGACCGGTCGACGAACTAATCCCAGAACAGTCCCAAAAGAACAGCACCAGCTCAAACGACAATTCTTCACCTTGGCATTTCTTCGAACACCTCGCAGTCATCCTCTTTTCCCTTCACTTGATATCACCTTATACTCAACACGTTGACAGCCGCTTTATCGCCTCTCAGCAAAACAACGGACTACCCTTATCAGCGTCGGCCTCCACCTTGTTCATCGTCAAACCCTTACTGTTGAACCATTCACAACCTCAACGGCAAATCCCCTCTTCAACTATCGTACCCTCCAGAACCAAACTCGAGCTCACCGCAACAACTCCCTCGAATCCCTAAACTTCATCGCGATATCACCAACACTGACCCCCGTAACCTCACATCGCAACTTCCCAAAGCCCATAAATCCGACTCGCGCTTCACCCTAACCAACCTTTACAACCAGCGCTTCCTCAAGTTACCGCTACGTCGAATTCACCTCTGGCCACCCAAGTCTCTATTCGATAGCCTCAGACCCTGACCTCCCCTCTTTGATTACTGTCGAAATCGAGTAGTGGAAGGAGTGAACCGTGTTTTTAAAAGGAGGAGTTCGATTTTGATTTTTATAAGTATTTGAGGAAGGCGGATTTTATAAGGAGGATTCATGGTTTTCGAGAGGCAAAAGGGAGGCCACGTTTGTTCTAGCTTGTGGTAACAAGGGAAGGCACGGGTTTGTTTTATCTGGTGGAGAAAGGGCCATGAGCACAATATTTGTTTATTAAATTAAATTTGATTTTTAAACCGGATCCAAATTTTAAATTATCTTCTTTATTCCGAACTCCTATTTAAGTCCAACGAAAGGCATTTCTAGGGTTTAACCACCATTCTGGACACAATGGGATAGGTCACGAAGTCTGATTCGATTGTCTGTGGAAGATATTTATTTAAATCTATATAAATTTATTTCAGACAATTTATTCTTCGAAAATAAATTAATATTATTAATCTAATTCAAACAGGAGTTTTGAGTTGATTTTCTGACCTGTTTCTAATTCAGTTTTCAATTTCTCGAACTGACGTATTACGATAATTTAATATATTCGATATTAAATCGAAATTGATTATTAAATTAATAACTTAATATAAAAATTCATTTATATTTATCCACCCAATATTTAAAACTGTATTAAATATTCAAATCTAACCGACGGAATATCCGGGTCATTACATTCTTCCCCACTTAAAATAATTTCGTCCTCGAAATTGCTAAGGTAGGAAAAGTGCTACAAACCCAGTAACTTTTTAAAACTTATTTATGTTGATACTCAACATTTCAAACTTCCTTACGTCTCTCTTTCGAATAAATCCCTATTCGATAACTCCTCCCTTCGAATAACTATATTCGATATCCTCTCTTTCGAATAACTAGATTCGAAAACCTTTCTTCGAATAAACTATATTCGATTTACTCTATTCAATTTACTCTTATCAATTAACTCTATTGGATTTAACTCTTTTGGATTTAACTCTTTTCGATTAACTCTATCGAATAACTAAATTCGATAACTCCTTCGAATAACCAATATTCTATAACTTCTTCGATTAAACTAATCGATAACTCAATTCGATTAACAAATAATCGATAACTCCTTCGATTTACTAATAATCGATAACTCCTTTGATTAACAAATAATCGATAACTCCTTCGATTTACTAATAATCGATAACTCCTTTGATTAACAAATAATCGATAACTCCTTTAGTTCTATTCAAATAAACTAATATTTGATTTAACTTCATTCGCTTGACTCTAGATCGCAGCGATCACAATGGTTACGCCTGATTCCCTCAGGAAACATCCGACCGCCCTAGGCTATCTGCAGCCCTGTGAATTACGCTAGCAGTCGTACGAAATGGCAACTTATCCTGAGTAACTATGTTTGACTAATTTTATCTCAGTACTATATTCGATCAACTTTAATTGAATAACTATCATTCAATTGAATTCTAATTCGATTTACTATGTTCAATTTACTCTATCGGGTTAACTCTAAATTTGAATAACAAATATTCGATAAACTCTGATTGAATCACTAATATTCAACTAACTCTATGGATTAACCCTAACTGATTAACTCTAACTGGTTAATTCTTACTCTAATCGATTTATTCTAACTCTAATCGATTATTCTTAACTCTAATCGACTTCTCCTATTCGAATAACTCCTATTGGATAACGTTTATTCATTTATAAAGATTTTCTTTTAGTAATGATTCTTCACTTTATAAATGTTCTCTTTAATAGCGTTACTTCACTTATACAAGTGTTGTGTACCCCTTCTATTTAAAACTATCGGTGTTAAAAACCAATATCCCTTCTCTATATAAGTCCAGACTTATATATTCCATTTATCGAATGATAAATATTTAATTTAATTTATAAACTGTTATTTATAAATTAATCTTTTCTATTTATCTGTTAAAAACAGATTTCCATTTTCTATTCATCTTCTGAATATTCCTTTGATTAAATTCTATTTATTTAACAAATAAATATCTCATTTATAACATTCTATTTATTTTCTATAAATAAATATTTCCATTGAATCTATTTGTAAATGTTTTACAAATATTTCTCCTTCTATTTGTTTTCACATAACTTCCTTTGTATTTGTGTTACAAATATATTTCCTTTATTCACACCCAATTCATATTCACATTGATTTTACTCAATTTATTCATTTCGATCTATTTAACTTACTTAAGTTAAATTTAATTTCAATCATTCAAATTCCATTAACTAGTTGCTAATTAATCGTTTTGCCGATTTCACCCTTTTTATTTGAATATAACTTGTTCAAATATATGTCAACTTGATTATAACTAATCTAATTATATTTCAATTCGAGTTATATATTCGATTTCGAATATAAACTCTCAATCTCTTTCACTTATCCAAAAACCCAATTTCGATTCAAATTCCCTTTAAATTATTACTTTACTGAAGTTCATATTTATTTTATATCTCCAGTCTGGATTTTTCTAATGCCAATTCGGATTTTATTTCCTAAAAATCCTTTTATTTGTTAAATTAAACCGTTATGGTTTACTAATGGTTCTAGCGCTGCTTTTCTAAAAATTTGATTTTGACATAACTCAAAATCTATACGATGAAATCCAGATTTTTCTCTTTCATTAGAAAACTATTATTCAACCGGTCCCGATGATTCTTGTTTCAAAGAATTCCGACTTCAATTGAGTTCTGTATACTCGATTGAAGTTCGAGTCGCCAATTTATGAACTGCCATGCTACGACGAGCTCGTTTTAATTATATTTATACATATAAACGTTTTAACTTTGTTTATAATAAATTCAATCTCCATTCTGATATATTTTTAATGTATATCAAATCCATTTCAACATAATATTCCCGATCTATTTCACTACTATTTGAAATTCTATATATTTACAATATTCAAATTCCATTTGAATTTCTTTATTCAAACTCTATATTATTTCCTTCTATTCAATTTCTATTCGAATTTTCTTCTATTCAAATTCATTTGAATTCCTTATCTTCAAATTCTAATTGAATTTCTTATCTTCAATTCCTATTTGAAATTTCTTTATTCAAAAACCCATTTCAAATCCCTTATTCAAATTCCATTTGAAATCCTTTATTCCGTTTCTATTTAAATTCCTTTGAATTTAAATTCTATTTTAACTCCTTTGAATTCAAATCCTATTAAATTTCACTTTGAATTCAAATTCTATTTAAACTCCTTCTATTCTAAAATTCTATTTCAAACTTTATATTTTCTTTGAATTCTAATATTCAACCTCCACTTTATATTCTCTTTGAAATTCTATTTAACCAAATTCCATTTGAATTCTAATATTCAAATCTCTCCTTGACTTTTCTTTATTCAAATCCATTTGAATTCCTTTGAATTCAAATTCCATTTCAATTTTTCTTATACAATTTCTATTTGAAATTTCCTTTATTCAAACTCATTTGAATTCCTTTGAATTCAAATTCTATTTCACTTCTATTTGAATTATATATATATTCAAATTCCTTTATTTTACTTCTATTTGAAATCTATATTCCAATTCCTATTTCACATTTCAAAATTCCTTTGAAGTTATATAAATATATACATATATTTATAACTATCCCAAATTCAAAACATTTGAATTTTCAAACAACTTGTTCCTTTCAAACAAATTTCCATCAAAAACTTTTCTAAGGCAGCAATTCATCACTTAGAAACTCGAAAATGAACACTGATGATGTTGCGACAATCATCAGAATTATTTCCCAGCCACTGAATGAGTTCAGTACTATCTTTCAAAATCCATTTAGAAAAACATTTTCCAAACTCCCAGGATTTTAAAATTTTGAATTCTGGTTGGAATTCAATTTCAATTTATCACATTTGTATATTTGATTTCATATACGAATTCCATTGGTTATATATAACTATTTCTGTTTTTATAATCTAATTTGATTATAATCCTAACAATCAACTTAACTATTTAAAAACAATATCGTGTCCAATCTTCTGTTCAAGTGTTTATAAACTCCTATCGAAATCATGGCGTCCCACGATTCGACCAAAATTTATAATCTTCTCAACAGACTAGTCAACACAATATAAAACAGTTTTTATATCAAATACAAATACGCTCTCTCGTATATATATATACACTCAACTCATTCTAGGATACTACTGATTCTATCTCTATTGAGCACAATTCCACACAGCCTAGGTATTCGCTCAACCTAAGCTCTGATACCAACTGTAATGACCCGAAAATCCGTAACATCAGAGTTGACTATATACATCATACGTCCAACCCAAATATCACGAAAATACGAGACATTTTTTTTTAGAAGAAAGAGGTAGAAGAAGAACAGAAATAACAACACAGAATCTCACATCGCAGCGGAACAAAATATAATATATCACATCTTTGAAATACAAAATCTTAACTGTATATCATACACTTATCAGAGTACAACACTTACAACATAACGGAACAGCTATAACTGGATAACGCTGAAGCCTCCTGCTCCAAGCTCCTTTAGATAGATCTGTAAAATCCTGAACTACTTGACTGCCCGTACAAATTTAGGCACCCAAGAGTTTAGGTAGAACAAAACAAAATAAACTCCGGGTCAGTCATGGGACTGGTATGAGTAAACAGTTTAAAACAGTTTCAGAAACTAAATGATATCTCATAAGACCACGCCGTATAACACGGAACGGGTTTTTCCCTTATGAGAATCCAAACACTTGACTTATCTTTATATGAAAACTCTTTTGATATTATAATAATGTCTAAATCAAGTAGATAACAATCTAGTGGAAACGCTTGCATCTCACGTTCCACATATATAATATACAATCAAAACCGCAAGCACGTATTGGGTATTTGATTTCCAACTATGACAAGGTATGGGACCACCTTCCGCTGGTATATCTCTAGAGGAGAATACACCGAGTTCAACAAGATCATCTTGCAACTCAGCCACACATGACCGACCACTCATTTCGCTTGAGTGTATCGAATGTATATCACCAACGATTGGGATCAGCAACCGTTTCCCGAATGGGTCAGCATCGACAATAGATTTTTAGAAGTAAATGAAACTCTAGATCAGGTGATTATACACCCTAATAGGTGCGACCTACATAGCCATGCTGCTTGCCCGATTTCTGTTATTTACCGGATGTTGAGGCTAGAAGCTACGCTTTATCATCATACCAGATTCACTTCGAATGCCACATCGTCAAATCCATCAAATCACCGATTGACGTCCTCAACAGTACATTACGTGTTAGCTAAAAGAAGTTTCCTTCTCCGCTTCCACTCTTGGTACGGTTGAAGAAATCAATGTACGTGACCATTCTGGAAATACTCTGTCAGACATTCATCCATACAAGTCACCCAGGAACAGGATGAACTGAAGGCACTATTTCTATTAATAGAAAAAGTCCTTGCACTCTACTCCGTCTTCGATTATCTTTATATAATCTGATTCGCAGCGCTACTGCCAATACGGAGTGGTTCTTCGGATAATAATCCAACCGGTCTCTCCATATCGACAACGATGGTCAAAACTTCGATAGTCTGTGATTTAACTATCGAATAAAAACAAGTGTTTCGATAGTCGATGATTTAACTATCGAATAAAACAAGTTTTCATCCAAACATCCAACAATCACTGAACCTTTAATTAATATTCCATTAATTAAATCTTTTTTCTATTTCTTTATCAATATTTGTTAATCAAATATTTCAATAACCATATTGCCCTTTTACGTTCTTTGGAAAAGCATTTCCATATATCGCCTTCTTTTATTTTCTAAACTTTAGAAAATATTCATTTTCCTATTTCCAAGCTTTGCACATATTTGGGTTAAAACAGATGTTGTGTAAAACATCGTTACGACAACCCAAATACAGTATTTAACGAATTCTTATTCCACATCGATCTTCGAGCCTGAATCTTGCTACTTATCGGTATATCATGAAATCAACCAAGTTGGGGTATAATTACCTCTCAGACCTTGACTGAATAACATTTAACGTCAAAACAGACAAGACTACTTACTCGAACAAATCAATTCCATACAACTACTGATTTACTTTTAAACACGTATACACTTCCCTTTTCTATTCTTACTAGATTTTATTCTTATACTTCCTTTTTGATTATACTATTCTATTTCTAAGTTCGTTTTCTTATCGACTTCTATATATTTTGATATGTTAATTTCTAACTATCAAATTATCTTAAAAATATTCTATCTCCTTAAATTCCCGGAAAAATTCGCCATAACCTCCTTTGTACCGGGAGCATCGGGAAATTTTAAATAGCTTTCCCGGTCCTTCTCATCTCAAAAAGAAAAAGAAAAAGCCAAGCGGCTAGTCAATACGGCGCATAAAATCTCATATATGAATTAAATACGTACCTTTTTGTCGGGCATTCTATTTATTTCACTTCTATACTTTATTCCATACCTGTCTCCTGTATGTCTATACCTGTCCAATCTATTTTAACTATACTAATCGTTTTAACTCAATTTGTTAATTAAATCTGTTACTTAACTTTTCAGTCTATTTCACCTTCATATTTGAACATGACATGTTCAAATATATTTTAACTGCATATTAACAAATTCTAATTATACTCATACTCTCGTTTCCTTATCGACTTCTTATTCAAATTCTAATTCAATTCTATTTTAATTCTCTGCATTTTTTTAACTTCATTTGAATTCTATTTTCAAATTCTATAGTTTAAAGTCCATTTGAATCCTATATTCAAATCGTTTAAAGTCCATTTGAATTTCTATATTCAAATATATAGTTTAAAGTCCATTTGAATTTCTATATTCAAATATATAGTTTAAAGTCCATTTGAATTTCTATATTCAAATCTATAGTTTAATGTCCATTTGAATTTCTATATTCAAATCTATAGTTTAAAGTCCATTTGCATTTCTATATTCAAATCTATAGTTTAAAGTCCATTTGAATTTCTCGGCATTACTTATAAACAACGTTTATAACTTCAATTCAAATCCCACCTTTCTATTTATAAACAACGTTTATAAATTCAATTCAAATCCCATATTTTCATTTATAAACAAAGTTTGTAAATTCGATTCAAATCCCACCTTTCCATTTATAAACAACGTTTGTAAATTCGATTCAAATCCCACCTTCCATTTATAAACAAAGTTTATAAATTCGATTACTTGTTTTATATACCTTCGAACAAGTTAAATATTTTCTATAGTCTTATTTAAAATTCAAATTCTATTTAAAAAAAATAGAATTCACTTTTTAAATCTCAAATACTCTTTCCGATATTTTTATGAATCAATATTCAAACCCCAGGGATATTTTAAACAATCAATCAACCAATTTTCAATCATTTGATTTTTAACTCATCATATATAAATATATATGAAATCAAACAAACAACAAACAGATAATATATTTTTGAGGAATCCAGTTGGATTCCTCCAACCTGTTTTCCTGCATCCACAGATGTTAGTCAACATAGTAATACCCATCCTGCTTCGAGGCAGGATATCGCGGTATAGAAGGTCATCCACTAATCATAGCGTGGGGCGTATAGGGTAATCATCCGCTATGAAACCGCGGGCATCCGCTAATGAAACTGCGGGAATCCAACCAATCAATCAACCCAATATATATATATAATAGTCCTAAATAACTAATATATTTAAAACAATCAGACAGCATTCAAACAAGCACAGACAATTATTTTTAACTATATAAAAATAAATTTCTAAATAAATGGTGAGTGAGGTTTACTCACCGGAATTTTCCTTTGTCGAATATCCATTTATTTTCCATATCGTGGTGTCCATGAATCGTCTTCAATCGTCTTAACCGAATTTATCAGGTTCCTACGATTTATTTCTAATTATCGATTAAATGACTATTTATTTTAAACTAACTATTTAAACCAAATAAACAATTTATTCTATGCAAATTTAGATTATAGTAAAACGTATACCTTACTGCTATCAAAATCCACTCGACCGGTCGACGAACTAATCCCAGAACAGTCCCAAAAGAACAGCACCAGCTCAAACGAAAATTCTTCACCTTGGCATTTCTTCGAACACCTCGCAGTCATCCTCTTTTCCCTTCACTTGATATCACCTTATACTCAACACGTTGACAGCCTCTTTATCGCCTCTCAGCAAAACAACGGACTACCCTTACCAGCGTCGGCCTCCACCTTGTTCATCGTCAAACCCTTACTGTTGAACCATTCACAACCTCGACGGCAAATCCCCTCTTCAACTATCGTACCCTCCAGAACCAAACTCGAGCTCACCGCAACAACTCCCTCGAATCCCCAAACTTCATCGCGATATCACCAACACTGACCCCCGTAACCTCACATCGCAACTTCCCAAAGCCCATAAATCCGACTCGCGCTTCACCCTAACCAACCTTTACAACCAGCGCTTCCTCAAGTCACCGCTAACTCGAATTCACCTCTGGCCACCCAAGTCTCTATTCGATAGCCTCAGACCCTGACCTCCCCTCTTTGATTACTGTCGAAATCGAGTAGTGGAAGGAGTGAACTGTGTTTTTAAAAGGAGGAGTTCGATTTTGATTTTTATAAGTATTTGAGGAAGGCGGATTTTATAAGGAGGATTCATGGTTTTCGAGAGGCAAAAGGGAGGCCATGTTTGTTCTAGCTTGTGGTAACAAGGGAAGGCACGGGTTTGTTTTATCTGGTGGAGAAAGGGCCATGAGCACAATATTTGTTTATTAAATTAAATTTGATTTTTAAACCGGATCCAAATTTTAAATTATCTTCTTTATTCCGAACTCCTATTTAAGTCCAACGAAAGGCATTTCTAGGGTTTAACCACCATTCTGGACACAATGGGATAGGTCACGAAGTCTGATTTGATTGTCTGTGGAAGATATTTATTTAAATCTATATAAATTTATTTCAGACAATTTATTCTTCGAAAATAAATTAATATTATTAATCTAATTCAAACAGAAGTTTTGAGTTGATTTTCTGACTTGTTTCTAATTCAGTTTTCAATTTCTCGAACTGACGTATTACGATAATTTAATATATTCGATATTAAATCGAAATTGATTATTAAATTAATAACTTAATATAAAAATTCATTTATATTTATCCACCCAATATTTAAAACTATATTAAATATTCAAATCTAACCGATGGAATATCCGGGTCATTACAGTATATATTTATATACGTCGTCGTTAGAATATAAATAATTATTTTAAATTATAAAAGGAATTGAAAATGGCGCGGTAGTTCGATAATTCGATTTCAAAGTTCAAATGAATGTACCGGGTGCAAAATAAACCGGATTTTAGTGAAACCAAAAATATTACAATCTAATTGAGAATATCTTTCCAATGAATCCGAAAAATCAAAATTTCATAGCGGGAATCAAAAGTTATGTCCAGTTGAAAATTTAGAATAGTCGCTATGGAATTTCGGCCCTCGAAAATAGCCATTTTACAAACGACCTTGGATTTCGACGAAACCACTTTTGTTGGATCCACGATGTTAGATTATTGCTAGGTTTCAAATTTCTTAATTTTCTGAATCAATATGTGAGCATGGCAAAGGAAACCGTGTTTGATCAGTTTTAGTTGATTTTAATCGACTGGAAAATGGCCATTTTTCCAGCGGTCTCAAAATTCGACGAAACTAGTTTTGTTAGGACCGTATCGTCAATACGAAGCTAGAAAATATTTTTGGGAATTTTTAGAGTTAGTATGTGGCCCCAATAAATTGAAATGCGCGTTCAAATTCAACATATAGAGTTATATTTTGATTTTGACGAAAACTGATCGAAACGATCGAATCAGCTTACGATACATATCCCATTGTGTTCGGAATGGGGGTAATTAGCTATGGACGACAGGCGGTGGGTTCGATTTCGAGGTCGAAATTAAAAGTTTCTTTTCGAAATTAAATAAAAAAATAACCTTCTCTCTCTTATACCCTCAACCCCCCTCCCCCGTTACTTTTCATTCGAGAAAAATAAAAAAAACTGTCGATGACGGAAACCGACCGCTGCCACCCTCCTCATTACCATGGCCACCTCTCCGCCTCCACGCCCTCGCCCTTCTTCACCCTCAGCCAATCGAAGCCCCTCCTCCATCGAAGAACCCGCGGACCTCCCCCAATCCCCAAATCTCGATCGAACCCCGACCTATAATCGCGCCCTAGCCACCCCTCCGCGAGCCCTGATGCCATGCGCCGCCATCCCGCCCTACGCTCATCCTCCTCTGGCCGTGGGGGCCCCACCTGTGTAGAAGAAGAAAAAAAGGGTAAAATTATATTCAATTTTACTTACCGACTATAATATGCTTTGTTCTCTAATTTTATCATACCTATTATTAGATTAAAAATCTGAAATTTTTATATAGAAGAAAAATAGAAATATCATTTTCAATGATAACAAAGATTCAAATTTTGTTATATATATTGTAGAACTGAAAAGATTTGATTTTTAAAAACTGAAAAGATTTGATTTTTAAGAACTGAAAAGATTTGATTTTTAAAAATGTAAAGGTTGATTTTTATACAAGAATGTCAGGATTTTTATGAAAGTAATGATTTTTATATAAAGAAAGATGGAATTTTTATATAAGGAAGTTGGAATTTTTATACAAAGGAAGTTTGGATTTTTATATGAACAGTTTTGAAATCAAAATGTGATGTTTATGTTGAAAGTGAACAAAGAAAAATGTGATTTTTATTTTAAAGGTAGCGAAATAAAAATCTGTTTTTTTTCTCATTATATATAGGTTGAAATAAAAATATGATTTTTATTATATTTGAAAAGGCGAAATCTTTATATTTGAAAAGGCGAAATCTTTATATTTAAAAAGGCGAAATCTTTATATTTGAAAATGCGAAATCTTTATAGTTGAAAAGGGGAAATCTTTATATAGAGAATAGCATGATAAAAATATAATCATTATTATATGAACATCGATGTAAAAATAGAATTTTTATCTATATAGTAGCGGTGTAAAAATAGAATTTTTATCTATATAGTAGCTGTGTAAAAATAGAATTTTTATCTATATGGTAGCGGTATAAAAATGTGATTTTTATATATGTAGTGGCTACGGGCAATGAAAGTGACAAAAAGCGAGAACAGCAATGACTTCTACATAAGAAGAGTCGAGGCGTTTGGATTAGCTAGTCGGTGAGAACTTCTCACTTTAAATTTTCTTTTCTAGTTAAAATATATACTAGGATGCAGACGGTGCTTAGTAGCACCCGACACCCGTCATCCACAGACCATGGATGGCTTGTATGTTTGATTGTTTGTTGTGGTGAAAATTTATTGTGTGTTGTGAGATGAAATAAAATATTTCTACAGTTAAAAATATTTTATCGTTAAAAATATAATTTTTAACGTGTATGTGAATAAATAAAAATCTGTGTTTGTTGATTTGAAACCCCACACGGGTATTGGGATAAAATACGGCATACACTAATCCCAATAATTAGTTGTATGTCGATCGATTGATTGACAGGCTGTTATGAGCGTTAGATATCTATATTTGATGCTTATACAGTGTAGTGCACTTTGGATGATGATTGATTATTTGTCAGTGCTATTATATACATGTGTTGTGTGGAATCCATATAATTAACATTATATGGTAATTGATTGGGCCTCATTCCAATTGGAAAAAGAAAGAATAGAATAAAATATAGATTCATGTGTTGAATAGAATATATAGTCATGTGTTGACGATAATCATGTGTTGAAAATTATCATGTGTTGAAAGAAATATTTTAACAATAAAATTTACATCTTTATCATATTTAAAGTTAGAAACTAACTGGAAAATAGATAAGATGAGTGGTTTCCTTGGTATTGATATGATATTGGTTTGGCCTTCGGGGTTAATATTTAGGGAATCGTTCTCTTACTACTTTACAGTAGAAGTCTGATTAAAAATCAAACGATAGATACCATAGTTTTATAAAATATATTATATAATATAAATAGTCATGTGTTGAGAATATTCATGTGTTGAAAGAAATATAGATTCATGTGTTCAATAGAATAAATATTCACTTGTTGAATAGAATAACGAATTTATTGATATATATAAAGCTGTGTTGATTAGAGTTGCGCCATTTTGACGTGAGCGATATTTATATCGATTATATTCGTTTTTATAATAAATATAGAAAAGGAAGTGATTTCAAAGTATAACGTTTTGAAAATATTATCATTTGTATATCGATGATGTGGAATATTCAATTTTGATTCGAAATTGAATATGAAGTTGAAATCGTTTCGAAAACGAATTTAAAATGATTTATAAAATACGTTTTAAAAGGAAATCGACGAAATATATATAATATATATATATTATATATATAATGGCCTGAATAGAACGCGCCGCGCTGCGGCAGTTTGTGAATTTCGACCATTGACTTCGAATTGATGTTGCAGGAGATCCAACCGTCGGATTCTCCTAAAACCGGAACCGTTGGGTTCGTAACAAAAAGAGCTTTCCAATGAATATTAGAAATCTGAAATCTAACAGTTGGATTTGGAATTTTGTCCAAATCAAATTTGGAAAAAGTCGCTGTAAGTGCAGTTCGATTGCCGTTGATGGAAATCGACTGTACGGACTTTGATAAAATTATTAAAAATATCAATAATTTGTGTAAAATCATAAGAAGTGATTTGTGAAGAATTGGGATGAAAATTTCCAAATTTGAAAAGATAAAAATAGATTTTTATCGAAACGAACTGGTTTTGAACTAGAAATAAAATCAATTTATTTTTGAAATAAATAAATTGAATTTGAAAGTGGTTTTAAAAATAACCACGTATTTCGAATACGTGAATTGGAATGGATTTGAATCGAAATTATCTTCGGAATATTTCGATGTTGGATTTTGTGATTATACAGATATGGTTGTGGAAATTTGAAAGATATATTCATATCGTTATTTCCAATACGATATTTATTGGTTTCCTAATTTGATATTGAATATAAGCCGGTATATTTTCTATTCAGAGCCTTGTATTTAATATCAAACGTGATCTGGGTTTGTCATAAATGGTGTCTTCATTAACACTGATTCTTAAGCCCAGATGAGAAAAAGATTAAATCTTTCTATTTAGATTTAATGAAGTGTACCAATCAAATAATATTTAATTGGAATTGAATTTGAATGTGATTTTGGATTTATCGTGAACCGTGTTTTAGATGACATTGGTTCTTTAACCCGGTTAAAGGCAGGATATTGATTTTTGAGAAGATTAAAACTAAGTGGAGTTTTAATCAATCTTTAATTAGATTGAAATGTGAATTGATAATTTAAATTATCAAATCTGAAAGGTGATCGAGAATGGAGTACCATCAGTTTTTCTCCAAACCGATAGTAAAATCTTTAATTAGATTTGAACGTGAAATGGTAATTAATTTTACCGATAATACCGTGGTGTTAGATATGGAGTATTACCAGTTTTGCTCCAGGGGATGAATAGGTTAGGATTGGGAAATAAAATAAATAATTACTTCGGTGTGGTTCGCTTATCCCGACTAGTTTGGAAAACCATAATATGGTTTGAAATGATATCCAAAGGAAGATTAAAGAATAAATTTGGAAGAATTTACCTTTGATAAAATTAATGGGAACCTTTCCCTAAGAATGTGAAAATTTTGAATAAAAGAATATTCTAAATTGGAATGAGGCGTTTGTTGTGTTTGTGTAACATTTGTTTATTATATACATGGGTTATTCTGAAAGGCTGGGTTTATACCCATTCTGAATAACCGATTCGGCGATGAGTCGAAGATGAAGACGGTGATTGAAGACTGGAAGTCTTCACATCGTTTGTGTGATTACTGATGATCTTGATTGGGCTGTAAACCCAAGAGGAGGGAATCAGTTGGTGATCGTCCAAACATACTTGGAGATGGATGGATATGCGAGGAAAGTGCCTCCAGTTTCGTTCAGACCCAAAACGAACTTGTAAATGGACTGTGTGTCCGACATTGGATTTTATTCTGTGTTGATTGATCTCTATTAAATATACATCTGTTTGGCGGTGGAGAATTTATTCTCTTGCTAACGCCCTTCTCGGAGACGTACGAGCTCAGAGGTTGTATATCGATGGACATCAGTCGCATGGAGTGAATTGCCTGCGTGGCACGCGTAAGTGGCAATTGATCAAGGCTTCTGTTGAAAAGCAAAGTCTTGTGGTTGATGATCAAAGCACGGCCTGTGTGGCATGTCTTTGTGTATAGCGTGAATTCGCGAGTCTCATACCTCGGCATGAGTCAAAAATGGGATAAGGATCCAAGGAGTGCACGACGTTTCTTTCTAGCTAGTGGTGGTATCAGTGCTTAAACTGGCTGACATTTATATACTTTTCACCTGTGTGGTTGTTGGATGCGAGGCGCCTCGGATATAGGTCCTATAGGACCGGGAAACGTGTGTTTAGGAATTGCCAATCCTTAAAAGTAAGAGAGGACCGGCCTTGGAGGTTCCAAAGGATCATAGTGGGGTCCTGAGACATTTGCTAGAGTGTCTCGAATCGGAGAGGAGCTTGCCCCTTGCCTCGACTCATGACGGAAATCCAATTTCCAATACGTGATATTGCGGTTTTAATTGTAGAACTAGTATGGCGACATGATATATGGTACCCATGTCGTCTATGATTGATATTTATGATTGAAATTGTTTTGACACTATAAACTTATTATAGTATCAAATGATTTGTTTTAAACGTACCAAGCATGTTTGGCTATTATAAGGGAAAATCCTATCCTCCGGCTTGCGTTGCATTGTGTGATGGGACCTGGGTCTTATAATAGCTTCATTTTTCAAAAAAGCATTGCGCTGTTTGCTTATATGCACTAGTATTCTTGGGAGGAAACCCGTTCCGTGTTATACGGCGTGGTCCCTTGAATTACTCTCTTTTAAAGTAAAGTTTTAAATAACTGTTTTAGTTCTCATACTAGTCACATAACTGACCTGGAGTTTATTGTTTCAACCTAAACTCTGGGTGCCACTATTTTCCACACGGGCAGCTAGTAGTTTTAGTTTTGCAGATTTATATTCACAGGGTCCTGATTTACAGATGGAACGATGCTCGGAAAGCTCTGTATCCGTGTATTACTTTCAGTTGTGTTTTGTATTATTTCTCCGCTGCTATGTAATTTATTGTAATCTATGATATTTTCTGTGTAATATTTATTCATACTCTGTATATTCTTGTATTCTGATGGAATTGTTGAAATAAAGAATGAAATGTTCTTCTGTTTGTGTTCTGATTCGTCTTGTCCTCAATTAAATCCGTGCTTTCCTTACCGGGGAAGTTTGGGTCATGTCATAATATATATATTATATATATATCGTCGATTTCCATTAAAATCGTACTTATAAAATATTTATAAATTCATTTTAAAACGATTCCAACTTCTTTCCAATTTTAAATAAAAATTGAATATTCTATATCTTTATCACTGTTTCAAATCTCGCAAATATCACCCGAGATCTCCTCCGAGATCTTGTTTTGGGCTCCTTCCGAAATGAAACAGCAAATATAACTCTAAATCTCCTTTCGAATATATTTCCCGAGATTTTGCAATATCGAACGATATATCGACCGAGACGACATAATGAAATATCGTCCGAGATCTTAGTTTTTTTGGTTAAAATTTAAATTCATGCCTGAACTAGAACTATAATTTAAAAAATCAAATCTGGCCATATCAATCTTTTGTTATTTTACATTTTGCATGTTAAATGACTATATTGTATGTTCGTATATGTTTTACAATGCTTATGATTTTCATATTCGTTTTTTACATAAATGTTACATGTGAAATTATGTATTTTATGGTCTATTTATGTTGATTTTTTTTAATGTTTTGGATCCTTTTAATGTTTCCTGTCTAACAATATTCCTGTTTTAAGCATATATCGATTTAGAGTATGAATGATCCTTAGCAAAATAAAGAATAATAAAGTTATTTTGCATTTTAACTTTAAGTTACTATGTTTTTTATAGCATCCATAAAAATCATTTTGTTAAAATATTATTTTTAACATATCATGTACCCCGAGATTGTTCCGATATGAACTTTCAGACCCGAGATGAAAATCCGAGACGAACTCCCGAGTTAGACTCATCTCGTCCGAGATCTCCCCCGATATGAGACCGAGTCTATAAAATCCCTAAGACGAAACGCGATCGATATTCGAGATTTAAAACCTTGATCTTTATCATATTAAATGATAATATTTTCAAAACATTATATTTTGAAATCACTTCCTTTCGATATTCATTATAAAATGAATAAAATCGATCAATAAACCCGTTCGGGTTAAAAATGGCGTTTGCTACTTAACTCGGCAACATATTTTTATATTTTGTGTCCATCTAAAATCGGACAGCAAAATCATAATTTATATACTTTGCTAACATGTTAAAGATTACATTTTTAACATACTAAATCCTATTTTAACAAATGACTATTTTTAATTTCACTAACATGTTAAAGATTACATTTTTAACATAGTAAATCATATTTTAACAAATGACTATTTTTAATTTCACTAACATGTTAAAGATTACATTTTTAACATACTAAATCCTATTTTAAAAAATGACTAACTTTTATTTCACTAACATGTTTTTTTTTAATAGTAATTCTAAATGTACATTAAAATTATCAGTTTAATATTTCACCCAATATTTTTAAAACATGTATAAATTTGTGATTCATAAATATATATAAGTAAATTTTTATTGTAAAACCATTTTCGATAATTCCTATGTTCACAAATACAATAAAAAGATAATTTTTATTGTAAACCAAATTTTGATAATTTTCATGTTCCTACATATAATAAAAAGAATGATTTTTATTGCAAATCAATTTTAATCATTAACATGTTTCTACATACAATAAAATGACTAATTTTATTGTAAGTCATATTATTATAATTTTATGTTCCTACTTTGACAATAAAAAGAACATTTTTATTGTTAATCAAAATATGACAATAAACATGTTTCTAAATGACAATAAAAAGATTAATTTTATTTGTTAATCAAAATATGACAATAAACATGTTTCTAAACGACAATAAAAAGATCAATTTTATTGTTAATCAAAATATGATAACAGACATGTTTCTAAATGACAATAAAAAGATTAATTTTATTGTTAATCAAAATATGATAATAGACATGTTTCTAAACGATAATAAAAATATTGATTTTATTGTTAATCAAAATATGATAATAGACATGTTTCTAACTGACAATAAAAAGATTAATTTTATTGTTAATCAAAATATGATAATAGACATGTTTCTATATGACAATAAAAAGATGAACTTTAATTGTAAATCATTTTATGTTCCAAAATGACAATAAAAAGATGAACTTTAATTGTAAATCATTTTATGTTCCAAAATGCCAATAAAAAGATGAACTTTAATTGTAAATCATTTTATGTTCCAAAATGACAATAAAAAGACGAACTTTAATTCTAAATCATTTTATGTTCCTAAATGACAGTAAAAAGATGAGCTTTAATTGCAAATCATTTTAAGTTCCTAAATGATAATAAAAAGATGAACTTTAATCGTAAATCATTTTATGTTCCTAAATGACAATAAAAAGATGAACTTTAATTGCAAATCATTTTATGTTCCTAAATGACAATAGAAAGATGAACTTTACATATTATTATAATATCATAATAATAATCTTTTCAAAAAGTCTAATTTTGAAATCTAATCTTTTGATAAAATTGATTAAAACATCCGCTCGAGTAAAAATGACGCAAATCTACTTAAATCAGCTTCATTCACTTAATTATTTTCAAAAACCATGTTTTAATTCTTTAACTAAATATTTTATAAAAAAAAGCAATCATATAATCCTAAATTGGAATGAGACCCAATCAACTACCATATAATTTTAATTATATGGATTTCATACATCGCATGTATTCTATAATAATGATGAAACATCCAAATAACAACCAGAGTGCATTTTATAACTAATCACAAGGGAGATGTGTGATTAGAATATCATCCCAAGACCCGTACGGGGTTTCAACCAACACATAACAAAATAATAGATTATTATTTGTGCACTTGGGCGATGTGTGAAAATTATCGTCCCAATCACATAAACAAGTCAGGTAACTTTTAAATGGAAATATAATCATATTTAAATTATCATAAATATATTAACCTTATTTTACATGTTAAATACTCCCAATCTCAATCATAACATAACGTCCAAATCAACAGTCATCCATACAATAGATAATCAACAACAAATATTTCAATCGCAGATAATTAATGTATGTTCAGTTATAAAAATAAATAACTGTATAAAAGATTGAGTGAGAAAGAGTTCTCACTTTTGTTTCTACTCCGTTAGTCTTTGATTTCCGTCATGCTCGCCTTTTTGTCACTTTTAGCACTCAGTTTCACTGTTTTGGCTCTAACTTCTGCAAATGAACTCCAATCTTCACCAAACTCTTTTTCTAGCACAAACAAACACGCCATTTCGGACAACTTTCGCCTAATGGACTTTCTTCCAAAAGTGCTCTGATTCACCGGAAATCGTGAATCTTCGCAGTATGTCTGCTGTCGTAGATCACATCTTCCGAGAAGCTCCGAACTCCAAAATTTGACTTTCATATGCTCAAATCGAAGAGAAAATCATGAACTACAACTTTGTTCTTGAGGGGTTTTGGCCAGAAATGCATGGTTTGAAAGTTATTAAGGAAAGAAGGACAAGGTTATTTGCAAATTGAAAATTTTGTGAAAATGGGGATTTTTGATGAAGCGAGACCCACGGTCGGAGACGGGTGGTGCTGAGGTGGAGGCAGGCCTGACTTGAGGTGGGGAAGGCGTGGGGTGGTGGCGGTGCGGCGGTGGGGTTCATGGTGGCGGCGGCGGTGGCTTTTAGTTCTAGGGTTTTCAAAGAGGGAAAAAGAAAGAGAGAAGGAAGAAGAAGAGGAGGAGGAGGAAAAGAGAGAAGAAAGGAGAAGAGGAGAAGGAGAGGAGGAGGACTAATCGGCGGCTGGAGGAGGGAGGAGGGGTGGCAGCGGCAGTGAATTGGAGGAGGAGGCCATTAATTGGTTTTTTGAAAGAAAAAGGGGAAGAAGGAAATAATGAATTAGAAAAGGAGGAAGAAAGGCTGCTGCCTTTGAAGAGAAGAAGGAGAAGAATTAGGTTTGTGTTATGGTTAGGCAGGAGTTTAGGATATTATATAGGAGAGGTAAATTTTGTTTTAACCCCTTGTATATTTTAATCTTTTTAGTTATATTATCTTTAACCCCTTATGTAGTTAATTTTATTCAATTTAGGTTCGTTTTAATGGTTTAAAAATCCGTGTGGTCACCTACGGATTCCATTATTGATAAAAATTGACATGCAGCCATTCATTGACATTACGAATCCAAAGAAACCGTTCTCTTCGAATTCCGAGTCCGTATGCACAAATAGTGAATATTTAAAGTTAGAATATTGACTGTTTTACACTGAAAAATCAATTATGATCACATACTGATTCTAAAAATCTTGAAACTTGGAATATTATCATTATTTGACGATACAAATCCAGAAGAAAAAAAACTATAACCGCATTCGGAGGTCGTTTGCAAAAATTCACTTTTTAAGGCATATATATATTATATTAAAAATATATATTTATATGAATAAATTCCGAATCTCGAAATATATAAGTGTTTATACTTTTCGAATTCAGAAACGTCATTTTGAACTCAATGGAAGTGGTTTTGAGTCCAAATTCCTTCGTATACAAAAAGAGCATTTTGGCCATATATTATATATATATAAATTCCATAGCGTTTTTCTGAAATTTTAATTTTGTCATAACTTATAATTTATAATTCTAAATCTCAATTTCTTAAATTCATTAAAAAGATATCGTCAATACAATCTTAGCGTTTCTCGTTTTGTCCAATTCTGACTTGTAATGAATTTTATATATTTATTCAAAGTTTAAAAATTGAAATTTCAAACTACCGCGCCTTTTCAGGCTCGGAATATAATTAATATAAATATATAAGTTCTAACTTTAATTAAAATAAATTTTCAGTCATTATTATTTAAAATAAATCATTTTAAATATCCAAAATTCATTAAAATAGCTTAAAATAAATTTTTAAATTGGTTCTGAAATTCCGGGTTATTACAATCTCCCCCACTTTAAATCTTTTCGTCCTAGAAAAGGAACGGAGCTGAAATTTGTTTAACTAACAAACTCAACTATCAGTTCTAATCAATTTTCAATTCAGTTCAATATTAAATTTGATTTATCTAAATTTATCATTCATTTATATATTGGTTTTATTAATTATCATTCCAATATTTTATTTAGTTAAACTAATTATCAAACATCACAACCAGCAATCAATTAGGTGATTAACTTTTTAAATATATATAACTTTTATATATAGTCAAAAATCATATTTTTAGTGCAAATCACAGCAATAAACTCTAACTAAGTTTTGGTTCTCACACCTGTCAATTGGAAATATATAGATATCCCACTTTCGTGACTCAAACACAAGCACTGATGAGGTTTCGAACCATCATCAGAAACATCTCCGAGCGACTAGAGTGTGATTCTATAACTATCTAGTATTTGAGGCTTCAAATATACATCTCGTCAGGCATATACTCGAAATCTCCCTATATTAGATTGTCCAAACTCAATTTGAAATATAATATTCAAATACAAATAATTGATTTAATGTTTTAAAACTAATTTGATTTTAAAAATAACACTCTTCACACTCGTTCTAGGATACTACTGATCCTATCTCTAACGAGTTATTCTCATTGGATATTACTAATCCAATCACTGATGAATTCTTTCGTTTGGTTCTAATTTGTCTTATTCTCGAGCTCTGTAAACCAAAGCTCTGATACCAAACTGAAACGACCAAAACTTCCCCGTAAAGGAAAGTATGGATTGAATTGAGAACAAGGCAAATCAGAACACAAACAGAAGAACATTTCATTGCTTATTACAAAATAACATCAAAGTACAAGAATATATCCGAGTATGAATAAATAATATACAATAGAAACATATCAGAGATTTAAATTCCATTTAAATAACAGTGGAAAATAATACATAACACAACTGGAAGGAATACACAGATACAAAGCTTTCCGAATATCGCTTCAGCTGAAAACCAGGATCCTGTGAATATAATATCTGCAAAACCAAAATTACTTGCTGCTCGTGTAGAAAACATGGGCACCCAGAGTTTAGGTTAAAACAATAAACTCCAGGTCAGTCATGGGTCTGGTGTGAGAACTAAAACAGTTATTGACTTGATTTTAAAGTTGGGTAAATCACGGGACCACGCCGTATAACATGAAACGGGTTTACTCCACATGAATCTTAGTTTAAAATAAAACAACGCAATGCTTTTTGGAAAAATTAAACTATTATAAGACTCAGGTCCCATCACACAATGCAACGCAAGCCGGAGGATAGGGTTTTCCCTTATAATAGCCAAACATGCTTGATACGTATAAAGCAAATCATTTTTGATATTATTATAAGTGCATAGTGTTTAAAACAACTTCAAATATAAATGTATCAATCATAGACGACATAGATACCATATATTATGTCGCCATACTAGTTCTATAATAAAAACCGCATGATGTCGTATTGGAAGTTGGATTTCCATCTGTGAACCAAGGCAAGGGATCGTCCTTACCGGATTTGAGACATTCTTGCCCATGTCTCAGGATCAGCCGCAACTGCACCTTGGATCTTCAGGGTCGGTCCACAAAAACTTTAGTGGATTAGTAATGCCTGAACAATACGTTTCCCTGCCCTATGGGGCATAAAATCTGAGCCACTAGGGACTCAATAACCGAGGCGCCTCATTCCATCATCCAAATAAGTAAAATGTCTGGGCTCCATACCATGACACCACTCCTAGCTAGAAAGAAACGTATGTTCTCCCTGCAGTCCTCTCCTATTTCTGATCCATACCGGGGTGTGAGGCTCGCGAAGTAACACTATACACAAAGCTATGCCTAAATAAGCTGTGCTTTGATCACCATCCACAAGGCTCTTCTTTTCAACAAGAGCCTTAAGCATTTGCATCTTAGCATGCCACATTGTCAATTCAAACCATATCATTGATTTCTGCCAATATATAACCTCTAAGCTCGTACGTCTCAGAGAGAGGTATTAAGCAAGAGAATAAATTCTCCACCACCATACATATATATATTTAGCAGAGATCAATGAATACAGCATAAAGGAATACAACATCAGACATACCATCCATTTACAAGTCCATTCTGGGTCTAAACGAAACCAGATGCACCTTATTCCTCGTCCCATATGTCCAATATAGGAGAGAGGCCCTCGCATATCTGGTCGATCTCCAAGTACGTTTGGATGATCACCTCTTATTACCTTGTCTTGGGTGTACAACCCAATCAAGACATAAGTAATCATCCAAACTATGTGAAGAACTCCGGTCTTCAAACACCGTCTTCATCTTCGACTCTTGATTGTCGTAGTAATTATTCAGAATGGTTTAAAACCGATCTTTCAAAATAATCCGCTTATTTTATAATTAAGTGCTATAAAATCACATCAAACGCCTCATTCCGATTCAGAATATTCTTTTATTAAAATATTCACCTTTTTAGGGAAAGGTTCCCATTAATTTTATCAAAGATAAATTCTTTTAAATTTATTCTTTAATCTTCCTGAAATTAACAAGATACATTAAAACACCAATTTGGTTATAATCTGTAACGACCCAACTTTCGAACACATCGGAAGTCGTGTCATTAATAAGAATAATAAAAGATAGAAGATAAAATCACAGAAAACATCAGAATCTCACAGCGGAATCTTTCAAATGATAATACTTTATAATATTTTACACAGCGGTACTTATTACACCAGAGAATACTAAATCTAGTGATACAAGCCATATATAGTACATGCTTAATTACACATATTCTTGACGACTAACTTGTAGAATTAATTATACAATAGATAAGATAGATATACCAGAACACAGAAGTTCCATTCCATCTTCACAAGCTTAATCCAACCTGATTCACTTGTCTATTCATAACAAGCGCTATGAATAACCAAGAGTTTAAGGAAAAACACAGAAAAATAAACTTCGGGTCAGTCAGGGGACTGGTATGAGTAAACAGCTTAAAACATATTTAAGAAATAAAAATATCTCATAAGACCACGCTGTGAATACAGAACGGTTTTTACCTCATGAGATTAAAACACTTTGTATACTTGAAATCAGATATTACCATAGGGTCTATAAGTTTTTCACAAATAAATTAGAATCTAGAAGAATGCTTGCATCTCACATTCTCCTATATAGTATACGAATAAAAAAACCACTTGGCGCTTATGGGAATTAGATTTCCAACTATGACAAGGTATGGGACCACCGGCCGATAGTGTATCTCAAGAGACGAATACACTGGGTTCAGCAAGAACGTCTTGCAACCCAGCCCACACATGACTGACTACTCATTTCTCTTGAGTGTATCGAATATATTGTCACCTTACGGCTTTTTGTCGCGACCACCGTAATTCCCGAGGGATATAGAAATGAAAAGAAGTAACAAATATGAATATTCTCTAGATGATGACAATACACCCTAATGGGAGCGACCCACATAGCCATGCTGCCTGCCCAATTTTTGTCATTTCCTGGGTGTGAGGCTTGAGACTAGACTTACCATTTCATCATCAATGTTTATTTCTTTGAATGCCACATCGTCAAAACTCGCCAATCACTAATTGATTTCCCCAAAAATAAATTATAGGTATACAGCGAGAGAAACGATTTGCTCTACCACCATATAAATACGTTTGAAGCGATCAACGTACGTGATCAGTTAGAATTACTTTGTCAGACATTCGTCCATACAACTTGTCCTGGGATTGGACAAACTGAAGGAATTATTTAAAAATAGTTCTTGTATCGCCGTCTTCAATTTAAAATCTCTGACGTACGGCGTATAATCAAATCAAAGTGAAATATTTATTTCGGCCTCTTTGAAATGATTAACGAAATAATTCTCTTTTTAGATTATCAATCTAATATGATTATGATCTAATTTACAGATATAATTACAGTCAAATCAAACAGTATACGATCATCTTGCTTACATGGGGATATTTTGATCATCTTGTACAAATGGACAATTTCAGTGTGCGCGCCGCACATAGTATTTATTTCCATTTTGTTTGTCAATTTATAAAAATATATACTTGCATTATTCTTAAGAAATAAATTTTTCATAATTACTTCTTAATCCAATTATTCATAAATGAATGAAATTTATAATATATTATTTATTTTACAGCTTTTATACTTTTATTGATTTTGTCAAATTTTCTTTTTGATCTCTTATTACTTGATCTACTCCTTCTTTCTATATACCAATTAAATAAAAATTTCTTTTTAATATATTAATCTAAATAAAAATACAGTCCTTATTTCACACAATACAGAATGGTATATAACCATTTGTTTTTTTCTCCTTGACAGGAAATTCGTATTACAGTATTTAAACTGGCAAATTTATCGTATGTTTTGCACACAGTTCTCTTTCATTTGTTTTATTGCTTTTCTTTTAAATTGACCTATAACTCAATTCCTTTTGACCCGTCTTCCTTTCTTTTATTTTGTTTTAAATCTTTTATTTCTACTACATAAGTAGCAGTGAAATTCCTGGTCCAATCCGCCTCCTATCCTTTACTCTATACATGTGCCACCTTTCTTCCTTATATATATATATATATATATATATATATATATATATATATATATTTAGATAGATGGGCCACGGCCCAGATCAATACAGCCCACTACTAATATTTTTATATCTTTAATATAATTGAAAATAGCCCACGGCCCAAAAAATAATACCCATTTTTGTATATATACTTGGCCCACGATCCTATGACTAACCCACGCCTGACGCCTCAAGAAAGCTGCTGCCACCATTTCTTTGTTTCTAATCTTCTTGCGTCTAGAAACCGTTTCTTTCTTCCCTCATCTTCTAACACCCCGTAATTCTGTTAATATTAATATTTACAAATTAAAGAATAACTAATCTTAGACGTGAGAATTGTGGGAAACGGGTTGCGCCATTGTGTTCGTCTCTGAATTCTAGTGGAGATAGAGTCCGAGTTTGTGGGAAACGAGTATCGGATGAAAAAGTTATGGACGAACGAAGTTTGGTGGCAAAGAAAGAAAAAAATGCACTGGCACACTTGGGAAGTGCGCCAGTACATATTTACACTGGTGCACCTGCCAAGTGCGCCCAGGCCGAGGCTGGAGCCTGCACAGCTTTCTGGTTCAGGCTGACTCGTGTTGTTGAGTCCATTCTGACTCCTTGTTGAGTCATTAGGGCTGACTCATCACCCTATCATAATCGAATGGTTTTGATTAACCCTAAGAACATCCGACGGCTTAAATTAATTTATAACTCTATAAAAAGACCCTTATACACAAACCCTATATCAGAAAATAAACAAAGACCATGGTCGTCATGCTGATATTTTGAGACCTAGAGCAGCCGCCATCAAATTAAAGATAAAGAACAGCAACCAAATCAGAACTACCCAACCCTAACAGCGATTCTTCATCAAAAGAGCGCTAATTCGACTCTCTTTCTTCTATAATTGTGAGTATGATAGTCTTAACAAGATTATTATCATTTTATTTAGGTTAAGTCATGAATGGATTGTGAGTAGATGATGTGAATTGTCATATGCTATCATGTATGTTATTAATCCTATGCCATCTATGTTGTAAATCATGCTATGATGATGTTATGTATGTTGAAAGTTTCTATGCTAAGTGGCGATGAATCATACATGTAAAAAGCCATGATGTTACTATCTATGCTAGTTAGTTCATATTAATTAAATCATCATGTTTGGGCTATGTTGAGCTATATGACAAGTTACATATGTTGATTAGAAAAATTATGAACATATGCCATGACATCTATTATGACATCTAGAATTATGCTATGACATATGTTAGTTCACACCATAATTATGTTGCCTAAAAACACCATATGCAAGTTTATGTATAGATTTGGGCTATGATCATATCATGTGAATTGTGACATTTAACAAGTTAACACCTTTTGATCCTTAACATGTGTAATTTATGCAAGTTTCACCCCTATCATGATTAGATTTATTTTATTGTCTATATGTTAATTTGGCTTTCTGCTGTGCGTTAGACTATTCAAGTCTAGCCTATATTATGCGTTGAATAAGCGAACGTATAAACGTTGGGTAGGGGTAATATTAAGAATTTAATAATAAGATGTTGGGGTGCAATTTATATGATTTTGCATACCATGAGTGGATGTCCATAATTGAGTCAATTATGGACATCAATAAAAGTGGACTTAATTAATAATTTGGATAGGGAATTATTAAAAATGGAGTAAAAGATTGAAAGTTGTCAATCAATGCTTAGGACACGAGGTTGGACTCGTTTGTGACGTAAACCTGCCCGGAACCGCCCGGCAAATCCAGTGGTCACAAATGTCAGCCCAATGTGAGAGGTCCTAGGCCTAAACTAAAGCATAACAATTGTAAAGACACGAGGTTAGACTCTTTTATGGTGTAAGACTGCCTGGACCCGCCCGGCAAATCCAGCTGCCATAAATGCCAGTCTAATGTGAGAGGTCTTTATGAGGTTATGGCCTGAATGAATTAAGAAATACTTAACCAGATAAACATGTAAAATGGGACATGGGGGTTAAGTAGGTGCCTTGGGTGGCATGAGGAATATACTGGTTGCCCTTAGTGGCATGTGAAATACGATTAGTAAGACTTAACCAAACACACATGTAAATGAACATGACTAAGAGGGTTAAGTGGGATATATTAATGACAAGCTTAGGTGGGTAGCTTGTGGGGGCCCATTTCAACCAGTATCCCAAATGTATCTTTGTGGGCTCGACCCAAGTCGAGGACGGGACACGCATACTGAGTTTGACTATAAGAGGCCAAAACGGGGAGCGGTGGCAACGCAAGTCCAACGGGTTTCATATGCGTGTGTGGACCCGGGCTGGTAGGTAAGACGTTGTTGCATCGTGTAGATATAAGTCGTGCATTCTCAAGTTGTATCGGGTTGCCACTTTAGGGGAGTGATGCACCCCACTGTGGGGCCAGCACGGGTATCTACGAGTAGGGAGCCGATCGAAAGTGGGTATTGGGGTACACCTAGTGGAGATAGGGGCAGACGGCACCTATGTAGTCAGCTAGGGGTACGTAAGGCTATTTATATTGTTTCTGTGTGAAGCAATTTGGATCAACCTTTAGGGTGACTGGTGCGGTGCAGTGTAGTAATGTGCGGTGCAGTGTAGTAATGTGCGGTGCAGTATAGTAATTATTCGTTAGTAATTAGGTATGCCTTTACCGTTATCTTTAACGTTATCTTAAACGCTATCTTTATCTTCCTAATAGTTCATAGACATTTACTTGTCTTCCAACTTATGCCTTAGTCTAGTTAACTTGATAATAGTATTGTTAGAATTGTCATACTCGCCAGACTTTATGTCTAACCCCCTCCATTTCTATCCTTTTCCCCCTCTAGGTCCTCAGGTTGGGCCCAGCCCTAGTGGAGTTTGATTGGATTGCTTTATCTCACTTGGAAAGCTTGGACCGTTGACGTAAAGTCCAGCTTGTTATCTTTTTTTAATGGCTATTTGTGTAATGGGATTATGTATTTTGTTTTTATGAAGATGGATAATGTACTTGACTCTGATTAATGGTTTTGTGATGTAATAAACATGTCTCCGCTGCAATAAAATGAAGCTTTAGTTTTCAAGTACTACTTATTATCTGTTTTGTTGAAATTTTTCTGTTCTATATTCACTTATAACCTCAATGGAAGTTAATGCATTCCCTTTGTGAGTGACATTAATGGACGTGGGGTGTTACACGTGGTATCAGAGCTTAAGGTTACCAGAACAGATAAAAATACTTTAGAAAAATAGTTATTTTTGGAAGAAATGTTTTCAAAAACATGTTTTAATGAGAAATTTAAAGAGGAAGTTTTTTATGAAAAACATAATCCCCAAATAGCCATCTTTCGAATTCTCCATTTTGAATCTTTCCTTTTTCGTTTCAGCATGGCTGAAGATCTTAACCTACCTGACGGTGTAACGATACCAAGATGGTATAGGAGGCTATTAGAGGCTAGGGCCGCTGCAGGTCCAGCCAATGTTCCTCCACCACCAGCTGCACCCATTCCTCCTCCTCCTCGCGTAGATACTTTTGCAAAGACGTGCAAGGAATTCAAAGCTATGGGTGGAAAACCATTTCAAGGGTCAGAAACGTTTGTGGAAGCTAGAGATTGGCTTAAGGAGGTGGAAGAATTGCTAGAAATCTTTGAAGTAGAAGAAGGGAGGAGAGTTCGTTTAGCAGCTTGGTTGATGAAGGGAGAGGCCTCGTTTTGGTGGGAAGTCACTAATGGGGAGCGTCCTGTTGACTCTTGGGCGGATTTTAGACGTAGGTTCGAGGCGAAGTTTCTCTCTAGGGCGGAAGAAAATCTGTATATGGAAAGGTTCTTGACATTGAAGCAAGGAAGCTCGTAAGTGAAAGAATATGTCAACAAATTTAATCAGCTAGCAAGGTTTGGTTTGGACTTAGTAAACACGCCGGAGAAGAAGGCTCTGAGGTTCGTTAATGGCTTGAATGAACCGTTGCAAGGGTTGGCCATGACCCACATCCATATGGGGGCCACTTTGAGAAGCTAGTAGAAATGGCGCTCATGCATGAGGAGAAAAGCGCTAAAGTTGATAAGGTACCCGAGAAGAAAGGGGATCAGAAGAAACCACAACAGCAAAACAAGAAGGGTGGTAAAGACAATAACGGCAAGGGAAAGAAGAAATGTTTTAACTGTGGGACCCAGGCCATCTCAGCAAGGACTGCCAAAAGAAAAAGAAGACTGGCTGTTTTCATTGTGGCGATGCGGGACATTTAGTGAAGGACTGCCCAAAGAAGGGGCAGAGGGCAGGGGCTACCTCGGGAGGACAGGTGTAGGCTCTTATAGCACCAGGGCAGGCAAGCGGACAAGTTCAGGCTCTCACGGTCCCACCGCTGCAAGAACGAGGTAGAACCATTTCTGTTGAAAGCTTAGTTGTTCTGTTTGATCATCCTGTTCGTACCTTATTCGATTCGGGCACATCGCATTTGTTTATTTCTACATCATTAGTTGAATCACTGCACTTGAACACCAGTTTATAGAGGATCCCTTTGTTGTTTCAAATCCAATTGGGGGCTCAGCTTATTTGTCCATGATGTGTTTGGATTTGAAAATTTCTATACTTAGCATTGAGTTTAGATGTGATGCTTATGTGTTGGGCTTCACGGTCTATGGGCTAATTTTAGGAATGGATTGGCTATCCAGAAATGGGGCTGTTCTTGATTGTGAAAGGAGAGTAGTTAGGCTCGTGACTCGCCTTGGTAACGCTCTCGAAATCTTTTGTAGTCCCATGAATTCCGCTATGCTAAGTTATTTAGAATCGCTTGACACGTCTGAGGAAAATCTACGATCTGTTAGAGTGGTCCAAGAGTATTCGGATGTGTTTGAGGAGGTGAAGGGCTTACCTCCGAAGCGGGAGATAGATTTTCGAATTTATCTTGTGGATAATGCGAAACCAGTATCTTTGCCAGTATGCCACATGGCTCCACGTGAAAGGAGGGAACTCGATAAGCAAGCGAAGGAGTTACTAGAGAAGGGGTTCATAAGACGAAGTACAACGAAGTGGGGTGCTCCAGTAGTATTTGCCACGAAGGCGGATGGGTCCCTTAGACTTTGTGTGGACTATAGAGAACTTAATAAGCTTACTAAGAAGAACAGACACCCACTGCCGAGGATTGACGATCTCTTCGATCAGCTAGTTGCGCCTCACTGTTTTCGCAGTTGGACTTAGCAACTGGTTTCCATCAGTTGAGAGTGGCTGATGATAGCATTGACAAGACTGCCTTTAGGACTCCAGACGGTTTCTATGAATGGCTAGTGATGCCCTTCGGTTTGACAAACGCCCCCACATACTTTGTTGATTTGATGAGTAGGGTGTTTAGGGAGTACCTTAATAAATTCGTGGTAGTCTTTGTAGACGACATCTTGATCTTTTCTAAGGATAAGGAAGAGCATGCCCTACATCTTAGGGAAGTGTTGGAGACTCTTCGAGCGCATAGCCTTAAGGCTAAATTTTCTAAGTGTCACTTCTGGAGGAAGGAAGTACGGTTCTTGGGGCGCGTGGTTTCCAAAGAAGGGATAGCCGTGGATCCCGCGAAGGTGGTGGCCATCCAAGATTGGAAGGTTCCTAAAAATGCTACCGAAGTAAGAAGTTTCTTGGGGTTGGCTGGCTACTATAGGAAGTTTATCAAAGACTTCGCAAAGATATCAGCTCCATTGACACTCTTGATGAAGAAGAACCTAGTTTTCACATGAGACGTAGATTGTGATGATGCGTTCCAACGGTTGAAGAGAGCTTTGACCTCAGCCCCAGTCTTAGTGCTGCCAGACGGGAGTAAGCCATTTACCGTATATACTGACGCTTGTGGGATAGGACTAGGCGCAGTCTTAATGCAAGAGGGTAGGGTAATAGCCTATGGTGGAAGGCAGTTGAGAGCGCATGAGAAGAATTACCCCACGCATGACCTAGAGTTGGCCGCTATTGTTTTCGCGCTTAAGTCTTGGCGTCATTATCTTCTTGGCGAGAAATTCGAATTATTCACTGACCACAAATCGCTAAAATACTTATTTTCTCAAAAGGACTTGAACTTAAGGCAGCAAAGGTGGATGGAGTTCTTAGCATCCTACGACTTCGAGATAGCATATACCCCTGGCAAGGGTAACGTGGTGGCGGACGCCTTAAGTAGAAAAAGATTATCCTTAAGTCCTTTTTTTTTTTGAGCGGCAAAGCTTAGAATTCATTTCGATGTTTGACTTTAGACCTTCCATTGACTTTGTACCCGGTTTGCTAGCATCCTTGGAGGTCAGACCTACGATTTTGGGACGGATTGGGGAGGCACATCGAGACGACCCACAGTTGGTTGAGTTAGAAGAAAAGCTCAAAGGAGGGGAGTCATCAAGCCATCTCCGTAGGTATACCCTAGATGATAAGGGTTGGTTACGTAGGGACGGTAAACTTTGTGTACCAAAAGACGATGACCTAAGGAAGACTATTCTTGACGAAGCACATCGTTCGAAGATGACCATTCATCCCGGCGGGGGCAAGATGTACATGAGACGAGTTTACTTTTGGGCCGGTGTGAAGAGGGACGTAGCCGAGTATGTCACCAGATGCTTGGTGTGCCAACAAGTAAACGCAGAGCAAAAGAAACCCGGTGGGTTACTCCACCCATTGGAGGTTCCACTATGGAAGTGGGAAAGCGTCTCGATGGACTTTATTGACGGATCACCGAGATCGAGAAAGGGTAATACGGGGATTTGGGTTATAGTAGATAGACTTACTAAGAGCGCCCATTACATTCCCGTGAAGAGTAAGAGGACTGCTCCATGGTTAGCTTCTGTATACGACCGAGAAATAGTTCATTTGCACGGTGTTCCTTCTAGCATAGTGAGCGACCGCGATCCTATTTTCACTAGCGAATTTTGGAGAAGCTTACAAGAGGCGGTAGGGACTCAGTTATGTTTGAGCATCGCATATCATCCTCATACGGACGGCCAGACCGAGAGGGTGAATCGCATTCTAGAGGATCTTTTGAGGCTATGTATCCTAGACTTTGGGGGTACATGGGAAGAGCATCTTCCACTGGCGGAGTTCGCATATAATAACAGCTTTCAGTTTAGCATTGGTATGGCACCATTCGAAGATCTTTATGGGCGGTCGTGTCGTTCGCCTACATGTTGGTGGGAATCTACCGATAAGATCTTACTTGGGACCGATATGATTAGAGAGACTTCGGAGAAAGTCGACTTGATTGGGAGGAGGATGAAAGCAGTGCAAGATAGGCAGAAATCGTATGCGGATAAGAGAAGGACGGATCTTGAATTTGAAGTTGGGGACATGGTCTTTATCAAAGTGTCTCCATTACGAAACGTTGTTCGCTTTGGGTCCGTTGGGAAATTAGCACCAAGGTTCGTAGGACCGTTTCCTATTAAGGAGAAGATTGGGCAAATGGCGTATAGAGAGTGGAGTTTCCCGAGAGACTTAGTGGTGTACACGACGTATTCCATGTATCACATTTGAGGAAGTGCTTGCACGAAACCGCGGAAGTGGTAGAGCCGAACTTGCTTAGAGAGGTGGAGATAGAGCATGATGCGACGATTCGACGAGCTCCTACGCGCATTCTTGGGTCATAGATTAAGAAGCTGAGAAATCGAGAGGTCAGACTGGTCAAAGTACAATGGGGAGATGAAGAGAGCAACGCTACTTGGGAGACAGAAGAGAAGATGCGTTCACGATACCCTTTCCTTTTCGAGGGTATGTCCTTTAATTTCTCCTTTATCGCTTATCTTGTACTTATCTTACCTTTAGAGTATCCTCTCATTAGTATTCTTGACCTTTAGTTAGGATCATCCTATGGTTGAAACATGTGTTTGAGACATGTTATGTATGATGGATGCAAAATGGATGCAAGTGTTTGCTAGTGGTTGCTCGTGGACGCATATACACACACTATTAGGCACTAGATCGGCTCAGTCACTTCATACTGCATATAAATGGCCATATTTAGTAAAATGGATGTATAATGATTGTGCTATCATATGGATACCGCATTTTGGTGAATGGTTGTGCACGCATGTAGAAATAATATGTATCGATAGGGAACTTTTGCATACATAATGGATGCATGGTGCTATCATGATTTGCATTAAGGAGGTCAACTGGATCAGTGGACCGCCTGATTTTGCTTTAGATATGGACATATACACACACTGTGCAATTAAACATGAATGAATTAGAAGTCTATAAGGACAATGGATGCCTGTGTTTGATGGTTGAGTAGATGGTTGTTTGGATACATTCTTCTTAACTTGAAGATTTCGGGGACGAAATCCTTTAAGGAGGGGAGAATGTAACACCCCGTAATTCTGTTAATATTAATATTTACAAATTAAAGAATAACTAATCTCAGACGTGAGAATTGTGGGAAACGGGTTGCACCATTGTGTTCGTCTCGGAATTCTAGTGGAGATAGAGTCCGAGTTTGCGGGAAACGAGTACCGGATGAAAAAGTTATGGACGAACGATGTTTGGTGGCAAAGAAAGAAAAAAATAAAAAATAAAAATAAATAAATGCACTGGCGCACTTGGGAAGTGCGACAGTACATATTTACACTGCCGCACCTGCCAAGTGCGCCCAGGCCAAGGCTAGAGCCTGCACAGCTTTCTGGTTCAGGCTGACCCATGTTGTTGAGTCCATTCTGACTCCTTGCTGAGTCATTAGGGCTGACTCATCACCCTATCATAATTGAATGGTTTTGATTAACCCTAAGAACATCCGACGGCTTAAATTAATTTATAACTCTATAAAAAGACCCTTATACACAAACCCTATATCAGAAAATAAACAAAGACCATGGCCGTCATGCTGATATTTTGAGACCTAGAGCAGTCGCCGTCAAATTAAAGATAAAGAACAGCAACCAAATCAGAACTACCCAACCCTAACAGCGATTCTTCATCAAAAGAGCGCTAATTCGACTCTCTTTCTTCTATAATTGTGAGTATGATAGTCTTAACAAGATTATTATCATTTTAATTAGGTTAAGTCATGAATGGATTGTGAGTAGATGATGTGAATTGTCATATGCTATCATGTATGTTATTAATCCTATGCTATGTATGTTGTAAATCATGCTATGATGATGTTATGTATGTTGAAAGTTTCTATGCTAAGTGGCGATGAATAATACATGTAAAAAGCCATGATGTTACTATCTATGCTAGTTAGTTCATATTAATTAAATCATCATGTTTGGGCTATGTTGAGCTATATGACAAGTTACATATGTTGATTAGAAAAATTATGAAAATATGCCATGACATCTATTATGACATCTAGAATTATGCTATGACATATGTTAGTTCACACCATCATTATGTTGCCTAAAAACACCATATGCAAGTTTATGTATAGATTTGGGCTATGATCATATCATGTGAATTGTGACATTTAACAAGTTGACACCTTTTGATCCTTAACATGTGTAATTTATGCAAGTTTCACCCCTATCATGATTAGATTTATTTTATTGTCTATATGTTAATTTGGCTTTCTGCTGTGCGTTAGACTATTCAAGTCTAGCCTATATTATGCGTTGAATAAGCGAACGTATAAACGTGGGGTAGGGGTAATATTAAGGATTTAATAATAAGATGTTGGGGTGCAATTGATATGATTTTGCATACCTTGAGTGGATGACCATAATTGAGTCAATTATGGACATCAATAAAAGTGGACTTAATTAATAATTTGGATAGGGAATTATTAAAACTGGGGTAAAAGATTGAAAGTTGTCAATCAATGCTTAGGACACGAGGTTGGACTCGTTTGTGACGTAAACCTGCCCGGAACCGCCCGGCAAATCCAGTGGTCACAAATGTCAGCACAATGTGAGAGGTCCTAGGCCTAAACTAAAGCATAACAGTTGTAAAGACACGAGGTTAGACTCTTTTATGGTGTAAGACTGCCCGGACCCGCCCGGCAAATCCAGCTGCCATAAATGCTAGTCTAATGTGAGAGGTCTTTATGAGGTTATGGCCTGAATGAATTAAGAAATACTTAACCAGATAAACATGTAAAGTGGGACATGGGGGTTAAGTAGGTGCCTTGGGTGGCATGAGGAATATATTTGGTGCCCTTAGTGGCATGTGAAATACGATTAGTAAGACTTAACCAAACACACATGTAAATGAACATGACTAAGAGGGTTAAGCGGGACATATTAATGACAAGCTTAGGTGGGTAGCTTGTGGGGGGCCATTTCAACCAGTATCCCAAACGTATCTTTGTGGGCTTGACCCAAGTCGAAGACGGGACACGCATACTGAGTTTGACTATAAGAGGCCAAAACGGGGAGCGGTGGCAACGCAAGTCCAACGGGTTTCATATGCGTGTGTGGACCCAGGCTGGTAGGTAAGACGTTGTTGTATCGTGTAGATATAAGTCGTGCATTCTCAAGTTGTATCGGGTTGCCACTTTAGGGGAGTGATACACCCCACTGTGGGGCCAGCACGGGTATCTACGAGTAGGGAGCCGATCGAAAGTGGGTAGTGGGGTACACCTAGTGGAGATAGGGGCAGACGGCACCTATGTAGTCAACTAGGGGTACGTAAGGCTATTTATATTGTTTCTGTGTGAAGCAAGTGGGATCAACCTTTAGGGTGACTGGTGCGGTGCAGTGTAGTAATGTACGGTGCAGTGTAGTAATGTGCGGTGCAGTGTAGTAATGTGCAGTGCAGTATAGTAATTATTCGTTAGTAATTAGGTATGCCTTTACCGTTATCTTTAACGTTATCTTAAACGCTATCTTTATCTTCCTAATAGTTCATAGACATTTACTTGTCTTCCAGCTTAAACCTTAGTCTAGTTAACTTGATAATAGTATTGTTAGAATTGTCATACTCGCCAGACTTTATGTCTGACCCCCTCCATTTCTATCGTTTTCCCCCTCCAGGTCCTCAGGTTGGGCCCAGCCCTAGTGGAGTTTGATTGGATTGCTTTATCTCACTTGGAAAGCTTGGACCGTTGAAGTAAAGTCCATCTTGTTATCTTTTTTTTAATGGCTATTTGTGTAATAGGATTATGTATTTTGTTTTTATGAAGATGGATAATGTACTTGACTCTGATTAATGGTTTTGTGATGTAATAAACATGTTTCCGCTGCAATAAAATGAAGCTTTAGTTTTCATGTACTACTTATTATCTGTCTTGTTGTAATTTTTCTGTTTTATATTCACTTATAACCTCCATGGAAGCTAATGCATTCCCTTTGTGAGTGACATTAATGGACGTGGGGTGTTACACATCTCCTGCGCATTTTCTTTTTTCCACCGTCCTAGTTTTTCTTCTTTGATCACTTGGTTGATCCCCTTGCTGTCGAACTATCACCGGTCTTCAACACCACTACCACTCGACCCTGGTGCTAATGATGACAATAATGACAAGCTCCAACCTGGTGCTAATGGTGGAGCTGCTTCTCCACCTGAGTGGAGTGTATACTCCTGCTACTTTCAACTTGATCGTATTTTAGTAGCTCACGCACCCTAGTTATTTCCGTTCATACTTCCCACGTGACGCACAATTTTACATGCCATGCTTCTGGAGCTCAGACAACACTTTCAAGTTTCAAGACAAATGCCGAGACCTGCTATGCAATACACCTTTCAACTTTCCAATTCATTCATCATTTCACTTTCGAGCTTCCATCATCTTACAGCCGTGAACTACTGTCCTCCGCCTAAATGTTTATGCCATAATGCCGAGACCTATTGTTTATTCTACTTCTAATCTACACTTCGATGCTCCTCTTTCCCTCACTGTTTGTGATTCCTTGTACTTCCTAGAATATTTGATTTTTCTTGATAGTTATGTTATTGGTTATGAGATTTGTTGCTCATCTAAACCAAACTTTCACGTCATAAGAACAGGGAGCCAAATTAGGTTCAACCTATGTTATGCAAATAGATATACATACTGTCTTTCATTTCCATGCGTTGCCCCTTGTCCTTGCTATTGCTGCCGTAAATTGAAATTCTCGCTTGTTTCCTTTTCCTGTTACTTCCTCCTCCTCTCGGCTATATACTGCTGCCACTCCACCATGATTTCAAATGTTGGTGCACTGTCCACTCATTACTTATACACCGCCTCGCAAACCGTTATCACTGGCCTCTCACTCTCTGACCATATCTTTCCTGCTATTTGTTCTACAGGACCCTCTTCTTCATGTACACGTGCACACACGCCTGAGCCCACGTTCACCACTTCCGACCACCCACACATGTCATGTCATCCTCCCTGACATCATTGCCATGCTTAGATCGCACCTTCCCCATCACTGGTGATTTTTCACGATGTCACCGTTATTGACGGAAATGGGTCATCCAAGAAACCTCCAACCACTTCCACTTCCCTCCACCAGACTTCGTACCCTTCAAGCTACACGATGTCGACACTCTCCAGCATTGATCCCCCCTGGTGCACAACCCCATAGCGTTGGCGTCACGGTGCAGTTCCGGCGAGACAGTAGGCACAAAAAAGAACCCAATCTACCCTATTTTTATTTTTTTCTCCATATTTATGAAATAAAAAAATCAATCTGTTTTTTTTCTGTAATCTAGGACCTCTCACACCCCCTCTGACCGAGCACCATTAGCTTCAGTCAAGAGGTTCGCCGGAAGTTCACCAAAAGGGAATTTCCGTCCATCTCCTTATTTCTCAATATCCACCACTTTAAAAATCATGATTCAACCACCAAAAATCATCATTTTGTACCACTATTACCTAGATATATTCAAAACAGGTTTTTAGAATGTTTGAAAATCCATTGTGAAATTTAGTTTATAGAGAACTACTGTGCTTTCTGTTTCCATACTTCTGTGTTTATTTGAAATGTTTACCATACTTTCAGACACTTGGTAGTTATGTTGTGGGTTTAAAAATAATATGGTAGCACCTTTAATCCTTTAACCTAGGTTTTACTGACAAAAGAAATCATCAGTTTTGGTTATGTCAAGTTGAAACCAGATAACAGAATCTGTACCAGTATAAGAAGCATCCTAAACTAATTCTATTCAATAGTTCAGGTACCAATCACAAGTTCATTTATTAGGCAGAGAACGACATTCAAAATAGGACATACAACTTTAACCAAGAACATCCAAACGACATATTCAACTTAACAGTTTCTGGTAGAAGAACACAGGAATTAAACTAATGAGAAAGTTTACTCACCTTTGTTTTAGAAGCTCATTGATTTCCTCTTTACTGATTTACTTTGACATCTTTGATGTTGTGAAGAAAATGTATGGTTGCTTATGTCTATTTATAGGTGAAGAAAACATTAAAATATAGTGCATTTAATTTCTGTTTTTGGGACAAAGATAAAAATCTGTTTTTGGATTTTGTTTTGACAATGGATTGACAATATTAAAAATCCATTTCTTTATCAAAATCCAAGCACCAAATCTAAATTCACATGGCTCTCATCAGCCAACCTCACCCTGAAATCACCAGCACATGCTCACCTTTCCTTTCACTGGCCTCTCTATGAATCCTCTCCTTAAATGCTACCTGTGCAACCTTATTTTCTAAATCTTCTTCTTGGTTTATACAACCATTCTTGTACCTTATGCTCAGAATTTTTAAAGGGTTTTCTAAAATCATATTTTCACATGACACCTTTGATTTAACACAAAATTATTTAGAACCTTTACTTGCCTTCCAAGGCTTGATAAAATCTGAAAGTTCTTTGTACTTTTGATCTTGGCTATGTAATGATTTTACATGTAAAGATCTTAGAAAATCTATGTAATGGTGAGTATCTAAGGTAGGTGAAAACTTGGTTTAAATGTACAAGATTTGGTAAAATCTTAGCACATGGCTTTTGACAAAAAGAAACATGCTTTGGAAAAAAAATTCAGAAAATCTTAATAAGAGCAAGGGAAGATTTCAAACTGAAAATCTAGAAACAAAAATGATTTCCCATGTGAAAAGTACATGCTTTCAAATCCTTCTTTCCTAGTGTTTTTCTAGTGTAGTTGCCATCTTGTGTAGGTGTATGTTTGCAAAAACACGATGGCATTTTCCTATTTTTACTTGATGTATGTGTGAAACAAAGAGTGTTCCATTGATCTTGCTCTTGCCAAAAAAAAATGATTTTAACATACTTTAGTCAAGAATGCTTTATGGTATAAAAATAAGAATTTTACTTAAAGAAAAATATAAGGATTTAAATCCTAATAAAATAATGAAAAAAACACATGTACAATGGCATTTTAAGTTTTGCTATAAACATGTGTTATTATCCATACATAAGAAAAATGAATTTTAAACAAACACTATACATTTCATGCTATTATACATGAATGAGCAAAATAGATGCTTGTAAGTGTTGTGCTACATACTTATGCAAATGTTATCATACATATTTTAACATGTTTTAGAATTTTTAAAGTATGAATTTTAACTCATATTTCTAAACACGTACTTATGATAATTTAATATCTGTGTAAAAAGTCCGGTCATTACATTCTACCCCCCTTATAAAAATTTCGTCCTCGAAATTTGTAAATAGTAGATTTAGAGTTATCGACACACATCAATAAATATTTTATTTGTAACAGCTATTCCCATAACTGGATATATCTGTTACTATGGTTGAAAACATTCCATTCTTGCATTACTACTTCTTGAATTCCATTCTTAAATTCTCATCAATTTCCAAATACACTTGCTTTTATTTGGAAAACAGATCTCAGGCCTTATTCACTTCATTGATTTGAATCAATCTTGCTCAAGCCTATGTATCTGTCTAAATTTCCTTTTTAACCTCATTAGTCAATCCACTTAACTCCGTTAAGTATTATCCACAGTCCCCATATATTTATCTCCATCTCGGGACTCACAAATATGTTTTAATTTCACCAAAACGACCAGTTCACCTTTTCCTAAGTTCATATCAACTAATACTTAAGTCCAGACTTAATTTCAAGAAATCCAAATTTTAATTCAATTTAAAATTCTAACTCGATTTCCGGTATCGATATGATTGAATATTATTCAAGTTTAATCCAACCATAGTTAATATATCTTAAGGCTGACCCTAGTTAATTAACTCCTTTATATTAAAAAGAGTAAAGTACCTTCTGAAGCTCTTTCCACTTTCACATCCTCAAGAATTGATGACTCATTCATCAAAGCATAGACCTTTGGTTGATGTGCTTTTCTCAGTGGACAGTCTTTAACCAAGTGCCTCGGCTGATGATAATGGTAGCATGAAAACTTTTGGGGAATAGCATCACTTGTTTCCTTTGGTTTAGGTTGCTCGGGCTGCGGAGTTTGCTGTGGCTTTTCCGCTGCTGGCTTCGTACAAAACCTAGCAATGTGTCCCTTCTCCTTGCAGTTATGGCATTGCGTATCTTTATAACGCTCTTCGGCTTTCTCCCCCATCTTTGGTACTCCTTTGTTCTTCCAGTTCGGATTAAATTTTCTTTTATTTGAGTTCTCGCCACTGGGTCCTCCTGTCTGTGTTTTAGTAACTGGCTTCTTTCCCTCTAGTGCTTCATACCGAGCTGCCATATCCACCAGATCGAAAAATGGAATCTTGAGATGCCCAATCATTTGAACTTGCAAGTTATCCTTCAATCCTACGATAAACATCTCATTTTTCTTGAGTGGGGTGTTGATCAGTTTTGGCCCAAAACAAGAAAGTGAGTTGAACTTGTTCTCATATTCGGATACTTTCATATTCCCTTGCTTGAGATTAATGAAATCCCAATACATTCTAGTCTTTCCGGCTGTAGGTAGAAATTGTGCTTCGAAAGCTTCTTTGAATTTTTCCCAAGTGAAATCTTCCTCAGGAACATTCATGGTCTGAGCATCCCACCAAATAGCAGCAGCTTCTTGGAGTTGCCACGAAGCTAAGTGACGTTTCTGCTCATCATTCAATTGCAGTCCCATGAAAATCCACTGACAGGATCTCAATCATGTTTGGAATTCAATAAAAGATTCCGTCCCTTTGAAAACTTTTCCTCCCAGAGTTGTGTACTCTTTACAAATGGTTGCAAAGCTTTTATCTTGCTGGACTGGTACAACTTCCTCCACAGTTTCCCCTTGATCCTGGGATCCAGTATTACGACCAGTAGTAGTGGAAGTTCCACTAGCTCGACCTCTTCGTCCTCGGTTAATCATTTTAATCACCTGAATATAATAGGTCATCAATCTAGACTTGATTGGATATAATTAACTTAGGTATATCATCCAAGTTGATTTATTTTAAATTTTCAAAAATACGCTCTCTCACTCTCACCCAAAGCATAGGTAATAAGTAACCTAAGCTCTGATACCAACTGTAACGACCCAACTTTCGAACACATCGGAAGTCGTGCCATTAATAAGAATAATAAAAGATAGAAGATAAAATCACATAAAACATCAGAATCTCACAGCGGAATCTTACAAAAGATAATACTTTATAATATATTACACAGCGGTACATATTACATCAGAGCAATACTGAATCTAGTGATACAAGCCAAACATAGTACGTGCTTAATTACACATATTCTTGACGACTAACTTGCAGACTTAATTATACAATAGATAAGATAGGTAGACCAGCAAACAGAAGTTCCATTCCAGCTTCACAAGCTTAATCCATCCTGATTCACTTGTCTATTCATAACAAGCATTATGAATACCCAAGAGTTTAAGGAAAAACACAGAAAAATAAACTCCGGGTCATTCAGGGGACTGGTATGAGTAAACAGTTTAAAACAGATTTAAGAAATAAAAATATCTCATAAGACCACGCCGTGAATACGGAACGGTTTTTACCTTATGAGATTAAAACACTTTGTATACATGAAATTAGATATTACCATAGGGTCTATAAGTTTTTAACAAATAAATTAGAATCTAGAAGAATGCTTGCATCTCACATTCTCCTATATAGTATACGAATAAAAAACCGCTTGGCGCTTATGGGAATTGGATTTCCAACTAGGACAAGGTATGGGACCACCTGCCGATAGTGTATCTCTAGAGACGAATACACTGGGTTCAGCAAGAACGTCTTGCAACCCAGCCCACACATGACCGACCACTCATTTCTCTTGAGTGTATCAAATATATTGTCACCTTACGGCTTTTTGTCACGACCACCGTAGTTCCCGAGAGATATAGAAATTAAAAGAAGTAACAAATATGAATACTCTCTAGATGGTGACAATACACCCTAATGGGAGCGACCCACATAGCCATGCTGTCTGCCCGATTTTTGTCATTTCCTAGGTGTGAGGCTTGAGACTAGACTTACCTTTTCATCATCAATGTTTATTTCTTTGAATGCCACATCGTCAAAACTCGCCAATCATTAATTGATTTCCCCAAAAATAAATTATAGGTATACAGCGAGAGAAACGAATTCCTCTGCCACCATATAAATACGTTTGAAGAGATCAACGTACGTGATCGGTTAGATTTACTTTGTCAGACATTCGTCCATACAAGTTGTCCTGGGATTGGACAAACCGAAGGCACTATTTAGAAATAGTTCTTGTTTATCGCCGTCTTCAATTTAAAATCTCTGACGTACGGCGTATAATCAAATCAAAGTGAAATATTTATTTCGGCCTCTTTGAAATGATTAAGGAAATAATTCTCTTTTTAGATTATCAATCTAATATGATTATGATCTAATTTACAGATATAATTACAGTCAAATCAAACAGTATACGATCATCTTGCTTACATCGGGATATTTTGATCATCTTGTACAAATGGACAATTTCAGTGTGCGCACCGCACACGGTCTTTATTTCCATTTTGTTTGTCAATTTAAAATAATATATACTTGCATTATTCTTAAGAAATAAATTTTCCATAATTACTTCTTAATCCAATTATTCATAAATGAATGAAATTTATTATTTATTTTACAGCTTTTATACTTTTATTGATTTTGTCAAATTTTCTTTTTGATCTCTTATTACTTGATCTACTCCTTCTTTCTGTATACCAATTAAATAAAAATTTCTTTTTAATATATTAATCTAAATAAAAATACAGTCCTTATTTCCCACAATACAGAATGGTATACAGCCATTTGTTTTTTTCTCCTTGACATGAAATTCATATTATAGTTTTTAAACTGGAAAATTTATCGTATGTTTTGCACACAGTTCTCTTTCATTTGTTTTATTACTTTTCTTTTTAATTGACCCATAGCTCAATTCCTTTTGACCCGTCTTCCTTTCTTTTATTTTCTTTTAAATCTTTTATTTCTACTATATAAGTTGCAGTGAAATTCCTGGTCCAAGCCGCCTCCTATCCTTTACTCTATACATGTGCCACCTTTCTTCCTTATATATATATATATATATATATATATATATATATATATATATATATATGTTAGATAGATGGGCCACGACCCAGATCAAAACAGCCCACTTCTAATATTTTTTATCTTTAATATAATTGAAAATAGCCCACGGCCCAAAATATAATACCCATTTTTATATATATACTTGGCCCACGATCCTATGACTTACCTACGCCTGACGCCTCAAGAAAGCTGCTGCCACCATTTCTTTGTTTCTAATCTTCTTGCGCCAAGAAACCGTTACTTTCTTCCCTCATCTCCTGCGCATTTTCTTTTTTCCACCCTCCCAGTTTTTCTTCTTTGATCACTTGGTCGATCCCCTTGTTGTCGAACTATCACCGGTCTTCAATACCACTACCACTCGACCCTGGTGCTAATGATGACAATTATGATAAGCTCCAACCTGGTGCTAATGGTGGAGATGCTTCTCCACCTAAGTGCAGTGTATACTCCTGCTACTTTCAACTTGACCGTATTCCAGTAGCTCACGCACCCTAGTTATTTCCGTTCATACTTCCCATGTGACCCACAATTTTACATGCCATGCTTCTGGAGCTCAGGCAACACTTTCAAGTTTCAAGACAAATGCCGAGACCTGCTATGCAATACACCCTTCAACTTTCCAATTCATTCATCATTTCACTTTCGAGCTTCCATCATCTTACAGCCGTGAACTGCTGTCCTCCACCCAAATGTTTATGCCACAATGCCGAGACCTGTTGTTTATCCTACTTCTAATCTACACTTCGATGCTCCTCTTTCCCTCACTGTTATGTGATTCCTTGTAATTCCTAGAATATTTGATTTTTGTTGATAGTTATGTTATTGGTTATGAGATTTGCTGCTCATCTAAACCAAACTTTCACGTTATAAGAACAGGGAGCCAGATTAGGTTCTACCTATGCTATGCAAATACATATACATACTGTCTTTCATTTCCATGTGTTGCCCCTTGTCCCTGCTATTGCTGCCGTAAATTGAAATTCCCGCTTGTTCCCTTTTCCTATTACTTCCTCCTCCTCTCGGCTATATACTGCTGCCACTCCACCATGATTACAAACGCTGGTGCACTGTCCACTCATTACTTATACACTGCCTCGCAAACCGTTATCACTGGCCTCTCACTCTCTTACCATATCTTTCCTGCTATTTGTTCTACAGGACCCCCTTCTTCATGTACATGTGCACGTGCACACACGTCTGAGCCCACGTTCACCACTTCCGACCACCCACACATGTCACGTCATCCTCCCTGAAATCATTGCCATGCTCAGATCGCCCCTTCCCCATCACTGATGATTTTTTACGATGTCATCGTTATTGACAGAAATGGGTCATCCAAGAAACCTTCAACCACTTCCACTTCCCTCCACGGGACTTCGTACCCTTCAAGCTACACGATGTCGACACTCTCCAGCGTTGATCCCCCTGGTGCGCAACCCCATAGCGTTGGTGTCACGGTGCAGTTCCGGCGAGACAGTAGGCACAAAAAAGAACCCAATCTACCCTATTTTTATTTTGTTCTCCATATTTATGAAATAGAAAAATCTTTCTGTATTTTTTCTGTAATCTAGGACCTCTCACACCCCCTCTGACCGAGCACCATTAGCTTCAGTCAAGAGGTTCGCCGGAAGTTCACCAAAAGGGAATTTCCGTCCATCTCCTTATTTCTCAATATCCACCACTTTAAAAATCATGATTCAACCACCAAAAATCGTCATTTTGTACCACTATTACCCAGATATATTCAAAACAGGTTTTTACAATGTTTAAAAATCCATTGTGAAATTTGGTTTACAGAGAACTACTGTGCTTTCTGTTTCCATACTTCTGTGTTTATTTGAAATATTTACCACATTTTCAGACACTTGGTAGTTATGTTGTGGGTTTAAAACTAATATGGTAGCACCTTTAATCCTTTAACTTAGGTTTTACTGACAAAAGAAATCATCAGTTTTGGTTATGTCAAGTTGAAACCAGATAACAGAATCTGTACTAGTATAAGAAGCATCCTAAACTAATTCAATTCAATAGTTCAGGTACCAATCACAAGTTCATTTATTAGGCAGAGAACGACATTCAAAACAGGACATAAACTTTAAAGAAGAACATCCAAATGACATATTCAACTTAACAGTTTTCTGGTAGAAGAAAACAGGAATTAAACTAAAGAGAAAGTTTACTCACCTTTGTTTTAGAAGCTCACTGATTTCCTCTTTACTGATTTACTTTGAAAGCTTTGATGTTGTGAAGAAAATGTATGGATGCTTATGTCTATTTATAGGTGAAGAAAACATTAAAATATAGTGCATTTAATTTCTGTTTTAGGGACAAAGATAAAAATCTATTTTCAGATTTTGTTTTGACAATGGATTGACAATATTAAAAATCCATTTCTTTCTCAAAATCCAAGCACCAAATCTAAATTCACATGGCTCTCATCAGCCAACCTCACCCTAAAATCACCAGCACATGCTCCCCTTTCCTTTCATTGGCCTCTCTATGAATCCTCTCCTTAAATGCTACCTGTGCAACCTTATTTCTAAATCTTCTTCTTGGTTTATACAACCATTCTTGTACCTTATGCTCAGAATTTTTAAAGGGTTTTCTAAAATCATATTTTCACATGACACCTTGATTTAACACAAAATTATTTAAAACCTTTACTTGCCTTCTAAGGCTTGATAAAATCTGAAAGTTCTTTGTACTTTTGATCTTGGCTATGTAATGATTTTACATGTAAAGATCCTAGAAAATCTATGTAATGGTGAGTATCTAGGGTAGGTGAAAACTTGGTTTAAATATACAAGATTTGGTAAAATCTTAGCACATGGCTTTTGACAAAAAGAAACATGTTTTGGAAAATCAAGAAAAAGAGAAATTTCAAAAAATCTTAATAAGAGCAAGGGAAGATTTCAAACTGAAAATCTAGAAACAAAAATGATTTGTAAAGACCCGTAACTTCCCCAGTGAGGAAAGCGCGGATAGTTCGAGAACAAGCCACATCAGAACGCAGACGGGAGAACATTTCATTGTATATTACAACAATTCCATCAGATTACAAGAATATACAGAGTATGAATAAATATTACATAGAAATATCAGAGATTTAAATTACATTTAAATACATCGCAGCGGAAAATAATACAATACACAACTCGAAGAGATATACGGATAAAAAGCTTTCTGGATATCATTCCAGCTGTAAACCAGGATCCTGTGAATATAAATCTGCAAAACCAAAACTACTAGCGGCTCGTGTCAAAATAAGGGCACCCAGAGTTTAGGTTAAAACAATAAACTCCAGGTCAGTCATGGGACTGGTGTGAGAACTAAAACAGTTATTAATCTTTATTTTAAAGATAGGTAAATCAAGGGACCACGCCGTATAACAGGGAACGGGTTTCCTCCCAAGAATACCAGTGCATAAAACAAACAACGCAATGCTAAATAAAGAAAGATGAAGCTATTATAAGACCCAGGTCCTATCACACAATGCAACGCAAGCCGGGGGATAGGGTTTTCCCTTATAATAGCCAAACATGCTTAGTACGTTTAAAACAAATCATTTGACACTATTATAAGTGCATAGTGTATAAAACAACTTCAAATCATAAATATCAATCATAGACGGCATGGGTACCATATATCATGTCGCCATACTAGTCTCTACAAATAAAACAGCAGAATCACGTATTTGGAAATTGGATTTCCATCTATGAATCGAGGCAAGAGATAGTCCTCAACCGATTTTAGACAATCTAGCCCATGTCTCAGGAACAACCGCAACTGCCCCTTGGATCGTCAGGGCCGGTCCACCGATGTGGATTATTATGCCTAAACAATACGTCTCTCCGCCCTATGGGGCGTAAATGAGCCAACAAATGACTCCATCAGACCCGGATCGTCCGATCAAACCGAGGCGCCTCGCAACAGGAACAACCACATAAGTCAAACTCGTCAGGGCGTGTAAAACCACTGACACCACTTCTAGCTAGAAAGAAACGCATGCCCTCCCTGAGGTCCTCTCCCATTTTTGGTTCACCACCGGGTGTGAAACTCGCGAAGTAAACGTTACACAAAGCTACGCCACAAAGGCCGTGCTTCGATCATCAACCACAAGACTTTGCTTTTCAACAAAAGCCTTGATCATTTGCCACTTAGGCATGCCACACAGGCAATTCACTCTATGCGTTTGATATCCATCAGTATATAACCCCTGAGCTCGTACATCTCAGAGAAGGGCGTTAAGCAAGAGAATAAATCCTCCGCCGCCAAACAGATATATATTTAATAGAAATCAACCACACAGACTAAAATCCAATGTCAGACACACAGTCCATTTACAAGTTTGTTCTGGGTCTAAACGAAAACGGAGGCACCTATTACCCCGCATATCCATCGATCTCCAAGTACATCTGGACGATTACTAACTGTTTCCATCTTCTTGGGTGTACAGCCCAATCAAGATCATCAGTAACCACCCAAACGACGTGAAGACCTCCGGTCTTCGACCACCATTTTCATCTTCGACTTATCGTCGTATCAGTTATTCAGAATGGGATAAACCCGGTCTTTCCGAATAACTCGCGTATATTTTAAATAAGTGTTACATAAACACAACATACGCCTCATTCCAATTCATCAGTCACTAACCATAAATTAATCAAGAGAATAATTCCCCAAATATTAACCCCGAAGGCCGAAACCAACATCAGATCACTATCCAGAAAACCATTCTGCTTAGCTAACCGACAGTTAGTTTCTAAATTTCACATTCATAGGGAAAGGTTCCCATAAATTTTATCAAAGATAAATCATTTAAACTTATTCTTTAATCTACTTTTGAATATCAATTCAAACTAGTCGGGATTAATGAACCTTACCGAAGTAATCATTTGTTTTAATTTCCCAACCCCAACCTATTCATCCCATGAAGTAAAACTGGTAATACTTCATATCTAACACCACGGTGTTATCAGTAAATTTAATTACCATTTCACGTTCAAATCTAATTAAAGATTTAACTATCGCCTGGAGCAAAACTGGTGATACTCCATTCTCGATCTTTTCAATCTAATTAAAGATTCATTAAAACTCCACTTAGTATTAATCTTTAACTGGGTTAAAGAATCAGTGTCATTTAAAGACACCATTCACGACAAACCCAAATCACATTTGACCTTAAATACAAGGCTCTGAATAGAAAATATAGCGGCTTATATTCAATATCAAATTCTACGACCAACAAATATCGTATTGGAAATAACGATATATATATATATATATATATATATATATCTTTCAAATTCCCGTAACAATATCTGTATCACCACGAAATCCAACATCGAAATATTCCGAAGACAGTTTCGATTCAAATCCATTCCAATATAATTATTGGAAATTCTGGTTATTTTCAAAACCATTTCAAATCCAATTTATTTATTTAAAAAAAATAGAATTATAATTCTAGTTTAAAACTAGTTCATTTCGATAAAAATCTTTTTTTATCTTTTCAAATATGGTGATTTTCAGCCCAATTCTTCCTAAATCATTTCTTATGATTTTACACAAATTATTACTATTTTTAATAATTTTATCAAGGCCCGTACAGTCGATTTCCATCAACGGCCTTCGAACTGCACTTACAGCGACCTTTTCCGAATTTTATTTGGACATAATTCCAAATCCAACCGTTAGATTTATAATTTATAATATTCATTGGAAAGCTCTTTTCGATGCGAACCCAACGGTTCCGGTTTTAGGAGAATCTGACGGTCGGATCTCCCGCAATATCCATTCGAAGTCAATGGTCGAAATTCACGAACTACCGCGGCGCGGCGCGTTCTATTCAGGCCATTATATTATATATATATAATATATATAATATATACTTCGTCGATTTCCTTTTAAAACGTATTATATAAATCGTTTTAAATTCGTTTTCAAAACGATTTCAACTTCTTTTTCAAATTCAAATCAAAATCGAATTTTTCCAATATAAATTCGTTTTAAATACATTTCAAATTGATTTCAATTCAAATTGATTTTTAATTCAAATCAATTTCAATTCAGTTTCAATACGTATTAAATTCAATTCAAAACGATTTCAATTCTATTTAAATCTAATTCGAATTTCAATTTTATACAGTTTAATTCGAATTTCATTCCAATTCAATTTAATTCGAATTTCAATTCCTTTCAAAATATCATATTTTGAAATCACTTTCGATATTCATTATAAAATGAATAAAATCGATAGAAATTTCGTTCACGTCAAAATGGCGTCAATCTAATCAACACGGCTTCATATATTTCTATTTTCCAATATCCTATTTCAAATATTTCTATTTCAAATGTTTCTTTTTCAAATATTTCTATTTCAAATATGGGATGAGGCCCAATCAATTACCATATAATGTTAATTATATGGATTTTCTATAACACATGTATACAATAACAACGATGAATAATCAACCATCATCCAAAGTGCATTCTACACTGTATAAGCATCAAATATAAATATTTAACGCTCATAACAGTCTGTCAATCAATCGATCGACATACAACTAATTATTGGGATTAGTGTATGTCATATATCACCCCAATACCCTTGTGGGGTTTCAAACAATCAAACACAGATTTTATTTGTGCAGTTGGGCGATGTGTAAAATTTATCGTCCCAATCAATATCAGTCAAATGTGTGTATATAAACAAATCGTCCGATTTGTTTATTTTTATTTTCATTTCATTTCATATACACGTTAAAAATTCTATTTTCAACTATAAAATATTTTAACTATATAAATATTTTGTTTTCATTTCACATCACATCACACAATCAACTACACATCAATATCAAACAAACAAACAAACAAGCCGTCCATGGTCTGTGGACGACGGGTGTCGGGTGCTACTAAACACCGTCCGCATCCTAGTATATATTTTAACTAGAAAAATAGAATTGAAGGTGAGAAGTTCTCACCGAGGGTTCCACTCCGCCGTGCTTTGCTGTTGAACTTCTGAACTGTCTGGATTCCTTTGAAATTCCAATGCAGTTCAATCTCATTTTTTTTCATGCTGTTCAACTAAAAATCATATTTTTATTTCTTCATTTCAATAAATAAAAATTCCATTTTTATTTCGAATTCATATATAATTTTACAATGCTTATTCTATATAGAAATTACATTTCTTCTACATATAGAAAGATCGAATTTTTATTTTGACACTATAAAAAATCACATTTTCCTTTGTTAAAATTTATATATATTTTTTTTCTATGCAAAAAGATCATACTTTTCTATGAAATAAAAATCATGTTTTTATAACATAAAAACAATCTCCTTTATAACGTAAAAATTATAACTTCATGACATAAAAATCGTAACTTTATTATCATCAAAATCCATACTTCATTATGTTCAAAATCTAATTACTAAATTAATTAAACTAAGCACATAAGAAAACACTCACTGTTAATTTTCTTTCTGGACAATGTTCCATCTTCACTGTATCGCGCTACAGGTTGCTCGCTTCCTAGGGTTCGGTATTGCGCCACCCTGAAATGACCGGAGGTCCATCGAGCGGCGGCGAACGGAGCACCGGACCCTCCTCCACGAACGCCTAGAAGGGCGTGCCATTAGGTGGTCCCATCGGTGGTGGAGACGCCTGAACTGAACGGAGCGAAGGTGGGTTTACGATTTGAGGCACGGTGGAGGTTCACGGTGGCAGGGCGATAAGGAGGAGGGCTTGGTCGAACGTCGATAGGCGGAGCAGGTGGTCGGTCCTTCACGCGATGGATTTTTCGCCGTGCCCCCCTTTTTTGTTTTTTTTCTTTTATTCATAATCGATTTCTGACTTGGGAATGGGGTTGGGGGCGTTGACCTGAGGATATGGGAGCAAGGGTTTTTTTTTATTTAATTTTATTTTATTCTCCCAAAAAGTAACTTTTAATTTCGAACTCGAAATCGAACCCACCGACTGTCGTCCATAGTGTATTACCCCCATTCCGAACACAATGGGATATGTATCGTGAGCCAATTCAGCCGTTACGATCAGTTTTTGTCAAAATCAAAATATAACTCTATATATTGAATTTGAACGCGCATTTCAATTTACCGAGGCCACATACGAACCCTAAAAATTCCCAAAAAATATTTTCTAGCTTCGTATTGACGATACGGTCCTAACAAAACTAATTTCATCAACTTCTGAGATCGTTTGAAAAATGGCCATTTTCCAATCGATTAAAATTAACCGAAACTGGTTAAATGCGTTTTCCTTTGCCACGCTCACATATTGATTCGAAAAATCTTGAAAATTGGAATCTAGCAATAACTTGGCATCACGGATCCAACAAAAGTGGTTTCGTCGAAATCTGAGGTCGTTTGCAAAATTTCCATTTTTAAGGGCCAGAATTCCATAGCGACTATTCTGAATTTTCATTTGGACATAACTTTTGATTCCCGCTATGAAATTTTGATCTTTCGGATTCGTTGGAAAGATATTCTCAATTAGACTCTATTATTTTTGGTTTCGCTAAATTCCGGTTTATTTTGAATCCTGCACATCCATTTGAAATTTGAAATCGAATTATCGAACTACCGCGCCATTTTCAATTCCTTTTATAAATATAAATAAATATTTATATTCTATCGTCAGTTCAAACGAATATATACGTTCGAATTATATTCAAATAAATTTCTCGTCGTTATTATTTAAAATAATTCATTTTAAATAATCAAAATTCGCTAAAATTGCAGAAATAAAAATTTTAAACTGGCCCAGATTTCCGGGTTATTACATGATTTCCCATGTGAAAAGTACATGCTTTCAAATCCTTCTTTCCTAGTGTTTTTCTAGTGTAGTTTCCATCTTGTGTAGGTGTATGTTTGCAAAAAGACGATGGCATTTTCCTATTTTAACTTAATGTATGTGTGAAACAAAGAGTGTTCCTTTGATCTTGCTCTTGCCAAAAAAAAAATCTTTTAACATACTTTAGTCAAGAATGCTTTATGGTATAAAAATAAGAATTTTACTTAAAGAAAAATATAAGGATTTAAATCCTAAAAAAAAAAAAAAATGAACAAAACACATGTACAATGGCATTTTAAGTTTTGCTATAAACATGTGTTATTATCCATACATAAGAAAAATGAATTTTAAACAAACACTATACATTTCATGCTATTATACATGAATGGCAAAATAGATGTTTGTAAGTGTTGTGCTACATAATTATGCAAATGCTATCATACATATTTTAACATGTTTTAGAATTTTTAAAGTATGAATTTTAACTCGTATTTCTAAACACGTACTAATGATAATTTAATATCTGTGTAAAAAGTCCGGGTCATTACATAATGTCCAAAAATCATTATTTAATGATTATTCAAATTTTAGAAAATAATCTTATCTTTAACTATGTTAAAGAATCAATGTCATTAAAAACACAGTTCACGACAAACCCAAAATCATCTTCCATTAAATATGGAATCTTCACAGAAATCAGATCAATATATATTCGTTATAAATTTCTATTTCAGACTAATAATATAAATGGAATAACGGTAAGGCCTTTTAAATTCCATATATAGTAACAGTCTTCATTCACAGAAGCTCATCTCGATTATTACCAAATCGAATTCCATTCAATTCCAATTTAATATATTAAATTAGAAAACTTTACTTTGGAAAATTTCCATTTAAATCTTAACAAAAGATTTATAAATTCCAAAATTATTTTTTCACTGTTCATCGGGTTAAAGAACGAATGTCTTTAAAAACATAGTTCACAATAAACCCAATTCACATTTCATTTTATTCCAACTACCAAATATAATTGGAAACTCTAATAATCTTAATTAAAAGATTTAATCGTTTCACACGGGGTTTAAGAACAGTGTTATTGAAGGCACCATTCACGACAAAACCAAAATCCAAATTATTTTATTTAATTCCAAATAAATATTAATTAATTGGAAAACTCCATTAAATCTTAATTAAAGATTTATTCTTGTTAATAACTAGTTCATTTCGATAAAAATATATTCTTATATTTTCAAATATGGAATTTTTTATCCAAAATCTTTCCAAGCCATTTATTATAATTTTACATAATTTTACCATATTTTTAATAATTTTATTATCTCCCGTACAATCGGTTTCCAATAATGGCCACCGAACTGCATCCATAGCGACATTTTCAAATTTTATTTAGACATAATTCCAAATCCAACTATTAGATTTCAAATTTCTTGTATTCATTGGAAATTTCTTTTCAATATGAACCTAACAGTTTCGGTTTTAGGAGAATCCGACGGTCGGATCTCCAGTTAAATCAATTTGAAGTTAATGGTCGAAATTCGCGAACGGTCGCTGCGTGGCGCATTCTATTCAGGCCAATATATATATATATATATATATATATATATATATATATATATATCATCGATTTCCATTAAAATCGTATTTATAAAATATTTATAAATTCATTTAAAAACGATTCCGACTTCATTTCAGTTTTAAATAAAAATTGAATATTCTATATCTTTATCATATTAAATGATAATATTTTCAAAATATTATATTTTGAAGTCACTTCCTTTCGATATTCATTATAAAATGAATAAAATCGATCGGTAAACCCGTTCAGGTTAAAAATGGCGTTTGCAACTTAACTCGGCTTCATGTTTTTATATTTTTGTGTCCATCTAAAATCTGACATCAAAATCATAAATTATATACTTCACTAACATTTTAAAGATTACATTTTTAACATACTAAATCCTATTTTAACAAATGACTATTTTTAGTTTCACTAACATGTTAAAGATTACATTTTTAACATACTAAAACATATTATAACAAATGACTATTTTTAATTTCACTAACATGTTAAAGATTACATTTTTAACATACTAAATCCTATTTTAACAAATGACTATTTTTAATTTCACTAACATGTTCTTTTTAATAATAATTCTAAATGTACATTAAAATTATCAATTTTAATGTTTCACCCAATATTGTTAAAACATGTCTAAATTTGTGATTCATATATATATACACACACACACACACACACACACACACACACAATAAAAGTAATTTTTTATTGTAAAACCATTTTTGAAAAGATAATTTTTATTGTAAACCAAATTTTGATAATTTTCACGTTCCTATATACATTAAAAAGAATGATTTTTATTGCAAATCCAATTTTAATCATTAACATGTTTCTACATACAATATAAAGACTAATTTTATTGTAAATCAAATTATTATAATTTTATGTTCCTACTTTGGCAATAAAAAGAACATTTTTATTGTTAATCAAAATATGACAATAAACATGTTTCTAAATGACAATAAAAAGATTAATTTTATTTGTTAATCAAAATATGATAATAAACATGTTTCTAAACGACAATAAAAAGATTAATTTTATTGTTAATCAAAATATGATAATAGACATGTTTCTATATGACAATAAAAATATTAATTTTATTGTTATTCAAAATATGATAATAGACATGTTTGTAAACGACAATAAAAAGATTAATTTTATTGTTAATCAAAATATGATAATAGACATGTTTTTAAACGACAATAAAAAGATTAATTTTATTGTTAATCAAAATATGATAACTGACATGTTTCTAAACGACAATAAAAAGATGAAATTTAATTGTAAATCATTTTATGTTCCTAAATGACAATAAAAAGATGAACTTTAATTGTAAATCATTTTATGTTCCTAAATGAGAATAAAAAGATGAACTTTAATTGTAAATCATTTTATGCTCCTAAATGACAATAAAATGATGAACTTTAATTGAAAATCATTTTAAGTTCCTAAATGATAATAAAAAGATGAACTTTAATTGTAAATCATTTTATTTTCCTAAATGACAATAAAAGGATAAACTTTAATTGTAAATCATTGTATGTTCCTAAATTACAATAAAAAATGAACTTTAATTGTAAATCATTTTATGTTCCTAAATGAAATAAAAAGATGAACTTTAATTGCAAATCATTTTATGTTCCTAAATGACAATAAAAAGAAAAACTTTACATATTATTATAATATCATAATAATGATCTTTTCAAAAGGTCTAATTTTGAAATCTAATCTTTTGATAAAATTGATTAAAACATCCACTTGAGTAAAAATGGCACAAATCTAATTAAATCGGCTTCATTCACTTAATTATTTTCAAAAACCATGTTTTGATTCTTTAACTGAATATTTTATATAAAAAAAACATTCATATAATCCTAAATTAGAATGAGACCCAATCAATTACCATATAATTTTAATTATATGGATTTCAGACATCGCATGTATTCTATAATAATCATGAAACATCCAAATAACAACCAGAGTGCATTTTACAACTAAATACAAGGGAGATGTGTGATTAGAATATCATCCCAAGACCCATGTGGGGTTTCAACCAACACATAACAAAATAATAGATTATTATTTGTGCCCTTGGGCGATGTGTGAAAATTATTGTCCCAATCACATAAACAAGTCAGGTAACTTGTAAATGGAAGTGTAATCATATTTAAAGTATCATAAATATATTAACCTTATTTTACATGTTAAATACTCCCAATCTCAATCATAACATCCAAATCAATCCATACGATAGATAATCTACAACAAATATTTCAATCACAGATAATTAATGTACATTCAGTTATAAAAATAAATAACTGTATAAAAGATTGAGTGAGAAAGAGTTCTCACCTTTGTTTCTACTCCGTTAGTCTTTGATTTTCGTAGCGCTCGCCATTTTGTCGCTTTTCGCACTCGGTTTCACTGTTTTGGCTCTAACTTCTGCAAATGAACTCCAATCTTCACCAAACTCTTTTCCTAGCACAAACACGCCATTTCAGACAACTTTCGCCTAGTGGGCTTTCTTCTAAAAGTGCTATGATTTGCCTGAAATCGTGAATCTTCGCAGCAGGTCTGTTGTCGTAAATCGCATTTTCCGAGCAGTTCCGAACTCCAAAATTCGACTTTCATATACCAAATCGAAGAGAAAATCGTGAACTACAACTTTGGTCTTAAAGAGTTTTGGCCAGAAATGCACGGTATAAAAGTTAATAAGGAAAGAAGCATAGGGGATTATTTGCAAATCGGGGATTTGTGAAAAAGGGGATTTTTGATGAAACGGGACCCACTGCCAGAGATGGGTGGTGCTGAGGGGGCGGCAGACCTGAATGGAGGTGGGGAAGGCGCGGGGGAGGTGGGCGATGGGGTCCATGGTGGCGGCGGTGGGGTCCATGGTGGCGGCGGTGGTGGCTTTTAGTTCTAGGGTTTTCAAAGAGGGAAAAGGAAAGAGAGAAGGAAGGAGAAGAGGAGGAGGAGGAAAAGAGAGAAGGAAGGAGAAGAGGAGAAGGAGAGGAGGAGTAGGACTAATCGGAGGCTGGAGGAGGGGGAGGGGCGGCAGCAGCGGTGAATTGGAGGAGGAGGCCATTAATTGGTTTTTTGAAAGAAAAAGGGGAAGAAGGAAATAATGAATTAGAAAAGGATGAAGAAAGGCTGCTGCCTTCGAAGGGAAGAAGGAGAAGAATTAGGTTTGTGTTAGGGTTAGGGAGGAGTTTAGGATATTATATAGGAGAGAGAATTTTTGTTTTAACCACTTGTATATTTTAATCTTTTTAATTATATTATCTTTAATCTCTTATGTAGTTAATTTTATTCAATTTAGGTCCATTTTCATGGTTTAAAAATCCATGTGGTCACCTACGGATTCCATTATTGATAAAAATTGACATGTAGCCATTCTTTGACATTACAGATCCAAAGAAACTGGTCTTGTCGAATTCCGAGTCCGTATGCACAAATAGTGAATATTTAAAGTCAGAATATTAACTGTTTTACACTGAAAAATCAATTACGATCACATACTGGTTCTAAAAATCATGAAACTTGGAATCTTATCATTATTTGATGATACGAATCCAGAAAAAAAGTAGAATCACATTCGGAGGTCGTTTGCAAAAATTCACTTTTTAAGGCGTATATATATTATATTAAAAATATATATTTATATAAATAAATTACGAATCTCGAAATATATCAGTGTTCATACTTTTCGAATTCTGAAAATCATTTTGAACTCAATGGAAATGGTTTCGAGTCCAAATTCCTTCGTATGCAAAAAGTAGCTCTTTAGGCCATATATATTATATATATAAATTCCATAGCGTTGAAATTTTAATTTTGTCATAACTTCCAATTTATAATTCGAAATCTCAATTTCTTAAATTCATTAAAAAGATATCGTCAGTACGATCCTAGTGTTTCTTGTTTCGTCAAATTCTGACTTATAATGAATTTAATATATTTATTCAAAGTTTAAAAATTGAAATTTCACACTACCACGCCTTTTCAGGCTCGTAATATAATTAATATAAATTTATAAGTTCTAACTTTAATTAAAATAAATTTTCAGTTGTTATTATTTAAAATAAATCATTTTAAATATCCAAAATTCATTAAAATAGCTTAAAATAAAATTTTAAATTGGTTTGAAATTCCGGGTTGTTACAAGCACCTTTTCACGCTCAATCTAAACCTGCTAGTGCAACAGAGGTAAGCCATGAGGCTTCCTCCCACGAAGACCCGTCCCAATACTTAACTAGGGACGAGATGGATAAAGTTTTGGTTGAGCTCAGAGTTCAGATGGCCCACCAGGATGGACTTCTTTTAAAGTAGCAGGAAATGATAAAGGATTTCCTTGCTCGGATGAAAGGGATACTGAGCAACCGAGCATCACTCCCCGCATGAAATGAAGCTGGGGCAATAGATAATCTATGTTATGATGAAATCTAAGCCCGAGATCGGTCTACAGTTCTTCCTGACTCAACTTGACTTCCCGATCGGCCAGATCTAATGTTATCGCTTCCGGCAACCATCGACGCTGGAGTAGCTACAGATTGTCAGGTCGGCCAAGGCCAAGCCTTAGGTCAGTCAACCTTTTGCTTTCGGTCCAGGGATCGGCTCAACTCCCTAGACAAGTAGTTCTTGAACTAGTGCAACTTTTGGGTCGACCAGAACATGGATTGATGCAACCTTCGTGTAACAACCCGAAAATCTGGGCTAGTTTAAAATTTTTATTTTGGCAATTTTAGCGAATTTTGAATATTTTAAAAAAATTATTTTAAATAATATCGACGAGAAATTTATTTTGAATATAATTCAAACGTATATATTATATACGTCATCGTTATAATATAAATAATTATATATAATTATAAATAGAATTGAAAATGGCGCGGTAGTTCGATAATTCGATTTCAAACTTCAATTGAATGTACCGGGTACAAAATAAACTTGATTTTTGTGAAACCAAAAATAATAGGATCTATTTGAGAATATCTTTCCAACGAATTCGAAAAATCAAGATTTCATAGCGGGAATCAAAAGATATGTCCAGTTGAAAATTCTGAATAGTCGCTATGGAATTCAGGCCCTTAAAAATGGGAATTTTGCAAATGACCTCGGATTTCGACGAAACCACTTTTGTTGGATCCGTGATGTCAAATTATTGCTAGATTCCAAATTTCATAACTTTTCGAATCAATATGTGAGCGTGGCAAAGGAAAACGCGTTTGACCAGTTTCAGTTGATTTTAATCGACTGGAAAATGGCCATTTTTTCAACGGTCTCAGAATTCGACGAAATTAGTTTTGTTAGGACTGTATCGTTAATACGAAGCTAGAAAATATTTTTATGGAATTTTTAGAGTTCGTATGTGACCCCGGTAAATTGAAATGCGCGTTCAAATTCAATATATAGAGTTAAATGTGAATTTGACGAAAACTGATCGTAACGATCGAATCAGCTTACGAAACATATCCCATTGTGTTCGGAATGGGGGTAATTAGCTAGGGGCGACAGTCGTTGGGTTTCGTTTGGAGTTCAAATATAAAGTCAACTTATTGGAGAAATAAATGAAATAAAAATATATATTATAATAAAACTTTCCCACTTAACCCCCCCCCCCCCCCCTCTGGACTTCTCCTTCACAGTCGTTATTTTCAAAGAAAAAAAAAAGAACCCCGCTACCCTAAATCAGCCGCCCCCTTTTCCTCGATCGCCACCACCGACGATGGCGCCTCCGCCTCTCCACTCCCCGCCTTCGCCACCCATCAGAAGCCGCCATCCCTCCGTCGCGCAACCCACCTCGCTCTTCTCCAATCCATCCCGATCCCCTTTTCTTCCTCCTCCGCCACGATGAACCCCAGACCCCACACCGGAGCAGCACATCATCCCACGCGCCCCCTTCCTCCTCCGGCGCCGCCAACGACGCTCCAGCCCCCCTTTAGACGATGTACAGTAAGTTTTTTTAGTTTTATTTAATTAATTTATTTAGTTTAAAACAAAATCATTTTTTTATATTCACGAATAGTATAAGTAAAAGTGGGATTTTTATAGTTCTAGTATATTAAGAATATGATTTTTAAAAACAAAGAAAGATTAGAGTTTGAAAATAGAAAAGATTGAATCTTTAAAATAGGAAAGGTAGAATTTTTAGAAAATGAAAGATGATATTTTTATATGAATGTAGAAAGAAGAAATATCGTATTTTTATATGAAGGTGCAAAGTACAAAGATTGGATTTTTTTTATATATAGAGGAAAGCGTTTTAGAAATATAATCTTTATATTTGAAAAGGCGAAATCTTTATATTTGAAAAGGCGAAATCTTTTTATAGAGAATAATGTGATAAAAATATAATCTTTATTATATGAACATCGATGTAAAAATAGAATTTTTATCTATATAGTAGCGTTGTAAAAATAGAATTTTTATCTATATAGTAGCGTTGTAAAAATAGAATTTTTATCTATATAGTAGCGTTGTAAAAATAGAATTTTTATCTATATAGTAGCGTTATAAATTTAGAATTTTTATCTATATAGTAGCGTTATAAAAATAGAATTTTTATCTGTATAGTAGCGTTGTAAAAATAGAATTTTTATCTATATAGTAGCGTTGTAAAAATAGAATTTTATATCTATATAGTAGCGTTGTAAAAATGGAATTTTTATCTATATAGTAGCGAAGCAAAAATTCGATTTTTATATATTGAATAGTAAAGTAAAAATTCGATTTTTATATATCGAATAGCGAAGTAAAATGTGATTTTTATATATGTAGTGACTACGGGCAGTGAAAGTGACAAAAGGCGAGAACAGCGATGACTTCTACATAGGAAGAGTCGTGATATTGGATTAGCTATTGGTGAGAACTTCTCACTTTAAATTTCTTTTTCTAGTTATATATATATACTAGGATGCAGACGGTGTTTAGTAGCACCCGACACCCGTCATCCACAGACCATGGATGGCTTGTTTGTTTGATTGATGTGTTGTAAAATTTGTTTGTGATGTTGATGTGAAATCGATAATAAAATATTTATATAGTTAAAAATATGTTATCGTTAAAAATATATTTTTTAACGTGAATGTGAGTAAATAAATATTTATAAACAAATCGGCCGATTTGTTTATATACACTGATTTGACTGATATTGATTGGGTCGATAAAGTTTACACATCGCCCACTGCACGAATAAAAATCTGTGTTTGTTGATTTGAAACCCCACACGGGTGTTGGGATGAAATTTGGCGTACACTAATCCCAATTATTTAATTGTATGTCGATCGATTGGTCGACAGGCTGTGTAAGCGTTAATTATTTATATTTGATGCTTATACCGTTGTGTTGTGCACTTTGGATGATGGTTGATTGTTTATCATTGCTATTATATACATGTGGTATATGGAATCCATATAATTAACATTATATGGTGATTGATTGGGTCTCATTCCAATCGGGAAAATAATGAATATTATAAAAGAAAATAGTCATGTGTTGACGATGTTCATGTGTTGAGTAAAATATTTTAAACAATAAAATTTACATCTTTATCATATTTAAAATTAGAACTACTTTACGGTGGGAGTCTAATTAAAAATCAAATGATAGATACCATAGTTTTATAAAATATTTTACATAACAAAAATAGTCGTGTGTTGACAGTATTCATGTGTTGAGATTAGTCGTGTGTTGAAAGAAATATAGATTCATGTCTTGAATAGAATAAATATTCATTTGTTGAATAGAATAACGAATTTATTGAAATATATAAAGCCGTGTTGATTAGAGTTGTGCTATTTTGACATGGACGATATTTATATCGATTATATTCGTTTTTATAATGAATATAGAAAAGAAGTGATTTCAAAATATAACGTTTTGAAAATATTATCATTTATACAGTAATGATATGAAATATTCAATTTTGATTTGAATTTGAATGTAGCGTTGAAATGGTTTTGAAAACAAATTTAAAACGATTTATAAAAAACATTTTAAAAAGGAAATCGATGAAATATAATATATATATATATATATAATGGCCTGAATAGAACGCGCCATGCCGTGGCAGTTCGTGAATTTCGACCATTGACTTCGAATTGACGTTGTGGGAGATCCGGTCGTCGGATTCTCCTAAAACCGGAACCGTTGGGTTCGTATCGAAAAGAGCTTTCCAGTGAATATTAGAAATTTGAAATCTAACGGTTGTATTTTTAATTATGTCCAAATCAAATTTGGAAAAGGTCGCTGTAAGTGCAGTTCGATGGCCGTTGATGGAAATCGACTGTACGGGCCTTGATAAAATTATTAAAAATATCTATAATTTGTGTAAAATCATAATATGTGAACTGGAAAGAACTGGGATGTAAAATTCCACATTTGAAAGGATAAAAATATATTTTTAACGAAATGAACTAGTTTTGAACTAGAATTAAAATCAATTTATTTTTGAAATAAATAAATTGAAATTGAAAGTGATTTTAAAAATGATCAGTATTCCCAATATGTGAATTGGACTGGAGTTGAATCGAAATTATCTTCGGAATATTTCGATGTTGGATTTCGTGACTATACAGATATTGTTATGGGAATTTGAAAGATATATTTTATATCATTATTTCCAATACGATATTTGTTGGTTTCAGAATTTGATATTGAATATAAGCCGGTATAATTTCTATTCAGAGCCTTGTATTTAATATCAAATGTGATTTGGGTTTATCGTGAATCGCATTTTATATGACATTGGTTCTTTAACCCAGTTAAAGGCAGGATATTGATTTTTGAAGAGATGGAAACTAAGTGGAGTTTTAATGAATCTTTAATTAGATTAAAAAGTGAATCGATAATTTAAATTATCAAATCTGAAAGGTGATCCAGAATGGAGTACCACCAGTTTTGCTCCAAAGCGATAGTTAAATCTTTAATTAGATTTGAACATGAAATGGTAATTAATTTTACCGATAATACTGTGGTGTTAGATATGGAGTATTACCAGTTTTGCTCCAGGGGATGAATAGGTTGGGATTGGGAAATAAAATAAATAATTACTTCGGTGTGGTTCGCTAATCCCGACTAGTTAGAAATGATATCCAAAGGAAGATTAAAGAATAAATTTAGAAGAATTTATCTTGGATAAAATTAATGGGAACCATTCCCTAAGAATGTGATTTCGTGAATAAAAGGAAATTCTGAATTGGAATGAGGCGTTTGTGTGTTTGTGTAACATTTGTTTACTATATGCGTGGGATATTCAGAAAGGCCGGGTTTATACCCATTCTGAATAACCGATTCGACGAGATGTCGAAGATGAAGACGGTGGTTGAAGACCGGAAGTCTTCACATCGTTTGGGTGATTACTGATGATCTCGATTGGGATGTACACCCAAGATGAGGGAAACAGTTGGTGATCGTCCAGACGTATTTGGAGATGGATGGATATGCGAGGAAAGTGCCTCCGATTTCGTTCAGACCCAGAACGAACTTGTAAATGGATTGTGTGTCAGACATTAGATTTTATTCTATGTTGATTGATCTCTATTAAATATGCATCTGTTTGGCGGCGGAGAATTTATTTTCTTGCTTAATGCCCTTCTCTGAGACGTACGAAGGTCGTATATCGATGGACATCAGTCGCATGGAGTGAATTGCCAGTGTGGCACGCGTAAGTGGCAATTGATCAAGGCTTCTGTTGAAAAGCAAGGTCTTGTGGTTGATGATCAAAGCACGGCCTGTGTGGCGTAGCTTTGTGTATAGCGTGAATTCGCGAGCCTCACACCTCGGTATGAGTCAAAAACGGGAGACGGACCCAAGGAGTGCACGACGTTTCTTTCTAGCTAGGGTGGTGTCAGTGACCTACCGGCCCTGACATTTATATACTTTTCACCTGTGCGGTTGTTGGATACCAGGCGCCTCGGATATAGGTAGGTAAGGACCGGGAAACGTGTGTTCAGGAATTGCCAATCCTCAAAAGTAAGAGAGGACCGGCCTTGGAGGTTCCAAAGGATCATAGTGAGGTCATGAGGCATTTGCTAGAGTGTCTCGAATCGGAGAGGAGCTTGCACCTTGCCTCGACTCATGATGGAAATCCAATTTCCAATACGTGATAGTGCGGTTTTATTTGTAGAACCTAGTATGGCGACATAGTGGTATGGGTCATTCATGCTGCCTATGATTGAAATTGTTTTGACACTATACACCTATAATAGTATCAAATAATGTGTTTTAAACGTATCAAGCATGCTTTGGCTGTTATAAGGTAAAAACCCTATCCTCTGGCTTGCGTTGCATTGTGTGATGGGACATGGGTCTTATAATAGCTTCATTTTTCTTTATTTAGCATTGCGCTGTTTGTTTTATGTACTGGTATTCTTGGGAGGAAACCCGTTCCGTGTCATACGGCGTGGTCCCTTGATTTACCGAACTATAAAATAAAGATTAATAACTGTTTTAGTTCTCACACAAGTCACATGACTGACCTGGAGTTTATTGTTTTAACCTAAACTCTGGGTGTCCCTATTTTCCACACGGGCAGCTAGTAGTTTTGGTTTTGCAGATTTATATTCAAAGGATCCTGATTTACAGCTGGAACGGTGCTCGGAAAGCTCAGTATCCGTGTATCACCTTCAGTTGTGTTTTGTATATTTTTCCACTGCAATGTAATTTATTGTAATCTCTGATATTTATCGTGTAATTTATTCATTTATACTCTGTATATTCTTGTATTCTGATGGAATTGTTGTAGTAACAATGAAATGTTCTTTCGTCTGCGTTCATTTGTGTGTTGTTCTTAAAGTATCCGCTCCTTCCTTCACGGGGAAGTTACAGGTTCTTACAGTTTGGTATCAGAGCTTTGGTTTACACAGCTCGAGAACAAGACACATTAGAACCATACGAAAGAATTCATCGGATATTGGATTAGAAATATCCAATTATAATGACTCGTTAGAGATAGGATCAGTAGTATCCTAGAACGAGTGTGAAGAGTATATTTTTCAAATGAAAACAATTTTGTTTTGAAAATTTAAATCGCTTTGTACGTATTTGAATATTTATTTATTTTGAATTTGGACAATCGAGTATATAAAGATTTCGCGTATACGCGTCATGAACGTATATTCGAAGTTTTAATATACTGGATAGATATATAATCACATTCTAGACATCCGGGGATAATTCTGATGATGTGGCCACATCATCAGTATTTATGTTCGTGTTTCGAAGGTGTGATATCTATATATTTCCATTAGACTGGTGTGAGAACCAAAATATAGCTAGAATACATTGTTGTGAAGTGGCATCAAAAACATGATTTTCTGTATATATATATATATATATATATATATATATATATATATATATCAAATTATGAATTTGAAACTCTAATCCACTAATTGATTGATGTTTGTGTTGTTTGTTTATTTGTTTGATAATTTTGAACTATTTAGCCTAATTGAACCGAATACTGAATTGTATTGAAAATTGGTCACATTTGCTTGCATATACATGTACTTACATTGAATAGGTCATAGCAAGGAGGCTAGAGCAGAGAGTAAAATTTGTTTTCCCGACAAACAGGTACATGTTTACTATAATTTACTGTTTTGTTTAGGTGATGATGATTTTATGAGCCGATTGGCCTTTTCTTTTTCTTTTTGAGATCAGAAGGCCGGTATGGCAATTTCGGGATTTTCCCGTGGCTCCCGATGCAGGGGAGGTTATGGCGAAATTTTTCGAAAATTCCGGGTGTTAGCCAAATTTTTGAAGAATTTGAAAATTCTCAGAAACTGAAGAGTTGGAGAATGGAAGCCAGATCGAACGTAGAGTTGATTAATCAAACCACTTTCGACTTTGTTCCTTTTCAGGGACGAAAAGTTTTAAGTGGGGGAGATTGTAACAACCCGAAAATCTGGGCCAGTTTAAAAATTTTATTTTGGCAATTTTAGCAAATTTTAGCAAATTTTGAATATTTAAACTGAATTATTTTAAAAAATATCGACGAGAAATTTATTTTGAATATAATTCGAACGTATATATTATATACGTCGTCGTTAGAATATAAATAATTATATATAATTATAAACAGAATTGAAAATGGTGCGGTAGTTCGATAATTCGATTTCAAACTTCAATTGAATGACCCAGGTGCAAAATAAACCGGATTTTAGTGAAACCAAAAATAACAGGATCTATTTGAGAATATCTTTCCAACGAATTCGAAAAATAAAGATTTCATAGCAGGAATCAAAAGATATGTCCAGTTGAAAATTTTGAATAGTCGCTATGGAATTCAGGCCCTTAAAAATGGGAATTTTACAAACGACCTCGGATTTTGGCGAAACCACTTTTGTTGGATCCGTGATGTCAATTATTGCTAGATTCCAAATTTCATAACTTTTCGAATCAATATGTGAGCGTGGCATAGGAAAACGCGTTTGACCAGTTTCAGTTGATTTTAATCGACTGGAAAATGGCCATTTTTCCAACGGTCTCAGAATTCGATGAAATTAGTTTTGTTAGGACCGTATCGCCAATACGAAGCTAGAAAATATTTTTATGGAATTTTTAGAGTTCGTATGTGACCCGGTAAATTGAAATGCGCATTCAAATTCAATATGTAGAGTTAAATGTGAATTTGACGGAAACTGATCGTAACGATCGAATCAGCTTACGAAACATATCTCATTGTGTTCGGAATGGGGGTAATTAGCTAGGGGCGACAGTCGTTGGGTATCGTTTGGAGTTCAAATATAAAGTCAACTTATTGGAGAAATAAATGAAATAAAAATATATATAATAATAAAATTTTCCCACTTAACCCCCTCTGGTCTTCTCCTTCACAGTCGTTATTTTCAAAAAAAAAAAAAAAAAAGAACCCCGCTACCCTAAATCAGCCGCCCCCCTTTTCCTCGATCGCCACCACCGACGATGGCGTCTCCGCCTCCACACTCCCCGCCATCGCCTTCGCCACCCATCAGAAGCCGCCATCCCTCCGTCGCGCAACCCCCCTCGCTCTTCTCCAATCCATCCCGACCCCCTTTTCTTCCTCCTCCGCCGCGATGAACCCCAGACCCCACACCAGAGCAGCACATCATCCCACGCGCCCCCTTCCTCCTCCGGCGCCGCCAACGACGCTCCAGCCCCCCCCCCTTTAGACGACGTACAGTAAGTTTTTTTAGTTTTATTTAATTAATTAATTTAGTTTAAAACAAAATCAGTTTTTTTTATATTCACGAATAGTATAAGTAAAAGTGGGATTTTTATAGTTCTAGTATATTAAGAATATGATTTTTAAAAACAAAGAAAGATTAGAGTTTGAAAATAGAAAAGATCGAATCTTTAAAATAGGAAAGGTTGAATTTTTAGAAAATGAAAGACGATATTTTTATATGAATGTAGAAAGAAGAAATATCGTATTTTTATACGAAGGTGGAAAGTAGAAAGATTGAATTTTTTATATATATATAGAGGAAAGCGTTTTAGAAATATAATCTTTATATTTGAAAAGGCGAAATCTTTATATTTGAAAAGGCGAAATCCTTTTATAGAGATTAATGTCATAAAAATATAATCTTTATTATATGAACATCGATGTAAAAATAGAATTTTTATCTATATAGTAGCGTTGTAAAAATAGAATTTTTATCTATATAGTAGCGTTGTAAAAATAGAATTTTTATCTATATAGTAGCGTTATAAAAATAGAATTTTTATCTATATAGTAGAGTTGTAAAAATAGAATTTTTATCTATATAGTAGCGTTATAAAAATAGAATTTTTATCTATATATTAGCGTTGTAAAAATAGAATTTTTTTTATATATAGTAGCGTTGTAAAAATGGAATTTTTATCTATATAGTAGCGAAGCAAAAATTTGATTTTTATATATTGAATAGCAAAGTAAAAATTCGATTTTTATATATCGAATAGCGAAGTAAAAATGTGATTTTTATATATGTAGTGACTACGGGCAGTGAAAGTGACAAAAGGAGAGAACAGTGATGACTTCTACATAGGAAGAGTCGTGATATTGGATTAGCTATTGGTGAGAACTTCTCACTTTAAATTTCTTTTTCTAGTTATATATATATATATATATACTAGGATGCAGACGGTGTTTAGTAGCACCCGACACCCGTCATCCACAGACCATGGATGGCTTGTTTGTTTGATTGATGTGTTGTGAAAATTGTTTGTGATGTTGATGTGAAATCGATAATAAAATATTTATATAGTTAAAAATATTTTATCGTTAAAAATATATATTTTTAACGTGAATGTGAGTAAATAAATATTTATAAACAAATCGGCCGATTTGTTTATATACACTGATTTGACTGATATTGATTGGGTTGATAAATTTTACACATCGCCCAACTGCACGAATAAAAATCTGTGTTTGTTGATTTGAAACCCCACACGGGTGTTGGCATGAAATTTGGCGTACACTAATCCCAATTATTTAATTGTATGTCGATCGATTGGTTGATAGGCTGTGTAAGCGTTAATTATTTATATTTGATGCTTATGCAGTAGTGTTGTGCACTTTGGATGATGGTTGATTGTTTATCATTGCTATTATATACATGTGGTGTATGGAATCCATATAATTAACATTATATGGTGATTGATTGGGCCTCATTCCAATCAGGGAAATAATGAATATTATAAAATAAAATAGTCATGTGTTGAGTAAAATATTTTAAACAATAAAATTTACATCTTTATCATATTTAAAATTAGAACTACTTTACGGTGTGAGTCTAATTAAAAATCAAACGATAGATACCATAGTTTTATAAAATATTTTACATAACAAAAATAGTCGTGTGTTGACAGTACTCATGTGTTGAGATTAGTCGTGTGTTGAAAGAAATATAGATTCATGTGTTGAATAGAATAAATATTCATTTGTTGAATAGAATAACGAATTTATTGAAATATATAAAGCCGTGTTGATTAGAGTTGCGCTATTTTGATGTGGACGATATTTATATCGATTATATTCGTTTTTATAATGAATATAGAAAAGAAGTTATTTCAAAATATAAGGTTTTGAAAATATTATCATTTATATAGTAATGATGTGAAATATTCAATTTTGATTTGAATTTGAATGTAGCATTGAAATGGTTCTGAAAACGAATTTAAAAAAATTTATAAAAAACGTTTTAAAAAGGAAATCAAAGAAATATAATATATATATATATATATTATATATATAATGGCCTGAATAGAACGCGCTGCGCCGCGGCAGTTCGTGAATTTCGACCATTGACTTCGAATTGACGTTGCGGGAGATCCGACCGTCGGATTCTCCTAAAACCGGAACCGTTGGGTTCGTATCGAAAAGAGCTTTCCAATGAATATTAGAAATTTGAAATCTAACGGTTGGATTTGGAATTATGTCCAAATAAAATTTGAAAAAGGTCGCTGTAAGTGCAGTTCGATGGCCGTTGATGGAAATCGACTGTACGGGCCTTGATAAAATTATTAAAAATATCTATAATTTGTGTAAATCATAATATGTGAACTGGAAAGAACTGGGATGTAAAATTCCACATTTGAAAGGATAAAAATATATTTTTGTCGAAATGAACTAGTTTTGAACTAGAATTAAAATCAATTTATTTTTGAAATAAATAAATTGAAATTGAAAGTGATTTTAAAAATGATCAGTATTCCCAATATGTGAATTGGACTGGAGTTGAATCGAAATTATCTTCGGAATATTTCGATGTTGGATTTCGTGACTATACAGATATTGTTATGGGAATTTGAAAGATATATTTTATATCGTTATTTCCAATACGATATTTGTTGTTTTCAAAATTTGATATTGAATATAAGCCGGTATATTTTCTATTCAGAGCCTTGTATTTAATATCAAATGTGATTTGGGTTTATCGTGAATCGCGTTTTATATGACATTGGTTCTTTAACCCAGTTAAAGGCAGGATATTGATTTTTGAAAAGATGGAAACTAAGTGGAGTTTTAATGAATCTTTAATTAGATTAAAATGTGAATTGATAATTTAAATTATCAAATCTGAAAGGTGATCGAGAATGGAGTACCACCAGTTTTGCTCCAAAGCGATAGTTAAATCTTTAATTAGAATTGAACGTGAAATGGTAATTAATTTTACCGATAATACTGTGGTGTTAGATATGGAGTATTACCAGTTTTGCTCCAGGGGATGAATAGATTGGGATTGGGAAATAAAATAAATAATTACTTCGGTGTGGTTCGCTAATCCCGACTAGTTAGAAATGATATCCAAAGGAAGATTAAAGAATAAATTTAGAAGAATTTATCTTGGATAAAATTAATGGGAACCTTTCCCTAAGAATGTGATTTCATGAATAAAAGGATATTCTGAATTGGAATGAGGCGTTTGTGTGTTTGTGTAACATTTGTTTACTATATGCATGGGATATTCAGAAAGGCCGGGTTTATACCCATTCTGAATAACCGATTCGACGAGATGTCGAAGATGAAGACAGTGGTTAAAGACCGGAAGTCTTCACATTGTTTGTGTGATTACTGATGATCTCGATTGGGCTGTACACCCAAGATGAGGGAAACAGTTGGTGATCATCCAGACGTACTTGGAGATGGATAGATATGCGAGGAAAGTGCCTTCGGTTTCATTCAGACCCAGAACGAACTTGTAAATGGATTGTGTGTCTGACATTGGATTTTATTCTGTGTTGATTGATCTCTATTAAATATGCATCTGTTTGGCGGTGGAGAATTTATTTTCTTGCTTAACACCCTTCTCTGAGACGTATGAGCTCAGAGGTCGTATATCGATGGACATCTGTCACATGGAGTGAATTGCCAGTGTGGCACGCGTAAGTGGAAATTGATCAAGGCTTCTGTTGAAAAGCAAGGTCTTGTGGTTGATGATCAAAGCACGGCCTGTGTGGCGTACCTTTGTGTATAGCGTGAATTCGCGAGACTCACACCTCGGTATGAGTCAAAAACGGGAGACGGACCCAAGGAGTGCACGACGTTTCTTTCTAGCTAGGGTGGTGTCAGTGACCTACCAGCCCTGACATTTATATACTTTTCACCTGTGTGGTTGTTGGATAAGAGGTGCCTCGGATATAGGTCTGTAAGGACCGGGAAACGTGTGTTCAGGAATTGCCAATCCTCAAAAGTAAGAGAGGACCGGCCTTGGAGGTTCCAAAGGATCATAGTGGGGTCCTGAGGCATTTGCTAGAGTATTTCGAATCGGAGAGGAGCTTGCCCCTTGCCTCGACTCATGACGGAAATCCAATTTCCAATACGTGATAGTGCGGTTTTATTTGTAGAACCTAGTATGGCGACATAGTGGTATGGGTCATTCATGCCGCCTATGATTGATATTTATGATTGAAATTGTTTTGACACTATACACCTATAATAGTATCAAATAATGTGTTTTAAACGTATCAAGCATGCTTTGGCTGTTATAAGGTAAAAACCCTATCCTCCGGCTTGCGTTGCATTGTGTGATGGGACCTGGGTCTTATAACAGCTTCATTTTTCTTTATTTAGCATTGCGTTGTTTGTTTTATGCACTGGTATTCTTGGGAGGAAACCCGTTCCATGTCATACGGCGTGGTTCCTTGATTTACCGAACTATAAAATAAAGATTAATAACTGTTTTAGTTCTCACACCAGTCACATGACTGACCTGGAGTTTATTGTTTTAACCTAAACTCTGGGTGCCCCAATTTTCCACACGGGCAGCTAGTAGTTTTGGTTTTGCATATTTATATTCACAGGATCCTGATTTACAGCTGGAACGATTCTCGGAAAGCTCTGTATCCGTGTATCACCTTCAGTTGTGTTTTGTATATTTTTCCGCTGCAATGTAATTTATTGTAATCTCTAATATTTATCGTGTAATTTATTCATTTATACTCTGTATATTCTTGTATTCTGATGGAATTGTTGTAATAACAATGAAATGTTCTTTCGTCTGCGTTCATTTGTGTGTTGTTCTCAAAGTATCCGCTCCTTCCTTCACGGGGAAGTTACGGGTTCTTACACTTCGGTCCGACCCAGTATCTTATCACAAATTTGTCTTATGCAACCTCCAGCACAGCCTACCCAGCATGTCCATCCAAGAAGGACTGGGACCAACGACCCTTCGTGTCACCAAGTTCACCTTACCATACCGGTCCTCAATGTGACGGAGGGAAATGCTACGCTAAATCACTCTGATATCGCCCTGGGCGGGAGCAGTGTTGAACCCTGAACAGATAAAGCTTTCTTAAGCCAGTCTAATTATACCGACACGGTTATGGTTTGGCCTAATACACATTCCACCCAAGTGGCTCTAGTCAATCCCGAACCAACGCCTAAGGCTATGGGCCACCTTCTCCCATCACTCGTGGGCCGTAAAGAACTGACCAGAAGAACTCAAACTATGCGACCGCCCTGTAATGGGATTCCTCACCAATGTCCGCGGTGCAAAATTGGATTCGTGGTAGCAGCTACTCGTGGACTGGAGTCAGATTGCAATCATCATCAAACACTTCATCAGAGGCACCTCTTCTCAACGGGATGTGGATAACATCCATCGCAGTCCATTCACACGGGAAATTGGGGAACTCTCGGAATCCACCGGACTTCAAGCTTCCGGTCCTGGAACCGTACAACGACATGACCGACCTGACGATACATCTCATACAATACATGCACGCATGGAAGTTCTATTAGCATTGACCAACGTCGTAGCCAGGTACTTCCCACTATTTCTCATAGACATTGCCGGCATGTGGTTTCGGCAGTTGACAACTGAGTCGATCAATAGTTGGAATATGTTGGTCACCTGCTTCATCGAATAATTCAGAGTTCATATCTCCCGACCAAAGAGCGTCATGTTCCTCACATCTATCAAGAATCAGCCTGGTGAGACCCTACGCTCCTACCTAGAAAGATTCAATGCGGCCGTAGCATTGGTCGACCTACCCGAGCCATCGATGGTGCTTATGGCCGCAATAGTCGGTGTTCAGAGCGGAACTGATTTCAAGATCTCCCTAACTAGAGATCCCCCTAAGGATATCGAAGATTTTTATGCTAAAGTAGATAGATTCCTCCGGCAAGAGGGTGCTTACATTGAGATGGAAAATCTCGAAGTACTTGCTACAAAAGATGGAGGCCCATCCAATACCAGTAGCCAAAACAAAGGAAAGGGGAAAGCCTTAGAAAAGAACGATCGGAAGATGCGATTCCGGAGAAAGAACAAATACGATCAATACATCGAGTTCAACTCCTTCCTACTCGATATATACCTCAATGTGTGAGGATCTCTACCTTTTCCAAAGCCTCCCAGGAGGGATTCGACCCAAAGAGAACATGAATCAGGAAAGCACTGAATGTATCATGGTATGGAAAGGTCAGGGCACCAATGACTACAGGCATTTGCGCGATCTAATCAAGGAATAGGTTAGACATGGAGAGCTACACAAGTACATTAAAAAATATGGACCAGCCGCACCGCTACCTTCCCAAGCTCCTCAGGTCGGTACCCGATCTCCTTGAAGTGGGAAGGGCCCCGAGCCTAGCAACCGCGGCATCATCATTAACTGATCTGGTTTAGATCATTGTGGATGCACCCCCATTTCTTACAATATAAGAAATGTATTTTTGTTTTTTTAATAATGTGGTAATTATGTTGAAGTACACACGTACGAGGTTAGGATTTAATCCCTAGGCGTGCTATGGATTCGGCTATAAACTCATTAGGATTTGTTTTTGCTTTTGTAACAGTTTTAGCAGCAATAAACTTTCTTTCTCGAACATGGATTTTGTTTGACGGATACTTAGCCAGGATATGGTAAAGTCCTCAAACCAAAATCGAGTATTGTTTATGCTCATCACTAGGGTATGGTTATACCCCTTCTCTCAAACCGAGTATGGTTTATGCTTGTCACCGGGGTATGTTTATACCCTTCTTATAAATCGAGCATGGTTTATGCTCGCCTTCAAGGTATGTTTGATACCTCTCCTAAAAATCTACTTGTCAGGATATGGAAAACTTAGCTCTTTCCCAATAAGAGTATGGCTTATACTCAACCTCGTTGAATCACACCCTGAGCATGGTTGATGCTCGATCCTAAACTCGGGTATGGTTTATACTCGACCCCTAGGTATGGATTAAACCTAACAAATCAAACTTGGCTCCTTTAACAAATGAGTGTGGTTTATATTCGACCTATGAGTATGGTTTATACTCGTCCCACTACTAAGAGTATGGTTTATACCCATCTCTAAATCATCGAATATGGTTGTTATCCCACACTAAATCTCAGATTATGGTTTATGCTCGGACTCCAGGGTATGGTTTATACCCCTCATTAAATAACCAGGTATGGCTTATACCCTTCTCTGATTCATCCAATATGGTTTATACCTTATTTCAAACTTTTGGGCATGGTTTATGCCCCTCTTTGGATTTCCAGGTATGGTTTATACTTGATGAACCAAGCTACCTTGATAGGATTTGTCAAGGGAACCTGATCACAGTTTGAGTATGGTCAATACTCCCTACAAACATCGATGCACGGCTTGTGCTTGATGGTAACAAATTACATTATCAGGATTTGACATGTCTACCTTAAAACCTTTATAGGAACTACTTAACTCAGAAAGGCCACAGTCTTACTACTCTTCTCTGAAGTCGACTTGGTATGGTCGATTGATTGTTTGCCATTCTTGGAGATCCGGCCTTAATACAATCATTGGTGATTGTCGATTTTCCCGCCTTAACACGATTCCCGGTTTTCTGGCCGTAATACAAAAGCAGTGATCGTCGGTTTTCTGGCCATCCTCATAATATGGTTCGGCGTAACCATAGCTTCCCGGATCACAATACATAGGACTTCTATTCAGCATCGTCCTAGAAATACAGAACAAATCTTTCTTTACCAAAATGATATGTTCTAGGAGGTAAAGTGTTGACCAGCTTTTTGGAAAAAGTCATCACAAATCATGATACTGCTAGATATCGACCTAGTTCTATTCCTCTATGGTTGACTTTCATCCTAGGTCGATCGATTATAATTCGATCCGAATTGGCTTCACAACAAATAAAGGCTCTCTTCCTCAAAATTGGCATTCTTCCGAAGTCAAAACAAAATCGAACGATCGGGTCATTAACTGATCGGTCGAGTTATTCTGAAAGATCGGATCAAAACTGGAATACCGTTTCAAAATATATGGCTCAGTTATACACTACCAGACGAAGTCCTACTCCCATGGCTATAGAATCGGTCGGCTTTATCTCTCACTAATTGTCATGCACCAAGTCTCAAGCTCCATGTATGCCACAATTTTCAAGAAGAACAATTCATAAGAAGTAGACTGGGTTCCTCTGCTTATAACTACTTTATAGGATCAAGATACACATGGCCAACCCCGAGAAAGAAGCACGCCAGATTGCATTCAAACTCGTCCTACCTTCTTATCTATAAATACAGTTTCAAGAAATGGAAGGGGATTTGGAATCCACCACGAAAAAGCTCCTATTCGGCATCCCAAAAATAGCATGCCATATATTCCCAATTCAACACAAGGATTTTGGGTATAAACCACTTCTATCTCTGCTTTATTCCAATCAAAAACAACTGCAACCTATAAATGACAATAAAAACAAATATTATAAAGTGGACGTGGATGTGGTTTAAGCCGAACCACTATAAAAATATTGTGTCTCCAGTATTCATTTACTTTTTCTCGCACTCTGTGATTATAATCGTGTGTGGTTAACACACTTTGGGGGTTGATTGTTATTAGACCAACTTTTGACGTCAATAATACCAAAAATACAAAGCAACAAAAAAAATTAATTTTAACTGCATACCTATTTTAGATCCAATCTGAGCCATGAATTGCTATGAAATACATGTTGATGGTTTCTGTACCTGAATCATTATAGCTTGAATGTATTTGAGTCATCTATTGCAGTAGATATATTTTTCATTTTTGGGATGTATTGGTGTTTAATGTGATTTTTTGTTTATCTGGATACAGACAGATTCACTTTTTTGTGTCTGGGTTTATCACATATGTAATATTTGATGTCATTTTGAATGTCGCTTTCATTTACCAAATCCTTATTATCATTTCTTTTGACTTTATTTATCCTTCTATATTTTAGAAGTTTTCTGAAACTCTTTGCCATATATGTTATTTCTTCATCATCATCGCTTTCTGAATCAGACTTGTGTGTTGTTGCATTGAAGTTTGTTGATTTCTTCTCAATTGCTTTGCTTTCTCTTTTACTTTGCATTGTGCTTCAAAAGGCATTAAATTTCCAACTGACTCCTCAATTTTTGGAGTACTGCTATCATTAGCCTCTTTAAATGCTACAGTCTTTTGATCCCATTTAGGAGTAAGTAAATTTTCTTTTTCTAACTTGATCTTCTTTAGAAAAACTTTTACCCAAGCAATAAGTAAATGTGTAATATCTTGAAGTCTACTATACATATCAAATACTGATTCATTTGGACTCTTTTTAAAAACTAGATCTGATTTGTTAACATGAAAATTTTAGTTTGTTTAACTTTACTCGTGCCTTCATGTTTAACTTTTAAAGTTCTTGAATTTCGCAAGCAGACTTACAGAACGATACTCAATTAAATTTTTTCTGTTTGGTAAACATAATAATATATTCATGACCTTAGAGTTACTTTATGCAATTTATTTTTGATCAACAATCCACTATAAATTGTTTTCTTGGTTAAAGTGTACCCGATTTGTATTATATTCCAAGTATCTAATCCTATTGGCTGTAAATAAATTTTCATTCTGTATGACTAAAATGTGTAATTACTGCCATTAAAAAGCGGTGGTCTAGTAGTAGACTGACCTTCTATAAATGAACTACTTACCATTTTACTAACATTACCATTACTAGTGCTGGTAGCCTTTTTTTCAAAAATCATATCATGAATACTTTAAAAAACCTTACTTTGATACCAATTGTGTGGATGAAGAATCTAGATCTTAAGTCTAATATTAACATTAAAAGGGGGTGAATAGTGTTTACATGATTATATGATTCTTTTTAAACTTTTAACAGTTTTGTGTTAAATTAATGTTATTAGCAATTATAAAATCAAAACACAAAAAAAGTAAATGTAGTAAAGTAAAAAAGAAAGAACACATGATCAGGATTATAATACCATTTTTACAAAGTTGGCACAAAGTCCTTTTAGCACAATAATTAGTACGTAGTGTTTCTTTTGGGGGACAAAGGATCGAATCTCACGGCTGTCATGTATTAGAGCCTATACCTAGCTGAAATCATGTGCAATGTTGCGGTGTTGAACCGATGTAGATTACATGCACAAAGCCTGAGTGGTGAGTGATGATGAACCAACGATGATGTTAATCCCTTTAAGTTGGGAGTCTATAACAACCCTTTTGGAATGTTAATACAATGATTTTTTACATAGGGCAAGTGCTCTGAAAGGTTAGGGGTTCGAATCCCACGGTTACCACAAGGATTTTTATACTGCTTCAGAGTTACCTCTAGTAAAGTCACTTAGTTTCTAGGCTATTTAACGCACCGGATTTATTTCCGGGTCACAATCACATCTAGTGAGTTTTTAGGGCTACCACTGCACCCTTATAATCAATATTTTTTGTTTGAAATTAAAGAGTTTTACAGACTTCGATAGTTTGATATTTGGTTATGCTTTCCCCTTTAACTCTGAATTGCACTATGATCTTAAAGTTTGATGGGAGAATAGTAAGGAATCAAATCGAAGATGATTAGATTTGATTCAAATTCGGCATAGTATAGTTAAGATTTCCTTAGAAAATGAGAGAAAAGAACGAGATGACATAGAAATGAAGAAGATGAAGTTTAAAATTTGTTCCGAACTCAAATATTTATAGGAAATCAACAAACATGGCTACTTGTGAAGGAACACGACGAATAGACACTTCTTTTAAAGTTTGATTTTCGAAAAACTAGGCAGTATGTTGAAATATATTGGACTGATTTATCAACATATTCTAGATAATTTTTTCAAATTTTGTTTTATTTAAATTCTTATGAAAATAACTTTTTTATAAGATAATCTGAGACTTTGTAAAACCAAATATAACTTATATAAATTTCAGTCATAACAAAACACTACATGATTATTTTTGAATTATTAAATATTATATATAATAGACGTAAAGATATTAGCAAGAAACAAAGTATAAGAAAATTACTAAAGTTATAAACACATAAGAATTTATAAACCAAAGGATTAAACAATATAAATGGTTTAAAAGAATGTTTCTGAAAAATTATCATTTTGATAACAATAACTATTTGAATATCATTTTATAAACTATATTGAAAATCATTTTAAAAATCATTTTGCAAAGGATCGAGTGATATTAGAATTTTAACATTTATTCTAAGACACTATATTCATTTGGAACATCTTGAACTCTTCAGTATTCATGAGTCTTTGATCTCTAAGTCTTAAGTTCCTATAACAACATCATCATCATCTTGAATCCTCACTTGGTACTTTACAGTCTTCATCATTGATACCTATCAATATGTTGCACTATATAATATATATCCATGTAAATATTAGTAATATTAGTATTTATATTTTATATTATTCCTTTGGTTGTTTTCATCGAAACCATTACCAGTGGTACTAACACAATAAACAAATGATTTCACCGGACATTACAGTTAAAACACAATCCAATTTGGATCAAATTTTTTTATGTACAGTTGTGCATGTCGACTTCATATTAGACAAATCCATCTTTACCAATCTAAGAATAAAATTTAATGGAAAACTCAAACAATAATAATGCCAATGAAATGAACCTGTAAGATGATAGTCTTACAAACATACAAGTTTACCATCACAAATTCAAGGCTTCACAAGTGAAGCCAAGATAATTCCACACTCCTCAACCAAACCAGTTACTTAGCCAACTTAAATATGCACAACAGCAAGGTAATTTCTTTAGACAAACCACTTTAAATCCAATGTGTTTGGTTCACGTGCACTAATTCTCGAGACTGCAAGAAATATGGGAAAATGTTATGAAAAAGTGCTTACAACAAAAGAAAGTCTGCTCCTCAATTCACCGGCTTAGTTGACAAAATCACTAATAATGGTAAGATATAGAGAGAGCACACGACTATAAAGGAACGACCAATGAATGGGATAAAACATTTGAAGTTCCATCGAGACACTCGATCGAGATGTATTTCTTTATGATAGCAAATGAGAACTACAACCAAGACCTAAAATTTCAAAAACGAACGTTAGGCTATAAAGACGGCATTGTATAACTTGAATGACACATATATCAAGTGCAAGAGTATAACAACACAAAGAGGACAAAGACCGAGCAATGAACTATCGTCGATTTGAATGATGATTATGATAAAATATATCATGATACATATAACACTAAAATGGAGACTCATGATGCTTTTCAAATTCTTTTATTGAGGCCGCGATGGACAACTCTTAATGAAGAAGAGGATGCAGGTGCAGGAGAGACCGAAGAAACTAATATAAAATGCAGTCTCGAGATTCCCAGTGGATTCGTCCCTTGGAAATTCAAATGACTCTCATGTCTATGAATATGCACATGAGAATAATGACAATCCATTGACTCCTACTTTGTGGATGTTGTATGTTATAGTTGTAGATTGTCACGAACGAATAAAATCAAGCAAGAGATTATTGTTGAGAAAAAAAAGCGACTTTAGAAAAAGGACGAGTTCATCGAATTCATGAATATAACAACTCAAACTTGTTGTTGACAGGCTAGTTGAGGCATACTATTTTAAGACTAGCTCTTGGAAAATTAATGTACTGCCGTGTTTAGAATTTTTAAGAAGGAAATATATGCACAAAAATAATAATAATACAATTATACTATATAAGTAGTGTGACCATAAGAGACTTCAAATGTCCAACATCCTGAATGAATCAGCTACAACTTTCAGCTTATTCCGAACTCTGCTCCATCTTCTTTGATTTGCACCCACTATCAAAGTGTAGTAGCGCCCTATATAGGAGTAATACAAATTATCCGTTCTTTTTATTTTTATATTAGATTTAGTTTTGAATGCAGGTAAAGTTAATTAGAATGAACATACCATTGCCTATAGCTATGGTTGCAAATGCGGTTCTACCCCAGTATGGAGTTTTCAGTTCATACTCGAACGTCCAATAGTTCTTTCCTTTCTCAGAGTACTAGCAAACAAGAAGTAAGTTTTATTAGAATATCACTTTACTTCCTCTTTGATTACTCAATTACATGTGTTTATTCAACAGACCTCTTGAACGTTATATATGATTGGATCTTGAGTTGGTGCTGCATACACATTCTTTACCAAATCAAAAACCACCTGTAAAGCAAGCAAAATAAACTCTTTGAAATTTGAATAGCTTCCCATGCACACACACAAATATATAGACAAGATAGTTCCCATGCACAATTTGAATTGAACATCAATAACCTCATCCATTGGACCCAATTCGTGGATATCTTGCTTCTCGGTTGGAATGAAACCAACTCTAACATGTTGTAGTGCTGCAAATCGATCTTTGAAGGCTGAATCATGTCCTAAAAAATCAAAATCCTGTACAAATGGGCAAACATTTCTATTGTTTAGCTAATCGATAAAACATGTTTTGACTTATCGTGGATGGTTAACATACTCTCCAATCTGAAGGATAGTAGTAAGAATATCCATCTTCAAGGTCTACAAAAGCTTCGTACTTGTCTGGAACTTCTGCGGTGAATATGAATCATATAATTTTTGCATTTCTTGAATAGATTATGTAATCATATGGTACCTCCAGCTGAAGCAGATTTTGCAGGAAGAAGGATTGAGGTTAGTGCTCCTACCCCGAACAAAATCAACCCTCTTTTTGAACAGTCTGGAAGCAATAAACAAGGACTAAATTTCATTTATGGTAAGTAAACATATGAAAGATGATAATCACCCTCTTTGTTTTGGGCATCTTTTGAATCTGCCTTCACAAAAGATGAATGTAGCGTAATTGGTCGACTATTTGATGCAGATTTCTGCAAAGATAACAGCAAGAAAAGCAGTGTAAGTTCATCTGAACCATCTGAAAATGATGATTGATTGAAGTAATTACTTGGTTAAATAGAGTTGAAGCCAAGCTCTGTAATGTAGCCATTGTTTTGAAGTAAAGTTAGTTTAGAATTTGTTGGATGTATATCGTTTGTTTTTTAAACTGAATATAGAAGATAACCTTTGGCGGGTGAATGTAGGAATGCCATGTCAGCTTCTCTTATCTTGGAAATTATCTTGTGCAGACTGGGTTTCTTGTCTTGGGGTAACTGCCCACATATATGCCCAACGGTTCTTGAATCAATCTGGATAACATAAAAATACCGTAAAGACCCAGTCAAATCCAAAACCAACCTGACCTGAAACATCCAACCGTAAATTATTGAAACACATGCATTTTTAGAGTACTATGCAACTAGACCTGATCCAACTCGAACCAGACAAAATGCATTTTCTTTGTTGTTCGGACATAAAACGTTAATAAGGTAGATGAGAGAAGATTGTATTTCTACTGTATAAATGACAAAAGGTAAGGATGCACTTTTTCCCCCGGAGATACGTAACAAATATAAAGATTCAAATGAAATTTACCTTTCATAGGTTTGTTTCTTAGGAGTATTCATGGTTTAAATCAAGTGTTATTCGAAGTTAGGAACTAACCGATATAACTAATTTACGTATTTCATACCATGCAATTAATTAAGTCATTTAAATCACCACCTCGCTTTCTCGAAGGGTGCAAAAACGTATAATTTTATGTATGAAAAATATTTAGCTAGGAAAACGAGTTTATAAAACCATTTAGAAAACAATCTGAGTTATTTCTTTAAAATCTTAATATTACGAAAATATAATTTGTACAATTGCCTTGAGACGATTTTATTCAAAACTAAATCTAGGAATATATATATATATATACAAGTGCGAACCCGTGCTTCGCACACGGGTCGGGGAAAACTCAAAAATAGTTGGACTGTAACATAGTATGTATTGACTTTTGAAGATTTGTTTTAAAAAAAAAAACCAAGAAGAAGAAGAAGGTATACTGTTATATGTGTTTTGTTGGCAACCTGCATCTTATTTTTCTATATTTTCAAAAATCTACATAGCATAATGGCTAAGAGAGTAATAGTTTAGATTAGACGGGTGATTATAAATGATGGCAAGGGAGCATAATATAATTATAGATTATTTTGAAAAAATTATTATTGCTATATATATAGTAAAGTGAATACAATGTACCATGCATATATGCATGCGAATTTCTTCTCATACGGTATACGAAAATCATATCTTTTGTATTATTTAGTGTTTTCCGAGACAAATTAGTTTATATAAGTTTGAGATTCTAATATACCACGACGTAGGTGATAAATCTGAAATTAAGAAATAATTTCATACTACAATAAAGTTTTATTTACCAATTGTTACAAATGATAATACATAAAATACTAACATGGAGCAACTGTTGGGCATAGTTTTTGTATTTTGTACTCCTACTCCTACTTGACAACTGGTATATAGAGCATGATTTTCGATGAAATATGATTTATATAAAGAAGAAAATAAAATAATAGGAAGCGTGTGTTTACTTTTTAAACTTGTGTAGTTTGTCGGGTTCACCCTTTGATGTTTCACATAATAAAAAACGAACTAATTAAGGGAACGTTTTAATTGTAATTCTGCAAAATAAAGAATTGGATGAATTTATATCCTAGTCCAACTAATCTTATACTATATGTTAATATGCCCGTCATATTGATATTATTTTTGAATAATTGACTTTATAAAGAAAATATCAACATGTTAACACTCACATGCCTTATATTGCTAGGCTATATTGATATACCAATTTTTATCCATATATTGACCGCAAGCTATTTATTCTCATTTTACTGGAAGATTACAAATTATTACTTAAGAAATATGTATTTCTTTTAATTGAATAATTTGTACAAAAGAAATCTCTATCTTTTTCAGTTGAATATCTTTATGAGCGCTAGAACATAATAAGGAAAAAGAAAATGTTAGCATCTCCTGCTTTGACAAATCATTATCTGACATTGGTTGGAACTGAGAACGAACTTGATCATGCAATGCCTGGTTGGTGAACTCCCTCTTCTATGTCTCACCGACTAACAAAATAATTCTTGCAAAACTAATTTATATATTGAGTCAAATGGTAAGTAGATACTTCTTATGATATATTATGTACGATCATAGACCCATATCGTTACATTGCACATCACTTTTATACCCAGTCATCATGAATATTTAAGCTGGGTCGAGTAAGTTTGATTGCTATACAAATATGCACTAATAATCGATATAAAACAAAAATACATTTACAAAAAGTTACGCAATGAATATCGGATATATAATGGAAAGGTAATAAAAGGAAGAACCAAATCACAATGAGCATTTGATTTGTGTGTGTGTATATATATGTATTCGTGTGTGTGCGCGCGTGCGCGCACGTGTTTGTGCATGTGCACGTGTATATATACACATTTGCGCAAAAGCACAAAATTTTGGCCTGACTGAAAAGTCTCAAAAATACCCTTACATATATGTATATCGCTTGAAATAAGACTTAATAATCAAACATTTTACAATTTCAAACTATATCTCTTCAAATATTAATAAATTTTAATATCATGCAAAAATTAGATTTAACAAAATGACATTCTTCGTAGTATCATTCTATATTAACTAACAACATAAATTAGACACCCAACCACAGTTAATAAACTTCAGCCAATCATTCAGCCTCAACCTTTTTCTGCCGCTCAGAAGATCCAGAAACTCATGCTTCTGTCATATGGTCGAGCACTCCCAATCAGTTAGTTCAGCTGCTTCTCTAATATGCCACATGATTATGTTGCACTAAAAGTCTTCAGCCATGACAACCAAAACCGCAGGACAATTCTAGGCATATAGTAACAATTTGTTAACTCTGTACCCGACAACTCACTCATTATACAATCATTCAGCCCTGCTTATCCAAGTGATACAACCCACCTTCAGTCTGTAATAGAAACTGTTAGCATACATGACATTACGGTAGTGCAATATAAACAACAGGCACTGTCAATAATTTAGTTTTGTTTAGACTTCAAATTTTAATTATATAACTAAGTTTCTTTCCCAATTAATAACCGTTGCCTTCTAGCACTTATACTGCAAAACGGGACCTTGATAAAAAAATGGTCGTCCATGTTTTGCACCTTGAAAAGGATGATGTAAACTAATACTTTTTCTTGCCGCCACAATGTTTGGTCCAGCAGCATTGGCTATTTGTTTCACTAATAAGAGTAATTATTTTCTGTATAGTAAATTTATGACAGGCAGAAGAAAAAGATGTAAAACTCTAGAACCTGTCATCCATTTAACTTCCAAACATTGCAATTGCACATTGACATAGTAAGAAGGTAATAACTAAAAGAAGAGATTTTTAGCCTCATACAAAATGACATCTTGATTTGCAACATCCTCACAGGTTAAAAATCCAAGAAACACACAATTGTAATTGCTGAAAATTAACAATTAATCAACATAGAAAGTTGTAAAATTATAAATAATACTTATTCAAAAGCTAGGACTGCATGTCAGGTTGGAGCAATTGGTTGATCGCTCACCCAAAATTAGAACAAAATCGGCTTTGAAAGTTTAAGAACTGGATAAAACATCTATTATAAAGTTAGGATTTCACCTAAATAAGGAGCAGCCGATTGACTGCGCAATGCAAATACCTCATCAATGTCAGTCATTAAATCATTGACAGAGGGAAGGCATGAGAGGCAGGAAAAAAATAATGCAGCATATGTTCGGGAATAGCCCACGTTGAAGCGCTCCAATCGCTCGCTACAATCGCCTGCAACAATCACGATTTGAAAAAAATTATTCGATTTATATATTTGAAAAATGAGTCAACATGATTGTAGAAGATGAAGTATCGTCATAAAGTACCTAAAGAACGTGATAAAACCCTATTACATGTGGGTTATTGTATTTTATCTGAATCATTGTCTCAGATATAAGAATAAAATCTCCATAACTTCAAATTTAGATATATGGAAATAATTGAGAATATTTGAGTATGCAAAATATACTCTAAACATAAAAAAATATTCATGTAAAATGCAGGAAAAGATAAGATTTAGTATTAGATAAATTCAACATATATAAAGATTTTATATGAGTCTCCTTGTTTTATTTAGAACTCTAAAGTAGATATAAATGAACATATGTTTTGTGGGTAATAGTTAGTCAAAAGATAACTACTTGCTGAAGTTTATACTTTGCATACTATCTGTTCTACATTCTCTCTTTCAAAGGATGAATAATGATATGGTATCTTTATGATATCTTAGAAATTATCTAAAGAATTTGCAATGGCATGTTAGCTTTTACTGCTTTAACCTGGGGAATATAAACAAATAGGGTTTACGTACATCCGTGTTTTACACTTATGCAGCAAATATCCCACATGTAATAGCTTAGAACAATGGCAACGATTTTGATGTAATTCCTAATTATACTTGCATGTATTATGTTTGAATAGGATACACACAATTGGTTACATGGAACCAGTGGTGGTTAAAGGCTCATAATAAGATGGATTTTATTTCTAGTCATACACACACCAACCAAACAATTGTAGCTTGTGTTCACATGTTATTCACTTGGAGTGTAATGTAAGTTGCTAGGTATCAAATTACGGAATTATTGTCACTTGGGTTTATCACGATATTAATGGTCTAATCTTGATTGCTTAGGTGTACTAAAAAATGATACCATAATAGAATGACGCTTCAATTGTTATGCCATTGTGGTTGGTATTGAAGGAAGTCATCGATTATGTTTTCTGCTCAATAACATATGCATTAACACCCAGATATTGACAATCAATGAGTAGCAAATGTCATCTTCATTCGTAAAAATAGTACAAAAGTAAAATATGAACATTATGCAAGTAAAATAGCCGTATGTATTTGATGAGATAGCTACTATGATAAAGGATACATTATTCTGATCAGTAAATATCCTTATGAAAAACAATTGAAGATCTAAGAAAAGATATTAATAAAACAACATGAAGTAAGATTATTTTGATTGTTTTGGAAGATTTTTTTAGCATTTGTTTAAAAGTACAATAAAACTTCTCCATTTCCTCCTCTCAACAAAACTTTCCCTTGATACTATTTTACTTCTTTCCATACTGTATTATAAAGCCTTCACTTGTTTTTCTTTCCAAAATTCATTTATAATTAAACAAATAAGAAAATATTCTTAAGCTTAGATGTTGGAGTATTTAACATGTTAGTCAAAACCTTGTTGTCAATGACATCTTTTAGTAAACATTTATTAAATCTAAAGAATTTAAACTATTTGAAATAGGAAAACCTTGTTTATTTGAACTGCCTAACTAGCGTAGATTATTGGAGTCAAATTATCTATGAGAATAATGCATAATCTATAATTAAACACTTTGAAACATGTTAAATGGACGATACCTGCCTAAGTGTTTGGAAACTATTGTAAAACAGTTGCTTATTCTGCTTTTTATGTTTTTCTAAGAAAAATTCTTGTGGCAATTGAATACGAAAATTATGTTCCCATTTTCAAAAATAAAAAGTAAAATGTAATTTGTGCTTTTCTTAGTATAAAATGCAAACTGACCTGCGCTCATTAGATGTCTTCTAATAGAAGTTCCATAAAAACATATTCTAATGAAAGTGTCCAATAAATGAAATAGATGCTCAAATTAATACAGGTAAGTGTTTTGGATCAATATGGTTAATATGTTTTGTATCGTATCACATTTTGTTTTGTAGAAATTGCACAATAAATGAAAACACCGTGATAGTAGGTAAACTTTTTCTACGATTGTTAGAAATGCATGTAATCCAACCAAATAAACATTGCCATGATTGTTTTGAAATTAGTTTAATATTATGTCAATATGGAAGCAATTTCCTTCTGGAATTGTATATTGGAGCGAATATCTCATAAAAGAAAAAGGGAGATAGAAGAAAAGTATTCAAAGGAAAAATGCACTAGTACTGGATACGGATAGGTGCAAGCATCAAAAAATGTTGTATCCCTTATAACAGATAGGTATGCCCACTTGTTGGATTCATATATAGAGCTTTTAGTGTTTCTCCATTAGTAAAAAGCAAGATGATTATTAATTAAATGTGAAAATTATTTTAATTAATAAACGGTGAAAACATTTATAGTTTTAGAGATGAAGAGAAATCAGATTAATCTCAAATTATACCTACGACTTATTTACCATCTAAAATCATGGCTAAAACTTATTTACCAAACTATACAGAGTCCCTAACGAACCCTACCTCTACAAACCAATTTAAACCTAAAATACATCATCCAGGAATAAATAATATGAGCAAAAAAAAAAAGTAGTCCAAATAATGCCCAACTCCATAGCGGTTAACAAAGTTACAGGGAGAAACTGAATAGGAGAGGACATATAATAGGAAAGCATATAATGAAACTCTATTGGATAAGATGAAAGAACAACAACCTAGGCCTACTAGAACAAAGTATTTGACAGCAATGTAAATAAAGGAGGCCTTGTTGATAGAGACACTTGAGAAGAATGATAATAAATTTTGTACTGAATAAATTTGAGAAGAGGATGTTTCAAATGGGGAAGGAGGAAAAATTTCATGGAAAGTAATTTATTAGGTTAGGCTAATGTTGATGTTGTTTTAAGGAAAAAAAAATAAAAAAACAGATACACTTTGACTATGCGGTGAGTGTCAGTTTTATTTTTATTTTTACAGGTTTTGACTATGCAAATTAATTGCAAAGAGAGCATGTGTTTGAAATATTTAAGAAGGGAGGATAAATTTATGCTGAACATTAATAATATAGTATAAATAAATTTACAATCAGTTTGTTCTAATACTGGTTGTACTATGTAGTTGTTCGTACTAAACTAATATAGATAATGCTAAGGAATATAAGCTATGAAACAAATATTAAAATAACACCAATGAAAATCAAAAGCGGTCGCTAATTAGATTGGTAGAATAAACATTAATTAATATCAGTGGATCCCTTGATTAGTGGATGGGTTCCAATTTTATGTACTATATGAAATCTTGTTTGAATGCAACTCCATAAGAAAAAATTACATCATGGTAGGTAGATATGACATGAGGCAAAAAGTGTATAAAGTTTTAAACTAAAGCTAATGAGTCTTATATATCACCTATCTTTGTTTACACTAAGCATTAGCTTTTGTGGTATCATGGACATTATTGACATAGGTTCTGCATGAATTGGTTGTTCCTTGCATTTGCAGCAAAATGGCAGTTGTCTTGAAGGTGCATAACTAAGTTAATCTTTTTATATCAAAAAAACATGACAAAATCAAAACTTGTTGCAATGAAAAATGCATGCAACAAAAAAGTTGAAATCCAAAAGATTCTACCAGTTTAAACATTTGCACAAAACTTAAAAGTTCAATGGCATGTTAATAACTAAGTTTGTAACATGCAATGAATTAATGCTAAATTATGGACTAATTTAACAGTTTCTCATTTAATTAACTACTATATTTGGATATAAAATAAACAGCAACAAATATAATGGTTGTAAAATTTACACCAATTTATTCGGCACATTACTGTAAATCATGCGCAATTATATGTTTTATGTTGGACAATGTATTTAATTTTCCTTCTTGATTGAAAAAACACATAGAACAATACAATCATTGTGGATAGAAAGTACACATCAACATCTGATATAAGCATGGTTTTGTGCAAAAGTTGCTTTACTTTTCAATCAAGTTTCTTTTGCAAATGAAAGTGGTGATCCTGCATGGTTTGCTCACAAACAGCATTTCATACAAATAAGTAATCCTATGTGGTACATGTATAATAAGCCACCGAGGTAAAGCAAATCCAACATGAAACAGGGGCACAAATTTTACCAAGCCAATACATCTTAGAATTTTACCAAGCTAATGTATCTTAGATACTCAAAGTTTGAAAATTAATATATGTAACTGAATAATCAAAATGCTATTTGCCAAACATTAAAAATGACCTAAAATAATGGATTATATGAATCAGTCATAAGGAAAAAGTGTGTACTCCGTTGTATTTTTGATAAAGGTCCCTAATTTAAAATAACACGTGAAGCATAGGTTTCTTTATGTAACTTCGAACGTTAAACATATGTGGTACCCATCTGATTGTAGAGGAGAAAATATCGTGCAATAGGAAGGTCTATGCATGTTAGCAATTTACAAACTAGTTAATGCATGATATACACAACATAAACGTAATAGTGATTGGTGCCTTTAATGCAGTCTGCTAGAAATGTATTATTTACCATAAATCTTAAAGGAGGATTATTTTCTATTACCTATAAGTTACTGGTTCCAGCTCTGAAGAGATGTGATTTTTGGTTTTAGTGCTGCAAATATATGAAAGAATGATCACCTGAATATAACCTTGTAACATGAGTTGTTGAAGATAACATTAAAAGATATAAATTGATCCAGTAATATCTAAACCTCATAATTAACATTGAAAACCATATCCAAAATTAGATATGTTCATTAAAATTGTCAGTCTACCTAGCAATTTTTTTTAATCACACTACAATGTTTTTAGCTAAATTTATAAGGATGTGAATATTAGTGTTTATTTAAGGAGTTATTAATGCAAATTTCATAAGTTCTATACTGAAAGGATATCTAATAGTGGATAGTCCCATTATCAAAAATGCAGTGACATGAATTATACACTAAACTTTCAAGACAAATGTTTAAAGAACTAGGATGACACATATATCATGTTGGATATTGATGAATGAATATCACAATCTAATGCAATTGATGCTTTAAAAAAGAGTTGCATCAGCATAAACTCAAGTGATTGATAACATCATTTGTATAACATAGTAAAATTGATGGTAAAAGATCACACGTCAAGCAAATGAAGATCGTAGCATATTTTATAAGTTATGGTTCAAAAATCAATAATAATCTTCTCTGCAACCACTTGTCAACATATCGTATAAAGTAAGAAACATTGTTGTAGTAGAAACATGAGAATATTCGTATATATGAAGCTATATTCTATTGTTTGATTTTTTTTTTCTTATATCACAAATTTGGCTTAGCTTTTCATGCGCTTTTTAGTGAAACATGAGGAATTTTTTGGTGAGACGGATTAGAAATTTTGAATTTAATGGTAAAATCAAAAAGGAAGTTGCTATCTTATCTAGTGAACTTGTTTTTTCATTCTTATCAATTCCAAGAAATATGGCAAGTGAGTATTAATTAAAACATTTTTTAAATGTGGCAGCTGATGAAACAAAGGATTCTTTTTTATAATAAAATTGCTACATCTTCACGCCAGGCTCTTCCAAAAGTAACGCATTTGGAACATAAATTTGAAGGCCAACATTATTCCAACAAAAAAGCTTAATTCCAAATTACTACCAATTCGAACCGTTCACATTATACATCAAATGAGAAGAGCACTGACATGTGGTTATTGAAGGCAAATCATGCAAAACCTGTATCCAGAATCTCATATGTACATCCATTTGACTGGCAGAAAGCATTTTGCCTTTAATAATGCATTTTCTAAAAGCACTAACATCAAACCTTTCAAAACCGATAGTACATCTTCTAAAACAATGTATTAATGACATTAAATACTGGTTTTCCTTCGGGTTAAACTATTTAGGGGTAAGAGAGGGAAAAAATTAAGAAACATATAAAAAAGAATAATTAACAGTGGTAACAGTCTACCACATTATAAACAAAGACATTGTATTTAAGCCTTTTCCCTAGTCTGAACCTTTCTATCATAGTTTCATTTCCTTCTAATTTTTTATTATTAAAACTCAAATGTTTATGTGGCATACCACCTTCACCTTTATTTCCTCCTCTATGACTGTTTAATCCTTTGTCTTTTAGTTTTCTTCATTTCATCCTAATACTAAAAGATTTCTCTGCCCATTTATAAAGCCCAAAAGTAAAGAGGCTGGTTAGATTAATGCCATTTTGAAACCAATTTATTTGAGCTCTATGGCCGTAAAAAAAAGAACGAATACTTGTATATACTTGCAAGGCAACAAAAACAGAGTCTGTTTAAATTTCTTGAGTTAGTGATCCTTTCTAATTTTTGTCTTACGTCAATTCGTTGTACTAACTCGAAATGATTTCAGGCGGACTTTATTTGGCCTATCTATTCAGTAAATGTTGGTGAATGCAACTTTTTAGTGTTTTCGTTATTTTTCTAAATCCATCAGGGATTTCTTCATAATTTTTAGGCATACATTTTATAACATAGCTAATGCTTCAACATGGCCCAGTCTTCCCCCATTTTTATTTCCTTTTCTAGCAAGGTACTGTCCTAACGATATGTCAAGTTCATACAAAAATTGAACACGAAATCTAAATAATAAAGGATGTTATGGACAAAATAAAGGCAGTCATCGATACCTGTAGCATTTAAGCAAATACATGAATAAGACCAGCTAGAAGATAAAGCTATTTTATAATTCTTCATGCCAAGTTACTGCAAATAAAGAACGGAACGAAAAAGAATGAAAAACACATGGAACAACCTTAAATTGAATCCCCTCTGTTTTTTAAAGTACAGAATTGATCAGCACGGGGAAATCAAATGTTATAACGAATTAAGTCAAATTAAAAGACCTCTATTAATTTTCCAATTTCAATGTAGCATATATGTAAGAGTAGAAAAAAAATTCACAATTATTTGAAGCATCCATGCAGTTCTTGGTTAGAAAAATCAATTTTTGAATATCAGCGTATACTGAATCAATCAATAGGTCAAATACCCAATTAAGCATGAAATTTTACAAAATCAAACACATGCATCTCTTCATGTTAACAGTGAATGTTGAAATAAAAAATTAAAAATGAAATAAAAAGCTAAAACATTGTTATACCTAACTTTCATACCACTACAAGAATAATACGGATTTCCGACGGCTAAAAACCGTCGGCGGCCGTCGGAAATGGTCGGAAGCCGTCGGAAATCCCCGTCGCAATTAAAGGCGTCGGCACACAGTGTTTCCGACGGTTTTCGACGGCTGTTGTCGAATATTTTTCCTACGGTTTTCGTCAATTTCCGACGGCTTTCGACGGCCGTCAGATACTGTCGGAAACCGTTAGAGACGTTTGCCTGGAAGCCATCGCAAGCCGTCGGAAACCGTTATAGACTTTTGAACCTGTAAGCCGTCGGAGGCCGTCGGAAATACTGCTACTTTTTTTTTATATTACAGCTGCTATTTAACCATCAAACCCACATTCCACTCAATTCATTAATTCAGACCGTCGGTCTTTAACTCCATCACAACATTTCATACACAAACCATCAAAACCACACCATTTCAACCAAAAAATCATCAAAACCAAACCAATTCAACCAAAAATTCATAAAAACGATAAAAAAACATATAAAACATAACACTTCTACGATTGCACACTATATAATACATCACATTTACTACATCAATCCACCACATCTTGTCTACCATCAAAATACATACGAAATGTCAACCAATGTTCAGTCATACACCCCCATATATATATAGCGCATCTCTAGTCATATATGTACATATGTCAAACTAAAAAAACATACCTAACAAGCAACATCACTGGTCGCCCTCCTCTGTAGAGCCAGCTGATGAGGGAAAGCGTCCATACTGCCGCTCGAACTCTGCTATGCGTCGATCCACTATCTGAGTCATCTCAATGACTTGGCGGCGATTCTGTTCCTCAAGCTGTGCCACCCTAGCTCTCAAGTCCTCGATCTCTGCGACGTCCATAGCTTCTCTAGCATGTCTGGCCCGTGCCTGCTGACTGGTGGACTGTAACAATTATTTAAAATTCTTTTAATCATTTACAATTATTTTAATAATCTGCACGGCGTAAAAATATGTAATTAAAGAGTTCGGAGTAATACATTATAATCTTCGTTGACATAAAAAGGTTATCGACTATATCATTACATTATATATCCTCTTTTAACTATTATGGTAAATAAGACCATAAATGAACCTATTCCAAGCCAACGCATAACACTGATTATAAAACGTTATATAAATTACAATAACATAGTTAATGCTTACTTGTTGGTATCAAATGTTAAAGAAATTTGATATGCTTTAAATTATAACAACAACCAATGACAGGTGTGATATCACATGTTAAAGAAATTTGATATGCTTTAAATGGCATAATTTAATACCGTAAACTATGCACTTCATCGAGTTAATTTAGAGCAATAATTATTGATCTCTCAAATGATAACATTGAATGCACGCAACATTGGTATCATGAAAGATATATATATCACAAAATTAAAGAACTTGAGGCTTAAGCTTTCTAGATAAAAATAAAACGCATAAAAATTAAACTAAACTAAAAATGTTTTACCACTTGATTTCTGTAACAACCCGTATTTTCAATAACCTGTTATAACGTAAATCGAGGCAGAATTTAATTTATAAATCTGAATCAAGGGAAACAGGCTATGCCATTGCGTTCGTCTCGGAAAAATACGCGAAATAGAGTCCGAGTTTTCGAAAATCGGAGTCCGTATGACCCGATTAAGGCCTAATGAAGTTTTTAGAAAATTTCAAGTTCAAAACAGATTTGAATTTCAAGTTCAAATTTCGGATTTCGGGCCTGGAAGGCTAGGTGGGAAATTTCCCGCCAAGCCAACCAAGTCGACAGGCCTGTCGACTTGGCAGCCGACTTGGTTGGACCCAAGTCGAAAGCCCTGTCGACTTGGGTGTCGACTTGGTTCAGCCGGGCAGTTTTGCCTGGTGCACCATTTTGGGGTTTTGGGGCCAGATTCGGTTTTAAGGGCTGAGATTGGAATTAGGGTTTAATCCTAAGGTTGAAACTAATCCTAATCTCTATAAATAAGCCCCTAACCTAACCCTAAATCATTATTATTCATTCAAGTAACTAAACTATGGCAAAATCATTCCTCTCATGGCCTCCACTCTCTTCATAAAATTCCTAAATAAATTTCTATGAGAGATTTTTCAATGCATACAAGTGTTTTCAAGCTTGTATGAGCATCATTAGCTTGCATTCAAGTCAAGTTTCCATAATTACATCATAAAGCAAGGGTTTTGATCATTTTGGCTCAAGGGTTTTTCTATTGGAGCTTGCATTTTGGGTTTATTTGATTGCATAAGGGCTTTGTCTCAATCTATATATATTTTTGTGTCTTCATAAGCATTGTAAGCCCTTTTCTACTTTCATATTTAAACTCTAAAGTTAAATGAATGATGCAAGTTTGGTTGATCATTATGATATGCAAGTTTGCCATGTTATGATATGCAAGTTTATCATGTTATGTTATGCAAGTATGCCATGTTATGATATGCAAGTTTACCATGTTATGCTATGCAAGTTTGCACTGTTATGATATGCAAGTTTATCATGTTATGTTATGCAAGTATGCCATGTTATGATATGCAAGTTTACCATGTTATGCTATGCATGTTTGCCATGTTATGATATGAAAGTTTATCATGTTATGTTATGCAAGTTTGCCATGTTATGATATGCAAGTTTATCATGTTATGTTATGCAAGTGTGTCATGTTATGCTATGCAAGTTTGCCATGTTATGCTATGCAAGTTTATCATGTTATGTTATGCAAGTTTGCCATGTTATGATATGCAAGTTTATCATGATTATGTTATGCAAGTTTGCTATGTTATGATATGCAAGTTTGCCATATGATATGCAAGTTATGTTATGCAAGTTTGGGTTGATCATTTTGCTCATGTTATCATGTTATGCAAGCTTATCTTGGGTTTATGAGCTTAAAGCTTCAAGCTTTATGCTAAAGGTTGCATTTTGGCAACATGTAAGTTATCATATCCCTTATGATAACTTGCATGTGAGGCTAAATGCGAACTTATGGCAACTTCTACATGTCATTTATCACCATGTATCACTTATATGCTAAGTTTGGTTTTATGCATACTTTTGAGGCCTAATGATGCAATATGCAAGTATATGAACATATGTACATTTCATATGCCACCATGTTAAACTTGTGGCTTCAACACCATTTGTCATCTTTATGCCAAGTTCCCTCTTTCTATCCTTTATGCGCTATTGCGATTATGTAAGCGATGGGATTGCGTTTGGGGTTGGTTAAACTTAAAAGACATGAAAACATAAGATTGGGAATTTACCTATTAAATTAGGTCTACCCATTGGGAATTTACCTATTAAGTTAGGTCTACCCAAGTTCTTGAAAACTTGTAATATGTTTTGGAAACATGATGGACATGACACTTAGAAAATATAAGTGTGACCAACTCGAGGTTGGGTTGAGTTTGTAGCGTAAAACTACCCGGAACCGACCGGCTTAACTAGTTGCTACAAACAATAGGACCCAATGTGAGAAGTTGGTCATGTTGTACCTTGAACCCGAGGTTAGACCAAGTTGTGGTGTAAAGCTACCCGGACTCGCCCGGCTTAACTAGTAACCACAACAAGGTCTAATGTGAGAGGTTAAGGCACATTAAATTAGTTAATGCCTCATGATTAGGGTTAAGTCATGGTCCACTTAATACTTAACCAATTTGGGCTTGGTAGATTAATCAGGGTTAAGTCGTGAACTCATCGTTACACTTAACCAAGTTAATCCATGATTAGTAAAAGGGTTAAACCGTACTTAACCCACTAGAAAATCCTAGCAATGGGGGTCCACTCCAGCAGTAATCCCAAGTTTGTATCATTAAGACCCTAGGGACTAGGCTAGGGTGGGGGCACGATTACTGGACTTGAGGTAAGTGACCAAAAACGACGGCAGAGTGGTACGCCGATGTAGTTCCGGACGGACTAGGGCCGTGCACGTAGTCCGTATTTGGAGAAGTCAAGCATGGGTACCAGTAGATCTAAGACTGTGCACTTATGTTTATGGTGTCCAGGGCTTGACACCCTAGGGCTTGATACACCCGACGGGAGACCCGGCACAGTCCGACTACAATTATGTTTGGGCTGTATTGACACCAACACGTGACGAGTTAGGCTTAGGGAGCCGATCGATTAGACCGTTTGGTTGGACCTCGTATTAGGGTCATTTCATGTTATTGGGCCAAAGCTTGGGCCAAGGGATCAATACTTGTTTATTCAAGTCATGTTAGCTTGCTAGTACACCTGTGGTGCAAAAACCTTAAACCTTATTATGCGATGACACCTTTATCTACCTTGTTAGTTAATCATCATGCTAGTAGGTTGTTATCCTTATGTTCATCCCTGCTTGTTATGCCAGTTAACTTTATCAGTTTACATTGATTGTAGTAGGGCTTACTCAGTCTTTTTGACTGACCTATTTTCTTTCGCCTCTTTTCTTTCGTCCCCCCCCCCCCCAGGTTCTCAGGGTGGGAATATTGGAGCTTAGCTTGGATTTCTGATCGCTTGCTTGTGGGATTTTAGCTCATGTACGGTCTTGACATGAAGCTAGCTATGGTTATCACTTATTTTGGGGATAGTACTTATGTATTTCAGTTTTTCAATGATATTGTTTTTATCTAGACTTGTGTATTTGGAAAGTTAACATTATGTTGTATCAGACTTGTTTTGAAATAGTTTGAAATCTTCCGCTGTTTTACTTATCTTATTTACTCTGTTTACATATATACATATGTTCTTGTTCTGCCTTGATATATCATTATGCATGTTTACCCGATTCAAACGCCCCTCCAAAGTCAGAGTGCTTGCAAGAGCCACCCTGGCAGAGGCGGGGTGTTACATTTGGTATCAGAGCATATGGTTTACGAGAAGGAACAAAAAGGTTTTTAAAACTTTTGAAAAACTATTTTCAAAACCAAGTATAAAGTATTTTCCAAAGAAAAGTCTAGTTTATTTTAAAGGCTATTCCCCAAAAAGCCATTAGCAAAATTCCTTCGTTTTTCTCCATTCTGAATCTATCTTTTTCTTCGTTTTCAGTATGGCCAATAACTTTGCCATTCCGGAGGGAGTACACGTACCTGTTTGGTATAGGAGACTTTTGGAGGCTAGGGCGACCGAAGCCGGCCCCGCCGATGTTCCTCCTCCTCCGGTAGTTAATGTTCCTCCTCTTCCTGTCGCTGAGGTTCCTCTTCCTCCTCCCCCTCAGCATCCACAAGAGGATTTCGCGGAGATTTGCAAAGACTTTAAGGCGATGGGTTGCAAGAATTTCATTGGAACCGAGACTTATGTAGAGGCAAGGAATTGGTTGAAAGAAACCGAATATCTTTTTTCCTTCTTTGATATAGATGACCGTAGGAGGGTTTTATTGGCAGTGTGGTTGCTAAAGGAAGAAGCTGCACGTTGGTGGGTGGTCACCACCGCTACTAGGCCAATTGAGACTTGGGATGACTTTCGGGGAAAGTTTGGACTAAGGTTCCTATCACTGAAGCAAGGGGACATGACTATTAGGGAATACATAGATAAGTTTAATCAACTGGCTCGGGTCGGTTTAGACTTGGTTAACACAGCTCAGAAGAAGGCCCTATACTTTGCTCTAGGATTAAACGAGCCATTACATGGTTTAGCCATGACTCATATACCCTTGGGGGCAACTTTCGAGAGTTTGGTGAATATGGCCCTACTCAATGAAGAGAATAGGAGTGACAAGAAAGAGATCAAGATGAATGATACTCAAGCCAAGAAGACTGATTCCCAGTGGAAAGGAAATCAGGGTAATCCAAGTGGTCAGAGCAGTCAAGGCAATCAGAACAAGAACAAGAGTCAAGGCAACAAGGGGAACAATAGCAAGGGCAATAACGACAAGAGGAAGTGCCATTATTGTGGTTCAATTGGGCATCTTATTAAGGATTGTAGGAAGAGAAAAAGGAAGAGTGGTGAATGCTTTCATTGTGGTGAGTTTGGACATTTCAGCAAAGATTGCCCGAAGAAGTAAGGGCAAGGTCAGACTCAGTGTGCAAGACCATCTGGAGGGCGAATTCATCCCCTCAACATCGTTCTTCCAGCTCATGATCGAGGTAGTGTTTCTGTTAAAAGTCCTGTTTACATTTCTGATTTTCCTGTTTGTACTTTGATTGATTATGGCACATCGCATAGTTTATTTCATCTGAGCTAGTTGAAAGTTTGCACCTAAGTACTAGTCTAGTTTATGATCCCGTGTGTGTTTCAAATCCAATTGGGGTTTACGCCCATTTGTCTATTATCTACGTGGATTTGAAAATCTCTATCTTTAGTGTAGAGTTCTCGTGTGATGCTTATATTCTCAGTTTCATGGGGTATGGGTTGATTTTGGGCATGGATTGGTTGTCCAGTTTTGGAGCCATCCTTGATTTTTGAGCATAGGGTTGTGAGGCTCATGACTCGCCTCGGTAATACCCTAAAAATTTCTTGTAACCCTATGGGTCCCGTCACGTTGTGTTATCTTGAATCCCTCAACTCGTCTATCGATAGTTTGCAATCTATGAGGGTGGTCTGAGAATATCCTGATATCTTGGGTGAAGTGAAGGGGTTACCCCTAAACGCGAGATAGATTTTCCCATTTATCTGGTTGATAATGCCAAGCCAGTTACGTGGCCGGTTAGGCACATAGTCCCGCAAGATGAGAGTTAAGAAAGCAAGTCAAGGAGTTGCTTGAAAAGAACTTCATACAATAAAGCATTTCCGAGAAGGGTGCTCTAGTAGTATTCTCTACTAATGTGGACAGTTCGCTTCGCCCGTGTGTTGATTATCGTGAGTTGAACAAGAAGAATAGACAACCATTACCAATAATCGATGATTTGTTTGATCAGCTAGTAGAAACATATGTTTTCTCTTGATATAGCTACTGGATTCCATCAGCTCAGAGTAGCTGAAGATAGTATAGACAAAACTGCATTCAAAACTCTAGATGGATTCTTAGAATGGCTAGTCATGCCATTCGGTTTGACTAATGCACCCGCCTACTTCGTGGACTTGATGAGTAGGGTGCCTAGGGAGTTCCTGAACAAGTTTGTGGTAGTCTTTGTAGACGATATCCTGACTTTCTTAAAGAACGAGGAAGAACATGCTAGACATCTCAAGGAGGTGATGGATACGCTTAGAGCGCATCAGTTGAAAGCCAAGTCCTCCAAATGTCATTTTGGAGAAAAAAAGGAGTTAGATTTCTTGGGCACATAGTTTCTAACCAAGGCTTAGTGGTGGATCCTGCTAAAGTGGTCGCGGTTCAAAACCGAAAAGCTCCGACGAGGACAATTGAAGTAAGAAGTTCTCTCAGTTTAATTAGTTAGTTAGCGTCCCTTGAGCTTAGTCCTACCCTTCTGGATCAAGTAGGGACTTCACAGAAAGAAGACCCGCAGTAAGTCGAGATCATGGACAAGTTGATTCGAGGCGAGATCATAAGTCACCTCGCTATAGATGACAAGGGATGGCTAAGACGCGATGAGATAAAGAAGGCTCTTGAAGATGCACATCACTCGAGGAGGTGGCCGAGTTTGTCCCAAGGTGCATGTTGTGCCAACAGATTAAGGCCGAGTCATAAAAAGCCCGGTGGGCTATTACATCCATTGGAGGTCCCCGCAATGGAAGTAGGAAAGCGTAATGAAGGATTCCGTGGATGGACTGCCTAGATCAAGGAAAGGGAATACGAGCATGTGGGTCATGGTAGGTAGACTCACGAAGAGCGCTCATTTCACTCCGGTAAAGAGCGAAAGGACTGCATCATAGCTAGCGACAGTTTACTTTCAAGAAATAAAGCGGTTGCACGAGGTTCCCTCAAGTATAGTTAATAACCGTGACTCAATCTTCACTAGCCAGTTTTGGGATAGTCTATGGGAAGTCATAGGCAAGCACGGAATCTAAGTACGGCCTATCATTCGCAGGCGGATGGTTCATTTCGTTCAAGCATGAGTTATAGAAAATTACGTTAGTAAGAGCAATTGGTAAACGTGGATTGGTATTTTCAAGAAAAGTTCTGCTGCGTGGAATACTTTATAGTAAGTAAACGAGATCCAGGATTCACTGGTGAATTTTGGAGAGCTTGCAGGAAACCATGAGGTCACAGTTATGTTTAAGCCAAGTATGATAGAAGAAGAGTAAGTGAAAGAGGAAGACGAGAGGCGACAATGAAATGGGTTCCAACTCATATTTGGAAATAAGAGTTAAGAAGCCAAGAAATCATGAGGTAAAAGACGGTCAAAACATAGTGGAGTCAAGCTCAAGGAAACGTGACTTAGAAGACTGAAGGCTAGATACGCGCATCATATCTCTTTCTAAGAGTATATCCTTGACCCTTGTTTTCCGGCGGAACTTACTTGCATGTTATCTTTTACATATATCCTCTCGGTCCCGTTCTCGATCCCATTTCTGTTGTAAACTCCATAAGGGGGTGTGACTCATCGGTTAGTAATGCATGTCAGGGTTTGAAGGAGTCCGTTAGGTTGACTAAACCTTTTGGGCTTTTATAGAATATGGGTTGGGTTAGGAAGGGATTTCTTGTAATCCGAAAGGGGTATATCCTGCTTATCTTCCCGATCTCTTTGTAGCATATCTTTTGCTATCCATGTTTGTCTTGATTATCTAGTTTATCATGTTAATCTTGTCATGAGAACCTTAGGTAGAAACCCTTTGGATGAAACATGTGTTTGAAACATGTTATGCTTGATGGTTGCAAGTGGTTGCAAGTGTTTGCAAGTGGTTACTCGTGGATGCATTATACACGTTAGGCACTAGATCGGCTCACACACTCCTCATATTGCATATGCATGAGTGTTTATGCCTATTCATGGATGAAAATTTTTGTGTTATCACATGGATGTTGCATATGGATGTATGTTATGTGCACACATATAGATGTTATACATTATGTTAGGAATTGCATACATATGGATTCATTTCACTAACATAATTCGCATTGATGATATTTGCATTAGATAAGTACATATACACACACACCTTTGCATATGTTCATACAACATTTAGAATCTTGTAAGGACAATGATTGCTCGTGGATGATATTTTGAGTAGATGGATGTTGGATGGTAGGATACGTTCTTCCTAACTTGAAGATTTCGGGGACGAAATCCTTTAAGGAGGGGAGAATGTAACAACCCGTATTTTCAATAACCTGTTATAACGTAAATTGAGGCAGAATTTAATTTACAAATCTGAATCAAGGGAAATGGGCTATGCCATTGCATTCGTATCGGAAAAATACGCGAAATAGAGTCCGAGTTTTCGAAAATCGGAGTCCGTATGACCCGATTAAGGCCCAATGAAGTTTTCAGAAAATTTCAAGTTCAAAACAGATTTGAATTTCAAGTTCAAATTTCGGATTTCGCGCCTGGAAGGCTAGGTGGGAAATTTCCCGCCAAGCCAACCAAGTCGACAGGCCTGTCGACTTGGCAGTCGACTTGGTTGGACCCAAGTCGAAAGCCCTGTCGACTTGGGTGTCGACTTGGTTCAGCTGGGCAGTTTTGCCTGGTGCACCATTTTGGGGTTTTGGTTAGGTTTTGGGGCCAGATTCGGTTTTAAGGGCTGAGATTGGAATTAGGGTTTAATCCTAAGGTTGAAACTAATCCTAATCTCTATAAATAAGCCCCTAACCTAACCCTAAATCATTATTATTCATTCAAGTAACTAAACTATGGCAAAATCATTCCTCTCATGGCCTCCACTCTCTTCATAAAATTCCTAAATAAATTTCTATGAAAGATTTTTCAATGCATACAAGTGTTTTCAAGCTTGTATGAGCATCATTAGCTTGCATTCAAGTCAAGTTTCCATAATTACATCATAAAGCAAGGGTTTTGATCATTTTGGCTCAAGGGTTTTTCTATTGGAGCTTGCATTTTGGGTTTATTTGATTGCATAAGGGCTTTGTCTCAATCTATATATATTTTTGTGTCTTCATAAGCATTGTAAGCCCTTTTCTACTTTCATATTTAAACTCTAAAGTTAAATGAATGATGCAAGTTTGGTTGATCATTATGATATGCAAGTTTGCCATGTTATGATATGCAAGTTTATCATGTTATGTTATGCAAGTATGCCATGTTATGATACGCAAGTTTACCATGTTATGCTATGCAAGTTTGCCATGTTATGATATGCAAGTTTATCATGTTATGTTATGCAAGTATGTCATGTTATGATATGCAAGTTTACCATGTTATGCTATGCAAGTTTGCCATGTTATGATATGCAAGTTTATCATGTTATGTTATGCAAGTTTGCCATGTTATGATATGCAAGTTTATCATGTTATGTTATGCAAGTTTGCCATGTTATGCTATGCAAGTTTGCCATGTTATGATATGCAAGTTTATCATGTTATGTTATGCAAGTTTGCCATGTTATGATATGCAAGTTTATCATGATTATGTTATGCAAGTTTGCTATGTTATGATATGCAAGTTTGCCATATGATATGCAAGTTATGTTATGCAAGTTTGGGTTGATCATTTTGCTCATGTTATCATGTTATGCAAGCTTATCTTGGGTTTATGAGCTTAAAGCTTCAAGCTTTATGCTAAAGGTTGCATTTTGGCAACATGTAAGTTATCATATCCCTTATGATAACTTGCATGTGAGGCTAAATGCGAACTTATGGAAACTTCTACATGTCATTTATCACCATGTATCACTTATATGCTAAGTTTGGTTTTATGCATACTTTTGAGGCCTAATGATGCAATATGCAAGTATATGAACATATGTACATTTCATATGCCACCATGTTAAACTTGTGGCTTCAACACCATTTGTCATCTTTATGCCAAGTTCCCTCTTTCTATCCTTTATGCGCTATTGCGATTATGTAAGCGATGGTATTGCGTTTGGGGTTGGGTAAACTTAAAAGACATGAAAACATAAGATTGGGAATTTACCTATTAAGTTAGGTCTACCCAAGTTCTTGAAAACTTGAAATATGTTTTGGAAACATGATGGACATGACACTTAGAAAATATAAGTGTGACCAACTCGAGGTTGGGTTGAGTTTGTAGCGTAAAACTACCCGGAACCGACTGGCTTAACTAGTTGCTACAAACAATAGGACCCAATGTGAGAAGTTGGTCATGTTGTACCTTGAACCCGAGGTTAGACCAAGTTGTGGTGTAAAGCTACCCGGACCCGCCCGGCTTAACTAGTAACCACAACAAGGTCTAATGTGAGAGGTTAAGGCACATTAAATTAGTTAATGCCTCATGATTAGGGTTAAGTCATGGTCCACTTAATACTTAACCAATTTGGGCTTGGTAGATTAATCAGGGTTAAGTCGTGAACTCATCGTTATACTTAACAAAGTTAATCCATGATTAGTAAAAGGGTTAAACCGTACTTAACCCACTAGAAAATCCTAGCAATGGGGGTCCACTCCAGCAGTAATCCCAAGTTTGTATCATTAAGACCCTAGGGACTAGGCTAGGGTGGGGGCACGATTACTGGACTTGAGGTAAGTGACCAAAAACGACGGCAGAGTGGTACGCCGATGTAGTTCCGGACGGACTAGGGTCGTGCACGTAGTCCGTTGTTGGAGAAGTCAAGCATGGGTACCAGTAGATCTAAGACTGTGCACTTATGTTTATGGTGTCCAGGGGTTGACACCCTAGGGCTTGATACACCCGACGGGAGACCCGGCACAGTCCGACTACAATTATGTTTGGGCCGTATTGACACCAACACGTGACGAGTTAGGCTTAGGGAGCCGATCGATTAGACCGTTTGGTTGGACCTCGTATTAGGGTCATTTCATGTTATTGGGCCAAAGCTTAGGCCAAGGGATCAATACTTGTTTATTCAAGTCATGTTAGCTTGCTAGTACACCTGTGGTGCAAAAACCTTAAACCTGATTAAGCGATGACACCTTTATCTACCTTGTTAGTTAATCATCATGCTAGTAGGTTGTTATCCTTATGTTCATCCCTGCTTCTCATGCCAGTTAACTTTATCAGTTTACATTGATTGTAGTAGGGCTTACTCAGTCTTTTTGACTGACCTGTTTTCTTTCACCTCTTTTCTTCCGTTCCCCCCCCCCCCCCCCCCAGGTTCTCAGGGTGGGAATATTGGAGCTTAGCTTGGATTTCTGATTGCTTGCTTGTGGGATTTTAGCTCATGTACGGTCTTGACATGAAGCTAGCTATGGTTATCACTTATTTTGGGGATAGTACTTATGTATTTCAGTTTTTCAATGATATTGTTTTTATCTAGACTTGTGTATTTGGAAAGTTAACATTATGTTGTACCAGACTTGTTTTGAAATAGTTTGAAATCTTCCACTGTTTTACTTATCTTATTTACTCTGTTTACATATATACTTATGTTCTTGTTCTGCCTTGATATATCATTATGCATGTTTACCCGATTCAAACGCCCCTCCAAAGTCAGAGTGCTTGCAAGAGCCACCCTGGCGGAGGCGGGGTGTTACAATTTTCAAATCCATATCGTCTGTTACGCGTCTGTGGATCCATCACTGACTGGAAGATAATGTCCTCCTCGTCTATAGTAAGCTGCTCATTTCCAGTCTCAACTAGACGCAACTGACGTTTCTCCATGAACTTCTCCTGCAAGCCCAATAGGAATGTATATAAAATTAATATCATGATATCGTATTTTATATTAATTTAACAATTACTACATAAAATTCTACATAAAATGAAATCTTACGTGACTCTTCCTGGATTTCTCGTCATACCATGAGTATGTGATGTTCCCGTCTGAGTCGACATGCTCTATGGCATGCGTACGTGTGAACACATCCATATAGGAGACTGGACCCTGCCCCTCAGCCTCCTGAATTAGATTATTAAACACAATTATTAAATGTTCAAAACTATATACAGCATAATAAGTCGCATTTAAAAAAAATTACCAACTCCTGCCGATACTGCTGGAACGACTTGGATCCTCCTCTATGCGTGACTGGATTTTTATTCCTATTCGCGCTGTTTCTTTGTGACTCCGCCTTCACATTTAAAATTTTATAATTATCAGACTAAATATTTTAATATTTCTTAAAAAAAAATTAGTACACTAACCTTCGCTGTATCACTATCCCAATACTTCAGAAACCCACTCCAAACATTATCTCCCATCCACGTAGGTTTTTTCCTATTTTTTTTCATTTTTGATATGGCATCTTTATAGTTTTTCCTCATCTTTTGCATCCAATACGTCCTAGCCAATGCCAAATCATCAGTCTGTATATCAACCTCAGCCTGTATTTCACGTTAAACAAACATTAGTAGTAAAATATGTACAGTATATCTCAGCGATTAACATAAATTATATTGCAAAAAATATAAAAGAAAATACTTACTAGCACATCCTGCCAAATGACCTCCTGCATGTGAGGTGGTATCAAATCCCACTTAGGCCAACATCCCGACATCCTCGCCTTATATGCTGCTGTCGAAGCGGTCAAAATAGTCTTCGAAGGCTGAAGATCGAAAGTCTTGCATTAAATGTGAAAAACATATAAGTGTGCTGTATAAAATAATAAACATGCTAAATAAAGTTTAATTTTTACCCAGTACTCGTAGGAACTAAGGACACGACTGGACGCACGTGGGGATGCGATCCAGAACCCTCGCCTGACGAATTTCCTCTAGATGACATACCTGTCACATACAAATCATTTCAAAGATCTAAGCTAACTTAAACAAACGATATAAGCTGCTAAATAAGTGACATAAAAGATGCAAAAAATGACATAAAAGAGAAATTGTTTATACCTGTATTTGATTTGGTCTCATATTCCAAAGATTAACATTTTTACATTATTGCAGATTTAAGACAAATAAATAAGCAAAACTGCATATGACACAAAAGATGTAAAAAACGATCATAAAAGTTAAAAATTTAATAGAGTTACATGAATTGCAAAATAAGCTAGGTTTACTACATAATTACATTACAATAGATAGATAGTACTCGATCATCATCTATATCAGTCATCATCTTCTTCAGATTCAAATTCATCCTCAGATTGCATACTATCTTCCTCCGCACTCTCAAACGCATCTACCAAAGCATTTGCCTCATCGATTAGAGGTCCGAAATCTGCATGATCATCTTCAATTATTATTTCATTGTTCTGTTCGAGTTCTGCCTGATAGGCTCCTTCGTCTGGAATATTCTTTCCATCAAACGTAAATCTGGCCTTTGTTTTAAAAACTGCCGACCAATCTGCTTTATCTCTTTTTAGAGATGGGTAAGGAGCATAATAAACCTGTAATGCTTGTTTGGCTAGTACAAAAGGATCATACTTGTAATAACGCGATGTATGCTTTATTTCAATCAGATTATAATCCTTATGTACATTAATCCCAGAACCCGGAACATTGCTAAACCAATCGCATTTAAATAGAAACACCTCCTCTGCGGGTCGTGAGAAATATGTCAATTGCAAAATTTGTGTTAAAACACCATAAAAATCTTTGATGTGATTCTCAGGATCGTCACTGCCTTTAACGAATACACCAGTATTGTTCGTTGATTTTTCAGCACCGTATTCTTTTGTGTTAAATTTATATCCATTAACAAAATATATTGGATATGTCTTAACCAATCTTTCTGGTCCCATTGCAAGATGTTTCAACCCTTCATCAACAACACAATTTTTGGGTTCATAAACATAATCTGTAAACCAAGAAGAAAATTCTTTACTGATATCTCCATTTGGATGTTCACGTTCATAAACGCTGTAAATAGAAATAGTGTTTTTCATTAGATTATACACACGTAAAGATGTAGAAATAAAAATGCAGTAATTGATATTTCAGATTACCTAACGAATGGTGCAACTTCAGCACAATTTAGAAGAATATAAGTGTGAGCTACATGAACATCTTTATCATTTAGCCAGACGTCAACACATTTTCCAGAAGGTCGACCGTGTTGTCTAAAATAGACAAAACTGTTTGAGACGATTCTTATTCGTCTCCTTCGTCGTTTCTTGGAACACTTTCAAATGATATATTCACATGATCACTGAAATAATGAGAGAAAAAGAACGAAGCTTCTTATTCGATGTAAGATTTATATATCGAACCTTCAACTCGTGCTTTTTGTCTCACTTTTTTCTTCAAATGATTCAGATACCTATGCAATATTAATTTACATTATTTAATAGTTTTAAATTCAATTAAATTAATCGTTAATATGTCTATATTTACCTCTCGAATGGATACATCCATCCATATTGGACAGGACCTCGATATCGTGCTTCAGTTGGAAGGTGAACAGGTAAATGTTCCATTACATTAAAAAAACCTGGTGGGAATATTTTCTCTAATTTGCAAAGCAATATTGGAATATCTACCTCAAATTTACGTAAACGTTCCACTTTCAAAGTAGTTGAATAAAGTTCTTTGTAAAACAAACAAAGCTCCGTTATTACCTTCCAAACTTTTAACGGCAGTAGTTCTTTGAACATAACTGGGAATAGATGCTCCATCATAATATGACAATCGTGGCTTTTCATTCCGCTCAATTTACCATTTTTGAAGTCAACACACCTACGAAGGTTTGAGGAAATCCCATCAGGAAATCGTAACCCTTCAGCCCATTTTAAAACAACGTTAACCTGATTATTATCTTAATTCATAACATGCTTTAGGTTTTTTACTGTCATTAGGTTTCATATGAAGCTCGGGACGTTTGCATAATTCTTTTATATTGCACCTTGATTTCAAATCATCTTTAGTTTTCCCTTTAACATTCAAAATCGTGTTAAAGACATTATCAAATACATTTTTCTCATTATGCATCACATCAATGTTATGACGAAGCAGAAGATGTTTCCAATTCGACAACTCCCAAAAAATAGACTGTTTGCACCAATTATGATAAATCGATTTGCCTTCAATTTCTGTTTGAACTCCAGTTTGATATATCTTTGGATGATTTCGAACCATTTCATATATTTCTTCGCTAGTCCATAACGTTGGAGGTTGTCTGGTTTCTACTCTATTAACCAAAAAGTTTTTCTTGTCTGCTCTAAAAACATGATTTACATGGAGAAAACATCGATGATAGTCAAACCATGAAATTTTCCTACCATGCGGTAAGGAAAACGCTCGTGTCTCTTCCATGCAATATGGACATGATAGACGACCAGCAGAACTCCATCCTGAAAGCATTGCATATGCAGGAAAATCACTTATAGTCCACAACAAAGAAGCAAACATGCGAAAAATTTTCTTCTTTGAAACATCGTACGTTTCTACTCCTTCGTTCCACAATGTTTTTAATTTTTCAATTAACGGTTGTAAATAAACATCAATTCCTTGTGCTGGATCATCGGGCCCAGGAACAATAACAGTAAGAAACATATATTGTGTTTTCATACACATCCATGGAGGTAAATTATAAGGTGTGATGATAATGGGCCATGATGAGTATTTAGAACCAAACTGAGAAAATGGTGAAAACCCATCCGTACATAATCCTAGTCTGACATTACGACTCTCCGCTGCAAAATTGGGATAAGTTTTATCGAAATGCTTCCATGCTTCCCCATCGGCTGGATGGGTCAACGTACCTTCTTGCTCCGATCTCACCTTATGCCATCTCATATGAGATGCAGTTGCAGAAGATGCATATAATCTTTGAAGCCTTGGAGTAAGAGGTAAGTAATGCATACGTTTATATGGAACTTCCTTTCCCTTCTTTTTTCGTGGTTTATATCTTTCTTCATTACAAATTTTACAATTTATAAGGTTTACGTCATCTTTCCAAAACAACATACATCCTTTTACACATGTATCTATTTTTTGATAAGGTAAACCAAATGCCGACATAAGTTTTTTAACTTCGTAGTGATTTTCACACATTAAATTATCCGGCGGCATGTGCCTTTTTGCAGCTTGTACAATTGCTGTGAACCCAGCTTCAGTGATGTTGTATTTAGATTTCATCGCAATGTATTCCGCGATTACCGATAACTGATTGCCGCTTGTACAGCCATCCCAAATAGGTTTCTTAGCATTATCCAGCAAATCATAAATTTTCTTAGCTTCAATATTCGGTTCTTCATCATTTCCATCGTCGTCGTCGGCTGCAATCATAGGAAACATAGATCGAGCTGCATCTTCCACCATATTTTCAATACGGGTCGTGCTAACATTTTCTTCAACAGGATTGTCTACCTCAGTCTCAACAGGAGTATTTGATACAACTTCTCCATGATGATCCCAAAAATAATACTCGGGTACGAATCCGTTTTTGCACAAATGGACTTTCACAACATCGGGTAACAAATATTTCAAATGTTTACACTTGCTACACGGACAACGAATTTCAGGATCGCTTCCATTATTACTTAAAGCAACGTCAACAAAGACATTTATACCATTATAAAAATCTTCTTTTATTGAACCTCTCTGTCCTCTTCTTTGGTACATCCAACTCCTCCGATCAACAAAATAATCAATCATTTTTCCTAGTTGAGAAATTCAGTCATAAGTCCAAAAATTAATATTTATTTAAGAATTCAAATTACAAAAAAAAAACTTGTACTTATGGTAATAAAACGCACGTATATTGCAATATTTTCATTTTTAAGGCATATATATTTAATATTAAAAATATATTAATTCCATAGCGTTTTTCTGAAATTTTGATTTTGTCGTAACTTACAAATTATGAACTAAAATCTCAAATTCTTATATCCGTTAGAAAAATATTTTCAATACGGTCCTAGCGTTTCTTGTTTCGTCCAAATCCGATTTAAAATGAATTTTATATAATTTTTCAAAGTTCAAAATTAAATTTTGAAACTACCGCGCCATTTTAGTCTTGGAATATAAATTATTTTAATTTATAAAATCTAACTTAAATAACAAAAAATCAATCGTTGTTATTTAAAATAAATAATCTTAAATATCCATAACCCAACACAGTTAAATTTGACACTTTTTTTAATGCAATTCTTTTACATGGTCAGGCATCCTACTTCCCATTATAAACACAGTAAACATTTACAATTGTATATTACTTCGTTTCAAACGATTCAACAAAATTTCGGCAGCATTTCCCTTTTGTTTCCTGCACTGTACACATGTACGCAGGAAACAAAAGGGAAAATGGAACCAAAATTTTTGTGAATCTTTTGAAACGAAGTAGTATACAAAATGTAGATGCTTATTGCGTTTATAACTTGTCCAATACAAGGACAAATCCAACAAATATTGTACCAGATGAATATAAACGGTCGTTTTTTAATTTGAAAAAAAAACAACTATTTATATAACGATCATGTACAACACTCGTCGGACGGGGCCGAAAACACTCTAGGGGATATTACTCAATTATATGTGCGCATATTAATATAAAGTACGTTTTACTGCAACAAAAAAATATTTTATATTTTATCACATCTGCTAACATTTCAATCAACTTAAAACAATATTATTACCGTCGATTCAATAGGCACACAACTAGAATTTAGAATCATGCGTTTTTGTGCATAAATCAAAATTTGCACGATGTACTTTTCATAGTTCATCCATTCAATTATTCGTATGTCAAATAACACGTGCAAGAATGACGAGCGCATAACGGCACACATGTACAAAAATATCCTAAATTATACAACGACATAAACAATCTAAATTGAAACACATACACACACTTAAACCAATTTGTAAATATCTGGGTTTTTAAACAATTTTTTATGACCACTACAAACAACAATATATCCAAAACATGCCTAAATTTTGATGTCAAATATGCAAATATTTAACATAACTTTTTCAATTTCAGTGTAGCAAATGAAACACACATATAATATGATGATATAACATACTACAACACCATAGGAACCAATTGCTATCAACAATTAACTCTAATTTTACCAAATTTAGGTTTAGGTAAAAATTAAAATTTTAAGGTAAAAATGCGATTATACCTCAAATTGATGATGATACAAGCTTGAGAGGAAGTCGGGAGCTATCCGAACGCGAAAAATTTGGTGTTTAGAGGCGGGAAATCGCAAATTGGGGGAGGTAGGGTTTGGAAATCGCGGCTGGAATGGGTTTAGGAGGATATCGACTGAAGCAGAAAATGGCTCGGGGGGAAGAAATCCCGATTATAATCGACGGTTTCCGACGGCCGCTGACGGCCCGTCGAAAGCCGTCGGAAAAAGCCGTCGGAAACCGTCGATATGGGCCGTCGAATTTAAGCCCCTTTCTTGTAGTGTACATATGTGTCATATTAATTGGTAACAATATCATATTAAATGATTACAGGGTATGTCTTTTAATTAACCATTAGGAAAATATTTTAGGATACCAGTAAACCTTTTAACAAAAGTGATTTTATATTTGGATTTTTCAATTTTAAAATATAAAGATTTTCTCAATGGAACAGATGCAATATTGCATGAAGATCAAAGGGCACCTACTCAACCAATAGTTATAAGCAAATGCTTAGCTTAAAAATATGTAGTTTACGTTATTCTTATGCCCACACAATGCAATTTAAAGCACAACCAAGAAGACAATGTTCTTAGTCATTTTCTACAATTATAAATATTTGAAGCTTAATTTCAAGAATAACAACGAAATATTTGGAAATAAACTACATATTTTAAAAAAAATGTAAACTGCAAAGTTGGTTGAAAATTTACTTTGAACCCAAAGTGGCAAGATGTAGCAAAACTGATAGCTTCTAAAACGAATATAAAAACTGATAGCCTTGAGAAAGAATGTTCCTAACCAATTAACAAAATAAAATTCTACTTAGCACAAGCAGTATTGTATAATCCATAACATCTCTATTTTTCCCGTAAGCCAACATGTAAAGACATGAAAATAATGTTTTGATATAGAGATATTATCAAATATATTAATAATGAATTACTGCTTCATTCATACGATCATTTAGTATATGTTATGTAATAACTGTGTTTCATTGTCAAAGCTATTAACACGTAATTGTAATGCTGATGACATGTATGAATTTACAACTATTATTTAAGTTAAATTGTGCAACATGATATATGCATTCTTCCAATCATTTTACCAATTATTTCTATTACTTTAGCTATGTCCTGACATGATTTCTATTATAGAGTACAGAGAAAGGCTTTTCTTCGAAAAAACCATCATAGTAAAAGGGTGGCAACAGCAAGTGCTTTGAGTTTTAATTACAGTATGATGGTTTAAAGAAACATATTAATAGGCAATATATATGTCTTTGTATCTTAGGCTTACAGGAAATTCAAACTTACACATATTATCCAAAATTGGGGTTAATGAGGAAATAATAATTGATTAATGATGTATAGTGCCAGATTTCACTGTATTTAGATTTAGAAAATACATTCTAGAAAAAAATTTGAAGGAAATATGCAAAGATAGTGAAGAACCACAACTTAATTAGAACCACCACTAACATCAAACCATAAGTTTTAACCTAATAAAACCTTATTAGTTACTTTATTTGCTTGTCTTTTGATAATATATTTACCTTATTAACAATTAGAAATTAGAAATAAGTCATAAACCAGATTTAACAGTCACCTTAATATATTGCCCATAAGAAGAAAGGAATAAACTATTAAAAATGAGTTGATCAGAATTCCAACCTGCATTATTTGTTGTTTGAAAAAAAATTACACACACAGATAGTCCTTTGATAAAACAAATCATTTAATATCCATTAAAAGTAACCATTATGTTCATCTGTGTAGTGAAAATTTTGAAATCCTAAAGAAGTTGAAAAAATATAGCTAATTACCCTAGGAAATTGTATATAGTAACATTTAAACCACATATCTAACAACAGCTTAGTATTAAATGATCAAAAAATGGTGAACCCTAAATCGTGAACCCTAATCAAATAACCTAACGAAGTGAACAAATTTGTTTCTGAGAAGAGAAACCAACAACCCTCATCGAAGAAGAATACGAAAATAATAGAAACCTAGCTAATATAAACCTAGCGCAGAAAATAAGTAGTAAATAGGTGCTTACTTCGGAAGAAGAGCTAGCAAGTTCACAGCAGTAGAGCGCGGATCTGATAGGAGCAAATTTGATCGTCTTCGATTTAGGGCTAGGTTGAAGGGATAAAGTAACATCAACAGCTGAAGGAAAAGAGGGATGATTTGAATAATTTAGTGCAAGTAGGGTTGAGAGGTAGACAGTTAAAGAGGAAGGAGCGGAGATGTTTCAGCTGTTGATATATTAGGGAGACGGTTGAGCTTTAGATTGTGAGAAGGGCTCACAGCGCTCTATTTTGAACTCAGTAATTATAATATAGTATAGATATGGGGACGCTATTTGAACACAAAATTAGACACAAATTTAGAGACATAAAGCCTCAACCGTTGGATCTTTTTGTCTTTATGTGGAGAGATGTAATTCATGGGGGAATCTAATGGTGGAGATTGGTTGTGTCACCAATTGTGTCTAAATTTTGTGGGCTTGGGCTTGTTTATTTGGTCAAGCTAGTATTGTAAAGGCCGAAGTGGCCATTATTAGGTTGTCGGGCTGCGAAGCCTTCAATAAAAATATTATCCATCTTCTAATATATATATATATATATATATATATATATATATATATATATATGCAAGCGTTCGGTTGCACCCCAAAAATGGAGCACCCCATTTGCCTTCTAATTTCAGTCTCTCATTTATATTAAAAAATGTAGTGGAGGAAAGAGAGTTAGTGGAGGGAGAAAGAAAGTGATTGTGTGGTGGAAAAGAGCGAGGACAAAGGGGTGTTCAACTGTTTGAGGTGTCATTGAACCTGCCTCTCACACACACACACACACACACACACACACACACACATATATATATATATATATATATATATATATTCTTTCAAAATCACTTTCCAAAGACATGTACAATACATGAAACCAACATGAAAAAGAACAATAAATCTCAACAAAGCATAAATAAAATTCGTGTAATCCGAATAACGGATGCACTAGAATTTTAGGCATATGAATAGTCAACAAATAAAATCAACATGTACACGAATTAAAATGGATTACAACCGAGTTATTTTGTGCATTAAAATCACCAATATACTTCAGGAAAACAACCATCATAAAGAAAAAACTTCTCAGGCAACAACACATCCTGTGTTGGCATAGGGCTTGGCCGTGTCGACACATGTGTCGACACGAGTGTAGCCTGTGTTGACACAAAGCACGTAGGGCTACAGGTGATTTCGTTTGTGATGAGCTTGATTTCAGGCCTCATTTAGTTCGATTAACAAATACAATTTCACAACCAAAATTTGCAGGATCACAGTTCAAAACAAACAGCGTATATGGAAAAAAAAAATCACAAATCGATCATGATATGAGAGTGTTATTTACTCTCAAATATGGACATACAACCGTTTTTGCAAGCTGAAACAAAAAAAAAGATGAAATCAAGTTTTACACTGAATAAAACTCAACCTTTTCTTCATATTTTCAACATGCACAAGATTATTCAGCTAGAATGAGTGAGAAACTCACCTCGTTTGCGAATTAGAAGGTTTTGCAACTGTAACACCCTGTAAAATATACCTAAAGACATAAATATTACTAATTAATAAAAATAAACAATTTAATAATAAAATATAAACAGACTGTAAAGTTAAATTTTGCAGCATTAAGAATTTGGCTATGATTTTTTTTTTTTGATTCGTGGCGAAGTTTTGGTACATCTTCATATATAATATGTTGAAAATGGTGTTCGTATGAAGAAATTACAACCAGATTAAATTAGATAGTAAACATATGTGTGTATGTGTGTATATATATATATATATGATCAGATAAATAATATATATCCAAGTGAATAAAATAAATAAAATAAATATGAATGAGTTTGAATTTCAATTAGAAGATAAGAAGGAGGGGGAAAAGAAAATTGTAAATAAGGCAAGAAGTAAGGCAAATAAATAAACACTATATATAATTTGACACCTCAGCCCCAATAACGCTAGGTTTGCTTAGGTTTTTAGGAATATTAATATTTATAAATGGATGACCATTATTATATCTAAATAATTCAACTGCCCAAGCTTACACAAGTGACTATATATAGACCCTTAGACCTCACAACTAAACCTTACCCATTTTTCTCTAGTGTGCCGCCACTCTGCCTCTACCTCCATTGATTTCCAGAATTAGGTTTATTCATCTTCTTCTAATCTATTTCTCTTTCTCTCTAATCTCTTTTAGTAGATCTAGACTAGAAATATATTCTGGAATTCATATGAAATATATATAAGAATTTGATTAATCTATTCTTATGTACATATATAGGTTTCTAGAGTTGAGAATTTCATCCAAAAGACAAACAACGTTTGATTTACACTCTTCAAATCGATGTGAGTGGAATATTGTGTTTCTTCGGGGATATTCTACTTCTTGTAGATTAACATATCGATTTGTATGCCTAAGAGGATTTAGCACAACATAACATACAAATCCCCCAAATCCACTATTTTTATGAATTGCGCTAGAATTGTCAATTTATTGGGTTTGTGGATCTTGGTCTTAGTATTGAATTGAGAATAAAAAGGTGTTATGTGCTTCTATTTTATGTAATTTATCCTTTTGTCTAAATATTTGATTGTAACATAAAAATGTTTGGATTTGGTTTGACTCATTATTTGATTAGTTTTGGGTTCTATTCTGAATCCAAACGTATTTAGATTTGAAGCCTATAAAATACGAACGTTTTTGTGTGCAATATATAAAAGGGGTAAATTAGATAAAATGAAGTCTATGTATATACATGTATATATTTATGAATATATGTGTATATATGTATATTATATTATATTCTTGGTTCATTACTAAAATCATTCCAATAGCCTATGATGCAAGTTGAAATTTGTATGTATGTTGTATTTCCCATTCACTGTTATCTGTTATTATACAATTATGTCATCATGCCTTAAGTGTAGCGGTCAAAACATGGAAATTAACTTGTATACTTTTAAACATAGGAAAAGTTGATAATTTTTATCCCGTTAGAACGTTCATACGAAAATTAGCGTTATTTATACGTTTTAAATATTATACTTATATACCGTAATTAACGTTATAATGACTTAATAAATGCGATTAGGATAAGGTTTGAATTTAAAATGTCCAAAAATATATTAATTGCTTTAGTGTGTGTATAGAATTGCTTTACATATATTAATAGTGACACACAAACATGAGGTTAGTTGTCATTTGTTGTATAAGTCTGCCCGGAACCAACCGGCAAATCCAGCAACCACTAGTAGGCCCAACTAATGTAAGATGTCTGGGTGCCATGGACCATTCAAACTTAACACACTATGACACGAGATTAAACCTACTTGTAGTAGAAGCCTGCACAGAACCGCCCGGCATATCCAACATCTACAGTTATACGGGTTAATGTGAGAGGTCTACTAAATATATATATATATATATATATATATATATATATATATATGTGTGTGTGTGTGTGTGTGTGTGTGTGTGTGTTGTGTGCGAAAATAGGCAGGTTTACTACATCTTAAAAAGGTCTTTGGCTGACTCTCTTCTTATCTAGTTTGGGTCTTAAGTGGTTAGGACTAGGATCCCCTCCGAAGTTTTATTCCTTGAAGGGGAACTAAAGTCATGGGACCCCTCTTATTAGATTCGAAGTAAGTCTATGCGTCCTCCTTCTCTAAAGTGGTTAGGCATAGCAGTGACGGAGTGGGATAGTTGACGGGGGATGTCCACTTCCTCTAGAAGCTTATAGGGGCTCAACTAGAGACATGACTAGTTTATAAAAGATATATGGCCACAGCATGCTCACCAACTATCTAATGGAAGTTTTAGGCAACGTAGGTGTTCTACCGTAATATTGATTAAGTAGTAACGTTCATAATACTACTTCTCACATTACAAGCGAGAGTATATACTTAAGAAGATTGATGTGTTAGGACGGGATCTTAAGAGGCTAGGGTCCGCCTCAAAGTTATAAGAGATCATAAGAACCCGCCTTTAATAAGGCTATAAGTGACTGGGAATGCCTGCCTCGTTGGGTCTTTATCCTAAATACACTAATGAAAGGGTTTGGACTTAAAGTAAATACTATATTTCAATCACATAGAACTTTATATTCTGATCCCTCTCCTTAACATATCCAACAAGTTGGTAGGTGAGGTAGATTATGTTGATGAAGCAATGATAGAGGTTGAAGACGAAGACGTTATGCTTTTATTAATAATTATTGTTGTACTTTATATGGAAACTTTTTAGAATAAATCTATTGATATTCCTATGGTACAAATGTATTTATGACAAGTTTGTGTTTGAATTCTGTAAAAATTGATACATCCTATTTGGATATGATATGATATTTCTATCATTCCACTGTGTGAGATTTCCATTCGAAGTGTATATATTATTCTGTGCAAATGTAATTCCTTACAGGAACCAACAACCCGTTTAAAATGACTCTAAGTTTCGACGGCCTTTTCTGGGTCAAAATTTAGGCCCATTCTGAGCGAGATGTTACATTTGGTATCAAAGCGTAGGTTACCCAATTATAAGTGAATTATACGTATGAGAGACTTATTTGTATATTAAAAATGGTTTTTCACACTATATATAATGTATATTTACCACAATAAGCATACACATCTATATTAGGCAACTTTATATTTTTCATCCCTTTTCAGCTTAAATATTATCTCAGGAGTGTCCATTAAAGGATTCCTCCTTTTCTTTTCAGATAGTAGAATGGCTGATAATCCTACCTAGCAGGAAAACCAGGCAAGGCCTCGATACTTGCCAGAATGGTTCCAACAGTATCTCCGTAATTTGGACCAAGTCCCTGTTGCAAATCTCGCCCCATAGGTGCCTACATCTCCTGCCGTTGAGGTAGCCTTTGACTTTACTCGTTTCTATATGAACTTCACAAACCATGGAGGGGAACCATTCATAGGAAAGGAGGGTATTACTAGCACCAAATCTTGGGTTACGGACTGCGAAAGAATTTTCGAAGCTACTAGATGACCAGATGAAGTAAAAGGAAAATTGCGGCCTGACACTTAAAGGAGGAAGCCCTTGAATGGTGGAACTTAGTATCAGGAGAAAACGAGGGCCAAATTTTTACATGGGCTGAATTTGAAACCCACTTCGAAGCAAAGTTTTTGCCAAGAGCTGAAATGACAATCCAACTGGAGAATTTTGTCCATCTCAAGCAAGGTAGTTTAAGTCTGCAAGAGTATATGGCCAAGTTCATTGAATTGAGTAAGTTTGGTAGGGGTTTAGTGGATACCCCGATAAATAAAGCCTTGAGACTTTTTAAGGGGTTGAACTCCCCACTGAAGGACACCTTATTGGCACAATTAACGTTTGGAGCAACTTTCGAGACCTTAGTAGATACGGCTATCCTATGCACAGCTGAAGGATCCAAGGAGAATAAGGACGAAGAGAATGGAGAAGGAAGTTCTAATAAGAATAAGAAGAAGTGGTAGAAGAACAAGAAGAAAGAGGGAAATTTTGAAAAGGAAGCTAAGACTTCTAGGAGGTGCAACCGCAAGGATCATGAGGCCAAGGACTGTAGGACTTCTTCGGCGAAGAGAGAATCCAAAGGAAAATGTTTTACCTGTCACGGGGAAGGACACATGTCTAAGGACTGCCTAAAGCCTACAATTATCTGAAGTGGCAAAAATTATGCATTGGAGACAACGCCGATACAAAGTCGATCCCCAAGAGGCCAAGGTCAACCGACATTTAAAGATATAACTTATATTTTAGGAATTTATGTATGCATCTTGTTCGATTTTGGAGCGACCCTTTTTTTATCTCTAAGATACCAGTTAATCTGTTGAACCTTCCAATATTTATCTCTATTAATCCGATAGAGGTGGCCAACCCTATCAGAGGATATAAGTATCTTGAGTTGTTTTGAAAAGACCTAGTATTGAAGATCGACGATGTTGAGTTCCTTTGCGAAGTATATGCATTGGATTTTATGGGGTATGACCTTATCCTAGATATAGATTGGCTATCATTTTATAGGGGCCGTCCTAGATTGTGACAAGAGTACCGTTCATCTTAGGAGACAAGGAAGACGTAGTCTGAATATTCCTTGTAGTGTTAGGAACAAGGATAAAGCCTTATTATATTCCTTATCTCCTAGTTCAGAAGGACCATCTTCGGTTCCTATAGTATGTGAGTTCTTGGATGTCTTTGACGAAGTCACCATACTTCCACTCAACAGAGAAATATCTTTTCATGTTGATCTTGAGAAGAATGCTACACCAGTAGCATTGCCCTTAATCCATATGGCACCTAAGGAAAGAAGGGAATTGGATAAGCAGATTTCAGAATTACTACAGAAAGGTTTCATCCGACGAAGTACCATATATTGGAGAATGGAGTTTTGATGACGACAACCTTATTTCAATATTCATTACTAATTGATTATAAAATATATATTAACATCACTATCTAGAATATATTTGTATGTATATATGCGGGAATTATACACAGGACTTAAATACTGAAGAATCTACAATTTTAGAGTTTAAAGAGATTTAGGATTCAGAGAAGATTCAAGTCTCATGAGTAATCAAGATATCAAGAGTTAAAGAAAAATATAGTAATAAAGTTCGGTTTATATGTAAGATTCTGAATAGCACTCTAGGTTCAAATTTTGTTTTTTCAAATTTTGTTTTTCAAATTCTGATTTTCAAATTTCAAATTATTTTATTACTTATGATTTCAAACATATATGTTTATAAAGTTTTAAATTTATAAGTTTATATATATATATATATAGTTTTAAACCCTATAGATTTATAAATATGTTTATATAATGTATTATTATGATTTCGTATGATTTTACACTTTAGAATATTCATTTATGTTGCTAAGTCTTGATTCAAGAATTTCCACAATAATATGTATGTTTAAACACATGAAAAATAGTTTTAAAAATAGATATAACATACATATGTCGATATACATAGAAGCCTATGTCGACATACAACTGTCAGAAATTCAATTTTCAAAGAAGTGTCTTTTCACCATTTGTAACGTTTCTGAAATGTTGCAACCATTCAAATGCTATAAATAGGGGATGATTTCGAATTTTTTCAAAGTTCTTCTCCATCTTCACCCCTCTTCATACCATCATTAAAATATATTATTTTATTGATTTCTACACTTATACTTTGCCAATTTCTACTCAAATTACATCAAACTTCATATTTTCTCAATCCTTATCTACTACTATCAATTTGAAAGTGCTGTTGAAGAGTTATAGGGCTGTTATAATCATTTGGAAAGTGTTGGGAAAGGGTGTGTTCCTTGTAACCCTGAAATCAAGGAGAGTGAGCGGTGTTAACCTTGTAGCCGTGAAATCAAGGGTCTTTGGAGCGGTGTTAACCTTGTAGCCGTAAAATCAAAAGGATTTGTACTTGGATATTTATAATAATAAAACTCTGCGCAATCCAACGTTGCATGGGACAAGACGTAGGAGTAATCCGAACCAGTACAAAATCCGGTGTAGTCTTTCCTTTTCTGCATTTTATATTTATCTATTTCTGTGTTGGTGTTTGATTCTGTGTCTATGATCATCTCTGTTGTGTGTGATTCACATAGTGGATCATATAAGTTTATAATTTTCATAAATTCCTTGAAAACGCTGTTCACCCCCTCTAATGATTGTTTTGTCTTAAGATTCACATTCCGCATTCTCTAACAATTGGTATCGGAGCATAGATTTTCAGAAATTTCATAATCTGATATTTGAAAATATTAAATGGCAACCAATATTGGTAATAATAGTTTTTTGCAGAGGGTCAGTCCATTTTTAGACCACCACCGTTTAATGGTAGTAATTATTCATATTGGGCATGTAGAATGAAAATATATTTACAATCAGTAGAATTAGACACACGGAATAGTACACAAACTAAGTATGTTGAACCCACAACTAATTTTGCACAATAGACTAATGAACAAAAGGTTGCTGCATAGAGCAATTCTAAAGCCATGAATATGTTATTCTGTTCATTAGACAAAATGAGTTTAATAGAGTGTCAGTTTGTAAATCTGCTTATGAAATATGGAGAACTTTACAAGGTACTCGTGAAGGAAACAATAAAGTTAGACAGACAAAGATATCAATGCTAATTAATTTGTTTGAGTTATTCAAAATGAACGAGATTGAATCTATCTCTGACATGTATTGCAGATTCCTAGAGATCGTGCATTCATTAATAGCATTGGGAAAAACTTATTCAGAAGAAGACCAAGTCAGAAAACTACTTAGTTCATTGACTCCAGAATGGGATTAGAAAACATTGGCGGTTGAAGAAGCCAATATTGTCAGTGAAATGAAGATTGAGAAGTTAATTGGAAATTTGATGTTATTTGAAGTCCAATTACAGAAAATAAAATAAAATAAGCCTACCGAAAAGAAATCTATAGCATTCAAAGCAACAAAAAATGGTTCAGATTCAAGCAGTGAAGACGGTGAAGAAATTGCTTTAATGACAAGGAATTTCAGAAAATTTCTGAGATATAAAAGGAGAAATATTTTTCAGAGAAATAATCAAGGGAGTTTAGGAAGAAATGATGATTGATGTTATAACTGCAACAAACCAGACCATATAAAGAGAATGTGTCCATATCCAGATAAATAAAATCAATAGACAGACAATTGTAATTCATCGAAGAAAAGAAAGCGGGCAAACACAACTTTAGACGATTCAGATTCATCATCAAGTGATGAAGAGCCAGAAACCGAAAATTCAAATGTGTTTCACAGCGATTCAAAATTCAGAAAATATTGAAGAAATGGATCTAAAAACCAGGTACACCTCAATTAATTTTTAATTTTTTTGGTTGGTTTGGATGAATGGATGTTTTGTTTGCTTTGTTTTCTTTGTTTGAATTTAAAATTAAAATTAAAATTCAAACTTGAACTTTAAAATGTGAATTTTGAAATTCAAAATAAAATAAAATAATAAATATAATAATAATAAAATAAAATTTAGATGTTTTTTAGGATTAATATTATTTCAGGAAATAATAAATCTGAAATATAAAACATTAATATAATAAAACCAAAAGTCAAAACAACATGTCCTTTGAAATTCAACTTGTATGCCGACATACATAAATAGACATGTTGACATATAGGCCTATAAATGAAATTCAAATTTTGAATTTCAAAAGTTTAAACTTTCAAACTTTCCCCCAACTTTTCACCAACTCCCAAGGTCTGAAAAGTTGTCATTGATTTTAGAAAAGTTGTGTCCATTCAATCTCTATTTATTTATCTATTCAATCTTATTATCTCTACCTATCATTCAAATTTCAAGCAACTTTCTTCATATCTATACTCTTCAAAAACAACTCTTTAATGACTTCCTCAAGCACTCCCTAAACAACAAGATTATCCAAAACCGTCAAAGGATATCTCCACAATGATAAAGAAGAAAAAATGCCTATGTTGACTACGTAGCAAATGGAAAAGTCAATACAGGAGCATTTCTTATCTTTGAAAATTTTCCATCTTATAATCTTCGTTCTCTTTTCGAAGAAAATGGAGTTTTGAGACTAATTGATTCACGAGATAACAACGAAGTATGTTATCCTAATCTAGTTAAATTGTTCTATGCAAATTTAAATCATGGATTTTACGAAGGAGATGAAAATCAAATATGGAGTAGTGTAAAAGGCACTCAAATCGTTTTAGATTGTGAAATTTAGGGTAAATTGTAAGAGCACAGGCTTTGATTTTTCAGATTTCGAAATTGATGAAATAGATTCGAAAACCATTCATCACATATTTAAAAGTGATTCTCATTTGGAATTCAAAATTTGCTTTTTCCGCCGAAAATCAAGAATCGTCAACCTCCTCTTCAACATACCATCACTCCTTGTTCCGGAAACTTCAACAACCCTACCATCAAAGTCCAAAAAGCACTCTTTGTTGTTATTGGTGTTTACGACATCAATTGGGCCGATATGATTTTAAAAGAATTTAAGCCCAAAGAAATGTCTACAAGAGAAAGCACTCTTTATTATGGAGTTTATCTTACCCGGATTTTTAAATATTTTGGAGTGGATCTCAAAGGAGAAGAATTTGTGTCAAGAAAGGTGTTTGATTCATCAAATATACATCTTATGCAAATTTCACTCACCTTTAAGCCTTATGAGACATTCGAAGATACACAAGCTCGTATGCAACAACAACAAGATCCTATGGATATCAAAGAAGAAGAAACTTCTTTGGAAATTATAGAGTGTCCATATAATGCTAGAACCCTATCCAAAGAAATGATTGTTCAAAATCAAGCCAAGTTAGCCAAGAACCAAAAGAAGAACAAAAAGACTCATGCTCGTATGTCTAAGTTCATTGGCAAAATAGGAAGAAAACTTGGTATATCATCTTCATCCTCATCATCCGCTGAAATCTAAGCTTATCTAGTTTATGTTATCCTTCGTACTTACTTGTATTTGCTTTCGAATCTCGTATTTGATATCTTGTTTTAGTTGAATGTATTTGCTTTCAAGTAGAAATGAATGGTATTTATTTCTGTCTAAACAATCTTTAATGTACTGTTAAAACACGTTGGAATTAAATAAATTAAAATAATATAATAAGAATTAACTAAAAAATAAAAATTTCCAAAAAAATCACTAAAGTATATCGACATACATTTTTCCTTATGTTGACATATAACTGCCAGTTTTTCAAAATTGTTCAAAATTTAAAATTTAAATAACCAACTAATGTTTATTCAATTCCAACGAATTCCAGACCCTTTAAATACCTATTTCTTCTAGAAAAATTTAGTCTATCATTTCTCCTTCTTCTCTGAACAATTCTTATATAACATATCAAATTATGGAAAATCCTATTCATAATTTGAGTGAGAAAATTGAAGAAACTTTGAATTCATTTAAGAATATCCTATCCAAAATACTATGTAATCAATAACATCTTGAATTAAGTCAAAAAACAAGGTAGAACATCAAGAGAAGCAACTTGATGTCATCCGTTGGCTAATATCTTCTCAGAGACGAAGACAATAATCTCGCTAAAGCGCCACCCACAGAAGAAGATGAAGATTGGGAGGTCATCAAGAAAGATCCGATCTTTGGAGGAGACAGATGGGTGGAAGTTCCAAAAGACATTTGATTTGAAATTGTTTAGTAGGATTTGTTTGATTGATTTGAATTTGTTTGAACTTGTGTGTAAATATTGCTTGGTTTGGATTGATTTGAAAATTTGGATATGTATGGATAGTAAATATTGATTGAAATACTTGAATTGTTAGAATTGTTTATACTCTTTTAGAATTAGGATAATATACACATGGATTTATAGGAAGTCATGTACTTTAGTATAGTATCAAATATTATAATCATAGAATGTATAGATAAATATAGGATTTAGGGGGAATATATTTAGAATTTCTTTTTGTCGATGAAAATGGAGGAGAAATGATAAAATAAGGATTAGTTAGGCTTAGTTTAAGGGGGAGTATGTAGGATTCATGGTGAAAGGGGGAGTAAACGAAGGACCAGATCAAAAAGTATCAATAAGTATGAACATTCATGAATATTTTATAAATCAAGGTTGTCATCATCAAAAAGGGAGAGATTGTTGGAGAACGGAGTTTTGATGACAACAACCTTATTTCAATTACCATTATTAATTGATTATAAAATATATACTAACATCTCTATCTAGAATATATATATATATATATGCAAGAATTGTATGCTGGACTTAAATACTGAAGACTGTATAGTTTTAGAGTTTCAAGAGATTCAGGATTCAGAGGTGATTCAATACTCATGAGTAATCAAGATATCAAGAGTTAAAGAAAAATTTAGTAATAGAGTTTAGTTTATATGTAAGACTCCGAATAGCACTCCAGATCCAAATTCTGATTTTCAAATTCTGATTTTCAAACTATGTTTTTCAAATTCTGATTTTCAAAATTCAAATTATTATCTTACTTATGATTTCAAACATATATGCTTACAAAGTATAAAATTTATAAGTTTATATATATATATATATAGTTATGTAGTTTTGTAGTTTTAAACCCTGTAACTTTATAAATATGTTTACATAATATATTATTATGATTTCATATGATTTTACACTTTAGAATATTCATTTATGTTACTAAGTTTTGATTCAAGAATTTCCAGAATAATATATATGTTTAAACACTTGAAAAATAGTTATAAAAATAAATATAACATACATATGTCAACATACGTATGTCAACATACATAGAAGCCCGTGTCGATATACAACTGCCAAAAATTCAATTTTCAAAGGAAGTGTCTTTTCACCATTTGCAACGTTTTTGAAATGTTGCAACCTTTCGAATGCTACAGATAGGGGCTAATTTCAAAATTTTTTCATAATTCTTCTTCTCCATCTTCACCCCTTTTCATACCACGATTAAAATATATTATTTTCTTAATTTCTACACACTTATGCTTTGCCGATTTCTACTCAAATTACGTCAAACTTCATCTTTTCTCAATCTCTATCTACTACTATCAATTTGGAAGTGCAATTGAAGAGTTATAGGGATGTTGTAATCATATGGAAAGAGTCTGGGAAAGGGTGAGTTCCTTATAGCCTTGAAATCAAGGAAAGGTAGCAGTATTAACCTTGTAGCCATGAAATCAAGGGTGTTTGGATCGGTGTTAACCTTGTAGCCGTGAAATCAAGGGGATTGTACTTGGATATTGATAATATAAAACTCTGTGCAATCCAGTGTTGCGTGGGACTGGACGCAGGAGTAATCTGAATCAGTATAAAATCCGGTGTATTCTTTCCTTTTCTACATTTTATATTTATCTGTTTTTGTGTTTGTGTTTGATTCTGTGTCTTTGATTATCTCTATTGTGTGTGATTCATAGAGTAGATCATATAAGTTTAATATTTCCATAAATTCCTCGAAAACACCATTCACCCCTCTCTAGTGTTTGTTTGTCCTTAAGATCCGCATTCCCTAACACCGCAGAATGTGGTGCACCTGTTGTGTTTGCCACCAAAGCAGATGGATCTTTAAGAGTTTATGTGGGTTATAGGGAACTTAATAAGCTAACTAAGAAGAATAGGTACCCTTTACCTCAAACAATGATCTTTTCGACCACTTGGAGCAGCCCAAGTATTTTCCTAATTAGACCTTGCCACTGGATTCCACCAGTTGAGAATTGCGAAGGATAGTAAGGATAAAACGGCGTTTAGGACATCAGATTGATTGTTCCAATGGGAGGTTATGCCCTTCGGATTGACGAATGCACCCGCCTTGTCTCAGCTGGTTAAGGTGTTATACTAAGATGTAAGAGGTTATGGGTTCGATCTTGATAAAATGTGACAACCACGGGATTTGAACTCCCGACCCCCCGGAAAGCAACACCACGCACTAACAAATGTGCTGAAAGATCTCTGTGTTAGCTTTTCAAGAGGGGTGTTACAGACTACCTCCCTTAAAGAGCCCAATGCCCTCGTTGGCTCATATCACTCACCACCCAGGCGTTGTGCATATAATCCGCATATGTACCACACCGACTGACATCCGCAGCATTACACACACAATTTCGGCTGGGAACCTGGCTCTAATACCAAATGTGACAACCACGGGATTTGAACTCCCGACCTCCCGGAAAGCAACACCACACACTAACAACTGTGCTAAAAGATCTTTGTGTTAGCTTTTCAAGAGGGGTGTTACATGCCTTCTTTGTTGACCTCATGAGTGGAGGGTTTAGGGGCATTCTAAATAACATTGTGGTAGTCTTCGAGATGATATCTTATATTTTCTAAAGACCATAAAGAGCACGAAAATCACTTAAGACAAGTTCTAGGGATATTAAGGAAGAACCAATTAAAAACAAAATTTTCTAAGTGGCATTTCTAGAGTGAAGAAGTTAGATTTTTAGGATACATTGTGTCAAGTAAAGGCTTGGCCGTGGGCCCCCAGAGATTGCGGAAATTAAGGAATGGAGGATACCTTGAAATGATACGGAAGTAAGAAGCTTCCTTGGATTGGCCAGATATTATCGGAAATTCATTAAAGACTTTGCAAATATTGCTACTCCTTTAAACCAACTAACAAAGAAGAATTTGGTATATTGTTGGAGTAATAAATGTGACATACCTTTAAGAAATTAAAAGAAGTATTAACTAGTGCGCTAGTCCTAATTATACCCAATGGTTCAAAATTGTTTACAGTTTACACTGATGCCTGTGAGACCGGTTTAGGAGTTGTCCTTATGCAAGAAGGAAGAGTAGTTGCTTGCGCTAATAGACAACTCAAGGATCCCAAGAAGAGATACCTAGTTCATGACCTTGAGTTAGCCGCAATAGTGTTCGCCCTTAAAATGTCGAGGCATTATCTTTTAGGCGAGAAATTTGATCTTTTAACCAACCATAAGTCCCTAAAGTATTTATTTTCTTAACGTGACTTAAACTTGAGACAACATCGATGGATGGAATATATTGCCTCATTTGATTTCATGATCCAGTACACCTCGGGAAAGGGGAATGTTGTGGCGGATGCGTTAGTTAGGAAACATGCAACCTTGAATGCGATCTCAGAATAGAAACAATTAGAGTTTCTCTCTAATTTTAATTTGCGACCCCCGCCAATAATTTCTAATGGTTTTCATGGAGCTATGATAATTAGACCTACTCTAAAAGAGAGGATTCAAAGTACATGAGACCTAAATGAAGAATTAAGAAGCTTAAAGGAAAAAATGGGAAATAATGAGATCTTTCCCCATTCGATTAGATATTTGACCGATGACGATTGAAGTTTACTTTGGGATGAACGGCTTCACATCACTAAAGATGAAAGACTAAGGAAAAAATTCTAGAAGCATGCCATAGGTCAAAGATGACCATACACCCCGGTGGGGGATAAAATATAAAGATATATGAAGAGGAATCTCCATTGGGAAGGAATGAAAAAATATTTGGCCGAGTTCATAGTTAAATGTTTGACATGCTACAAAGTGAAAGCAGAGTAAAGGAAGCTCGGATGAATGTTACTAATTTTAGAGATTCCCATGCAGAAGTGGGGAGATATTTCCATGGACTTTGTTGACGGACTTCCTAGAAGTCAAAAGTGAAATGAGGTCATTTGGGTTATGGTATACCATTTAACCAAAAGTGCTCCTTTTATACCAATCAAGAAGACAACGACTTCAACCTCATTAGCCCAATTACACGTCAAAGAAATAGTCAGATTACATGGTATCCCATCAGTATAGTGAGTGATAGAGACCCCTTGTTCACAAAATTTTTTTGGAGAAGCATACAAGTAGCATTGAGGACGACCCTCAACCTAAGCATAGCCTGTCATCCGCAGACTGGCGGCCAGACGGAAAGAGTAAATCGGATTTGGAAAGCTTGTTCAGAGCCTGCATCATCGACTTTGGAGGAGTTTGGGAGCAGCACATACTGCTTGCAAAGTTCACTTATAACAATAGTTTTCAAACAACGATTGGTATGGCCCCTTTTGAAGCACTTTGCAGGAGGCCATGCAAATCGCCAACTTGTTGTTAGGAAACTACCGACAAGCTTATACTCGGACCAGACTTCGTTTGTGATTCCTTAAAGAAGATATCATTGGTTAGACAGAGGATAAGGTAGTCCAAGACCGTCAGAAATCGTATGTCGATAAGCGAAGAAGGGAACTCGAGTTCAATATTGGAGACTTGGTATTCGTGAAGGTATCCCCTCTCAAGAAGACTATTCAGTTTGGAAAGACTACGAAGTTGGCTCCCAAATATATTGGGCCTTTTCGTGTCATCGATATGATAGGATCTTTGGCTTATCGAGTTGGTCTCCCAGAACATCTATTGGGAATCCATAATGTTTTTCATGTATCTCATCTAAGGAAATTCCTTCATGATTCTGCTATCAGACTCAAGCTTGATGAAATTGGGGACACAGGAAAACTCAAATCGGAGTCCTGGATACCTCGTGCCACTGCAAAGATTGTAGAGCACGGAATCAAGAGATTCTGTAATAAAAACGTTTGCCTCATTCGAGTACAATGGGGAAATGACCCTACAGAAAGCACATGGGATACCAAGGATAAGATGAGATAGACTCACCCAGAGCTTTTTTTGGGTAATTTTTCCTCTAAATTACGTTTATGGATGCGTTGTGGTTGCTAGATTGAATGTTAGGAAATGGATGCAACACAATTGCACAACACACTCATATAGAAATATATGCATATTAGGTTGTTTTGCATACATATTGCATCACTTATTACACATACACGCTATGATTAAGCTTACTATAATAAGGTTGCAATTCATAACCAATGTGAATCATCGATGTTTATAGATGAATTAAAATATAACATGAATGTACAACATGAATGTTTCGAACAAGTTGTCTTTTTCGCCCCTTCAAACAGATTTCGGGACAAAATCTATTTTATGGGGGGAAGAATGTAACACCCTGTAAAATATATCTAAAGACATAAATATTAATAATTAATAAAAATAAACAATTTAATAATAAAATATAAATGGACTTAAAAGTGAAAATTTTCAACATTAAGAATTTGGTTACGAAAATCTTTTTTTTTATTCGTGGCGAAATTCTGATACGTTTTCATATATAATATGTTGAAAACGGTGCTCGTATGAAGAAATTACAACCAAATGAAATTAGACAGTAAACGCAAATATATACATGGTCTGATAAATAATATATATCCAAGAGAATAAAATAAATATGGACGAGTTAGAATTTCAATTAGAAGATAAGAAGGAAGGGGCAAAGAATATTATAAATAAGGTAAGAGTTAAGGCAAATAAATAAACGCTATATATAATTTGACAACTCTGCCCCAATAATGCAAGGTTTGGTTTAGCTTTTATGGTTAATATATCTAAATGGATGACCATGATTATATCTAAATAATCCAATGGCCAAGCTTACACAAGCGACTATATATAGACCCTTAGACCTCACAGCTAAACACTAGCCATTTTTCTCTAGTGTGCCGCCACTCTGCCTCTGCCTCCGTTGATTTACAGAATTAGGTTTATTCATCTTCTTCTAATCTATTTCTCTTTCACTATAATCTCTTCTAATAGATCTAGATTAGAAATATATTTTGAAATTCATATGAAATATATATATATATATATATATATAATAATTTGATTATTCTATTTTTATGTATATATATATAGGTTTCTAGAGTTGTGAATTTCATCCAAAAGGCACAATAATGTTTGATTTACGCTCTTCAAATCGATGCGAGCGGAATATTATATTTCTTAGGGCATGTTTAACTTTTTGTAGATTAACATATTGATTTGTATGCCTAAGAGAATTTGGCACAATGATAACATAAAAGCCAAAAACCCCAAATCCTCTGTTTTTATGTATTGCCAAGATTGCCAATTTATTGGGTTTGTGGATTTTGGTCTTAATATTGAATTGAGAATAAAAAAGGGGTGATGTGATTCCATTTTACGTAATTTATCCTTTTATCTAAATATTTTATTCTAACCTAAAAAGATTTGGATTTTGTAACGACCTGCCTTTTTGACTGCTCCAAGTCGGTATCTAACCAACTCAGAACGCCCAAAATGACATTTCGTTATTGCTTATAGGGTTTAAATAGAAAATTAACACACAGAATCACAGAAGACAATAGTTTGCAGTGGAAATAAAATTTTATACATGAATCAGAGTTTACAATATTTTTATTATACAACAGAAGAAAATAATATAATGTACATGATTTTTTTTAAAAGAATGAAAGTTTACGGTTCAGTCGGGCGTTGCGCGCGCATGTGCGTCTTGCGTCTTCGCATTCCTCTCCAATTTGCAAGCTAAAACTTTAAAATCTGCAATACTCGTATCTGACCCGAGCGTTCCATGCAAAACATAAAACACTCAAGTTAGGATTAAATCACAGTTCAAGTAAAATAACTTCAATATATACTGGAATAAAATAATTGATTTAGACATTCATAAAGTTCTAAGTTTAGAATATGCATCGACGGCCAAAGTTCTTGATCAGTATAAATTTATCATAGAAACATATATTTCATGCAATACATGGATTTTCCTCAAAGTGAAACTTAAACAAGTTTCAAGGCACATGAGAACACAAACAACAGCATGCGTTCAGTGGTGCAAGCAGTGGTGAATGGCAGAACATAGGGCACCGATAACCATGGCACAGTAAAATGCCTCAACGTAACCCAAATCCATAAGTTGTAGACAATGACCATTTGCAAACTCAAAACAGTGAAGGCAAGAATAGGAAGTTATATTCTAACTTTGCCAAAATCAATAACCAAGACGAAGAAAAATAGGTAGCGTGTTGTTGAGCCAAACATCTAAAAATATCCTTAAAATTGCATCTTAATTTGATAAGACTTGTGTACTTTCCATATGTGTAATGGTGGTGCACTGTAACTGAGCTCCTTTATTTTATTTAAAGAGAATTCAAAATGAAAGACGGAGCGAACAAAGATCATAAGAGAATGACAGATGAACTCGGTTATTCCCATTATTCATGTTGATAAAACATTCACATAGTTATGATCCATATTTATTTCTTTATATAGTACCAGGGAAAGAAATAAACTGGGGGCTTCATTCAAAAGATTAGCTTGGTCTTTTAGCATTAAACTTTTACATAGTGTAATATTTGAAAAGAGCAAAATGATAAACAAGTTTAACTGAATGCATCACCATCTCATTATACATTGAACTTAAATTAAGCTAACAAAACAAAACAAAAACCCAAATGTCAACATGCATGCACATGAGTCCCAAATGCCCACTTGTCAAAGTAACATGTAAACAAAGGACCTATATTTTTCCAGATTTTTAATTTTATATGAATTTTAGGGTGCCAACAAGACAAGGCCAAACTTAGTTTCTACCCTCAGGCTTTCAAGTTTCAACAATCAACAGCAGGCCACAAATCAAAATGATGTTCAGTAAAAAAAAAGAAAAAAAAATAGCTACTATTTTACTCTAGTTTTAGATTGATGTCGTAAACTTGAACAAAGTGTAATCATAAGACAAACTTACCTTGACACGAATAAAGACGCCAGTTTGGAATGAGGCGGTTCGGGCCTGGCGAGATAGTGATGGTCAGCGCTACAATTGTGATGGTGGTCACGGCATCGTTTGGTGGCGTCTGAGCTCGAACACAGGGCTTTAGGGATTCACGATGGACACGGGGTTTGCGAGGAGGAAGTTGGCATCAGAGAACAATCCAAGGTGGAGGCGTTGTCTGGTGGACTTGGCCAGCGAGGATGGGTGTTACGAACTGGTGGGTTTGCGGCGGCTTCGACGTTGATGGAGCAACGACGAGGCGGACGTTCGCTGACACTAATTTAGGGAGGAGGAAGGCCATCGATTTAAATTTTAAAGGAAAAGTGGAGACAATGGTGGCCATGAATGGGATTTAGTGATTTGGGAAAAGTAGTGAAAGGGGTTACGGTGGAAAGTTATCGGCTTTGGAGGCCATGATTTCTCTGATTTGGGAATTTTATCTCGTGAAGAAGGAAAGTGATAAAATTTATGGGAATGAGGACAGTTCTTAAAAGAAAAAAGGCAAATTTTATTTCAACCCACCATTTTAGGTAGTATCCCCCAAATCATGAAATAATCAGTAAACGCACAAATTTAGTTAGTAGCCCCCGTTCTTTTTAAAAAAACCAAAAATACCCTTCTACGTAGGGGGACTACGTGGTTTTTCACTGTACCTCATAGTTGCCTTACGTGGTTCATCAAAGTACCACGTAGATGATCTCCGTGGTTCATTCATGGACCACGTAGACATACTACGAGGTACACCAAAAAATCACGTAATGCAACTACGAGGTGTTCAAAAAATTGGAAAAAAAATATAACAGTAAAAGGGCAGTTTGGTCATCGTATTTTTTTGATAAAATGGGGGCTACTAACTAATTTCATGGGTTGAAATAGAATTTTCCAAGAAAAAAACGGTAGAACGCATGGAGTTTTATTTCTAAAACAAGGTTTTACGTGTAAGCTTCTGCCGCCTAAACAGAACAGGTGGCATATATAATATCTGAAGTGAACAAAATTAAACAAACACTCTTTTCCCCCAAGTTAAATAAATTTAAAAATTCAAACAATATATTTCATTACATTTATAAATACAGCTAACATTAAATTAAATAGAGCTATATACAATTATCGGGAAATTTAACAAGACAACTTAAATTAAATAAGGCTTTTCATATTCAAATAAATGCATTTTAGAATACACAAAATTATTAAACAAATCCCCAACAATACATAAATATCAATTATTTTTAAAATATCACTAATATTTAAATCAAACATAAAAGAAAATTTTAATTTCTACTTACAAAATTGATTTAAAACTGGTATTAAATAGATACGATTTCAAATTAAAATCAAATAACAAGTGTAAACATAAATTTTCAACACTTGTTTAAATTAACCACAAAATATTAAATGCCGAAAATTACTAGTTTGTTACAGATTTGGTTTGACTCATTATTTGATTAGGTTTCAAATATGAACATTTTTATGTGCAATATATAAAAGGGGTAAATTAGATAAAATGAAATCTATGTATATACGTGTATATATTTATGTATATATGTGTATATATGTATATTATATTATATTCTTGGTCCACTACTAAAATCATTACGATAAGCCTAGGATGAAAGTTGAAATTTGTATGTATGTTGTATTATGTAGTATTTTCCATTCACTGCTATTTGTTATTATACAATTATGTCATCATGCCTTAAGTGTAGTGATCAAAACATGAAAATTAACTTGTATACCTTTATACTTAGGACGAGTTGACTATTTTTATCTCGTTAGGATGTTCATTCGTTCATACGAAAATTAGCATTATTTATACGTTTTAAATATTATACTTGTATAGTGTAATTAACGTAATTAACGTAAGAATGACATAATGAATGTGATTATGATAAGATTTGAATTTGAAATGTACCCATATATATATATATATATATATATATATATATATATATTGATTTCTTTTGTGTGTGTGTGTATATAATGGCTTTACACATATTAATAGTGACACACAGACACAAGGTTAGTTGCCATTTGTGGTATAAGCCTGCCCAGAACCAACTGGCAAATCCAGCAAGCACAAGTAGGCCCAACTAATGTAAGATATCTATGGGCCATGGGCCGTTCAAACTTAGTACACTATGACACGAGGTTAAACCTACTTGTAGTAGAAGCCTTCCTGGAACCGCCCGGCATATCCAACATCTACAGGTATATGGTTTAATGTGAGAGGTCTAGTGTGTGTGTGTGTGTGTGTGTGTGTGTATATATATATATATTGTGTGTGAAAATATGCAGGTTTACTACACCTTGAGAAGGTCTTAAGTGGCTAACTCTCTTCTTATCTAGTTTGGGTCTTAATTGGTTAGGACTAGGATTCCCTCCGAAGGTTTATTCCTTGGAGAGGAAGCGAAGTTATAGGACCCACTCTTATTAGATTCGAAGTAAGTCTGTGGGTCCTCCTTTTCTAAAGTGGTTAGGCATAGCAGTAACGGAGTGGGGTAGTTCAGTGGGATGTCCACTTCCTCTAGAACCTTATAGGGGCTCAACTAGGGACAAGACTGGTTTATAAAAGATATGTGGCCATAGCATGCTCATCAACTGTCTAAGGGAAGTCTTAAGCGACATAGGTGTTCAACCATAATATCAGTTAAGTAGTAACGTTCACAATACTACTTATCATATTACATGTGAAAGTATAGACTAAAGAACAATGACGTATTAGGACGTGGTCTTAAGAGGTTAGGGTCCGTCTCAGGGTTATAAGAGATCATAAGAATCCACTTTAGTATGGCCATAAGTGACCGAGAATGCCCGCCTCATTGGGTCTTTACCCTAAATGCACTAATGAGTGATTGACTTGGATATCCACCTCATTTGTTAGATTTTTTGTGTTTGGGTGAATGTTTGTGTGTTGTGTATACATACCTTGATATATGTGATCTGGCAAATCTAGGGTATGGACTTAAAGTAAATACTATATTTCAGTCACACAGAACTTTATATTATGACCCATATCCTTAACATATCCAACAGGTCAGAAGGTGAGGTAGATTATGTTGACGAAGCAATGATAGAGGTTGAAGGCGAAGACGATGAAGTTATGGTTTTATTAATAATTATTGTTGTACTTCTTATGGAATTTTTTAGAATAAATCTATTGATGTACCTACAGAAGAAATGTATTTATGACAAGTTTGTGTTTGAATTATATGATTTTATAAATTGGTGCATCTTATTTGGATATTATATTTCTCTCGTTCCGTTGTGTGAGATTTCCATTCGAAGTGTATATATATTATTTTGTGCAAACGTAATTGGTTACAGGAACCAACGACCCATTTAGAATGGCTCTAAGTTTTGATGGGCCATTTCTAGGTCAAAATTTAGGCCCATTCTGGGCGGGTTGTTACAGCAGCAAGATTGATGTAGTCTTGAGCTATATGGCTTCATGAAGCCTTGTTTTTGCCTGAGAATTCACTGACTGAGATATGCAACTAGAATTTCAATATACAGTAGAAAAATTCCATAATAGATATTTTTGATGGAATTAATTCTAGTTTTAGGATGATTACTTGCTATAGACTGCAGCTAACATGTAACGATCCGTATTCTATGCATCGAAGGATCGTAGAATATTTATTTCTTTCACATACGAAGTCGTATAGTCATGTAACTTTGGGAGACGACTATTGGGGTTATTTCCCATGTTCATGATTTTTGCCAATTTTTAAAGGACCGTTTTGCCCCTAGCTGATCTTGTTTTGACCATAACTTTTGATTGGAAAGGAGTTTTGACTTGAACCCACTTCCATTAGATCCGGATGATGGTTTACCTTTTCGTAGAGTGGTTATATGTGAAAAACAGACTTACCGTTTGGGAGATATGGCCGAAACAATGCTTAGAAAGTGAAAAACTGCTTAATCGGGCTTATTGGGTTGTTAATAGCTAGGCCCATTGGGGGATTTCGGGATTAGGGGTATATAGGGGCTGATTAGGGTTTAAAAAAATTTATTTAGTCACATTTTCAGCCACCACTTTCATTTTTGGAACCCTAATAATGGCCTCCAACATCTAAAACACTTCTAAACCACTTTCTAATTGAAGATTTGGCTAAATTACATCAAATTAAGGAGAAATAGCAACAAATCAAGGTCGGAATTGCTGTATAGCCTTGGGGACAACGCCAAACAGAGGATAATTTCAGATTTGGTATTTTGTTTGTGGCTAAGGTGAGTGATTTGCATAGTTCCTCACTAATTATGGTTAATTAAGGGTAATTAGTGTTAATTAGCGAATTTGAACATGATTAAATTCCGGAAAAATATTTATAAATTTCGAAATATTGTTTTGGGCCTCTGTTAGAAAATTTGGTTAATTTGGTTAAGTTTTACTAATCCTATCATTAGTTTTGCTTAAACATGCTTAACGGAAAATATGGGATTTTGGCTATGTTTGATTCGTTTTAACCTATCAAATTATTGTTTTGGTGTTTATGGTTAGTCCTCTATGTTTATATGACTGTTTGGAATGATTTGTGATTGTTTAGAAAAGCTAGATTGGTCGAAAAACGCTGTCGAATGGCGTAAAACAGTCACTGGAAAGAAGTGCAGAAAATTTACCGAATCGGATCGGATCGGAGGGGGAAGCAAGAACCGAACCGACCCGCCTATGCCTGGAGTTCTCCAAACCGAACCGCCCGTGGATGGTGACCATGAACTGATCTACTCATTGCCTACATGTAACGACCCGAACTGGAGTGCCAATCAAGGACCAGGATCTCCAAACCGAACAGAAGCTCACGATCCGAACCAGAGAACTACTCCGAACCGAACCGCCAGAAGAAGAAGCGTATGGGCCAGCCCAAGTGGAGAAGTCCGACCCGAACCGATGGGGTCATCACGAACCGATCCGTATGGCGATCCGAACATAACCGACTTGGATGGAGAAATTTGATCCGACCCGATGTGGATGATCACAGACAGGATTACTTCGAGAAGTACGATCTGAAGCAAAATGAAGTGAAGAACCGAACCGATCCGGAGGAGAGCAAAACCCGAGACGCAAAGGTAGTCCAAATGGGAAGCTTGTACCCAGGATCCAGTTGGGAACCAACGGGTCAACTTCATGAGTTGGACTTTGACGTGGGACGTGTGCAAAGGGGTTATCGACGTCCACAGCTTTGATTCACCACCGAGACGGATGTTATGCTACGTATCAGTGCAGTGGGGTAGTTATTACTCCATGGGGCAGAGTGATCGTAGCATGGCTATGAGCTAGTGCAGTGGAGTGGTTATGATTTCATGGGGCAGAGTGGACATAGCAAGGACTGGCGGCTATGGATCAGTGCAGTGGTGTCATTATGACTCTATGGGGCAGAGTGATCATAGCAAGGAATGGGTGGTCAGAGCGGTGGATATCGTATGCTTTATGCACTGAGCGAGAGATGTGAGGATGGTTTCTATGCTTGATTATTTGACATTGCTATGACATGCACACCCCCACCCCCGTATTCTTTACACTATATGTTAATGGCACCTTAGAGTATTGTACAGTATGTAGTGCTAACTCTTTGGTTGCAGGTCCAGCTACAGGTATGGTTTAGTATACCTGTTATTGTTCTATTTAGCTGCTTATCGCTCATACCATACTTTTGTCTGACTAGAGTTTTATGTCTCTTCTTATTACTCTGGGTGCTCTTAAACAGGCAGACTAGAGACAGGTTAGGTGGTATGCACGAGTAGCTGTACTGGAGACGAGTAGGAGGCTCCCACGTATGATATATATAGATATTCTCCCTCTGTCGCTGCTGGTCACTACTCCTGGCATTAGTAGTGTACCTTACTTATTTGCTTTAGAGACAATTTTCAAAAGTTGTAATAATGGTTATGGATCATAAGCTGTATTTTGGATTTCCGCTGCTATGATGATTATAGTTTAGTTTTCAGCTTATGCACTGTCTCGCCTGTTTTGTATCAAAGTATGTTATTATTATATTTTATTCCATGCGTTGTGAGACAATCTACAGGTTCCTTATTAGTCCACTCTTAAGCTTCCTTCCTTTCTCTTTCTTTGGAGACCATCCCGCGCTAGTTGGACATTGGCACAACGCACTTTCATGGGAAATGTCGGCTGGTGCGGGGCGGGCCGTCACATAACACCTTAGATTCACTATCTTTAAACTTAAATTTTGGTTAGAAGTAGGTTTCAACAAACTTTCTTTTACTGACCATGAAAATAGAAGGAGGAGCTTGGGAAGAAAAAAGAATGTACTGGGTAATTTGGTTTTCCAGATTTCTCTTTTCCTAACCTATAATTAATGGGCTAATTAGTCCTCATTAGGCCTCCTAATGCATAATGAGGCTTTTGGTAAGAAAATATGGCCCAATCACATTGTTCAAAACTTGTTTTACCCCATATTAACACAAATACATACTATTTCCCACTACTCATTATAACTTAACATCACATAGCACCTAATAAAAACACAAACAACTTATTTAAACACTTTTAAACCTTTTTATCATTATTATATAGATTTTACACTAAAATTTACAAACTTTACAAATGTTTACAAATTTTATTTCTTTTGTGCAATTCATGTAATTTTAAGAGTTATAATCATTAAATTTATTTTATTTGACACTCAAAATTTTCAAACATATAAAAATTGTTTTTAACACATATATTTATACTTTGTTAACAAAGATTGACATTTTATACTTCGTTTTAACTCAATGTTTTTCAAAAAATGCTGTTTGTTTGAAAATATTAATATTTTGCTTATATCTTGCAGCTTATGGCAACCAATTAACTCAAATTCATGAAACGTTTATTTTAGCTCAAAATTCATACATAAAGATATTCCAACTTTTATTTATAATACACCTAAATTTAAATATTCATTTTGCAATAAAATTCACTATTCACAATAATTCTATTTAGTGCATTTACACTTTTAAAATATTTTAACACACAAAATTTTCACAGAAACACATATATAGTAAGATTACAAACATGGTTTGTAACACCCCGGATTTTTGAATAATCGAATTAACTAAAATAAAGAATAATAAATCTCAGACGTGAGAATTATGGGGATTGGGTTGCGCCATTGTGTTCGTCTCGGAATTCTACTGGAGATAGAGTCTGAATTTGCGGGAAACGAATAACGGATGAAAGAGTTATGGACGAACGAAGTTTTGTGGCAAAGTAGAAGAAAAAAAATATGCACTGGCGCACTTGGGAAGTGCGCCAGTACATATTAACACTGGCGCACCTGCCAAGTGCGCCCAGGCCGAGGCTGGAGCCTGCACAACTTTCTGGTTCAGGCTGACCCGTGTTGTTGAGTCCATTCTGACTCCTTGCTGAGACATTAGGGCTGACTCATCACCCTATCATGATTGAATGGTTTTGATTAACCCTAAGAACATCTGAGGGCTTAAATTAATTCATAACTCTATAAAAAGACCCATAGACACAAACCCTAAATGAGAATTAAAACTAAAACTATGGCCGTCATGCTGTTATCTTGAGCCCTAGAGCAGCCGCCACCAAATCAAAGAGAAAGAACAGCAACCAAATCAGAACCACTCAACCCTAACAGCGATTCTTCATCAAAGGAGCGCTAATTCAACTCCATAAATCAGAATTCAGAACTCAAGACTGCTTTTGAGTTGTGAGTTCGATAGTTTTAGCAAAATAATTAGTAATTTAATTAGATTAAGTTATAACGCGGATTGTATGGATGTGATATGAAGTATTGATTGCATTTTGTAATTATGTTGAAGGATTATGATTGAAATACCTATGAAGTTATGTTGTGATGCGAAGTTATGTTGCTATCATCCATGTTGTAATCTTATATACAATCAAACCGTCATGTTTCTTATGCTAGTTTGCGATATTGATTCATATGATAAATCATATGTAGGAAAGTTTAGATGTTGATTCAAACATGAATCATATACAAGTTTGGGTAGAATTACATGTGACCTTACATGATTATGGCACCTAGTTTATGTGAGAATTTAATTGAAAGATTAGGCTATGACATGATACTTTACATGTTAGATGTTAGTTCACACCATTATTGCGATGTATAAATCACATATGTGAATTTATGAGTTGGACATGAAACATGTTATGTTATTACCTATGCAAGTTTAACCCCTTTAGATATAGGTTTATGACATATGATGTTTATGCAAGTTTAACCCCTTTAGACATAGGTTTATGACATATGTTGTCTATGCAAGTCTGTGACCATTATTTCATCAAGTTCACACCTTTAGATTTGGATCTATGTTATACATGATGTTTATGCAAGTTTGTGGCCATTTTCTCATCAAGTTCACACCTTTAAATTTGGAACCATGACATATGTTGTTATGCAAGTTGTAATCTTGGCCTATGCAAGTTTTAGATGTAGAACATCATTCACATATGCAAGTTCACCCCTATGTTTGATCTATGCTTTAATTATGTATATATGTGATGCTTTCTTTTATTTCATGAGTTAGACTATTCGAGTCTAACATATATTTTTACGTTAAACGAACAAACGTACTACATGGGGAAAAAGGGAATAATATTAAAAATATTTAATTGGCATAATTGCCTTAAAATGCATAAAATAAAATTGTGGTGAAATTGGTACGATTTTACAAACCATAAATGGATGGACATAATTGAGTCAATTATGGACATCGCTAAATTTGGAATTGATTGATAATTTGAATAGGGAAAGTAATTCAAATTGGGGTGATTAATTAGGAGTAATTAATCGTCTAAGACACGAGGTTAGACTCTTTTGTGATGTAAGACTGCCCGGACCCGCCCGACAAATCCAGCTTCCACAAATGTCAGTCTAATGTGAGAGGTCTTAGGCATAAACTAAATACGTAACAATTGTAAAGACACGAGGTTAGGCTCTTTTGTGGTGTAAGACTGCCCGGACCCGCCCAGCAAATCCAGTTGCCACAAATGCCAGTCTAATGTGAGAGGTCTTTATGAGGTTACGGTCTTAATGAATTAAGAAACACTTAACCAGATAAGCATGTAGTGGGACATGAGGGGGTTAAGTGGGTGCCTTGGGTGGCATGTGGAATCTAGTGGGTGCCTTGGGTGGCACTTGGAAATACGATTAGAAACACTTAACCGAAATATGAAACATGTAATTGAAACATGAATAAGAAGTGGGTTAAGTGGGATGTACTAGAGGCGACCAAGCTTAGGTGGATAGCTTGTGTCAAGTAAAGGGGGCCTGTTTCAACCAGTAACCCATACGTATCTTTGTGGGCTCGACCCAAGTCGAGGACGGGACACGCATACTGGGCTTGACTGTAAGAGGCCAAACCGGGTTAGCAGTGGCAACACAAGTCCAACGGGTTCATATGCGTGTGTGGATCCGGGCTGGTAGGTAAGACGTTGTTGCATCGTGTAGGTATAAGCCGTGCATTCTTGGTGGTATCGGGTTGCCACTTTGGGAAGTGATACACCCAACTGTGGGGCCAGCACGGGTATCTACGAGTTAGGGAGCCGATCGCTTGGGGGTAGTGGGTACACCTAGTGGAGATAGGGGCAGACGACACCTATGAAGGCAGCTAGGGGTGCACGAAACTACCAATATCATTATTAAGTCTGTAGGCGGGATCAACCTTAGGGTGACTAGTGGTGGTGCAGTATACTAGTGGCGGTGCAGTATAGCAATTATCCTATAGTGTCAGTGTAGTTTAGTAAATTTATCTTAGCTGGTTAGGTGCGCTTTAACGATATCGTTATTCATCTTGTTTCCTTGTTTACTATGTCATTCTCAATGGTTCATGGTCATTTCCCTATTTTCCAACTTATGCCTTAGCCTAGTCACTTTGTTAATTTTATTGTTAGAATTATCGCACTTGCCAGACTTTATGTCTGACCCCCCCTTTTCCATCTCTTTCCTCCCCCCCAGATGCTCAGGTTGGAACTAGCACCATTGGAGCTTGATCTTGGACTGCTTTTAGAAGATTCCTTGGACCGCTGAAGTAAAGTTCAGCTTCTCTTTATTTATGGCTATTTTAATGTCGGGGATTATGTCTTTCAGTTTATGTACTTTGTTTTATCAAGATGGATATGATGTACTTGACTTTGGTTTTATGATTTTGATGATGTAATCAAACATATGGGTTTATCCGCTGCAATGAAGTAAAGTTTTAATTTTCAAGTACTGCTCTATATCTGTCTTGTTGTGATTTTCTGTTCTATACTTACTTAAAACGCTCCACTGAAGTTAAGGCATTCCCTTTGCGAGAGACCTTAATGGAGGTGGGGTGTTACACGTGGTATCAGAGCTGAAGGTTACCAGAACATATATGAATTTTTGAAAATCTATTTTTCAAAACAATTTTTATAAAGAAGTACTTTCAAAAGTATGATTTAAGGAAAGTATTTTCAAGAGAAAAGTATATTTTAGAAAGCATAACCCCAAGAGCCATATATCTTTCCTTCAGTCCTTTTTGTATTGAATCTTTCCTTTTTCGTTTCAGCATGTCTAAAGCATCTGAGATACCAGAGGGCGTTCATGTGCCTGGTTGGTTCCGTCAATATCTTGAGGCTAGGACCGCCGCCGCAGGTCCAGCAAATCCTCCTCCTCCTCCTCGTGTCGATAATTTCGCAGAGATATGCAAGGACTTTAGAGCAATGGGTGGGAAACCTTTTCACGGGATGGAGACATTCGTTGAAGCTCGTAACTAGCTAAAGGAGGTGGAAGAATTATTTGGAATTTTTGAAGTGGATGATGGAAGGAAAGTCCAGCTAGCTGCGTGGCTAATGAAGGATGAGGCCTCGTTTTGGTGGGAGGTCACTAATGGGGGTCGTCCAGTCGATACATGGCAAGATTTTAGGCAGAGGTTTGAGGCAAAGTTTCTCTCATGGGCTGAAGAGAATCTATACATGGAAAGGTTCTTGTCATTGAAGCAAGGGAATTTATTGGTGAAAGAGTACGTTAACAAATTCAACCAATTGGCAAGGTTTGGCTTAGACTTGGTGAACACTCCAGAAAAGAAGGCTCTAAGATTTGTTAAGGGTTTAAACGAGCCGCTTCATGGGTTAGCTATGACCCACATTCCCATGGGGGCTACCTTTGAGAGGTTAGTTGACATGGCACTCATGCATAAAGAGGAGAAGGGCGCCAATGCTAGTAAGGCACACGAGAAGAAAGGGGATCAAAAGAAATCGCAACAACAACAACAGAACAAGAAAGGTGGCAAAGGCAATAATGCTAAGGGGAAGAAGAAATGCTTTAACTGTGGGACACCCGGCCATCTAAGCAAAGATTGTAGGAAGAAGAAGAAGACCGGTTGTTTCCACTGTGGCGAAGCGGGACATCTTATTAAGGACTGCCCAAAGAAAGGGCAGGGTCTACCTCGGGAGGACATGTGCAAGCTCTTATGGCACCCGGGCAGGCAAGGGGACAAGTTCAGGCTCTTGTGGTCCCACCGCTGCAAGAACGAGGTAGAGCAATTTCCGTTGAAAGTTTAGTTTTTCTATTTGATCATCCTGTCCGTACTTTATTCGATTCTGGCACATCGCATTCGTTTATCTCTACATCATTAGTTAAAACACTGCACCTAGATACTAGTCTTGTTACTGGTCCCTTAGTAGTCTCAAATCCTATTGGTGGTTCGGCTCATCTTTCTATGATTTGTCGGGATTTGAGAGTCTTTATCTTGGGCGTTGAGTTTGAGTGCAACGCTTTTGTTCTTGGCTTCATGGGCTACGGTTTAATTCTAGGTATGGATTGGCTAACTAGATATGGGGCCATCCTAGATTGTGAAAGAAGGGTAGTTAGATTATTGACTCATTCGGGAAAGACCCTTGATATTTCTTGTGACCCTAGAGGTCCAGTCATGCTTAGTTACCTAGAATACCTTGACGCATCCGATGATGATTTACATTTTGTTCCCATAGTCCGTGAATATGCTGATGTTTTCGACGAGGTGAGGGGTTTACCCCCAAAACGTGAAATAGACTCGAATATATCTAGTGGACAATGCAAAGCCAGTTGCATTGCCAGTGCACCACATGGCTCTAAGAGAGAGAAGAGAACTCAGTAAGCAAGTGAAAGAATTGCTTGAGAAGGGGTTCATCAGACGTAGTATATCGGAGTGGGGTGCTCCAGTAGTATTTGCCACGAAGGCGGATGGGTCCCTCAGACTTTGTGTGGACTATAGAGAACTTAATAAACTTACTAAGAAGAATATACACCCACTGCCGAGGATTGACGATCTTTTCGATCAGTTAGTTGGCGCCTCAGTGTTTTCGCAATTGGACTTAGCCACGGGTTTCCATCAGTTGAGAGTGGCTGAGGATAACATAGACAAGACTGCCTTTAGGACTCCAGACGATTTCTTCGAGTGGCTGGTGATGCCCTTCGGTTTGACAAACGCCCCCGCATACTTTGTTGATTTGATGAGTAGGGTGTTTAGGGAGTACCTTAATAGATTCGTGGTGGTCTTTGTAGATGACATCTTGATCTTTTCTAAGAGCGAGGAAGAGCATGCCCTACATCTTAGGGAAGTGCTGGAGACTCTTCGAGCGCATAGCCTTAAAGCTAAATTTTCCAAATGTCACTTTTGGAGGAAAGAAGTGCGATTCTTAGGGCACGTGGTTTCCAAAGAAGTGATAGCCGTGGATCCCGCGAAGATTGTGGCCATCCAAGATTGGAAGGTCCCTAAAAATGCTACCGAGGTGAGAAGTTTCTTAGGGTTGGCTGGCCACTATAGGAAGTATATCAAAGACTTCGCAAAAATATCAGCTCCATTAACACGCTTGATGAAGAAGAACTTAGTCTTCACGTGGGACGTAGATTGTGATGATGCATTCCAACGTTTAAAGAGAGCTTTGACCACAGCCCCAGTCTTAGTATTGCCAGATGGGAGTAAGCCATTTACCGTTTATACTGACGCTTGTGGGACAGGACAAGGCGCAGTCCTAATGCAAGAGGGAAGGGTAATAGCCTATGGTGGAAGGCAGTTGAGAGTGCATGGAAGAAATTACACTGCACATGACCTAGAGTTGGCCGCTATTGTTTTCGCGCTTAAGTCTTGGCGTCATTATCTTTTTGGCGAGAAACTCGAATTGTTCACTGATCACAAATCGCTAAAATACTTATTCTCTCAGAAGGACTTGAACTTAAGGCAGCAAAGGTGGATGAAGTTCTTAGCATCCTACGACTTCGAGATAGCATATACCCCTAGCAAGGGTAACGTAGTGGCCGATGCCTTAAGTAGAAAAAGATTATCCTTAAGTCCTTTGTTTGTTGAGCGGCGAAGTTTAGAGTTCATCTCTACGTTTGACTTTACACCTTCCATTGACTTCGTACCTGGTTTGCTAGCATCCTTAGAGGTTAGACCTACGCTTTTGGGACGGATTGGCGAGGCACTGCGAGACGACCCACAGTTGGTTGAGTTAGTAGAAAAGCTCAAAGGAGGGGAGTCATCGAGCCATCTCCATAGGTATACCCTAGATGATAAGGGTTGGTTGCGTTGGGATGGTAGACTTTGTGTACCACGAGATGAGAATCTGAGGAAGACCATTCTTGATGATGCCCATCGTTCGAAGATGACCATTCATCCCAGCGGGGACAAGATGTACGTGGACATGAGACAAGTTTACTTTTGGGCCGGCATGAAGAAAGATGTGGCTGAGTATGTCGCTAGATGCTTGGTGTGCCAACAAGTAAAAGTGGAGCAAAAGAAGCCCGGTGGATTGCTTCATCCATTGGAGGTCCCACAATGGAAATGGGAAAGCGTCTCGATGGACTTTATTGTCGGATTACCGAGATCGAGGAAGGGTAATATGGGTATTTGGGTCGTGGTAGATAGACATACTAAGAGCGCCCATTTCATTCCCGTGAAGAGTAAGAGGACTGCTCCATGGTTAGCCTACGTATACATTCGAGAAATAGTTCTTTGCACGGTGTTCCTTCTAGCATAGTGAGCGACCGCAATCCTATTTTCACTAGCGAATTTTGGAGAAGCTTGCAAGAGGCGGTTGGGACTCAGTTATGTTTGAGCACCGCATATCATCCTCAGACGGATGGCCAGACCGAGAGGGTGAATCGTATTCTAGAGGACTTGTTGAGGTTATGTGTCTTAGATGTCGGAGGTACATGGGAGGAACATCTTCAGTTGGTAGAATTCGCATATAATAATAGCTTTCAGTCTAGCATTGGCAAGGCACCATACGAAGCTCTTTATGGACGGCCGTGTCGTTCGCCTACATGTTGGTGGGAAGCTACATATAAGATCTTGCTTGGGCCCGATATGATTAGAGAGACTTCGGAAAAGATTGATTTGATTCGAAGAAGGATGAAAACGGCGCAAGATAGGCAGAAATCTTATGCGTACAAGAGGAGGTCAGATCTTGAGTTTGATGTTGGGGACATGGTCTTTGTCAAAGTGTCTCCATTACGGAACGTCGTTCGCTTTGGGTCCGTTAGGAAGTTAGCACCAAGGTTCGTAGGGCCATTTCCTATTAAGGAAAGGATTGGGCAGATGGCGTATAGAGTGGAGTTGCCCGAAAGACTTAGTGGTGTACACGACGTATTCCATGTATCACATTTGAGGAAGTGCTTGCACGAGACCGCAGAGGTGGTAGAGCCGAGCTTGCTTAGAGAGGTGGAGATCGAGCGTGATGCGACGATTTGACGAGCTCCTACGCGCATTCTTGGGTCGGAGATTAAGAAATTGAGAAGTCGAGAGGTCAAGCTAGTCAAAGTGCAATGGGGAGATGATGAGAGCAACGCTACTTAGGAGACGGAAGCGAAGATGCGTTCATTGTACCCTTTTCTTTTCGAGGGTATGTCTTTTAATTTCTCCTTTATCGTTTATCTTGTACGTATCTTATCTTTAGTGTGTCATCTTGCTAGTATCCTTGACCTTTAGATAGGATATTCCTATGGTTGAAACATGTGTTTGAGACACGTTATGGATGGTGGATGCACGTGGATGCAAGTGTTTGCTAGTGGTTGCTCGTGGATGCATATACACACACTTTAGGCACTAGATCGGCTCAGTCACTTCATATTGCATATTGCATATAAATGTGTGTTCATATGTAAGTAATGGATGAATAATAGTTGTACCATCATATGGATGTTGCATTTTGATGAATGGTCGTGCATACATGTAGAAATGATATGTATCGGTTGGGTTCTTTCGCATACATAATGGACGCATGGCACTATCATGGTTTGCATTAAGAAGGTCAATTGAATCAGTAGACCGCCTGATATTGCATTAGATAAGGAACATATACACACACTTCTTGCATATGTTCATACAACATTAGAAATTTTATAAGGACAATGGATGACGTGTTTGATGGTTGAGTAGATGGTTGTTTGGATGGTAGGATATACATTCTCCTTAACTTGGAGATTTCAGGGGCGAAATCCTTTAAGGAGGGGAGAATGTAACACCCCGGATTTTTGAATAATCGAATTAACTAAAATAAAGAATAATAAATCTCAGACGTGAGAATTATGGGGATTGGGTTGTGCCATTATGTTCGTCTCAGAATTCTAGTGGAGATAGAGTCCGAGTTTGCGGGAAACGAGTACCGGATGAAAGAGTTATGGACGAACGAAGTTTGATGGCAAAGTAGAAAAAAAAATATAAATGCACTGGCGCACTTGGGAAGTGCGCCAGTACATATTAACACTGGCGCACCTGCCAAGTGCGCCCAGGCCGAGGCTGGAGCCTGCACAGCTTTCTAGGCTGACCCGTGTTGTTGAGTCCATTCCGACTCCTTGCTGAGTCATTAAGGATGACTCATCACCCTATCATGATTGAATGGTTTTGATTAACCCTAGGAACATCCGACAGCTTAAATTAATTCATAACTCTATAAAAATACCCATAGACACAAACCCTAAATCAGAATTAAAACTAAAACTATGGTCGTCATGTTGTTGTCTTGAGCCCTAGAGCAGCCGCCACCAAATCAAAGAGAAAGAACAGTAACCAAATCAGAACCACTCAACCCTAACAGCGATTCTTCATCAAAGGAGCGCTAATTCAACTCCAGAAATCAGAATTCAGAACTCAAGACTGCTTTTGAGTTGTGAGTTCGATAGTTTTAGCAAAATAATTAGTAATTTAATTAGATTAAGTTATAACGCGGATTGTATGGATGTGATATGAAGTATTGATTGCATTTTGTAATTATGTTGAAGGATTATGATTAAAATACCTATGATGTTATGTTGTGATGCGAAGTTATGTTGCTATCATCCATGTTGTAATCTTATATACAATCAAACCGTCATGTTGCTTATGCTAGTTTGCGATATTGATTCATATGATAAATCATATATAGGAAAGTTTAGATGTTGATTCAAACATGAATCATATACAAGTTTGGGTAGAATTACATGTGACCTTACATGATTATGGCACCTAGTTTATGTAAGAATTTAATTGAAAGATTAGGCTATGACATGATACTTTACATGTTAGATGTTAGTTCACACCATTGTTGCGATGTATAAATCACATATGTGAATTTATGAGTTGGACATGAAACATGTTATGTTATTATCTATGCAAGTTTAACCCCTTTAGATATAGGTTTATGACATATGATGTTTATGCAAGGTTAACCCCTTTAGACATAGGTTTATGACATATGTTGTCTATGCAAGTTTGTGGCCATTATTTCATCAAGTTCACACCTTTAGATTTGGATGTATGTTATATATGATGTTTATGCAAGTTTGTGGCCATTTTGTCATCAAGTTCACACCTTTAAATTTGGAACCATGACATATGTTGTTATGCAAGTTGTAATCTTGGCCTATGCAAGTTTTAGATGTAGAACATCATTCACATATGCAAGTTCACCCCTATGTTAGATCTATGCTTTAATTATGTATATATGTGATGCTTTCTTTTATTTCATGAGTTAGACTATTCGAGTCTAACGTATATTTTTACGTTAAACGAACAAACGTACTACGTGGGGAAAAAGGGAATAATATTAAAAATATTTAATTGGCATAATTGCCTTAAAAGGCATAAAATAAAATTGTGGTGAAATTGGTATGATTTTACATACCATAAATGGATGGACATAATTGAGTCAATTATGGACATCGCTAATTCTGGAATTGATTGATAATTTGAATAGGGAAAGTAATTCAAATTGGGGGTGATTAATTAGGAGTAATTAATCGTCTAAGACACGAGGTTAGACTCTTTTGTGGTGTAAGACTGCCCGGACCCGCCCGGCAAATGCAGCTGCCACAAATGTCAGTCTAATGTGAGATGTCTTAGGCATAAACTAAGTACGTAACAATTGTAAAGACATGAGGTTAGGCTCTTTTGTGGTGTAAGACTGCCCGGACCCGCCCGGCAAATCCAGCTGCCACAAATGCCAATCTAATGTGAGAGGTCTTTATGAGGTTACGGTCTTAATGAATTAAGAAACACTTAACCAGATAAGCATGTAGTGGGACATAAGGGGGTTAAGTTGGTGCCTTGGGTGGCATGTGGAATCTGGTGGGTGCCTTGGGTGGCACTTGGAAATACGATTAGAAACACTTAACCGAAATACGAAACATGTAATTGAAACATGAATAAGAAGTGGGTTAAGTGGGATGTACTAGAGGGGACCAAGCTTAGGTGGATAGCTTGTGTCAAGTAAAGGGGGCCCATTTCAACCAGTAACCCATACGTATCTTTGTGGGCTCGACCCAAGTCGTGGACGGGACACGCATACCGGGCTTGACTGTAAGAAGCCAAACCGGGTTAGCGGTGGCTACGCAAGTCCAACGGGTTCATATGCGTGTGTGGACCCGGTCTGGTAGGTAAGACGTTGTTGCATCGTGTAGGTATAAGCCGTGCATTCTTGGTGGTTTCGGGTTGCCACTTTGGGAAGTGATACACCCAACCGTGGGGCCAGCACGGGTATCTACGAGTTAGGGAGCCGATCGATTGGGGGTAGTGGGTACACCTAGTGGAGATAGGGGCAGACGGCATGTGACGGCCCGCCTCGCACCAGCCTGCATTTCCTCCAAAAGTGCGCTGTACACATGCCCGACTAGCACAAGACGGTCGTCAGAAGAAAGGAAAGAAGGGAATGAACTAATCAAAGAACCTGTAGAATGTCTCACAGCGCATGGAACAAAATATAATAATAACATACTTGGCATAAAACAGGCGAGACAGTGCATAAGCTGATAACTAAAACCAACATCAATCTCAAAGCAGCGGGAATCCAAATACAGCTTATTACAATTTTTCCAAATTTACTGTCTCTAAACAAAAGAAAGCTAAAGTAGAAGATACACCAACAATGCCCAAGCAGTGATCTTCAACAACACAGGGAGAATATTATGTATATAGTACGTGGAAGCCTCCTGCTCGTCTCCGGATCATCTACCCGTGCATCACCAGCTAACCTGTCTCTAGTCTGCTCGTGTGAGCACCCAGAGTAATAAGAAGAGACATAAAACTCTGGGTCAGACATAAAGCCTGGTATGAGCGATAAGCATCTAAACAGAGAAATAACAGGTATACTAAACCATACCTGAACCTGGACCTGCAACCAAAGAGTTAGTACCACATACCGTACAATACTCCAAGGTGCCATAATAAATAGTATAAGAATACGGGGGTGGGGTGTGCATATCACAACGATAGCAAACAAATCATCCATAGCAACCATCCTCGCATCTCTCACTCAGTGCGTAAAGCGTACGACATCTACCACTTTGGAACACTAGACAAACTGAGGCAACGACGAATCCCGACTTGTAGAAACCCTGCTGTGACCAAGCCAAACACTTGGAGTCATGACCAAACATTTCAATGACCCACTTCATTGGTCATAGCCCTTGGTTCTACCCATGCCATAATGGCCCTGAATCCGCCTTCGTACCTCCTACCATAGTGGTCCAAAGCTATAGGTGTCGATAACTCCTTAGCACGCGTCCCGCAGCAAAGCCCAACCATGAAGTGAACTCGTTGATTCCCATCTGAATCTTAAGCTCTAACTTCTCATTTGGACCTCCTTTGCATCTCGGGTTTGGTCGAATTGGAGTGGGTCTTCAGAAGAGTTGTCGTACATTAACAGTCCTAGAGTTCTGTTCGGTTAGGTAGTCATCACCATCACCGGGTCGGGTCGGTGTCTCCCTCCGGGTCGGGTCGGTTCAGTGATTCTCCCCCTTCAGTTCGGTTCGGCAATCATTGCCCTCGTCTGTTCGGTTCGGGTTTCTTCACTCCGGGTCGGGTCGGGTTGCTATCCTCCTTCCAGTTCATGCTCCTTCTTCGATCAGCTCCCTCGTTTCTTCTACTCCGATCCGATCACTTCGCTTTACTTCAGTCCGATCCACTCCGCTCCCTAGCCTACTCCGATCCGATCCCCTTGTCCACTCCAACTCTAAGTAAACAGCCTTCCTTTTTGCCAAGTCTTCTATGTGCCAAACTCCAGTTCGGGTCGGGTTTCTCGCCCAGTTCACATATCCGATCCGAGCCCCTACTCCGATCCGATCCGGTTCGGAACATGCACTTTTCTGCAACTTTTCCAGCAACTTGTTTACGCCGTTCGACGACGTTTTTGACAAATCTAACTATTCTAATCAATCACAATTCATGTCAAATAGTCATAGCAACATGTAAGAACAACCACAAACACCTAACAATAATTCAAATGAACCAAAATGGATCAAAAGTGGCTAAAACCTCACATTTTCCTATAATCCTTCTTAATCATGTTTAAGCATACGATTAGCAAAACACATCGAAATTAACCCAAATTTCTAACAGAGCCTTAAAACATTATTTTAGAATTTTAAGAATTTTTCCAGAATTTATTTACGTATAAATTCGCTAATCTTCACTAATTACCCCTAATCACCGTAATTAGTGCAAAAACTATGCAAATCACTCACCTTGGCCACAAATGAAATTCTCAGAACTGAAACTCCTCTGATTTGGGGTGGATACTGATGTCTAACAGCGGCTCCAACCTTGCTTTGGTGCTTTTCTCCTTAATTTGGTGTTGCTAAGCCTAATCTTCAATTAGAGAGTGATTTGGGGTGTTTTAGATGTAGGAAGCCATTACTAAGGTCTTCAAGGAGGTTTGTGGCGGCTCAAAACTGAAATGAAAGTGATAACCTAACCCTAATCAGACCTCCTAACCCTCTAAACCCGAAATTCCCCTTGGGCCTAGCTGCTAATCACCCGTTTAAGCCCAACTAAGCTGTCTTTCACCATCTGAAACTTGTTTCAGCCATATCTCCCAAACGGTAAGTCCGTTTGGCTAATGTGACCACTCTACGGAAAGAGAAACCATCATCCGAAGCCAATGGAAGTGGTTTCAGGTCAAAATTTCTTTCCAGTCAAAAGTTATGGCCAAAACAGTGCCAACTAGGGGTAAAATGGTCATTTAAAAATCGGGAAAAATCATGAACATGGGAAATGACCCCAATAGTCGTCTCCCAAAGTTACATGACCATACGACTTCGTATGTGAAAGAAATAAATATTCTACGATCCTATGATGCGTAGAATGCGGGTCGTTACACTCTCCCCCCCTTAAGAAATTTCGTCCCCGAAATTCCTTAACCCAAAACATACAAAGGATCCCGCATGCCTAACAACCACATATAACAAAAATCAAACATGCAAAACAAGCAAACAAGCCTATCCTAGCATGCGGAAAAACTAAATCGAAGTCAAAATCTTACCAGGCAAAGAGTTCAGGATAAGTCTTCCTAATGTTCTCCTCTGTCTCCCAAGTACAATCATTCTCGTCCTCACCCCACTGAACCTTGATTAGTTTCACCGCCTTCCTTCGAAGTTGCTTCATGTCGTGCTCGACAATACGGGCCGGCTTGCGGTTCCCAACCGCCTCGGGTTCTACTTCGAAGTCCTCCAACTGATCAGGTGAAATAGTCATATCTGAGTCGTGAACGAACTTCCTTAGTTGGGAAACATGAAATACGTTATGAACTCCCGCCATCTTCTTCGGTAAGTCAATTCTATATGCCAAATTCCCGACTAACTCAAGAACATGGAATGGGCCAACAAACCTTGGTGCCAACTTGCCTCTCCTGCCAAATCGTATCACGCTCTTCAACGGAGAAATCTTGACAAACACCAAGTCGCCAACGGAGAATTTTAAGTCTCTCCTCCTCTTATCAGCATAACTCTTCTGCCTATCCTGGGCAGCTTTCATTCGTTGTTGAATGACCTTGATCTTATCCGACGTTTCTCTCACCACCTCTGGTCCAAGCACAAACTTCTCGCCAGTCTCTATCCAACATGATGGTGAGTTGCATGGCCTTCCATACAAAGCTTCAAACGGAGCCATACCGATACTGGATTGGTAACTATTATTATATGCAAACTCTACTAGATGCAAATGGTCATCCCATGATCCACCAAAGTCCAACATACATGCTCTCAAGAGATCTTCCAAAATACGATTCACCCTTTCCGTCTGACCGTCGGTCTGAGGATGATATGCGGTACTGAGATGTAACTCTGACCCTAGCGCCTCTTGCAAGCTCTTCCAAAACCCACTAGTGAACAACGGGTCTCGGTCGCTCACAATGCTTTTAGGTACTCCATGAAATCTCACTACCCACTTCATATACAATTCTGCTAACTTAGCTGTCGTTCTTGTCGATTTGACTGGTATAAACCTTGCACTTTTAGTCAGTCGGTCTACAATCACCCAAATGCTATCATATCCCGATCTAGTCCTTGGTAAACCATCGACGAAATCCATCGAGACTTGCTCCCATTTCCATTCGGGAATTTCTAATGGCTGTAACAGACCACTAGGCTTCTTTTGCTCGGCTTTAACTAGCTGGCAATTCATGCACTTGGATATAAACTTCCCAACGTCTCTTTTCATTCCTTCCCAGTAGTAAGTCTGCTTCATATCTCGATACATTTTGTTACCACCGGGGTGTATAGTCAGTCTTGAGTGATGACATTCTCTAAGCACTTCGTCTCTCAATCCATTGACATTGGGTACAACGAGCTTTCCATTCCTTCTAAGCCATCTATCTTGATCAAGCCCATACTTGCTCACCTCCTCATCGACACCCATCTCTAACTTGGAGATGATTTCCAATAGGTTAGGATCGTCCCTCTGACTAGAGCCGATCCGCTCAATCAAAGTGGGTCTGATCGTCAAACTCGCTAACATTTCTGGATCCAATTCGCACTTTGGTCTGAAATCAAACCCCGCGATAAACTCCAGTTGCTTCCATTCAAGGAACATAGCCCCTAAGCTGGCATGTCTTCTACTCAATGCATCAGCCACCGCATTGCCCTTTCCTGGTGTGTATGCGATGTCAAAATCATAGGAAGCTAAGAACTCTAACCATCTCTGCTGACGGAGATTTAAATCCTTCTGGGAGAATAGATACTTTAACGACTTATGATCCGTAAATAGCTCAAACCTTTCTCCCAAGAGATAGTGTCTCCACATCTTTAACGCGAACACGATCGCTGCCAATTCTAAATCATGGGTAGGGTATCTTCTCTCGTGCGGTTTCAATTGCCGACTTGCATAAGCTACAACCCTACCGCCTTGCATCAATACAGCACCCAGTCCGGTACCACAGGCATCCGTGTATACCGTCATCTCTTCATCCCCCTTAGGAATGACTAACACTGGTGCGCTTGTCAACTTGTCCTTTAGGCTTTTGAATGCATTCTCGCACCTTTCATCCCAGACAAAAGCTTGATTCTTCTTGGTCAACTGGGTCAATGGTGCTGCTATCTTGGAGAAACCTTGGATAAACTTACGATAATATCCCGCTAACCCCAAGAAACTTCTTACATCAGTTGCATTCTTGGGCGTAGGCCAATCTTGTACCGTAGCCACCTTCGCTGGGTCCACGGCAATACCATTCTCTGACACAACATGGCCCAAGAACCTCACTTCCCTCTTCCAGAAGTGACACTTAGAAAACTTTGCTTTCAATTGGTGTTTTCTCAACACCTCCATCGCTACTCTTAGATGTTCCTTGTGTTCCTCCTCTGTCCTCGAATAGACCAAAATATCATCAACGAACACAAGGACAGACTTATTCAGCTGATCTCTGAATACCCTATTCATAAGGTCCACAAAATATGCCGGGGCATTAGTCAGTCCAAATGGCATAACCAACCATTCATAAAACCCAGACGGCGTTCGAAATGCCGTTTTAGCTATACTCTCAGCTTCCACTCTAAGCTGATGAAAACCTGTCGCGAGATCCAACTGAGAAAATACTCTCGCGCCACTCAACTGATCAAACAAATCATCTATCCGCGGTAGAGGATACTTGTTCTTCCTCGTCACTTTATTCAATTCGCGGTAGTCTACACACAAACGAAGGGAACCATCCGCCTTGGTAGCAAACACAACTGGTGCTCCCCATTCAGAAACACTCCTTCTGATAAATCCCTTCTTCAAAAGATCGCTGACTTGCACCTCGAGCTCTCGCTGCTCCCTTGGTGCCATACGACGAAGTGGCATCACTATAGGTCTGGCATCCTTTACCAAATCAATACGGAACTCAATCTCCCGGTGTGGTGGAAGTCCGGTCACTTCTTCGAAAACATCCGGATACTGGCCAACCACGGGCAAACCTGACAACTCACTATGCGGAATGTCGAGGGAGTTTAGAAAACTAGCCAATACCCCCTTACTGGGTAGACCACCAAACACTATCCTCCGCCCATCATCCGCTCTAGCTGTCACCAACAAGCCCTCACAGTCTACCACCACCCCGTATCTTTGGAGCCAATCTACTCCCAAAATAATGCCAAACCCAGTAAAGCCCAAAACAAAGCAATCACAAACAAACATGCATCCATGACTCGATAGAACCACATTACGACAAATCATGCTAAGACTAGTCGAACCACCAATCGGGTTCGTCACTACCAAAGGTCTATCGACAATCTCGGGCTCCAATCCCAACCTATCTACCAGGTCACTAGATATGAAAGAACTGGAAGCTCCGGTATCAAACAAAACTCTAACAGGAACATCATAAATAGAAAGCATACCTTGAATGACGACAGTCTTTCCCTTCTCCGCCGCAGTTGGGGCATTCGACGAAGAAGGAATAGCATTAAGAGCATATGCTTTCACCATTTGCTTTTCCTTAGGGGGCTGTGGACACTTGTCCTTGTGATGTCCCAATTGGCCACAATTGAAGCACTTCCTATCCGCTGGCTTGGCCCGACAATTACTAGCATAATGGCCCTTCTTACCACAGCTGAAGCACTCCACATCTTGCTTATTCTTTTTCTTCTGGCCATCCTTAGCCTGATTCTGCTTTCTCTTATTCTGGGAACCACCCTTGCCTCCACCACTTGCTTGTGGTTTTGGCTCTTCTGCAGATGCAACCTCAGTCTTCGACTTAGGGTAGAGACTTTCTGATCTTAACGCTTTCCCCACAATCGACTCAAACGTCTCATCGATGTGGTTAATAAGCCTTTCCCCTAAGTACTGATCTAACCCAGTTATGAATTTCTCATTCTTCTTCTCGGCAGTATCAATAAGAGATAACCCATACTTTGACAGAGTGTCGAATTCCGCAATATAATCAGAAACTGCCCTTCCATTCTGCTTGAGTTCCAAGAACCTCTTGAACAACACTGACTTCTGGGCCGCTGGAATGAACTTCTCACTAAAGCGAGCCTTGAACTGAACCCAAGTAATCTGGTCTTCGGGAGTAGCTGCTTTTATAGCATTCCACCAATTCATTGCCCGCCCTTGCAGCTGACGGGACGCTAGCTTTCTCTTCATCGCATCCTCGATGCCCAAATCCTCGAAGATACGTTCGCAGCTATCCAACCAATCTTGAACATCTGTGGCCGACTCCGTTCCGTGGAACGGCTTCCCACCAAGGCTAGTATAATCCTTATTCAGCTTGGCGAAGTCGACCCTCGGCGCCTGCACCATTGGACCACCACCATTTCCGCCATTGGGAGCTGCCCTCTGAACATCCCTAAGCATCTCTCTCATGAGGTCTGTAAACATCGCCCTCATGTCAACAGCATTCCCATTATTGGCTCCCCTACCAACACCTCTAGTATCTCGGCTCATCGTCAATCTGAAAAAGGAAATGATTAACGACTCCATAGTGGTGCTAGTGCAGTACGACTTCATCCTTATACTACTAATAGTATATATATATATAGCTTTTAAAAACCAAAGTAATCACAAATACGCTCTCTCGTATACGTATATTATCTCTCCCTGATAACTTCCCTAGGCTAACTACGCAACCTAGAGCTCTGATACCAAGTGTGACGGCCCGCCTCGCACCAGCCTGCATTTCCTCCAAAAGTGCGCTGTACACATGCCCGACTAGCACAAGACGGTCGTCAGAAGAAAGGAAAGAAGGGAATGAACTAATCAAAGAACCTGTAGAATGTCTCACAGCGCATGGAACAAAATATAATAATAACATACTTGGCATAAAACAGGCGAGACAGTGCATAAGCTGATAACTAAAACCAACATCAATCTCAAAGCAGCGGGAATCCAAATACAGCTTATTACAATTTTTCCAAATTTACTGTCTCTAAACAAAAGAAAGCTAAAGTAGAAGATACACCAACAATGCCCAAGCAGTGATCTTCAACAACACAGGGAGAATATTATGTATATAGTACGTGGAAGCCTCCTGCTCGTCTCCGGATCATCTACCCGTGCATCACCAGCTAACCTGTCTCTAGTCTGCTCGTGTGAGCACCCAGAGTAATAAGAAGAGACATAAAACTCTGGGTCAGACATAAAGCCTGGTATGAGCGATAAGCATCTAAACAGAGAAATAACAGGTATACTAAACCATACCTGAACCTGGACCTGCAACCAAAGAGTTAGTACCACATACCGTACAATACTCCAAGGTGCCATAATAAATAGTATAAGAATACGGGGGTGGGGTGTGCATATCACAACGATAGCAAACAAATCATCCATAGCAACCATCCTCGCATCTCTCACTCAGTGCGTAAAGCGTACGACATCTACCACTTTGGAACACTAGACAAACTGAGGCAACGACGAATCCCGACTTGTAGAAACCCTGCTGTGACCAAGCCAAACACTTGGAGTCATGACCAAACATTTCAATGACCCACTTCATTGGTCATAGCCCTTGGTTCTACCCATGCCATAATGGCCCTGAATCCGCCTTCGTACCTCCTACCATAGTGGTCCAAAGCTATAGGTGTCGATAACTCCTTAGCACGCGTCCCGCAGCAAAGCCCAACCATGAAGTGAACTCGTTGATTCCCATCTGAATCTTAAGCTCTAACTTCTCATTTGGACCTCCTTTGCATCTCGGGTTTGGTTGAATTGGAGTGGGTCTTCAGAAGAGTTGTCGTACATTAACAGTCCTAGAGTTCTGTTCGGTTCGGTAGTCATCACCATCACCGGGTCGGGTCGGTGTCTCCCTCCGGGTCGGGTCGGTTCAGTGATTCTCCCCCTTCAGTTCGGTTCGGCAATCATTGCCCTCGTCTGTTCGGTTCGGGTTTCTTCACTCCGGGTCGGGTCGGGTTGCTATCCTCCTTCCAGTTCATGCTCCTTCTTCGATCAGCTCCCTCGTTTCTTCTACTCCGATCCGATCACTTCGCTTTACTTCAGTCCGATCCACTCCGCTCCCTAGCCTACTCCGATCCGATCCCCTTGTCCACTCCAACTCTAAGTAAACAGCCTTCCTTTTTGCCAAGTCTTCTATGTGCCAAACTCCAGTTCGGGTCGGGTTTCTCGCCCAGTTCACATATCCGATCCGAGCCCCTACTCCGATCCGATCCGGTTCGGAACATGCACTTTTCTGCAACTTTTCCAGCAACTTGTTTACGCCGTTCGACGACGTTTTTGACAAATCTAACTATTCTAATCAATCACAATTCATGTCAAATAGTCATAGCAACATGTAAGAACAACCACAAACACCTAACAATAATTCAAATGAACCAAAATGGATCAAAAGTGGCTAAAACCTCACATTTTCCTATAATCCTTCTTAATCATGTTTAAGCATACGATTAGCAAAACACATCGAAATTAACCCAAATTTCTAACAGAGCCTTAAAACATTATTTTAGAATTTTAAGAATTTTTCCAGAATTTATTTACGTATAAATTCGCTAATCTTCACTAATTACCCCTAATCACCGTAATTAGTGCAAAAACTATGCAAATCACTCACCTTGGCCACAAATGAAATTCTCAGAACTGAAACTCCTCTGATTTGGGGTGGATACTGATGTCTAACAGCGGCTCCAACCTTGCTTTGGTGCTTTTCTCCTTAATTTGGTGTTGCTAAGCCTAATCTTCAATTAGAGAGTGATTTGGGGTGTTTTAGATGTAGGAAGCCATTACTAAGGTCTTCAAGGAGGTTTGTGGCGGCTCAAAACTGAAATGAAAGTGATAACCTAACCCTAATCAGACCTCCTAACCCTCTAAACCCGAAATTCCCCTTGGGCCTAGCTGCTAATCACCCGTTTAAGCCCAACTAAGCTGTCTTTCACCATCTGAAACTTGTTTCAGCCATATCTCCCAAACGGTAAGTCCGTTTGGCTAATGTGACCACTCTACGGAAAGAGAAACCATCATCCGAAGCCAATGGAAGTGGTTTCAGGTCAAAATTTCTTTCCAGTCAAAAGTTATGGCCAAAACAGTGCCAACTAGGGGTAAAATGGTCATTTAAAAATCGGGAAAAATCATGAACATGGGAAATGACCCCAATAGTCGTCTCCCAAAGTTACATGACCATACGACTTCGTATGTGAAAGAAATAAATATTCTACGATCCTATGATGCGTAGAATGCGGGTCGTTACACGGCACCTATGAAGGCAGCTAGGGGTGCACAAAACTACGAATATCATTATTAAGTCTATAGGCGGGATCAACCTTAGGGTGACTAGTTGTGGTGCAGTATACTAGTGGCGGTGCAGTATAGTAATTATCCTATAGTGTCGGTGTAGTTTAGTAAATTTATCTTAGCGGGTTAGGTGTGCTTTAACGATATCGTTATTCATCTTGTTTCCTTGTTTATTCTGTCATACTTAATGGTTCATGGTCATTTCCCTATTTTTCAACTTATGCCTTAGCCTAGTTACTTTGTTAATTATATTGTTAAAATTATCGCACTCGCCAGACTTTATGTCAGACCCCCCTTTTCCATCTCTTTCCCCCCTTCCCCCTCCCCTCAGGTGGTCAGGTTGGAACTAGCAGCAGTGGATCTTGATCTTGGACTGCTTTTAGAAGATTCCTTGGACCGCTGATGTAAAGTTCAGCTTCTCTTTATTTATGGCTATTTTAATATCGGGGATTATGTCTTTCAGTTTATGTACTTTGTTTTATCAAGATGGATATGATGTACTTGACTTTGGTTTTATGATTTTGATGATGTAATCGAACATATGGGTTTATCCGCTGCAATGAAGTAAAGTTTTAATTTTCAAGTACTGCTCTATATCTGTCTTGTTGTGATTTTCTGTTATATACTTACTTAAAACACTCCACTGAAGTTAAGGCATTCCCTTTGCGAGTGACCTTAATGGAGGTGGGGTGTTACATGGTTTTTTAATACAACTTTTATTTTGTTCTATAATTCCAACAACCTACATTTCCCAAACGCAAAATTATCAAATTATTAATTAGCTTGTTAGAACCACTTAACACTTAATATTGAAAATATATTTTCACTTTAATATTGATTGTTAGTCAATATTCTATATTTTTAATATTTGTTAGAACCACCAAAGCATTGTTTATCAATACTTTCCCAAAATTATCGCATTTGGGAAAATAATTCATTAAGCACTTATCATAAAATTTTCAAGTTTATTTAATTTCATATTTAAATTCATCTAGTTGATCAAAATATAATTTACAAACATGGACTGAAATAAATTTTCTTATCATACCAAACATGTTTAATTTACTCCAGTACACACGATTATATAAATCACCAATTGTTTATTTTCACGTCTTGAATTATCATATGAGTTAGGCTCCCAAACTTATATTTTAATCTTCTCTAGCTTTAAAATTACAAAACACAATATAATATGCTAATCCTGAATACCCAAAAACCGGGGTTGTTACAGCTAGTAACACAATTATGTCATACTTATAATAAGTGCATCTACTAATTCATAAATGATTATAAAGAGAGATCATAAAATCCTTATATGTTGATTTGTGTGATCATGAGAGAGGTTTAGCCCCTAAATCGTTCTCTACTCTAATAGTTTAATTCAAAAATATTTTCAAATTTTTTGCAATTTTAGTTAACAAAAATTATCTAATTCCTTTGTTTAATTTGATATACTAAAACTAAATTTAACGATTTCATGTGGATCGACTGACACTCACATACATACTATAATTTTACATCGCACGCTTGCGGTATTTTAATTTTGTAAAAAAAAATCATCAATTTACTTATCAATAGAAAATCTACATCTAAATTCATTCTACAACAATGCACATATATAGATGATTCTTGAAATGGTCATGAACACCTATTTCCCTAGAGAAACAATGTGATTTCAAAAATCACTGACTTTATGGTTGTGCAGCTAAAGCGCTTAGTGGTTATGTAGCAGTAGGGTGCAAAAAGATGCAGTGGGGATAACCCGGGGAAATAGCAGGGATATAGCGAAGGTGCAAAAAGGTACATCAGAAGTAAAATTAAGTATTTAAATTTAATTAATTATCATTCTCACATCATTTATGCAGAAGAAACTAATATTTGATAAACTTATATAATAAAATAAAAGAATATCTTAGTTACACACATTAGAATTGATTATTATAATAGATTTCTGTAACAACCCGTATTTCAATAACATGTTAAAACGAGAACCAAGGCAGAATTTAATTTTAAATTCTGAATCAAGTAAAACGGGCTATGCCATTGTGTTCGTCTCGGAAAAATACGCGAAATAGAGTCCGATTTTTCGAAAATCGGAGTCCGTATGACCCGGTTAAGGCCCAAAGAAGTTTTCGGGAAATTTGAATTTCGAAACATGCAGAAATGGGGTCAAGCGGGAAAACTCCCGCCCAGACATGTCGACAGGCATGTCGACAGGGCTGTCGACTTGCCCTGTCGGCTGATTCTGGTCTGGTGCACCTATTTTCTATCTTGGCTTGGTTTTTGGGCCTGGTTTGAAATCTGACGGTTCAGGTTGGTCCTAGAGTTAATCTAAGGGCCTAAAACTATCCTAATCTCTATAAAAAGACCCTAAACCTACCCTAAACCCTCATTATTCACTCATGTAACTAAACTATGGCCAAATTTCTACTCTCATGGCCTCCATCTCAAATCCCTAGAGCCTATGCATCCAAATCAAGTTCAAATCAAAAGATGCAAGCTTGCTACACCAAATAGAGGCCAAATCGACATTTCTATGCGAGTTTCATGATGGTTCTTCTTCAAAGGAGCCACCTTTCTTCGTCAAGATGATGCATGATCCCTTTCCTAAGCCTTGCCTAGGTAAGTTCTAGCTACTTTTAGATGGAAACGGTAGTTTTGATAATGACATGGGATAAAATGAGGCTAAACATGATTATGCGAACTTATATGAACCTTACCATGCCTCTTGTGTTCATGTTTATGATTTTAGGCCATGTGAGTAACTTAATCATGCCTCTCATGCTATGCATAACCTAGTTTATCTTGCAAGTTTGGATCTTTATGCATGAAATGCTAGCATGAACCTTTAGGAACCACTTTACTTGTGAAACATTGGCTAAGACAAGATTTTGGGGCTTATGCATGTTTATGAACCCAAACCCCTTATGCTAACATGCAAGTTTATGGCCAAACCCTTTTTGATAATATGCATGTTTATGGCCAAATTACCTTATGACACTATGCATGTTTATGGCCAATCCCTTTATGATGTTATGCATGTGGAAGCCAAGCCCTTTTTGGCATCATGCATGTTTTGAGACCAATATGTGATATAGTATCCTTACTATGTTGACTCGCTTTGCTTGCGTTGGGAAAACACGATTTTGGGTAGTTAGATAAACATGAACATGTCGCAAAATCTTAACTTGAATATGACATGTGTTTATACTTGAAAATATGACTTGAAAGATAACATGGAGGTTGGCATGTAAGTATGCATAAAAACATGAGCTTGGGAATTTACCTATTAAGTTAGGTCTACCCTTTGGGAATTTACCTATTAAGTTAGGTCTACCCAAATGCTTGAAAACTTGTAACATGTTTTGGAAACATGATGAACTTAGATAATATAAGTATGGCCAACTCGAGGTTGGGTTGAGTTTGCAACGTAAAACTACCCGGAACCGACCGGCCTAACTAGTAGTTGCAAACAATAGGACCCAATGTGAGAAGTTGGTCATGTCGCGCTTAAGACCCGAGGTTAGACTAGGTTGTGGTGTAAATCTACCCGGACCCGCCCGGCTTAAGTAGTAACCACAACAAGGTCTAATGTGAGAGGTTGAGGGTGCATTAATTAAATTAATGCCACATAATAGGGTTAAGTTAATTTGATTAATGAGGCTTAACCAAATATGATATGGACAAAGGGGTTAAGTAATTTGATTAGGCTAATGATACTTAACAAAACATGATAAGCTTGGGTAGGTTAAGTAACTTGATTTGCCTAATGACACTTGACCATTTTTATACGACTAGTGGACGGGATTAAGTTAACCAACACTTAATCAATCCAACACGATAACGTGATAAGGTTAAGTAAATCTTCTTAATGACACTTAACCGTATAATACAGTTAATGGATGGGGTTAAGATTAGGCTTAACTAATCTAAACAGGGTAATCGGATGGGGTTAAGTTAGCCTAGACTTAATTAATCCCACTTGGTAATTTAATGGGGTTAAGTTAAACACTTAACTAATTTAACACGATGATTTGATGAGGTTAAGTGACCTATACTTAACCAATCTAACTCGTTAATTTGATGAGGTTAAGTTAATCTATACTTAACCAATCGAACGTGAAAACATGATAAGGCTAAGTCACGAATCACTTGAATACGCTTGACCGATTTGACTCGGTAATTTGACAAGGTCAAGTTAATTTATATAATTAACCAATCTAAAATGATAATTAGACGTGGTTAAGTTATGGATTGCTTGATATACTTAGCCAACTTGACACATGGTTTGTAGGGTTAAGTCTTGGACTTGGATACTTAGCCAATTTTGACATGGTTTGTAGACGGGCTAAGTTATGAACTTAAGTGACACTTAACCCATTAGATAAACCCTAATTCAGAGGATTAGGTAAATAACCATAGTTAACAAGGGTAATGGAAATAAGGCTAAGTGGTAAACCTTAGTTAAGGGAAACTAAGTAATAATTCTTAGTCAAGGAAATCTGGACCACTTCTTAGATAGATGAGTAACCTGAGACGGTAGGTCATCGTTTAAGTATACGCGTAGGAGCAGGCTATCTGATTTAGATAAAGGCTCCAACGAACTGGGTAACGAAGCAGCGGCTTCGGGGAACGTGAGGATATTCTTGGTATCCCTCTGTGAGGTCGCAGATGATCATCCTGGGCTCATAAGAGGTTGAGGTCTGCGGTAGAAGAACCAAGAATATGCCTTGGTTGCTATGCGAGCGACCTAAAGACTGGGGTGGATAGCAGTGAGTCGACGGATACATAAGGTGCCCGAGATAGCAAGTTCGCCGATCATCTACCATCTTGAGTCAAGCGTGTACGTACGGAAAGGCAGGGAACACCCAACAGACCATAATTGCTATCTAATTATGGGTGAGGTAGGCCGTAGGATGTGGGCTGGCCGGAGTGTAGTTCTCATGCAAGATTTTCTCTTGTGTTGCCTTTCACTAGTTGAGGGAGGGGTCTCGTGGGACCATAGCCACGTGTAGAGAAGCAGACCTTAGTATCTGCATCGGCAGATAAATCTAAAGCTCCCGACCGAGTCCTTTATTTCTTGGTTTGCCCTGTGACAGGACTCGGATGGCACGATGTGATACATGTGCATACAGTTATAGAAAAACGATTCACGATGAATGCGTGGGAAAAAGGGCGCGGTTGAGGGTTAGCGTAATCCCTAGTGGCCTAGGTGGTTTAACCCAAACCGAAATACGAAAGCGTGCAATAGGTAAGCGTAATCCCTAGTGGTGCTAGGTGGCGTAAGTCCTAGTAATTCAAACGATGATTCATATGGAAGAGCCTAGCTAGAACAAGGGTGACAGTCCAAACGATTTCAAGGATAATACGACATGAGGAAGCCCGTACGAGGTACGGCAAAGGACTGAACTTATATACATGGAAAGAAACATATGATTTGAGTAACCTATATATGCGATATATTAGGTTGACATGGACCATTACACGACTTTGAGCAAGGGACATTCATGGTTAACACATGACGCGGGTAGGGATACTAGTACGAGAGGTGCAGAGCCAAAATACATGTTAGAACTAGGAAGAATATACATAATAGATACCGTGGGATGTTAGACGGGTAGATACCTTGGGATAATGTACTCGATAGAAATCCGATGATGTGATACCTTGACTTATCATAACACCGTAGTTTATCATGATACCTTAGTTTACCTTGCCGCAGTAGTTCAACCGGCTACCCTGGTTTATCTATCTTGTAGTTATCCTTATGTTTACTTTCAGTTTATGCATGTCATGTTACCTTTACCTATTTTTATACTGGAAGTAGATAGGACTTACTCAGTATTTTTGACTGACCCGTTTTGTTTCGCCTCTTTTCTTCCGTTTCCCCCCCAGGTTTCAGGGAGGAAACAATGCTGTTTAGTTCGGACTTCTTCTGCTTGAAGGTCATCATGGATGGCTTGGACTTCTCTTGGCTATGGCTACTTTACCGTTTTACTTGGGGAATAATTTATTAAAAAGTCTTTATGCTTCTTTACTATTGCAAGACAGGTTTTGATGTACTCTGATGTAAAAGGCTTTAGACCTTATTTATTCATGTTATGAAAGTTTGATTTTACTTCCGCTATTTATATATGTTCTGTCTTGTGATATTTCTGTGCATGTTTACCAATAATGCCCCTCTAAAGCTAGTGCATTCCTTTGCGAGTGACCCTAGCGGAGGCGGGGTGTTACAATTTCTATCATATATTACACACTTATGTGTTATAATTATTTTTTTACATTAACTTTATTGATTTGATTTAAAATAAAAGTAGTCAAATCAAGCTTCGTATATTACACTACACCACAATGGCCATTTGGTAACCCTTTTTTATTCAATTGCCAATACTTATATGTGTTACAGATTAATCACAATAGTCAGTGTTGATATATTAAAAATGTGTTACTAAAAATACAAATTTATAAATATTTTTATTGATAACGCTTATTTTCTCTGGTAAGCCTAGTTCCTGAGGTGAAAAGCGTAAACATCCACCTTTTTTCTGTTGTAACCCTATACTCTCCCATCTCAAATGCTTTTCACTATTTCGACCGCTTTAAAATGAATTAAAAAGCGAGAGTTATTTCGATTTCAATTACGAAGCGGGAACAAGGATTTTGATTTCGATAACAGAGCAGGAACAAGGATTTCGATTTCGAGGCAAGGAGGTCGAGGTCAAATTCGAGTTCGAGGTCACGAAATGTAACACCCCATAATTTTAAAACATAACATAAGAGATAATTAAAGAATACTTAATTTTTATAAAAAGAATTAAGGGAAACGGGTTGCACCATTGTGTTCGTCTTGGAATTCTGCTTGGAATAGAGTCTGAGTTTGTATAAATTGGATATCGTATGAAGAAGTTATGAAGCTTAGAAGAATTCAAGAATTAGTAGAATTTAAATTAAAATAATAATTAAAAATAAAAAACGAGTTCAAAAATCAAAATCCGTAAAATCTAGGTGAGCCGGAAATCTCCTGCTCTAGAGTGTCGACCCCCCCAGGGGAGTCGACATAGGTGTCGACCCCCCTATAGGGGTGTCGACCCCCATCTGCCCAGATCTGGAAGACGTGTTTTGGTGGTCTAGGGCTGATGTGTCCTTTTGGGATTGGCAGGATGGCGTGTCTTTTTGATCTGGATGGTTTAGATGGGTTCTAATCTAATCTAATGGTCCTATTTCACCTAGAGCATCTATAAAATACCCCTAAACCTAACACTAACCTCATTGTCATTCATCCATGGCACCTCCATGCTGCTCAAATCTAAATTAGTCTAGCCCTTTTTCTCCACCAAAGCAAATCAAAATAGAAGTATTCAAATTGGAAGATAAGAATCAAATTCTACAACAACGTTTTAGCTAATCAAATTCAGAAATCAGACTTCAGATCTATCCTCTCTCCTAAATCCTATCGTTGTGAGTCTATGTTACTTTCACATATAATTAAAAAGTAACTGTGATAGGATTATAAATTGAATTTAATGATCATGCCTGTAAGTAAGACGAATCATATCAAATTTTGTAGATTCTTATCTTTCAGATTCAAACCCAAATTATTTTTATCATATGCCTATTGGATCTATTTAATTGTTCTATGCCAATTCATGTTTCATATGTCTATTTTATGCCAGTTTTGATGACATGATTCTCTTCCCTTCTTCTTTTCCTTTTTCTTTATGAGATTAGGCTAACTTCGAGCCTAACATATTGTGTTGAGATTTGCGTACGAATAACGTTTGGACGATTGGGAAAAGTTTGGGAAAATTTTGTAATAAAATGAGATTATTGGCATAAATCAGTTTGAGCATAATTATGTATAAATTATATACATGAGATTTGACATAAGTTGGATTGGGCATGATTGGATATAATTTGTATACATGAGGTTTGGCATAAATTGTTAATAACAATGAATGCAAATTAATTTGGGCGTAATTTGGCATAACATGTATACATAAGATTATAGGCCTAATTTGGATTAAAATTATAAACATAATTTAGATTGGAAATTATGGGTAATTGGATTATATTTTAATTCAAGATTTAAAATGGGGATTTGAAGCAAGAAAGTGATAATGAACGCCTAAGACACGAGCTTAGATACGAATTACGGTATAAGACTGCCCGGAACCGCCGGGCACATCCAACAACCGCAATTTGTTAATCTAATGTGAGAGGTCAAAGACAGAAATTAGATACGTAGTAATGCAAAGACATGAAGTTACATTCGGATTGCGGTATAAGCCTGCCGCGTACCGCCCGGCATATCCAACAACCGCAAAATGACAATCTAATGTGGGAGGTCTTACGAGATTACGGTTATAATGAATTAACGAACACTTAACCAAGAAAAGACATGTGTTAGGACATGGGTATGATAAAATGGTTAAGTGGGTAACATGGGTAGCATGTGAAACATAATTAAAACACTTAACTAAGATGAGGCATGTGATTAGACATGTGGATAAAGAGGGATTAAGTGGGAAATTCCTAGTGGGGACCAAGCTTAGGAGGGAAGCTTGTGTCAAGTGGGTGGACACTTTTCAACCAGTAACCCATTTAGTATCTATGTGAGCTCGAACTAGGTCGAGCACAGTACACGCTTACTGGGTTGATTGTAAGAGGTCAATAAAGAGTTAACGATGGCAGTGCAAGTCCAACGGAGTCATGTGCGTGCATGGGTCCGGACTGGTAGGTAAGACATTGTTGCAGCATGTAGGTATAAGTCGTGCCTTTTAGTAGTATCGGGTTGCCACTTTAGGGAGTGACACACCCTACTATGGGACCAACACGGGTATCTACGAGTTAGGGAGCCGATCGAATGGGAAGGGTAGTGGGTACAACTAGTGGAGATAGGAGCAGGCGTGTAACGACCCGGATTTTGAGCGACTTTGGTTATCGACATAAGCACGATGCCGATAACCAAAACATCGAAAAATCCTGGTAATTAGTGAAAGAAATTAGAGGGTGAGAATAGATAAGATAGAAAATTAGAATAGAAGAAGAAGAAGAACACAACATCAGAGTAACACGAATCTCACAGCGGAACGAATAAATATATTTCATAACATAACTTTGAAATACAAACTTGGTACTTGAATATACATATCATTATCAAAGTACAGCACTTACAACACAGCTGAAATAACTATAGCTATATGATCCTGAAGCCTCCTGCTCCAGCTCTTCAACTATATCTGTAAAATCCCGACTACTTGACTGCCCATACAAATTTAGGCACCCAAGAGTTTAGGGAAAACAATAAAATAAACTCCGGGTCAGTCATGGGACTGGTATGAGTAAAACAGTTTAAAAACAGTTGAACAAGTAAATGATATCTCATAAGACCACGCCGCATAACGGAACGGGTTTTTCCCTTATGAAAATCCAAAATATCTTTATATCAAAAACCTTTTGATATTATAATAATGTCTATCAAAAATAGTATATATATAATCATCTAGCAGAAACGCTTTCATCTCACGTTCTACATATATAGTATACAATCAAAACCGCAAGCACGTATTTGGGTAATGGATTTCCAACTATGACAAGGTATGGATCCACCTTTCGCTCGTGTACCTCTAGAGAGGAATACACTGGGTTCAACAAGAACATCTTGCAACCCGGCCACACATGACCGACCACTCATTTCGCTTGAGTGTATCGAATGTATATCACCAACAGTTGGGATCAGCAACCGTTTCCCGAATGGAACCGCATCAACAATAGATTTTTAGAAGTAAATGAAACTCTAGATCAGGTGATTATACACCCTACTTCGGTGCGACCGACTTAGCCATGCTGCCTGCCCGATTTCTGTCATTTACCGGATGATGAGGCTAGAAGCTACGCTTTATCATCACATCAGATTCACTTTGAATGTCACATCATCAAATCCATCCAATCACCGATTGATGTCCTCAACCATACATTATGTGTTAGCTAAAAGAAGTTTCCTTCTCCGCTTCCACTCTTGGTACAGTTGGAGAAATCAATATATGTGATCGTCTGGAAATATTCTGTCAGACATCCGTCCATACAAGTCATCCAGGAACAGGATGAACCGAAGGCACTATTCTGTAAACAGGATAGCCCTTGCATAACACCGTCTTCAATTTCCTTTGGCATATATGATTCGCAACGCTTATGCCAATACAGAGTGGTTCTTTGAATAATAATCCAACCGGTCTCTCCATATTAACAACGTTAAAATGGTCAAAACTTCGATAGTCTGTGATTTAACTATCGAATAAAAACAGATGTGCAAACAACGATATTATTTCCAATTTGGAAATTATATCGATCAAACATCATTCAACCTTTATCTCTTGATTCCATAAATTTACTTATCTCATGTTTCCCTATATTTAATGTTACCTATTTTCTAATTTGGAAAATATACGTTATTAACAATGGAAAACATTTCCATTTCCTTGTTTTCTTTATTAGAAAACATTTCTGGTCTCTTATTTGGAAAAACATTTCCAAATCTTCTCCATTGGACTTAGACAGATGTTTAACAAACCATCGCGATGCCAACCCAAACCATTTCCTTTACTGCCGAACCTTAACTATTCCTTAGTTAAAAACGAAGCCAATCAAGTTGGGGTAGAACTACCTCTCAGACCTTAACTGAACAACATTTCTAACTTTGAAATTGGCAAAGTTCACTTTATATTTCTTTAACTAACTTCCTTACTTAACTCTCGTTCGAATAAATCTCTATTCAATTTATTCTATTCACTTAGCTCCTATCGAATAAACTATATTCGATAGCTCTTTTAATTCTATTTGAATACTATATTCGATTTAACTCACTTGCTTCTATTCTAATCGATTAAACTAACATCGATTATCTCCATTCAACTTTATTCTCTAATCGATTAACTAACATCGATTAACTTCTTTTTAACCTTATTCTCTAATCGATTAACTAACATCGATTAACTTCTTTTTAACTTTCTCTCTAATCGATTAACTAACATCGATTAACTTCTTTTTAACTTTCTCTCTAATCGATTAACTAACATCGATTAACTTCTTTTTAACTTTCTCTCTAATCGATTAACTAACATCGATTAACTTCTTTTTAACTTTCTCTCTAATCGATTAACTAACATCGATTAACTTCTTTTTAACTTTCTCTCTAATCGATTAACTAACATCGATTAACTTCTTTTTAACTTTCTCTCTAATCGATTAACTAACATCGATTAACTTCTTTTGATAAACTACGTTTTCCGTTGCAACTATTTCCTTTTTATAACGTTTACTTACCGTTACAAATATATCCTATTTATAACTTCTATTTACCGTTACAAATATTTCCTATTTATAACTTCTATTTACCGTTACAAATATTTCCTATTTATAACTTCTATTTACCGTTACAAATATTTCCTATTTGTAACTTCTATTTATTTTCTAAATAAATATTCCTTTTCTATTTCTATTTATTTTCTAAATAAATATCCCTTTTATAAAACCGTGTTCGTTTTATAAATAATTCCTTTTATAAAATCCTATGACTTTATAAAATTCCTTTATTTCAATATACATTGAAATACTTCTTTTTACATCCCAGGGTCTTTTATGATATTTAAAATATCGAATAACAATGATCAATATCATTCCAACACACATAATCCATAACAGATTATATAACACATCATATATCACAATATATGAAAACAGTAAAATAAATGTTGAGGAATCCAGTTGGATTCCTCCAACCTGTTTCCCTGCATCACAGATGTTAAACAATATAGATAACATCACTTTCAGTTCTATATGATATATTCTGTTAAACAGAATCAATATAGAAAATTTAACTAACTGACTAGCAGTTCAATCAAACAGTCAACACACAGTCAATCAGCCAATATTTAACAGTTCTAAAATTACAACATGAAATTATAAACTGTTCAGAGATAGTGAGATTTACTCACTTTGGCGCGTTAGCCGTTAAATAACGGTTTGCGTTCTTTGATTGAGTCGGACAATTTATTTTGCGATAAATTGTAACGAGCTCTGATGAACTCCCAGTCAGCTCCATCGTATAGCGCTCCTCCATACGATCCTAAAGGATCCGACCTTTTGAACTTCTGACAATGTATGTATAAGTTATTCAATTTCTAAACGGCCCAGTACGCCCTTTTCATCCACGCCCACAACCGAAGCCCACTATCGAACAGTTCTTCTTTCCTGGTGTAAAATAAAAAGAAGCCGATCCTTCTAAAGCCACCGCCATTCCATGAACCTCGCTCCCTGCTACTCCTTCCTTCATTTGATTTTCCTATCAATAAACATTCCCGTTGCCTATAGCATGCCTTTCACCATTTAATACATGCCTGTCAAAATACGTTAACCTCCTCCCACTACTGCTCCTACAAATCTCGCATCCCCTTTTAAATCACCATTTCTTCAACCGTTTGCCAACCTATTTCACTTTGGCACAAAACCAATGAACTCAGATCTGCTCCTCCCTGTTGCGTCCTTCTCATGGCCGCAACCCCACTCTTCATTGTTACACAAACTGAGATATGCATTACACTCCCCTTCATAAACCACACACAAATCCTGCTCCTCATTTCAGCAAATCAACGCACCACTTCTACTGTATCTGAACACAATGAACACCGCCCCCTTTTCAGTTGCCATGCACATTCATCCTCACACTGTATTCTTGCATATCCCATTTTGGGATACCACCGTACCCCTTCACAGTAAATAGGAACCACAACATGTACTGCCTCTACACCGCAAGCAAAGTTTAACTCCCCAATGTCTCCACCGCAAGTCCATGCGCCTCACCTCCAGGTACTCACGGTAAAAGGGACGACCCCAATACTCCTGCAAATCGCCTGAAGCACAACCCTAGGCCGCGGTTTAGAAAACCCGCACCACAAAACAACGTCGAGCTCGGCAAAGAATACACGAGAGGGAAGCTCTTCATTAAGGGATTTCGAAAATATAAGATTTGGGATTTTATGATTTTCGTTGGATTTGATTTCGATTTTTCTTAATCTCGTTCTTAGCTGAGAAACGAGAGATATGTGGCGGCTGAAATTCTCTCTTTTTACCGAGGAGAAATGAAAAATAGGTTTAGAGTTATTTTTAAGGGGTATATATAGGATTTCTACTTTATGTGGACTTTTGTAAACCACGAGAATTTGTTTTGAGGAATGGATGGAAAGTGAAGACAGTGGCTCATTTGGGTTCACATAATAGTAGGGATATTTATTTTGAGTTGTAAAATTTTACGTACCTATTATATATAATTCTGTCCACATACGAGCTGTTATGAACAGAAAAAAAAAACACCAGTGAGACGAGCAATGTCCCATGATCCCAAAAATATAATAATATCGGTAGGTGGACTCATATTTTGAAACCTCAAAATGTTGATTACAGGGTGCAAAATACCCCAAATAAAAAGTTGCTTATTTAATTAATTAAAAATTACAGTAAAATTCTAAAAATTAAATTATCACTACTTCCCAAAAGAACCTTGTCTAAATTCAAACCCGATCTCTAGTTATATCGAATAAACCGTTATGGTCGATAAACGATTCTATAACGACTATTTTAAAATTTGATTTGGACATATCTCAAAATCTACACGACGAAATCCCGATTTTTCTCTTCCACTAGAGAGATATACTCCACCAGCTCCACACGTTTCTTGTTTCACAGAAATCCGGCTTAAAACGAATCTTGTACATTCAGTTGAAGTTCGAATTGCCAATTTACGAACTGCAGTGCCATTTCGAGCTCGTTTATAATTATATTATAAACTATACGTTCATTTGTCGACGATTGAATATATTCGTTATTCTAATTCAATTCTAAACTGAATTATATATCACAGATGATCCGGTTCACACCATATCGTCATTTCAGCCAATTCTGATTATTTCAGAATTAAATATATTATTTAATTTATTATTTTAATTAAATATTCATCATTATTTTATTCCACGACCATTAGATTCACTAAACCACCATTTATATAATTAAATAAATTAATTAAAATACCTCTGCCAATGCGGGTCATTACAATCTTCCCCACTTAAAATAATTTCGTCCTCGAAATTGCTAAAAAGTAGGGGACGACCCTATCAACTGGTTAGAACATATTTGTTCACTTCTTAACTTCAGTTTCAACTGAACCAGTTTAATTTCATTAAATTATTTATTCATTCTTATTAACGAAAATTTTCAAAAATCCTAAAAATTTTCTAACGCCTTAATACTTCGAAAAATTTCGCCGGCACCTCCTTTGTACCAGTCAACCGGTCAAACTCCAACTCGCCTCTCTGGTCCATCTCCAACCCAAAAGAAAATCAAACAGCCAAACGGCTTGCCAATTCGGCTCATAAATCTTATATCAAATAGAAATATAAACTTGTACCTTTTGTCGGCATATCATCTTATCCTTTCCACCTATTATCAATTCAGCGGATACAAGGGTCATCCCAATCAAACTCCACATCAGCTTTTATCTCCAACACAACCATTCGCTTACATCCAAGCCAAATCCCATTTCAACTCAAGTTCAATTCTTGATTTTCAATTCCTTAACTCCTCAATCCACTACCATTTCGGATTTTAATTTCACACATCCAATCTTATTCGATTTCAATTCAACTTCAGTTGCCACTTATCTGACTTTGCTTTAATTTAAATCTGCTTTCACAAATTTCTGTTAAATTTGTTTTTAATTTTAAACAGTCTTTTCCTGGGAATTTGTAAACAGTTTACTCCTTTCAAAAAACAAATTTCCCTTTTGAAATTCAACTGAGCCCATAGTCAATATTCCATTAGTTAAATCACTTCTCTATTTCTTTATCAATATTTGTTAACCAAATATTTTCAATAACTATATTGGCCTTTTATGTTATTTGGAAAACATCTCTGAATATCACCTTCCTTTATTTTCTAAATTTTAGAAAATATATGCTACTTATAATTGGAAAATATTCCAATTACTTATCTCTTTTCCGATCTCGTTTATTTCTATACTTAGGAAATATTTATTATTCTATTTCCAAGCTTACACTTATTTGGGTTAAAACGGATGTTGTGTAAAACATCGTTACGAAAACCCAAATACTATATTCAACTAACTCTTATTCAACATTGATCTTCGAGCCTGAAATCTTACTATTTATTTGTTAATAATGAAATCAATCAAGTTGGGGTATAACTACCTCTCAGACCTTGGCTGAATAACATTTATAACGTCAAACAGATATGACTACTTACTCGAACAATCAATAACATACAACTACTTCTTCACTTTTAAACACATATACACTTCCTCTTTCTATTCCTACTCTTACGAGATTTATTCCTAGACTTCCTTTTTGATTATACTATTCTATTTCTAAGCTCGTTTCCTTATCGACTCCTATATATATTGATATATAGATTTCTAGTTATCAAATTATCTTAAAAAATATTCTATCTCCTTAAATTCCCGGAAAAATTCGCCATAACCTCCTTTGTACCGGGAGCTTCGGGAAAATCCCCAAACTGCCACACAGGCCTTCTCCAATCTAAAGAAAAAAGAAAAGCCAAGCGGCTAGCCGATTCGGCGCATAAAATCTCATATATATGAATTAAATACATACCTTTCCGTCGGGCATTCTATTTATATACCTTCATACCTTATCCATACCTGTCTCATGTATATCCATACATTCCTAATTCATTTCAACTTAATCCAATCATTTTAACTTAGTTCGTTAAGTGATTTTCAAATTACTGGTTTGCCCATTTCACCTTCATATTTGAGTATAACATGTTCAAATATATTTTAACTTGTTTATCAACTAATTGAATTCCATTTCAATTTTATTTGAATTTCCTATATTCAAATTCCATTTCAATTCTCTTATTCAAATTCTATATTTGAATTTCATTATTCGAATCTATTTGAATTCTCTTTATTTCATTTTAATTCCTTTTGAATCTTCTATATTCAAATTTCAAATTCAACTCTATTTGAATCTTCTACATTCAAATTTCATTTTCAATTCTATTCAAATTCTATATATTCAAACTCCCTTTGAATTTCTATATTCGAATCCTATTATTACTCTATATGAATTCTATATTCAAATTTCATTATTTAAATCTTCTTTATTCAAATCTCCTTTGAATTTCTATATTCAAATCTCCTTTTGAATTTTCTATATTCAAATCCTCTTTGAATTTTCTTTATTCAAATTCCTTTTCAAACTTTCTTTATTCAAATTCCCTTTCAAACTTTCTTTATTCATTCTTTACATAAGTCTCGATTTCAATTCCTTTTGAAATCGATATTACTACCTTTGGAAAATAGGTTCCCCTTTCAATTTCACTCTTGTATTTTATTTCTGAATTATCCAATGATAATTCTTTTCACTTCATTTATAAACTTCACTTATAAAAGAACTATTTATAAACTTCGTTTATAAAGGAACTACTTGTTTTATTTCTTTTAAAACAAGTCAATATTTCAAATCTATTTAAAAGTTCAAATTCTATTTTTCAAATCCCATTTTGAAATTCAACACAACTTGTCTTTCCCAAAACAAATTCAAAACAGTATCTTTGGTAGTAATTCGTCACTTACAACTCGAAAATGAATACTGATGATGCAGCTGTCATCATCAGAATCTATTTTCCAGCGATCGAAGTGAGTTCAATACTATAAAACCATTTCTAAACATTTCCACTTTGAAATTCATTTCAAAATATAATTCACGCTGCTTGTAAAACAATTTAAAATCTCCCAGGATCTTAAATTTTCCTTATTTTTAATCCCAATCCATTTACAAACACTTATCCAATTCTCCAGAGTTTTAACTTCAATTCTGGTTTAAATTTCAGATTTAACTCATCTGATTTCACGTATTTCACTTATATGAATTCTGATTGGTTATTTACATAACCATTTAATTTATAATCTTACTTGATTATAATAACAACCAACATATCCAATATATTCAAAATATACGTTGGGTAAACTATTTCGTTTACCCTCTATCAAAACATACCATGATGGTTCATCGTATTCAAGTGTTTAGTAACTCCTACCGATACAGTGGATCAAACTGATCGACCAGAACTCATAAACGACTCAACCAATGAATCTCCACAATATAAAACAAATTTTTATATCAATAACAAATACGTTCACTCGTATATATATACACTCAATCTCAGTCTAGGGTATTACTAACCCTATCTCTACCGAGTCACGCCACAGAGCCAAGTAATTCTTAACTTAAGCTCTGATACCAACTGTAACGACCCGGATTTTGAGCGACTTTGGTTATCGACATAAGCACGATGCCGATAACCAAAACATCGAAAAATCCTGGTAATTAGTGAAAGAAATTAGAGGGTGAGAATAGATAAGATAGAAAATTAGAATAGAAGAAGAAGAAGAACACAACATCAGAGTAACACGAATCTCACAGCGGAACGAATAAATATATTTCATAACATAACTTTGAAATACAAACTTGGTACTTGAATATACATATCATTATCAAAGTACAACACTTACAACACAGCTGAAATAACTATAGCTATATGATCCTGAAGCCTCCTGCTCCAGCTCTTCAACTATATCTGTAAAATCCCGACTACTTGACTGCCCATACAAATTTAGGCACCCAAGAGTTTAGGGAAAACAACAAAATAAACTCCGGGTCAGTCATGGGACTGGTATGAGTAAAACAGTTTAAAAACAGTTGAACAAGTAAATGATATCTCATAAGACCACGCCGCATAACGGAACGGGTTTTTCCCTTATGAAAATCCAAAATATCTTTATATCAAAAACCTTTTGATATTATAATAATGTCTATCAACCATAGTATATATATAATCATCTAGCAGAAACGCTTTCATCTCACGTTCTACATATATAGTATACAATCAAAACCGCAAGCACGTATTTGGGTAATGGATTTCCAACTATGACAAGGTATGGATCCACCTTTCGCTCGTGTACCTCTAGAGAGGAATACACTGGGTTCAACAAGAACATCTTGCAACCCGGCCACACATGACCGACCACTCATTTCGCTTGAGTGTATCGAATGTATATCACCAACAGTTGGGATCAGCAACCGTTTCCCGAATGGAACATCATCAACAATATATTTTTAGAAGTAAATGAAACTCTAGATCAGGTGATTATACACCCTACTTCGGTGCGACCGACTTAGCCATGCTGCCTGCCCGATTTCTGTCATTTACCGGATGATGAGGCTAGAAGCTACGCTTTATCATCACATCAGATTCACTTTGAATGTCACATCATCAAATCCATCCAATCACCGATTGATGTCCTCAACCATACATTATGTGTTAGCTAAAAGAAGTTTCCTTCTCCGCTTCCACTCTTGGTACAGTTGGAGAAATCAATATATGTGATCGTCTGGAAATATTCTGTCAGACATCCGTCCATACAAGTCATCCAGGAACAGGATGAACCGAAGGCACTATTCTGTAAACAGGATAGCCCTTGCATAACACCGTCTTCAATTTCCTTTGGCATATATGATTCGCAACGCTTATGCCAATACAGAGTGGTTCTTTGAATAATAATCCAACCGGTCTCTCCATATTAACAACGTTAAAATGGTCAAAACTTCGATAGTCTGTGATTTAACTATCGAATAAAAACAGATGTGCAAACAACGATATTATTTCCAATTTGGAAATTATATCGATCAAACATCATTCAACCTTTATCTCTTGATTCCATAAATTTACTTATCTCATTTTTCCCTATATTTAATGTTACCTATTTTCTAATTTGGAAAATATACGTTATTAACAATGGAAAACATTTCCATTTCCTTGTTTTCTTTATTAGAAAACATTTTTGGTTTCTTATTTGGAAAAACATTTCCAAATCTTCTCCATTGGACTTAGACAGATGTTTAACAAACCATCGCGATGACAACCCAAACCATTTCCTTTACTGCCGAACCTTAACTATTCCTTAGTTAAAAACGAAGCCAATCAAGTTGGGGTAGAACTACCTCTCAGACCTTAACTGAACAACATTTCTAACTTTGAAATTGGCAAAGTTCACTTTATATTTCTTTAACTAACTTCCTTACTTAACTCTCGTTCGAATAAATCTCTATTCAATTTATTCTATTCACTTAGCTCCTATCGAATAAACTATATTCGATAGCTCTTTTAATTCTATTTGAATACTATATTCGATTTAACTCACTTGCTTCTATTCTAATCGATTAAACTAACATCGATTATCTCCTTTCAACTTTATTCTCTAATCGATTAACTAACATCGATTAACTTCTTTTTAACCTTATTCTCTAATCGATTAACTAACATCGATTAACTTCTTTTTAACTTTCTCTCTAATCGATTAACTAACATCGATTAACTTCTTTTTAACTTTCTCTCTAATCGATTAACTAACATCGATTAACTTCTTTTTAACTTTCTCTCTAATCGATTAACTAACATCGATTAACTTCTTTTTAACTTTCTCTCTAATCGATTAACTAACATCGATTAACTTCTTTTTAACTTTCTCTCTAATCGATTAACTAACATCGATTAACTTCTTTTTAACTTTCTCTCTAATCGATTAACTAACATCGATTAACTTCTTTTGATAAACTACGTTTTCCGTTGCAACTATTTCCTTTTTATAACGTTTACTTACCGTTACAAATATATCCTATTTATAACTTCTATTTACCGTTACAAATATTTCCTATTTATAACTTCTATTTACCGTTACAAATATTTCCTATTTATAACTTCTATTTACCGTTACAAATATTTCCTATTTGTAACTTCTATTTATTTTCTAAATAAATATTCCTTTTCTATTTCTATTTATTTTCTAAATAAATATCCCTTTTATAAAACCGTGTTCGTTTTATAAATAATTCCTTTTATAAAATCCTATGACTTTATAAAATTCCTTTATTTCAATATACATTGAAATACTTCTTTTTACATCCCATGGTCTTTTATGATATTTAAAATATCGAATAACAATGATCAATATCATTCCAACACACATAATCCATAACAGATTATATAACACATCATATATCACAATATATGAAAACAGTAAAATAAATGTTGAGGAATCCAGTTGGATTCCTCCAACCTGTTTCCCTGCATCACAGATGTTAAACAATATAGATAACATCACTTTCAGTTCTATATGATATATTCTGTTAAACAGAATTAATATAGAAAATTTAACTAACTGACTAGCAGTTCAATCAAACAGTCAACACACAGTCAATCAGCCAATATTTAACAGTTCTAAAATTACAACATGAATTATAAACTGTTCAGAGATAGTGAGATTTACTCACTTTGGCGCGTTAGCCGTTAAATAACGGTTTGTGTTCTATGATTGAGTCGGACAATTTATTTTGCGATAAATTGTAACGAGCTCTGATGGACTCCCAGTCAGCTCCATCGTATAGCGCTCCTCCATACGATCCTAAAGGATCCGACCTTTTGAAATTCTGACAACGTATGTATAAGTTATTCAATTTCTAAACGGCCCAGTACGCCCTTTTCATCCACGCCCGCAACCGAAGCCCACTATCGAACAGTTCTTCTTTCCTGGTGTAAAATAAAAAGAAGCCGATCCTTCTAAAGCCACCGCCATTCCATGAACCTCGCTCCCTGCTACTCCTTCCTTCATTTGATTTTCCTATCAATAAACATTCCCGTTGCCTATAGCATGCCTTTCACCATTTAATACATGCCTGTCAAAATACGTTAACCTCCTCCCACTACTGCTCCTACAAATCTCGCATCCCCTTTTAAATCACCATTTCTTCAACCGTTTGCCAACCTATTTCACTTTGGCACAAAACCAATGAACTCAGATCTGCTCCTCCCTGTTGCGTCCTTCTCATGGCCGCAACCCCACTCTTCATTGTTACACAAACTGAGATATGCATTACACTCCCCTTCATAAACCACACACAAATCCTGCTCCTCATTTCAGCAAATCAACGCACCACTTCTACTGTATCTGAACACAATGAACACCGCCCCCTTTTCAGTTGCCATGCACATTCATCCTCACACTGTATTCTTGCATATCCCATTTTGGGATACCACCGTACCCCTTCACAGTAAATAGGAACCACAACATGTACTGCCTCTACACCGCAAGCAAAGTTTAACTCCCCAATGTCTCCACCGCAAGTCCATGCGCCTCACCTCCAGGTACTCACGGTAAAAGGGACGACCCCAATACTCCTGCAAATCGCCTGAAGCACAACCCTAGGCCGCGGTTTAGAAAACCCGCACCACAAAACAACGTCGAGCTCGGCAAAGAATACACGAGAGGGAAGCTCTTCATTAAGGGATTTCGAAAATATAAGATTTGGGATTTTATGATTTTCGTTGGATTTGATTTCGATTTTTCTTAATCTCGTTCTTAGCTGAGAAACGAGAGATATGTGGCGGCTGAAATTCTCTCTTTTTACCGAGGAGAAATGAAAAATAGGTTTAGAGTTATTTTTAAGGGGTATATATAGGATTTCTACTTTATGTGGACTTTTGTAAACCACGAGAATTTGTTTTGAGGAATGGATGGAAAGTGAAGACAGTGGCTCATTTGGGTTCACATAATAGTAGGGATATTTATTTTGAGTTGTAAAATTTTACGTACCTATTATATATAATTCTGTCCACATACGAGCTGTTATGAACAGAAAAAAAAAACACCAGTGAGACGAGCAATGTCCCATGATCCCAAAAATATAATAATATCGGTAGGTGGACTCATATTTTGAAACCTCAAAATGTTGATTACAGGGTGCAAAATACCCCAAATAAAAAGTTGCTTATTTAATTAATTAAAAATTACAGTAAAATTCTAAAAATTAAATTATCACTACTTCCCAAAAGAACCTTGTCTAAATTCAAACCCGATCTCTAGTTATATCGAATAAACCGTTATGGTCGATAAACGATTCTATAGCGACTATTTTAAAATTTGATTTGGACATATCTCAAAATCTACACGACGAAATCTCGATTTTTCTCTTCCACTAGAGAGATATACTCCACCAGCTCCACAGGTTTCTTGTTTCACAGAAATCCGGCTTAAAACGAATCCTGTACATTCAGTTGAAGTTCGAATTGCCAATTTACGAACTGCAGCACCATTTCGAGCTCGTTTATAATTATATTATAAACTATACGTTCAATTGTCGACGATTGAATATATTCGTTATTCTAATTCAATTCTAAACTGAATTGTATATCACAGATGATCCGGTTCACACCATATCGTCATTTCAGCCAATTCTGATTATTTTAGAATTAAATATATTATTTAATTTATTATTTTAATTAAATATTCATCATTATTTTATTCCACGACCATTAGATTCACTAAACCACCATTTATATAATTAAATAAATTAATTAAAATACCTCTGCCAATGCGGGTCATTACAAGGCGGCACCTATAACAGCAGCTAGGAGTACACGAAATTACCATTATTATTATTATTATTATTATTATTATGTTAAGTAAGAGGGATCAACTTTCAGTATGGAACTAGTATTGGTGTGGTGTAGGAATTATCTTATAGTGATTAGAAGTGCAATCAACGTTATATCTTTTTCATCTTGTTTACCTTGTCATGTCTGCTTATGTTACAGTCATCTTTTATATCTAGTTTATGTTCTTATCATGTTACTTTACTGATTATATAGTTGAAGTCACTAGACTCGCCAGACGTATGTCTGACCCTTTTTGTTTCACCTCTTTTCTTTCCTTCCCTCCCCCTTCCCCCCAGGTCCTCAGGGTGGGACTAGTGGAGCTTGACTTGGATTTCTTTCTTCTTGAAGTGCTTGGAAGTGTTGAAAGTAATGCTCAACTTTATCTCTTTTTCACTATGGCTACTTGGAGTGGGATTATGGTTTTACTTTTATGTACTTTGATAATAATTTTGTATAAGATGGATATATGTGTACTTGGCTTTAGCATGTGGTTTTGATGTTGTAACCAAACATGTTTTGCTTTTCCGCTGCAATGAATAAATTTTGAATTTTTGTAAGTACCATTTTATATATCTGTCTTGTGATATTCTGTTCTATACTCTTTTAATACTCAAAGAAAGTTAATGCATTCCCTTATTGAGAGACATTAATGGACGTGGGGTGTTACACATGGTATCAAAGATGAAGGTTACCAGAACATATAAAAGACTTTGAAAACCGTTTTCAAAAGCATTTTTTTAGAAGTATTTTCAAAAACATGTTTTAAAGAAGGTGTTTTCAAGAGAAAGGTTTATTATGAAAAACATAATCCCAAAAGCCATATATTTATCTTTCGATTCTCTGTTTTGAATCTCTTCCTTTTTCCTTTCAGCATGTTTGGGGAACCCGTTATACCCGAGGGCGTACATATACCAGGCTGGTTCAGAAGGTATCTAGAGGCTAGGGCAACTGCCGCAGGCCCAGCAAACGTTCCTCCTCCCCCAGCTGCAGCTCCTCCTCCTCTTCCCCGTATAGATGCTTTTTCTAAGATATGCAAAGACTTCTGTGCGATGGGCGGAAAGCTGTTTTATGGGACTGAGACGTTTGTTGAGGCTCGGAATTGGCTTAAGGAAGTGCAGGATTTGTTTAGTATCTTTGAGATAGACGAGGGAAGGAAAGTTCAGCTAGTTGCGTGGTTGATGAAACATGAAGCTTCCTTTTTGTGGGAAGTAACTAATGGAGGACGTCCAGTGGAGACGTGGATAGACTTTAGACAAAGATTCGAGTTGAAATTTCTTTCACAAGCAGACGAGAGTTTATACATGGAGAGGTTCTTGGCTTCGAAGAAAGGGAATTTGTCTGTGAAGGAGTACGTCAACAAGTTTAACCAGTTAGCAAGATTTGGGATGGAATTAGTTAATACACCATATAAGAAGGCCTTGAGATTTGCCAAGGGTCTGAATGAACCATTGCATGGGTTGGCTATGTCCCACATTCCTATGGGGGCTACTTTCGAGAATCTTGTTGACATGGCGTTGATGCATGAAGATGAGAAAGGTGCTAATGTAGTTAAGGCACATGATAAGAAAGTGGAGCCAAAGAAAGCATAGCAACAACAAAATAAAGGTGGTAAGGATAATAAGGGCCAAGGGAAGAAAAGATGTTTTAATTGTGGAACACCAGGCCACTTAAGTAAGGACTGTAGGAAGAAGAAGAAGACGGGTTGCTTCCAATGTGGTGAGGCAGGACATATGATTAAAGACTGCCTGAGAAGGCAAGGACAAGGGCAAGGGAAGAGAACATGACCTACTTTCGGAGGGCAGGTTCATGCTCTCATGGCACCAGGACAGGAAAGAGGTAGAAACATTTTTGTTGAAAGTTTGATTTTCTTTTTTGATCATCCTGTTCGAACTTTGTTTGATTCTGGTGCTTCACATTCATTTATATTTGCATTATTAGTTGAAACACTGCACCTAAATACTAGTCTAGTTACGGATCCCGTTGATGTCTCAAATCCTATTGGGGGTACGGCTCATCTTTCTATGTTATGTCGGGATTTGAGAATATATGTGTATGGCGTTGAGTTTGAATGCAACGCTTATTTGCTTGGCTTCACGGGCTATGGGTTGATTCTAGGAATGGATTGTCTATCCAGATATGGTGCCATTCTCAACTGTGAAAAGAGGGTAGTTAGGCTGTTGACTAGTTTAGGTAATACTCTTGATATTTCTTGTGACCCTAAGGGCTCTGTTATGCTTAGTTACCTAGAATCTCTTGACACATCTATTGATGATTTGCAATCTGTTTGAGTAGTCCGTGAGTATGCAGATGTCTTTGAGGAGGTTAGGGGCTTACCTCCAAAATGCGAGATAGATTTATGAATATATTTAGTGGACAATGCAAAGCCAGTTGCATTGCCGGTGCGCCACGTGGCTCCTAGAGAAAGGAGGGAGCTTAGTAAACAAGTGAAAGAGTTGCTTGAGAAAGGGTTCATAAGAAGAAGTATCTCGGAGTGGGGTGCTCCAGTTGTTTTGGCTACAAAGCTGATGGTTCGCTTAGATTGTGCGTGGACTATAGTGAGCTAAATAAGCTCACGAAGAAAAACAGACACCCATTGCCGAGGATAGATGATTTGTTCGATCAATTGGTTGGTGCTTCGATTTTCTCGCAGTTGGACTTAGCTACAGGATTTCATCAATTGAGGGTAGCTAAGGATAGTATAGACAAGATTGCTTTTAGGACACCCAACGGTTTCTTTGAATGGCCCGTCATGCCTTTTGGTTTGATGAATGCACCCGTATATTTCGTAGACCTGATGAGTAGGGTGTTTAGGGAGTTTCTAAACAAGTTCGTGGTGGTCTTCATGGATGATATATTGCTATTCTCTAGAAGCGAGGAAGAACATGCCCTACATCTTACGGAAGTCTTAAAGACCCATCGAGCACATAAACTCAAAGCTAATTTCTCCAAATTTCATTTTTTGGAGAAAGGAATTGAGGTTCTTAGGGCACGTGGTCTCCAAGGAAGGGTAGTTGTGGATCCCGCGAAGGTGGTAGCAATCCATGATTGGAAGATTCCTCAGAACACTACAGAAGTAAGGAGTTTTCTTGGTTTTGCAGGCTATTATAGAAATTTCATCAAGGACTTTGCTAGGATATCAGCCCCACTTACACGATTGACGAAAAAGAATTTTACTTTTCTTGGGATGTTGACTGTGACTATGCTTTCCAATGTTTGAAGAGGGTATTGACGACAACTCCAGTTTTAGTTTTTCCAGATGGGAGTAAACCGTTCACAGTGTATATCGATGCTTGCGGGACAGGGCTTGGCGCAGTTTTGATGCAAGAGGGAAGGGTGATATGCTATGGTGGAAGACAGTTAAAGACCCATGAGAAGAATTACCCTACCCACGACTTAGAGTTAGCTGCCATAGTTTTCTCGCTTAGGTCTTGGCGTCACTATTTGCTTGGTGAGAGGTTTGAGTTGTATACAGACCATAAGTCACTAAAGTACTTTTTCTCCCAAAAAGATTTAAACTTAAGGCAACAAAGGTGGATGGAGTTCTTAGCATCCTACGATTTTGAGATTGCATATACCCCTGGCAAGGGTAACGTTGTAGCTGACACCTTGAGTAGAAAGAAGTTGAATTTGAGTCCTTTATTTATCGAGCGGCAGAGTCTAGAGTATATCTCTACCTTTGACTTTAGACCCTCTATTGATTATGTACCCGGTTTGTTGGCATCGTTGGAGGTGTGACCTACGCTTTTGGGACAGATAGGTGCGGCACAGCGAGATGACCCACAGTTGATAGATATAGCAGACAAACTCATAAGAGGGGAGTCATCGAGCCATCTTAATAGGTATACTATCGATGATAAAGGTTGGTTGCGTAGAGATGGGAGACTTTGTGTATCTCGAGACAAGATTTTGAGAAAGACAATCCTTGAAGAAGCACATCGTTCTAAGCTGACCATACATCCCGGTGGAGATAAGATGTATAGGGACATGAAGCGAATTTTCTTTTGGGCCGGAATGAAGAAGAATGTGGCTGAGTTCGTTTCTAGATGCTTAGTGTGTCAGCAAGTCAAGGCTGAGCAGAAGAAGCCTGGTGGTTTGCTTCGCCCTTTAGAGGTTCCGCAGTGGAATTGGGAAAGTGTTTCCATGGATTTCGTTGACGGGTTGCTGAGGTCAAGGAAGGGTAATATGGGGATTTGGGTAGTAGTGGATAGACTTACCAAAAGCGCCCATTTCATTCCCGTCAAGAGTAAAAGAACAGCGACATGGTTAGCATCTGTTTATCTCTGAGAGATTATTCGTATACACAGCATACCTTCTAGTATCATAAGCGGTCGAGATCCCATTTTCACTAGTGAGTTTTGGAAGAGCTTGCAAGAGGCGGTAGGAACGTAATTGTGTCTGAGCACCGCTTATCACCCTCAGTCAGACGACCAAACAGAAAGAGTGAATCGGATTCTAGAAGATCTTTTGAGGTTATGCTTCTTGGACTTTGGAGGGACATGGGAGGTACATCTTCCATTAGTAGAGTTCGCCTACAACAACAGCTATCAAACTAGTATTGGCATAGCACCTTTTGAGGCTCTATATGGACGACCTTGCCGATCACCGACTTGTTGGTGGGAGTCTACGGATAAGATTTTGCTTCGGGCCAAGATGATTAGGGAAACTTCGGAGAAGATAGATTTGATTCGAAGACACATGAAGACGGCACAGAACCAGCAAAAGTCATATGCTGATAAGAGAAGGACCGATCTTGAGTTCAGTGTGAGAGACATGGTCTTTATTAAAGTATCACCATTGAGGAATGTAGTTCGCTTTGGGTCTGTAGGGAAATTGCCATTAAGGTTCGTAGGGCAATTCCCCATTACAGAGCGAATTGGACAGATGGCCTACAGAGTGAAGTTGCCCGAGAAGCTTAGTGGTGTTCATGACGTATTTCATATGTCGTATTTGCGGAAGTGTTTACATGATACCGCGGAAGTAGTGGAGCCGAGCATGCTTAGAGAAGTGGAAGTGGAGCGAGATGCCATGATTAGATGAGCTCCTACATGCATCCTTGGTTCGAAGGTCAAGAAGTTACGTAACCAAGAGGTCAAGTTAGTTAAAGTCCAATGGGGAGATGATCAAGGAGACGCGACTTGGGAGACTGAAGACAAGATACGTGCAACGTACCCTTTCCTTTTTGAGGATATGTTCTTAACTTCTCCTTTTTCTACCACTTTGTTTATACTTGTTCTATCGTTTAGTGCATCCTCTCGATTATATCTTCGACCCTTGGATAGAAAATCCTATGGTTGTAAACATGTGTTTGAGACATGTTATGTTTGGTGGATGCAAGTGGATGTAAGTGTTTGTTAGTGGTTGCTCGTGGATGCATTTACACACACATTAGACACTAGATCGGCTCAATCACTTTCATATTGCATATGAATGAGTGTGCATATTGAAGTTAATGGATGTATATTCAATGTGTTATCATATGATGCTGCATTTGAATAAATGGTTGTGCACTCAAATAGAAATGATATGTATCATTAGGATTTTCTTGCATACATAATGGACACATGGCACTATCATGTTTCGCATTAAGGAGGTCAACTGAATCAGTAGACTACCTGATCTTTTCATTAGATAGGGGACATATACAAACACTTTTGCATATGTTCATATAGCATTAGAAATATTTTAAGGACAATGGATGCTAGTGGATGATGGATGAGTGGATGGTAGGATACATTCTTCTTAACTTGAAGATTTCGGGATCGAAATCCTTTAAGGAGGGGAGAATGTAACATCCCATAATTTTAAAACATGACATAAGAGATAATTAAAGAATACTTAATTTTTATAAAAAGAATTACGGGAAACGGGTTGCACAATTGCGTTCTTCTCGGAATTCTGCTTAGAATAGAGTCGGAGTTTGCGTAAATCAGATATCATATGAAGAAGTTATGAAGCTTAGAAGCATTTAAGAATTAGCAGAATTTAAATTACAATAATAATTAAAAATCAAAAACGAGTTCAAAAATCAAAATCTGAAAAATCTGGGTGAGCGGGAAATCTCCTACTCTAGGGTGTCGACCCCCCCTAGGGGAGTCGACATAGGTGTCGACTCCCCTATAGGTGCGTCGACATAGGTGTCGACCCCCCTATAGGGGTGTCAACCCACATCTGCCCAGATCTGGCAGACGTGTTTTGGTGGTCTAGGGATGATGTGCCCTTATGAGATTGGCTGGATGACGTGTTTTTTTGGTCTGGATGGTTTATATGGGTTCTAATCTAATCTAAAGATCCTAATTCACCTAGAGCAACTATAAAATACCTCTAAACCTAACCCTAATCTCATTTTCATTCATCCATGGCGCCTCCATGCTGCACAAATCTAAATTAGTCTAGCCCTTCTTCTCTACCAAAGCAAATCAAAATAGGAGTATTCAAATTGGAAGATAAGAATCAAATTCTACAACAACGGTTTAGCTAATCAAATTCAGAAATCAGACTTCAGATTTATCCTCTCTCCTAAATCCTATCGCTGTGAGTCTATGTTACTTTCACATATAATTAAAAAGTAATTGTGATTGGATTGTAAATTGAATTTAATGATCATGCCTGTAAGTAAGATGAATCATATCAAGTTTTGTATATTCTTATCTTTCAGATTCATACCCAAATTATTGTTACTATATGCCTATTGGATCTATTTAATTATTCTATGCCAATTCATGTTTCATATGTCTATTTTATGCCAGTTTTGATGACATGATTCTCTTCCCTTATTCTTTTCCTTTTTCTTTATGAGATTAGGCTAACTTCAAGCCTAACATATTGTGTTGAGATTTGTGTACGAATAACGTTTGGAAGATTGGGAAAAGTTTGGGAAAATTTTGTAATAAAATGAGATTATTAGCATAAATCAGTTTGAGCATAATTGTGTATAAATTATATACATGAGATTTGACATAAGTTGGATTGGGCATGATTGGATATAATTTGTATACATGAGGTTTGGCATAAATTGTTAGTAACAATGAATGCAAATTAATTTTGGCATAATTTGGCATAACATGTATACATAAGATTATAGGCCTAATTTGGATTAAAATTATAAACATAATTTAGATTGGAAATTATGGGTAATTGGAATATATTTTATTCCAAGATTTAAAATGGGTATTTGAATCAAGAAAGTGATAATGAACACCTAAGACACGAGGTTAGATTCGAATTACGGTATAAGACTGCCCAGAACCGCCCGGCATATCCAGCAACCGCAATTTGGTTATCTAATGTGAGAGGTCAAAGACTTAAATTAGATACGTAATAATAAAAAGACACGAGGTTAGTTTCGGATTGCGGTATAAGCCTGCCCGGAACCGCCCGACATATCCAGTAACCACAAAACAACAATTTAATGTGGGAGGTCTTGCAAGATTACGGTTATAATGAATTAATGAACACTTAACCAAGATAAGACATGTGGTAAGACATATGTATGATAAAAGGGTTAAGTGGGTAACATGGGTAGCATGTGAAACATAATTAAAACATTTGGGCCTGAAATGATTAGAAAAACCTCAGATTGTATCGAGATCATTCCACAACGAATGAAGGCAGCCTAAGACCGTCAGATGAGTTATGCCGATAAGCGTCGGAAAGATTTGGAATTCGATGTAAGTGATATGGTTTTCATGAAGATTTCACCATTAAAGCATGTGGATCGATTCAGAAGTAAAGGAATGTTGGCTCCAAGGTTTGTTGGACCATTTTCGATATATGAGCGAATTGGAAAGCTTGCATATAGACTGGAGTTACTCGAGAAGTGTTCCATGTGTCGTTTCTATGGAAGTTCGTGCACGATTCGAATGTAGTGGTATCTCCAGAGTAGTATGAAGACTTAGAACTAGAAACTGCAGTTGCGGAACCTCGTAATCCACTTCGTATTGTGGGTAATGACACGAAACAGGCTAGGAGGAATACGGTTAAGCTAATCAAGGTACAATAGAGTGAAAATGACGACGATTGTACATGGGAGACGGAAGAGAGCATGAGGACGACTCTTCCAGAACTCTTCGTTCGGTAGGAACTTTTGAGATCGTATCATCATTATATTTTTGTTGTTTGATAGAATTCCACGTGCTAGGATAAGGCTATGGATGCATGACTTGATGGTTGCTAGTTTGGGTGATAGCATTGGTTTCTCATGAATGATAGGCATGCAGAATTTTTGTTGTTACTGATGTTTTCTTAGAATTTCCGAGGAGAAATTTCATTTGGGGGAGGGGGAGGGGGAATGTAACAGCCCGTATTTTACGTATTGGAAGATCGTTAAATATTTTTATTTTATTCCCTGAGGGTTGGATCATTCTCATCTTTTAATATGTTGCTTATGGGGATGTGAGAAATGTCCATATTTTTTACCGATTTTGTTTGTGACCATTTTGCCTCTGTCAGTCTTGTAAATGGCATAGCTTTTGACTCAGGTCAAATTAGAGGGTGAGACCTGTGCCATTGGAAATGAATTGATGTTTTCCTTTCCGTAGAGTGGTCACAATAAGGATTTGGCTCAATGGTTTGGGAGGAATCGCTATTTTAATGTTTTTCAGTTGGTTGTCCAGGTTCTGCGAGCCTAATGGGCTGATTTGGGGGAACCCATTAGTGGGCTGGTAAAACTATAAATAGAGGGTGAGAGGTATGGGAAATAGTTTACTTCCCCATTCTCTCACTTAGTCACCTTATGCTCCTCCTTCCTCTAACACCTTTCCACCATTAAAAATCAAAATCCAAGGAGGGAAATCATAGATCTACACCATTGGAGGCTAGATCTATATCAATTGAAGCAAGGATTCATCAGATCAAGAGGTTTGATGCGAACTGCTTGCTGTCCGATTCATATTTCAACCATTTTAGCTTGTTTTGGAGAATTGGTGAGTGGATTACATCTCTCACATGAATTCAATGAAGTGTATGAGTGTTTGTTCATATTTTTCATCAATTTCAAGTATGTTTCCATAGATCTATGCATTGGTAAGTCCATTTTCATATGAATCACTTTATGACATGATTAAGCAAGTTTAGTTATCTATGCTATTCCATATGATTATGCAAGCGAGATCTATAGTTTTGTTCATGTTTTACATTCATGGTGATTTTGGTGAATTTCACATAATTATTGATGAAATGACTAAATTGGTGATGTTAGTGGTTTCATAACATGGTTATGATTGTGTTGAATGGATTAGTTGAGTTGGTTTCGTCGATTGTGTCGATTAGCGAAGAGTTGGTCGAAATTGGTGTCGCATTGAAGCAGTGCAGATTTTGGGTCCCACAAAAGGGGGTCGGTCGCACCCAAATGTTGTCTTGGAGAACAGGGGGTAGGTCGGTCGCGCAAGTAGAAAAGGCCTGGGGACTTGGTTCTTGAGAACAGGTGATCGGTCGCTCCTAGTAATTGGTCGGTTGAGCGACCCTAAGTAGTAGAGTAATGGGTTCGAGCGTGCGAGCCTGGGTAATTAGTTCGAGCGAGCGAGCCCAAAGCCTGTAAATTAGGAAGGAGTGGTGGGTCAGTCGGTTATTGAAGGGTCAGTCGGTCCTATCGGAATGGAAGGGTCAGTCGGTCCTATCGGAATGGAAGGGTCGGTCGCTCCTAAGAAGAAGGGATGGTTAGCTATTGAGGGTCGGTCGGCTACTAGAGGGTAAGACGGTCGTATGGGAATAGAAGGATCGGTCGCTACTGGGGTAAAGGAGGTCGGTCAGTCTACTAAAGAATGGCCTAGTCGTTCATAATGACTCGGGTCTGATTATGTTGTGAAGATTGAGCCTTATATTGATTGTTGTTTGGTTCAATGGTGTGGTGACTTCGATATATATCTAGAAGGGAGTGTTCGAAGTGACGTGATGAGTTCGTTGATCGGTGTAAAACAATGAATGTGCAGACAACTAAAAAGGTGTTGGGTTGTGGATAATGGTTACTCAAGTGGGACTTGAGTTTGTGATTGGTCGCCAGTGATGACGACTAGAGATTTGGAGGCCGAGAGATTATCGTTATCATAAGTTCTAGCAGACTCAAAACAGAGGTACTTTGGGCAGTAGTGAAGGGCCTCGTACCTTCGGCAGTCATGAAGGGCCTAGTTGTCGAGGATAAATATATGAGTCATGATGGCGTATGGAGTTGTGCTAGCATTGGGGTTGCCATTAGCCCTTGAAACATGGCGTCACGATGGGCCATCGTACGCTAACGATGGTTTCAACGCAGGATTGGCGGTGATAGCTAGAGTCAGTCAGTCATGGATGTTTGTTATCGCTCACTAAGACTGTTATCTGACTCAAGGTTTAATGTTTCCCTCTTATTACATTGGGTTGTTCATCTAGTTGTGGATGGTCATACTGAGTAGCAGGTGACAGGTGATGCTTTAGTGAGCGCGATGATGTTGATCGATGGCGAACAAGAGGCTCACGTACCAGTATAATTACCAACTAGTATTTTTCTGTTTCTGCAAATGCTATATACTCTGAGGGATGTAGTGAGGGCCTTTATATAGAAATATTATCCTAAGTTATATGGATCTTTCCATGGGTTCCATTTTAAGAGTTTTCAGTTTCTATGCAATTGGATTTCACTATTTTTACGTGTTGCATATGTTCTATTATATTTTATCCTTGAACTGTGAGATTTACGACAGGTTTTGATGGTGCTTACCTACTTTGATGATCATCCATAGCTGCCTGGCACACCTTCCAGTGCATTATTCCTCTTGTTTAGTGCAGGGGCTGTGGGCGGTCGTCACACGTCGCGTGGCACTAAAGCTCGAAATGTTGCCAAGACACTGAAGATTCGAACCGAGAAGAGAACGAGCAAAGCAATGGCTTAACGACTCCTCTCAACAATTCGCAGCACAACGCAACGACTCGCCTTGCACCACATAAACCCCGTCATTCCATCCACAGTTCCCCTCGCATCGCATCCGCCAAGATGCTATGGCGATCACATCTCTTGGATGCGATGGATTCACATCCTTAGGATATGATTCCATCGTATCCCTCTGGATGTGATCCCATTGCATCCCTCTGGATGTAATCCCATCGCATCCAACGAGGTGCGATGGCGTTGCATCCCTCCGGATGCGATGCCATCGCATCCAATGAGGCGTGATGCCATCATATCCCATGAAATGTGATGCCATCGCATCCTGTAGATGCGAGGCCATCGTATCTACCAGATGCAATGTCATCGCATCCACCTTATGCGATGTCGTCGCGCCCAAGGGGTACAACGACCCTGTGTACATAACGCATCCCTCCAGCATGCGATTTTCGCATCCTTTGTGATGCGAAAGTCGCGTCCCACACGAGGGATACAAATTTCCTTCCAACCAACCACATGTGATGCGCTTTTCCGGTGTGCGCGATCCTGTGATGCAATGTTCTTCTATGTGGTCCTCAAATCCTACCTACTCCCACCTAACCCTTCCATTGTGAATCGTGGAAAAGAAGATCCTTTTCCTATGTTATTGTTGAAATCCAATTTCTAATACGAGCTTTGCGTCTTCAGATGTAACCTGGTAGACAACATAATGGGATAGGGAATTATGTGAACTAAGATTTGTACATTTACTTTGAAAGTGATTTCCACACTTAGACGTTAATAATAATATAAAAAACATTTGTGTTCAAGTATCAAGCATGTTTGGTAATTATAAGGTAAAACTCTATCCTCCAATATGCTTTACATTATGTGGTGGGACTTGAGTCTTATAATAGCTTCATTTTACATAAGTATGAATTTTGAAAAGTTGTTAAACGATTGTATATTATGGGTTATGGTTCAGTATCTAGTTCTCAAGTGAAACGACCCGAACTTCCCCGGTCTCCGAAGAGAAAGAGAAAGAACGAATTGTTTTGAGAACACGACAAAACAGAACGCATACAAAAGAACATTTCACTGTATATTACAACAATGCATCAGATTACACGAATATACAGAGTATAAATCAATATTACACAGAAATATCAGAGATTTAAATTACAGTTAAATACATAGCAGTGGAAAATAATACAATACACAACTAGAAGTAGATATGCGGATACAAAGCTTTCCGGATATCATTCCAGCTGTAAACCAGGATCCTGTGGATATAAATCTGCAAAACCAAAACTACTAGCTGCCCGTGTCAAAATAAGGGCACCCAGAGTTTAGGTTAAAACAATAAACTCCAGGTCAGTCATGTGACTGGTGTGAGAACTAAAACAGTTAATCTTTATTTTAAAGTTTGGTAAATCAAGGGAACACGCCGCTAACGCGGAACGGGTTTCCTCCCAAGAATACCAGTGCATAAAACAAACAGCGCAATGCTAAATAAAGAAAAATGAAGCTATTATAAGACCCAGGTCCTATCACACAATGCAACGCAAGCCGGGGGATAGGGTTTTTACCTTATAATAGCCAAGAATGCTTGATACGTTTAAAAGAAATCATTTTGATACTATTATAAGTGTATAGTGTATAAAACAACTTCAAATCATAAGTATCAATCATAGGCGGCATGAATGCCCCATACCACTATGTCGCTATATATAGGTTATACAACCAAAATCGCAAAGTCACGTATTTGGAAATTGGGTTTCCATCTATGAACCGAGGCAAAAGATAGTCCTCAACCGATTCGAGACGCTCTAGCCCGCCCCTCAGGCAAGTACTCAGTCAATGTAACACCCCGAATTTCAATTAACACTAATGGTTAGTAATTAAAGTATAATTAATCTCAGATGTGAGAATCAGGGGAAATGGGTTGCGTCATTGCGTTCATCTCGGAAAAATACGCGAAATAGAGTCCGAGTTTGCGTAAAACGGGTACCGTATGAAAGAGATATGGACGAACGAAGTTAGGTAGAAAAACCCGAAACAGGCCAGAAATGCACTGGCGCACTTGTGAAGTGCGCCAGCACAAAAATACACTGGCGCACTTGGGAAGTGCGCCCATGTCGGGACAGGAAACCTGCACAGTTTCTAGAGAGTTCTGTGGTTGGGTGCACCAGTTTGGGGTTTGGGCTTGGTCTTAGGGCTGGTTTCTGGAAGGTTCCGAAATCTAAGGGTCCTAATCTAATTTAGGGTTAATCTAAGGGCCTAAAACACTCACCTAATCTATAAATACACCCTAAACCTACCCTAATCCATACTAAAAATAGAATTGAGGGCTACATGCCACCAAATTAAATCTTAGAAGGAGCCTCCACTAATTTATGAAGAGGGTTGCAAGCTAATCACTCTCTAATCAACCTCTAATCCATTCTAAGCATCTTAATCTTCTTCATTTGGAGTGCAAATTGGCTAGTTGTGAGTTTCTATCACTCTAATGATCAATTGCTAAACTAAGTAGATGAGATATGATGAGATCATATGGTTTTGTTTGGGGATTAATGGGTTTTAAGTCATATGACATGATGTTAGTTTGCTAATGTATGTGGGTTATGCAAGTTTTGTGCTTTGTGATCATATGTTAATATGCAAGTTACATGTATGATAATATGCAAGTTACATATATGATAATTATGCAAGTTGTATGTTTCTTCATATGCAAGTTTATGAGTTCATATGCAAGTATGTAACATGTTATGCAAGTTCATATGCAAGTTTATGAGTTCATATGCAAGTTATGTAACATGTTATGCAAGTTCATATGCAAGTTATGTGACATATTATGCAAGTTCATATGCAAGTCATGTATTTGTTAATATGTAAGTTTATGTAACATGTTATGCAAGTTAATATGCAAGTTATGTGACATGTTATACAAGATTATATGCAAGTTATGTGACATGTTATACAAGATTATATGCAAGTTATGTGACATGTTATACAAGATTATATGCAAGTTATGTGACATGTTATACAAGATTATATGCAAGTTATGTGACATGTTATGCAAGTTCATATGCAAGTTATGTGTTTGTTAATATGCAAGATGGCACCTTTGAAACATGTTCATACATATGCAAGTTGACACCTTTTATATGTGTTATGTCATGAGAACGAAATTACGTGGGAACGATGGGGTTAATTAAATGCATATGTTAATAAGATTGTGTGAAATTAATATAATTATGCATAACATAAAATAAATGAACATAGTATGGGAATTTGCCTATTAAGTTAGGTGTACCCATACTATGTGTTGGGAATTTGCCTATTAAGTTAGGTGTACCCACACTTTGGAGTTGGGAATTTGCCTATTAAGTTAGGTGTACCCATATTCCTAAAATAAACATGATAATTAACACAAATTATGGGGGTGATTAATTAGGAGTAATTAATCGATTATGACACAAGGTTGGACCCGTTTGTAGTGTAAGACTGCCCGGAGTTTACCGGCTTAACCAGGCATCTACAAATGACGGTACAATGTGAGGGGTCTTAATCATAAATTAAATACGTAACAAGGGTAAATGACACGAGGTTGGACCCGTTTGTAGTGTAAGACTGCCCGGAGTTTACCGGCTTAACCAGGCATCTACAAATGACGGTCCAATGTGAGGGCTCCTTTACACGGTTACAGTGTTAATCAATTAAGAAACACTTAACCAGATAAGCATGTAGTGGGGCATGGGGGTTAAGTGGGTACCTTGGGTGGTATGTGGAAATTGCTAGTGGTTGCCAATAGAAAATATGATAAAATACTTAACCAAGATGAAACATGTAATTAAACATGATTAAAGGGTTAAGTGGGAATCACTAGTGTGTGGGCCAAGCTTAGAGGGATGGCTTGTGCTGGGGGCCCATTTCAACCAGTAACCCATACGTATCTTAGTGGGCTCGACCCATGTCGAGGACGGGACACGCATACTGGGCTTGACTATAAGAGGCCAAAATGGGTTAGCGGTGGCAACGCATGACCAACGGGTTTCATATGCGTGTGTGGACCCGGGCTGGTAAATAAGACGTTGTTGCATCGTGTAGATATAAGCCATGCACCGTTAATTTTATCAGGTTGCCACGTTGGGGAATGGTACACCCCACGGTGGGGCCAGCACGGGTATCTACGTTAGGGAGCCGATCGAATGGGGAGTAGTGTGTACACCTAGTGGATTGTAGGGCCCCGTGGCGTCTACTTAGTCACCTAGGGGTACGCGAGAACTGTTAAGTTAATTTTATAAGTCCATGGGTGGGATCAACCTTTAAGTTAGGAATGACTGGTATGGTGCAGTTTAGTAATTTACCTTTGGAAGGGTAGATGCGTCTTTATCTTTTATCTTAGTTTAGTTGACTGCTTAGTGTAGCCATTCATCCCCATTAGTTACCGTATATCAGTTTATGTCTTCTCTGGTTACTTTAACGATTGTATTTTTAAAGTTATAGGACTCGCTCAGACTTATGTCTGACCCCGTTGTTTTTATCTTTTTCCCAACCCTCAGTTCCTATGGTGGATCCGAGCAGTAGTGGAGCTTGATCGGATTGCTGTTCCAGTCTTTAGGAGCTTGGATAGATGTAAAGCTCCAGTTACCCAGTTATCTTTTCTTTTGTCATGGCTATTGTATGAGAGTGGGATTATGTACTTCTTTATTTTGATGGATATTGTACTTGACTTTTATTGTGGTTTTATGATGTAACCAGACATGTTTTACTTCCGCTGTTATGAGATGATGTTTTAAATTTGAAGTACTATTTATATCTGTCTTGTTGTAATTTTTCTGTTCTATATTCACTAAAATACTCCACCGATGCTATGGCATTCCCTTAGTGAGTGATCATAGCGGGAGTGGGGTGTTACACGTGGTATCAGAGCCAGGTTACCGGAACAGATAAATTTTCGAGAAAAATACTTTTTTTTAAAATAGTAAAGGTATTATTTTTGGAAAAAGTATTTTCAAAAACATGCCTTTTAAGAGAAAAGTTTTTGAAAAAGAAAAGCATAATCCCTAATAGCCATATCTTTATCTTTCCGAATCTCCTTTTTGAATCTTTCCTCTTTTGTTTCAGCATGGCTGAAGATCTTAACATCCCGGAGGGCTTAGTTATACCACTATGGTATAGGAGGTTACAAGAGGCTAGGGCCGCGGCTGCGGGTCCAGCCAATGCTACTACACCAGAGGCAACCGCTCCTCCTCCTCAGCATAGAGTGGATAATTTTGCTAAGATTTGCAAGGAGTTCAAGGCTATAGGAGGAAAACCTTTTCTAGGTTCAGAGACTTTCGTAGAGGCTAGAGATTGGCTTAAGGAAGTGGAAGAGTTGCTAGATATCTTTGAAGTGGAAGAGGGAAAGAAAGTCAAGTTGGCGGCTTGGTTAATGAAGGGAGAGGCCTCATTCTGGTGGGAGGTCACTAATGGAGAACGCCCTGTTGACTCTTGGGCAGATTTCAAGCAAAGGTTTGGGGCTAAGTTTCTCTCAAGGGCGGAAGAGAATCTGTTTATGGAGAAATTCTTGAATTTGAAGCAAGGGAATCTCACGGTGAAAGAATATGTCAACAAATTCAATCAATTAGCAAGGTTTGGCATAGAGTTGGTGAATACACCGGAGAAGAAGGCTTTGAGGTTCGTTAGAGGCTTGAACGAACCATTGCAAGGAATAGCTATGACTCACATTCCTATGGGGGCCACCTTTGAGAAGCTTGTCTACATGGCACTTATGCATGAGGATGATAAGAGTTCTAAGGCACCAGAGAAGAAGGGGGATCAGAAGAAACCGCAACAACAACAACAACAAGGCAAGGGTGGAAAAGGCAATGGTGACAAGAGGGAGAAGAAGAAGAAGAAGTGCTTCAATTGTGGGACCCCAGGCCACCTTAGCAAGGATTGTCGCAAAAAGAAGAAGACCGGTTGCTTTCATTGTGGTGAAGCAGGACATCTTGTGAAGGACTGCCCAAAGAAGGGGCAGAAGACGGGGTCTACCTCAGGAGGTCAGGTGCAAGCTCTTATGGCACCAGCTCAGGCAGGGGGGCAAGTTCAGGCTCTCTCAGTTCCACCGATTCAGTAGAGAGGTAGAACTATTTCCGTTGAAAGTCTGGTTTTTCTGTTTGATCATCCAGTTCGTACTTTGTTTGACTCTGGCGCATCGCATTCTTTTATCTCATCATCGTTAGTTGAGTCACTGCACTTAGACACCAGTCTAGTTGATGATCCCTTGGTTGTTTCAAATCCAATTGGGGGCTCCATATATCTGTCTATGATATGTTTGGGTTTGAAGATTTCTATACTTAGCGTTGAGTTTGGATGTGATGCTTTTGTATTGGGCTTCACGGGCTATGGGTTGATTTTGGGCATGGACTGGTTATCCAGTAATGGTGCCGTTCTTGATTGTGAAAGGAGAGTTGTCAGGCTTATGACCCGCTTGGGTAATGCTCTCGAGATCTCTTGTAATCCCATGGAATCTGTTTTGCTAAGTTATCTTGAATCGCTCGATGCTTCGGTCGAGAGTTTGCGTTCTGTCAGAGTGGTCCGGGAATATCCGGATGTGTTTGAAGAGGTGAAGGGTTTGCCTCCGAAGCGAGAGATAAATTTTCGAATTTATTTGGTGGATAATGCCAAACCAGTGTCTTTGCCAGTGCGCCACATGGCTCCTCGTGAGAGAAGAGAACTTCATAAGCAAGTAGGGGAGTTGCTTGAGAAGGGGTTCATAAGGCGAAGTATATCGGAGTGGGAAGCTCCAGTAGTGTTTTCCATGAAGGCGGATGTGTCCCTCAGACTTTGTGTGGATTATAGAGAACTTAATAAGCTCACGAAGAAGAATAGACACCCATTACCGAGGATAGATGATCTCTTTGATCAGTTGGTTGGCGCCTCAGTGTTTTCGCAGATGGACTTAGCTACAGGGTTTCATCAGTTGAGAGTGGCGGAGGACAGTATAGAGAAGACTGCTTTCCGAACTCCGAATGGTTTTTATGAGTGGCTTGTGATGCCATTTGGGTTGACAAACGCCCCTGCATACTTTGTTGATCTGATGAGTAGAGTGTTCAGAGAGTATCTGAATAAGTTTGTAGTGGTCTTTGTGGATGACATCTTGGTCTTTTCCAAGAGTGAAGAAGAGCATGCCTTACATCTCAGAGAAGTGTTGGAGACTCTTCGAGCACATAGTCTTAAAGCTAAATTCTCTAAATGTCATTTTTGGAGAAGAGAAGTGCGATTCTTAGGGCATGTGGTTTCTAAGGAAGGGATAGCTGTGGATCCCGCAAAGATAGTATCTATCCAGGATTGGAAAGTTCCTAGAAATGCTACCGAAGTAAGAAGTTTCTTGGGGTTGGCAGGATATTATAGGAAGTTCATCAAAGACTTCGCGAAGATATCAGCCCCATTAACCCGCTTGACGAAGAAGAATCTGGTTTTCTCATGGGACGTAGATTGTGATGATGCTTTCCGACGGTTAAAGAGAGCTTTGACCACTGCTCCAGTTTTAGTGCTTCCAGATGGGAGTAAGCCGTTTGTTGTTTATACCGATGCTTGTGGGATAGGATTAGGCGCAGTCTTGATGCAGGAGGGAAGGGTAATAGCCTATGGAGGGAGGCAATTGAGAGTGCATGAGAAGAATTACCCTACCCATGATCTAGAGTTGGTCGCGATTGTTTTCGCACTTAAGTCTTGGCGCCATTATCTTCTTGGTGAGAGATTCGAGTTGTTCACTGACCATAAATCATTAAAGTACTTATTCTCTCAGAAGGATTTAAACTTAAGACAGCAAAGGTGGATGGAGTTCTTAGCATCCTATGATTTCGAGATAGCGTATACCCCTGGCAAGGGTAACGTGGTGGCGGACGCCTTGAGTAGAAAAAGGCTATCTTTGAGTCCATTGTTCGTGGAACGGCGAAGCTTGGAGTTTCTTTCTTTGTTCGACTTCAGACCTTCTGTTGACTTTGTACCTGGTTTGTTAGCATCCTTGGAGGTTAGACCTACTCTTTTGGGGCGGATTGGCGAGGCTCAGCGAGACGACCCACAGTTGGTTGAGTTGGTAGAGAAGCTTATAAGGGGGGAGTCGTCCAGCCATTTGGGTAGATACACCATAGATAATAGGGGATGGTTGCATAGAGACGGTAGACTTTGTGTACCGCAAGATGAGGGTTTGAAGAAGGCTATTTTGGATGATGCACATCGTTCAAGGATGACTATTCATCCCGGTGGAGACAAAATGTACCAAGACATGAAGAGAGTTTTCTTCTGGGCCGGTATGAAGAAAGATGTGGCCGAGTATGTGGCTAGATGCTTAGTGTGCCAACAAGTTAAAGCGGAGCAAAGGAAACCCGGTGGGTTGCTACACCCATTGGAAGTTCCGCAATGGAAGTGGGATAGTGTCTCGATGGATTTCATCGATGGGTTACCGAGATCGAGGAAGGGCAATACGGGAATTTGGGTTTTGGTAGACAGACTTACCAAGAGTGCCCATTTTATACGCGTGATGAGTAAGAGGACCGCTCCATGGCTTGCTTCAGTCTATGTTAGAGAGATTGTTAGATTGCATGGCGTACCATCCAGCATTGTGAGTGATCGAGATCCTATCTTCACTAGTGAGTTTTGGAGAAGCTTGCAAGAGGCGGTAGGGACTCAGTTGTGTTTGAGCACCGCATATCATCCTCAGACGGACGGTCAGACCGAGAGGGTGAACCGTATCTTAGAAGATCTCTTGAGGCTTTGTATCTTGGATTTTGGAGGTACATGGGAAGAACATCTTCCTTTGGTGGAGTTCGCATACAATAACAGCTTTCAGTCTAGTATTGGCATGACACCTTTCGAAGCTCTTTATGGAAGGCCTTGTCGATCTCCTACATGTTGGTGGGAATCTACGGATAAGATCTTGCTTGGGCCAGATATGGTTAGAGAGACTTCAGAGAAGATTGATTTGATTCGAAGAAGGATGAAAGCAGCGCAAGATAGACAGAAATCTTATGCGGATCGGAGAAGGACGGATCTTGAGTTTGAGGTTGGGGACATGGTTTTTGTCAAAGTATCTCCGTTGAGAAATGTTGTTCGCTTTGGGTCTGTTGGGAAGTTAGCACCGAGGTTTGTTGGGCCGTTTCCTATTATGGAAAGGATTGGACGGATGGCATATAGGGTGGAGTTGCCCGACAGACTTAGTGGTGTTCATGATGTATTCCATGTATCACATTTGAGGAAGTGCTTACATGAGACCGCAGAGGTGGTAGAGCCGAGCTTGCTTAGAGATGTAGAGGTAGAGCGTGATGCGATGATTCGACGAGCTCCTACTCGCATCCTTGGGTCAGAAACTAGGAAGTTGAGGAACAGAGAAGTTCAGCTAGTTAAAGTGCAATGGGGAGATGACGAAAGCAATGCTACTTGGGAGACGGAAGCGAAGATGCGTTCTTTGTATCCATTTCTTTTTGAGAGTATGTCTTTTAACTTCTCCTTTATCGCTTGTCTAGTACTTATCTTATCTTTAGTATATCCTCTCGCTAGTACCTATGACCTTTAGATAGGGTAAAACCTATGGTTGAAACATGTGTTTGAAACATGTTATGGTTGATGGATGCATGTGGATGCAATTGTTTGCTAGTGGTTGCTCGTGGATGCATATGCACACACATTAGGCACTAGATCGGCTCAGTCACTTCATGTTGCATATCGCATAAATGGATGTGGTAGTTAGATTGATGGATGTATCATGGCTGTGTTATCATGTGAATGATGCATTTTTGTGTATGGTTGTGCACGCATATAGAAATTGTATGTGTCAATAGGGTTTCGCATACATATTGGATGCATGGCACTATCATGGTTTGCATTAAGGAGGTCGACTGAATCAGTAGACCACCTGATTTTGCATTAGTATACGGACATATACACACACTTTCTGCATATGTTCATACATCATTAGAAGTTTCTAAGGATAATGGTTGCTTGTGGTTGATGGTTTAGTAGATGGTTGTTTGGTTGGTAGGATACGTTCTTCTTGACTTAGAGATTTCGAGGACGAAATCCTTTAAGTAGGGGAGAATGTAACACCCCGAATTTCAATCAACACTAATGGTTAGTAATTAAAGTATAATTAATCTCAGATGTGAGAATCAGGGGAAACGGGCTGCGTCATTGCGTTCGTCTCGGAAAAATACGCGAAATAGAGTCCGAGTTTGCGTAAAACGGGTACCGTATGAAAGAGATATGGACGAACGAAGTTAGGCAGAAAAACCCGAAACAGGCCAGAAATGCACTGGCGCACTTGTGAAGTGCGCCAGCACAAAAATACACTGGCGCACTTGGGAAGTGCGCCCATGTCGGGACAGGAAACCTGCACAGTTTCTAGAGAGTTCTGTGGTTGGGTGCACCAGTTTGGGGTTTGGGCTTGGTCTTAGGGCTGGTTTCTGGAAGGTTCCGAAATCTAAGGGTCCTAATTTAATTTAGGGTTATTCTAAGGGCCTAAAACACTCACCTAATCTATAAATACACCCTAAACCTACCCTAATCCATACTAAAAATAGAATTGAGGGCTACATGCCGCCAAATTAAATCTTAGAAGGAGCCTCCACTAATTTATGAAGAGGGTTGCAAGCTAATCACTCTCTAATCAACCTCTAATCCATTCTAAGCATCTTAATCTTCTTCATTTGGAGTGCAAATTGGCTAGTTGTGAGTTTCTATCACTCTAATGATCAATTGCTAAACTAAGTAGATGAGATATGATGAGATCATATGGTTTTGTTTGGGGATTAATGGGTTTTAAGTCATATGACATGATGTTAGTTTGCTAATGTATGTGGGTTATGCAAGTTTTGTGCTTTGTGATCATATGTTAATATGCAAGTTACATGTATGATAATATGCAAGTTACATATATGATAATTATGCAAGTTGTATGTTTCTTCATATGCAAGTTTATGAGTTCATATGCAAGTATGTAACATGTTATGCAAGTTCATATGCAAGTTTATGAGTTCATATGCAAGTTATGTAACATGTTATGCAAGTTCATATGCAAGTTATGTGACATATTATGCAAGTTCATATGCAAGTCATGTATTTGTTAATATGTAAGTTTATGTAACATGTTATGCAAGTTAATATGCAAGTTATGTGACATGTTATACAAGATTATATGCAAGTTATGTGACATGTTATACAAGATTATATGCAAGTTATGTGACATGTTATACAAGATTATATGCAAGTTATGTGACATGTTATACAAGATTATATGCAAGTTATGTGACATGTTATGCAAGTTCATATGCAAGTTATGTGTTTGTTAATATGCAAGATGGCACCTTTGAAACATGTTCATACATATGCAAGTTGACACCTTTTATATGTGTTATGTCATGAGAACGAAATTACGTGGGAACGATGGGGTTAATTAAATGCATATGTTAATAAGATTGTGTGAAATTAATATAATTATGCATAACATAAAATAAATGAACATAGTATGGGAAGTTGCCTATTAAGTTAGGTGTACCCATACTATGTGTTGGGAATTTGCCTATTAAGTTAGGTGTACCCACACTTTGGAGTTGGGAATTTGCCTATTAAGTTAGGTGTACCCATATTCCTAAAATAAACATGATAATTAACACAAATTATGGGGGTGATTAGTTAGGAGTAATTAATCGATTATGACACAAGGTTGGACCCGTTTGTAGTGTAAGACTGCCCGGAGTTTACCGGCTTAACCAGGCATCTACAAATGACGGTCCAATGTGAGGGGTCTTAATCATAAATTAAATACGTAACAAGGGTAAATGACACGAGGTTGGACCCGTTTGTAGTGTAAGACTGCCCGGAGTTTACCGGCTTAACCAGGCATATACAAATGACGGTCCAATGTGAGGGGTCCTTTACACGGTTACGGTGTTAATCAATTAAGAAACACTTAACCAGATAAGCATGTAGTGGGGCATGGGGGTTAAGTGGGTACCTTGGGTGGTATGTGGAAATTGCTAGTGGTTGCCAATAGAAAATATGATAAAATACTTAACCAAGATGAAACATGTAATTAAACATGATTAAAGGGTTAAGTGGGAAAAACACTAGCGTGTGGGCCAAGCTTAGGGGGATGGCTTGTGCTGGGGGCCCATTTCAACCAGTAACCCATACGTATCTTAGTGGGCTCGACCCATGTCGAGGACGGGACACGCATACTGGGCTTGACTATAAGAGGCCAAAATGGGTTAGCGGTGGCAACGCATGACCAACGGGTTTCATATGCGTGTGTGGACCCGGGCTGGTAAATAAGACGTTGTTGCATCGTGTAGATATAAGTCGTTCACCGTTAATTTTATCAGGTTGCCACGTTGGGGAATGGTACACCCCACGGTGGGGCCAGCACGGGTATCTACGTTAGGGAGCCGATCGAATGGGGAGTAGTGTGTACACCTAGTGGATTGTAGGGCCCCGTGGCGTCTACTTAGTCACCTAGGGGTACGCGAGAACTGTTAAGTTAATTTTATAAGTCCATGGGTGGGATCAACCTTTAAGTTAGGAATGACTGGTGTGGTGCAGTTTAGTAATTTACCTTTGGAAGGGTAGATGCGTCTTTATCTTTTATCTTAGTTTAGTTGACTGCTTAGTGTAGCCATTCATCCCCATTAGTTACCGTATATCAGTTTATGTCTTCTCTGGTTACTTTAACGATTGTATTGTTAAAGTTATAGGACTCGCTCAGACTTATGTCTGACCCCGTTGTTTTTATCTTTTTCCCAACCCTCAGGTCCTACGGTGGATCCTAGCAGTAGTGGAGCTTGATCGGATTGCTGTTCCAGTCTTTAGGAGCTTGGATAGATGTAAAGCTCCAGTTACCCAGTTATCTTTTCTTTTGTCATGGCTATTGTATGAGAGTGGGATTATGTACTTCTTTATTTTGATGGATATTGTACTTGACTTTTATTGTGGTTTTATGATGTAACCAGACATGTTTTACTTCCGCTGTTATGAGATGATGTTTTAAATTTCAAGTACTATTTATATCTGTCTTGTTGTAATTTTTCTGTTCTATATTCACTAAAATACTCCACCGATGCTATGGCATTCCCTTAGTGAGTGATCATAGCGGGAGTGGGGTGTTACAGTCAAGCCTTTGGATCGTCAGGGCCGGTCCACCGATATGGATTAAAATTCCTGAACACTGCATTTCCCCGCCCTTTGGGGTGTAAATGAGCCAACGAATGACTCCATCGGACCCGAATCGTCCGATCAAACCGAGGCGCCTCGCAACAACAACAACCACACAGGTGAAAAGTATATAAATGTCAGGGCTGGTAGGTCACTGACACCACCCTAGCTAGAAGGAAACGCATGCCCTCCCTGATGTCCTCTCCCGTTTTTGGTTCACAACCGGGGTGCGAGGCTCGCGAATTCACATATCAGTCACACAGGCTATGCTTTGATCATCACCACAAGACTTTGCTTTTCAACAGAAGCCTCGATCAATTGCATCTTAGCATGCCGCACAGGCAAACCACTCAATGCAACCCATATCAGTCACACAGAATGAAATCCAATGTCAGACACACATTCCATTTACAAGTCCGTTCTGGGTCTGAACGAAACCGGAGGCACTTTCCTTGCATATCCATCGATCTCCAAGCACATCTGGACGACCACCGATTGATTCCCTCATCTTGGGTGTACATCCCAATCAAGATCATCAGTAATCGCCCAAACGATGTGAAGACTTCCGGTCTTCAACCACCGTCTTCATCTTCGACTTATCGTCGTATCAGTTATTCAGAATGGGATAAACCCGATCTTTCTGAATAACTCGCGTATATTTTAAATAAGTGTTACACAAACACAACATACGCCTCATTCCAATTCATCAGTCACTAATGTAAATTAATCAAGAGAATAATTTCCCAAATATTAACCCCGAAGGCCGAAACCAACATCAGATCAATATCCAGAAAACCATTCTGCTTAGCTAACCGACAGTTAGTTTATAAATTTCACATTCATAGGGAAAGGTTCCCATTAACTTTATCAAAGATAAATTCCTTGAATTTATTCTTTAATCTTCTTTTGAATTTCGATTCAACTAGTCGGGATTAACGAACCTTACCGAAGTAATCATTTGTTTTAATTTCCCAATCCTAACCTATTCATCTCATGAAGTAAAACTGGTAATACTTCATATCTAACACCACGGTGTTATCGGTAAATTCAATTACCATTTCACGTTCAAATCTAATTAAAGATTTAACTATCGCCTGGAGTAAAACTGGTGATACTCCATTCTCGATCTTTTCAATCTAACTAAAGATTCATTAAAACCCCACTTAGTTTTAATCGTTAACTGGGTTAAAGAATCAGTGTCATTTAAAACACGGTTCACGATAAACCCAAAACCACATTCCATTAATTATCGGGTTAAAGAACGAGTGTTATTTAAAACACTGTCCACGATAAACCCAAAAATCAATATAAATTCAATTAAATATTATTTAATTGGTACACTTCATTAAATCTAAATAAAAAGATTTAATCTTTTCTCAACTGGGTTCAAGAACAGTGTTAGTCAAGACACCATTCACGACAAACCCAAATCACATTTGATATTAAATACAAGGCTCTGAATAGAAAATATATCGGCTTATATTCAATGTCAAATTCTACGACCAACAGATATCGTGTTGGAAATAACGATATATATATCTTTCAAATTTCCATAACAACATCTGTATAATCACGAAATCCAACATCAAAATATTCGAAGACAATTTCAATTCAAATCCATTCCAATGCAATCATTGGAAATTCTAGTTATTTTCAAAACCATTTCAAATCCAATTTATTTATTTAAAAATAAATAGAATTATAATTCTAGTTCAAAACCAGTTCATTTCGATAAAAATCTATTTTTATCCTTTCAAATTTAGAGTTTTTCATCCCAGACCTTCCCAGATCATTTCTTATTATTTTACACAAATTATTACTATTTTTAATAATTTTATCAAGGCCCGTACAGTCGATTTCCATCAATGGCCATCGAACTGCACTTACAGCGACCTTTTCAAATTTGATTTGGACATAATTCCAAATCCAACCGTTAGATTTCAAATTTCTAATATTCGTTAGAAAGCTCTTTTCGATACGAACCCAAAGGTTCCGGTTTTAGGAGAATCCGACGGTCGGATCTCCCGTAATATCCGTTCGAAGTCAGTGGTTGAAATTCGTGAACTGCCGCTGCGCGGCGCATTCTATTCAGGCCATTATATTATATATAATATATATAATATATACTTCGTCGATTTCAATTCAAAACGTGCTTTATAAATCGTTTTAAATTCATTTTCAAAATGGTTTCAACTTCATATTCAATTTCAAATCAAAATTGAATATTCCAATTTAAATTCATTTTAAATTCATTTCAAATTGATTTCAATTCAAATTGATTTCTAATTCAATTTCAGTTCGTTTTCAATTCAATTCAATTTCAATTCAAATTCATTTCTATTCCATTTCAATTCGAATTCATTTATATTCAATTTCAATTCGAATTCGTTTATATTCAATTTCAATTCGAATTCGTTTATATTCAATTCTTTTCAAAATATCATATTTTGAAATCACTTTCGATATTCATTATAAAATGAATAAAATCGATATAAATATCGTTCACGTCAAAATGACGTCAATCTAATCAATACGGCTTCATATATTCCTATTTTCAAATATTATATTTCAAATATTTCTTTTTCAAATATTTCTATTTTAAAACTGGAATGAGGCCCAATCAATTACCATATAATGTTAATTATATGGATTTTCTACAACACATGTATATATCAACAACGATGAGTAATCAAACATCATCCAAAGTGCATTCTACACTGTATAAGCTTCAAATATAAATATTCAACGCTTATAATAGCCTGTCAATCAATCGATCGACATACAACTAAACAATCGGATTAGTGTATGTCAAATATCATCCCAATACCCGTGTGGGGTTTCAAGCAATCAAACACAGATTTTTATTTGTGCAGTTGTGCGATGTGTAAAATTTATCGTTCCAATCAATGTCCTTCAAATAGGTGTACATAAACAAACCGTCCGGTTTGTAAATGAATATTTATTTATTAACATTCACGTTAAAAATTATATTTTTAACGATCAAACTATTTTATTCAACCTATGAATATTCTATTCGGTTCATTTATTAAATAAAATGTTATCTTTATTTTTCTAACTTATTTTTAGAAAATTTCGGCGGCATAACGACACGATACTAGAAACGGGACAAGGCCTAACCTTATCCCCAGTCTAGTGAAGGCCCACGCCATTCAAACATCAATCAAATCCATTCCATTTCACCCAACAATTCAATTCAAACCAAATAATCTAACCAACTATACAACCAAACAAACAAGTCCATGGTCTGTGGACGATTGTGTCGGGTGCTACTAAACACCGTCTGCATCCTAGTATATATATAATTAGATAAAAAGAGATTTTGAGTGAGAAGTTCTCACCGATAGCTATCCAACTTTACGACACTTCATTTAGAGAAATCTTCGTCGTTCTCACCTTTTTGTCATCTTTGTTGCCCGTATTCTCTACATATGTAAAAATCGAATTTTTACTTCGCTATTCAATATATAAAAATCGAATTTTTACTTCGCTATTCTATATATAAAAATCGAATTTTTACTTCGCTATTCAATATATAAAAATCGAATTTTTACTTCGCTATTCAATATATAAAAATCGAATTTTTTATAATCACGCTATATGGATAAAAATTCTATTTTTACATTGCTACTATATAGATAAAAATTATATTTTACCTCGCTATTCTCTATATAAAGATTTCGCCTTTTCAAATACAAAGATTTCGCCTTTTCAAATATATCATTATGAAAATCACATTTTTATTTTTCTACACATATAAAGATGATATTTCTAATATTCCTATCATGTAAAAATTATATTTTTAATTCTCTACATAAACAAAAATCATATTTTTACATCTTCTACTTAATAAAGATTATATTTTTAATACTTTAAAAATTATAAAAATCCTATTTTTAATTCTTTAAAAATGTAAAAATCCTATCTTTAACTGAATAAAATCTTTTCTATTTTAAAAATCTCCTCTCTTCTATTTTATAAATCTCCTCTTTTCTATATTATATATATATATATATATATATTTAATAAACTGAAAAGTATAAATAAATGAGTGAAAGCACTTACAGCGTTCGAAAGGAGTAAAGGGAAGGGAGATGGTGACTGCGGCTACTGGGGGGGCCATCGGCGAGGTGGTGGCGGCTAGGGTTTTCGGGGGGGGGGGGGGGGGGGGCTTTGAATCGGCAGTAGCGCATAGGGTAGGGGGGTCTTCGATCGGTGGTGCATAGGGTTGGGGGGTGCTGCGGTCGAGGCGGAGGAGGAGGAAGGTGAAGCGGCGGCGGCGGCAGCACAGGAGGAGGGGGGCGGATCCGCGCCAGAGGCGGTGGCGGGCATCGTCGTCGATGACGAGTGGGGGCGCTCGATCGTTTGGGGTTTTCGATTTTTTTTCCTTTTCCTCTTTTTTTTTCGTTTGGAATGATTTTGAACGTGGGGGGGGGGGGGGGGGGGCAGAAGTATAAGGGGAAGAGAGGGTTAATTAATATTTATTTATTTATTTTATTATAAAAAAGTTGACTTTTACATACGAACTCGAAACGAGGCCCACCGCCTGTCGTCCATAACTATTTACCCCCATTCCGAACACAATGGGATATGTATCGTAGGCTGATTCGATCGTTTCGATCAGTTTTCGTCAAAATCAACATATAACTCTATATATTGAATTTGAACGCGCATTTCAATTTACCAGGGTCTCATACTAACTCTAAAAATTGCCGAAAAATATTTTCTAGCTTCGTATTGATGATACAGTCCTAACAAAACTAGTTTCGTTGAATTCTGAGACCGTTTGAAAAAAAGGCCATTTTCCAGTTGATTAAAATCAACTGAACTGGTCAAACGCGTTTTCCTTTTCCACGCTCACATATTGAATCGGAAAATTATGAAATTTGAAACTTAGCAATAATTTGACATCACGGGTCCAACAAAAGTGGTTTCGTCGAAATCCGAGGTCGTTTGCAAAATTTCAATTTTTCAGGGCCTGAATTCCATAGCGACTATTCAGAATTTTCAACTGGACATATCTTTTGATTCCCGCTATGAAATTTCGATTTTTCGGATTCGTTAGAAAGATATTCACAAATAGATCCTAATGTTTTTGGTTTCACTAAAATCTGGATTGTTTTGCACCCGATACATTCAATTGAAGTTTGAAATAGAATTATCGAACTACCGCGCCATTTTCAATTCCTTTTATAATTATATATAATTATTTATATTCTATCGTCGATCTATATAACTATATACGATTGAATTTTATTCAAAATAAATTTCTCGTCGTTTTTATTTAAAATAATTCATTTTAAATAATCAAAATTCGCTAAAATTGCCGAAATAAAAATTTTAAACTGGCCCAGATTTTCGGGTTGTTACATCAAGATGTTTAATCGAAGCCTGACCCGAGTGTTTGTCGCTCGGGTCGGATCTTAGTGTGTTTCAGGGTTGAACAGGTGGATTAGGAGTTTCTAGTTGATTCAGAAAAGCTGGAGTTCTTCGTCAGATGGAAGGACGTAATCTACTATTTATACTTGGATGTTTATGGATGGATGATGCAAGAATAGGTTTATACACACACACACACACATCCATGGTATGTTTAGATCTGACAATATAAATGTTTTCCACTGTAAAAGTTTCTATTGTAAAGATATATATTGAATATTATATTTTGTTTCTGTTTTCTGTGTTGGCTGTGATAAAACCTCGATGAATCGAGTTTGTGATATTTGATTTTGCGGTACACGAACACCGTGGATATGCTAAGTATCGAATGGAAAAGGTTAGAAATTTGGTTTATCGCAGGACATTCCGGTGACACTTACTTCTTGGACTGGACTGATATGGTTTATAGTCGATCTAGAAGATGGGTGGATTTGGGCTGTCACACAACCAGAGACCAACACTAACCCAAAGCAGCATAAACAAATTGTATAAGGATTTTTTGTATGGGGAATAAACGGACCAACATCCAGCGACAAACATCAACACAAAAAAGAGACCGGATCTATCAAAGTAGCCCAAGGACAAACAGTCTGAACCTAACACCCAAAAAGACCCAAGGAAAATGCATCCATAATGAAGACAGCAAACAGAGGTTAACCTGGGACGTAAATCACAATCCAAGAGTAAAGGAATGCTGCTTCCATGCACGAATATGAACGAGAAGAGGAAATATTCCACTCCTTCAAAGTCCACATACGAGCATACCGGAGCTATCATGCTCAAGGAACCCACTGGGTGAACAGCAACAACCGAATTCGGAGCGCCAAAGCACCCAAGCCATAACAAGGAACTAAGCAACACAACACTACCATACAGAACAGCAGAAAAAGAAACCAACTCACAATCAACGCCCAACACAACAGAAAATGCTAACAAAGAGAAGAGGCATACCTAATAACGTTAAAAACAATCCTGTAGTGAAATAGGAGCAACAAAAACCAAACTATCTGAGGCCAAAGAAGAAGAAGGCAAAGCTGCCTAGCTATTTCCATTGCAGAGAGGATGTAAACTTTGACTTCCCAAATCTCTAATGGAAACGAGAATAGTAAGAGCCACGCTTCCTTTAGATCATCCCTGCAGAGGTCGAACAGAAGGCATGGGAAATATCGGAGCGATGGAAACTTGCTTATCCAATTCCTCCCCATCCCCAACCAATACAACCAATGAAGCAAGACCCTCAAACTTGTTCGAAGCAATAATAGGAGGAGGAGCTTTAGCATGGGCACAAGCCATAGTTCCAACATGGACCGCCTACCCATTAGAAGCCGAAGGAAAAGGAGGTAGCACTGCCTATTGTTAGGGAATGCAGAATGCAGATCTTAAGGCAAAACAAACACTAGAGGGGGGTGAATAACGTTTTCAAGGAATTTAAGAAAATCTAAAACTTACATGATTTATTATATGAATCACACACCATAGAGATGATCAAAGATGCATAATCAAACACAAACACAGAAATAAACAAGAATAAAATGCAGAAAAGGAAAGAACACACCAGATTTTATACTAGTTCGGATTACTCCTACGTCCAGTCCCACACAACGCTGGATTGCGCAGAGGTTTATTACTAGATCAATATCCAAGTACAATCCCCTTGATTTCACGGCTACAAGATTAGCACCACTCCAAACACCCTTGATTTCACAGTTACAAGGTTAACACTGATTCCACACCCTTGATTTTGCGGCTACAAGACTAACACTAATTCCTTTCCTTGATTTTAGGGCTACAAGGAATACGCCATTTCCCAAATGATTACAACATCCCTATAAATCTTCAATAGCACTTCAATTCAGAGAGTAATGAGTAGAGATGAGAAGAAGTTTTATGTAGTTAGAATAGAAATCAGCAGAGTAGAAGTGTATAAATCTATAAAAAGTGAAATAATATTGGAGGAATGAAAAGGTGTGAAGATGGAGAAGAAGAATAGTTAAAAAATTTGAATTCAACCCCTATTTATAAGATTTTAAAGGTTGCAACTCTTCTGGAACGTTACAAATAGTGAAAAGACACTTCCTTTCAAAATTAAAAAAGTGAAAGTTGTATGTCGACATATGTATATATGTATGTTGACATATGCTCCTTAAAAATTTTAATTTTTAATATTTTTAAGTGTTTAACTATATATACAATTCTGGAAAATTTTGAATTAAAACATAGTAATATAAATGAGTATAATAAAGTATAAAATCACATGAAAACAAGAATATAAATTATATAATCATATCTATAAAATTATAATATTTAAAACTATATAAATATAAAATTATACAAGTATATAACTATATATATGTAAACTTTAAAACTTATGTTTGAAATACAAAGTAAGATAGAAAAAATATCTAAAATTTGAATTTTGGAATACAGAATTTGAAATTTGAAATTTAGAATTTAAAAAACAAAATTTGAATTTGAACCTGGAGTGCTATTCAGAGTCTTACATGTAAACTAGACTCTATTACTATATTTTTATTGAACTCTTGATTTCTTGATTACTCATGAGTCTTAAATCTTCTCCGCATTATGAATTTCTTGAATCTCTAAAACTGTACAGTCATCAATAATAATTCATGTTATAAGTTTTCATATACATGTATATATTCTAGATAGAAATGTAAGTATATATTTTATAATCAATGATAATAGAAATAAGGTTGTTGTCATCAAAACTCCATTCTCCAACAATCACTCCCTTTTTGATGATGACAACCTTAGTTTATAAAATATTCATACCTGTTGATGCTGATCCTTCTATTACTTGCCCTATCAATATAAATTCTATATACTCTATTTAAACGAAGTCTATATTTTATAATTTCTCCCCCGTTGGCATTATTAAAAAGAAATTCTAAAAATACTCCCCCTAAGTCCTATATTTATTTATATTTTTAATATGCTAAGGTTTATAATATTTGATTCTATACTTAATGTATATGACTCCCCCTACATTCATGCCTATACTTAATGAAATGCTTATGAAAGATAAAGCAAATATTAAATTAAACATTGTTTGTAATACAAACTATACGCAACAAAGCAAACTACACAAATGACTATGCACGTATTACACCGTCTAAACAAAAAAGAAACCTAACTTCTAATTGTTCTTTATGATAGGGGACTTGTGGATTAGAAAATTGGGATAATGGAGACAAAAAACCCCATTTCGTTCAATTACATTCCCATTTTGATCTAACGATACTTCACCAACGCATACAACTTTATCATCCTCGTATTTGATTTCTTGTTGTGCTTCTTTTGGTTCCTCTTCTTCCATCATTTCTTCCTCTTACTCTTCCTCCTCTTCTTCTTCTTCTTTCATGACTGGATTATCATCTTTGATGTTGATTGGATTCGCTTGATTATCCATTAAAACTTATGGAGATTCTGCATCATTTTTCCTTGTTTAATTTGCTCTTGATTCATGCGTATTCGAAGTACTTGAATCTTAGGAAGCATTGGAGAGCATACTCCATGTTCTCTTCCAATTTGATTACACGAGAGAGGGTCGAATGTTGGAATGGACCTTCGGATGGTCCAGCGGACAACTCGGGGTTAATTTGGTTGTTATAATTAGTGGAGGCTACGATTGATTTTGTTTTGAGCTTTTACAGAAGGGAAATAGGAGAGTGAAAAAGAAAATTCGAAGTTGAGAGTTTAAATGGTTATTGTAACTAACTTTCGGTGGGAATTAATTTTTTAAAAATATGGTAGTTATATGTCGACATAGGCTTCTATGTATGTCGACATAATGAAATTTTAATTTTAATTTTCTGATTTTAATGTTATTCTTATATATTTATATTTAAATATTCTAGTCCACTTAATGAAAAAATACCTAATTCTCTTCTAAATTTAGTAAATGTTGCTTCGTTTAATGGTTTTATTAATATATCTGCCATTTGTTTATCTATTTCTATAAATTCGAATGAAATTTTCTCTTACTTACATTATCTCTTAGAAAATGATGTCGTATATCAATGTGTTTAGTTCTTGAGTGATGAATTAGATTTTTAGATATATCTATAGCGCTCATATTATCGCAGTATATTGGTGATTCATTTATTTTTAATCCAAAATCATTTTTGAGTTTGTTGCATATATATTACTTGTGAACTAGCCAAAGCAGCAGAGATATATTCTACTTCTGTAAAGACCCGCGAACTTCCCCGTAAAGGAAAGCGTCGGATAGTTCGAGAACAAATCACAACAGAACGCATACAGAAGAAAATTTCATTGTATATTACAACAATGCATCAGATTACAAGAATATACAGAGTATAAATGAATATTACACAGAAATATCAGAGATTTAAATTACATTTAAATACATAGCAGCGGAAAATAATACAATACACAACTAGAAGAGATATACGGATACAAAGCTTTCCGGATATCATTCCAGCTGTAAACCAGGATCCTGTGAATATAAATCTGCAAAACCAAAACTACTAGCTGCCCGTGTCAAAATAGGGGCACCCAGAGTTTAGGTTAAAACAATAAACTCCAGGTCAGTCATGTGACTGGTGTGAGAACTAAAACAGTTATTATTCTTTATTTTAAAAGTTAGGTAAATCAAGGGACCACGCCGTATAACACGGAACGGGTTTCCTCCCAAGAATACCAGTGCATAAAACAAACAGCGCAATGCTAAATAAAGAAAGATGAAGCTGTTATAAGACCCAGGTCCTATCACACAATGCAACGCAAGCCGGGGGATAGGGTTTTCCCTTATAACAGCCAAAGAATGCTTGATACGTTTAAAACAAATCATTTGATACTATAATAAGTGCATAGTGTATAAAACAACTTCAAATCATAAGTATCAATCATAGGCGACATGAGCGTCCCATGCCACTATGTCGCCATATATAGGTTTACAAATAAAACCGCAAATGTCACGTATTTGGAAATTGGATTTCCGTCTATGAACCGAGGCAAAAGATAGTCCTCAACCGATTCAAGACGCTCTAGCCCGTGTCTCAGGCAAGTACTCAGTCAAGCCTTTGGATCGTCAGGGCCGGTCCACCGATGTGGATTAAAATGCCTGAACACTACGTTTCCCCACCCTTTGGGGTGTCAATGAGCCAACGAATGACTCCATCGGTTCGAGAACGACCGATCAATCCGAGGCGCCTCGCAACAGCAACAACCACATAAGTCAAACTCGTCAGGGCGTGTAAAACCACTGACGCCACTTTCTAGCTAGAAGAAAACGCATGCCCTCCCTGAGGTCCGTCTCCCGTTTTTGGTTCATACCGGGTGTGAAACACGCGAGGTAAACGTTACACAAAGCTACGCCTCAAAGGCCGTGCTTTGATCATCACCACAAGACTTTGCTTTTCAACAGAAGCCTCGATCATTTGCATCTTAGCATGCCACACAGGCAAACCACTCTATGCAACCGATATCAGTCACACAGAATGAAATCCAATGTCAGACACACAGTCCATTTACAAGTCCGTTCTGGGTCTGAACGAATCCGGAGGCACCTAGTACCCCGCATATCCATCGATCTCCAAGTACGTCTGGACGATCACTAACTGTTTCCATCTTCTTGGGTGTACAGCCCAATCAAGATCATCAGTAATTACCCAAACGACGTGAAGACTTCCGGTCTTCGACCATCGTCTTCATCTTCGACTTATCGTCGTATCAGTTATTCAGAATGGGATAAACCCGGTCTTTCCGAATAACTCGCGTATATATTATAAAAGTGTTACACAAACACAACATACGCCTCATTCCAATTTATTAGTCGCTAACCGTAAATTAATCAAGAGAATAATTCCCCGAATATTAACCCCGAAGGCCGAAACCAACATCAGATCAATATCCAGAAAACCATTCTGCTTGGCCAACCGACAGTTAGTTTCTAAATTTCACATTCAAATCTAATTAAAGATTTAACTATCGCCTGGAGCAAAAATGGTGATACTCCATTCTCGATCTTTTCAATCTAATTAAAGATTCATTAAAACTCCACTTAGTTTTAATCATTATCTGGGTTAAAGAATCAGTGTCATTTAAAACACGATTCACGATAAACCCAAAATCACATTCCATTAATTATCGGGTTAAAGAACAAGTGTTATTTAAAACACTGTTCACGATAAACCCAAAAATCAATACCAATTCAATTCCAATTAAATATCATTTAATTGGTACACTTCATTAAATCTAAATAAAAAGATTTAATCTTTTCTCAACTGGGTTCAAGAACAGTGTTAGTGAAGACACCATTCACGACAAACCCAAATCACATTCGATATTCAATACAAGGCTCTGAATAGAAAATATATCGGCTTATATTCAATATCGAATTCTACGACTAACAAATGTCGTATTGGAAATAACGATACAAATATATATCTTTCAAATTTCCATAACAACACCTGTAATATCACGAATTCCAACATCGAAATATTCCGAAGACAATTTCGATTCAAATCCACTCCAATGCAATTATTGGAAATTTTGGTTATTTTCAAAACCATTTCAAATTCAATTTATTTATTTAAAAATAAATAGAATTATAATTCTAGTTCAAAACTAGTTCATTTCGATAAAAATCTATTTTTATCTTTTCAAATATGGAGTTTTTCATCCCAAACTTTCACAAATCATTTCTTATGATTTTACACAAATTATTACTATTTTTAATAATTTTATCAAGGCCCGTACAGTCGATTTCCAACAACGGCCATCGAACTGCACTTACAGCGACCTTTTTCGAATTTGATTTGGACGTATCTCCAAATCCAACCGTTAGATTTCAAATTTCTAATATTCGTTAGAAAGCTCTTTTCGATACGAACCCAACGGTTCCGGTTTTAGGAGAATCCGACGGTCGGATCTCCCGTAATGTCCGTTTGAAATAAATGGTCGAAATTTACGAACTGCCGCGGCGCGGCGCGTTCTATTCAAGCCATTTATATTATATATATAATATATATAATATATACTTCGCCGATTTCTATTTAAAACGAATTATATAAATAGTTTTAAAATCGTTTCAAAAGCTATTTCAACTTTCTTTTCAATTCAAATCAAAATTGAATTCTTCTTTATAAATTCGTTTCAAAATTCATTTCTATTCAATTCAAATTTCAATTCAATTTGAATTCATTTCAATTCGTTTTCAATTCAGTTCATTTCGAAATCGTTTTCAATTCAATTCATTTCGAAATCGTTTTCAATTCAATTCATTTCGAAATCGTTTTCAATTCAATTCGAATTCGTTTTCAATTCATTTCATTTCGAAATCGTTTTCAATTCAATTCGAATTCGTTTTCAATTCATTTCATTTCGAAATCGTTTTCAATTCAATTTGAATTCGTTTTCAAATCAATTCATTTCGAAATCGTTTTCAATTCAATTCATTTCGAAATCGTTTTCAATTCAATTCATTTCGAAATCGTTTTCAATTCAATTCGAATTCGTTTTCAATTCATTTCATTTCGAAATCGTTTTCAATTCAATTCGAATTCGTTTTCAATTCATTTCATTTCGAAATCGTTTTCAATTCAATTTGAATTCGTTTTCAATTCATTTCATTTCGAAATCGTTTTCAATTCAATTCATTTCGAAATCGTTTTCAATTCAATTCATTTCAAAATCGTTTTCAATTCAATTTGAATTCGTTTTCAATTCATTTCATTTCGAAATCATTTTCAATTCAATTTGAATTCGTTTTCAATTCATTTCATTTCGAAATCGTTTTCAATTCAATTCATTTCGAAATCGTTTTCAATTCAATTCATTTCAAAATCGTTTTCAATTCAATTCAAAATATTCGATTTCGAAATCACTTTTCAATATTCATTTTTAAGATGAATATAATCGATATAAATATCGTTCACGTCAAAATGGCGTCAATCTAATCAACACGGCTTCATAAATTTCTATTTTCAAATATTCTATTTCAAATATTTCTTTTTCAAAATAGTTGTTATTATCAAAATATTTCGTTCAACACATGACCAATCTCAATGAATGAGTACTGTCAACACACGAACTTTTATTTTATATATATTCTTTATTTTTCAAATTGGAATGAGGCCCAATCAATTACCATATAAAGTTAATTATATGGATTTTCATACAACACATGTATATAATTACATTGAAAAATAATCAACCATCAACCAAAGTGCACTACACTGTATAAGCATCAAATATAGATATTCAACGCTTATAACAGCCTGTCAATCAATCGATCGACACATTTAATCAATCAGGATGAGTGAACTTCAAATTTCATCCCAACACCCGTGTGGGGTTTCAAACAATCAAACGCATATTTTATTTGTGCAGTTGGGCGATGTGTAAAATTTATCGTCCCAATCAATATCATTCAAATAGGTGTACATAAACAAACCGTCTGGTTTGTAAATGAATATTTATTTATTCACATTCACGTTAAAAATTATATTTTTAACGATAAAACATTTTATTCCAACATATGAATTTCTATTCAATTCATTTATTCAATAAAAATGATATTTTTATTTTTCTAACATATTTTAGAAAATTTCGGCGGCATAACGGCACGATACTAGAAACGGGACAAGGCCTAGCCTTATCCCCGGTCTAGTGAAGGCCCACGCCATTCACACATCAATCAAATCAATTCGTTATGCAAACCACAAAATTTGGAGTAAGAGTCTAACCTAGCCTTACTCCTTCGCCTTATAACGGCGCACGTCTAATCCTAACCAATTTATCGATTCGATTTTTCACACCACAAATCACATTCAAACCAATATCGCAATCAATCACCAAACAGTCAAACAAACAAGTCCATGGTCTGTGGACGATTGTGTCGGGTGCTACTAAGCACCGTCTGCATCCTAGTATACATATATAACTAGAAAAATAAATTGAAAGGTGAGAAATTCTCATGTATAGCTATCCTAGCTCCACGGCACTTCATTTGCAGAAGTCTTCGTCGTTTCGTCTTTTTGTCACCTTCGTTGCTGCTTTCACTACATACGTAAAAATCACATTTTTACTTCGCTATTCAATATATATAAAAATCGAATTTTTACTATGTTATTCAATATATAAAAATCACATTTTATTTCGAAGTTCAATATACAAAAATTCTATTTTTCTATCGAAGTTCAATATATAAAAATTCTATTTTCTTTCGAAGTTCAAAACATAAAAACTATATTTTTCTTTCGAAGTTCAAAACATAAAAACTATATTTTTCTTTCGAAGTTCAAAACATAAAAACTATATTTTTCTTTCGAAGTTCAAAACATAAAAACTATTTTTTTTCTTTCGAAGTTCAAAACATAAAAACTATTTTTTTTCTTTCGAAGTTCAAAACATAAAAACTATATTTTTCTTTCGAAGTTCAAAACATAAAAACTATATTTTTCTAAAGTTCGGATCTTTTCCTATTCTAAAGTTTAAAACTTTTTCCTTTTAAAATTTCAAACCTTTTTCTATCTAAAGTTCAAACCTTTTTCAATTTAAAGTTCAAACCTTTTTCAAAAAAAATCAGTTTTTATATGCTTTTGAAATCAGTTTTAACCCTTTAAAAATCAGTTTTTATATCTCAAGCAAATCAGTTTTTAAACTTAAAATCGAATTTAGTTTTAAACTTTTAAAATAAAAACAGTATTTACTTTTTTTTTAGTTTATATAAATCAAAAATAAAATAAATAAAAAGAAAAAAGAAAAAAAAGAACTTACGGGGGGGTTCGAACTCGCGGGCGTCTGGTGGCGTGGAGACTGCGGTGGGTGAAGGGCTGAAAAGGGCGCCTGGGGTTGCTGAACGGGGAAGTGGAGGGCGGACTTCGTGGAATGGGGAGCTATGCTTGCGGCGGTAACAGGGTAGGGGGGGAGGCTCGAGGTCGCAGGCTAATGGAGGGGGGGTTAGTTGCGCGTCGAGGGGGAAGAGGAGGAAGATGAGGAGGGGACGCGTGCGGTGGTCTCGAGGAGGGCGGCGGCTCCCTGGCGCGGCGGCGGCTGCTGTTCCTCCGTCCTCCGTCCTTCTCCTTTTTTTTTTATTTCTTATCTGATCGAAAATGAGAGAGGGGGGGGGGGCAGAGCGGGTTTAAGGGGGGGGAGAGATTTTCCCTTTTTTTTTTTTTAATTCATTTTAAAGTTGACTTTTCAACCGAAACCCAATCTGAACTCAACGACTGTCGCCCATAGCTAAATACCCCCATTCCGAACGCAATGGGATATGTACCGCAAGTTGATTCGGCTGTTACAATCAGTTTCCGTTAAATTTTCATTTAAATCACTTTATTGAATTCTTAACGTACATTTCGAATTACCGAGGTCACATACTAACTCTAAAAATTCCCGAAAAATATTTTCTAGCTTCGTATTGACGATACGGTCCTAACAAAACTAATTTCGTCGAATTCTGAGATCGTTAGAAAAATGGCCAATTTCCAGTCGATTAAAATCAACTGAAACTGGTCAAACGCGTTTTCCTTTGCCACGCTCACATATTGATTCGAAAAATTATGAAATTTGGAATCTAGCAATAACTTAACATCACGGACCCAACAAAAGTGGTTTCGTCGAAATCCGAGGTCATTTGCAAAATGTCCATTTTTAAGGGCCTGAATTCCATAGCGACTATTCAGAATTTTCAACTGGACATATCTTTTGATTCCCGATATGAAATCTTGATTATTCGGATTCGTTGGAAAGATATTCACTATTAGATTCCATTATTTTTGGTTTCACTAAAATCCGGATTGTTTTGCACCTGGTACATTCAATTGAAGTTTGAAATCGAATTATCGAACTACCGCACCATTTTCAATTCTATTTATAATTATATATAATTATTTTTATTCTAACGACGACGCGTATAATATATACGTTCGAATTATATTCAAAATAAATTTCTCGTCGATATTATTTAAAATAATTCATTTTAAATAATCAAAATTCGCTAAAATTCCCAAAATAAAAATTTTAAACTGGCCCAGATTTTCGGGTTGTTACAATCTCCCCCACTTAAAACTTTTCCTCCCCGAAAAGGAACAAAGTCGAAAGTGGTTTGATTATTCAGCTCTACGATCGATCAGGCTTCCATTCTCCAACTCTTTAGTTTCTGAGAATTTTCAAAATTTCAAAAATTTGGCTAACACCCTAAATTTTTGAAAAATTTCGCCATAACCTCCCCTGCACCGGGAGCATCGGGGAATTTCAAATAGCTTCCCCGGTCCTTCAGATCTCAAAAAGAAAAAGAAAAAGCCAAGCGGCTAGCCAATAGGCTCACAAAATCATCATCACCCAAACAAAACAGGAAATTATGTAGTAAACATGTACCTATTTGTCAGGCAAACAAATTTTATTCTCTGGCTCTAGCCTCCTTGCTATGACCTGTTCAATGTTATATATGTATATGCAAACAAATGCGACCAATTTTCAATACAATTCAATATTCGGTTCAATTAGGCTAAATGGCTAAAAATTAGCAAACAAATAAACAAACAACACAAACATCAATCAATTAGTGAATTTAACGTTTCAAATTCATAATTTTGATACATATACTAAAATCAGATTTTTGATGCCAAATCACAACAATAAATCTATCTATATTAGTTTTGGTTCTCACACCAGTCAATAGGAAATATATAGATATCACACCTTCGTTACTCGAACATGAATACTAATGACGACTAGTCAGTCATCAGAATCATCTTCGGGCCACTAGAGTATGATTCTATATCTACCCAGTATATTAAAACTTTAAATATACGTTTGCAAGGCGTATATGCAAAATCTTTATATACTGGACTGTCCAAATCAATATAAATAAATAATTAAATACGAATAATTGATTTTAAATTTTCAAAACAAAATTGGCTTTCATTTTAAAAATATACTCTTCACACTCGTTCTAGGATACTACTGATCCCATCTCTAACGAGTCATTCTCATTGGATATTGCTAACCCAATATCTGATGAATTCTTTCGTATGGTTCTAATGTGTCTTGTTCTCTAGCTTTGTAAACCAAAGCTCTGATACCACGTGTAAAGACCCGCGAACTTCCCCGTAAAGGAAAGCGTCGGATAGTTCGAGAACAAACCACAACAGAACGCATACAGAAGAAAATTTCATTGTATATTACAACAATGCATCAGATTACAAGAATATACAGAGTATAAATGAATATTACACAGAAATATCAGAGATTTAAATTACATTTAAATACATAGCAGCGGAAAATAATACAATACACAACTAGAAGAGATATACGGATACAAAGCTTTCCGGATATCATTCCAGCTGTAAACCAGGATCCTGTGAATATAAATCTGCAAAACCAAAACTACTAGCTGCCCGTGTCAAAATAGGGGCACCCAGAGTTTAGGTTAAAACAATAAACTCCAGGTCAGTCATGTGACTGGTGTGAGAACTAAAACAGTTATTATTCTTTATTTTAAAAGTTAGGTAAATCAAGGGACCACGCCGTATAACACGGAACGGGTTTCCTCCCAAGAATACCAGTGCATAAAACAAACAGCGCAATGCTAAATAAAGAAAGATGAAGCTGTTATAAGACCCAGGTCCTATCACACAATGCAACGCAAGCCGGGGGATAGGGTTTTCCCTTATAACAGCCAAAGAATGCTTGATACGTTTAAAACAAATCATTTGATACTATAATAAGTGCATAGTGTATAAAACAACTTCAAATCATAAGTATCAATCATAGGCGACATGAGCGTCCCATGCCACTATGTCGCCATATATAGGTTTACAAATAAAACCGCAAATGTCACGTATTTGGAAATTGGATTTCCGTCTATGAACCGAGGCAAAAGATAGTCCTCAATCGATTCGAGACGCTCTAGCCCGTGTCTCAGGCAAGTACTCAGTCAAGCCTTTGGATCGTCAGGGCCGGTCCACCGATGTGGATTAAAATGCCTGAACACTACGTTTCCCCACCCTTTGGGGTGTCAATGAGCCAACGAATGACTCCATCGGTTCGAGAACGACCGATCAATCCGAGGCGCCTCGCAACAGCAACAACCACATAAGTCAAACTCGTCAGGGCGTGTAAAACCACTGACGCCACTTTCTAGCTAGAAGAAAACGCATGCCCTCCCTGAGGTCCGTCTCCCGTTTTTGGTTCATACCGGGTGTGAAACACGCGAGGTAAACGTTACACAAAGCTACGCCTCAAAGGCCGTGCTTTGATCATCACCACAAGACTTTGCTTTTCAACAGAAGCCTCGATCATTTGCATCTTAGCATGCCACACAGGCAAACCACTCTATGCAACCGATATCAGTCACACAGAATGAAATCCAATGTCAGACACACAGTCCATTTACAAGTCCGTTCTGGGTCTGAACGAATCCGGAGGCACCTAGTACCCCGCATATCCATCGATCTCCAAGTACGTCTGGACGATCACTAACTGTTTCCATCTTCTTGGGTGTACAGCCCAATCAAGATCATCAGTAATTACCCAAACGACGTGAAGACTTCCGGTCTTCGACCATCGTCTTCATCTTCGACTTATCGTCGTATCAGTTATTCAGAATGGGATAAACCCGGTCTTTCCGAATAACTCGCGTATATATTATAAAAGTGTTACACAAACACAACATACGCCTCATTCCAATTTATTAGTCGCTAACCGTAAATTAATCAAGAGAATAATTCCCCGAATATTAACCCCGAAGGCCGAAACCAACATCAGATCAATATCCAGAAAACCATTCTGCTTGGCCAACCGACAGTTAGTTTCTAAATTTCACATTCAAATCTAATTAAAGATTTAACTATCGCCTGGAGCAAAAATGGTGATACTCCATTCTCGATCTTTTCAATCTAATTAAAGATTCATTAAAACTCCACTTAGTTTTAATCATTATCTGGGTTAAAGAATCAGTGTCATTTAAAACACGATTCACGATAAACCCAAAATCACATTCCATTAATTATCGGGTTAAAGAACAAGTGTTATTTAAAACACTGTTCACGATAAACCCAAAAATCAATACCAATTCAATTCCAATTAAATATCATTTAATTGGTACACTTCATTAAATCTAAATAAAAAGATTTAATCTTTTCTCAACTGGGTTCAAGAACAGTTTTAGTGAAGACACCATTCACGACAAACCCAAATCACATTCGATATTCAATACAAGGCTCTGAATAGAAAATATATCGGCTTATATTCAATATCGAATTCTACGACTAACAAATGTCGTATTGGAAATAACGATACAAATATATATCTTTCAAATTTCCATAACAACACCTGTAATATCACGAATTCCAACATCGAAATATTCCGAAGACAATTTCGATTCAAATCCACTCCAATGCAATCATTGGAAATTTTGGTTATTTTCAAAACCATTTCAAATTCAATTTATTTATTTAAAAATAAATAGAATTATAATTCTAGTTCAAAACTAGTTCATTTCGATAAATATCTATTTTTATCTTTTCAAATATGGAGTTTTTCATCCCAAACTTTCACAAATCATTTCTTATGATTTTACACAAATTATTACTATTTTTAATAATTTTATCAAGGCCCGTACAGTCGATTTCCAACAACGGCAATCGAACTGCACTTACAGCGACCTTTTTCGAATTTGATTTGGACGTATCTCCAAATCCAACCGTTAGATTTCAAATTTCTAATATTCGTTAGAAAGCCCTTTTCGATACGAACCCAACGGTTCCGGTTTTAGGAGAATCCGACGGTCGGATCTCCCGTAATGTCCGTTTGAAATAAATGGTCGAAATTTACGAACTGCCGCGGCGCGGCGCGTTCTATTCAAGCCATTTATATTATATATATAATATATATAATATATACTTCGCCGATTTCTATTTAAAACGAATTATATAAATAGTTTTAAAATCATTTCAAAAGCAATTTCAACTTTCTTTTCAATTCAAATCAAAATTGAATTCTTCTTTATAAATTCGTTTCAAAATTCATTTCTATTCAATTCAAATTTCAATTCAATTTGAATTCATTTCAATTCATTTTCAATTCAATTCATTTCGAAATCGTTTTCAATTCAATTCATTTCGAAATCGTTTTCAATTCAATTCATTTCGAAATCGTTTTCAATTCAATTCGAATTCATTTTCAATTCATTTCATTTCGAAATCGTTTTCAATTCAATTCGAATTCGTTTTCAATTCATTTCATTTCGAAATCGTTTTCAATTCAATTTGAATTCGTTTTCAAATCAATTCATTTCGAAATCGTTTTCAATTCAATTCATTTCGAAATCGTTTTCAATTCAATTCATTTCGAAATCGTTTTCAATTCAATTCGAATTCGTTTTCAATTCATTTCATTTCGAAATCGTTTTCAATTCAATTCGAATTCGTTTTCAATTCATTTCATTTCGAAATCGTTTTCAATTCAATTTGAATTCGTTTTCAATTCATTTCATTTCGAAATCGTTTTCAATTCAATTCATTTCGAAATCGTTTTCAATTCAATTCATTTCAAAATCGTTTTCAATTCAATTTGAATTCGTTTTCAATTCATTTCATTTTGAAATCGTTTTCAATTCAATTTGAATTCGTTTTCAATTCATTTCATTTCGAAATCGTTTTCAATTCAATTCATTTCGAAATCGTTTTCAATTCAATTCATTTCAAAATCGTTTTCAATTCAATTCAAAATATTCGATTTCGAAATCACTTTTCAATATTCATTTTTAAGATGAATATAATCGATATAAATATCGTTCACGTCAAAATGGCGTCAATCTAATCAACACGGCTTCATAAATTTCTATTTTCAAATATTCTATTTCAAATATTTCTTTTTCAAAATAGTTGTTATTATCAAAATATTTCGTTCAACACATGACCAATCTCAATGAATGAGTACTGTCAACACACGAACTTTTATTTTATATATATTCTTTATTTTTCAAATTGGAATGAGGCCCAATCAATTACCATATAAAGTTAATTATATGGATTTTCATACAACACATGTATATAATTACATTGAAAAATAATCAACCATCAACCAAAGTGCACTACACTGTATAAGCATCAAATATAGATATTCAACGCTTATAACAGCCTGTCAATCAATCGATCGACACATTTAATCAATCAGGATGAGTGAACTTCAAATTTCATCCCAACACCCGTGTGGGGTTTCAAACAATCAAACGCATATTTTATTTGTGCAGTTGGGCGATGTGTAAAATTTATCGTCCCAATCAATATCATTCAAATAGGTGTACATAAACAAACCGTCTGGTTTGTAAATGAATATTTATTTATTCACATTCACGTTAAAAATTATATTTTTAACGATAAAACATTTTATTCCAACATATGAATTTCTATTCAATTCATTTATTCAATAAAAATGATATTTTTATTTTTCTAACATATTTTAGAAAATTTCGGCGGCATAACGGCACGATACTAGAAACGGGACAAGGCCTAGCCTTATCCCCGGTCTAGTGAAGGCCCACGCCATTCACACATCAATCAAATCAATTCATTACGCAAACCACAAAATTTGGAGTAAGAGTCTAACCTAGCCTTACTCCTTCGCCTTATAACGGCGCACGTCTAATCCTAACCAATTTATCGATTCGATTTTTCACACCACAAATCACATTCAAACCAATATCGCAATCAATCACCAAACAGTCAAACAAACAAGTCCATGGTCTGTGGACGATTGTGTCGGGTGCTACTAAGCACCGTCTGCATCCTAGTATACATATATAACTAGAAAAATAAATTGAAAGGTGAGAAATTCTCACGTATAGCTATCCTAGCTCCACGGCACTTCATTTGCAGAAGTCTTCGTCGTTTCGCCTTTTTGTCACCTTCGTTGCTGCTTTCACTACATACGTAAAAATCACATTTTTACTTCGCTATTCAATATATATTAAAATCGAATTTTTACTATGTTATTCAATATATAAAAATCACATTTTATTTCGAAGTTCAATATACAAAAATTCTATTTTTCTATCGAAGTTCAATATATAAAAATTCTATTTTCTTTCGAAGTTCAAAACATAAAAACTATATTTTTCTTTCGAAGTTCAAAACATAAAAACTATATTTTTCTTTCGAAGTTCAAAACATAAAAACTATATTTTTCTTTCGAAGTTCAAAACATAAAAACTATTTTTTTTCTTTCGAAGTTCAAAACATAAAAACTATTTTTTTTCTTTCGAAGTTCAAAACATAAAAACTATATTTTTCTTTCGAAGTTCAAAACATAAAAACTATATTTTTCTGAAGTTCGGATCTTTTCCTATTCTAAAGTTTAAAACTTTTTCCTTTTAAAATTTCAAACCTTTTTCTATCTAAAGTTTAAACCTTTTTCAATTTAAAGTTCAAACCTTTTTCAATTTAAAGTTCAAACCTTTTTCAAAAAAAATCAGTTTTTATATGCTTTTGAAATCAGTTTTAACCCTTTAAAAATCAGTTTTTATATCTCAAGCAAATCAGTTTTTAAACTTAAAATCGAATTTAGTTTTAAACTTTTAAAATAAAAACAGTATTTACTTTTTTTTTTTAGTTTATATAAATCAAAAATAAAATAAATAAAAAGAAAAAAGAAAAAAAAGAACTTACGGGGGGGTTCGAACTCGCGGGCGTCTGGTGGCGTGGAGACTGCGGTGGGTGAAGGGCTGAAAAGGGCGCCTGGGGTTGCTGAACGGGGAAGTGGAGGGCGGACTTCGTGGAATGGGGAGCTATGCTTGCGGCGGCAACAGGGTAGGGGGGGAGGCTCGAGGTCGCAGGCTAATGGAGGGGGGGTTAGTTGCGCGTCGAGGGGGAAGAGGAGGAAGATGAGGAGGGGACGCGTGCGGTGGTCTCGAGGAGGGCGGCGGCTCCCTGGCGCGGCGGCGGCTGCTGTTCCTCCGTCCTTCTCCTTTTTTTTTTTTATTTCTTATCTGATCGAAAATGAGAGGGGGGGGGGGGGGGGGGCAGAGCGGGTTTAAGGGGGGGGGAGAGATTTCCCTTTTTTTTTTTTTAATTCATTTTAAAGTTGACTTTTCAACCGAACCCCAATCTGAACTCAACGACTGTCGCCCATAGCTAAATACCCCCATTCCGAACGCAATGGGATATGTACCGCAAGTTGATTCGGCTGTTACAATCAGTTTCCGTTAAATTTTCATTTAAATCACTTTATTGAATTCTTAACGTACATTTCGAATTACCGAGGTCACATACTAACTCTAAAAATTCCCGAAAAATATTTTCTAGCTTCGTATTGACAATACGGTCCTAACAAAACTAATTTCGTCGAATTCTGAGATCGTTAGAAAAATGGCCAATTTCCAGTCGATTAAAATCAACTAAAACTGGTCAAACGCGTTTTCCTTTGCCACGCTCACATATTGATTCGAAAAATTATGAAATTTGGAATCTAGCAATAATTTAACATCACGGACCCAACAAAAGTGGTTTCATCGAAATCCGAGGTCATTTGCAAAATGTCCATTTTTAAGGGCCTGAATTCCATAGCGACTATTCAGAATTTTCAACTGGACATATCTTTTGATTCCCGATATGAAATCTTGATTATTCGGATTCGTTGGAAAGATATTCACTATTAGATTCCATTATTTTTGGTTTCACTAAAATCCGGATTGTTTTGCACCTGGTACATTCAATTGAAGTTTGAAATCGAATTATCGAACTACCGCACCATTTTCAATTCTATTTATAATTATATATAATTATTTTTATTCTAACGACGACGCGTATAATATATACGTTCGAATTATATTCAAAATAAATTTCTCGTCGATATTATTTAAAATAATTCATTTTAAATAATCAAAATTCGCTAAAATTCCCAAAATAAAAATTTTAAACTGGCCCAGATTTTCGGGTTGTTACAATCTCCCCCACTTAAAACTTTTCGTCCCCGAAAAGGAACAAAGTCGAAAGTGGTTTGATTATTCAGCTCTACGATCGATCAGGCTTCCATTCTCCAACTCTTTAGTTTTTGAGAATTTTCAAAATTTCAAAAATTTGGCTAACACCCTAAATTTTTGAAAAATTTCGCCATAACCTCCCCTGCACTGGGAGCATCGGGGAATTTCAAATAGCTTCCCCGGTCCTTCAGATCTCAAAAAGAAAAAGAAAAAGCCAAGCGGCTAGCCAATAGGCTCACAAAATCATCATCACCCAAACAAAACAGGAAATTATGTAGTAAACATGTACCTATTTGTCGGGCAAACAAATTTTATTCTCTGGCTCTAGCCTCCTTGCTATGACCTGTTCAATGTTATATATGTATATGCAAACAAATGCGACCAATTTTCAATACAATTCAATATTCGGTTCAATTAGGCTAAATGGCTAAAAATTAGCAAACAAATAAACAAACAACACAAACATCAATCAATTAGTGAATTTAACGTTTCAAATTCATAATTTTGATACATATACTAAAATCAGATTTTTGATGCCAAATCACAACAATAAATCTATCTATATTAGTTTTGGTTCTCACACCAGTCAATAGGAAATATATAGATATCACACCTTCGTTACTCGAACATGAATACTAATGACGACTAGTCAGTCATCAGAATCATCTTCGGGCCACTAGAGTATGATTCTATATCTACCTAGTATATTAAAACTTTAAATATACGTTTGCAAGGCGTATATGCAAAATCTTTATATACTGGACTGTCCAAATCAATATAAATAAATAATTAAATACGAATAATTGATTTTAAATTTTCAAAACAAAATTGGCTTTCATTTTAAAAATATACTCTTCACACTCGTTCTAGGATACTACTGATCCCATCTCTAACGAGTCATTCTCATTGGATATTGCTAACCCAATATCTGATGAATTCTTTCGTATGGTTCTAATGTGTCTTGTTCTCTAGCTTTGTAAACCAAAGCTCTGATACCACGTGTAAAGACCCGCGAACTTCCCCGTAAAGGAAAGCGTCGGATAGTTCGAGAACAAACCACAACAGAACGCATACAGAAGAAAATTTCATTGTATATTACAACAATGCATCAGATTACAAGAATATACAGAGTATAAATGAATATTACACAGAAATATCAGAGATTTAAATTACATTTAAATACATAGCAGCGGAAAATAATACAATACACAACTAGAAGAGATATACGGATACAAAGCTTTCCGGATATCATTCCAGCTGTAAACCAGGATCCTGTGAATATAAATCTGCAAAACCAAAACTACTAGCTGCCCGTGTCAAAATAGGGGCACCCAGAGTTTAGGTTAAAACAATAAACTCCAGGTCAGTCATGTGACTGGTGTGAGAACTAAAACAGTTATTATTCTTTATTTTAAAAGTTAGGTAAATCAAGGGACCACGCCGTATAACACGGAACGGGTTTCCTCCCAAGAATACCAGTGCATAAAACAAACAGCGCAATGCTAAATAAAGAAAGATGAAGCTGTTATAAGACCCAGGTCCTATCACACAATGCAACGCAAGCCGGGGGATAGGGTTTTCCCTTATAACAGCCAAAGAATGCTTGATACGTTTAAAACAAATCATTTGATACTATAATAAGTGCATAGTGTATAAAACAACTTCAAATCATAAGTATCAATCATAGGCGACATGAGCGTCCCATGCCACTATGTCGCCATATATAGGTTTACAAATAAAACCGCAAATGTCACGTATTTGGAAATTGGATTTCCGTCTATGAACCGAGGCAAAAGATAGTCCTCAACCGATTCGAGACGCTCTAGCCCGTGTCTCAGGCAAGTACTCAGTCAAGCCTTTGGATCGTCAGGGCCGGTCCACCGATGTGGATTAAAATGCCTGAACACTACGTTTCCCCACCCTTTGGGGTGTCAATGAGCCAACGAATGACTCCATCGGTTCGAGAACGACCGATCAATCCGAGGCGCCTCGCAACAGCAACAACCACATAAGTCAAACTCGTCAGGGCGTGTAAAACCACTGACGCCACTTTCTAGCTAGAAGAAAACGCATGCCCTCCCTGAGGTCCGTCTCCCGTTTTTGGTTCATACCGGGTGTGAAACACGCGAGGTAAACGTTACACAAAGCTACGCCTCAAAGGTCGTGCTTTGATCATCACCACAAGACTTTGCTTTTCAACAGAAGCCTCGATCATTTGCATCTTAGCATGCCACACAGGCAAACCACTCTATGCAACCGATATCAGTCACACAGAATGAAATCCAATGTCAGACACACAGTCCATTTACAAGTCCGTTCTGGGTCTGAACGAATCCGGAGGCACCTAGTACCCCGCATATCCATCGATCTCCAAGTACGTCTGGACGATCACTAACTGTTTCCATCTTCTTGGGTGTACAGCCCAATCAAGATCATCAGTAATTACCCAAACGACGTGAAGACTTCCGGTCTTCGACCATCGTCTTCATCTTCGACTTATCGTCGTATCAGTTATTCAGAATGGGATAAACCCGGTCTTTCCGAATAACTCGCGTATATATTATAAAAGTGTTACACAAACACAACATACGCCTCATTCCAATTTATTAGTCGCTAACCGTAAATTAATCAAGAGAATAATTCCCCGAATATTAACCCCGAAGGCCGAAACCAACATCAGATCAATATCCAGAAAACCATTCTGCTTGGCCAACCGACAGTTAGTTTCTAAATTTCACATTCAAATCTAATTAAAGATTTAACTATCGCCTGGAGCAAAAATGGTGATACTCCATTCTCGATCTTTTCAATCTAATTAAAGATTCATTAAAACTCCACTTAGTTTTAATCATTATCTGGGTTAAAGAATCAGTGTCATTTAAAACACGATTCACGATAAACCCAAAATCACATTCCATTAATTATCGGGTTAAAGAACAAGTGTTATTTAAAACACTGTTCACGATAAACCCAAAAATCAATACCAATTCAATTCCAATTAAATATCATTTAATTGGTACACTTCATTAAATCTAAATAAAAAGATTTAATCTTTTCTCAACTGGGTTCAAGAACAGTGTTAGTGAAGACACCATTCACGACAAACCCAAATCACATTCGATATTCAATACAAGGCTCTGAATAGAAAATATATCGGCTTATATTCAATATCGAATTCTACGACTAACAAATGTCGTATTGGAAATAACGATACAAATATATATCTTTCAAATTTCCATAACAACACCTGTAATATCACGAATTCCAACATCGAAATATTCCGAAGACAATTTCGATTCAAATCCATTCCAATGCAATCATTGGAAATTTTGGTTATTTTCAAAACCATTTCAAATTCAATTTATTTATTTAAAAATAAATAGAATTATAATTCTAGTTCAAAACTAGTTCATTTCGATAAAAATCTATTTTTATCTTTTCAAATATGGATTTTTTCATCCCAAACTTTCACAAATCATTTCTTATGATTTTACACAAATTATTACTATTTTTAATAATTTTATCAAGGCCCGTACAGTCGATTTCCAACAACGGCATCGAACTGCACTTACAGCGACCTTTTTCGAATTTGATTTGGACGTATCTCCAAATCCAACCGTTAGATTTCAAATTTCTAATATTCGTTAGAAAGCTCTTTTCGATACGAACCCAACGGTTCCGGTTTTAGGAGAATCCGACGGTCGGATCTCCCGTAATGTCCGTTTGAAATAAATGGTCGAAATTTACGAACTGCCGCGGCGCGGCGCGTTCTATTCAAGCCATTTATATTATATATATAATATATATAATATATACTTCGCCGATTTCTATTTAAAACGAATTATATAAATAGTTTTAAAATCGTTTCAAAAGCTATTTCAACTTTCTTTTCAATTCAAATCAAAATTGAATTCTTCTTTATAAATTCGTTTCAAAATTCATTTCTATTCAATTCAAATTTCAATTCAATTTGAATTCATTTCAATTCGTTTTCAATTCAATTCATTTCGAAATCGTTTTCAATTCAATTCATTTCGAAATCGTTTTCAATTCAATTCATTTCGAAATCGTTTTCAATTCAATTCGAATTCGTTTTCAATTCATTTCATTTCGAAATCGTTTTCAATTCAATTCGAATTCGTTTTCAATTCATTTCATTTCGAAATCGTTTTCAATTCAATTTGAATTCGTTTTCAAATCAATTCATTTCGAAATCGTTTTCAATTCAATTCATTTCGAAATCGTTTTCAATTCAATTCATTTCGAAATCGTTTTCAATTCAATTCGAATTCGTTTTCAATTCATTTCATTTCGAAATCGTTTTCAATTCAATTCGAATTCGTTTTCAATTCATTTCATTTCGAAATCGTTTTCAATTCAATTTGAATTCGTTTTCAATTCATTTCATTTCGAAATCGTTTTCAATTCAATTCATTTCGAAATCGTTTTCAATTCAATTCATTTCAAAATCGTTTTCAATTCAATTTGAATTCGTTTTCAATTCATTTCATTTTGAAATCGTTTTCAATTCAATTTGAATTCGTTTTCAATTCATTTCATTTCGAAATCGTTTTCAATTCAATTCATTTCGAAATCGTTTTCAATTCAATTCATTTCAAAATCGTTTTCAATTCAATTCAAAATATTCGATTTCGAAATCACTTTTCAATATTCATTTTTAAGATGAATATAATCGATATAAATATCGTTCACGTCAAAATGGCGTCAATCTAATCAACACGGCTTCATAAATTTCTATTTTCAAATATTCTATTTCAAATATTTCTTTTTCAAAATAGTTGTTATTATCAAAATATTTCGTTCAACACATGACCAATCTCAATGAATGAGTACTGTCAACACACGAACTTTTATTTTATATATATTCTTTATTTTTCAAATTGGAATGAGGCCCAATCAATTACCATATAAAGTTAATTATATGGATTTTCATACAACACATGTATATAATTACATTGAAAAATAATCAACCATCAACCAAAGTGCACTACACTGTATAAGCATCAAATATAGATATTCAACGCTTATAACAGCCTGTCAATCAATCGATCGACACATTTAATCAATCAGGATGAGTGAACTTCAAATTTCATCCCAACACCCATGTGGGGTTTCAAACAATCAAACGCATATTTTATTTGTGCAGTTGGGCGATGTGTAAAATTTATCGTCCCAATCAATATCATTCAAATAGGTGTACATAAACAAACCGTCTGGTTTGTAAATGAATATTTATTTATTCACATTCACGTTAAAAATTATATTTTTAACGATAAAACATTTTATTCCAACATATGAATTTCTATTCAATTCATTTATTCAATAAAAATGATATTTTTATTTTTCTAACATATTTTAGAAAATTTCGGCGGCATAACGGCACGATACTAGAAACGGGACAAGGCCTAGCCTTATCCCCGGTCTAGTGAAGGCCCACGCCATTCACACATCAATCAAATCAATTCGTTATGCAAACCACAAAATTTGGAGTAAGATTCTAACCTAGCCTTACTCCTTCGCCTTATAACGGCGCACGTCTAATCCTAACCAATTTATCGATTCGATTTTTCACACCACAAATCACATTCAAACCAATATCGCAATCAATCACCAAACAGTCAAACAAACAAGTCCATGGTCTGTGGACGATTGTGTCGGGTGCTACTAAGCACCGTCTGCATCCTAGTATACATATATAACTAGAAAAATAAATTGAAAGGTGAGAAATTCTCACGTATAGCTATCCTAGCTCCACGGCACTTCATTTGCAGAAGTCTTCGTCGTTTCGCCTTTTTGTCACCTTCGTTGCTGCTTTCACTACATACGTAAAAATCACATTTTTACTTCGCTATTCAATATATATAAAAATCGAATTTTTACTATGTTATTCAATATATAAAAATCACATTTTATTTCGAAGTTCAATATACAAAAATTCTATTTTTCTATCGAAGTTCAATATATAAAAATTCTATTTTCTTTCGAAGTTCAAAACATAAAAACTATATTTTTCTTTTGAAGTTCAAAACATAAAAACTATATTTTTCTTTCGAAGTTCAAAACATAAAAACTATATTTTTCTTTCGAAGTTCAAAACATAAAAACTATTTTTTTTCTTTCGAAGTTCAAAACATAAAAACTATTTTTTTTCTTTCGAAGTTCAAAACATAAAAACTATATTTTTCTTTCGAAGTTCAAAACATAAAAACTATATTTTTCTAAAGTTCGGATCTTTTCCTATTCTAAAGTTTAAAACTTTTTCCTTTTAAAATTTCAAACCTTTTTCTATCTAAAGTTTAAACCTTTTTCAATTTAAAGTTCAAACCTTTTTCAATTTAAAGTTCAAACCTTTTTCAAAAAAAATCAGTTTTTATATGCTTTTGAAATCAGTTTTAACCCTTTAAAAATCAGTTTTTATATCTCAAGCAAATCAGTTTTTAAACTTAAAATCGAATTTAGTTTTAAACTTTTAAATTAAAAACAGTATTTACTTTTTTTTTTTTAGTTTATATAAATCAAAAATAAAATAAATAAAAAGAAAAAAGAAAAAAAAGAACTTACGGGGGGGTTCGAACTCGCGGGCGTCTGGTGGCGTGGAGACTGCGGTGGGTGAAGGGCTGAAAAGGGCGCCTGGGGTTGCTGAACGGGGAAGTGGAGGGCGGACTTCGTGGAATGGGGAGCTATGCTTGCGGCGGCAACAGGGTAGGGGGGGAGGCTCGAGGTCGCAGGCTAATGGAGGGGGGGTTAGTTGCGCGTCGAGGGGGAAGAGGAGGAAGATGAGGAGGGGACGCGTGCGGTGGTCTCGAGGAGGGCGGCGGCTCCCTGGCGCGGCGGCGGCTGCTGTTCCTCCGTCCTTCTCCTTTTTTTTTTTTTTTATTTCTTATCTGATCGAAAATGAGAGAGGGGGGGGGGGCCAGAGCGGGTTTAAGGGGGGGGGGGGAGAGATTTTCCCTTTTTTTTTTATTTAATTCATTTTAAAGTTGACTTTTCAACCGAACCCCAATCTGAACTCAACGACTGTCGCCCATAGCTAAATACCCCCATTCCGAACGCAATGGGATATGTACCGCAAGTTGATTCGGCTGTTACAATCAGTTTCCGTTAAATTTTCATTTAAATCACTTTATTGAATTCTTAACGTACATTTCGAATAACCGAGGTCACATACTAACTCTAAAAATTCCCGAAAAATATTTTCTAGCTTCGTATTGACGATACGGTCCTAACAAAACTAATTTCGTCGAATTCTGAGATCGTTAGAAAAATGGCCAATTTCCAGTCGATTAAAATCAACTGAAACTGGTCAAACGCGTTTTCCTTTGCCACGCTCACATATTGATTCGAAAAATTATGAAATTTGGAATCTAGCAATAACTTAATATCACGGACCCAACAAAAGTGGTTTCGTCGAAATCCGAGGTCATTTGCAAAATGTCCATTTTTAAGGGCCTGAATTCCATAGCGACTATTCAGAATTTTCAACTGGACATATCTTTTGATTCCCGATATGAAATCTTGATTATTCGGATTCGTTGGAAAGATATTCACTATTAGATTCCATTATTTTTGGTTTCACTAAAATCCGGATTGTTTTGCACCTGGTACATTCAATTGAAGTTTGAAATCGAATTATCGAACTACCGCACCATTTTCAATTCTATTTATAATTATATATAATTATTTATATTCTAACGACGACGCGTATAATATATACGTTCGAATTATATTCAAAATAAATTTCTCGTCGATATTATTTAAAATAATTCATTTTAAATAATCAAAATTCGCTAAAATTCCCAAAATAAAAATTTTAAACTGGCCCAGATTTTCGGGTTGTTACAACTTCAGTTATTGACAAAGATACGGTATTTTGCTTTTTACTAAACCACGAGACTAGTGAATGCCCTACGAAGTGACATGTTCCACTAGTACTCTTACAATCGAATTTACATACCGCATAATCAACGTCACAATACGAAATTAAATCAAATGAATCATCCTTAGGATAAAATAATCCAAAGTCTATTGTATGGTTTACATATCTTAGAATATGTTTTACGCCTTTTAAATGTGTTTCTTTAGGTTGTGGTTCATATGTTGCACATAGACATACACTATGCATTATTTGGTCCACTAGCGGTTATATACAGTAATGGTCCTATCATACCTCTATATAATTTTTAATCAACATTTTTTGATGTATCAACTTTACTTAATGCTATATTAGCTGCCATTAGTGTTAGTCTCCCATTAATTGTTGTTAAATTGTATTTATTAATTAAATCTTTTGCATAGTTTTCTTGATTAATAAATATTCCATTCTTTAATTGACGAATTTGTAAGCCTAAGTAGAATGTTAGTTCTCCGATATGACTCATTTCAAGTTCTTTGGTCATATTATCTAAAAATTCTTTATTCATCTTATTATTCGTCGATCTGAAAATTAGATCATCAACATATATTTTCATTAATTGTATATCTTTACTATTTGTTTTAATAAACAAAGTATTATCTAGTTTTCCTATTTCAAAGTCAGATTGTAATAAGTCATTTCTTAATCTATCATACCAAGCCCTGGGAGCCTGTTTTAATCCATGTAATGCTTTCTTTAACTTTTATATGTGATTTGGTAGTTTTTCGTCTTTAAAAAGAGGTTGTTGCTTTACACATATGTCTTCTTTAACAAATCCGTTTAGAAAAGCACTTTTAACATCCATTTGATATAATTTGAAATTATTATGGTTTGCAAAGGTTGGTAATACCATAATTGCTTCTAATCTAGCAACGGGGGTGTAATATACTAATTGCTTCTAATCTAGCTATGGGGGAAACGTTTCATCATAATTTATTCCTTCTTCTTGAGTATAACCTTACGCTACCAATCATGCCTTATTTCTTACGACCTCACGTTGCTCATTCATTTTATTCTTATAAACCTATTTAGTTCCTATTATAGTTTTATCCTCTGGTCTAGGAACAAGTTATCATACATTATTTCGAGTAAACTGATTCAGTTCCTCTTGCATAGCAAGGATCCATGAATCGTCAGATGATGCTTCCTTTGGATTCTTAGGTTCAATAGTTGAAATAAATGCTAAATTATTCATATTATTTGATTACGAGTCCTAACAACGGATTCAATATCTCCTAAGGTATTTTCTATAGGGTGGTCTCTTAGTAATCTAATTTTTTTATTTGATCGACTATCTTCATTACTAGTTTCATTAATTTCATTTTCATATTCACCTTTGTTGCGTTGTGTTATATTTTTACAATTTACGTCAAAGGATACTTATAAGGTTTCTTCTATAGTATTGGTTCTTGAATTGAAAACTCTATTTGCCTTACTTCACTTTGAATATCCAATAAATATTCCTTTACTGGATTTCGAGTCAAATTTATCTAAATTTTATTTAGTATTAAGAATAAAACATTTACTTACAAATATTTTAAATATGATACTTTTGGTTTCTTATTGTACAAAAGTTCACATGGCGTTTTATGAGTTAAGGGTCTGACTGAAATTTTATTTAAAATATAGCAAGCTGTTGCAACTGCCTCAGCACAAAAATTTCTTAGTAAATTACTATCGGATAACAAAGTTCTTGCGCACTCTTGTATCTACCTATTTTTATGTTCAACTACTCCATTTTGTTGGGTGGTTCGAGGGACAGAAAAATTATAGGTTATTCCCTTTTTATTACAAATTTTTTTAAAATTTTCGAATTTTCCACCATTATCACTACGTATTGTTTTGATTTTTAAAGATAATAAATTTTGAATTCTTTTAGCAAAAGTTTTAAATTGATCAAAAATATCACTTTTATTTTTAAGAAACAAAGTTTAAGTAAATATGGAAAAATCGTCGACAACTACGTAAACATATCTATTGTGATTTATTGATTGGGTTCAAGGCGGACCAAATAAATCCATGTGAATTGACTCTAATTGTTTTGAGGTTGTAATTTCCTCTTTTGATTTAAATGAACTTCTTTTTAATTTTCCAAACTGACAAGCTTCACAAAAATTATTGACTTTAAATTTCATTTTGGTTAATCCCCTAATTGAATCTAATTCAGAAATCCTAGAGATGTGTTTGAAATTTATATGACCAAATCTCTTATGCCAGATCCAAGGGTCACTTGTATTGACCATAAGACATAGATTATTGCTGGAGATTTTCACACTCAATATATAGATACTTTTATTTATGTCTCCTTCGAATATTACTTTTGAATTCTTATCTTCTATAAATCATTTATCCTTTTAAAAATTTATTTTATATCCCTTATCGCAAAGTTGACTTATACTTAATAGGTTGTGTTTTAGATTCCTAACTAACAAAACATCAGAAAAAATAGAAGTTTAAGAATTACCGACATTGCCAAAGCCAACGATATATCTTTTAGAGTTAAAACTGAATTTCACCATTATACCATATTCATATACAAGATTATTTAGTATTTCTGGATTTCCTGTCATACGTCTTGAGTAGCCACTATCCAGTATCCATTTGTCCTTTCTAATTTCCATCATTTGTTCACCAGAATTTGAATTCTCAACAGCCATATAACACACCATTTCAGAATTTGAATTTTCAATGGCCACATTACCCATCTTTTAAAATTTTGAATTTCCAATAGCCATATAACACATCTTTTCCAGTATTGGACATTATTTCAGTAGATCACTTGAATTTTCAACACAATTGTATGTAGACTCTTTCAATATTGATACAATGCATGAATTGACACTAGTATTAACAATAATTTCAAAATTTACCATTTAATGTTTTCAAAATTCATATTATGAATTTTTTGAAACAACTCGCTTTGATACCAATTGTTAGGGAACGCGAAATGCGGATCTTAAGGCAAAACTAACACTAGAGGGGGGTGAATAGTGTTTTTAAGGGATTTAAGAAAATCTAAAATTTATATGATCTACTATATGAATCACACACCACAGAGATGATCAACGACGCAGAATCAAACACAAATATAGAAATAAACAAAAATAAAATGCAGAAAAGGAAAGAACACACAGGATTTTATACTGGTTCGAATTACTCCTATGTCCAACCCTACGCAACGTTGGATTACGCAGAGTTTTATTACTAGATCAATATCCAAGTACAATCCCCTTGATTTCACGGCTACAAGGTTAACACTACTGTAAACACCTTTGATTTTACGGCTACAATGTTAACACTGATTCTATACCTTTGATTTCACGGCTACAAGATTAACACTGATTCCTTTCCTTGATTTCAGGGCTACAAGGGACATACCCTTTCCCAAACAATCCCAAATGATTACAACCTCCCTACAACTCTTTAATAGCACTTCAATTCAGAGAGTAATGAGTAGAGAGTGAGAACAGAAGAAGTTTCATGTAATTAAAATAGAAATCGGTAGAGTAGAAGTGTATAAATCAATAAAAAATGAAATAGTAGTGGAGGAGTGAAAAGGGTTGAAGATCGAGAAGAAGAATGGTTAAAAAAATTCGAATTCAACCCCTATTTATAAGATTTGAAAGGTTGCATTGCTTCTGGAATGTTACAGATAGTGAAAAGACACTTTCTTTCAAAATTGAAAAAGTGACAGTTGCATGTCGACATATGCTCTTTAAAAATTTGAATTTTGAATATTTTTTAAGTGTTTAACTATATATACAATTTGTCAGCCTTACCAAAAAAACTATATATACAATTCTTGAATTAAAGATAGTGATATAATTTAGTATAGTAAAGTATAAAATCTTATGAGAACATAAATATAATTTATATAATCATATTTATAAAATTATAAGATTTCAAACTATATAAATATAAAATTATACAAGTATATAATTATATAAATAGATAAAAGGGTTTTTAGTCTCAAGGACAAAATGTACAAAAAAAATGTTTCATAACGATAAGGGGGAAATTTTTTATCCATAAGGACAAATTTTAGTGCAAAGGGAGGAATTCAGGGGCCTACTATAATTCCTTCCTTTACACTAAAATTTGTCCTTATGCACAAAATTTTAACCCCTTGTCCTTATGGAAGAATTATTTGCTCATTTTGTCTTCAGGGTATTTCCTGATATATAAACTTTAAACTTATGTTTGAAATCAAAAATAAGATAGAAAAACTATTTAAAATTTGAAATTTGGAAAACAAAATTTGAAATTTGAAAAATTAGAATTTGAAAAACAGAATTTGAATTTGAACATGGAGTGTCATTCAGAGTCTTACATATAAAATAGACTCTATTACTATATTTGTCTTGAACTCCTGATTACTCATGAGTCCTGAATATTCTCTAAATTATGAATTTCTTGAACCTCTAAAACTATACGGTCTTCAGTATTAATTCCTATTATAAATTCTGCATATACATGTATATATATTCTAGACAGAAGTGTTAGTATATATTTTATAATCAACGATAATTGAAATAAGGTTGCTGTCATCAAAACTCCATCCTCTGGTACCTTAACCACCTTCTTCGAGCGTTGCGAGCGATGACAAGGACGATGATGGATGTGAGGCCGACCATACTCGATAACCTTCGTCTAGTCCGAAGCAGGAAAAGAAAGCAACGACAGTCTTTTATGGAGTAAACGGATATGGTGAGTAAAATCCCCTATCCCTTCACCCCTCCCCCCAACGAAGACACTACAGTAAGACCAAGACTAGGAGAGCCACCACCATGAATATTACCAACATGAAGATTGCCCATAGAAGAGGAAGTCCCCTGAACTCCATGCTAATGACCCACGATTCTGAATAGGGGTGATGAAATCCGCTTTACCAAATCTGGTACCAGGAGAATCCAAATAACCCAAGAATGGCAGCGACTCTGGCCGATGCCTTTTCTCCGTGTGACCAGGGAACAAGAATAAACAGAAACCAATTCCAATAATACACCAACAACCAATAAGAGTCGATGTCTCGTGAAACCAACAACCAATAAGAATATTCAAGAGACACCAACAGGACTAGGAACGAAGAGTCATTGACAATTGCAATAGCCTTCGAACCTTCGGCCATGCCCGAAATTGCATCAATAATTAACCACACATCTGGACAGGGCCCGATGAAAGAACGCAAAATATAGAAGGAGCCAACGCCAAAAACCTATCCCGTGAAACTTTAACCAAGAAAGGGGAAATTATATAATAACACTTCCTGAAGAAAACAGTAACACATGAGAGACCGAACGATATCACTCAGATCTAAAATGAATTGGAAGAAAAAAGAGAGAAATTAGCAGAAAAGAAAGAAATCGCCAAATAGTTAGAATATGGTTGTCATTAAAAAGAAATAGCAGCCGAAGTTAATGACTTGCATTCATTCTTGGATGAAAAAAGATGATAAGAAAGAAAAAGAAAAGGCAAGTTCTATTTAAACCTCCAAATATGATGAGTTGCCTCCCCCTCCTTATTTTTTTCATAGGTTAAAAATATCCCTCCTCTCTTCCATTCATTTGCAATAGATGTCTTTGTTTTCCTCGCTCCTCTCAAAAGCAAGCTAACTCACAAACCCTTATTTTTGCAATCTTCAACCAAATATCATTGAAATTTTTGGTTTCTAATCTATAGGAATGGATTCTAATGAGCAAATAACACTTCTGTGTGATGGAGAAAAGGTAAAATAATCATCAATTTTCATCCAAAATAAATTTGCAGTTCGAAGAGAGTGAAATGGGGGTTTGAAGGAGAACCACGTAAAACGTATATGTGGAAAGAACAAAAACCACAAGGAAATCTTACGTGGTAGGTGAACAATCCACATAAAGTACCAATGTGGGTTGGTTCCTTTCCCTATAGTGGTAAACGTGGTCTGGTTGATTACAACAAAAGGCTTCTTCGTGGTTTCTTTGTTTACCACGCCAATTTTTTAGTTGAGTTCCTGCAATGTTTATTATTCACCTTTGACTTGAATTATAACGTTGATTCCAGGATGACGATTACTCGTCTGATGTAGACATGAATAATGAAATGTTGGTGGATTATAACAATGAATTTACAATGTTTGATGAAAGATTATTTTTGCTTTCTATGATTGTTTCAGTATAATAAGTTTTCCTTTTGATATACCTTTTTTCCTTTAGATTTATCCATCTCCGCTTCAACTAGTTGATTGGGTTCGTAAAATCAGTCAACATCTTGGTTTCGTCATAATAATTGTTAAATCGGACAGTGGTGCATCTACTAAGAAACTGAGAATAGTGTTTGGTTGCGAACATAGTGGTGTTTATACTAGTAAAAAAGTTAAAGACCCTAACAACTATAGATTGACGGGTACCAAAATATGCAATTGTCCATTTAGGCTTAAAGGAGTGAAACTTCCATTATTGGGCTATTGGCGTTTGGTAGTTGTTAATGGAGTGCATAACCATTCAGAACTAAAACACAATGAAGGTCATTCATATGTGGGAAGATTAAGTGTGTCGAAGATTAAAATAGTTATGGAAATGCATAGGAATATGGTTAAAGCTAAGGAAATTCTACATACTTTAAAAAGAAATGATCTGTCGAATTGTACCGCCATCGAAACAATGTACAATGTAATTCATGCACAAAACGCTATAGAACAAGAAGGACGATCTCAACTTCAATATTTGCTTACTAAACTAAAGGAGTGTGGATATTTCGAATGACATAGATGAACTTTAGATCAGACCGATATTATAAAAGATATATTTTGGGCACATCCCGTTAATGTGGATTTTTACGCACATTTCCCCAAGTTGTAATACTTGATTGTACTTATAAAACTAATTGATACAAGATGTCGCTACTTGAAATCGTTGGTGTCGCATCCAGGGATCATACATTTTTTTATTGTCGTAGCATACTTAGTTGTCGAAGGTGAAGAAAATTATATTTGGGCTTTAGAACATTTGAAGTCTATTTATTATGATTGACTGTGATGTGGAAATGCCAAATGTATTCATAAGCGATAAAGAGTTGCCATTGATGAATGCTATTGAAGTTGTTTTTCCTAAATCCGCTCATATGTTATGTAAGTGGCATATTAAGAACAACAAACTTACGTTTATGGGAAAGAAGAAGAATGTCAAAGAAATGGATATGATGAAGCTTATGGGACTGGAATGAACTTGTGTGTTCAAAAAATAGTATGACATGCAATGAAAATTTACAATTGCTGCATGAAAAATACAACAATATGGATCTCTGTTGAAGTATATATACGATAGTTGGCTGGATCTGTATAACGATCGTTTTATTCAAATGTGGACCGACGAATATATGCATTTCAGAAACTAAACATTGAATAGGTAATTTTCATTCTACAATTTTATGTATGAAAGTAAATCATTAAGTACTATTTTTTACACTATGGATACTAAATGCAGGGCCAAAGCAGCACACTCAAAGTTGAAGAAGCATTTAGCTACTTGCCAATGTAACTTCGAGCAAGTTTGGGTAAAAATGCATTCCCTACTAGAGTTATCTTTTGTCGAGATAAAGGCCTCATTCGAGCAAATTTTAAGTAGAGTGAAACATGTTTTTTATGTTAGAGAGTTCAAGTTTCTGAATGGTGTTATTTATAATGTGGTTCTTGATTTACTTCATTTGGAACTAGTACGGATGTAATCGGTTGAAGACGACGAATTTCTTTGTGGTTGTGTCATTCAAAAAACACACAGACTTCCACGGGCCCATGCACTGGCTCGTCTTGGTCCTTCTACCCCAATACCTCTTGATTTAATTGATGTACATCAGACATAGCTACATTTAATTCCATGGGGTAAGAGTGATGATGTTGGTGATGTTGACAAAATGAAAACTCTATTGAACGATGTTAAAAAAATAGACACTCCTCATCAAATTCATATTTACAAAAAGTTGATGGAAGTTGTGCACCCACATACGTCCATGCTTAGTTCACCTATTAGTAAGGTGAAAACCAAAGGAAGAGAAAGTAAGAAAGCAACTAATACCTCAACAAAGAGAATGCCTTCTTATTTTGAATTAGTCAATGGTTTCTCATCATATGACCTGTCTAGTGAATTAAGTGTTAACAAACTGAAGAAGCAAAAACTTCAAATCTGAAAGTCATTGCAATATGACCAATGTAGTCCACATATGAAACTTTACATTAAACAAATTCCTTAGGAATTAAAACCATATGTCACTGATATTATTGATGTTGAGGCAGATTTCATTGCATTGTGGCACTACTAGGCATGGGGGAATCATCTTAGCCTCAAGTCTGGCAAGATTTGTATGAAGAGTTGTATAAAAATCAAGATCTATATGGACAAGAGTTCATAAAAAATGGTTGATGCAATGAATTGCTTGCGCAATTACAACATTACAAAGATGGATTTGCACCACCGGAAAAATGGATGATAATGCCAGACATAGGTTATCTTACAGTGAAAAAGTATAGCATAGTGGTAATTAGCATTAGTGAAAGGCTAAATTTGACGATACTGCTGTTAAAAGGAAGAGTTACGCCTCCTATTCATCGCTCAGAAATAGCATTTGCTTTTGTTAACGACAATTGTTCAAGTAATTATTACACTTATCATATATTTTATTCCATGCTATATTTGTTATATATTGTCAATGTGTTATGTAGGTAAAGTTGGAACCTAAGCATCCGGTGCCACATATACTTCAAAATGGTGACCTACCGTCATGCAGATGCAGCTAGTTATGAGCATATTTATGGAGTTCGACGGTAAGAATGGGAAGAAAGAACTCAAACTGCTGAGTGGAATTGAATGGAAAGCATGGGAGTTAATGTCTAGTTCTACGTCTATGTCTGCATCTTTGTACTGAATGTCATTTTTATGTTTCAATGCACTTTAAAACATTTGAAACTTTGAAATCGTATGGGAGTATATTTTTTTCTGTAATGAATGTCATTTTTATGTCTATGTCTATGTATTTGTACTAAATGTCATTTTTATGTACGTCGCAATTGAAACTGGATAGGAGTATAATTTTTTTCACATTTGCATCTGCCTCGGAGGGAACCTCCATGAATTTGGTTCCAGGTCGGATAGAGAATACGCCATTTATGGCAAAACCACGTATACATTCTCCGTCGTTCACTCTATGTCCTCGGGTACTACTTACGTGGTCGGTTATTCTACCACGTTTAGCCTCTATGTGGCTGTCAAAAAATTGCAAAAAAAAAAAGTAGTAAAAACACGCAGCAGACATAACACAGACACAACACACTAAATATATACATTTGAGCCAAAACCACAAACATAAATCAACAAATATATACCAAAAACCATAGCATAGCATAAACCATAACATCCATACATACCAAACCCATACAAATATACAATGTACCAAACATAGAAACAAACTCATACATAACAAATAAATGTAAGTCCCAAAATGATTCATCTACATGCAAACTAATTATGATAGTGAATGAAACGTCCAACGAGCCAGCGACAACTCTAGCAAGCTCCACTTGAGGGTTAGCCTCATTCAAAAGACCATAAACATCATGAAGAGTATATAAAAAGTAAAACGAATTTAGTGAGGTGTAGAAATAATTGTAACATTAAATATAAACGTACCAAGAACAATTGGTCATAAGTTGGTTGAAAATGTGGTGCTCCCATCATGACATCATCAGGTAAATTTGCGGGACTGTGAACACGTCGAATACTATGCTTCCTATACCACTCCATATAATCATCTATGCAACTCATAATAAACTGATGTAGTAGAATCATCTATGATCTTCTGCAATCACATGATGATACCAACTCTCTCATATACTTTCCAAAAAACTGATAATGCACATGAGTGTATGTAGTGGAGGTTGTACCGCGACGTTCATTTATCGCTACCGGAGGAGTATTAGATCCATTGAAATGTTCTACACTCTACCAAACTATCCCAGTACTCTATCGAAATGGTATGGCTCCGCAGCATTCAAGCATAGAATGCACCCCTTATACTATGTTATACCATGAAATGGATGATAATATCGAGCACATCTATAGAAATATAAAATAACCTGTTCAACTATATTTCAAATATAAAAAACAAGACATACGGATCAATAAAAGTAAAAAGTAAAATAATTCATAAAAGGTACCTGCTCAATCTGAATATTATCAGTAAAAATGCATAGATCAACGATTGACGCACCGATATCAGTAGAGGGATTACATCGAGCTGCACAGGGTAAAATCTCGTAGTACAGCTTTGTAGAAGGATGAAGCAAGGAAAATGTTGAATATCCATGATTCAAGCAAGCATAGAAATCCTGCAATCTGTTTCACCCCCATCTGAGACCTTAATCCAAGCTGTCCGTATAGGAATGCTAGTGTTGTTGAACCTCATGAATAAGTGTTGACATAATCCAAATTTTTTAGCAGTTCCAAAAGAGATACATGCATATGAGTCTTGATTTTGTCAGCAAATATTCTGTTGCCAAGAACAAACAAAAGATAAGTAAGAGTAGCATGCCTAACTGCACGATCAATCCACTCATCACTCACATCTTCAAATCTACCAACCAACATTGACAAGCTTAACTTATATCCAACCTTCTCATTCATTTCCATTCTAGCTTTTGTTGCACTAAGACGAAGATACTTCGAAACAATAGCAACTGCTTGTTCTATATCATAAGACATGCTCTGTATAGATTTGCCTTCGATAGGTATGCGCAACAATGGAGCTACATCATCAAGAGTAATGATCATCTCACCAAATGGTAAATGAAAATATTAGTCTCCGGATACCATCGTTCCACAAAAGCTGATATCAAATTCTTGTTCACACACTTCTAACAAGTTCTAACAATAAGAAACAATCCAGATATGTCGATAAGGGCTTTGAGCCTAGTAACATTATCTGAAATCCTCCATTCCGATACCTTCTGTGCTGACACAAGTGAGTGGTGCTCGATCCTACACAAATAAAATTTACATTTAGTACATAAATAGAGAATTGAAATTAATAATAGACATGTACTTGACCAATCTATATCATAAAAGCAACTTGGGTATCAAACTTTCTAATCACATCATTGCTTTTTGGTCCAGATTTGTCACGTAATTCTTCTTCAGTTTTAGCTTCTTCCTCCAAATGATCCTCTGTACCCTAGTCACCTGCCTCTGAATACTCCCCTGTGTCATCTTCTTCTTCCCTCAAAGAATCTGAACCATCTCCGTCCCCATGTTTCCCTAAAGGATCTGAACCATCTCCGTCTCCATGTTCCCCTGAAGAATCTGAACCATCTCCATCTTCATGTTCCCCTAAAGAATCTAAACCATCTTCGTTATCTTCACTACCCCATGCATCTATCTCAAAATGTGAAGGATCCACATCCTCCTCCTCCTCCTGCTCTTCGGCAATCACATACGCATTTATACGTTCAACTGATTTTGCCGTTCGACGCCTTCTTTCTGATGATGTCATAGGTTTGTGACCCATCTATTAAAAATGAAAAAAAAATCAATTAAGTACACTATTTTTTGAATATGCAAAATGCAAAAAAAAAAAAAAAAATTCAACTAATTACACTGCTTTTTTTTAATTCTCCACTTGTAATACACATGATAAAAAACCACGGATATATGAGTACCCACTAATTTTTTAATTTGCAACATCTATTACCATGCAAGATATGAGTACTCACTGCCTTTTTTTGTCATTTTACATTCACCACGAAGAGAGCCAACGTGGTAAGATACAAAACCATGGAGAGACTCAACATGGAAATATTCCTCCGTGGTCAGGAGTTATACTACGTATTCTTTGCCCATGTTATCCATTCCTACCCCGTTGATTCTCTCTGTGGCATATTGAATTAAGGAAAAAATATGTGATAGATAGTGAAACATGCGATTCACTATCGTTCCTCAATTCAATTACTAAACACAGCTACAAACAGAGCACGAAAAATCACACTACAAACACAGTCACTATTGTTCCCCAATTCAATTTCAACTAAACTCACACTATGTACCGCAATTAACTACTTCCTTAGGTTAATGGAAGTTTACCTTAGCAGATGCTTTGATGAAGGAGTTTGGAGCTGCTTTGATGAAAGCGGTGGAAGGTGATCGACACTACGAAGAAGGAAGAAAGGGAGATGATTTTGAGGTTAGTGTTAGGGTTATTATGTTTTGAAAGGTAATGGTAGTTTAGGAATATTTAGGGGGCTACTCAGTCAAAATAGAGGATATCAATTTTTTAAGAAAGAGGGGGAAACTCAACATATTTGGAGGTTCAAATAGAATTTATGGAGCTACTTTAATCTTCTTTCTCCTCGTATTTCTCTATGTTTTACCATTTTTCGTTGCGTTCAAATTTTGAGAACTATGATTTAAAAAAGATATAAAAAAGAAAGAAACAACTAATGAAAGTGAAATGAAGGAAAAAAACTAGATATCACCATCTAAAAAGATAAGGGAAAAACTGGAATAAATGGTGTGAATATAGTAAAATGTGATACGAGAATTTAATTTTCAAAATAACGAGATGAGAAAAGCAATCGGAGAGGTGAGAATAGCCAAAGTCTAGGCTTAGTTACTACAAAAACCACAATATGGTATGTGCTGAAAAAAGCTACTTTGATCTGAAAAAGCAAGTTGGTAAAAAATAATAGGCTCTCACCCAAAAGGATGGGATCATTCGAGCTCGTGATCAAATTACCTCCAACATGCTATTGAACTTTTGAGATTCCATGAGAATAATTAAAATTCGATGCAGAGATGCGCAATAGCTAGCCAACAAACTATAGCAGATGTCTACTAAAAAGCTCGCTACGATATAGAGATTGTTGTTTCTCAATAAAAGCTTAATGAGATTCAAGAGAAGAGGACCAAATAGAACGAAAAACTCGATAAGGACCTCAAACACTTTTATGCCAATGTCAACATGAATAAAAGCGTGAAGTGGTTAGTAAATGATTTTCCTGGCACCTTAGCTAGTATGTGGGGTGAATTGTTTCACATAGCGACATGCACTAGTAGTTGCTATTGGGTACTTTTAATGGCTATGTACCTCGATTCCGAGGATTTACAGGTGCTTTTGTTGGGAGGACCCTCCTAGCAGAAGACGCTGGCAATGCTAGTCTGCTAACGCAGCCAATGCCCTCATCGATTAAGCTAAGTTAACTTGAAACATTTTCTTTGAAAATTAAAGAGCTAGTGACGACCATTCGTTCCGCTATGGAATTTAACTCTGTAAATTTTCATATCATTCTAGCTTCCATAACAAAAACATACACTGAGACTTACACTCCTAAATTTTTTGATCAACCAGGGATGGGTATCATGAATGGAAAATAGTTGTTGCTTACTGGACTCTGGCATCAAGTATATCCATTATGTCTTTAGGTTTTGAGAAGCTTTGATTATTGCAGTAATTTTCCATTAAGCATTATCACTCCATGTGTTAGCTTGTTGTTGAATTTGTCCAAAAGATTCAAGTTAGATCTCAATTTCTTCTTTAAAGTCTTCATTCTCCACTTCTATGGGTCCTGAAGCCAAGGTAGCCCTTCGAAGATCCATTCTTTAATGAAAAAGACAACGAAGCCTTGACTAGCATATCTAAGGACCCAACACTTGTTAGAAATTTTGTAATTACACAATTGTATTACAAAAAGACAGCAACAACAATCAACATTAATCAATTATGCCACAATTGTCACGTCAAACTGTGCTTACAATAATCACAGAAAGCGTAACCAATTTTTGCACATGATTGAAGATAAACAGAAAGTATTCTGTTTATGTAATGTCTGAGTCCAAAAAATTTCTGTTTCCTTGAAATAATATTGCCGTCGTATGCAACAGTCGACGTAGTTGCAATTTGTTTCCCAAGTTAAAATGGACCAACTCCATTGCGTAGTGCCAGCAAATAGAGCTCTGACGAACTGAAGTTGATTACAGAAACTAGATCAAAGGACTACTTTGAAGAAGAAGAAGTAATGCAAGCAGAAAAAGTGAATTCTGTCTTGTTTTGGGCAGTGTATATATAGGCAAGGAGGAATTCATGTTCGCATGCATTAGTAACCGTCAGAATAGGAAAAGTTGCGACCCTTTAACCACCTGGTTATTAATATGCGTTCGTTGAGAATTCAAATGGTTGTACTCATTCAGCTAACAGACATTCCTTTTGAATTCTGGACTGAACGGACATACCTTTAAAATTATGAGAAAAAATATTCCCATGTCAATGCACTAGCCCAATCAGGAACCGTCGGCCATATCCAATCAAGAGACCCCAAGATCCCCAAGGCCCAAGGCCCTTATCTTTGACAATTTAATGTATTATTATGTCATGGCCAAGCCCACATCCTCATATCATCCCTCTCCTTTCTATTTTACATAATCCTATTTGGCTTCTAATATATTAGGAGAGATTGTGCTAATATTTCTATGATGTGGTACTTTAAATGTTGCTATCTCTTCTTCATCCCTATCTCTTCTTCTTCCCACTTTCCTCTTTCTTTGCTCATTCATTTCCAACAATCCCCCACATGAATGAGCAGTCGATCTTAGTTTCACGAATCATTTATCGCATCGGTTAAAGTAGCACATGAGCCTTGAACTTTCCGAGTGATTACCTATTTGAATCACAGGCGAATTAGTAGACATAGACTGTGTAATATCCTGGAATTTTTAACTAAAGTTAATTTGAATTTTTATTATATGATTTAGTATTTCTGAATATAAATAGGGATTAATAAGGTTTAAATATAGATTTTATTTGAATTATAAATGCGAATGATTTTTAATGATTTTGGATTTATTGATACTATTTGTCGTTCGATTGGATTTGTCAAACCATAACATGAACTAGTAGCATTAGAATTAAGTGTTGCCCTTAGTTTTCATAGCATTTAAGGGAAAATGCTACCAAAAGTTCACCTTCTCTTCTTAAGACAAGTGTATGGACACTTGTAATTTTGCATGTAAACTTTCATGCATGGTTTCCAGTTGTCCCCTTATGTGTCTTTACCTCCTTACTCCTCCTTTCCTATATAAGGAGCTCTTTACTTCATTTTTTATCTTCCATTTTCATTTTTCCTATCTTCCTTCTTCTTCTTATGCTTATGGCCATGGTTTCCATGACATAAGTCTTCCTGTTTTCCACCACCACCTTGCCAAAGTTCGTCGTCATCCTCCTCCTTCTCCTCCTCTTATAATATAAAGAGAGAGAGTGAGATTAGTGTATATTATAATATATATATTGGTGAAGAAGACATTGCGCCGAAATATTGTCCAAAGGTTCGCTCAGCTAGGCTCGCCTACCGTGGAGATTTGGAAAGCTGTTAGGTGAGAACTCTTTAACCTTGGTTTATATATTTAATTAGTAGTTAGACTAATTTAAATATAGTGATGAATTATCATTGGTTAATGATGATTGATGTTTGTTGTGATGGATGATGGATGCGCAGTTTAGAACATACATACTATTAAGCGTTAGTGCTATAACGCTTGTGCACAGTTATGATTTATTTAATTATGTTGATGATGGTTGCTATAGATGTTTATAATGGTTGTTGATGCTGTTTTGCACACACTATGACACGACAAGTATGGTATCACATTGGTGGTCGACAAATCTCCTTCGTAATTAGAAGCAATATCATTATTGAAATTGAAGGTTAATAATTGGGAAAGACCATATGTATGAATTCATATATATTGATAAAGTTCTTTAAATGAATAAATAAATACCGGAACATTCTAGGATGACAGAGAGGATAGTGTCTAGGCTTGGGTTTGGAAAATATAGTTTCCTGCTCTCGTTGGCTATCCCTAACTGATCCGACGAATAAGATGGTTAATTTGAAATTATTTGAAATTAGAAATGAATTGGAATTTGATTTATTAAATAAAAAATAAAAGTTGAATTTTGATCCTAAAATAAATTTGGAAAGTAAATGTAAATTACTTTAAATGGTTTTAAATGATTTACATGAGTACATAATGGTTTTCTAAGGTATTTTGAAGTATTGAAGAATAATTCTTATTTCGGTCAAAATAGAGCTTGTCGCACAATGGTAATTTGCATATTTTAGTTACAAACTTTGAATGCTTATAACTTTTGCAATCTAAATCAGATTTCCAAGAAATGAAAAGCAAATGATTTATATTAACAAAAACTTTTAAAGTGTATTGATTTTCAAGTTATGTTTAAAACCGTTTTGGAAAAGTTCGTTGTAAGAGCAGTTGTCGACCATAACTATAAACAGCTATTTTAAATGTTTTAAAATATGAAAAAAAAATTGGTAAAATCATTATAAATTATGTAAAAGTGTTTTGAATCATAAAGTTTAAGTTTTGGCTAAGATAAACGATATTTTGATCAAAGTAGTTAAGATAGCTGTTTTGTAACGCTTTTGTAATGCTTTTGAAACACTATGGTAACTCTTTCTTTGAAAATAATCTATTTTGAAGTGGTAAACCGCGAGTTGTTTCCCGAACTATAAGTAATCATTTGTAAATGATTGGTAGAATGTTTTCAAAGAATTAAAAGTATTGAAAATGTTTTATATGGAAATTAAATTGATTTATTTGATACTAAAACGGGGTTCTCAATTTTAAATAATTGTATATGGTTGGAGATAAATCTTCGGATGTTTGATATTAATCCGGTAGATGATGACTCTTACTATTTAAGGAATTTAAAAGATAGTTCACTGTTATTCCGCTTATAATGCGAGTTGGATACAGAGATAAATATTAAGTACAAGTGGGTGATATTTCTATCCAGATTTAATGTCAAAGAATTGGATAAACCTTTTAATTAAGATATGGGTTTCCTAATTTGATTGGGATACGTGGGATAGAAATAATCTTCGGATATTTGATATGAAATTCTGTGGGGTAAACACATACTATTTGAGGAATTTGGAAGATATTATTATTATATCGTTATTTCACTTATAGTATTCGTTGATTATGAGAATTGATATCTAATAAAAGTAGATACAATTTTTGTGTAACTTATGTTCAATATCGATTGATTTGGGTTTTTTCGTGAATCATATCTTCAATAATATCATTCTTGAAACCTAATGTGAATGAGTTACGGAAATTCATATCGTAATTTGGGGATTTAACCAAATCTTTGATTTGAGGAAATTAAAAATAAGGAATTAGGAAGGAAGAATAATCTTTTAGTTAAGATTACATAATTGAATGTTCGGAAACCAATTTAATTGGAAACTAGGGTTGAAATGTGGGGTAAGCGTTTTCAAAGGAAACTGGGTTTTTGATAACGAGTTATCAAACGGAAAATTAATTAAGGCTTTGATTTAAGGAATGTGTTTTAAATGAGAAAGGTTAATTATGGATTTTGTTATAATTTGAGAATGGATTTAAAGAAGTTTAATTTAACAAAATCCAAGATGGAAGGAGATTTGGCCGAAAGCCTATGTGTTCCGTAATTGTTTTTTTTTAAATTTGCGCTTATTATTTGGAAAGACCGGGATCGAACATATGTTCGAAAACCATTCCAAGTAATAGTACGACATTATGGAACAATTCAAGACTTGTAAAACGACGAATGAAGACTGGGATTCTTTGAATTGTTTAGATTGATTGCTAATGTCTCGGTTGGGCGATCCCCGATACGAGGTTATAAGTGGCATGAGGTCTGAATATATTTGGAGATTTTCGGATTGGAGTTTCGTTCAGACCCAGAACGGACATGTATGGATTGTGTGTCTGACATTGTAATTGACTGCATAGCACTGATCTTTGTTAAATATATATCTGCTTGGTGGCGGAGAATTTATTCTCTTGCTTAACACCCTTCTCTAAGACATGTGAGCTTAGAGGTTATATATTGATAGAAATCAGTGATGCGTTATGAATGGAAAATGTGGCACACTTAAGTTATATGGAGAGCTATGGATGATCAAAGTATGGCTTATTTAAGAGTAGCTTTGTGTATATCATGACCTCGGCAAGCCTCACTTCCCGGTAAATGGCCAAAACAGGAAGAAATGCAGCATGGTTATGGGGTGTTGTCTCCTTCTAGATAAAATGTGTACTATGGTATGGAGCCCGGGTATTAATCCATGTGGATAACTTCTACTTTATGGATGTTGATGTTGCAAGTGCTCGGAAAGGTCGGTAATGACCGAGAGATGACATACTCAGGCGTACTCTAAGTTACCCAGTTAAGGGGTAACCCGGCCTTGTGTTGGCATGAGGAGCATCACTATTGATCCTCAGACATCCCTCCAGAGGTGTTCAAAATTCAGTTTGGAAGGAAGTTCCTTTGCCTGGTCATTGTTGGAAACCTAATCTCCGCTACGAGCCCATACGATTTTAGTTGTATACCATACGTCAGTGTAGTATATGGTACCTATGCTAGCTAAGATTGATACATTTATTTTTGAAAGATTTTTCATACTATATTATAGTATTGAAAGAGGATTTTCACTTATCAAGAATTTTTTACTATCATAAGGAGAAACCTCGCCTATGTGTGCGTTTGCATTGTGTGTGTGCTGCGAGACCTTATGGTAGTTTCATTTTTCAAAAGTCATAGCGAATTTCTATGCATGGGAATTCATATGTAGTAAACCTGTTCCGCGTTAGCGGCGTAGTCCGTTGAATTTCCCAACTTTAAAATGAATCCTAAATAACAACTGTTTTTAGTTCTCACACCAGTCCCATGACTAACTTGGAGTTTATTGTTCCCACACCTAAACTCTGGGTGCCCATAATTTTGCACGGGAAACCTAGTAGTTTGGTTCAAAGATTTTGCCATGGAGATAAATGGAGCAGGATTCTGGTTTTAGCTGGAGCTATTATATTTTGGAGCATTCACATTCTTCCGCTGAGTTAGTATTTCTTCTGCTGTGAAATCAATGTACTCTGATGTATTCCTTGTAACTCTGGTGTTATATTATGGTAATGAAATGAAAAGTTCTGTTATTTTTGTGCAAATATGTATGTACCCATAACTATCCGTCTTTATAAACGATTTAGGTTAGTTTAATTACCGGCGAGAACCAATCACTAAGTCGGGTCATTATAGACTGTCCTTGAACTATAAGACTTTTGTGTAATTCCAAGTAGATAACACATGATAAATGTTTCTTATAACCCTTCGTTCTCTGTATGTATTCGTTTTTGCCTTGAACACCTACCTGGTCTCATAAGTGCTTAGAGAATTTGGCATCATAATTCTCTTTGAAGCGGCGCCTCCGCACTTATCTAGGTGATTCTGTTAAGGGTATTCTCTAATTCCTCAAATACAGACATCATTAAAAGTACTCATACTTATCCTTATTCAACATAATGCACTAACTTATCATAGGAATGGTTTGTGTTTAACAGTGCTATCAAGTTTCTCTTAAACTTCATTGTCCCTTTGAATCTAGATCTTGGGCTCTCCAGTCAACTAGGTGGGGTTTACATTTTAGAAAAAACTTTAGTCTATAGGCCTTAGCCCCATTCCCTTTGATAAGGTTTGAACTTTCTCTTTTGGAAAGCCTTCTGTAAGTGGATCCGCTAAGTTATCTTTAGATCGAATGTAATTTATTGTGATAACCCCATTAGAGAGAAGTTGTCTTATCGTTTTATGTCTACGGCGAATACGCCTAGATTTACCATTGTATAGTGTATTATTAGCTCTTCCAATAGCTGATTGACTATCACAATGTATACATATTGGAGGCATAGTTTTGCTCCAATTAGTAATGTATTCCAAGAAGCTTCGAATCCATTTTGCTTCTTCGGTAGTCTTATCTAGTGCAATTGTAATATCCCGGAAAAAGTCGATCTTGGTTATCCGATATACAACACATATCAAACATCCAAGGATCGAAAATACTCGTAGTTAATGAAAGAAATTACAGGGTGAGAATAGATAAGATAGAAACTTAGAATAGAAGAAGAAGAAGAAGAAGATACAACATCAGAGTAACACGAATCTCACAGTGGAACGAACAACATATAATAGATAATATATCCTCGAAATAAAATCAGTATATGTATACAGTAACATTATCAGAGTACAACAATTACAACACAACGGAAATAATTAGAGCTATATAATATCCTGAAGCTTCCTGCTCCAGCTCTTCAAGTATATCTCCAAATCCTGACTACTTGACTGCCCGTACAAAATTGGGCACCCTAGAGTTTAGGGAAAACAAAACAAAATAAACTCTGGGTCAGTCATGGGACTAGTATGAGTAAAACAGTTTAAAACAGTTTGAACAAGTAAACGATATCTCATAAGACCACGCCGTATAACGGAACGAGTTTTTCCCTTATGATAATCCAAATTATCTTTATATCAAAAACCTGTTGATATTATAATAATGTCTATCAACCACAATATAATAATCATCTAGCATAAACGCTTTCATCTCACGTTCTACATATATAGTATACAATCAAAACCGCAAGCACGTATTGGGTAATGGATTTCCAACTATGACAAGGTGTGGTACCACCTTTTGCTAGTGTACCTCTAGAGAGGAATACACTGGGTTCAACAAGAACATCATGCAACCCGGCCACACATGACCGACCACTCATTTCGCTTGAGTGTATCGAATGTATATCACCAACGATTGGGATCAGCAACCGTTTCCCGAATGGGACAGCATCGACAGTACATTTTTAGAAGTAAATGAAACTCTAGATCAGGTGATTATACACCCTAATAGGTGCGACCTACATAGCCATGTTGCCTGCCCGATTTTTGTCATTTCCCAGTTTTGAGGCTAGAGGCCACACTTATCTCGGACATATCATACGTTTGCTCACTTTGAATGTCACATCGTCATACCCGCCAAATCACAAATTGATTTTCCCAAAATTACCACGAGTATACAGCTAAGAGAAACGAACTCCTCCGCCACCAAACGTAAATACATTTGAAGAGATCAACTTACGCGATCTATTAAATATACTCTATCAGACATTCTTCCATATAGGTCGTCCTGGGACTGGACAAACCGAAGGCACTATTCAGTACAACCATCTTAGGCAATCTTTACCTAAGATTTATACAACAGCCCTTGCACTTGACTCCGTCTTCAATTATCTTTGGCACATATGATTCGCAACGCTTATGCCAATACGGAGTGGTTCTTCGGATAATAATCCAACCGGTCTCTCCATATTAACAACGTTAAAATGGTCAAAAACTTCGATAGTCGATGAGTTAACTATCAAAGAAAAACACGTGTGCAAACAACGATCTTATTTCCAGATGGAAATTACATCGATCAATCACCAATCAACTTTTATCCTTTAAATTAATTTATCATTAATTTATTTCATTTGTCAATTCCTGTTTCCATATATTCAAAATTTCTTATTTTCTAAATTTAGAAAATATATGTTATTAACACTGGAAAACATTTCCATTTCGTGTTTTCTATATTAGAAATAATTTCTGATTCTAATTTGGAAAACATTTCCAAAACTCTTACATTGGACTTAGACAGATGTTTAAACAAACCATCGTTATGCCAATTCAAACCATTACACTTATTAACTAAATTTACTTAACCATCCTTTACTATCAAACCTTAGCCCTTTCTTAGTTAAGAAGGAAGTCAATCAAGTTGGGGTATGATTACCTCTCAGACCTTAACTGAACATCGATTTAACTTCGGAATAGACAAAGTTTATCTTTCAAACCTTTAACAAACTTCCTTACGTAACTTTCTTTCGAGTAATCTCTATTCGATAACTCATCCCTTCGAATTACTATATTCGATAATCTCTCTTACGAATAACTAGATTCGAAAACCTTTCTTCGAATAAACTATATTCGATTAACTCTATTCAATTAACTCTTATCAATTAACTCTATTGGATTAACTATTTTTGATTTAACTCTAATCGATTAACTCTATTTGGTTAACTCTTTTCACTTAACTCCTTTCAAATACACTATATTCGATAACTCCTTTAATTCTATTTGAATAAACTATATTCGATTAACTCCTTTAATTCTATTCGAATAAACTATATTCGATTTACTCCTTTCGAATAACTAGATTCGATAAATCCTTTCGAATAACCAATATTTGATTAACTCACTTCGAATAACCAATATTCTATAACTCCTCTTCGAATAAATTATATTTGGTAACTCTTCTCGAATGAACTATATTCGATTACTCTTTCGAATAAACTATATTCGACAAATCTTCTATCGAATACACTATATTCGATAACTCTACTTCGAATAAGTGATATTCGATAACTCTACTTCGAATAATCGATATTCGATAACTCTACTCGATTTATTCCATTTGAATAATTCTAACTGGTTAACTCTAACAGGTTATCTCCAACTCTAACTGGTTAACTCTAACTCTAACTGGTTAACTCTAACTGATTAATTCTAACTGATTAACTATGACTGGTTAACTCTAACGGATTAATTTTTACTGATTAATTCTAACTGATTAATTCTAAATGATTAATTCTAACTGATTAACTCTAACTAGTTAACTCTATCTAATTTACTCTATTCGATTAACTCTAACCGAATAACTAATATTCGATTAACTCATTTCTATTAACTCTTTTGAATTAACTCCTTTGATTTATTCCTTTAAATTATTTCTTTGAATTATTACCTTGAATTATTCCTTTGAATTATTCCTCTAAATTATCTCCTTTGAATTATTCCTTTTCTATTTGTTTACTTAACAAATAACTATTTCCTTTTCAAATTCTATTTATTTAACAAATAAATATTTCTTTTATCATTTCTATTTATTTGACAAATAAATATTTCCTGTATCTTTCCTATTTATTTAACAAATAAATATTTCCTTTTACATTTGTTTTACAAATATTTTCTTTTATATTTGTTTTACAAATATATTCCTTTATATTTGTTTTCACACATATTTTCAATTCAATTATATTTGTTTTACAAATATAATTTATTTTCAATATACACTTTGACAAATCCCTTTGTATATTCCAGTATTTCTTATGGTGTTTCAAATACCATATATCACTGCTCAGTATCGCCCAAACACACACAATCAACAACAGATTGTATATCACATCATATATCACAATATATATGAAAAACAGTAAAATATATGTTGAGGAATCTAGTTGGATTCCTCCGACCTGTTTCCCTGCATCACAGATGCTAAACAATAAAATTAACGTCGATTTCATTTCAATATGAAATATTCTGCTAAACAGAATCAATATTTGATTAAAAATTTATATCTATATCATTATCTATAATTTCAACCAATACATAAGCAATTCAACCAAACAGTTAACACACATCAATCAATAATGATAACCATCGCTCGATTCAGAAGGAAAATTTATTTTGCTATAAATTGTAATGAGCCTCATTACACTCCCAATCAGTTCCATGTCGTAGTGTCCGTCCCTACGATACCAACGGACCTGTTTTGTTCGATTTCGTTTACGTATGAATTAGATATGACATAGAAAAGTTTGTACAAATTTAACTAAAATAAAACGTGGATTTATTTTATTATAATGGGCATTAACCTTTTAACTCAGCCCATCATCTCCTTTGAATCCCAGACCCCAACACCTTCTCCAATTAACATTTTGCTCCAGTATGCCTTCACGCCACTTTCCATGAACCCGTTTCCCTTATCTCTCAATTTAGATATCAAGTGAAAATCACCAAGCTTACTTCCTCACCTCCTCTTTGTTCAAAACCCAACATCACCGTAACCACCCTCTTTACCCCTTAATCGCCTCCAACCCAAACCAGACTACTTCGCACTCCTCTCTTCTCTTGCAAACCATATGTTCACGTCTTCACTTACACGAGTATTATGTTTTCTTGTTTCCATCTTTTCTTCATATTAAATCCAAATAGTCAAAAATACCCTTTGTTATCCCACTTAAAATCTCCTTATTTCCCTATTGTAAATCAAACCAGGAATATCACGGTATGTTATTTACTATCAAGACCCCAAATAGATTTCGAACTAATACTTAAATTACAAAATTTGCAAACCTTAAGTTACGTGTTCAACTTCCAGCTCGGAGCGATCCCCCAGTACACGATGCTCCATCCATTAATCCTCCACGCCAAAGCTCCAGGCTATTGCTGAGAAATCTGTGACTTATCAGTGATGTCTACCCTATTGAATCCCATCCCATCTTGAAGTTCGAACGCGCCTCCAATCTTCCCATTCGAAATCGATGCTCCAACTCGTGACTGCGCTAAAATCAACGAGCTCCAGTAGGATCGAACCCGTAAAAATGGGTACAAGCGTGTGGAAAATCGTTTGAGGAATCCAGAAATGTATACACTTTGATTTATAACCATTTATGAATTTAGATGAATTTCTAAAGAAGGATTTCTTTATACGGAGATGTAAGAATTTGTGGCGGCTGAACTGATGAAGGTGTGGCCTTCTTTTCGATCAGAGAAAGTATTTGTTAGGGTTAGGAGAATGGGTAATGCATTTATAGAGAATTTTAATATTTTTATATTCGAATTTTATATTAAATTATAAGCTAACGCTATTTTTCCTTATCCTCTAAAATTTCTGTAATCACATATGACATCCAAAAATCACGAAACTAAACATGCAGCAACAGTTTGACATTACAGGCCCAACGAAATTGGTTTTGTCGAATTCCGACTCCGTTTGCTCACAGCGTATTTTTAACCGTCAAAATACTGACTGTTTTTCACTTTGAAAATTCATACGGCCACACAGTGACTCTAAAAATCACAAAACTTGGAATATAGCAATAATTTGATGTTGTGGATCCAACAAAATTAGTTTCTTCGAATTCCAACTTTGTTTGCAAAACTGGCTATTTTTAAAGCTCTAAATAACCCATTTAAATATATAAATATATTTAAAAATAATTAAATTTAATATTTATTAATAAATATTATCGTGTATACTTACAACAGAATATCATGCAGCTCTAGAATATTCCTATATGAATTTCTAACTCGATATTTCAAATACCGCTTTAAATCGATATTCGATTTAAAATGAAATTTCTTTTATAATAATAAATAAATCGTTATAAATTATAAGGGAATTCCATAACGACATTTCTAAAATTTTATTTGGACATAAATCAAAATCTACAGGACGAAATCTCGGTTTTTCTCTTCCATTAGAAAAATATACTTCACCAGCTCTGAACGTTTCTGGTTTCACAGAAATCCGATTTAAAACAGCTTCTGTATATTCGTTTAAAGTTCGAGTCGCCAAATTACGAACTGCAGCGCCCTTTCGAGCTTGATTATATTTATAATATAATTAATATGTTCAACTGCCATTTATATAATATATTCGTTAATATAATTCAACTCTAAACTGAAATATATATTATAAATTGTCAAGTTCACATTATATTGTGAATTCCACTAATTCTGATTATTTCAGAATTAAATATATTATTTAATTATTATTTTAAATTAATTAAATAATCCATATAATTTAATTTAACGACCATTTCATTCTCTAAATCACTATTTAAATAATTAAATAAATTAAATATTATATAGCTGAAAATACGGGTCGTTACATTCTTCCCCACTTAAAATAATTTCATCCTCGAAATTGCTAAGGTAGGAAATAAACCCTAACGACTGGTTAAACTTATTTTTTCACTTCTTAACTTCAGTTTAAACTAAACTGATTAAATTTCAATTAAATACTAATTTATTTCTATCAACGAAAATTTCCAAAAATCCTGAAATTTTTTCTAACACCTTAACTTTTCGAAAAAATTCGCCTGCACCTCCTTTGTACTGGTCAATAGGTCAAACTCCAACTCGCCTCTCTGGGCCATCTCCAACCCAAAAGAAAATCAAACAGCCAAGCGGCTTGCTAATCAGGCTCATAAATCACCAAACTCATATGAAATATAAACTTGTACCTTTTTGTCGGGCATATCATTATATCGTTTCAATCTGCTGCCAATTCAGCAGATACCAATGTCATCCCAATCAAACTCCAATCAGTTCATCCACAACACAATCATCCACTTATACCAAGTCAAATTCCATTACCAATTCCAAATTCCTATGACATCAATCCAACTTACTCGACATCATTATACTCGAATTCAATTCAATTTTCACATAATTGATTTCAATTTAATTCCAATTGCATTTCCAAATTTCAATTCAATTTGGTTTTAATTCAACAATCTTTCCCTGGAAATTTTAAAAAGCTTTACCTTATTGAAAATCAACTTTCCTTTTCAGGATTCAAACCATTTACTTTTCTCAAATCAATTCAAAAACAAACCTTTGGTAGTAATTCGTCACTTAGAACTTGAAAATGAACACTGATGATGCTGCACAGTCATCACCAGAATTATTTCCCAGCCATCGAAGTGAGTTCAATACTATATCACTTTCAAAACCATTCTAAACACTTCCATTTTGAGATTCATTTTCAAAATACTATTCCCAATGCTTGTAAAACAATTTAAATTCTCCCAGGATTTTAAAATTCTCATATACTTAATTAAATTCCATTTACAAACACTTATTCAAATTTTAGGATTTTTAATTCCAATTCTGATCTAAATTCAGATTCAGTTCATCTTGATTTCATATATTACATTTATATGAATTCTGATTGGTTATTTACATAACCATTTAATTTATAATCTTACTCGATTATAATAACAACCAATATATCCAATGTATTATAATCATTTCAATATAAATCATTCTTTTATATCAAATAAAATTTTGGGTAAAATTATTTCATTTACCCTCTTTTCAAAATATATCGTGTTGACCCATTGTATTCGAGTGTTTATTAACTCCTATCGATAAAGTGGATCAAACTGATCGACCAGAACTCATAAACAACTCAATCAAAAAATCTCCATAATGTGAATCACATTTATATCAAATAACAAATACGTTCACTCGTATATATACACTCAACTCAATCTAGGGTATTACTAACCCCATCTCTACTGAGTCACACCACAGAGCCAAGGTAATTACTTAACCTTAAGCTCTGGTACCAACTGTAACATCCCGGAAAAAGTCGATCTTGGTTATCCGATATACAACACATATCGAACATCCAAGGATCGAAAATACCGGTAGTTAATGAAAGAAATTAGAGGATGAGAATGGATAAGATAGAAACTTAGAATAGAAGAAGAAGAAGAAGATAAAACATCAGTGTAACACGAATCTCACAGCGGAACGAACAACATATAATAGATAATATATCCTTGAAATAAAATCAGTATATGTATACAGTAACATTATCAGAATACAACACTTACAACGCAGCGGAAATATTTAGAGTTATATAATATCCTGAAGCCTCCTGCTCCTGCTCTTCAAGTATATCTTTAAAATCCTGACTACTTGACTGCCCGTACAAAATTGGGCACCCAAGAGTTTAGGGTAAACAAAACAAAATAAACTTCGGGCCAGTCATGGGACTAGTATGAGTAAAACAGTTTAAAATAGTTTAAACACGTAAACGATATCTCATAAGACCACGCCGTATAACGGAACAGGTTTTTCCCTTATGAGAATCCAGAATATCTTTATATCAAAAACCTGTTGATATTATAATAATGTCTATCAACCACAATATAATAATCATCTAGCAGAAACACTTTCATATCACATTCTACATATGTAATATACAATCAAAACCGCAAGCACGTATTGGGTAATGGATTTCCAGCTATGACAAGGTATGGAACCACCTTCTGCTAGTGTACCTCTAGATAGGAATACACTGGGTTCAACAAGAACATCTTGCAACGCGGCCACACATGACCGACCACTGATTTCGCTTGAGTGTATCGAATGTATATAACCAACGGTTGGGATCAGCAACCGTTTCCCGAATGGGACAACATCGACAATAGATTTTTAGAAGTAAATGAAACTCTAGATTAGTTGATTATACACCCTAATAGGTGCGACCTACAAAGCCATGCTGCCTGCCTGATTATTGTCATTTCCCAGTTGTGAGGCTAGAGGCCACGCTTATCTCTAATGGATCACACGTTTATTCACTTTGAATGTCACATCGTCATACCCGCCAAATCACAAATTGATTTCCCCAAAAATACCACGGGTATACATCTTAGAGAAACGAATTCCTCCGCTACCAAACGTAAATACGTTTGAAGAGATCAACTTACGTGATCTATTAAATATACTATGTCATCCATTCTTCCATACAGGTCGCCCTGGGACTGGACAAACTGAAGGCACTATTCAGTACAACCACCTTAGGCAATCTTTACCTAAGATTTATACAACAGCCCTTGCACTTGACTCCGTCTTCAATTATCTTTGGCATATATGATTCGCAACGCTTATGCCAATATGGAGTGGTTCTTCAGATAATAATCCAACTGGTCTCCCCGTATTAACAACGTTAAAATGGTCAAAAACTTCATTAGTCAATGAGTTAACTATCAATGAAAAACACATGTGCAAACAACGATCTTATTTCCAGATGGAAATTACATCGATCAATCACCAATCAACTTTTATCCTTTAAATTAATTTATCATTAATTTATTTCATTTGTCATTTCCTGTTTCCATATAATCAACATTTCTTATTTTCTAAATTTAGAAAATATATTTTATTAACACTGGAAAACATTTCCATTTCTTGTTTTCTATATTAGAAAACATTTCTGATTCTTATTTGTAAAACATTTCCAAAACTCTTACATTGGACTTAGACAGATGTTTAAACAAACCATCGCTATGCCAACTCAAACCATTACACTTATTAACTAAATTTACTTAATCATCCTTTACTATCAAACCTTAGCCCTTTCCTTAGTTAAGAAGGAAGTCGATCAAGTTGGGGTATAATTACCTCTCAGACCTTAGCTGAACAACGTTTTAACTTTGGAATAGACAAAGTTTATTTTTTAAACCTTTAACAAACTTCCTTACATAACTTTCTTTCGAATAATCTCTATTCGATAACTCCTCCCTTCGAATAACTATATTCGATAATCTCTCTTACAAATAACTAGATTCGAAAACCTTTCTTCGAATAAACTATATTCGATCAACTCTTATCAATTAACTCTATTGGATTAACTCTTTTTGAATTAACTCTAATCAATTAACTCTATTTGGTCAACTCCTTTTTATTAACTCTTTTCACTTAACTCCTTTCGAATACACTATATTTGATAACTCCTTTAATTCTATTCGAATAAACTATATTCGATTAACTCCTTTAATTCTATTCGAATAAACTATATTCGATTTACTCCTTTCGAATAACTAGATTCGATAACTCCTTTCGAATAACCAATATTTGATTAACTCACTTCGAATAACCAATATTCGATAACTCCTCTTCGAATAAATTATAATCGATAACTCTTCTCGAATGAACTATATTCGATTACTCTTCTTGAATAAAATATATTCGATAACTCTTCTCTCGAATACACTATATTCGATAACTCTACTTCGAATAAGTAATATTCGATAACTCTACTTCGAATAAGCGATATTCGATAACTCTACTCGATTTACTCCATTTGAATAATTTTAACTGGTTAACTCTAATTGGTTAACTCCAACTCTAACTGGTTAACTCTAACTGGTTAACTCTAACTAATTAATTCTAACTGATTAATTCTAACTGATTAACTCCGACTGGTTAATTCTAACTGATTAATTCAAACTGATTAACTCTAACTGATTAATTCTAACTGATTAATTATATCTGATTAATTCTAACTGATTAACTCTAACTAGTTAACTCTATCTAATTTACTCTATTCGATTAACTCTAACCGAATAACTAATATTCAATTAACTCATTTCTATTAACTCTTTTGAATTAACTCCTTTGATTTATTACTTTAAATTATTTCTTTGAATTATTCACTTGAATTATTCCTTTGAATTATTCCTTTGAATTATTCCTTTTCTATTTGTTTACTTAACAAATAACTATTCCCTTTTCAAATTCTATTTATTTAACAAATAAATATTTCTTTCATCTTTTCTATTTATTTAACAAATAAATATTTCCTTTATCTTTCCTACTTATTTAACAAATAAATATTTCCTTTTACATTTGTTTTACAAATAAATATTTCCTTTTACATTTGTTTTACAAATATTTTCTTTTATATTTGTTTTACAAATATATTGCTTTATATTTTTTTCACAAATATTTCCAATTCAATTAAATTTGATTTAAAAATATAATTTATTTTCAATATACACTTTGACAAATCCCTTTGTATATTCAAGTATTTCTTATGGTGTTTCAAATACCATATATCACTGCTCAGTATCACCCAAACACACACAATCAACAACAGATTGTATATCACATCATATATCACAATATATACGAAAAACAGTAAAATAAATGTTGAGGAATCCAGTTGGATTCCTCCGACCTGTTTCCCTGCATAACAGATGTTAAACAATATAATTAACATCAATTTCATTTCAATATGAAATATTCTGCTAAACAGAATCAATATTTGATTAACGAATTATATCTATATCGTTATCTATAATTTCAACCAATACATAAGCAATTCAACCAAACAGTTAACACACATCAATCAACAGAAAATTATCAGTTCTAAGAATACGTTATAAAAATATAACTGTTTAGGGTTGGTGAGTTTTACTCACATTGGACGATCATCGTTAATAACGATAACCATCGCTCGATTCAGAAGGACAATTTATTTTGCTATAAATTGTAACGAGCCTCATTTCACTTCTAGTCAGTTCCATGTTGTAGTGTCCGTCCCTACGATCCCAACGGATCTGTTTTGTTCGATTTCGTTTACGTATGAATTAGATATGACATAGACAAGTTTGTACAAATTTAACTAAAATAAAACATGGATTTATTTTATTATAATGGGCTTTAACCTTTTAACTCAGCCCATCATCTCCTTTGTAGCCCATACCCCAACACCTTCTCCAATTAACATTTTGCTCCAGTATGCCTTCACGCCACTTTCCATGAACCCGTTTCCCCTTATCTCTCCATTTAGAAATCAAGTGAAAATCACCAAGCTTACTTCATCACCTCCTCTTTGTTCAAAACCCAACATCACCGTAACCACCCACTTTACCCCTTAATCGTCTCCAACCCAAACCAGACTACTTCGTACTCCTCTCTTCTCTTGCAAACCATATGTTCACGTCTTCACTTACACCAGTATTATGTTTTCCCACCAAGCTTACTTCATCACCTCCTCTTTGTTCAAAACCCAACATCACCGTAGCCACCCACTTTACCCCTTAATCCCCTCTAACCCAAACCAGACTACTTCGCACTCCTCTCTTCTCTTGCAAACCATATGTTCACGTCTTCACTTACACCAGTATTATGTTTTCTTGTTTCCATCTTTTCTTCATATTAAATCCAAATAGTCAAAAATAACCTTTGTTATCCCACTTAAAATCTCCTTATTTCCCTATTGTAAATCAAACCAGGAATATCACGATATGTTATTTACTTTCAAGACCCCAAATAGATTTCGAACTAATACTTAAATTCCAAAATTTGCAAACCTTAAGTTACGTATTCAACTTCCAGCTCGGAGCGATCCCCCCAGTACACGATGCTCCATCCATTAATCCTCCATGCCGAAGCTCCAGGCTACTACTGAGAAATCAGCGACTTATCAGTGACGTCTAGCCTGTTGAATCCCATCCCGCCTTGAAGTTCGAACGCGCCTCCAATCTTCCCATTCGAAATCGATGCTCCAACTCGTGACTGCGCTAAAATCAACGACCTCCAGTAGGATCGAACCCGTAAAAATGGGTACAGGCAGGTGGCAAATCGTTTGAGGAATCCAGAAATGTATACACTTTGATTTATAACCATTTATGAATTTAGATGAATTTCTAAAGAAGGATTTCTTTATATGGAGATGTAAGAATTTGTGGCGACTGAACTGATGAAGGCGTGGTCTACTTTTCGATCAGAGAAAGTATTTGTTAGGGTTAGGAGAATGGGTAATGTATTTATAGAGAATTTTAATATTTTTATATTCGAATTTTATATTAAATTATAAGCAAACGCTATTTTTCCTTGTCCTCTAAAATTCCAGTAATCACATATGACACCCAAAAATCATGAAACTAAACATGCAACAACAGTTCGACATTACGGACCCAACGAAACTGGTTTCATCGAATTCCGACTCCGTTATCTCACATAGGGTATTTTTAACCGTCAAAATACTGACTGTTTTTCACTTTGAAAATCCGTATGGCCACAAGTGACTCTAAAAATCACAGAACTTGGAATCTAGCAAAAATTTGATGTTGCGGATCTAACAAAATTAGTTTCATCGAATTCCGACTTCGTTTGCAAAACTGGCTATTTTTAAAGCTCTAAATAACACATTTAAATATATAAATATATTTAGAAATAATTAAATTTAATATTTATAAATAAATATTATCGTCTATATTCACAACAGAATATCATACAGCTCTAGAATATTCCTGTATGAATTTCTAATTCGATATTTCAAATCAAGCTTTAAATCGATATTCGATTTAAAATGAAATTCCTTTTATAATATATAAATAAATCGTTACAAATTATAAAGGAATTCCATAGCGACATTTCTAAAATTTGATTTGGACGTAAATCAAAATATACACAACGAAATCTCGATTTTTCTCTTCCATTAGAAAAATATACTTCACCTGCTCTGAACGTTTCTTGTTTCACAGAAATCCAATTTAAAACAGCTTCTGTATATTCGTTTAAAGTTCGAATCGCCAAATTACGAACTGTTGCGCCCTTTCGAGCTTGATTATATTTATAATATAATTAATATGTTCAACTATCGTTTATATAATATATTCGTTAATATAATTCAACTCTAAAAGTAAATATATATTATAAATTTTCCAGTTCACATTATATTGTGAATTCCACTAATTCTGATTATTTCAGAATTAAATATATTATTTAATTATTATTTTAAATTAATTAAATAATCCATATAATTTAATTTAACGACCATTTCATTCTCTGAATCACTATTTAAATAATTAAATAAATTAAATATTATATTGCTGAAAATACGGGTCGTTACAGAAATAAACTCTGATTCCATCGTAGATCTTGCGATACGAGTCTGTTTGGATGATTTCTATGAAATTGCTCCATTTCCTAATGTGAACACGTATACATTTGTAGACTTTGTATCATTTGATCCGGTGATCCAATTTGCATCACTGTATCCTTCCACTATTGAAGGATAGTTTGTATAGTATAGACCATAACTCTGTGTATACTTTAGATATCCTAGAACTCTAATTATCGCTTTCCAATGATGCTTACCAGCATTGCTGATAAATCTACTTAGTTTGCTTATAGCATATGCGATATCAGGCCTAGTACAGTTCATAACGTACATGATACCTCCTAGTATACGAGAGTATTCGAATCGGTAAATACCATCACCAGTGTTCTTTACCCAATTTTGGTTCATATCTACTAGTGATTTTGCAATAGTTACATTATATTGCTTGAATTTCTCAAGTATTTTGGTGATGTAATGCGATTGGGTTAATGCATATCCCTATGGTGTTCTCAGAATTTTTACACCCAATATCACATCAGCTAGTCCTAGGTCATTCATATCGAATCTAAAGGATAACATATCCTTTGTAGATGTTATTATGGCCTTGTTATTGCCTAGGATAAATAGGTCATCAACATAAAGTCAAATAATGACTTATCCAATATGTGTATGTTTTATGTACACACATTTATCTGATTCATTTATCGTGAATCCATTTGATAACATAGTATTACCAAACTTCTCATGCCACTGTTTTGGAGTCTGCTTAAGGCCATAAAGTGATTTTACCAGTTTGCAAACTTTATGCTCATTTTCTGAGCTTAGAAATCCTTTAGGTTGTTTCATATATATTTCCTCCTCTAGTTCACCATTCAAGAATGTAGTTTTAACATCCATTTGTTGTACTTCCAAGTCATGTATGGTTGCAGTTGCAATGAGCATTCTAATTGACGTTATCCTTGTTACAAGTGAATATGTATTGAAATAGTCCAGGTCTTCCTTTTGTCTAAATCCTTGGACTATTAAACGAGCTTTGTACATGTCTATTGAACCATCAGATTTCAATTTCCTTTTAAATATCCATGTATTACCTAAGGCCTTACATCCTTGAGTTAAATCAACCAATTCCCGTGTATGATTGGATATAATGGATTCAGTCTCATTGTTAATTGCCTCCTTCCAGTAAGGGGCATCGCGGGAAGAAATAGCTTGTTTGTATGTCAACGGATCATCTTCAAACATAAATGTATAGAAGTCCAGTCAAAGGCTTTTAAAGTCCTTGACATTTTACTTTTTCTTGGTTCCTCCACATGCTGCTCAATACTACCTTGATGAGTGTTATTTTGTTCAGCATCCTCAATAGAATAAGGAACTTCATTTTCCCTTGGTCTCTTAGATGCACGATTTTCAGTACCATGTTTCAAGGGAAATACATGTTCGAAAAATCTAGCATTTCTTGACTCAATGATGGTATTTTCATGAATATCATCAATTTCAGATTTGTGTACCAAAAATCGATATGCGGCACTATTTTGTGCATATCCAATGAATACACAATGAATAGTTTTTGGACCAATTTTGACCTTCTTTGGTTTTGGTACCTCTACTTTGGCAAGACACCCCCACACTTTTAGGTATTTGTAGGATGGTGGTCTGTTTTTACAAAGTTCATGAGGAGATTTAGATATTTTCTTTTGGGGTATTTTATTTAAAATATGATTTGCCAAAAGAATAGCTTCTCCCCAAAAGTTATCTGGCAAGCTAGAGCTAATTAGTAAGGCATTCATCATTTCTTTAAGAGTTCTATTTTTCCGTTCGGCTATACCGTTGGATTGAGGTGAATATGGGGTTATAGTTTGATGTATAATTCCTTGCTCAGCACAGAATTCCTCAAATGGAGACTCGTATTCTCCTCCTCTATCACTTCTTAAAGATTTTATTTTCTTGTTGAGTTGATTCTTAACTTCTACCTTATACTGTTTAAACATTTCGAATGAATCGTCCTTACTTCTAAGGAGATATACATGACAGTATCTGGTACAATCATCAATAAATGTAATAAAGTATCTTTTTCCACCACTAGTTTGAAACATTTTCAAATCGCATACATCAGTATGTATTAAGTCTAGAGGTTCTGTTTCTCGTTCAACATGTTGAAACGAGGTTCTTGTCAATTTTGCTTTTGTACAAACTTGACATTTATAGTCGGAATCTATATTGCATTTTGGTATAAATTCTAGATTAATTAATTTTCGCAATGTATCAAAGTTTACGTGCCCTAATCTAGAATGCCATATGTCAGCAGATTCAACTATGTAAGCAGAAGATTCACTTTTATTCATATCAGTGCACGGTACAATAGTGGTTACATTTGCTTTAAATAAACCATCACACACATATCCTCTTCCAACATACACTCCATTCTTGGAAAGAACAAATTTATCAGCTTCAAAGATCAATTTGAAGCCATGCTTTCACAGCAACGATGCTGGAATCAGGTTCTTGCGAATTTTTGGAATATGAGAACATCATTTAAAGTCAGTTCCTTTCTAGAAGTCAGTTTCTTTCTAGAAGTCAGTTTCAACACAACTTTTGCTTTGCCTTCGACCTTTGAAGTGGAAGAATTGCCTATAAAAAGTTGTTCAACATCAGTTGCAGTTCTATATGTTGTAAACAACCACTTGTTAGCACATATGTGTCAAGTGGATCCAGTGTCTACAAACCATTCCTTTGAGTTGCCAACAAGGTTGCATTCTAATATTACTGCACATAAATCAAGATAAAAAATGCCTTTCGAAACATCAGCTGTATTTACTTCTAACTTCTTCTTTATAGGTCCATGACATTCAGCTGCTTTGTGCCACTTCTTTCTACAGTTGTGGCAAGAATCCAGAAATTTCTTTGACTTTTTAGGAGAATTCTCCCTTTTTTTTGTTAGTCTTGTCTGACTCAACAACATTTGCTTTGGCAGCAATATTCTGAGAAATCTTTTTCTCAGAATTATTATTATCTTCCTCAATGCATAGCTGAACTATGAGATCTTCCATTGTCATTTCCTTACGCTTGTGATTAAGGTAATTTTTGAAGTCCTTCCAAGAAGGAGGAAATTTCTCAATAGTTGCAGCAACTTGAAAAGTCTCACTAAGAGTCATCTTTTCATCTTCTAATTGACAGATGATAAGTTGCAGTTCTTGAGCTTGACTTATCACCGTCTTTGAGTCAACCATTTTGAAGTCTAGAAATTTTCCAATAATGAATTTCTTCATGCCTTCCTCTTCAGTTTTGTACTTCTTTTCCAGAGCCAACCAGAGTTATTTGGACGTTGCAAAAGTACAATAGACATTATAGAGGCTATCATCCAGACCATCCAGAATATAGTTTTTGCACATGAAATCCGAGTTTGTCCAGATATTAAGTGCCTCTACTTTAGTAGCGTTAGGTTCGAGTTCGTCTACCACAGGAGCCTCTTCAGTTAGAAACTTGGCAAGGCTTAATGTTGTTAAATAAAACAACATTTTCTGCTGCCAGCGCTTGAAATTGATTCCATTGAACTTCTCTGGCCTTTCGCCATGAGACAGAGCCATTGTTAGAAGCACAGGCGTTGGCTGAGAAGTTGTCACCGTCTGAATCGATGCAGAATCAGTGATGTTGTTTTTCGTCATCTGCAACAAATATTGTTTCAAGATTGTTAGAGCTTTTGTAATTACACAATTGTATTACAAAAAGACAGCAACAATAAACAACATTAATCAATTACGCCACAATTGTCACGTTAAACTGTGTTTACAATAATCACAGAAAGCGTAAACGATTTGTGCACAAGATTGAAGATAAAAAAAAAGTATTTTGTTTCAGTAATGTCCAAGTCCAGAAATTTTATGTTTCCTTAAAACTATATTGCCTTATATGCACCAATCGACGTAGTTGCAATTTGTTTCCCAGGTTAAAACGAACCAACTCCGTTGCGTAGTGCCAGCAAACGGAGCTCTGGCGAATCGAAGTTGATTACAAAAAATAGATCAGAAGATTACTTTGAAGAAGAAGAAGTAATGCAAGCAGAAAAAGTGAATTCTGTCTTCTTTTGGGTAGTGTATATATAGGCAAGGAGGAATGCATGTTCGCATGCATTAGTAAACGTCAAAATAGGAAAGGTTGCAACCCTTTAACCACCTGGTTATTAATACGCGTACATTGAGAATTCAAATGGTTGTACTCGTTCAGTTAACAGACATTCCTTTCGAATTCTGGACTGAACGGACACACCTTTAAAATTTTGAGAAAAAATATTCTCATGTCAGTGCACTAGCCCAATCAGCAACCGTCGGCCATATCCAATCAAGAGACCCCAAGAGCCCTAAGGCCCAAGGCCCTTATCTTTGACATTTTAATATATTATTATGTCATGGCCAAGCCTTCATCCTCATATCATTCCTCTCCTTTCTGTTTTACATAAGCCTTTTTGGCTTCCAATATATCAGGAGAGATTGTGCTAAAATTTCTATGATGTGGGACTTTAAATGTTGCTATCTCTTCTTATTCCCTATCTCTTCTTCTTCCCACTTTCCTCTTTCTTTTCTCATTCATTTCCAACAGCATTGTGATTAGTGAAGAGTCAACTCATTCTAATGGTGAGATCTCTTCCAGTTAGGTGATCATAGTGAAGAAAAAGAGGAAGCCTAGTGCTAGTGGAAAGATAGGGAAGATCGCATAGATGAAATATGAAGTTACTTGATTTTGCTTTGTGTTATCAACGAGTCTATATCTTTTTTGCATTTTCTCGCTAGCAGGACGAGCTTGTGTAGGTACGACCCCAGTTATTTGATTGTATGCATAGTTTTGAAAGCCGTGCGGTATGTCGAACCGCGATAGTCCAAGGTCAATGGTTATGATGTCTTGGCCGGTTGAACCGCAAAAGCCATAGACAAAAAGTATGCTACTAACATTAAATTTTTTAAGCAAAATTAAGTTCATTGAAGAGAAAGAAGAAAGGAAAATAATTGTTATTATATATAAATTTCTAATCAAGCATTGCAAATGTAGCAAGGATACGCAGACACAAAATACAAGCTAACTGCATATGGCACTACTCATGTCAGGAAAAGTAGTAAGCATATAAATTCATAAAGTCCCGCATTTTAGAATAATAATGTAGTTCCTTATAGTTTCATGTATATATATGTGTCAAACCGCGCTTCAAAGCTCACACAGCAGCTTTGCATCCTTTGATTGCATGGTTGTGTCCCTACCGAAGTTGAGTATTTTGTTATATAATCTTTATGTACAAAATTTGATATAATCTTCCTTTTGTGGATTTTTCTATCCTTTTATTATCTTCCTTTTGTGTTTTCTATATTCTATGTACTGTATCTAGTGTATATAACTACCTATGTATGTACGTAATATTACTGTTTGTGTAATATGCTTACTCGCCTCAATACGTAATCATTGCTAGAAAACACTGAGATTTGCGGTCTATGCTTGTGATGATTAGTGACGGCTAAAATAAGCGGTCGCTGGTTGATGCATAACAGGGTAATAATCTGTGAACCGGTCTATGCTTGTGATGGTTAGCGATGGCTAAGATAAGCAGTCGCTGGTTGAGGCATGACAGGGTAATAATCCGCAAACCGGACAAAGTTTCATAATCACGGTTCCCTCAATTAAACACTCGTGCCCAAAAAAACCAAACACCGTCATCGCCTCTAGGACCACCACCACACCTTTTGTTGCACATGCTTTTCCTCACCATCATCGGTCGCCTACATCTGCTATTTCGTCTTCCTCCTCCTATTTCTTATTCAATTTACAAGGTTTAATTTTTAATCCCTAATTTGATATGTTTAGGTGATTATGTGTTTTCATATGATGACTAGACATCATTAGATGATAACAATAAAAGATTATTAGTTGATTTAGAAATATTATTAAAATCCTATGTTAGAAAATTAGGTGATTATCAATTAAAAGTTGAATGGATATTGTGTAGTAGACAATGGTAATATAGTGTATTCTTTGATACGAGGATTATAATTAGTTGAGGATTGTAATTAAAAATTAGAATTGATTTAAATTTCGAGAATTAGCGTAAAATAAGCGATTAGTATATGTTTGTTGGTAAGTTTTTGGGAACGCAAAACACGAAATAATGTAATGTGCAAATTCATTTTTCTAATAAATTAATGATGGCAAATGCTGTATTGAAATTAATTTTCTTTAGAGTTTAGAAATGAATTCAACAAGAGTAAATATCTTACTAAATCCGCTTTCATTTAAAAAATTGAAATTATTATAATAGTAAAAAATTCTATACTGAAATCGTTTTTCTACAAAATTAATTAGCAATGATTATCATTACAACAAATATTCTACATCAAAAAAGTTAAGAAATTATAGAGATTATAAGAACGATATTCTTGTCAAATAGCTTTAAAAAAACCAAGAAAGAAATATACAATTGAAAATATCCTATTGAATCATTTCTTCTTTAAAAAAGATTGAAATGATTATAACAACACAGAATACTGTAATGAAATCGATTTTGTAAACAGTTCATTAAATATATATATATAATAACAAAAAATATTATAATAAAATATATTTTCGAAGAAGATAAAAATAAATATATAAGATTAAATATTCTTCTAAAATCGATTAGATATAAGTTTTTGCGTAGAAGTGAAGTGAAGTGTTGCTGAGATTTGACGGTGTGGTGTTTACTGTCTTTAATCCTAAAAGGCTTTAGTCAATTTTTAGAATACAGCAACTAAAACACACCACTTAGATGCAACTAACGCGTATAAGAGAAGCATAGCAAAGCGCTATCAAAATTTAGCGAAAGCATGGTATGTGAAGCCTTTAGTCCGAAAAAGCTTTGCTAACATATAATTTTCAATCTGGAACAATGTTAGATTATTATGTCGATAGTAGTTGGGTGTATGAAGTTAGAACTGGAATGAAAGGTTCGGTGAAGGCACATTTCTATAATGGTGTAAATTGAACCTTTTTAAGCTTCTCAGTATCAAATAATTGAAATTATGAGGAACTTCGCCGCTCATGTAATAAGTGCAAAATAATGAGGTTTCGAAAATCAGACATAGATGAAGCATATTTTGTATAAATCTGGTTCTATGTCAAATTATTATTTATGGGATAGTTATGGAGAACCCGTTGCAAGTACAGTAAATCCTGCAGGGTCAGGACCAATTTAGTTATGATGAATCCAATAGATGATAGGTAGTAGATGCAGCACGCAATGTTCCTTACCGTTCAAGCTGACGACGATGGCATCAATGTCAATGAATAACTGAATGTGGTAGAAAAAAGTCTAATGACCTTCTTTTTCGACTGTTTCAGGCCGGTAATCATAGAATCACATATCACAGATATATACACATTGCAATATAATATCTCACAACGTAAAATAAATAAATTATACAATAGTAGTTCATGAAGCTACTAAAAAAATTAAAAATTATACATAATATCATAGTTACAAAATTAAATACAGCGGAAGTCTAAATACAAAAATTTCTAGTGCAAAGGGGAAATAACCAGAATCAACAGATAGAGGTTATGTCTTCAACAGTCTCCAGCTTCAAAAGGTGAAATCTTAACACTGCAATACTCGATCTGACCCGAGCAAAAATGCAAAACAAAACATTTCGAATAAGGACTAACATTCTCATGGAATAAATCAACTCAAATGAAATGTTTAATGCAATGCATCAGTAACTTAAAGGATGTTTGGGATCAACATCCTCTAAGGATCCGTTAAACTAATATCATAAAATATAATACGCTATTATAATAGTGTCTATGGTCAAATATAACATAATAAAATAGCTTAAGCATGATTATATTTTTACCGCTACACCATTTATATTACCGCGGTCTATACAGATACCGTAAAGTCTACTATAAACTAGTGGTTATCAGAGGGCACTCCATAGCTACGGTACAAATCAAATTCGTAGGGGGATCGATCAAGATAATATGAGAAGGCACACGAGGAATGCCCAGAGTAGGAATATACTAGTTGCACGCCCGGACTGGTGGTAACGCATAGCCGCGACTACCTCCCACCTCGAACAACACTCCCAAATTAAGGATACGCATCAAATCAAATCAATCAAACTGAGGGACTATAGTAATAAAGGAAGAAGTGTTGCCGATGGAGGTAGCTAACCCTGCTTGGTCCGATATAGCCCTGTTTTAGTCATTTTAATTATGACCCGAAGGTCAAGGATATCCATCATCGTTCTCTTTCTTCAAATCCAGTAATTGCCTCCAAATCATCCTACTTTATTCTGGATCTCCACCGCATACACAGTTATTAATGTGGTTTTCGGTATTGGCAGAGAATATAACAATAGCCGATCCCGATCTCTTTAACAACCAAGCGTTTACATTTTTCACACCATGGTCATTATTTTATAAATCACTATATAAAATCGAAGATACGAATCTCAAGTTCAAATTTGAATTCAAAATTTATATATTTAACTTTGATTTTATTTAATGTCCGAAATATTCACATAACGATTTCCAATCCAAATACAAAATCATCTTATATTTGAATCATAACTTAAAGATCTCAGTTGTCATTTAAATAAAAACAAAAATATTAAACTTTAAGGATATTTGGTTTGCTTTATTTGACGAAAATTCAAGTTCAAACAATTCAAATGATTAAATTTACCTTATAAAAATTCGATTCAAGTCAGTTCATAAAATCTCACATTTTGGTTCAAGTTCAATATATGCAATTCAAATCTCAATCTTAAAATCAAATTCAAATAATCATATCATATTTCATAACTTTGGTCGCACAATTCAAAATCATTACTTATAAATTCAAATCAAAACCTATATATTCAATTTAAATGAAACATACAATTCAAAATCATTCTTATAAATTTGATTTAACAAATTCCTTAATTCAAACCAAAGATTATAAAATCCGTTCCATCTATAAATTTATACATTCAAATTCACCTTCGGCCACTTAAAATCGAATTCATTTTCTATCAACTATAAATCCAAATTAAACATCAATTTACACAAATCAAGTTCATTTATTTCAGTATCTAAACCATTCAAATTCGCATTCAGTTGATTTAAAAATCAAATTCATTTCATATCTATTATTGGTTCAAATTCATTCCTTAAAATTTGAAATTCAATTTCAAGACAATTACACAATTCAAGTTCATCCCTTATATGTTCATATTTTTAAACCAATTCTAGTTTATCTCTAATAAAGTTCATATCAATTCGAATTTAATTTCATATCTTATAAGTTTATTCGTTATGTCAAATATAGTTATACAAATTCAAATCTTTTAAACCTCGAATTTAAATCGTGAATCTTAACCTATCCATCTTTGAGTTTATTATTATAGTTTATAATATACGTAAATAAGCTTTGAAAATAGATATCTATATATATATATAAGTTATAAATAAAAAATAGCTTTATAAACACATATAAATTTAAAATAATTTAGAAATAGGTTTAAAAAGAATAATTTATTATAATATATTAAATTTATAGTTTAAAATACATATATGATTAAATTATGGTTTAAAATAAATAATTATAAGTAAAATATTAAATAAGCATTTAAATCCATTTTTGCTCATAAAATCATTTAAAAAAAATATAGTTTAAAATTTTAAAATCCTTAAAATATAAGTATAAATTCAAAATCTTAAGTTATTATTAAAAAAACAAATTTCCAAATTACAATACTTCAAAAATATGACCAACGGTGTCCGTATATATTTTTCAACCCTATGGTCAATTGATATGGATATTTATCAGTTCAACCTGCAATTTATAAAATTTCTACGGGTTTATCATTTCAACCCGCAATCCCAAATTCAATAAAAATCGTTCAGGTCTATCATTTCAACCCATAACGATTTTTTCCTAATCTAATGTACGTTCGGGTATGTATCATTTCAACCCTTATTGATTTTTTCTAAACTAGGGGGAGTCAACAACATAATAAATCATATCATAACATCAGTCACATCATAAGTCATATATCATCAGTGCACCTACATTTCATATAAATATATCATGTCATATATGAAATGTGCATACATATAAAATAAAACAATTTATATCAGCAATCCTATACATTTCACAACAATTCATTTATGCTGAATTTAAATCCATGAATAATGTGGGTCAAGTGTGAGATAAACTCAGCTTTCATGGCACAGGAATCGAGACAGCAAACGAATTGACATAAAATAAAATGACGACTTCCAGGCATGATTCAGAATAGATTAACTCGATGATCACTCAATATATTTTATTTATATAAGAGAAAGCTAGGGAATTTTCAATGGATCTGTTTGGCTATTTTGTTTTGGAACGGTACGGCTATTGGGTTTCTGAACAGTTTTGAACTCAACACCAAATTCAATTCAAAATGAACAAAAATATTTTTTTTCAAAATATTATACATATATATATATATTTAAGTAAATAAATAAATATTTTTTTTTAAATATTATACATACATATTTATTTATTTATTTATTTAAAATTAATGGACTCCACACAAAACCATAAATATGTATATTTATGTGTATATGACTTACAGTACACATTCTAAACAACACAATAAAAATCATACCCAAAACTCATGCATACAAGGCAGCATATACTTTTTTTACATAGTTTAAAATGAAGACATACACATGCAACATACCCCAAACATTATACTATTATATATATAATTTAATTTTATATGTATATATAATCCACACACGCACACCACATTCACTCCACCCTTTTTAACACAACACACATCACATAATACATTAAACTCTATATATATATATATATTATAAATTATACAAATATACGTATAAACGCACATCAAATTATACATAATATGTATATATATAACACTCTAAATAAAATACAACAACTTTGCATAATATATATTTTTAATATAAAAATCAACTCATGCACCATATATCATAAAAGCAAACAACTCAACACCATACTCACGCATGCCAAGCATAGCTCAAATAAACTCACGCATACACTTCACATAACACACAAAAATAACAAAATATAACACAACAAGGCTTTTCCAAGGAATTTTTTTATGCAAACAAATGCATGCATTCATGCTCTCAACGCACGCACACCAAGTAGGGAAACGAAAGGGACACGGAGCATGGTGGGCAGTGCTGGTTTGATGGGATATGACATTAATTTTTTCTTCTTCTTCTAGATCTTAGCTTTATATTGATGTAGAAAGAGGAGGAGAGAAGCAATTGATCGGCGGTGGTAGGAACGATGGCGTGTGCGATGGAGAGGCAGTGATGGAACGGTAGGATGCATCAAAATAGTGGGTGGAGGGACGTGAATTGGTTTGTCATGGAATGGAAAAGCTCCTCTTGAAATTATTGAATGCTAAAGAAAAAGAAAGAAAAATGGAGAGGCTGGTACATAAATGTTACGCATGCTTCGTATATTTTCTTTCTTTCTTATTTCATGGGTATATACACAAACACACACACACACACACACACACACATATATATATATATATATATATATATATATATATATATATATTGGACAGAAGCTGTAATCTCATTTTGCTATTGGGGAAGAAAATGCGTATGGGAGAGATAAAAGGGATGGAGTAGTTTTTATTTCAGGAGGCCAACACGTGTAGGAAAGGAAAATTAAAGGTGTGATTTGTGAAAAAGTGGGATGGAACATGATTGTTTATTTTCTTTTTCCATATATTCATGAACGTAGCTTTTTAAATTAACGAGTGGAAATTTAGGCAACGAAAATTGGAACGATTTAATTTTTAAAACAACGAATGTGTAAGGAAAGGAATAATAGTAATAACTGGACATTGAACCTTAAAAATGTAAATAGTCAATGCTTTCTGAAATTCCAATGTTAATTAATTGCTAGATTAGTGGTTAATGTGTTAATAGCTCTCCTAAGAAGCTAGATTTTATAAGAAATGATATAATTTATTTAAATGTTAAATTCTGCTTCCTTACACCGCTAAATCAATTTTTAATGCAAATGTAAATAATTTTAATGAAAAGAAAAATGCACATAAATTCATTGCATCAATTTCATCCTGAAAATATAAAGTTTCCAGTAATAAAAACTTCCAATTTTTTAGTTATCAATAATACTATATTTGGCAATATTTATTTAACAAATGATTCGCAAATCAAATAAATAATAGACGATATAAAAGGAAAATAAATCAGACAAATAAAACTGGAAATGTTTGCACCAAGAACAATCAATACGCATGGCAGATCTAAAAGAGAAATAATTTGTATTCGAATCAAAGATATAATTTCAAAAATACTGAAAACAGATTGTATACTTACACGAGTTTTAAATATTTACATAAAATACAAGAATGAATGCTCATTCAAATAAACAACTCAATTAAAATTTACCATAAATAAGATTCTAAAGTACCCAATATTTATTTGTATTATTGAATTTTATTTATATCAAAACAAAATCATTTGCTATATAAAATCCAAATAATTTAGTTTTAAATCATAAATCTAATTAGTAATTTAATAAAATCCAAACAAATTTAGTTTTAAACGATCAAAAACAAAAATAGAAATCAAAATTTAAATTAAATCATAAAAAAATAATCTTAAAATTGAGGTTGTTACAATTTTTTTTTGATTTATTGGATTTTACGAAGAGGCGGTTGTGGAATGATTGTAAAAGTGGAATTGAATTATTAGTAACAACCGAATACAATACTAAGGAATCAAAATTCAACCTTATAAAGGCTGGATTTAAGATGGTTGTACAAGACGTAAAAGACATACGCCGCTCAATAATTTGATTTGTAGTAGTCAATCTTGTACTAGAAGGTAGATACTTGTATAAAAGGTTGTATGTTGTATTGAAAGATGATATTAATCTTAGGAACTACAAAACGTGTGGTGAGGAAAGATATAAACCTAGAAAAAAATAAAGGAAGGAATTTCCATTCAAGAGAATGCATTATTTACCCACACCCCTTAGGATGCAAATGTTATATTCGCCCTCAGTCACTACATGTCAAATGTGATGTATGGTATGAGAACACCTGTTAACGATATTTTCCGTCAACACCCAGAATGAGTTATATGGAACATATATTTAGGCAAATTTGTGCAACCATGATCTAAGACTACTGTAGGGAAATATGGGGTCAGTGTTCCTTGGCTAAATCAATTGTTTCTTAAGTGCCAAAATCTACATTCCAAAGATTAGTTGTTCTTCCCTCAAGGGTTGAATATCACACTTACAGAATTATGGAGTTTCAAAGCACCTTGAAGAAGGATTTACTTAACTTACTACCACTGAAGCCTTGCGTAATCAGTTAACCCTTAAATCATGGGTAAAATGATATACATTGTGATGAAAGGAAAGCAGGCTAATGCTTCTCGATACTCGGAAGGTAAGGGTACTAGCAATGCTTATTAACTTAAACGATCCTTCCACATCGAGCCAGCCCGAAGGGCCTTGGTTGTGTCAGTGATCAAGCCATAAGCCTACAATCAACCTCTTTCCTAGAGTTGAGTAACATTAGGCTCATTATGAGAGGGTTGGTTCACATTGCCAACCCACGAGGTAAAGAGGGGAAAGGCTTTGGGGTTTCCACAAAACCTTTCCTCTCTATGAGGGTATCATGAGCAACTCTTTCATATGAAAGGTTAGTGTTATCTCCCTGTTCCACCATAAATGGCACAATATGATTATCAAATCATGAAATGTTTAAGCCTCGGACTTCTTCTTTCATAAATTGTAGATATATTACAAGAGTTGAAGAAATCGTCAATCCGATTAAGAAAGAACAAGATTGAGAAAGTGAAAAATCGTCCCCTAAATGTGACCCCTGGGGTCTTATTTATAGAGAAATCGGGGCCCCTTCTACTGTTGGGCCATTGGGCCTGCAAAAGCCTTTGTCTGCTGCTATTCTCTTTGGTCTTGATGTTTGGCTTCCGACCGCTATTGTGGTGCGGATTATAGCCTCCAAAGTGAAGGTCCCAGTCAATTGGGGGCTTCTTTGAGATTGAGATGAGCCTGTCGTGCAATGTCTTTCAAAAGGCATTTGAACTCTTGATTGTAGCCCCTGGGTGTAAGCTTTCGGTCGTAATCTTCCGGATGTAGGCTTCCAACTTTATCATGAACACTCAGAGAAGCGTGCCCTCATGATGTATATAGATAGTTGCCGATTCGAAAACACTGTCGATGTCTGTACTAAGTATACTAGTATGGATAGCCTCTATCCCTTTTAGGGTTCGGGTTGGCCTTCCGGTGGAGCTGTTGGGATAGTCTAGTCTTCCAGAAGGTATCTCCCGGTGATATGTCTATTGTATATCAATGTATCCTTTTAGTATGTATGCAGCAGATGTTTCGGAAGCTGGTTCCGGATAGTCTCTATGTACTTCTGGCTTGATACTTCTGATGCCTCCGCCTACTCTTCGTTTCATAGCCTCTGATTTTGGTGACCTTTCCCTATGGGATCCTCCTGCTGGCTGTCGGATGGGCCCTTCCGGATATACCCTGTCGATATTCTGTGGCTTTTGAGTTCCTTTCTCCTAGGATGGTGCCGATTTACGCCACTCTCAGATCATTTCTTCCTGCTTTCTGTTCCTTCTATTATTCAGATTTTTGCTTTCGGATGATTCTTTTGTGCTTATGTCCCTCCGATACCCCTTTACTATTAGCTTATTTTAGGGTTAATTTTGGTAGTAACATTTGCCTCCCCCTCCCCCCCCCCCCCCCAAGTGAAGGGTGTTTTTTTGGCTTTCCAACTCAAACTTTTCTTTCTAGACTGCTTTCCATTCACTTGTGAGTTGTTTTCAACGCTGAATTTCACAATGAAAACTACAAGGCATTGTTTTTGTGCTAGCTCTTTCTTGACCGTTAGGGATTGAAAGCCAATGATTGATTTCCTGTTTTGATAGTAGCCCTGAACTAACCCTTACTTGGGTAACTTAAAGATTGAAGACTAGAAATCCCCTTCTAATATTTGTGAAGAGCCGAATCAACCCAGATTCGGGTATTAATATAGAAGATCTGAACCAACCCTTGTTAAGGCAACTAAAGATTGAAGACCGAAAATCCCCTTCCGAAATTTGTGATAAGCCGGATCAACCCAGATTCAGGTATTAATACAGAAGACCTGAACCATCCCTTGTTCAGGTAATTAAAGATTGAAGACCGGGAATCCCCTTCCGTTATTTGTGAAAAGCTAAATCAACCCAGATTCGGGTATTAATGTAGAAGATCTGAACCAAAACTTGTTCAGGCAATTAAAGATTGAAGACCGGAAATCCCCTTCCGGCATTTATGAAAAGCCGAATCAACCCAGACTCAGGTATTAATGTTGAAGACCTGAAACAACCCTTGTTCAGACAATTAAATATTGAAGACCGGGAATCCACTTCCAGTGTTAATGTTTTGGTATCTCCCTTGGATTTGATTTGTGAAGAAGAGGTTGTACGTGCTTCCTGAGCCACTCTCTGGGTTTTTGATGTCAAAGAAGAGGATGTACATGCTTTGTTGGCGACTCTGTGGGCATGTGCCTCCGGTGCGCTTGGCTAGCTTATCCACAAGCAGGGACCAAGGACTTACCCGATCTCCCTCTAGGAGGCGCCTTATCCTGACCATCGTAGGTGATGATAAGGTCTTAGAAACTTAGACGAGGCCATTGTAGACACAGAACTAAGGTTTACTCTTTTGATGCTCTATACTAACCATTGTGGGTACTGATAGAGGCTTTCACACCACCCCCCCTTCGAGGGGTGCCCTATCCTGACCATCGTAGGCAATGATAGGGGTTGACATTCCCTTCTGCAGGTAACGCGGAACATAAGAAGAGGTAGGAAGTGCTCTTCTGCAAGCAGAGGTAGGACATGCTTACTTCTAGCAGAGGCAAGGGTACTCTTTGTTAGGGAATGCAGAATGGATCGTTAAGGCAAACCAAACACCAGAAGGGGGTGAATAGTGTTTGTAAGAATTTAAACAAAATATAAAACTTGTGTGAACTATAGGATGAATCAAACACCACAAACACAATCATAGACACAGATTCAAACACAAATGCAAATTAAACAGAAATAAAGATGCAGAAAAGGAAAGAACACACCGGATTTTATACTGGTTCGGATTGCTCCTACGTCCAGTCCTGCGCAACGCTGGATTCCGCAAAGTTTTATTACTATTTCCAATAGTAAAGTACAACCTCCTTGATTTCACGGCGCAACAAGGAGACATCAATTCCTACTTCCTTGATTTCATGACTCAACAAGGACACACTGACTCCTATTTCCTTGATTTCACGGCTAAGAGGACACACCGATTCCTTTTTAACTCAACACAAACAAGGTTTATTCAACCCAAGCAATTACAAATAGTCCTATAACTCTTCAATAGCACTTGATTCAGAGAGTAGAGAGTGTAGAGAGGAGAAGTTTGAACAAAACAGAATTGAATTCAGTAGAGTATAAGTGTAAAAACCATAAAAATTATTAAGAATAATGGTGTAGAGAAAGAGGATGATGTTAGAGAAGAAGAGATGATAAAAAATTCGGTTTTAACCCCTTTTTATAAAGTATGAAAGGTTGTAACGGTTCTGAATCATTTCAAATAGTGAAAAGACACTTCCTTTCAAAATTGGAAAAAGTGACAGTTATATGTCGACATGGAGTTTTTGTTATGTCAACCTACTCCTTTGAAACTTTAAATTTTGAAATATTTTTCAAACGTTTTTGATATAAATATAATTTTGTAAATTCTTGAATTAAAATATAATGATATAAATTAATATTATAAACTAGAAAAATATATGAAAACATAATTTTAAATCATATAAACATATTTATAATTTTATAAGGTTTTAAACTATATAAATATAAAGTAAAAATATAAAGTATAAATACAAAAGTTACGTTTGAAAAAAAACAAAGAAGAATAAAAATAGAAATAGAAACAAATAGAAAAATAAAATAAAGTGGATTGAGGATAGAATTGAAAATCAGAATTTGAAAATTAGATTTTGCGTTTGAACCTGGAGTGCTATTTAGAGTCTTACAAAATCTAGACTCTATAACTATATTAATCTTGAACTCTTGAAATCTTTATTACTCATGAGTCTTGAAATTTTTCTGATCTTTGAATCTCTATCATCTTTATAACTATACAGTCTTCAGTAATATTTCCTGTATATAATTCCTGCATATATATATATATATATATATATATATATATTCTATACAAAAAGTGTTAGTATATATTTTATAATCAATGATAATTGAAATAAGGTTGTTGTCATCAAAACTTCATTCTCCAACCCTTTTCTCCGAGCAGAGGCAGGGCATGCTAATTTTAGATGCACCACAATGACCATTTCTGGTGTGAAACGGAGGCTTACGCTTTTAATGCTTTAGCTAGCCTTCTCTGATTTGGGAATGCAAAAAGATTAACACCCCCCCCCCCTCCGGGGGGTGACTTGCTCTGACCAATTTAGCAATGGCAAGGGATTTGATCCATTCGTGGTTTGACTCCTTTTGGGCTTCTTTAAGTTTTTTAATGGTTTCTGTGCCCTTGCTTACGTGATCATCTTTCTAGGAAAGCCTTTTTTCCTTATTCCTTTATCATTGAGAAGTATGCTATTAAATGTTCTGAGTTCCATGTTCTCGGAATGAGATCACCATTGGGTCTGCACAGTCGGTATGTTCCGGGTATAACTTCTTGATGGACGATCAAGGGTCCTTCCCAATTTGAACTGAGAGGGTCATCCGCTGGGTTCTTTGTGTTAGCCATCACCATCCATAAAACTAATTCTCCTTTTGCAAAGGTTCCAGTCTTGACCTTTGTGTTATAGTATTACGTGATCCTCCTTTGATATTCAGTTGCTCCAATTGCAGCCTCATCTCTTAATCCCTGTATTAGATCTAGGGATTCCTTTCTTAGCTCCTGTTGGGATTAAACGCATATGCTATCCTTCTATGTGATGGGATTTCGACCTCAACTGGAAGCATGGCTTCTCATCCATATGTCAAGGAAAAAGGGGTGTGTCCCGTTGTTGTTTCGGAAGAGGTTTTATATGCCCAAAGCACTAAGTGTAACTCTTTGGCCCAGTTTTCTTTGGCTTGGTTTAGGCGCTTTTTAAGGATTTCCTTTATGGTTTTGTTGGCGACTTTGATAGCTCCGTTAGCTTTAGGATGGGATGCCGAGGAAAAACTTTTGATAATTCCATTCTTATCACAAATCCAAGTGAATCCTTCGCTCTCGAATTGTGTTCCATTATCTGATATAATCTTGTGTGGGATTCCAAAGCGGGTAACAATATTCTTTATTATGAATCTCAAAACCTTTTTAGATGTGATTGTTGGAAGGGTTTCTGCCTCCACCCACTTGGTGAAGTAGTCGATGGCCATTACGGCATAATTAGCTCAACCTTTTGAGATTGGTAAGGGTTCAATTAGATCTATTCTCCATACGTCGAATGGCCAGGGGATTGAGATTGTTATTAGCTTGCTAGGGGGAAGATGGGGCATTTTAGAGTACCTTTGACACCTTTCACACCTTTTGACATATTCAATTGCTTGATTAACCATCTATGGAAAATAATAGCCTTATCGCATGACTCTTTTGGCCAGCTTAATTCCATTGGAATGGTCTCCACACAATCCTTCATGAGCCTCTCTTAATAGGTTAAACCCATCTTTGGAGCTTACACATCTTAAGCAAGGAAGCAGATGTCCCTTTTTATAGAGTATTTTATCCATAATCGCAAATGTAGGAGCTTTGTGTTTGGTCCTTCTTGCATCATACTTATCGAGGGTAAAGTTCTATTTAGGAGGTAATCTACCATGGGAGACATCCATGTATTTTCATGATAGCAATTCGTTTCTGTTAAGGGAGGTTCTACATTGGAGTTTCCCTCTATGTTCCCTTCACCCCCCTTTCTCATGGCTTGGTATCTAGTTAGGACTAATAATTCTTTCCCTGTTTCTGATTCTTCATGCTCGATACTAGGTCATTCTTGATAACCCATGGGAATTACTCGAGTTTCAGCCCCCCCCCCCGAGCTGGCTAATTTGGCCAGTGAATCTGCTTGAGTATTCTCCCCACGGGGTAATTGATGAATTGAAAAATCCTCAAGCTGGGAAAGCATCTTTAATATCCTTTTCACGTATAGGGTTAGCCGTGCATCCTTGGTTTGATAGGTTTGCTTTATTTGGTTTACCATTAGTTGTGAATCACTAAAGATTTCTATTCGAGGTATCTTCAACTGTAGTGCCAATTCAAACCAGCCATCATTGACTCATATTCAGCTATGTTGTTAGTTGTTGAGAATCCTAACTTCATGGCGTAGTGAAAGCGGTGTCTGTCAGAGGTAATTATGATATAACCTTCCCCTACTCCATATTCGTTTGAAGCTCCTTCTACAAAAAGTTGCTACTTGGCCTTTAAGTCATTCTCTTTAACTGATTACTCTATAACGAAACTTGTGCATTCGTTCACGAAGTCTGCGAGAGCTTGTCCTTTAATTTCCGCTCAAGGGTGAAACTCAATCTCGTATTGGCTAAATTCAACTCCCTATTTGACTAACCTCCCAGAAGTCTCTGGCTTACTGAACCCCTGTTTAAGCGGAAAGCTAGTTAAAACCTTAACGGGGTGATCTTGGAAGTACCCTCTTAGCTTTTGTGCAGTGAGTACTAGGCAATATGCTAGTTTTTCCATTACCTCGTATCGGGTTTCTGCATCCTTTATCCTTCTGCTAACATAATAAATTGGGTGCTGAGTCCCATTGCTTATTCTTATAAGGACGGAGCTTACTGCATATTCTGAGACAACCATATATAGGTATAGATCTTCTCCTTTTTCAGGACTGGATAAAATCGGAGGAGTTCCCATATAAACTTTTAATTCTTGAAAAGCCTTTTTACATTCTTCATTCCATTCGAAATTCTTCTTTTTCTTTATAACATCGAAGAAATGAATATATTTGTCAGTGGCTTTGGAAACGAACCTACTGAGGGCTGCTACCTTCCCGTTTAAGCTCATGACTTCTTTGCTTGTCCTAGGTTCTACCATTTCTCTTATGGTTTATGGTCAGGGCTAGCTCCAATCCCTTGCTCACTTACTACATACCCTAGGATCATTCCAGATTGAACTCCAAAAGAACACTTCTGTGGGTTTAACTTCATTTGGTAACTTCTTAGGGCATTGAACATTTCTTCCAAGTCTATCAAATGGTTTTCTGCTTCAATGGATTTTACTAGCATATCATCCACAAACACTTCAATCTTGCACCCTATTTGTTCTTGAAACATTCTATTTACTAGTCTTTAGTATATTGCTCCTGCATTTTTCAACCTAAAGGGCAGTACTTTATAGCAAAATGTTCCCCAATCAGTGATAAAGCTTGTATGCTCTTCGTCGGGTTTATGCACTGGAATTTGGTTATACCCCGAGTAAGCATCCGTAAGGGACAATATCTTATGACCACTTGTTGCATCGACCAACTGGTCTATACGTGGAAGTGGATAGCAATCCTTTGGGCAAGCCTTGTTTAAATCAGTGTAGTCAACACATGTCCTCCACTTCCCATTGGACTTCTTACTAGCACAGGGTTGGCTAACCACTTTGGATAAAGAACTTCTCGAACAAACCCGTTTGTCACCAAACTTTTGACTTCCCCCTTTAGGGCCTCAGACTAGTCTCTATTATATTGTCTCTTCTTTTGTCGAACCAGGAATACTGAAGGATCAATGTTTAAGGCATGACTCATAATAAAAGGGTTGAACCCGACCATGTTAGAATGGGTCCAGCGAAGACGTCTTTGTTGAGCTGCAGCAACCGAAATAGGTCGCTTTCTGCCATCCTTTTCCCCATGCTGACAACTTTTGCCTTATCCTTTGGATCAAATTTACCTCTTCCGCATCTTGTATTGGTTTCATTATTTTAATATCCCCCCTAGAATCTAAATCTGTAACAATTTCTCCTTCTTTAGTTAAGTTTACATCATCGACTCTCTTCCTCTTTCTTTTCAAAGAAGTGTACCTGCCATTTGCACGCTTGTTATCTTTATTAATTTTCATCTTGGCTTCGAATGTGGGATTTACGAATCCCTTATCCGAAGGTATAAAAACAGTAGAAGAATCAAAGTACGAAGAACACTCCCTTCTGTATTTGTCAATTGTTGCTAAATACAATTTGCGAGAGCTAAACTATTCTCCCCTGATCTTGGTTAAGAATTTTAACATAAGGTACTTGGAAGAGACAAAAGCGCCCATCTCTTCCAGAGCTAGTCGTCTAAAGAAGGCATTGTAATAGAATGGTTGATCAATCACTACAAAGAGAGTTTTGAAGGTTCTATGGAGCGGAGACAACCCTACTTGAATCATAAGGTTGATCTGCCTTTCCAGGGTTGATCCCTTATTATTAAAGCCGAAGATCAGTTCGTTGCTTGGCTCCAGCTTCTTCTTAGAAATTCCCATTTGATCGAAAGCATACTTGAATATGACATTGACGGCACTCCCATTGCCCACCAGCATCATGGAGACGACAGAGAGTCCGATTTGCGCCGTTATCATAAGGGGATCATTGTGCAGATGGCGGACCCTTTCTTCATCTCTTCTGGAGAAACCACTAGGTTGTGCATCTTGAGATCATAACGTGCATTCTTCAACAATGGTTCTTCCAGAATGGAGAATATTCCTTCAATGGCTTCCTATGTACTGATTCCTGGCTCTCGGACAGTTTCCAGCAGGGTGTGGCCCTCCACGGATTACATTGATTCGATTTATGGGCGGACCCAAATCGAGGTTGCCTTCTTCCATAGTATATTCTATTTCATTTGCTGAAACCTTTTGTTGTCCACTTGTATATGGAGCATATGTTGTCTAGTTTAAAACGAATTCCTTCAGGTATCCCTCATGGATTAGTTTTTGAATAATCCCATGCTATACCTTGCATTTGTCAGTCTTATTCCCGTTGGTTTGGTGAAATTCGCAATATTTACCACTGGAATAAGGTTCAGGGCAATTCTTGGCCTTGAAATAGATGGGGAAGTTATTAACCTTTTTTTCGCAATAGCATACACAAACGAGATGGGCCTGTTTAGAGCAATCGAGTTGGTATTAGAATCCTCCCATCTTGATCTCCTTTTATTTCCCTCTGGAGGCTTTCGTAAGAAGTTCAACCTTCCTCCTTCCCCTCGAAGCCCGAACTTTCTCTTTGTGAAGTATAGTTCGTCCATGTGAATAAACTTATTAGCATGGAAGTGAAAATCTTGTAAATCTTTACAACCGTGGATGTATAACTCTTTCCAGAATGGGGTGTTTTCGATTAACCCTAAATGCACAGCTATCAATTTGTCACGGTTGTTCATATCTTTGGCCTTTAATGCCTCGATGTTGAACCTTTTCAAGTAATCTCCTAGAGACTCTCCTTGCCTCTATTTGATGTTAGAAATGACCGTGTAATCACCGTCGGATCTTTGCAGATGCAGAACTGTGCTGACAATTCGTAGGACAAATGTTTCCACAAATAAATGGTGTTTTCTTTGTATTGATGAACCACTTTGTGGCTGCTCCCTGAAGGATCACTAGAAAGAGATGACATCTGATGGATCCTGAAGCAATGTAGAGATCCATCTGACTCTCGAAGGCCATTATATGATCATTAGGATCAGTTGTCCCAAGATTTTTGATGGTGGGAACCTTCACCCTAGATGGTATTATGGTGTTCATAATTTCATTAACAAAAGGAGCTACTCTTTCATTGTCATTAACCCTATCATCTAGGGTTCTCTTCCCCATGCTTCCCAACAAGTCCTTGACGGTCTTCTGAGCAATGTCTTTAAGATAAGCTTTCGTGTTGTCGTAGTTTATTCTCTTGGGATTATAACTTTTGGAAGTGGAACTCCTAGATTGTTCTCATTCGCAATGATTTCCTTGATGGTCTATTCCTGTCAAATGGAACTTCTTCATCTTAGAGGAAGTCGCCTTGAGCTTCTCTTTTGCTTCGGAGTGATGGATGGGAGTCGTTCTTTTTGTAGATTCATTCGTCTCTCTTTGAATAGATTTGGTGAGCCTTGAAGACTTCTGCGTTTAAGCAGCATTTGTTTGAGCTTGCATTTCTTGGAGTTGCTTCTTCAAGGCTATAATTCTTGCGATATTGTCTTCAATGGCGTTTGGATTTGGTCGTTGTGTTGGAGTGGATGTGGCTTCTCTTTCATTATTATTCAAATTAAGAGTTATGTCCATGTTTCCTTCAAGGGTTGCATTAGGAGCCGGTTCCTTATTTCGCTCTTCCAATCTCTTTTATTTCATCTTTCCTACTATAGAGAAATAAGTTTATCAAATTAATCTTTGTGGCCCTTAACTACAAGGTCAGAGGTTCAAGCCCTCCTAACACTAAAATGTTAACGATATTTTCCGTCAACACCCGCAATCAGTTATATGGAACAATATTTAGGCCAATTTGTGCAACCATGATCTAGGATTACTGAAAGGCAATCTGGGGTCAGTATTCCTTAGCTAAATAATTCGTTTCTTAAGTGCCAGATTCTCCATTCCAAAGATTATTTATTCTTCCCTCAAGAGGTGAATATCACACTTACAGAATTATGGAGTTCCAAAGGACCTTGAAGAAGGATTTACTTAACTAAGTACGACTGAAGCCTTGCGTAATCAGTTACCCCTTAAATCATGGGTAAGATGATATATATTGTTATGAGAGAAAAACAGGATAATTGTTCTCGATGCTCGGGAGGTAAGGTGTAACAACCCGGAAAATCTGGGCCAGTTTAAAATTTTTATTTTGGCAATTTTAGCGAGTTTTGATTATTTAAAATGAATTATTTTAAATAGAATCGACGAGAAAATTTATTTTGAATAGAATTCGAACGTATATATAATACGCGTCGTCGATAGAATATAAATATTTATATATAATTATAAAAGGAACTGAAAATGGCGCGGTAGTTCGAAAATTCGATTTCTAATTTCAAATGAATATACAGAATTCAATATAAGTCAGAATTGAACGAAACAAGAAATATTTGAATCTGTATAACTATATCTTTGTAACGAAGTTAACAAACTGAGATTTCATCTTAGAAATGATAAGATATGTCCAGTTTAAAATTAGAAATAGTCGCTGTGGAATTTATATATATTTTTATATATATAAGGCCCTTAAAAATAGCAATTTTGCAAACGACCTCGGATTTCGACAAAACCAGTTTTGTTGGGTCCGTGATGTTAAATTATTGCTAGATTCCAAATTTCATAATTTTTCGAATCAATATGTGAGCGTGGCAAAGGAAAACGCGTTTGACCAGTTTCAGTTGATTTTAATCGACTGGAAATTGGCTATTTTTCAAACGGTCTCAGAATTCGACGAAACTAGTTTTGTTAGGACCGTATCGTCAATACGAAGCTAGAAAATATTTTTCGAGAATTTTTAGAGTTAGTATGTGACCACGGTAATTTGAAATGTGCGTTTAAAATTCAATATAGTGATTTAAATGAAAATTAAAAAGGAAACTGATTGTAACGATCAAATCAGCTTAGGATACATATCCCATTGTGTTCGGGATGGGGGTAAAACGCTAGGGGCGTCAGGCGTTGGGTTTGATTTGGTATCCGAATGTAAAAAAAACCCTAATTTTCAAATTAAATAATATAAAAATTTAATATAAAACCCCCAGCCAATCAAATCCTTTCTCTCCTAAACCCTAGTGTCAGCCGCCACTTCGAATACGCGGTTCCCAGCTTCAGAGTTTGAAGGCGATTTTCTGCACGATCGTCACGAATTAAAAGATGGAATCCAAACAAAAATTAGAGTGCTTCCTGAGAGCTTCGAATCCACGGTGGTCTGATGGGTTATAGTTTAGTAATCGGGGAGATTTTCGAGGGCAAAGTGGCGAACTTCGAAGCGGGTTCTGGGCCGCCACAGACCACCGAGTGGGTGGCAATCGAGGGGGGAGGTGCGCCTCACCTAGGCGCTCCTCGTGGAAGCCTCAGATCGGAGGTCAGCCGCCTGTGGGTGGTGCGGAAGTCGAGGGAGGGTTTTGAGCTGGTGGCGGCCTCGTTTCAGAAGGAAGAAGAAAGGTTTTTAACTCTCTCTTTTTTTTTATTTTTTTTTATTTTAGCATTATAGTTTAAATCTGAAAATTATTTTAGCATTATAGTTTAAATCTGAAAATTATTTTAGCATTATAGTTTAAATCTGAAAATTATTTTAGCATTATAGTTTAAATCTGAAAATTATTTTAGCATTATAGTTTATTAAATCTGGAAATTTATATATATATTATAGTTTATTAAATCTGAAAATTTATATATATAGTATAGTTTTAAAATATGAAATTTATATATGTTGGTATCGTTTAAAAATATGATTTTTATATATTGAACATCGAAGAAAAATTCGATTTTTATATATTGAATAGCGAAGTAAAAATTCGATTTTTATATATTGAATAGCGAAGTAAAAATTCGATTTTTATATATTGAATAGCGAAATAAAAATTCGATTTTTATATATTGAATAGCGAAATAAAAATTCGATTTTTATATATTGAATAGCGAAGTAAAAATTCGATTTTATATATTGAATAACGAAGTGAAAATTCTATTTTTACAAATATGAAATAGTGATGAAAATTCTATTTTCACAATATGAAGGGCGATAAAAATATGATTTTTATATAATAGAGAATATAAAAATGTGATTTTTTTTATATACAGTGTATACGGGCAACGATGGTGATAAAAAGGCGAGTTGGCGAAGATTTCCTGCAATAGAAGTGCCGTGGAGCTAGGATAGCTATATGTGAGAACTTCTCACCTTTCAATTTAATTTTTCTAGTTATATATATACTAGGATGCAGACGGTGCTTAGTAGCACCCGACACAATCGTCCACAGACCATGGACTTGTTTGTTTGGCTGTTTGGTGATTGATTGCGATATTGGTTTGAATGTGGTTTGTGGTGTGAAAAATCGAATCGATAAATTGGTTAGGATTAGACGTGCGCCGTTATAAGGCGAAGGAGTAAGGCTAGGTTAGACTCTTACTCCAAAATCTTGTGGTTTGCATAACGAATTGAATATGATTGATGTGTGAATGGCGTGGGCCTTCACTAGACCGGGGATAAGGCTAGGCCTTGTCCCGTTTCTAGTATCGTTCCGTTATGCCGCCGAAATTTTCTAAAATGTGTTAGAAAAATAAAAATATCATTTTATTTAAAGAATGAACTGAATAGAAATTCATATGTTGGAATAAAATGTTTTATCGTTAAAAATATAATTTTTAACGTGAAGTGAATAAAATAGAATATTCATTTACAAACCAGACGGTTTGTTTATGTACACCTATTTGAATGACATTGATTCGGACGATAAATTTTACACATCGCCCAACAGCACAAATAAAATATGTGTTTGATTGTTCGAAACCCCACACGGGTGTTGGGATGAAATTTGAAGTTCACTCATCCTGATTGATTAAATATGTCGATCGATTGATTGACAGGCTGTTATAAGCGTTGAATATCTATATTTGATGCCTTTACAGTGTAGTGCACTTTGGTTGATGGTTGATTATTTTCAATGTTATTATATACATGTGTTGTATGAAAATCCATATAATTAACTTTATATGGTAATTGATTGGGCCTCATTCCAATTTGAAAAATAAAGAATATTATAAAATAAAAGTTCATGTGTTGACAGTACTCATCCATTGAGATTGGTCATGTGTTGAACGAAATATTTTGATAATAACAACTATTTTGAAAAAAAAAGAAATATTTGAAATAGAATATTTGAAAATAGAAATTTATGAAGTCGTGTTGATTAGATTGACGCCATTTTGACGTGAACGATATTTATATCGATTTTATTCATCTTAAAATGAATATTGAAAAGTAATTTCGAAATCGAATAATTCAAATTGAATTGAAAACGATTTCGAAATGAATTGAATTGAAAACGATTTCGAAATGAATTGAATTGAAAACGATTTCGAAATGAATTGAATTGAAAACGAATTCAAATTGAATTGAAAACGATTTCGAAATGAATTGAAAACGAATTCAAATTGAATTGAAAACGAATTGAAATGAATTCAAATTGAATTGAAATTTGAATTGAATAGAAATGAATTTTGAAAAGAATTTATAAAGAAGAATTCAATTTTGATTTGAATTGAAAAGGAAGTTGAAATTGCTTTTGAAACGAATTTAAAACTATTTATATAATTCGTTTTAAATAGAAATCGACGAAGTATATATTATATATATTATATATATAATATAATGGCCTGAATAGAACGCGCCGCGCCGCGGCAGTTCGTGAATTTCGACCATTTATTTCAAACGGACATTGCGGGAGATCCGACCGTCGGATTCTCCTAAAACCGGAACCGTTGGGTTCGTATCGAAAAGAGCTTTCTAATGAATGTTAGAAATTTGAAATCTAACGGTTGGATTTGGAGATACGTCCAAATCAAATTCGAAAAAGGTCGCTGTAAGTGCAGTTCGATGGCCGTTGTTGGAAATCGACTGTACGGGCCTTGATAAAATTATTAAAAATAGTAATAATTTGTGTAAAATCATAAGAAATGATTTAGAAAGGATTGGGATGAAAAACTCCATATTTGAAAGGATAAAAATAGATTTTTATCGAAATGAACTAGTTTTGAACTAGAAAGATAATTCTATTTATTTTTAAATAAATAAATTGAATTTGAAATGGTTTTAAAAATAACCAGAATTTCCAATGATTGCATTGGAGTGGAATTGAATCGAAATTGTCTTCGGAATATTTCGATGTTGGAATTCGTGATTATACAGGTGTTGTTATGGAAATTTGAAAGATATATTTATATCGTTATTTCCAATACGACATTTGTTAGTCGTAGAATTTGATATTGAATATAAGCCGATATATTTTCTATTCAGAGCCTTGTATTGAATATCAAATGTGATTTGGGTTTGTCGTGAATGGTGTCTTCACTAACACTGTTCTTGAACCCAGTTGAGAAAAGATTAAATCTTTTTATTTTAGATTTAATGAAGTGTACCAATTAAATAATATTTAATTGGAATTGAATTGATATTGATTTTTGGGTTTATCGTGAACAGTGTTTTAAATAACACTTGTTCTTTAACCCGATAATTAATGAATGTGATTTGGGTTTGTCGTGAATGGTGTCTTCACTAACACTGTTCTTGAACCCAGTTGAGAAAAGATTAAATCTTTTTATTTAGATTTAATGAAGTGTACCAATTAAATAATATTTAATTGGAATTGAATGGATATTGATTTTTGGGTTTATCGTGAACAGTGTTTTAAATAACACTTGTTCTTTAACCCGATAATTAATGGAATGTGATTTGGGGTTTATCGTGAACCGTGTTTTAAATGACACTGATTCTTTAACCCAGTTAACGATTAAAACTAAGTGGAGTTTTAATGAATCTTTAATTAGATTGAAAAGATCGAAAATGGAGTATCACCAGTTTTGCTCCAGGCGATAGTTAAATCTTTAATTAGATTTGAACGTGAATTGGTAATTGAATTTACCGATAGCACTGTGGTGTTAGGTATGAAGTATTACCAGTTTTACTTCATGGGATGAATAGGTTGGGATTGGGAAATTAAAACAAATGATTACTTCGGTAAGGTTCGCTAATCCCGACTAGTTTGAATTGATATTCAAAAATGGATTAAAGAATAAATTCAAGGAATTTATCTTTGATAAAATTAATGGGAATCTTTCCCTATGAATGTGAAATTTAGAAACTAACTGTCGGTTAGCCAAGCAGAATGGTTTTCTGGATATTGATCTGATGTTGGTTTCGGCCTTCGGGGTTAATATTTGGGAAATTATTCTCTTGATTAATTTACGGTTAGTGACTAATGAATTGGAATGAGGCGTATGTTGTGTTTGTGTAACACTTATTTAAAATATACGCGAGTTATTCGGAAAGACCGGGTTTATCCCATTCTGAATAACTGATACGACGATAAGTCGAAGATGAAGACGATGGTCGAAGACCGGAAGTCTTCACGTCGTTTGGGTGATAACTGATGATCTTGATTGGGCTGTACACCCAAGAAGATGGAAACAGTTAGTGATCGTCCAGACGTACTTGGAGATCGATGGATATGCGGGGTACTAGGTGCCTCCGGTTTCGTTCAGACCCAGAACGGACTTGTAAATTGACTGTGTGTCTGACATTGGATTTTAGTCCGTGTGATTGATCTCTATTAAATATATATCTGTTTGGCGGCGGAGAATTTATTCTTTTGCTTAACGCCCTTCTCTGAGACGTACGAGCTCAGGGGTTATATACTGATGGATATCAAACACATAGAGTGAATTGCCTGTGTGGCATGCCTAAGTGGCAATTGATCGAGGCTTCTGTTGAAAAGCAAAGTCTTGTGGTGATGATCAAAGCACGGCCTTTGTGGCGTAGCTTTGTGTAACGTTTACCTCGCGTGTTTCACACCCGGTATGAACCAAAAACGGGAGACGGACCTCAGGGAGGGCATGCGTTTCTTTCTAGCTAGAAGTGGCGTCAGTGGTTTTACACGCCCTGACGAGTTTGACTTATGTGGTTGTTGCTGTTGCGAGGCGCCTCGGATTGATCGGTCGTTCTCGAACCGATGGAGTCATTTGTTGGCTCGTTTACGCCCCATAGGGCGGAGAGACGTATTGTTCAGGCATAATAATCCACATCGGTGGACCGGCCCTGACGATCTAAAGGGTTGATGCGTTCTGATCCTGAGACATGGGCTAGATTGTCTCGAATCGGTTGAGGATTATCTTTTGCCTCGGTTCATAGATGGAAATCCAATTTCCAAATACGTGACATTTGCGGTTTTATTTGTAAACCTATATATGGCGACATGATATATGGTACCCATGCCGCCTATGATTGATACTTATGATTTGAAGTTGTTTTAGACACTATGCACTTATACTAGTATCAAATGATTTGTTTTAAACGTATCAAGCATTCTTTGGCTGTTATAAGGGAAAACCCTATCCCCCGGCTTGCGTTGCATTGTGTGATAGGACCTGGGTCTTATAACAGCTTCATTTTTCTTTATTTAGCATTGCGCTATTCGTTTTATGCACTGGTATTCTTGGGAGGAAACCCGTTCCGTGTTATACGGCGTGGTCCCTTGATTTACCGAACTTTAAAATAAAGAATTATAACTGTTTTAGTTCTCACACCAGTCCCATGACTGACCTGGAGTTTATTGTTTTAACCTAAACTCTGGGTGCCCTTATTTTGACACGGGCAACTAGTAGTTTTGGTTTTGCAGATTTATATTCACAGGATCCTGGTTTACGGCTGGAATGATATCCGGAAAGCTTTGTATTCGTATATCTCTTCTAGTTGTGTATTGTATTATTTTCCGCTGCGATGTATTTAAATGTAATTTAAATCTCTGATATTTCTGTGTAATATTCTTTTATACTCTGTATATTCTTGTAATCTGATGCATTGTTGTAATATACAATGAAATGTTCTTCTGTATGCGTTCTGTTTTGTCCTGTTCTCAAACGATAGGGCGTTTCGAACGGCCTGGATCGGTTTAGCGACTGGTTCGGACCGAGCGAAATTCCTTGCCGTCACATAAGGGTACTTTCAATTCTTATTAACTTAAACGATCCTTCCAAATCGATTCAACCCGAATGGTCTCGGTTGTGTCAGTGATCAAGCCATAGGCCTATAATCAACCTCTTTCCTGGAGTTGAGTAACATTAGGCTCATTATGAGAGGGTCGGTTCACGTTGCCAACCCTCAAGGTAAAGAGGGGAAAGGCTTCAGGTTTCCAGAAGCCTTTCCTCTCCACGAGGGTAACATGGAAAACTTTTTCATACGAAAGGTTAGTGTTAACTCCCTGTTTCACCATAAATGGCACAATATGATTATCAAATCATGAAATGTTTAAGCCTCGGACTTCCTTGTTCATAAATTGTAGATATATTGCAAGAGTTGAAGAAATCCGAAATCCGATTTGGAAATTAGGGTTTGTTCCTTGAAGAAGAAAGAACAAGATTGAGAAAGTGAAAATCGTCCCCTAAATGTGACCCCTGGGGTCTTGTTTATAGAGAATTCGTGGACCCTTCTGTTGTTGGGCTATTGGGCCTGCAAGAGCCTCTGTCGATCGCTTTTCTCTTTGGTCTTAGATGTTTGGCTTCCGACCGCTTTTGTGGTGCTGATTATAGCCTCCAAAGTGAGGGTCCAGGTCAATTGGGGATTCTTTGAGATTGAGAGGGCTTGTCGATGCAACGTATTTCGAAAGGCATTTGAACTCTTGATTGTGGCCTCTGGGTGTAAGCTTTCAGTCGTAAGCTTTGGGAATTAGGCTTACAGCTTTATCATGAATACTCAGAGAAGCTTGCCCTCATGATGTACATAAATAGTTGTAGGTTCAAAACCACTGTCGGTGTATGTACTAAGTACACTAGAATGGATAACCTATATCCCTTTTAGGGTTCCGATTGGCCTTCCGGTGGAGCTGTTGGGATAGTCTGGTCTTCTGAAAGGTAGCCCCCGATAATGTGTCTCTTGTCTATCAATGTATCCTTTCGGTATTTATGCAGTAGATGTTTCGGAAGCTGGTTCTAGATAATCTCTATGTACTTATGGCTTGATACTTCTTATGACTCCGCCTCCTCTTCCTTTCTTAGCTTCTGATTTTGGTGACCTTTCGCTATGGGATCCTCCTGCCGGTTTGACCCTGTCAGATGGACCCTTCCAGATATACCATGTCGGTATTCTATGGATTTTCAGTACCTTTCTCCTAGGATGGTGCCGTTTTACGCCACTCTCAGATCATTCCTTCCTTCTTTCAGTTCTTCTATTATTCGGCTTTTTGCTTTCAGAGGATTCTTTTGTGCTTATGTCCCTCTGATACCCCTTCACTATCAGCCTATTTTAGGGTTAATTTTGGTAGTAACAACACCCAAAGATGGATCTCCGAGACATCCATCAAATAGCGAAGTATGGAAACATTTTGATATGAAATATACTACATTTTTTCATATAAAGCCGTAACATCAGATTTGTTTTATGTATGGATGGGTTATTACCGTTTTCCCAGTTTAGTGGTAAATATTCATGTTGGCCTATTATCATTTTTCCTTATAATCTACCTCCATAGATGTGAATGAAAACTCCATATATAGTTCTCATTATTATCGTTCTTGGCCCTATTCATCTAACACACGACAACGAAGTTTATCAATAACCTTTAATAGAAGATTTGGAAACACTATGAGTTGAAGGGGTCAAAACATATGATATTTCAAAAAAAAAAAAGAATTTTCATATGTTCTCTTCTTTGTCATAGACTATTAGTGATTTTCCAGCATATGGGATGTTTTCTAGTTGGAGGATGGCCAGTCGTCTAGCTTGTCCTCATTGATTGCATGAAAGAAATACAAGCATTTTCCTTATGGTATAGGAAGAAAATCTCTTGGTTTGATTTTCATCACTGTTTTCTCTATCTCAATCATACTTGTAGAAGAGATAAAAAAAATTCAAATCCAACAAAGAAGAGAATATGCAAGCACCAAAGATTTAGTCAAGTGAAAAAACATATGAAATTGTAAAGGGCTACCCAAGATACATGAAACTATATTACAGACTGAAATTCCCAATAAATCTCAGATTCATAATTGGTGCAAGCAAATTGTATTTTAGGAGCTACCTTAATGGAAAGATCCTCTATTCAAATAAATATTGACATGATGCACAAAAAAAGTGTTTGATTACGTGTTCAATTCAATTTTGAATGTTAAGGGGGAAATAGAGGACGATCTAAATTCAAGACGTGACATAGAGCACTTCTATAAACATCCTGAACTTCATATGAAGCCCAATGACAACAAAAAAACCAAAGCATTCTATGGACTAGGCATTAAGAAAATAAAACTCGTCTTAAAATGGGTTAAAGGAATAAAATGTCTCAATTGGATTTCTTTTAATCTGCGTAGCTGTGTTGAATTTAAATACAATAAATTGAGTAGGATGAAAAGTCATGATTTTCATATCATGATGGAATATTAATTACTAGTGATGTTTAGAGAACTGTTGTCTGTAAAAGTGTAGAGTTTCATAGCAGAGTCAAGTCTATTTTATAAATACCTTTATTCGACAACATTAAAAATCGGCGTTTATGTAAACTTAAAGTAGAAGTCCAATATTGCTTCGCAAGCTAAAGAACATATTTTCTCTAGGTTTCTTTAGTGCAATAGAGCATTTACCTATCCATTCTCCATTCGAAGCAATTCTTCGAGATACAATGCAACAAGGATGGATGCATCCTTTAGATAGGTAATACAAAATATCAGTAAAATTTATTGTAACAACCCGGAATTTTGAGGCCAATTTAAAAAATTTATTTTAGAAATTTTAATGTATTTTAATATTTAAAATAATTTATTTTAAAGAATAACGACTAAAAAGTTATTTTAACCGAAGTTAAAACGAATAAATTTTATTTAATTATTAAAGGAGTTTAAAACAGCGTCGCAGTTTGAAATTTTGAATTTAAACTTTGACTGACTGTACGGGATTCATTTTAAATCAGAATTGAGTGAAACAAGAAATATTTGAATCTGCTTAAGAATATCTTTCTAACGAATTTGAAAAACTGAAATTTCACTTTATAATTTGAAAGTTATGTCCAGTATAAAATTTAGAAAAGTCGCTGTAGAATTTATATATTTTTTAATATAATATGTTGGCCTTAAAAATAGCCATTTTTCAAACGGTCTCAGAATTCGACGAAATTAGTCTTGTTAGAACTGCATCGTCAAAACATAGCTAGAAATAATTTTTCTGTAAATTTTAGAGTCCATATGTGGCCCCGGTAATTTAAAATGTACATTTGAATTTAATAATTAATTGATTTATAATTGAATTTAAGGAAAAACATATCGTAACAGCCGAACTTGTAACACCCCACCTCCGCCAGGGTGGCTCTTGCAAGCACTCTGACTTTGGAGGGGCGTTTGGACCGGGTAAACATGCATAATGATATATCAAGGCAGAACAAGAACATATGTATATAGGTAAACAGAGTAAATAAGATAAGTAAAACAGAGGAAGATTTCAAACTATTTCAAAACAAGTCTGGTACAACATAATGTTAACTTTCCAAATACACAAGTCTAGATAAAAACAATATCACTGAAAAACTGAAATACATAAGTACTATCCCCAAAATAAGTGATAACCATAGCTAGCTTCATGTCAAGACCGTACATGAGCTAAAATCCCACAAGCAAGCGATCAGAAATCCAAGCTAAGCTCCAATATTCCCACCCTGAGAACCTGGGTGGGGAAACGGAAGAAAAGAGGCGAAAGAAAAACAGGTCAGTCAAAAAGACTGAGTAAACCCTACTACAATCAATGTAAACTGATAAAGTTAACTGGCATGAGAAGCAGGGATGAACATAAGGATAACTATATACTGGCATGATAGATAAAGGTGTCATCGCATAATCAGGTTTAAGGTTTTGCACCACAGGTGTACTAGCAAACTAACATGACTTGAATAAACACGTATTGATCCCTTGGCCCAAGCTTTGACCCAATAACATGAAATGACCCTAATACGAGGTCCAATAACATGAAGTGACCCTAATACGAGGTCCAATATCATGAAGTGACCCTAATACGAGGTCCAATAACATGAAGTGACCCTAATACGAGGTCCAATAACATGAAGTGACCCTAATACGAGGTCCAATAACATGAAGTGACCCTAATACGAGGTCCAATAACATGAAGTGACCCTAATACGAGGTCCAATAACATGAAGTGACCCTAATACGAGGTCCAATAAAACAGTCTAATCGATCGGCTCCCTAAGCCTAACTCGTCACGTGTTGGTGTCAATACGGCCCAAACATAATTGTAGTCGGACTGTTCCGGGTCCACCCTTCGGGTGTATCAAGCCCTAGGGTGTAAACCCCTGGACACCATAAACATAAGTGCACAGTCTCGATCTACTGGTACCCGTGCATGTTTTCTCCGGCTACGGACTATGTGCACGACCATAGTCCGTCCGGAACTACACCGGCATACCACTCTGCCGTCGTTTTTGGTCACTTACCTCAAGTCCAGTAATCATGCCCCACCCTAGCCTAGTCCCTAGGGTCATAATGATACAAACTTGGGATTACTGCTGGAGTGGACCCCCATTGCTAGGATTTTCTAGTGGGTTAAGTACGGTTTAACCCTCTTGCTAATCATGGATTAACTTGGTTAAGTGTAACGATGAGTTCACGGCTTAACCCTGATTAATCTACCAAGCCCACATTGATTAAGTATTAAGTGGACCATGACTTAAACCCTAACCATGAGGCATTAATTAATTAATGTGCCTTAACCTCTCATATTAGACTTCGTTGCGGTTACTAGTTAAGCCGGTCGGTTCCGGGTAGCTTTATACCACAACTTGGTCTAACCTCGGGTTCAAGGTACAACATGACCAACTTCTCACATTGGGTCCTATTGTTTGTAGCAACTAGTTAAGCCGGTCAGTTCCGGGTAGGTTTACGCTACAAACTCAACCCAACCTCGAGTTGGTCACACTTATATTTTCTAACTGTCATGTCCATTATGTTTACCAAACATATTACAAGTTTTCAAGCATTTGGGTAGACCTAACTTAATAGGTAAATTCCCAATGGGTAGACCTAACTTAATAGGTAAATTCCCAATCTTATGCTTTTTTGTCTTTTAAGTTTACCCAACCCCAAACGCAATCCCATCGCTTACATATCGCAATAGCGCATAAAGGATAGAAAGAGGGAACTTGGCATAATCATGACATAAAGGTGTTGAAGCCACAAGTTTAACATGGTGGCATATGAAATGTACATATGTTCATATACTTGCATATTACATTATTAGGCCTCAAAAGTATGCATAAAACCAAACTTAGCTTATTGGTGATACATGGTGCTACATGACATGTAGAAATGGCCATAAGTTCGCATTTAGCCTCACATGCAAGTTATCATAAGGGATGTGATAACTTTCATGTTGCCAAAATGCAAACTTTAGCATAAAGCTTGAAGCTTTAAGCTCATAAACCCAAGATAAGCTTGCATAACATGATAACATGAGCAAAATGATCGACCCAAACTTGCATAACATAACTTGCATATCATATGGCAAACTTGCATATCATAACATAGCAAACTTGCATAACATAACTTGATAAACTTGCATATCATAACATGGCAAACTTGCATAACATAACATGATAAACTTGCATATCTTAACATGGCAAACTTGCATAGCATAACATGGTAAACTTGCATATCATAACATGGCATACTTGCATAACATGACATAGTAAACTTGCATATCATGGCAAACTTGCATATCATAATGATCAACCAAACTTGCATCATTCCTTTAACTTTAGAGTTCAAATATGAAAGTAGAAAAGGGCTTACAAATTCTTATGAAGACACAAACATATTAATAGATTGAGACAAGCCCTTATGAAATCAAATAAACCCAATACGAAAGCTCCAAATCAATAAAAACCCTTGCTTTATGATGTAAATATGGAAACTTGACTTGAATGCAAGCTAATGATGCTCATACAAGCTTGAAAACACTTGTATGCATGGAAAATTTCTCATAGAAATAACTTAGAAATTTTATGAAGAGAGTGGAGGCCATGAGAGGGATAATTTTGCCATAGTTTAGTTGTAGGGTTGAATAATGATGATTTAGGGTTAGGTTAGGGGCTTATTTATAGAGATTAGGATTAGTTTCAACCTTAGGATTAAACCATAATTCCAATTTCAGCCCTTAAAACCGAATCTGGCCCTAAAACCTAACCAAAACCCCAAAATGGTGCACCAGGCAAAACTTCCCGGCTGAACCAAGTCGACAGCCAAGTCGACAGGGCTGTCGACTTGGGTCCAACCAAGTCGACTGCCAAGTCGACAGGCCTGTCGACTTGGTTGGCTTGGCGGGAAATTTCCCGCCTAGCCTTCCAGGCCCGAAATTCGAAATTTGAACTTGAAATTCAAATCTGTTTTGAACTTGAAATTTTCTGAAAACTTCATTGGGCCTTAATCGGGTCATACAGACTCCGATTTTCGAAAACTCGGACTCTATTTCGCGTATTTTTCCGAGACGAACGCAATGGCATAGCCCGTTTCCCTTGATTCAGATTTATAAATTAAATTCTGCCTCGATTTACGTTATAACAGGTTATTGAAAATACGGGTTGTTACATTCTCCCCTCCTTAAAGGATTTCGTCCCCGAAATCTTCAAGTTAGGAAGAACGTATCCTACCATCCAACATTCATCTACTCAAAACATCATCCACGAGCAATCATTGTCCTTACAAGATTCTAAATGTTGTATGAACATATGCAAAGGTGTGTGCATATGTACTTATCTAATGCAAATATCATCAATGCAAATTATGTTAGTGAAATGAATCCATATGTATGCAATTCCTAACATAATGTATAACACCTATATGTGTGTACATAACATACATCCATATGCAACATCCATGTGATAACACAAAAATTTTCATCCATGAATAAGCGTAAACACTCATGCATATGCAATATGAGGAGTGTGTGAGCCGATCTAGTGCCTAATGTGTATAATGCATCCACGAGTAACCACTTGCAAACACTTGCAACCACTTGCAAACATCAAGCATAACATGTTTCAAACACATGTTTCATCCAAAGGGTTTCTACCTAAGGTTCTCATGACAAGATTAACACGATATAGATAGCAAAAGAAAGATATGCTACAAAGAGATCGGGAAGATAAGCGAGATATACTCCTTTTGGATTACAAGAAATCCCTTCCTAACCCAACCCATATTCTATAAAAGCCCAAAAGGTTTAGTCAACCTAACGGACCCCTTTAAACCTTGACATGTATTACTAACCGATGAGTCACACCCCCTTATGGAGTTTACAACAGAAATGGGATCGAGAACGGGACCGAGAGGATATATGTAAAAGATAACATGCGAGTAAGTTCCACAGGAAAACAAGGATCAAGGATATGCTCTTAAAAAGAGATATGATGCGCGTATCTAGCCTTCAGTCTTCTAAGTCACGTTTCCTTGAGCTTAACTCCACTGTGCTTTGACCGTCTTTTACCTCATGATTTCTTAGCTTCTTAACTCTTATTTCCATATATGAGTTGGAACCCATTTCATTGTCGCCTCTCGTCTTCCTCTTTCACTTACTCTTCTATCATTCTTGGCTTAAACATAACTATGACCTCATGGTTTCATGCAAGCTCTCCAAAATTCACCAGTGAATCCTGGATCTCGTTTACTTACTATAAAGTATTCCACGCAGCAGAACTTTTCTTGAAAATACCAATCCACGTTGCCAATTGCTCTTACTAACGTGATTTTCTATAACTCATGCTTGAACGAAATGAACCATCCGCCTGTGAATGATAGGCCGTACTTAGATTCAGTCGCTTGCCCATGACTTCCTGTAGACTATTCCAAAACTGGCTAGTGAAAATTGAGTCATGGTTACTAACTATCCTTTAGGGAACCCCGTGCAACCGCTTTATTTCTTGAAAGTAAACTGTCGCTAGTTATGATGCAGTCCTTTCGCTCTTTACCGGAGTGAAATGAGCACTCTTCGTGAGTCTACCTACTATGACCCACATGCTCTTATTCCCTTTCTTGATCTAGGCAGTCCATCCACGAAATCCTTCGTGACGCTTTTCCTTCTTCCATTGCGGGGACCTCCAATGGATATAATAGCCCACCGGGCTTCTATGACTCGGCCTTTAACCTGTTGGCACAACATGCACCTTGGGACAAACTCGGCCACCTCCTCGGGTGATGTGCATCTTCAAGAACCTTCTTTCTCTCATCGCGTCCTAGTTATCCCTTGTTATCTATGGCGAGGTGACTTAACATCCTGCCTCTAATCAACTTGTCCATGATCTCGACTAACTGCGGGTCTTCTTTCTGCGAAGTCCCTACTTGATCCATAAGGGTAGGTCTAAGCTCAAGGGACGCTAACTAACTAATTAAACTGAGAAAGCTTCTTACTTCAATTGTCCTCGTCGGGGCTTTCTGGTCTTGAACCGCGACCACTTTAGCAGGATCCACCACTAAGCCTTACTTAGAAACTATGTGCCCAAGAAATCTAACTCCTTTTTCTCCAAAATGACATTTGGAGGACTTGGCTTTCAACTGATGGGCTCTAAGCGCATCCATCACCTACTTGAGATGTCTAGCATGTTCTTCCTCGTTTTTAAGAAAGTGAGGATATCATCTACAAAGACTACCACAAACTTGTTCAGGAACTCCCTAGGCACCCTACTCATCAAGTCCACGAAGTAGGCGGGTGCATTAGTTAAACCGAATGGCATGACCAGCCATTCTAAGAATCCATCTGGAGTTCTGAACGTAGTTTTGTCTATACTATCCTCGGCTACTCTGAGCTGATGGAATCCAGTAGCAAGATCAAGAGAAAACAGATGTTCCTACAAGCTGATCTAACAAATCATCGATCCTTGGCAATGGTTGTCTATTCTCTTTGTTTAACTCACGATAATCAACACAAAGTCGAAGAGAACCATCTGCCTTGGTAGTAAATACTACAGGCGCTCCCCATTCAGATATACTTCGTCTAATGAAGTTCTTCTCAAGCAACTCCTTGACTTGCTTTCTTAACTCTCATCTTGCGGTGCCATGTGCCTAACCGGCCACGAAACTATCTTGGCATTATCAACCAGATAAATGCGGAAATCTATCTCTCGTTTAGGGGTAACCCCCTTCACTTCACCCAAGATATCAGGATATTCTCGGACCACCCTCACCGATTGCAAACTATCGATAGACGAGTTGAGGGATTCAAGATAACACAACATGACGGGACTCATAGGGTTACTAGAAATTTTTAGGGTATTACCGAGGCGAGTCATGAGCCTCTCAACCCTATGCTCAAAAATCAAGAATGGCTCCAAAACTGGACAAACAATCCATGCCCAAAATCAACCCATACCCCATGAAACCGAGAATATAAGCATCACACGAGAACTCTACACTAAAGATAGATATTTTCAAATCCACGTAGATAATAGACAAATGGGCGGAAACCCCAATTGGATTTGAAACACACACGGGATCATTAACTAGACTAGTACTTAGGTGCAAACTTTCAACTAGATCAGATGAAATAAACTATGCGGTGTGCCAGAATCAAACAAAGTACAAACAGGAAAATCAGAAATGTAAACAGGACTTTTAACAGAAACACTACCTCGATCATGAGCTAGAAGAACGATGTTGAGGGGATGAATTCGCCCTCCAGATGGTCTTGCACACTGAGTCTGACTTTCCCTTGCTTCTTCGGGCAATCTTTGCTGAAATGTCCAAACTCACCACAATGAAAGCATTCACCACTCTTCCTTTTTTCTCTTCCTACAATCCTTAATAAGATGCCCAACTGAACCGCAATAATGGCACTTCCACTTGTCGTTATTTCCCTTGCTATTGTTCCCCCTGTTGCCTTGACTCTTGTTCTTGTTCTTGCGGTTTTTGGAGTTCTTGCCTTGCTTCCCGTAATTCACCGTTCCTTCCGACGTAGGCCCTCCCTTCTTCGGGCAGTCCCTAGTGAAGTGTCCCATTTCTCCACAGTCAAAGCAAGTGCCCTTCCTCTTTCTGCAATCCTTGTTTAGATGAGCCAAGCTTCCACAAGTAAAGCACTTCTTTTCCTTCTTACCTTCAGACTTCTCCTCCTTCTTTTTCATTTCCTTTTTGGGCTCCGTTTCCTTGTTTTGAGACTCATTCATCTTGACCTCCTTCTTGTCACTCCTATTCTCTTCATTGAGTAGGGCCATATTCACCAAACTCTCGAAAGTTGCCCCCAAGGGTATATGAGTCATGGCTAAACCATGTAATGGCTCGTTTAATCCTAGAGCAAAGTATAGGGCCTTCTTCTGAGCTGTGTTAACCAAGTCTAAACCGACCCGAGCCAGTTGATTAAACTTATCTATGTATTCCCTAATAGTCATGTCCTCTTGCTTCAGTGATAGGAACCTTAGTCCAAACTTTCCCCGAAAGTCATCCCAAGTCTCAATTGGCCTAGTGGCGGTGGTGACCACCCACCAACGTGCAGCTTCTTCCTTTAGCAACCACACTGCCAATAAAACCTTCCTACGGTCATCTATATCAAAGAAGGCAAAAAGATCTTCGGTTTCTTTCAACCAATTCCTTGCATCTACATAAGTCTCGGTTCCAATGAAATTCTTGCAACCCATCGCCTTAAAGTCTTTGCAAATCTCCGCGAAATCCTCTTGTGGATGCTGAGGGGGAGGAGGAAGAGGAACCTCAGCGACAGGAGGAGGAGGAACATTAACTACCGGAGGAGGAGGAGGAGGAACATCGGTGGGGCCGGCTTCGGTCGCCCTAGCCTCCAAAAGTCTCCTATACCAAACAGGTACGTGTACTCCCTCCGGAATGGCAAAGTTATTGGCCATACTGAAAACGAAGAAAAAGATAGATTCAGAATGGAGAAAAACGAAGGAATTTTGCTAATGGCTTTTTGGGGAATAGCCTTTAAAATAAACTAGACTTTTCTTTGGAAAATACTTTATACTTGGTTTTGAAAATAGTTTTCCAAAAGTTTTCTAAAAACCTTTTTGTTCCTTCTCGTAAACCATATGCTCTGATACCAAATGTAACACCCCACCTCCGCCAGGGTGGCTCTTGCAAGCACTCTGACTTTGGAGGGGCGTTTGTACCGGGTAAACATGCATAATGATATATCAAGGCAGAACAAGAACATATGTATATATGTAAACAGAGTAAATAAGATAAGTAAAACAGCGGAAGATTTCAAACTATTTCAAAACAAGTCTGGTACAACATAATGTTAACTTTCCAAATACACAAGTCTAGATAAAAACAATATCACTGAAAAACTGAAATACATAAGTACTATCCCCAAAATAAGTGATAACCATAGCAAGCTTCATGTCAAGACCGTACATGAGCTAAAATCCCACAAGCAAGCGATCAGAAATCCAAGCTAAGCTCCAATATTACCACCCTGAGAACCTTGGGGGGGGGGGGAACGGAAGAAAAGAGGCGAAAGAAAAACAGGCCAGTCAAAAAGACTGAGTAAGCCCTACTACAATCAATGTAAACTGATAAAGTTAACTGGCATGAGAAGCAGGGATGAACATAAGGATAACTACATACTGGCATGATAGATAAAGGTGTCATCGCATAATCAGGTTTAAGGTTTTGCACCACAGGTGTACTAGCAAACTAACATGACTTGAATAAACACGTATTGATCCCTTGGCCCAAGCTTTGACCCAATAACATGAAATGACCCTAATACGAGGTCCAATAACATGAAGTGACCCTAATATGAGGTCCAATAACATGAACTGACCCTAATACGAGGTCCAATAACATGAAGTGACCCTAATACGAGGTCCAATAACATGAAGTGACCCTAATACGAGGTCCAATAACATGAAGTGACCCTAATACGAGGTCCAATAACATGAAGTGACCTTAATACGAGGTCCAATAACATGAAGTGACCCTAACACGAGGTCCAGTAATCATGCCCCACCCTAGCCTAGTCCCTAGGGTCATAATGATACAAACTTGGGAAAACTGCTGGAGTGGACCCCCATTGCTAGGATTTTCTAGTGGGTTAAGTACGGTTTAACCCTCCTACTAATCATGGATTAACTTGGTTAAGTGTAACGATGAGTTCACGGCTTAACCCTGATTAATCTACCAAGCCCACATTGATTAAGTATTAAGTGGACCATGACTTAAACCCTAACCATGAGGCATTAATTAATTAATGTGCCTTAACCTCTCACATTAGACTTCGTTGCGGTTACTAGTTAAGCCGGTCGGTTCCGGGTAGCTTTATACCACAACTTGGTCTAACCTCGAGTTCAAGGTACAACATGACCAACTTCTCACATTGGGTCCTATTGTTTGTAGCAACTAGTTAAGCCGGTCGGTTCCGGGTAGGTTTACGCTACAAACTCAACCCAACCTCGAGTTGGTCACACTTATATTTTCTAACTGTCATGTCCATTATGTTTACCAAACATATTACAAGTTTTCAAGCATTTGGGTAGACCTAACTTAATAGGTAAATTCCCAATGGGTAGACCTAACTTAATAGGTAAATTTCCAATCTTATGCTTTTATGTCTTTTAAGTTTACCCAACCCCAAACGCAATCCCATCGCTTACATATCGCAATAGCGCATAAAGGATAGAAAGAGGGAACTTGGCATAATCATGACATAAAGGTGTTGAAGCCACAAGTTTAACATGGTGGCATATGAAATGTACATATGTTCATATACTTGCATATTACATTATTAGGCCTCAAAAGTATGCATAAAACCAAACTTAGCATATTGGTGATACATGGTGCTACATGACATGTAGAAATGGCCATAAGTTCGCATTTAGCCTCACATGCAAGTTATCATAAGAGATGTGATAACTTACATGTTGCCAAAATGCAACCTTTAGCATAAAGCTTTAAGCTCATAAACCCAAGATAAGCTTGCATAACATGATAACATGAGCAAAATGATCGACCCAAACTTGCATAACATAACTTGCATATCATATGGCAAACTTGCATATCATAACATAGCAAACTTGCATAACATAACATGATAAACTTGCATATCATAACATGGCAAACTTGCATAACATAACATGATAAACTTGCATATCATAACATGGCAAACTTGCATAGCATAACATGGTAAACTTGCATATCATAACATGGCATACTTGCATAACATGACATAGTAAACTTGCATATCATGGCAAACTTGCATATCATAATGATAAATCGAACTTGCATCATTCATTTAACTTTAGAGTTTAAATATGAAAGTAGAAAAAGGCTTACAAATTCTTATGAAGACACAAATATATTAATAGATTGAGACAAGCCCTTATGAAATCAAATAAACCCAATACGAAAGCTCAAAATCAATAAAAACCCTTGCTTTATGATGTAAACATGGAAACTTGACTTGAATGCAAGCTAATGATGCTCATACAAGCTTGAAAACACTTGTATGCATGGAAAATTTCTCATAGAAATAACTTAGAAATTTTATGAAGAGAGTGGAGGCCATGAGAGGAATAATTTTGCCATAGTTTAGTTGTAGGGTTGAATAATGATGATTTAGGGTTAGGTTAGGGGCTTATTTATAGAGATTAGGAATAGTTTCAACCTTAGGATTAAACCCTAATTTCAATTTCAGCCCTTAAAACCGAATCTGGCCGCAAAACCTAACCAAAACCCCAAAATGGTGCACCAGGCAAAACTGCCCGGCTGAACCAAGTCGACAGCCAAGTCGACAGGGCTGTCGACTTGGGTCCAACCAAGTCGACTGCCAAGTCGACAGGCCTGTCGACTTGGTTGGCTTGGCGGGAAATTTCCCGCCTAGCCTTCCAGGCCCGAAATTCGAAATTTGAACTTGAAATTCAAATCTGTTTTGAACTTGAAATTTTCTGAAAACTTCATTGGGCCTTAATCGGGTCATACGGACTCCGATTTTCGAAAACTCAGACTCTATTTCGCGTATTTTTCTGAGACGAACGCAATGGCATAGCCCGTTTCCCTTGATTCAGATTTATAAATTAAATTCAACCTCGATTTACGTTATAACAGGTTATTGAAAATACGGGTTGTTACAGAACTGGGTTACGAAACATATTCCATTGTGTCCGGGACGGGGGTTATTAGCTAGGGGCGACATTCTGTGGGTTCAATTCGGTGATGGTATCAACGAACAACCATTTTCTTGAATTAAAATAAATAAAAATACGGTATAAATATACACCGTACAGTACAATTCAAAAACCCTAATACCCTTATTACACCAGCCGCCTCCAACATTTTGAATGGCCGAAATGTACTGAACATCAATCCACCAAATCTCTTTATTTTAACAATGAAATCCAGTAATCTTTGAAGCAAATCGAAGAGCTAAGAGAGCTGCGCAAGATCAACGGGTATGATCTTGAATGGGTTCGTAAATCGAGAGAATTTGGAGTCCAAACCAGCCGCAATTGGAGCCGATTTCAGGCGTCATGCTGAGCTCGAGTTCGCCACCCCTCTGGCTGAACGACGGCGATGCAGGGTGCTTCGAGGTGGACAACTCCGATCGAGTTCCGGTGGGCCGAGGCGGTGTAACAACCCGTAAAATGCGAGCCAGTTTGAAATTTTTATTTTGGCAATTTTAGCGAATTTTGATTATTTAAAATAGATTATTTTAAATAATATCGACGAGAAATTTATTTTGAATATAATTCGACGTATATATTATATATACGTCATCGTTAGAATATAATAATTATTTATATAATTATAAAAGGAATTGAAAATGGCGCGGTAGTTCGATAATTCGATTTCAAACTTCAATTGGATGTACCGGGTGCAAAACAATCCGGATTTTAGTGAAACCAAAAATAATGGGATCTAATTGATAATATCTTTCCAACGAATTCGAATAATCGAAATTTCATAGCGGGAATCAAAAGATATGTCCAGTTGAAAATTCTGAATAGTCGCTATGGAATTCAGGCCCTTAAAAATGGACATTTTGCAAATGATCTCGGATTTCGACGAAACCAGTTTTGTTGGGTCCGTGATGTCGAATTATTGCTAGGTTTTAAATTTCATAATTTTTCGAATCAATATGTGAGCGTGGCAAAGGAAAACGCGTTTGACCATTTCAGTTGATTTTAATCGACTGGAAATTGGCCATTTTTCCAACGGCCTCAGAATTCGACGAAACTAGTTTTGTTAGGACCGTATCGTCGATACGAAGCTAGAAAATATTTTTCGGGAATTTATAGAGTTAGTATGTGACCCCGGTAATTTGAAATGTACGTTTAAAATGCAATATAGTGATTTAAATGTAAATTCAACGGAAACTAATCGAAACGATCAAATCAGTTTGCGATACATATCCCATTGTGTTCGGAATGGGGGTAAAACGCTATGGAAGATAGGCGGTGGGCCTCGTTTCGAGGTCGTATGTGAAAGTCAACTTTTTTGGCCAATTAAATAATTAAATAAAAAAACCCTTTCTCCCCTTAACTACCAGGCCCCCCCCCCCGATAATTTCAGTTCACTTTTCAAATAAAAAAAAGAAACGAGAAAGCAAAACGCGCCGCCGCCCTAGGGCCCTGGAGCCACCGCCGACGAGCTTCCCTGCCGCCTTGCCTGTTCCTCCCCCTCGTCCCTCCAGTAATCGAAACCCCCCCTCCACAACCAAATCGAGGTCGCGACGCCGCCCGGTGGGGCCCCAACCACCGCCGCCTCCATCTTCTTCTCCCCCGACCTCCTCCTCTCCTCCTTCAGTCGCCCTGCCCTCCTACAGGAGCTCCGACGCACAACTGTCCCCCCCTGTAAGTTTCACTGATTTACATTTATTTTAAAACTGATTTTATAAGGTTTTAAAACTGATTTTAAATTAAAAGTAAAAACTGATTTTATAAGGTTTTAAAACTGATTTTAAATTAAAAGTAAAAACTGATTTTATAAGGTTTTAAAACTGATTTTAAATTAAAAGTAAAAACTGATTTTATAAGGTTTTAAAACTGATTTTAAATTAAAAGTAAAAACTGATTTTATAAGGTTTTAAAACTGATTTTAAATTAAAAGTAAAAACTGATTTTATAAGGTTTTAAAACTGATTTTATAAGGTTTTAAAACTGATTTTAAATTAAAAGTAAAAACTGATTTTAAATTAAAAGTAAAAACTGACTTTATAAGAATTTAAAAACTGATTTTTAGAAAAAGGTTTGAACTTTAAAATTGAAAAGATCGGGTTTTTAGAATAGGAAAGATCATATTTTTAAAATAGAAAAGGCGAATTTTTTATTGGGTAGAAGAAATAAAAAAATATGATTTTTATCTATTGAACTTCAAACTAAAAATTCGATTTTTATATATTGAATAGCGAACTAAAAATTCGATTTTTATATATTGAATAGCGAACTAAAAATTCGATTTTTATATATTGAATAGCATACTAAAAATTCAATTTTTATATATTGAATAGCGAACTAAAAATTCGATTTTTATATATTGAATAGCATACTAAAAATTCGATTTTTATATATTGAATAGCATACTAAAAATTCGATTTTTATATATTGAATAGCATACTAAAAATTCGATTTTTATATATTGAATAAAAGAAGTAAAAATTCGATTTTTATATATGTAGTGGCTACGGGCGACGAAGCTGACGAAGATGCGAAAACGATGAAGATTCTATCAAAGAAGAGTCAAGATGATTGGATAGCTATATGTGAGAATTTCTCACCTTTCAATTTCTTTTCTAGTTATATATATATACTAGGATGCAGACGGTGCTTAGTAGCACCCGACACAATCGTCCACAGACCATGGACTTGTTTGTTTGGTTGCATAGATTAGTTGGATTATTTGATTGAAATTGAATTGTTTGGTGAAATGAATTGATTTGATTGATGTGTGAATGGCGTGGGCCTTCACTAGACCGGGGATAAGGCTAGGCCTTGTCCCGTTTCTAGTATCGTGCCGTTATGCCGCCGAAATTTTCTAAAATATGTTAGAAAAATAAAAATATCATTTTATTGAATAAATGAATTGAATAGAAATTCATAGGTTGAAATAAAATGTTTTATCGTTAAAAATATAATTTTTAACGTGAATATGAAAATAGTGAAGTGAACAAAATAAAATATTCATTTGCAAACCGGACGGTTTGTTTATGTACACCTATTTGAATGACATTGATTGGGACGATAAATTTTACACATAGCCCAACTACACGAATAAAATCTGTGTTTGGTTGTTTGAAACCCCACACGGGTGTTGGGATGAAATTTGAAGTTCACTCATCCTGATTGATTAAATATGTCGATCGATTGATTGACAGGCTGTTATAAGCGATAGATATTTTTATTTGATGCTTATACAGTGTAGTGCACTTTGGTTGATGGTTGATCATTTTTCAATGTTATTATATACATGTGTTGTGTGAAAATCCATATAATTAATTTTATATGGTAATTGATTGGGCCTCATTCCAGTTTAGAAATGGAAATATTTGAAATAGAAATATTTGAAATAGAATATTTGAAAATAGAAATTTATGAAGTCATGTTGATTAGTTTGACGCCATTTTGACGTGAATGGTATTTATATCGATTTTAAACGATTTCGAAATGAATTGAATTGAAAACGAATTCAAAGTGAATTGAAAACGATTTCGAAATGAATTGGATTGAAAACGAATTCAAAGTGAATTGAAAACGATTTCGAAATGAATTGAATTGAAAACGAATTCAAAGTGAATTGAAAACGATTTCGAAATGAATTGAATTGAAAACGAATTCAAAGTGAATTGAAAACGATTTCGAAATGAATTGAATTGAAAACGAATTCAAAGTGAATTGAAAACGATTTCGAAATGAATTGAATTGAAAACGAATTCAAATTGAATTGAAAACAATTTCGAAATGAATTGAATTGAAAACGAATTCAAAGTGAATTGAAAACGATTTCGAAATGAATTGAATTGAAAACAATTTCGAAATGAATTGAATTGAAAACGAATTCAAAGTGAATTGAAAACGATTTCAAAATGAAGTGAATTGAAAACGATTTCGAAATGAATTGAATTGAAAACGATTTCGAAATGAATTGAATTGAAAACGAATTCAAATTGAATTGAAATTTGGATTGAATAGAAAGGAATTTTAAAACGAATTTATAAAGAAGAATTCAATTTTGATTTGAATTGAAAAGGAAGTTGAAATGGCTTTTGAAACGAATTTAAAACTATTTATATAATTCGTTTTAAATAGAAATCGACGAAATATATTATATATATATTATATATATAATATAATGGCCTGAATAGAACGCGCCGCGCCGCGGCAGTTCGTGAATTTCGACCATTTATTTCAAACGGACATTACGGGAGATCCGACCGTCGGATTCTCCTAAAACCGGAACCGTTGGGTTCGTATCGAAAAGAGGTTCCTAACGAATATTAGAAATTAGAAATCTAACGGTTGGATTTGGAATTATGTCCAAATCAAATTTGAAAAAGGTCGCTATAAGTGCAGTTCGATGGCCATTGATGGAAATCGACTGTACGGGCCTTGATAAAATTATTAAAAATAGTAATAACTTGTGTAAAATCATAAGAAATGACTTGTGGAGATTTGGGATGAAAAACTCCATATTTGAAAAGATAAAAATAGATTTTTATCGAAATGAACTAGTTTTGAACTAGAATTATAATTCTATTTATTTTTAAATAAATAAATTGAATTTGAAATGGTTTTAAAAATAACCAGAATATCCAATGATTGCATTGGAGTGGAATTGAATCGAAATTGTCTTCGGAATATTTCGATGTTGGAATTCGTGATTATACAGGTGTGGTTATGGAAATTTGAAAGATATATATTTATATCGTTATTTCCAATACGACATTTGTTAGTCGTAGAATTCGATATTGAATATAAGCCGATATATTTTCTATTCAGAGCCTTGTATTGAATATCAAATGTGATTTGGGTTTGTCGTGAATGGTGTCTTCACTAACACTGTTCTTGAACCCAGTTGAGAAAAGATTAAATCTTTTTATTTAGATTTAATGAAGTGTGCCAATTAAATAATATTTAATTGGAATTGAATTGATATTGATCTTTGGGTTTATCGTGGACAGTGTTTTTAAATAACACTCGTTCTTTAACCCGATAATTAATGGAATGTGATTTTGGGTTTATCGAGAACCGTGTTTTAAATGACACTGATTCTTTAACCTAGTCAAAGATTAAAACTAAGTGAAGTTTTAATGAATCTTTAATTAGATTGAAAAGATCGAGAATGGAGTATCACTAGTTTTACTCCAGGCGATAGTTAAATCTTTAATTAGATTTGAACGTGAAATGGTAATTGAATTTACCGATAACACTGTGGTGTTAGATATGAGGTATTACCAGTTTTACTTCATGGGATGAATAGGTTGGGATTGGGTAATAAAATAAATGATTACTTCGGTGTGGTTCGCTAATCCCGACTAGTTTGAAATGATATTCAAAGGAGATTAAAGAATAAATTTAAAGAATTTATCTTGGATAAAATTAATGGGAACTTTTCCCAAAGTATAGGAATATTTGAATAAAAGAATATTCTGAATTGGAATGAGGCGTATGTTGTGTTTGTGTAACACTTTTATAATATATACGCGAGTTATTCAGAAAGACCGGGTTTATCCCATTCTGAATAACTGATTCGACGTGGTGTCGAAGATGAAGACGGTGGTCGAAGACCGGAAGTCTTCACGTCGTTTGGGTGATAACTGATGATCTTGATTGGGCTGTACACCCAAGAAGATGGAAACAGTTGGTGATCGTCCAGACGTACTTGGAGATCGATGGATATGCGGGGTACTAGGTGCCTCCGGTTTCGTTCAGACCCAGAACGAACTTGCAAATGGACTGTGTGTCTGACATCGGATTTTAGTCTGTGTGATTGATTTCTATTAAATATATATCTGTTTGGCGGCGGAGAATTTATTCTCTTGCTTAACGCCCTTCTCTGAGACGTACGAGCTCAGGGGTTATATATTGATGGATATCAAACGCATGGAGTGAATTGCCTGTGTGGCATGCCTAAGTGGCAATTGATCGAGGCTTCTGTTGAAAAGCAAAGTCTTGTGGTGATGATCAAAGCACGGCCTTTGTGGCGTAGCTTTGTGTAACGTTTACTTCGCGTGTTTCACACCCGGTATGGACCAAAAACGGGAGACGGACCTCAGGGAGGACTTGCGTTTCTTTCTAGCTAGAAGTGGCGTTAGTGGTTTTACACGCCCTGACGAGTTTGACTTATGTGGTTGTTGCTGTTGCGAGGCGCCTCGGTTATATCGGTTTCGGCCGATGCATTCTGGTCGGCAGACGAACCAGACTTACACCCCATAGGGTGGGGAAACGTGTTGTTCAGGCACTATAATCCACATCGGTGGACCGGCCCTGACGATCCAAGGGGCAGTTGCGGCTATTCCGGTGGCTCGGGCTAGAGAGTCACGAATCGGTTGAGGACTATCTTTTGCCTCGGTTCATAGACGAAAATCCAATTTCCAAATACGTGACATTTGCGGCTTTATTTGTAGAACCTAGTATGGCGACATAGTGGGATGGGGCGCTCATGCCGCCTATGATTGATACTTATGATTTGAAGTTGTTTTATACACTATGCACTTATAATAGTATCTAACGATTCGTTTTAACCGTATCAAGCATTCTTTGGCTGTTATAAGGGAAAACCCTATCCTCGGCTGCGTTGCATTGTGTGATGGGACCTGGGTCTTATAACAGCTGCATTTTTCTTTATTTAGCATTGCGCTGTTTGTTTTATGCACTGGTATACTTGGGAGGAAACCCGTTCCGTGTTATACGGCGTGGTCCCTTGATTTACCTAACTTTAAGAATAAAGATTAACTGTTTTAGTTCTCACACCAGTCCCATGACTGACCTGGAGTTTATTGTTTTAACCTAAACTCTGGGTGCCCCTATTTTGACACGGGCAGCTAGTAGTTTTGGTTTTGCAGATTTATATTCACAGGATCCTGGTTTACAGCTGGAACGATATCCGGAAAGCTTTGTATCCGTATATCTCATTCTAGTTGTGTATTGTATTATGTTTCCGCTGCTATGTATTTAAATGTAATTTAAATCTCTGATATTTCTGTGTAATATTCATTTATACTCTGTATATTCTTGTAATCCGATGCATTGTTGTAATATACAATGAAATGTTTTTCTGTTTGCGTTCTGTTGTGGTTTGTTCTCGAACTATCCGACGCTTTCCTTTACGGGGAAGTTACGGGTCGCTTCATTTGGTATCAGAGATTTGGTTTACAAAGCTAGAGAACAAGACACATTAGAACCGTACGAAAGAATTCATCAGATATTGGATTAGCTATATCCAATGAGAATGACTCGTTAGAGATGGGATCAGTAGTATCCTAAAACGAGTGTGAAGAGTATATTTTTAAAATGAAAACCAATTTTGTTTTGAAAATTTAAATCAATTATTCGTAGTTGATTATTTATTTATATTGATTTGGACAGTCCAGTATATAAAGAATTTGCATATACGCCTTGCAAACGTATATTCGAAGTTTTAATATACCGGGTAGATATAGAACCGCACTCTAGTAGCCCGACAATGTTCTGATGGTGGTTCGAAACATCATCAGCATTTATTTTCGAGTGACGAAGGTGTGATTTCTATATATTTCCATTAGACTGGTGTGAGAACCAAAATTAGATAGGGCCTATTGTTGTGATTTGGCATCAAAACATGATTTTCTTTATATATATATATCAAATTATGAATTTGAAACTCTAATCCACTAATTGATTGATGCTTGTGTTGTTTGTTTAATTGTTTGATGATTTTGAACCATTATGCCTAATTTGAATCAAATATTGAATTGTATTGAAAATTGGTCGCATTTGCTTGCATATACATGTATATCATTGAACAGGTCATAGCAAGGAGGCTAGAGCCAGAGAATAAAATTTGTTTGCCCGACAAATAGGTACATGTTTACTACATAATTTACTGTTTTGTTTGGGTGATGATGATTTTATGAGCCTATTGGCTAGCCGCTTGGCTTTTTCTTTTTCTTTTTGAGATCTGAAGGACCGGGGAAGCTATTTGAAATTCCCCGATGCTCCCGGTGCAGGGGAGGTTATGGCGAAATTTTTCGGAAATTTAGGGTGTTAGCCAAATTTTTGAAAATTTGAAAATTCTCAGAAACTAAAGAGTTGGAGAATGGAAGCCAGATCGAACGTAGAGCTGGATAATCAAACCACTTTCGACTTTGTTCCTTTTCGGGGACGAAAAGTTTTAAGTGGGGGAGATTGTAACAACCCGTAAAATGCGAGCCAGTTTGAAATTTTTATTTTGGCAATTTTAGCGAATTTTGATTATTTAAAATAGATTATTTTAAATAATATCGACGAGAAATTTATTTTGAATATAATTCGACGTATATATTATATATATGTCATCGTTAGAATATAATAATTATTTATATAATTATAAAAGGAATTGAAAATGGCGCGGTAGTTCGATAATTCGATTTCAAACTTCAATTGGATGTACCGGGTGCAAAACAATCCGGATTTTAGTGAAACCAAAAATAATGGGATCTAATTGATAATATCTTTCCAACAAATTCGAATAATCGAAATTTCATAGCGGGAATCAAAAGATATGTCCAGTTGAAAATTCTGAATAGTCGCTATGGAATTCAGGCCCTTAAAAATGGACATTTTGCAAATGATCTCGGATTTCGACGAAACCAGTTTTGTTGGGTCCGTGATGTCGAATTATTGCTAGGTTTTAAATTTCGTAATTTTTCGAATCAATATTTGAGCGTGGCAAAGGAAAACGCGTTTGACCATTTCAGTTGATTTTAATCGACTGGAAATTGGCCATTTTTCCAACGGCCTCAGAATTCGACGATGCTAGTTTTGTTAGGACCGTATTGTCGATACGAAGCTAGAAAATATTTTTCGGGAATTTATAGAGTTAGTATGTGACCCCGGTAATTTGAAATGTACGTTTAAAATGCAATATAGTGATTTAAATGTAAATTCAACGGAAACTAACCGAAACGATCAAATCAGTTTGCGATACATATCCCATTGTGTTCGGAATGGGGGTAAAACGCTATGGACGACAGGCGGTGGGCCTCGTTTCGAGGTCGTATGTGAAAGTCAACTTTTTTGGCCAATTAAATAATTAAATAAAATAAAAACCTTTCTCCCCTTAACTACCAGCCCCCCCCCCCCCCCCGATAATTTCAGTTCACTTTTCAAATAAATAAAAAAAAAGAAACGAGAAAACAAAACGCGCCGCCGCCCTAGGGCCCTGGAGCCACCGCCGACGAGCTTCCCTGCCGCCGCCTTGCCTGTTCCTCCCCCTCGTCCCTCCAGTAATCGAAACCCCCCCTCCACAACCAAATCGAGGTCGCGACGCCGCCCGGTGGGGCCCCAACCACCGCCGCCTCCATCTTCTTCTCCCCCGACCTCCTCCTCTCCTCCTTCAGTCGCCCTGCCCTCCTACAGGAGCTCCGACGCACAACTGTCCCCCCTCCCCCTGTAAGTTTCACTGATTTACATTTATTTTAAAACTGATTTTATAAGGTTTTAAAACTGATTTTAAATTAAAAGTAAAAACTGATTTTATAAGGTTTTAAAACTGATTTTAAATTAAAAGTAAAAACTGATTTTATAAGGTTTTAAAACTGATTTTAAATTAAAAGTAAAAACTGATTTTATAAGGTTTTAAAACTGATTTTAAATTAAAAGTAAAAACTGATTTTATAAGGTTTTAAAACTGATTTTATAAGGTTTTAAAACTGATTTTAAATTAAAAGTAAAAACTGATTTTAAATTAAAAGTAAAAACTGACTTTATAAGAATTTAAAAACTGATTTTTAGAAAAAGGTTTGAACTTTAAAATTGAAAAGATCGGGTTTTTAGAATAGGAAAGATCATATTTTTAAAATAGAAAAGGCGAAATTTTTATTGGGTAGAAGAAATAAAAATATATGATTTTTATCTATTGAACTTCAAACTAAAAATTCGATTTTTATATATTGAATAGCGAACTAAAAATTCGATTTTTATATATTGAATAGCGAACTAAAAATTCGATTTTTATATATTGAATAGCATACTAAAAATTCGATTTTTATATATTGAATAGCGAACTAAAAATTCGATTTTTATATATTGAATAGCATACTAAAAATTCGATTTTTATATATTGAATAGCATACTAAAAATTCGATTTTTATATATTGAATAGCATACTAAAAATTCGATTTTTATATATTGAATAAAAGAAGTAAAAATTCGATTTTTATATATGTAGTGGCTACGGGCGACGAAGCTGACGAAGATGCGAAAACGATGAAGATTCTATCAAAGAAGAGTCAAGATGATTGGATAGCTATATGTGAGAATTTCTCACCTTTCAATTTCTTTTCTAGTTATATATATATACTAGGATGCAGACGGTGCTTAGTAGCACCCGACACAATCGTCCACAGACCATGGACTTGTTTGTTTGGTTGCATAGATTAGTTGGATTATTTGATTGAAATTGAATTGTTTGGTGAAATGAATTGATTTGATTGATGTGTGAATGGCGTGGGCCTTTACTAGACCGGGGATAAGGCTAGGCCTTGTCCCGTTTCTAGTATCGTGCCGTTATGCCGCCGAAATTTTCTAAAATATGTTAGAAAAATAAAAATATCATTTTATTGAATAAATGAATTGAATAGAAATTCATAGGTTGAAATAAAATGCTTTATCGTTAAAAATATAATTTTTAACGTGAATATGAAAATAGTGAAGTGAACAAAATAAAATATTCATTTGCAAACCGGACGGTTTGTTTATGTACACCTATTTGAATGACATTGATTGGGACGATAAATTTTACACATCGCCCAACTGCACGAATAAAATCTGTGTTTGGTTGTTTGAAATCCCACACGGGTGTTGGGATGAAATTTGAAGTTCACTCATCCTGATTGATTAAATATGTCGATCGATTGATTGACAGGCTGTTATAAGCGTTAGATATCTTTATTTGATGCTTATACAGTGTAGTGCACTTTGGTTAATGGTTGATCATTTTTCAATGTTATTATATACATGTGTTGTGTGAAAATCCATATAATTAATTTTATATGGTAATTGATTGGGCCTCATTCCAGTTTAGAAATGGAAATATTTGAAATAGAAATATTTGAAATAGAATATTTGAAAATAGAAATTTATGAAGTCATGTTGATTAGTTTGACGCCATTTTGACGTGAACGGTATTTATATCGATTTTAAATGATTTCGAAATGAATTGAATTGAAAACGAATTCAAAGTGAATTGAAAACGATTTCGAAATGAATTGAATTGAAAACGAATTCAAAGTGAATTGAAAACGATTTCGAAATGAATTGAATTGAAAACGAATTCAAAGTGAATTGAAAACGATTTCGAAATGAATTGAATTGAAAACGAATTCAAAGTGAATTGAAAACGATTTCGAAATGAATTGAATTGAAAACGAATTCAAATTGAATTGAAAACAATTTCGAAATGAATTGAATTGAAAACGAATTCAAAGTGAATTGAAAACGATTTCGAAATGAATTGAATTGAAAACAATTTCGAAATGAATTGAATTGAAAACGAATTCAAAGTGAATTGAAAACGATTTCGAAATGAAGTGAATTGAAAACGATTTCGAAATGAATTGAATTGAAAACGATTTCGAAATGAATTGAATTGAAAACGAATTCAAATTGAATTGAAATTTGGATTGAATAGAAAGGAATTTTAAAACGAATTTATAAAGAAGAATTCAATTTTGATTTGAATTGAAAAGGAAGTTGAAATGGCTTTTGAAACGAATTTAAAACTATTTATATAATTCGTTTTAAATAGAAATCGACGAAATATATTATATATATATTATATATATATAATATAATGGCCTGAATAGAACGCGCCGCGCCGTGGCAGTTCGTGAATTTCGACCATTTATTTCAAACGGACATTACGGGAGATCCGACCGTCGGATTCTCCTAAAACCGGAACCGTTGGGTTCGTATCGAAAAGAGCTTTCTAACGAATATTAGAAATTAGAAATCTAACGGTTGGATTTGGAATTATGTCCAAATCAAATTTGAAAAAGGTCGCTATAAGTGCAGTTCGATGGCCATTGATGGAAATCGACTGTACGGGCCTTGATAAAATTATTAAAAATAGTAATAATTTGTGTAAAATCATAAGAAATGATTTGTGGAGATTTGGGATGAAAAACTCCATATTTGAAAAGATAAAAATAGATTTTTATCGAAATGAACTAGTTTTGAACTAGAATTATAATTCTATTTATTTTTAAATAAATAAATTGAATTTGAAATGGTTTTAAAAATAACCAGAATATCCAATGATTGCATTGGAGTGGAATTGAATCGAAATTGTCTTCGGAATATTTCGATGTTGGAATTCGTGATTATACAGGTGTGGTTATGGAAATTTGAAAGATATATATTTATATCGTTATATCCAATACGACATTTGTTAGTCGTAGAATTCGATATTGAATATAAGCCGATATATTTTCTATTCAGAGCCTTGTATTGAATATCAAATGTGATTTGGGTTTGTCGTGAATGGTGTCTTCACTAACACTGTTCTTGAACCCAGTTGAGAAAAGATTAAATCTTTTTATTTAGATTTAATGAAGTGTGCCAATTAAATAATATTTAATTGGAATTGAATTGATATTGATCTTTGGGTTTATCGTGGACAGTGTTTTTAAATAACACTCGTTCTTTAACCCGCTAATTAATGGAATGTGATTTTGGGTTTATCGAGAACCGTGTTTTAAATGACACTGATTCTTTAACCCAGTCAAAGATTAAAACTAAGTGAAGTTTTAATGAATCTTTAATTAGATTGAAAAGATCGAGAATGGAGTATCACCAGTTTTACTCCAGGCGATAGTTAAATTTTAATTAGATTTGAACGTGAAATGGTAATTGAATTTACCGATAACACTGTGGTGTTAGATATGAGGTATTACCAGTTTTACTTCATGGGATGAATAGGTTGGGATTGGGTAATAAAATAAATGATTACTTCGGTGTGGTTCGCTAATCCCGACTAGTTTGAATTGATATTCAAAGGAGATTAAAGAATAAATTTAAAGAATTTATCTTGGATAAAATTAATGGGAACTTTTCCCAAAGTATAGGAATATTTGAATAAAAGAATATTCTGAATTGGAATGAGGCGTATGTTGTGTTTGTGTAACACTTTTATAATATATACGCGAGTTATTCAGAAAGACCGGGTTTATCCCATTCTGAATAACTGATTCGACGTGGTGTCGAAGATGAAGACGGTGGTCGAAGACCGGAAGTCTTCACGTCGTTTGGGTGATAACTGATGATCTTGATTGGGCTGTACACCCAAGAAGATGGAAACAGTTGGTGATCGTCTAGACGTACTTGGAGATCGATGGATATGCGGGGTACTAGGTGCCTCCGGTTTCGTTCAGACCCAGAACGAACTTGCAAATGGACTGTGTGTCTGACATCGGATTTTAGTCTGTGCGATTGATTTCTATTAAATATATATCTGTTTGGCGGCGGAGAATTTATTCTCTTGCTTAACGCCCTTCTCTGAGACGTACGAGCTCAGGGGTTATATATTGATGGATATCAAACGCATGGAGTGAATTGCCTGTGTGGCATGCCTAAGTGGCAATTGATCGAGGCTTCTGTTGAAAAGCAAAGTCTTGTGGTGATGATCAAAGCACGGCCTTTGTGGCGTAGCTTTGTGTAACGTTTACTTCGCGTGTTTCACACCCGGTATGGACCAAAAACGGGAGACGGACCTCAGGGAGGACTTGCGTTTCTTTCTAGCTAGAAGTGGCGTCAGTGGTTTTACACGCCCTGACGAGTTTGACTTATGTGGTTGTTGCTGTTGCGAGGCGCCTCGGTTATATCGGTTTCGGCCGATGCATTCTGGTCGGCAGACGGACCAGACTTACACCCCATAGGGTGGGGAAACGTGTTGTTCAGGCACTATAATCCACATCGGTGGACCGGCCCTGACGATCCAAGGGGCAGTTGCGGCTGTTCCGGTGGCTCGGGCTAGAGAGTCACGAATCGGTTGAGGACTATCTTTTGCCTCGGTTCATAGACGGAAATCCAATTTCCAAATACGTGACATTTGCGGCTTTATTTGTAGAACCTAGTATGGCGACATAGTGGGATGGGGCGCTCATGCCGCCTATGATTGATACTTTTGATTTGAAGTTGTTTTATACACTATGCACTTATAATAGTATCAAACGATTCGTTTTAACCGTATCAAGCATTCTTTGGCTGTTATAAGGGAAAACCCTATCCTCGGCTGCGTTGCATTGTGTGATGGGACCTGGGTCTTATAACAGCTGCATTTTTCTTTATTTAGCATTGCGCTGTTTGTTTTATGCACTGGTATACTTGGGAGGAAACCCGTTCCGTGTTATACGGCGTGGTCCCTTGATTTACCTAACTTTAAGAATAAAGATTAACTGTTTTAGTTCTCACACCAGTCCCATGACTGACCTGGAGTTTATTGTTTTAACCTAAACTCTGGGTGCCCCTATTTTGACACGGGCAGCTAGTAGTTTTGGTTTTGCAGATTTATATTCACAGGATCCTGGTTTACAGCTGGAACGATATCCGGAAAGCTTTGTATCCGTATATCTCATTCTAGTTGTGTATTGTATTATGTTTCCGCTGCTATGTATTTAAATGTAATTTAAATCTCTGATATTTCTGTGTAATATTCATTTATACTCTGTATATTCTTGTAATCTGATGCATTGTTGTAATATACAATGAAATGTTCTTCTGTTTGCGTTCTGTTGTGGTTTGTTCTCGAACTATCCGACGCTTTCCTTTACGTGGAAGTTACGGGTCGCTTCAGGCGGCGTGCGCAAGGGGGAATTGGCGGTCGACATTTGGGTTTTTGTTTTCCTGAAACCGATGAGGAAGATGACGGCTAATTTCAGTAAAAAGGGGATTAAGGTTTAATTTTAAACTAATTATATTTTAATTAACTTAAATATGAAATTAAGGTTTAAAATACTATAACTTTGTCATATTAGAACGGAATTAAACGAAACGAAGTTTGTCGGACTCGTGTTGATGAGATCTACACCATGAAACATACTAGGACTGAATCAGAACAAGCCAGAATTTAAGGAAAACCAGATCTGAACTATTCACCCAAAAGTCAATGTGAGAAATTCTACCTCTTGTTTTATATAATTAAAATAAATAAATTAATATTGTTGTGTTGTCACTAATACGCTATTAGATCCTATTGGTTGTGGACGTGATTTGATTTGGGGTTTATGCTGTTATGTAGATCTATTTATTTGTGGATGATTGTGTGAAATTAAATTATTAAAACAAAATATCATTAATATTGAAAATTTAACAATGTCATTATTTAATTTCATTAGGATTGGAAAATGAGGATGTCATTTTTATATCATTTATATTGGAAAATAAAAGTGTAGAATTAGAAATATTCATTCTTGTTAAAACATGATTAGTGTTAAAATAGCATTTTTGCTAAAACATTTCCTTTTGTTCATTTTATAAGAATGAACATGAGACATTTCTTTTTGTTCATTTTATAAGAATGAACATAAAATATTTCTTTTGGGGCATTTTATAAGAAAGAAAATAAAACATTCTTATTGGCCATTTTATAAGAATAAAACAAAAACATTTATTTTGTTGTTTTAAAAAGAATGAATATGAAAGGCCCATTTTTGCCACTTTAAAAGAATGAAAATAAAGATGTTACATCAGATTATAAAGGATAAGATTAACATTTTTGTTAATTAGATTATAAAGAATAAGATTAACATTTTTTGTTAATTGGATTATAAAGAACAAGATTACTATTTGTTGTCAATTAGATTAGATTGGACAAGACTAACATTTCTGTTAATTAGATTATATAGGACAAAATTCACATTTTTGTTTATTTAAAAAGATTAGACAAAATTCACATTTTGTTTACATTAAAAAGGTTATAACAAAATTCACATTTTTGTTTATTTAAAAAGATTAGACAAAATTCACATTTTGTTTACATTAAAAAGATTAAAAAAAATCATCACATTTTGTTTACATTGAAAAGAATTAGACAGATTTGTCAATTTTGTTCATTTTAAAAGAATGAATAGGAAACGTTCATTTTGCAAACTAAAAGAATGAGTTAAAAAAACACATTTTTGATCATTTAGAAGGACTAGTTAAAAATATACATTTTGTTTATTAGACAAAAATTTACATTTTTGTTTATTTAAAATTAGACAAAAGTTTACATTTTGGTTAGTTTAAAGGGATTAAACAAAAATGTCATTTTAATGTAAATGTATACATCAGTATTTATATAAAAGAGGAAATATCATTTTAATGTAAATGCATACATTAGGATTTTTATGCATAATGAAAATACCTTTTTAATGGAAATGTATGCATTAGGATTATATTCAAAAGGAATATATCATTCTAATGTAAATGCATACATTAGAATTTGTATGCAAACAACAATGACATATATGTTTATTATAAGATGTCATTATGTTAATTATAATTGTGACATTAGTTTAAAATGACACTTTGTTGTAAATTGTGTCATTAGAATAAGAGGACATTTTATTATCATTTGTCATTAGAATTGAAATTTTAGATTTTTTTTATTGTCATTTGTTCACAATAAAAAGAATCGAAATATATGTCTGTGATGTTGAAATGTGTGATGTGTTAAATATAATGTTTAGTATATTCAAGTTTGAATATTACACTTCCATTTACAAGTTACCCGACTTGTTTATGTGGTTGGGACGATAATTTTCACACATCGCCCAAGTGCACAAATAATTTATTATTTGGTTGATGGATGAAACCCCACATGGGTATTGGGATGAAATTTGACACACACTAATCCCAATATTTAGTTATCTATCAATCGATGGATTGACAGTCTGTGATGAGCGTTAGTTATGTACTTTAATGCTCACACAGATATAAATTCCACTTTGGTCGTCATTTGGATGTTTGATAATTATTTATCATGATTGTTGATTACACACAATATATGGTTGATGATTGAGTCACATTCCAATAAAGAATATTCTAGAAGAGAATATTTTAGAAAATATTTTAGAAAAAAAGAATATATTTTAGAAAAATATATTTTTATGGAAATGAACTAGTTTTTAACTAGAATAAATCATTAAGTTAAGATTTAATGAAGTTTTCCAATTAGTGAATATTTAGTTGAAGTTAAATTAAATAAATTGGATTTTGGGTTTGTCGTGAATAGTGTCTTAAATAACACTGTTCTTAACCCCCGTATGGAAAGAATTAATCTTTTAATTAAGATTATCAAAGTTCAATTATATTTAGTAATTGGGATAAGATGAAATGTGAGTTAGGTTTATTGTGAACTGTGTTTTTAAGTGACATTTGTTCTTTAACCCAACTGACAGTGAAAATATAATTTGGAATTTATAAATCTTTATTTAAGATTTAAATGGAAATTTTCCAAAAGCCAAGTTTTCCAATTTAATATATTAAATTGGAGTTGAGTGGAATTCGAATTTATAATAACCGAGATAAGCTTCTGTAAAAGAAGACCGATACTACATATGGAATTTAAGAGGCTTTGCCGTTATTCCATTTATATTATTGGTCGGATGCAGAAATTTATAACGATTATATATTGATTTGATTTCTGTGAAGATTCCATGTTTTATGGAAGATGATTTTGGGTTTACCGTGAACTATGTTTTAAATGACATTAGTTCTTTAACCCAGTTAAAGATAAGATTCATTTCTTAAATTTAATTAATCATTGAATAATGATTTGTGATATTTAAAACCAAATTGGGTTTTAATAAATCTTTTAAAGAAAGATTCAAGAATAAATTTAAAGGATTTATCTTTGATAGAATAATGAGAATATTTTATTAGAAGAATAATTCTGAATTGGAATGAGGCGTTGGATGTGTTTTTATAGTACTTGATTTTTAATTATAAAAATACGTGAATTATTCGGAAAGACCAGGTTTAACCCATTCCGAATAATTACTACGACGATGAAGAGTCGAAGATGAAGATAGTGGTTGAAGACCGACGATCTTCACATCGAATGGATGTGTTGCTATTGAGACCCATGATGGGAGTAGCTACCTTGAAGGGGCTTCAGTGGTAGCCGTCCGGACTATTGTTGATTGTTTCGGATATGCGAGGACCTCTCAGGTGTCTCCGGTTTCGTTCAAACCCAGAACGGACCTGTAAATGGATGCGTGTCTGACATCGGATTTCGTTTCATGTGAATTAAATCGATTTCTATTGATGTATGTCTGTTTGGTGGTGGAGAATTTATTCTCTACTTAACACCCTGGTATATCTTAATAGTGATTGATCGCATGGCGTGAATTGTCAATGTGGCACGCCAAGATGCGAATGATCAAGGCTTTTGTTGAAAAGCAGGCCTTGTGGTTAATGATTAAAGCACGACCTGTTTAGGCGTAGCTTTGTGTATAGCGTAACCTCACGAGCCTCACACCCCGGTATGAGTCTAAAACGGGAGAAGGGAACGCAGGGAGTGCACACGTTATCCTTCTAGCTAGAGTAATGTCAGGGACCTATCAGCGCTGGCATTTTACTTATGTGGATGATGGATTATGAGGTACCTCGTGTTTTTATAGGTTGTTAGTGGCCATATTATAGGTCCAAAAGGACCGGGAAACGTGTGTTCAGGAATTGCCAATCCACGACCCTTCGGAGTGGACCGACCCTGCAGCTATCCAAGGGTTGTCCATAGGTGTGATCCTGAGGCATTTGCTAGAGTGTCTCGAATCGGTAAGGAGCTCCTCCCTAGCCTCGACTCATGATGGAAATCCAATTTCCAATACCACCTTGCGGTTCTGATTGTAGAACTAGTATGGCGACATAGTAGGATGGGGTACTATGCCGTCTATGATTAATACATTATGATTGAAATTGTTTTTGAAATATATATATATACCCATAGATATACACAATAATACTAAATCCATTTTCTCGTATCAAGCATCTTTTGACCATTATAAGGTAAAACTCTATCCTCCGGTTTGCGTTGCATTGTGTGATGGGACTTGAGTCTTATAATGGTTTCATTTTTCTAAAAAGCATTGCGTTGTTTAACGATTTACTTTAATTTATGCACCGGCAATCCAATGGAGTAAACCCGTTCCGCGTCAGCGGAGTGGTCCTGTGATTAGCCTTATTAGATAAGTTTAGTTAAGATTTCTCATACCAGTCCCATGACTAACCTATAGTTTGTTTCATTGGCAAACTCGAGTGCCCTTATTTTCCACACGGGCAGTCGAGTAGCTTTTTGCAGATATATTTAAAGGATCTTGGTTTACAGCTGAAGCGGTATTCGGAAAGCTCTGTATCCGTGTATTCCTTTCAGTTGTATGTTTGTATTATTTTTTTCCGCTGCAATTTAAATGTAATTTAAAACTATGGTATTATTGTATTTCTATTTCTGTAATAAGTATTCATACTCTATTACATTCTTGTACTCTGATGTAATTGTTGTAATCAGGAATAAAATGTTCTTCAGTTTATGCTCTGATGTGTGTTGTTCTCAAAGCAATTCAGGCTTTCCTTTATGGGGAAGTTTGGGTCGTTTCATTTATTTTGGCTTAAAATTTAGACTTACGTGTAAGTGCATTTAAACTGAATTAACTTTCCAATAGGTTTTTGAATTGTCTGAAGAAAAAAGCCCGATAAAAACCACAAGTTGAAGGTTCGATTTGCAAATCTTATATTGAAGAAAAATCTTCATTCTTTTTTCTCATTAATCCAGCGACCATGTGAACTTATCATTTATAAGTGACACTAGTAATGGTGAATTCGTTGAACAAGATTTTTTTCTAATAATGTTATCTATTTTAGACAATATGGGCGACCTGCTTAAAAATGTATGCAATAAAGTGTGACGACCACTCATAACTGCTGCACTTAATAAGAGGAATGAGGAATATTGCACTGAAAGATGTGCCAGACAACTATGGACGATCATCAGGGTAGAATAATATACGCAGAACCTATCACATAACTCACAGTGCAAGGATAAAATATAATAGAACATATACAACATGCAGTAATAGTGAAGGAGAGTTGAGCAGAATCTTAACTTTTCATATCATCATGAAATATTCATACAACTTTGGATTACACTAAGTGTCTGCACAAGATGATGCACTGTAGTCACTCAGAAGATACATCAAACAACGAAAAAAAATCAAATAATAGATAGTAAAAACTAATACGGAAGCCTCCTGCTTGGCGTTGCTTAGCAGCATCGTCCTCATAAAGATATCATCTGCCACCTGCTACTCAGTCTGCCCATCTAAAACCGGATGAACAACTCAAGGTAATAAGAGGAAACATAAACCCTTGAGTCATACAACAGTCTTAATGAGCGATAAAACAACTATCTAACATCATCAATAAAGTATATGAGAATAGGTAGATAAATCATCCAATCTATCAACATCAAAAGAGAAGAAACCCAAACTCGTCTCCCCCACATCCGATAGTGATAGCCTTTACAAACAATCATAATAGGAAAGTATAGCAAACTTAACAATCAGTCATCAAGCACAGATCATCCTAATCGATATCGACATCCCTAAGCACAAGCTCCAAAGGCTTAAACCAACATCAGACAAGCACCCAAGAGATGTCACCTTCGACGTTGAATAATCTACATAAGATGATACAAGCAAAGCAATTAAACATCCATCAATTTGGCTATTACTGCCTACCCTGCCATGAAACCATTGTTAATCATATAACTGGCTACGGCCCGCCATTTTTCAAGGGCTGACGGTAACCTTTGTCCTAGCAAAAACTCCATACGCCTTTCATCGATATGTATCTAGACCTTTCATCAATATCCAGTGTACTCAACCAATCAAGAGGTCTTTTAGGTGTCCCTATTATACCACTGCTTTGACTCCGATAGAACCTATAACAACGATAATTCCTCAGCCTTCGATAACTCTAATCGTCATCACCGTCAACTATCCATAGGTCAAGAATCTTCTTGAGAAACCATTATCCACAAACTCAAAATCTTTGAGTTGTCTTCATATTCGTTGCATTGTGTCGATCAACGAACACTACACAATACTTCAACATTCCGTCTTGAATTCACATCGAAGCCATAATCACTGTCGATCCAAAAATAGACATCATTTTGTCACTTATGTGATGGATCACTCATGATTCATCCATGGGTCGCTCGAGACCCGTCCTAGGTTGCTTGAGACCCATCCTTGCTCGGTTGTGATCCATATCCATCCTGGATCACTTGTGACCATCCTGTATCACTCAAGATCCATCCTGGATAACTTGTGACCCATCTCCACTCTGGATCACTTGTGATCCATCTTGGATCGCTCGAGATCCATCATGAATCGCTCGAGACCCATTCTCGATCACTTGTGATCCATCTTCCTAGGTCCTTGTAGATCCATCTTCCTAGGTCCTTGTAGATGCATCCTCCAGGGTTCTTGTAGATCCATTTTCATGGGTCCTTATAGATCCATCTTCCTGAGTCCTTGTAGATCCGTCTTCCTAGGTCCTTGTAGATCCATCCATGGATCGCCCATAATCCATCCATGGATCCCCCAAGATCCATCCCTGGATCCCCTAGGATCCATCCTCCTACTCGATCAATATACATACGATTTCAAACAATCTTTCAACAACACAATCAAGCGATCATCAAGCAAACACTAACACATCGAATAATTATCAACAACCATATGAAGTCCACCAAATGATGATAAAACAATTAACGAATCCATAAGTAGATCTAAACTTGAAAAAACACATGATTTAACATATGAATTTACCGTTATAATCTTGCTAGTTTAGATCCTATGGTGATTCCAATAAAAATATACTTACCTTGATTAGATCTAGGTGAAAATAACTTGAAATGATGAAAATGAGATGAAACAACCCATATACTCGATTGAATCCGTGTGAGAGATTCCTATCACTCACCAAATCTTCAAACAAAATTGAAATCGCTAAATTCCTAATTCGAACAGCGAAGAAAACTCTTCAAATGTCTCAATTTGATGCGATCTTCCTTCACTTGATGTAGATATAGCTTCCCTTAATGTAGATCTTTAATCTTCTAGCGTAGATCTAGAATTTTAACGGATGAAAGATGTATTTAATTGAGCAAGGAGGATCACGAGCTCAATGAAATGAGAGAACGAAGAAAGTAAACCCATTTCCATGCCTCTAACCCCCTATTTATAGCCTCTAACTAGCCCACTAATGGGCCATATACTGAATCAGTCCATTAATGACTTGTTAAACCTGAATAGAAATTGTGTAGCACTAAAACAACGGCTTCTCCCAAATTGATGAACCAAATCTTTAACATGACTATCCTGCGGAGTTGGAAACATCATTTCCTTTCCAATGAAACTGATCTCAGCAACTGATTCATTTCCAGTCGAAAGTTATGCCCTGTATAAGGCTAGTGGGGACAAAATGGTCACAAATAAAATTGGTTAAAATCATGGATATGTCTCACATCCACATGTGCAACATATCAAAATATGAGAATGATCCAACCCTCAGGTGATTAAATAAAAATATTTTACGATCCTTCGATACGTAAAATGTGGGTCGTTACAATATAATTAGACGATAGAGATCACAATGTAACGCACACACATATTTTCATCTAAATTATGCCGATGTTGCACTATCTATCAAATATTAAAAATCCCATATTTATTTCAATTATACTTACATCGATTGTTAGGTAGTAATAAACTCATATACATTTGCAGTATTTATGAATTACAACATTCATCTGTTGATCTCAATAAAGATTTTGCTAAATGGTTTTCGAACTATGTTTATAATCCAATAAATTGCGTTGACCATGAAGGATTATAGCATCTTATGCTTGGACCAAAAAGAAATGTCAAGACTTATTCGATATTCTTCGTTAATGAAAATCCAACACTAAATATCACAGTATTGAAAATTTAACATATAATAGTGGTATATTTGTCAAAGGTAGTAATGATCTAGATGAGAATATAACAGACTTTTACGACGCCTTAACACAAATTTTAGAGTTGACGTAGTTTCCACAACCTGTTGAAAAACAATGCTCTTAATTCTAGAAGCAATGTGCACAAAGATTATAAGCTTATAGAAATAAAAAAACACATTATGTTAATATAAGTATGTTCCTTTGATATTAGCTAAGCAAGCACCAAAAATTTATTTTACTCCGTATCCATCCTTAAAAAGAAATAAAGTAGATTGGTCTACTATGATTAAAACAAAGACAAGATTTACTTTTGATGGAATTACTATTACAGAAGATGTCGCGTATTAAACGGATGCAGAGAAAATGGAGAAATAATAATAACTGATGATATTGATTAGGGCAGTTGAATAGTGAATCAAATGTTTTAGTGAAAGCATTTCAAAGTACAGTAGAAAACAATATGGAGTACGAGACCGGGACTGAATAAGAAAATGACGATAACTGATAATATTTGTATTGTTTTGTTGTATGAATATACTCTGAGTTTTAACCGTGTTGTGATTTGTGTTGTATAATGATATGTTTTCTAATAATAAACTGATATGGCATATCGAGATATGAATTGATGTAATGAACATATATAACATATGTTCTTAGTTCGTGAACTAGTATACCGTATGATATTAATTTTATGTGATATTGAATATGCTTATGAGTATGTTCTGAGTACGTTTTTAAGTATGTTCTAAGTATGTCAACTGATATATATATGTGTTATCATTATACGTAATGATATGCTTAATTATGATAGATATGCCTCCTAAGCGACAACCCACCAAGTATTCTTCTGTAGATGCGAACAACACAACACCGGATTTACGTTTGGTTGCAAAACTCATGCGTAAGAGTATAGGATAAGAATCTAATTTAGAAAATGTCTATTACTTCAGATTTATTAAATGTTTTCATAGGATTTTTTTTGCTCAGGCTATGAGATCTAGTCTACAGACTTTATTTTATCTATTTCTCGAGCGACCTATATAACCAGACTGACATGCACTTGGGCCCACTGGAAGACAGTCTTTCTTATGTCAGGAATGTCATCCTCATCGAAGTTCTGGTAAGTATAAATTTATATTTCATTTAAAAAATTAATGTAATTTATGTAATACAATTTTTTTCGATACGCAAGCTGTTGTTTGGGTTTAGCCCGAAGATATGGATATCTTTCTCAACTACTGGAATAAGAAGAGGCGGAAGAAATACAAAAATACCTTATAAAAACCAAAAAGTGCAGGAAAGAAGTCAGCCTGCATGAGAGAGGAGATGTAGGCAGGGTTTCTTCGGTAGTGGGAGATTTCTGCAGTGAGGTTAAGTTATACAAAGTCAATTTTGAATTTATGTTTTGTTTCATTTTCGTATGTCAATTAAGATAATCATTTGATTAAATCTACACGAGATTTCAGAGATGAAAAGAGAAAACATGAATAAAAATCATGTTGTGCACTGTGGTAGCTCTATGTCCTTGTAACATTGATGGAAACTGGTATATATTTCATAAATTTCATTTATAAGTGATTGTAACATTGCTTAATTATATTTAATTATATTGGTAACATTATTCATTTGTATAACTTCAGATATCTGTTGTATATAACGTAGTTGTATACATAATTATATGATTTTTGTTTGATGATAACAACCAAATAAATATTATTTTAAATGTGTTTTTTACTGTACTGTTCTATATATACATCACAGACAGGAAGATAATATTTATATTTAAGTAGAATACGACTGTACAAATATTCATATATTTATACAGTATTTTATTTAAATTAGATATTACATTTCAAATATTCAAACAGTACAACTATTCGTAACTCCACTATTTAAGCACTTCACTTAAAACTGTACTTGTATATAAACTGAATACAATAAACAATTTTGTTTGAACACAAGTTTAAACACAATAAAATAATATTTTATTTCAAACAAATTTGTTTATTACAAATATCAGTACAATATTCTTTTTCATTCACAGCTCCTACAACACTCATTCGATTATATATTTTCAGTTATACATTCACAGACTCGAATACAAACACTTTCACTGTTACACACACTGTTCTTGTTTTCTGCCTTCCGTCTTCTTGTCTTCACAACTTTCAGTCCAGTCACTTCAGTCTGGTCTCATCCTCTTACCTGTCACATGAAACAGAAACACATAGTACACTGCAATAGAAATAAAACTGAATACATGTGTATATAAATTTTATTTTTAAAATTTTATTTACTTTAGATTTTTGGTGTGTTTCTCATCATTTTTCATGACTTGATCTGATTCATCTGTGTCTAGGCAGACAGTTTGTATATGTACAGGGACAGGAAATTTTCTAAATGGATGCATATACACACATGTATATATATACACGTGTGCACTGCCACGCCAATTGAGTGTGCAACTGATGAGTAGCCACGTGGACCTTCTCGACTCAGTGCACATGAAAACAAAGTCAGACCAGAATGGTAAAAAATAAGCAAAGCAGTTTAAATTCAAGATGAAGCTCAAAGCATGTCAAAGCAGGCAACTAGTGATGGTGCAACAAAAAAAATTCAAATACTACAGTAAAGATGATCGAGCCAGTTCCAGTTCATCAAGCCACAAGGTGGATGAGATCAACACAGCAACAAATTATAATACAAAACAGTGGTGCAAGTGCAAATTGGTGAAACATATACAGGCATGAATCAAAACAGTGGAGCCGAGCATGTTAGAAGGTGAACACACAATCTTGGCAGCATGGATATACAAGGTTCACAAAGCAAATAGACTACATGACAGTGTGTTGCCAATGTCATTGCAACACAGTTCAGGTGCAGCAGTGTGTTTCAGCATGTCGAGGAACAATTGCAACTAGAACAGGCCAAAGAAGAATAAACAAATGCAAAGATGGTGCAACAACAAGGTGGTGCAGCTTCATGTATTCACACAACAAGGCATGGACATGAACAAGCATGTGTACAACTTTGCATGCACATGTGATTAAGGTATGTGGAGACAGCACAACAATCATGGTTATATGCCAATGTGCAAATCTGGGTTCAATATATCAAGTACAAACAAGAATTGGCAGCTTGGCACAACTGCATGCATGTTGTTAACTAAAGCAGTTTGGACCATCAACTAATTCATGTCCATAAGTTCAAGTAACAAAACCAAACTGTTCAGTGCATTTCCTAGGATATACAGATATGATCGGCAAAAGAAAGTAGAAAGGATGAAATTGGCTACAGTACATACAATAAGGAACAAAAGTTTGGGGAAGATTTTAATTTTGACAAATCAGTTTGTTTGCAATTTAAATCTTTCCAGAAAATCAGTATTGTCATACATGAAAAATATCTATGGTGATATATGAAAATGAACTAACATCAATTCAAAAAGAAAATTTCCTGGCATTCAAATCAGCAGGATATACAAGCATTCAACAGATCATTTCATCATTTTTGGAAAGCATGAAGTCACTACAGAATTTTGTGCAAGTTTTTTTTTTAAGGAATCGACCCACAAGTTTTTTTGGCACAAGCATTTTTTTTTGGGAATAAATCAAGACATTCCAGAATACATGTTTCTCTTTTTGGCAAGAATTTATTTTGTAGAAAGTCATTTTGTAGCAAGGGGATTTTCTAGTTTTCTCCAAATTTTCCTCAATCAATCTCGGCAAGATTGCTTTCCAAAAATAAACACTCAAGGCAACATATAAGGCAAATTTTTTCAAAGCCGTGGTTTACAAAAGCAAAAGGGAAAAAAAATATGATTTTTAAAAGGGAACAATCAAGTATAGTATTTCATCTAAATTCATCGAGGCATTCAAGGCAACAAATTTAAATTTAATTCGAGAATTTCAAAAGAGGAAACCGTAAATTATCAGCCAGGCCAATATGACAAAATCAAAAATGTAATAGGTTTTATATAATCCTATTTTAACACCTATCATCATATGCAAACGATCGAGACCAACAATAAAATCAATTCAAGAAATTCAAAGAAAGAATTTTCAGATAACTCACATATTATTCTCAAGTGATTCGATCGCCTGAAAGCCCCAAATCAGTGAGCAAGAAAGCATCATAAAGCCACAACAAATTGAAGGGACAGAGATTCATTTCCAAAAGCAAGCGATTTGATTTGGGGAAGAAACCCTAGCCATTTTCAAGCCGCCATTTCATTCTTAGATGGAAATAGAAGGCCGACATTTTAAATTAAAGAAAAGCATTCAAGTGAAAGGGCCGGCCTAGTTTTACATTGGCAAAGTCATTTAGTCCAGGGTTTTTAATTCTTTTTGACTTTTTTTTATTGTTGTATTTTCAATTTCATTTGTAAACAATTCTGAACAGTTCTAGGTCTGTAAAATCTAGGAGGATTCAGTCAGGGTGTTGACAGAGTCTGTAAAATCTGGGTTACTGGTTACGGGGTCGTAATCAGGGGAAATCTGATCGAGGGTGTAACGACCCAGATTCCGTAGCCGTTAAGTTTGAATATTGATAATTTGTTTTAATGTTAATTTGGAATTTCAGTAAGAAGTTTATTAATTAAAAACGAAGTTAAACATATTCTAGTGCACAATCTAATTTGAATTATTTGTTCACTACTTTGAGTTAAATGGAACACCAGAGAACCAATTTTCTACTACAATAATCATAAACATTAGCAACTTCATTGGGTTCGACCCCAAGGTACAATGATTTTCTAAATTATAGACTATATACTTAAAATTGAAATGATACGGCTAAATATGACTCATTCGCGCAGATATTTAAAACAAAAATTGAAAATTAGTTTGGTAGGAGCTTATAAACAGTGTTATATACGTCCCTAAAGTTTAATCTTCTCACATGTACATTATAAACTGGTCTATTATCTAATTCATTTGGATGTGGTGCTTACAATTATAAAATGTTCTGTAGAACATGCAACCGGAACTAGTACGTAAAGACAATGCAGTGCAAGGACATGAAGTCAAAGTAATATAAATTTAATACTCTATATATATCCTTGCCTCTCAAACTTTTAACCCGTGCGTGACAAGCTGAAGTTATCGTAATTACCAAGCTATTTTGGTTTCGTGAGTGCCAAGACATCAATTCAGTGCTCTCCAAACTGTCTGATATTGTGCGTGCCTAATAAACCAAATGCCTTGTTTCTCAAACAAATACAAAGCCGTGCTTCCCACGCCATTTGTTACCGTGTATTCCAAGGAAAATTCATCTCCGTGCAAGACAAGGTATTGTTCACTTTATAAATCCTATACACCTTCTTTTCATTCGTGAGAAAACACAAGAAAGGATTTCTCCAACTAAAAAACCGAGCTTCAGCAATGGATTTAAATTCGAAATTCCATGAAAAATTGCAAACCCAAATTCCTTTAAATCTCTAAGATGAGAGCTCTTTCTCGTGTTAATCCCGTTTGGTGCGATGACCGTTTGGACCAGCGATGTCCTAGGGAGAAGCTTCGATTTTGATTGGGGAATTTGATAGCCGTGGGGTCGGCCGAGGCTATGGGCGCCTCAGGCGGCGACAGCAGCGAAGAGATCTTGCAGTGAAGGGAAGAAGTATTCTTGTGAGGGGTTCAGTATTGTTGACGGTGGGTACCTGTAGATGAGAGGATGCAGTATCAGTTTCAAAGACAATGATCGGAAGGCCTGTGATGAAGATGGTTGCGGAGTAGTTAGGGAAGCGGACAGAAAAGCAACGGTAAAGGTTTTGAAAGCCATCAGGAAGAAATTTGGTATTTGTTTGGAGTGTTTCTTTTGGAATAATAAGGGGGTTCACTAGAAATGGCTTGTACGTTTGTGGAGTAAGAAGATTTAACCGAAGGAGGTTCTGAACCGAATAGCGAGATGGTTAAGTGAAGTTAATGAGTAAGTTTTGGTCTGGATTTTTGGGGTTATTTACGTTAATAAGTAAGTTGATGGGGTCAACGTGGAATTAAGGGAAAGGTGGAAACTTGATGGCGTTATCAGCAAGGGTATGTTGAGTTGCGTTTTGTAGTAAGGGATGAGGAGTAATGAAGGATGTTGGGTTCATATTTAGCTTGGGAAGAGACCGTATTTTACAGTGTATAGAGAAGAAGGATGTAAACAGTAAGTGTGGATCAATATTTTTATTAAGGAGTGGTCTATGTATTTTGGAGGGACAGAAGGATTGCTTTGGAGGGTAGCTCACGACATTTGTAAAGAAGAAGAAGGGAGCATTGCGTAGTCTGATGAGGTTGAACCCGTTTCATGAAGTAGTAAGATGATGGAGTGTTATTGGTTGATGTACGGGGCATTTCGTGGATAGCGTGGAGTATAGGTGGTGTATGGATGGACTTTAGTTTTTGTTTACTGTGAAGAAGGTGAAGAAATATGCGTACAGTTTGGGAAGCAGTATTCCAGGTTTACATTTGGTGGCAAACGTGATATACATGAAGCACCATTTAACAAGAGTTGTTAATATTGAATGAAGGAAGAGAGAGCACCGTGTTCATCTGTTAAGGGGATCGGTGGCTTTGAAATGACCAACAGCGGTTTCACATTGACAGAGGAGGAGAAAGACTCGGTGTGGTGAACAAAAGAAGTAACGTGGAGCAACAACGTGCAAAACCCAATGAGTTACCGCCCGGATCTTGCAAGCAAAGAGCAGTATATGGAAAATGAAGAGGAATGGCTTGAAACTGCATCACCCTCGGTAATGATAAGTAATTAAATAAATTTATTTGATGATTATGAAAGTAATTTGTTAATATAATTTATATTTAAGGATAAATTATTCCAATCAAAACATGAACGCCTATAATTGTATAATTTCTACATATGTTAACAGAATTCGATCAAACCGATCATAACGAGGAAATCTACATTATAGAACTAATGTGGCTGGGAACTGGACTACTGGAATTTCAGGAGAAAGTCAAACACTTTTTGATTTTAAACGAAAAAAAAGAAAAGAAGCAGAATCATCAACCGAAGAACAAGGCGAGTAAACTCACTAACTCTGCCTCGTTTATATTTTTATATAAAAGAGTTTTAAATTTATTTTATACTGTGTGATGGTTGCTTGGTTGACTAGTTGATAAAATTGGTGGATTGGATTACATCGTTGATTGATTATTAGTTTGGTTATTTCATATTGATGTGAAATAATATTATTGATGTTACAAACATCTGTGGATGCAGGGAAATAGGTTGGAGGGATCCAACTGGATTCCTCAACATTTTATTTACGGTTTATTTATATATTGTGATATATGATATGATACACGACCGATGACTGATTATGTGTGGTTGAATTACACTGGCCCAAAATTATTGGTATCTAAATACCGCAAAATATTTTAGAATGTAGAAAAGAAATTTTGGTGTTAAAAGAAAATTATTTCCAAATAGAAATTAGATTTCAAAGGGATTTGAAACAGGAACTTGTTTAAGTGGATTAAACAAGAAGTTGTTTATGATAAGATTTATAAATAAAGTAAAATAACCATCATTAGATAATGTAATAATATAAATTCAAGCTTGAATGTAGGAAGTGGAATTGGAAGTCGGCTCGACAAAATGATGAGTTTCATGAAAAATCTGAAAGTAAATATAATAGAAAAGTAGAATAACCAAATAGTTATAACTAGTTATACTTTAATTGAATAAAATGAAATAAAAATGGAGTTTTTGTAAGCAGGTTCATATTGGTTTAAAACCAATAATTTATAATGGAATTTCAAGTCAATTTGGAATTCATAAACCAAATTATAAATAATTTGGTCTTAAACGAGATGGGTAAAAATGGAAATGTATAATCGAATTTTATAAGCAATGGAAATCTATAAATGGAAGTTATAGAATTGAATGGGAAGAAACAACAATCAAAATGATATAGTCGTTATTTTATAAGCAAAGTATTGATTTTATAAGCAATGGAAGGGATATTAAAAAGAGAAAAGCAAAAACGCTTCGAAAATGGGAAATTGAATATTTTGAATGGTATTTCAATTAAAGGGGCAAATGTTTTGTAAATTTTAAACAGCGATTTTAACACTGTCATTATTATAAATGTTTTATAAATTCCAAACAGCGATTTTAACGCTATTATTATAATAATTATCTTGTAAATTCTAAACAGCAATTTTAACGTTGTTGTTATAATATATGTCTTGTAAATTTAAACAGCGTTTTTTTTACGCTGCCGTTATAATAACTGTTCTGTAAATCTAGACAGCGATCTTAATGCTATGGTTATAATAAGTGTTCTATAATTCTAGACAGCGATTGTAACGCTGTTGTTAAAAGCAATGTTTTATAAATCAAATATTTGGAAACAGTGATTATAACGCTACCGTTATAATCAATATTTTTCTGTAAAAGAAGGGTGTTCTCGTGTAAGGGACGTTTTGTTTAAAGTTGTGAGCTTTGACTGTTTCAAAGTTGAGGATGTGGTTCAATTAAGGTCTGAGAGGTAATCATACCCCAACTTGATTGACTTCATGATCGATGGAGGAATGGTTAAGGTTCGATGGTGAAACTTGGTTAAGCGATATGGTTAGCGAATAAATGATTAGTGGGTTGAGTTATAATAACAATGTTTTATAACATCGCGTTAATTTGAAATGTTTTCCCAAATAAAATGAGAGATATTTTCTACACGTAGAAAATGAAATGAATTGGTCAATGAGGAATTAAAAGACAGGAATTGGGCATAATAATTTGATAAGGAATTAAATTAAAAGGGGCCAGTGTTGTTTGATGCTTGATCGGTCCAATTTCCATTTGGAAATAGGACCGTTGATTGTATGGATGTTTCTTTGATAGTTAAATCACCGACAATCAAAGTTTTGATTTATTTTATAACTCCGTTGTCAGTACAGAGAGGCCGGGATCAGATTTAATATCTGAAACCCACTCTGTATTAGCATAAGCGTTACGAACTAACTTATGTTTAAGAGATTATGAAGACGGAGTAAAGTGCAAGGGATGTTCTGTTAATCCTAGGTAGAAATTGCCCAAGATGGATTATCTGGATGGTGCCTTTGGTTTGTCCAGACACAGGACAACTTGTAAGGACGAGTGTCTGACAGAGTATTTCCAAATGGATTACGTACGTTGATTCCTTCAAACGTACGAAGTTGGTGGCACATAAGGGAAACTTCTTTAGCCTAACAATCTGAGTATTTTTGTGGGAATCAATTAGTGATTTCCGATGGATCTGACGATGAGGCATTCAAAGTGAATTATGGCCAGATGTTCTGGAAGATAATTCAGACCTCAAGCCTCACAACCTGGAATTTGACAAAAATCGGGCAGGCAGCATGGCTATGTGGGTCACACCCATTAGGATGTATAATCACCTATCTAGAGAAATTCCATTTGTTCTTTAATCTATCGATGTTGTCCCTTTCGGGAAACGGTTGCCGATCCCAACCGTTGGTGATATACATTCTATACACTCAAGCGAAATGAGTGGTTGGTCATGTGAGGGCCGGGTTGCAAGACGTTCTTGTTGAACCCAGTATATTCGTCTCTAGAGATACACTATCGGAAGGTGGTCCCATACCTTGTCATGTTGGAAATCCAATCTCCAATAAGTGCCCTGCGGTTTTTGATTTTATATTATATATGGAGCGTGAGATGCAAGCGTTCCGCTATATTCTATTTATTTGTTGTAGACATTATTATAATATCACTGGATTTGATATCAAAATATTTTTGGTTATCGTAAGGTAAAAACCATCCGTGTTTTTGTGTGGATCGGTCTTACGATTATCATTTTTTTTTCGAAAGGATTTTTGAAAGTTAAACAAATTGTTGGAGTTTACTCAATCCAGTCCCATGACTGACCAAGAGTTTATTTTGTTTTGTTTCCCCTAAACTCTTGGGTGCCCAAATTTGTACGGGTAGTCAAGTAGTCGGGATTTTTCAGATTCACTTGGAGGGGCTCGAAGTAGGAGGCTTCATCAGTTAGCTATAGACTATCATATTTTCCACTGTGTACTATGTTGTAACTGGAAATAGGAGTTTATAACTGTTCCAGGGATAACCGTTGTGCTCTGATAATGGTATGTATATATACAGTTACAGATTTGTATTTCAAAGTTTATGTTATCTAATATATTTTATTCGTTCCGCCGTGAGTTTGTGATCTTCGTTTTTCTTCTATTCTAATATTTCTTTCTTTCTATTTCTCATCCTCTAACTTCTTTCTAATAATGATTCGTATTTCTGTGTCATTTGGGTTGGACGTGTGCTGTTATTAGTCGACTCAGAGAGTACGGAAATTTGGGTCATTACAGAGGGGATATCGGTCAGTCTAAGGTTTTGAGAGTGGGGTTAGAATAGGAGTAGGGTTTGCGAGTGTATATTTTCTTGTATGCGGGATATGTTATATCACCTAGTAGAAACCTTAGGAATGCAGCAGTGGGCAGGGTTTTGCCGAAGCTGGGTATATCTGTGTGTGATTTATTTCCTGCATTTCTGTTTCTACTATACTCTGTGATCTGTTTATTATTATATATTCTGATAGATTTTTAATTCAGCTATAAACTGTGAAAAACCCTATTCACCCCTCTCTGGGGTTATTCTAGATCCAACAAGTGGTATCAAAGCTTGGTTTTCTTTAACCCTAGAATCATGGATTCTAGTTGTTAGTCTTCTGAGGATCAGTCCAATCGTATTCCAACTATTTTTGATGGAAAAGATTTTTCAAATTGGAAATCCAAAATGGAAATTTATTTAAAATCTGTTAATATTAAATGTTGGGATGTTGTTATCAATGGGTTTAATAGTGTAGATATTACTTTCAATGCTCGTGCTATGAAAATCATATTTGATTATCTTAATACTGAACAGTTTAATCTTATCTGTCATTGTTTACTGCACAAGAAATATGGGATACTCTCAATACGAAGTTTGGAAGATCTGACAACCACAGCTCAAAACCCAATAAAGTCAACTCAGACTCAGAGTTCGACTTAACAGGATTTACAAATGAAAATTCAGATGGATCAGTGAATGGAGATTCAACAGACGATGAGACAGGAAATTTCTTATATGTAGATTTATTTTATATGTGTGCTGATCTAACTAAGTCTGTTGATAAACTCCAATCTAAAAACAAATCTCTGAAATCTAAAAATCTTGAGTTGACCAGCAAGATTGATGATTTGGAATCACAACTTGAACATTTTAAAAATTCTTCAAATTTAGATTGCAAAAATTGTTTGAAATTGAAAACCAATCTAGTTCATCTCAATAAAAATATTCAAAAGTTTTAAAAGGAAATTCTGATCTTAAAAGAAAACAAGATTGAGGTATCAAGTTTGAATAACTTTTTACAAAAGGAATTTGAAATTTTTAAGACTGATATATATTCCAAATTTGAAATTGCTGAAAATGAAAATTTGGTGAAAAGTGGTTTGATTTTGAAAGAACTTAAAAATGAGATTGAAAAATCCAAGAATTTTGAGTCTAAAAAACAAAAACAATTTGAACTTGAAATTTCTGAATCCCAAGCCAAAATTAAATTGCTTGAAAATGAGAATTTGTTTTTGAAACAGTCCAATGCTGAACAGAAAATCGCTTTAAATAATTGCTCAAATTTACTAAAAGAAAATAGCGATCTAAAATCCAAAATTCGATGATTAGAATCAACTTTGGATAAATTTTCTAATGGGGAAAAATTGTTGAATATGCTGTTACAAAACCAAGTTTCTATTGGAAATAAATCTGGTCTTGGCTTCGAGAAAAATGATGTTTTTGGAAAACAAAATTCAAATGATTTGAAAAATCCCTCAAACTTCTTTGGAAAGAACTGCTTAGAAAATTTGAACATTGAAAATTTCAAAGGTCCTTTGAGTCAAAATTGTGATGAGAAATCGTTTTATAATAAACCATTTAAACATTTTTTTATCCCAAAAAATAAAACGAGCTTTGTCAAGTTCAAACAGATTTGGGTTCCAAAGGATACGAAAGTTAATTCTAATGGTTTGTTATATAAACAAGTCTGGGTACCAAAACATATGAATACAGCTGTGAGTGGTTTTACAAACTTTGTTAGACCACTCGATCCCCTGAATTGTTAGGTACCGAAGGAGGCTGAGGAACTGCTTTGCAAAAGAGAATTGAATTCAAGCTGCTCAATATTCCTGTATCATCCACAGTTCCTTACCCAAGCTTGTTGAGTTAGAGATTTCTTTAATTTACATCATTTTTAGGTATGATCTTTGAACTCACCTTTGTGAATATTTATTTTCTTTGTTTATTCCTCCTTCTGTCCCTTTTGTTTTTTTTAATTTGTCACTGCCATATTTTCTTTCTCTTGGGATTCCTTAACTTTTCCAGATCTTGAATTTAAACTTGTATATATCTGCAATTGTTTTTGAAGTTCACTTTCTGTTTTCTAAATTCCTAACAGTGTTGGTGTATTCTTCTTATATCTTGAACACTGTTAATATGAATTCTAATTTTTTTTCAAAGATCTGAAATATTATTGAAATTTCACACATCTCTGTTGTTCTGAGTTTCTTCTAATTCAATTTAGAAAGGACTTGAAAATTTATACTCATTACAGCACTTTGTTATTTATCAGTTGTGATAATTTCAGAAATTTTCAGATTGGCTTGTGTATATTTTGAATTGTCTTGAATCAGTGATACATCATGAAATTCATTTTTATTCATGATTGTTATGATTGAAATTGTTTTGTTTGAGATCATCTAAAATTCTTGATATTTTGAATATCACACACCGCTTAAATTTGAAATTATCAATCTTGTGTGACTGATTCATCATATCTCAAATTTTGACATTGATTCAAGTGATATCAAAGAAATTATGTTTTAATTCTCTGGATCATGAATACCTCTCAAACTTGATGTATATGATCTGAAATTACTCTTGTACTTATCAGAATTTCTCATGAAAATTTCTTTTGAAAAATGGTCTTTGAAAATCTCTCTGTTCTTTCATGATTATTTGATTTGAATAAATGTTTGTTTAAAATCATTTGAAGTTATCAATTTATGAATCACACACATATCTTAAATCTTAAATTTAATTTCTAGTGTGACCGATTCACTGAATCTTGAGAGTTTCATATTTCTCAAATGATTTCAAATAAACAGTATTTTTGTTCATTAGATCATGAATAATCTTATGTGACCATCATCTTGATAAGTCTAATTTGAATCTGAGTTTCATGCTGCTCAGATATTGTCATTGAAAATATTTTTTTGTGACTGCTTGTTTTGATATCAAATTTATACCATGCTCTTATAGATGAAATTAATGTGCTTGATTTTTTAACCATGTCTGCTTAGGCTTTATGTTTAAGATTCTGTTGTCTGAGATATCTTTTTTCGTCTCCAGTATCATTTTAAAAAAAAATACTCATTAATAGAGACATCAAGTGGTATCAGATGTGCTGAATTTTTTTTTTGTATATATTTTAACCACTCTTGTCCTGTATAGCTTTTCATATTCCTCTTGTAATTAATTGATTTTCAATTTTAAAATTATTTATTGATTATTCATTCAGAAATTGAAATCAATATCCAAACTGAACTGTATTTATAATTCATTGAAATTATTATCATATTTTGAAATTGTGATGAATTGTGACTATAGTATATTTCACAACAAGAAGAGATTATAGTTAAATTTTTCATGATGGTTGAATATTTATTATAATATCTTTGAACTGGCAATTATTTCACGACCATCTTCATTATCTATCATCCTTCTGCCATCCATTATGATTTTATATTAATGTGGAGAGTTAATTTAAAAAAAAAAATCTTTTGAATAAAGAGTGGAAATATTCGTGATAGAAATGGGACTATATTATTATTCAGAATTAGTGATAACTGAGAATTTTCAGTAATCCCGGTACAGTTGGTCATATTTCATAATACAATTAATTTAGAAATTTATTTCACAGTCCACTTCTGTATCTACTGCATTTCTATCATTCATATTGGTTTTATATACAAAGGAGTTTTTTCTATTTTGAAGCTAAAAGTAATAAATATAATTAATACATAAGTGTGTCTCTAACCTCATTTAAAAATCCAAGCTCTGGTCATGCATGGTTATGGGACAACTTATAATTTAAGTTGCGACTGACCTCATTTAAAAATCCAAGCTCTGGTTATGCGTGGTCAGTGTGCTCATAAAAAAAAGAAAAAGAAAAAGGAAATATTGTGCTATAAATTGAAATTAATCTGAAATTCTCCTCGGTGTTTATAAAAACCAGCCTATCAATCCATGTTCTAATCTTTGAAATGTGTTTATATCTTATGAAGTATTATAATTTGTTGATTGATAGCTATTGGAATTTGATATTATTCGATTTTGTCACTTAAATTGAATTATTAACTATAGTCCAAATCCATCACTGTTTTTGTGTTAAATTTGACAAAATTCTTTTGAAAATAATTGGAACTCATTTTTTTTAACTCTCCCCATTTTATATAAAATTCATCGTAAATCCGTCATTCTCTACAATGTGAAATATGCCACCTGTTCTCAGAATATTATGATTTTTGTTTGACTGATTGAGATTTATGATGACTATTCTTCCTCTTAAGCTGAAATTATATTTTTAGTCATTTTTCATTTGTATTTTAATTTCTTTATCCTTTTGATGATAACAAAAGGAGGAGAATGGGTTTGAGATTTTGATTTATGAGTGAATATTTTATAAATATTTTCAATTTTGAAATTTCACTATTATTCAGTTCAGTTCACTCATACACAATTATAGGAGGAGTTGTCTATTGTAGGGGGGGCTAATAAATAGGGGGAGTTAAAAATTTACTGTCAAACACATTTATTGTACTCAAAATCTATTATTTGTTTGTCATCATCAAAAGGGGGAGATTGTTGTATATAACGTAGTTGTATACACAATTATATGATTTTTGTTTGATGATAACAACCAAATAAATATTATTATAAATGCATTTTTTACTGTACTGTTCTATATATAAATCACAGATAGGAATATAATATTTATATTTAAGTAGAACATGACTGTACAGACATTCATATATTTATATAGTATTTTATTTAAATTAGATATTATATTTCAAATATTCAAACAGTACAACTTTTCGTAACTCCACTATTTAAGCACTTCACTTAAAACTGTACTTGCATATAAACTGAATACAATAAACAATTTTGTTTGAACACAAGTTTAAACACAATAAAATAATATTTTATTTCAAACAAATTTGTTTATTACAAATATCAGTACAATATTCTTTTTCATTCACAGCTCCTACAACACTCATTCGATTATACATTTTCAGTTATACATTCATAGATTCGAATACAGACACTTTCACTGTTACACACATTGTTCTTGTTTTCTGCCTTCTGTCTTCATGTCTTCACAGCTTTCAGTCCAGTCACTTCAGTCCAGTATCATCCTCTTACCTGTCACATGAAACAGAAACACACAGTACACTACAATAGAAATAAAACTGAATACATGTGTATATAAATTTTATTTTTAAAATTTTATTTGCCTCAGATTTCTGGTGTGTTTCTCATCATTTTTCATGACTTGATCTGATTCATCTGTGTCTAGGCAGACAGTTTGTATATGTACAGGGACAGAAAATTTTCTGAATGGCTGCATATACACACGTGTATATATATACATGTGTGCACTGCCACGCCAATTCAGTGTGCAACTGAGGAGTAGCCACGTGGACCTTCTCGACTCAGTGCACATGAAAACAAAGTCAGAACAGAATGGTAAAAAATAAGCAAAGCAGTTTAAATTCAAGATGAAGCTCAAAGCATGTCAAAGCAGGCAACTAGTGATGGTGCAACAAAAAAAATTCAAGTACTACAGTAAAAATGATCGAGCCAGTTTTAGTTCATCAAGCCACAAGGTGGATGAGATCAACACAGCAACAAATTATAATACAAAACAGTGGTGCAAGTACAAATTGGTGAAATCATATACAGGCATGAATCAAAACAGTGGAGTCAAGCATGTCACAAGATGAACACACAATCATGGCAGCATGGATATACAAGGTTCATAAAGCAAATGGACTACATGATAGTGTGTTGCCAATGTCATTGCAACACAGTTCAGGTGCAACAGTGTGTTTCAGCATGTCGAGGAACAACTGCAGCTAGAACAGGCCAAAGAAGAATAAACAAATGTAAAGATGGTGCAACAACAAGGTGGCGTAGCTTCATGTATTCACACAACAAGGCATGGACATTGTAATAACCCGGAAATTCGAGCCAATTTAAAATTTTAATTTTGGCAATTTTAGTGAATTTTGAATATTTAAAATGATTTATTTTAAATAATAGCGACGAGAAATTTATTTAGAATAGAATTCGAACGTATATATTTATATAGATCGTCGTTAGAATATAACTAATTATTTATAATTATAAAAGGAATTGAAAATGGCGCGGTAGTTCGAAAATTCGATTTCAAAGTTCAAATGAATGTACAGGATTCAAAATAAACCGGATTTTAGTGAAACTAAAAATATTTGAATCCAATTGAGAATATCTTTCCAACGAAACCGAAAAATCAAAATTTCATAGCGGGGATAAAAAGTTATGCCCAGTTGAAAATTCAGAATAGTCGATATGGAATTCTGGCCCTTAAAAACGGGAATTTTGCAAACAACCTCGGTTTTTTATGAAACCACTTTTGTTGGATCCGTTATGTCAAATTATTGCTAGATTCCAAAATTTGTAATTTTTCGAATCAATATGTGAGCGTGGCAAAGGAAAACGCGTTTGACCAGTTTCAATTGATTTTAATCGACTGGAAAATGACCATTTTCCAAACGGTCTCAGAATTTGATGAAATTGGTTTTGTTAGGACCGTATCATCAATACGAAGCTAGAAAATATTTTTTGAGAATTTTTCTAGTTAGTATGAGGCCCCGGTGAATTGAAATGCGCGTTCAAAATCAATATATAGAGTTATATGTTGATTTTGACGAAAACTGATCGAAACGATTGAATCGGCCTATGATACATATCCCATTGTGTTCGGAATGGGGGTATTTAGCTATGGACGACAGTCGGTGGGTTCGATTTCGAGTTCAAAATATAAAGTTGCTTTTCGGAAGCAATTAATAATTAAATATATATATATATATATTTTATATGAACCCCCCTTATATTCTCCGATAACCGGTCACCCCGCATTCATTCGATCGACTTTCAATAAAAAAGGGAAGAACGGAGCACTTCCCTCCCTCCCCCCCTCAATGTTCGTCGACGCGCCGCCCCATGCGATGGTCGCGCCACCGCGTAGCCTCCAGCCCCCCTCCTCCACTCTCAGTTCCAGCTCTAAAGCCCTAGAACCTCCTCGCCGACCACAAACGCCCACCGCTCGACCTCCGCACCCCCCTGCGCCCTCCTCCGACCTCCGACCTCCGACCTCCGACCTCCGACAGGCCGGCACCCTCCTCTCTAATTCGATCAGCAACTCTTTCTCCCCCCCTGCTGTGAGTATTGCCTTCCTTTTTATTTTCTGATTTCTTAGATTTTTAAAAGTTAAAAGGTTTGATTTTTAAAGGTAAAAGTGTTTGATTAGTAGAAAGGTTAAAAAAAATAGTCTTTATCGATTTGAAGTTAGCATATAAATGAAGTAATTTTTGTTTATATGATTAGCATGTAAAGACGGGATTTTTGTAAAATAAAAATACGATTTTATATAATGTAGAGTAATAAAGATGTGATCTTTATAGAAGTAACAAGGTAAAAATATGATTTTTATAGTATAGAAAGAATAAAAATACGATTTTTATATTATATAGATAGTAAAAATTTGATCTTATATATGTAGAGAAATAAAAATCTGATTTTTATTATATATATGTTGAAATAAAAATGTGATTTTTATAGCGATGATATAAAAATTCGATCTTTATATAAGACGTAGAAATATAAAAATATAATTTTTATATAGCAAGATGCGTTATAAATGCATATGAAGTAGAAATAAAAATATGATTTTTATTTATTGAAATGAAGTGATAAAAATATATTTTTTATTATGAAGTTAGCGTGATAAAAATATGATCTTTATTATATGAACACCTTTATAAAAATAGAATTTTTATCTATACAGTAGCAACAATATAAAAATGTGATTTTTGTATATGTAGTGAATACGGGCAACGAAAGTGACAAAAGGCGAGAATGGCGAAGATTTTCTATATATGAAGAGTCGTGGTGTTTGGCTTAGCTAGTCGGTGAGAACTTCTCACTTTTAATTTAATTTTCTAGTTAAAATATATACTAGGATGCAGACGGTGTTTAGTAGCACCCGACACCCGTCGTCCACAGACCATGGACGGCTTGTTTGTTTGTTTGTTTGATTTTGATGTGTAGTTGATTGTGTGATGTGGAATGAAATAAAAATATTTTTATAGTTAAAAATAGAATTTTTAACATGTATATGAAATGAATTAAATTAATATAAACAAATCAAATGATTTGTTTATATACACACATTTGACTAATATTGATTGGGTCGATAAATTTTACACATCGCCCAACTGCACAAATAAAATTTGTGTTTGATTATTTGAAACCCCACACGGGTATTGGGATGATATATGACATACACTAATCCCAATAATTAGTTGTATGTCGATTGATTGATTGACAGACTGTTATAAGCGTTAAATATTTATATTTGATGCTTATACAGTGTAGAATGCACTTTGGATGATGGTTGATTATTTGTCATTGTTGATATATACATGCGTTGTATGGAAATCCATAGAAATAAAATCTATGGTAATTGATTGGGCCTCATTCCAGTTTTGAAATAGAATATTTGAAGAGAAATATTTGAATAGAATATTTGAGAAGAAATATTTGAAACGAAATATTTGAATAGAATATTTGAAATAGAAATATATAAAGTCGTGTTGATTAGATATGCACTATTTTGACGCGAACGATACTTAGATCGATTATATTCGTTTTTATAATGAATATTGAAAAGTGATTTCAAAATCGAATATTTTGAAATGAAATTTAAATTAAATTAAATTGAAACGAATTAGAATTCGAATTGAATTGAAAATAAAATGAATTCGAATCGAATTGAAATTGAATGGAAATCAATTTGAAATGAATTTGAATTGAATTGAAATTGAATAGAAATCGATTTGAATTAAATTTAAAATCGAATGGAAATTGAACTGAAATTGAAAACGAAATGGAATTGAATTGAAATTAATTTGAATTGAAATCAAATTGAAATGAATTTAAAACAAATTTGTAAGGAAAAATTTAATTTTGATTAGAAATTGAATGTGAAGTTGAAATCGTTTCGAAAACGAATTTAAAACGATTTATAAAATACGTTTTGGAAGGAAATCGACGAAATATATATATATATATATATATATATATATATATATATATATATATATATATATAATGGCCTGAATAGAACGCGCCGCGGCAGTTCGCGAATTTCGACCATTGACTTCGAATGAATATTGCGGGAGATCCGACCGTCAGATTCTCCTAAAACCGGAACCGTTGGGTTCGTATCGAAAAGAGCTTTCTAACGAATATTAGAGATTTGAAATCTAACGGTTGGATTTGGAATTATGTCTAAATCAAATTGGAAAAGGGCGTTGTAAGTGCAGTTCGATGGTCGTTGATGGAAATCGACTGTAAGGGCCTTGATAAAATTATTAAAAATAGTAATAATTTGTGTAAAATCATATGAAATGATTTGTGATGAATTGGGATGAAAAACTCCAAGTTTGAAAAGATAAAAGTAGATTTTTATCGAAATGAACTAGTTCTGAACTATAATTTTATTTATTTTTAAAATAAATAAAGTGGATTTGAAATGGTTTTGAAAATAAATAGAATTTCCAATAATTGAATTGGAATGGATTGGAATTGAAATTATCTTTGGAATATTTCGATGTTGGATTTCGTGATTATACAGATATTGTTATGGAAATTTGAAAGATATATATTTATATCGTTATTTTCAATACGATATTTGTTGGTCATAGAATTTGATATTGAATATAAGCCGATATATTTTCTATTCAGAGCCTTGTATTTAATATCAAATGTGATTTGGGTTTGTCGTGAATGGTGTCTTCATTAACACTGTTCTTAAACCCAGTTGAGAAAAAGATTAAATCTCTTTATTTAGATTTAATGAAGTGTACCAATTAAATGGTATTTAATTGGAATTGAATTTGAATTGATGTTTAGGTTTATCGTGAACGGTGTTTTAAATAACACTTGTTCTTTAACCCGATAATTAATGGAATGTTATTTTGGGTTGTCGTGAACAGTATCTTCAATAATACTGTTCTTAGACCCAACTGAGTTAAGAAAATCAGAAACTAACTGGAGATTAGTTAAGTTGAATGACTTCTTGAGTATTGATCTGATGTTGGTTTCGGCCTTCGGGGTTAATACTTAGGGAATTGCTCACTTGCTATTTTACGGTTAAAGGCTGATATAATGGAATGTGATTTTGGGGTTTATCGTGAATCGTGTTTTAAATGACACTGATTCTTTAACCCAGTTAAAGACAGGAAGATTAAAACCCAGTGGAGTTTTAATGAATCTATAATTAGATTGAAGAGATCGAGAATGGAGTGTCACTAGTTTTGCTCCAGGAGATAGTTAAATCTTTAATTAGATTTGAACGTGAAATGGTAATTGAATTTACTGATAACACCGTGGTGTTAGAGATGACGTATGACCAGTTTTACTTCATGGGATGAATAGGTTGGGATTGGGAAATTAAAACAAATGATTACTTCGGTAAGGTTTGTTAATCCCGACTAGTTGAATTGATATTCAAAAAAAGATTAAAGAGTAAATTTGAGGAATTTATCTTTGATAAAATTAATGGGAACCTCTCCCTAAGAATGTGAAATTTAACAACTAACTGAAGATTAGTTAAGATGAATGGTTTCCTGTGTATTGACCTGATGTTGGTTTCGGCCTTCGGGGTTAATATTTGGGGAATTTTTCTCTTACTAATTTAGGGTTAGTGACTGATGAATTGGAATGAGGCGTATGTTGTGTTTGTGTAACACTTGTTTATTATATACGCGAGTTATTCAGAAAGACCGGGTTTATCCCACTTTGAATAAGTGATTCGACGTGGTGTCGAAGATGAAGACGGTGGTTGAAGACCGGAGGTCTTCAAGTCGTTTTGGTTATTATTGATGATCTTGATTGGACCGTACACCCAAGAGGAGGGAATCGGTTAGTGGTCGTCCAGACGTACTTGGAGATCGATGGATATGCGGGGTACTAGGTGCACCCGGTTTCGTTCAGACCTAGAACGGACTTGTAAATGGACTGTGCGTCTGACATTGGATTTTATTCTGTGTGATTGATTTCTATTAAATATATATCTATTTGGTGGAGGAGAATTTATTCTCTTGCTTAACGCCCTTCTCTGAGACGTACGAGCTCAGAGGTTATATGTTGATGGATATCAAACGCATGGAGTGAATTGCCTGTGTGGCATGCCTAAGTGGCAATATGATCAAGGATTTTGTTGAAAAGCAGAGTCTTGTGGTTGATGATCAAAGCACGGCCTGTGTGGCATAGCTTTGTGTAGCGTTGATTCGCGAGCCTCACACCCCGGTTGTGAACCAAAAACGGGAGAGGACCTTAGGGAGGACATGCGTTTCTTTCTAGCTAAAAGTGGCGTCAGTGGTTTTACACGCCCTGTCGAGTTTGACTTATGTGGTTGTTGCTGTTGCGAGGTGCCTCGGATATATCGGTGACTATGTGAAGCGGATGGAGTCATTCGTTGGCTCATTTACGCCCCAAAGGACAGGGAAACGTAGTGTTCTGGCATTTTAATCCACATCGGTGGACCGGCCCTGTCGCTCCAAGGGCCCACCTGAGTCTGGGTCCTGAGACATGGTAGGCTAGATTGTCTCGAATAGGTAGAGGACTATCTTTTGCCTCGGTTCACAGATGGAAATCCAACTTCCAAATACGTGACATTTGCGGTTTTTGGTTGTAGAGCCTAGTATGGCGACATGATATATGGTACCCATGCCATCTATGATTGATATTTATGATTGAAATTGTTTTAACACTATACACTTATAGTAATAATAAAAAATGAAATTTAGCATATCAAGCATTCTTTGGCTTTTATAAGGTAAAAACCCTATCCTCCGGCTTGTGTTGCATTGTGTGATGGACCTGGGTCTTATAATAGTTTCATTGTTCTTTATTTAGCATTGCGCTGTTGTTTTATGCACTGGTGTTCTTGGGAGGAAGCCCGTTCCATGTTATACGGCGTGGTCCCTTGATTTACCTAACTTTAAAATAAAGATTAATAACTGTTTTAGTTCTCATACCAGTCACATGACTGACCTGGAGTTTATTGTTTTAACCTAAAATCTGGGTGCCCTTATTTTGACACGGGCAGCTAGTAATTTTGGTTTTGCAGATTTATATTCACAAGATCCTGATTTACAGCTGGAATTATACTCGGAAAGCTCTGTATCCGCATATTCCTTTCAGTTGTATTTTTGTATTATTTTTCCGCTGCAGTAATATATTTAAATCTCTGATAATTTATGATGTATAATATTGATTTATACTCTGTATATTCTTGTATTCTGATGAATTGTTGTAATAAGCAATGAAATGTTCTTCTGTTTGCGTTCTCTTGTGTGTTGTTCTCAAAGTATCCGAGCTTTCCTTACCGGGGAAGTTACGGGTTATCACAGACATGAACAAGCATGTGTACAGCTTTGCATGCACATGTGATTAAGGTATGTGGAGACAACACAACAATCATGGTTATATGCCAATGTGAAAATCTGGGTACAGTATTTCAAGTACAAACAAGAATTGGCAGCTTGGCACAACTACATGCATGTTGTTAACTAAAGCAGTTTGGATCAACAACAAATTTATGTCCATAAGTTCAAGTAACAAAACCAAACTGTTCAGTACATTTCCAAAGATATACAGATATGATTAGCAAAAGAAAGTAGAAGGGATGAAATTGGCTACAGTACATATAATAAGGAACAAAAGTTTGGGGAAGATTTTAATTTTGACAAATAAGTTTGTATGCAATTTAATTCTTTCCAGAAAATCAGTATTGTCGTACATGGAAAATATCTATGTTGATATACGAAAATGAACTAACATCAATTCAGCAAGAAAATTTTCTGTCATTCAAATCAGCAGGATATACAAGCATTCAACAGATCATTTCATCATTTTTGGCAAGCATGAAGTCAGTACAGAATTTTATGCAAGTTTTTTTTTAAGGAATCGACCCATAAAGTTTTTTTGGCACAAGCATTTTTTTTGGGAATAAATCAAGACATTCCAGAATACGTATTTCTCTTTTTGGCAAGAATTTATTGGCAAATTCTATTCAAACCTCCTAGTTTGCTGAGTTGCCCCCCCCCCCTTCTGAAAAAATGTTATTCCCCCGTTTTAACTGAGTAACCCCCCTTATTCCAAAATTACCCCTTCCATTTCAAAACACAAAAACCCTAACACTAAACCGCTTCTATCGTTCATTGATTTCCGGCGCCTCCCTCGTGCTTCTTCCGCCGCTTCTCTCGTTAATTGACTTCGGCGCCTCCCTCATTCATCAACCTTATCCAATTCCTTCAGTAACGCGTCTATAGGATCATCAGCAAAGGTAAACTTTGATTTTAGGGTTCATACCATCTTCTATCGAGTTTAGGGTTCATACCATCTGCTATGATGCCATGGACGTTAATAGCTTTGATTTTAGGGTTTAGTTGAAAGTGAATTGGGAACATTAGCGATTTTGGGGAAACATTGGTTTTGAAATTGAAATGAGGAAACATACTGTATCGAGTTTTTCACGTATCTGGTCTTGTATTTTTTTTCCTCTCTTTAGTAAACCACGGAGGAACAATACGGGGGGGGGGGAGGGGGTGGAATGATACAACGGGCTGTGCCAACGTGGTGGAGCTACTGACCACGAAGGGAACCAACGAGGTATGAAAACTTTCCTCGTTGGCTCTCTCCGTGGTTTTGTTTCCCACCACGTACGCTGACTTCGTGGTAAGTGGAAAATTCAAAAAAAAATCTTTGAGTTTTTTTAAAAAGTGAGTAGTTACTTGTTGCTTTTTTGAGCTCTTTTGTACTTACTTGTTCCTTCTTTTGAGTGAATTTTTTGAGTGATTTTTTTTTCAAAATTGAGTACTTACTTGTTCCGTTTTTTGCATTTTTAACAGATGGTCCGCAAACCTATGATAGCGTTAGAAAGAAGGCGACGAGTGGAAAAAGCAACTGAACATACAAGTGTGAACGTCGAACAGCAGGAGGAGGAAGTGTATCCATCACAGTTTGAGGTAGATTCACATGTTAGTGGTGGTAATGGTGATGGTTCAGATTCTTCGGGGGAACACGAATATGGTTCGGATTCTTCAGAGGAACACGGTGATGGTTCAGACGAAGAGGAACATGGTGATGGTTCAGATGGTTAGGGGAAGATGGTGATGGTTCAGATGGTTCAGGGCAAGATGGTGATGATTCAGATGGTTCAAGGGAAGATGGCGATGGTTCAGGTGATGATGATGAGGCAGACGATCAGTCGGAGGAAGAAGCTGAACCGAAGAAGAATTACATGAAAAACCTGGACCTAGAAACAATGATGTGATTAGAGATTTTGATACCCATGTCGCTTCTATGATATGGACTGGTCAGGTACGTTTCTGTTGTTAATTTCAATTACCGGTTTATGTACTAATAGCAAATTTTATTTGTGTAGGAACGAGGAATTCTCACTTGTGTCAACCATGCTCAGAAGGTATCGGAATGGAGGATTCCGGATAATGCTTCTAGGTTCAAAGCCATTATTGACACATATGGATTGTTTCCTATTGTCGGCACTTGTTACAAGTGTGTGAACAAGAATTTGATCTCAGCCTTTGTAGAAAGATGGTATCCAGAGACGAATACTTTTCATTTACCCTTTGGTGAGATGACCGTTACGCCAGATGATGTAGCTTCGTTGTTGCACTTACCTGTCGAAGGTAAACCTATTCAGAGCATGGCATATGATACAGACCAAGCAGTTGCTATTGCTACGAAGTTTCTTGTTCTTAGTGCAGCAGAAGCTAGAATTGAAATGAACGAGAGGGTTGGATATAAGTTAAGCTTGTCAAAGTTGTATGATAGATTTAAAGATGTGAGTGGCGAGTGGAATGATCATGTAGTTAGGCGTGCTGCTCGTGCGTATCTTTTATATGTGCTTGGCAATACAATATTTGCGGATAAAAGCAAACTCACGTGCACATATCTCTTTTGGAACCGCTTAAAAATTTGAATCATGTCAGCACTTATTCATGGGGTTCAGCAGCACTTGCATTCCTATATAGACAGCTTGGGTTAGCGACACGGATGGGTGTCAAACAGATTGTAGGGTTTCTATGCTTGCTTGAGTCATGGATATTCTAACATTTTCCTTGCTTTCAACCGTCTACAAAGCTATATTATGAGATTTTACCACGTGCAGCTCGATGGAATCCCTCTACTAATACCGGTGCATCACTTGTTGATATACGCATTTTCCTAGATACTATTCAGATTGAGCAGGTATCTTATATGAATTATCTATTTAATTATCGTTTGATAATCATAGTGCATTACGTCATAAATTCTTATTTTTATTGTTATTGAATAGGTTATTTTCGATCCATATATATGTGCTCGACATTATCATCTGTTTCATGGTATAGCATGGTATAGGGGGTGCATTCTATGCTTGAATGTTGTGGAGCCGTACCATCCCGATAGGGTACTGCGACAGTTTGGTAGAGTTTAGAATGTTCCAATGGCTCCTATTCCTCCCGTAGCAATAAATGAACGTCGAGGCAAAACGTAGACTGCATACACTAAAGTGCGCTATCAGTTTTTGGAAAGTATTTCAGAGAGCTGGTTTCATCATGTGATTGCAGATGATCGAAGATCGATTCCACTACATCAGTCTGTTATGAGTTGCACAGATGATTATACGGGGCGGTATGCTAATCGTAGTGTTCTGCGTGTTCACAATCCTACTTATTTACCTGATGATGTCATTATGGGAGCACCACATTATCAACCTACCTATGACCAACTGTTTTCGGTACGTTCTTATTTCTGTTTCCATTCAAATTTCCACCATACTAAAATTCGTTAAACTTTTTTTTAGACTCTTCAAGATGTACATGGTCTTTTGAATGATGCTAACCCTTGAGTTGAGCTTGCTAGAGTTGCCGTTGGACGTTTCATTCACCATCACAATTAGTTTGGCAACGGTTGAAACATTTTGGGTTTTCTTTGTTAGTTGGGTATGTGTATGGGTATGATGATTTATTTTGATGTTATATGTATGGTTATGATGTGAATGGTATGATGTACGGTTATTTTTTGGATGGTTATGATGTGAAACATTTTGGTTATGATGTGAATGTTATGGCATCTGCTCTGTAATGGCATCTGCTCTGTTTTTTATTTTTGCCTCTGATGTCTGTTATTTTTTTTTTCAAATTTCCTGTCTACCTCGTATACAGTCTACGTGGGTCATGACAAAACCACGTAAAGCCCTTACGTGGATTGAAGACAGACCACATTGAGAGCATGTGTGGTTATGTGTTAAACCACGTAGTGTTTCAACGACCTGGTGCCAAATTCATGGGGAATTCCTACGAGGCACACTTAATTTTGGAAAAAAAATGATGTTATGGTTCAAATAATATTGTATTTATATTTAAGATAAGTCCTTCATTCCATGTTATGTTTCAATTCACAATTATTTTTTCCACATCTGTGTCTTCCTCGGGGAGACCATACATGAATATGGTAGCAGGTCTGGGATCGTCAACGTGGTTGTTCCAAAAACCACGTAGTGTTCCTACGTGATATTGTCTCGTTCCACGTATCCATAACCCGTGGTTTGTTCTAAAACCACGTTGGCTTCATACGTTGTGGTCACAGAATTTTAAAAAAAATGCAGAACAAATCCAGAACTATCATACCCCAAAAAAACCACACCAGAACAAATCCATATGAAATCCATAACTAATCATAACATAATTCAAGCATAGTACGTAACAAATACAAGCATCACTAATGCTAATGCGTAGTTCATAACAAATACATACATAACTAACAAACTCATAATTGCCATTCAATCCCACGCAGAAGTTTGAGTTCTTTCTTCCCATGCTTTCCGTCGATCTGCATAAACATCACCCCAGCTAGCTGCGTCCGGATGACGGTGACTCGACCATTTTGTTATTATAGGTGGCATCGGATGCTTAGGTTCCAACTCTACCTGCATAAAACATTGAGAAAATATGAAGAATGTAGCATAGAATAAATTATATGACAAGTATTATACTTACTTGAACAAAATGGTTATTGTTAACAAAAGCAATTGCTATTTTTGAGCGATGAATAGGAGGTGGAACTTTTCCTTTTAACAGTGGGATCGTCAAATTTAGCCTTTCACTAATACTAGTTACAACTACATTATACTTTGTCGCCGCAAGATAACCCATGTCCGGCATTGTCATCCATTTTTTCGATGGCGAAAATCCATCTTTGAAATGTTGTAATTGCGCAAGCAATTCATTGCACCGACCATTTTCTATGAAAACTTTTTCATATAGATCTTGATTTTCATACAACTCATCATACAATTCTTGCCGAACTTAAGGCCAAGACGATTCCCCCATTCCTACTAGTGCCGCAATACAACGAAATCCGCAATTGCCATCGGCCTGAACATCCATAATATCTTTGACATACGGCTTTATTTCCCAAGGAATTTTTGTAATGTAATGTTTCATATGTTAGCTACATTGATCATATTGCAATGGCTTTCGGATTTGAAGTTTTTGCTTCTTCGGTTTGTTAAATCTTAATTGACTAGACGGATCATGTGATGACAAACTATCGACTAATTCAAAGGAAGAAGGCATTCTCTTTATTGAGGTATTCGATGCTTTTTTACTTTCTCTTCCTTTTGTTTTCACCTTACTTGTAGGTGAACTAAGCATGGACGTTTGTGGATGCACAACTTCCATCAACTTTTTGTAAATATGAAGTTGATGAGGAGTGTCCATTTTTTTAACATCATTCAATAGACTTTCCATTTTTTCATCAATACCAACATCATTACTCTTACCCCGTGGAATTAAATGTAGCCGTGTCCAATGTACATCAATTAAATCAAGAGGTATTGGGGTAGAAGGACAAAGACGAGCCAATTCGTGGGCACATGGAAGCCCGTGTGTTTTTCTAATCACACAACCACAAAGAAATTCATCGTCTCCAACCGATTTCATCCGTACTAGTTCCGAATGAAGTAAATAAAGAGCCATATTAGAAATAACACCACGTAGAAACTTGAACTCTCTAACATGAAAAACATGTTTCACTTTACCTAAACTTTGCTCGAAGGAGGCCTTTAGATCAACAAAAGATAACTCTAGTAAGAAAGGCATTTTTACCCAAGCTTGCTAGAAGTTACAATGACAAGTACCTAATTGCTTCTTCAACTTTGAGTGTGCTGCTTCGGCCCTGCATTTAGTAAACATAGAGTTAAAAATGGTACTTAGCGATTTACGTTCATATACAAAATAATATAATGAAAATTACCTATTTGATGTATAGTTTCCGAAATGCATATATTCGTCGGTCCACATTTGAATAAATCGATCTTTATACGGATCGAACCAACTATCATGTACATACTTCAACAAAGATCCATGATTACTGTATTTTTCATGCAGCAACTGCAAATTCTCATTGTATGTTATACTATTTTTCGAACACAAAGTTGATTCCAGTCACCCAAAAAAGATTTTTTCTCCTCAACATCCATTTCTTGAACATTTTTCTTCTTTCCCATAAACGTAAGTATGTTGTTCTTAATATGTCACTTACAAAACATATGAGCGGATTTGGGAAAAACAATTTCAATAGCATTCATCAATGCCAACTCTCTATTCGTTATGAATACATTAGGCATTTCCACATCACAATCAATAATAATAGACTTCAAACGTTCTAAAGCCCAAATATAATTTTCTTCGGCTTCGGCAACTATGTACGTTATGGCAATACAAAATGTTTGATCCGTAGATGTGGCACCAACGATTTCAAGTAGCGGCATCTTGTAACGATTAGTTTTATAAGCACAATCAAGTATTATAACTCGGGGAAATGTGCGTAAAAAATTCAAACTAACGGGATGTGCCCAAAATATATCTTTTATAATATCGGACCCATCTAAAGTTCGTCTATGCCATTCAAAATATCCACACTCCTTTAGTTTAGAAAGCAAATATTGGACTTGAGATCGTTCAACTCGTTCTATAAGGTTTTGTGCGTAAATAACATTATATATGGTTTTGATGGTGATACTATTCGACGGATCGTTTCTCTTTAAAGTATGTAAAATTTCCTTAGCTTTAACCATATTCCTATGCATATCCATAACTAATTTAATCTCTATCGCACTTAATCTTCCCGCATATGAATGACCTTCACTATGTTTTAGTTCCGAATGGTTATGCAGTCCATTAACAACTACCAAGCGCCAATTGTCCACCAATGGAAGTTTCACTCCTTTAATCCTAAACGGGCAATTGCATTTTTTGGTACCCGTCAATCTATAGTTCTCCGGGTCTTTAACTTTTTTCCTAGTATACACACCACTACGTTCACAACCAAACACTACTCTAGGTTTCTTTGTTGATGCACCAGTGTCTGATTTAACAATTATAATGACGAAACCGAGACGTTTACCGGTGTTACGAAGCCAATCAACTAGATGTTGCCGAGATGGATAAATCTGAAGAAAAAAAAGAGAATATCAAAATGCACACTTATTATACCGAAAGATCATAGAAAGCCTAAAAAATCCTTACATCAAACGTTGTAAATTTATTACTATAGTCCTTCAACATTTCATTATTCATCTCTACATCAGACGAGTAATCGTCATCCTGAAATCAATAATACAACTCAGGTCAAGAGTGAAAAACAGATAGTACAGTAAATAACATAAAAAATAGTGTGGTTAACAACAAAACTGCGTAGTCAGTATACGTGTTTATTGTTTGTACCACGTATTAGGTCAACGTGGGTAGCCAAAAAACCACGTATAGTGTCAACGTGGTTTGTTTATCATCCACGTTTTGACAATTCGTGGTTTATTGTCGAAGCCCACAATTGTTTGCTTCGACTTGCAGATTAATAATTGACGAAATTTGATTGAAAAAAAGGAAAAAATATGAAAAAAGGGTTTTTACCTCTTCTCTATCTCGTAGAAGTGCTATATCCTCATTAGAATCCATTCCACTAGATTAGAATCCAAAATTTTCAAAATATTTGATTGAAGATTGCAAAAATTAGGGTTTTTGAGTTAGCTAGGACTTTGAGAGAGTGAGGAGAAGAAAGAAACGTTGAATGAAAGAGAAGGGTATTTTTGACATATGAAAAAGTGAAAAAAGGGGGGGAACTCAGCAAATTAAGAGGTTTGAATAGAATTTGCCGAATTTATTTTTTAGGAAGTCATTTTTTGGCAAGGGGATTTTCAAGTTTTCTCCAAATTTTCCTCAATCAATCTCGGCACGATTGCTTTCCAGAAATAAACACTCAAGGCAACGTATAATGCAAATTTTTTCAAAGCCATGGTTTACAAAAGCAAAAGGGGAAAATCTGATTTTTAAAAGGCTACAATCAAGTCCAGTATTTCATCTAAATTCATCGAGGCATTCAAGAAACAAATTTAAATTTAATTCGAGAATTTCAAAAGAGGAAATCGTAAATTATCAGCCAGGCCAATATGACGAAATCAGAGATGTAATAGGTTTTATATAATCCTATTTTAACACCTATCATCATAGGCAAACGAACGAGACCAACAATAAAATCAATTCAAGAAATTCAAAGAAATAATTTTCAGATAACTCACATATTATTCTCAAGTGATTCGATCGCCTGAAAGCCCCAAATCAGTGAGCAAGAAAGCATCATAAAGCCACAACAAATCGAAGGGACAGAGATTCATTTCCAAGAAGCAAGCGATTTGATTTGGGGAAGAAACCCTAGCAATTTTCAAGCCGCCATTTCATTTTCAGATGGAAATAAGGGCCGACATTTTTAATTAAAGAAAAGCATTCAAGTGAAAGGGCCGGCCTAGTTTTACATTGGATAAGTCATTTAGTCTTGGGTTTTTAATTGTATTTGACTTTTTTTATTGTTGTATTTTCAATTTCGTTTGTAAACAATTCTGAACAGTTCCAGGTCTGTAAAATCTAGGAGGATTCAGTCAGGGTGTTGACTGACAGTTGACAGTGTCTGTAAAATCTGGGTTATTGGTTACGAGGTCGTAATCAGGGGAAATTTGATCGAGGGGATATTGGTCAGTCTAGGGAATTGAGTGTGGGGTTAGAATAGGAGCAGGGTTTGTAAGTGTACATTGTCTTGTATGCGGGATATGTTCTATCACCTAGTAGAAACCTTAGGAATGCAGCAGTAGGCAGGGTTTTGCCGAAGCTGGGTATATCTGTGTGTGATTTATTTCCTGCATTTCTGTTTCTACTATATTTTGTGATCTGTTTATTATTATATATTCCGATAGATTTTTAATTTAGCTATAAACTGTGAAAAACCCTATTCATCCCCCCCCCCCCCTCTAGGGTTATTCTAGATCCAACAATATCAACTCCATAGTGAGAGCTTATACTTGTTGAGTTGACTCCAGCTATCAAGCAAACCAACGAGGAGCGTAATACCTCATATACCTGGACGGACGCTAAGCCTGAGCGTGTAATGGTAATCATTCTTAATGTTTTATACCATAAATTTGAAATATATCATTTAATATGTTAATTCACTATTATAGGAGAGAAACCAAACCGAGGTTGCTTAAGTGGTGCAGTCCTCAGGTTTTGACCAAACCATAATGGAATGCAACCACATCTAAGATGCCATCATTGACTCGCCTACTCGAAATAGGCGGTGTGGCTTTGGCAATATAGAGACAAAGTATTTTATTAACTAAATTATAAATTATATTTAATCATGAGTTTTGAATAAAAAAGTTCTAATAAAATATTACAAATAGAAATGACCTAGATCGCTTAGAGGAGATCCAAACAGGAAGTGGAGATCGCTATGCTCCATCAGTAAGTGACCGACCTTCAAGATAAGCGGAATAGTGGAGTGAATACCATGCTTGATGTGCATATCACGTCATATCTTTCTGAGCATAAGAGGATGCCTAGGGACCAGGATGAGTTGGGGAATGGGGAGGATGAGGAAGAGGGAGATGGTGATGGATACAAGCAAGTACTTAATTTTTTTGTCTTTTTTCCGTAAATATAAACATATGTTGTTAGAATATTGATATATGGATTATTTTTTTGGTATGCACGAGTTGTTGTGGATTTTTTGGTTTGGCATGTAAATGTGATGTATTGGTATTTATGGTATATATGATACGTTATGGTATATTTGTTTGTTTTTGAGATTTATGTGGATATGTGTCGTGAAGTTGATTATATATGGTATGTTGAATTATTGGATATGGAAATGAGTTGTGGAATTGAATGTATATGAGTTCTGGAATGACTGGATATGAGTATTGCGAGTATGTGTGGATGGAAGGATGTAAGGAAGCTGAAATGCAGAGAAGTTTTTTAGGTTTGTAACATCTTGCGACGTCCATGTCAGCTTATAGGTCATGCTGGGCATTGGTTGACGATTGTTGGCGTCTGACAGGCTTGCTACAATTGGCGACAGCTAGCTACGGTCTTCGTTTCCAGGTCTACTACAGTTGACAATGACAAGTGACACACACTAAAGAGCCCACGGTCTTCCATGTGTCCTCCTAGCCATCGACAATCATAGCTAATATGGCTATGAGAGCCAACGCTAGTGATGTTGTTATTTAATTAGCGTCAGGTTGCATGGCGACGACTATTAGCGTTCGCTAGCGACTACTAACTACGACCGTTGATGGTTATTAGCCATCATTTACTGAAGTTGTTCTTGGAGTGAACAATCCTGCTTATTCCTTCAATTACATGTTGTTAATTAGCCTTGTTACGGCATCCAAAATGTTCTACTTGACCAAAAAAGATATTATTTGACCGACTATGTTGTTATTACTGTCCTATCTTATCCAGTTTCCTTTTAATTAAGTTCTTCAAGCTAATCCTTCTTTATGGGACTAGCAATTTAGAATGCCTTAGTTTAGGAAATTATGTGAGATATCATATTATGGGGAGATTGTTTGATTGCCATTTTCTAGTTCACAAACATGCTTTAGGATTGGGAAAAATTGATAATATTCTTTCTTGACTTTCCCACTACTCTTTTTTACTTATTCTCAGTTATGTGTGTCGCTCTTGGCTATTAGGTTGTAAGGGAGTCATATAGGAAATGTTAAAGAGATTCCAATGTTGGTTAAAGAATGGTTAATTTCAAGGGGACTCATCCTTATTTGTAATTTATTAAGGAAGAATTGTATGTAAAAAAATAGACAAAAATACATTTACCCATCTTCCCAACCGATCAAGTATATTGGTATAACCCTAACACTGTTGCTGAACACAAAATCAAATAGCAATAAAGAGAATGCAAATTCAATTTCTGTTTCAGCAAAGGCAAAGTCCAATCCCGTGAAATATGTGAATTAGAGTTTGAGAAAGACGAAGTTTGCTTATAATGAAATTCTTGAAATGAAAAACAAGGTAGATTTGGAAGTCTATTTATTTAAATGTTGATTTTGGATTTTCTTTTCTTTTTTCTTCATTTTAGATTGTAACCATTAATTAGATTTTAAGGTTACATTAATGAGGATTATATAGTTAATATTGAAAATTTTATTATATATGTTTAAGTGGGGGTTAATTTCTTTTAACCCCTTAACGATATTACGATAAATTAAAAAATGGTGCTCCGTTCAATCAAAAGTGGTGTCCCTATAAGGCAATCATATTTATATGCTAGTGTCCATCTTTATGAATCAATTCTCTAATTGCTTCTTTTGAAGCGATATTTTGCTTTCTGTTTCCTAACCCCAAGCTGCATTTAAATTTTTTCAACAGTTTAGTGTTTGGAAATTTAGCTGCATACACGTTTCTATATCCATAAACTACAATGTAAGTGGCCTAATTATGAAATTGTATTCTTGATGTCGCCTATCTCCCGCTAATGGCTGACCACTACAGGATAGGGCTTAATTATGTGGTTAACTTGTAAAAGCATATGCATTCTCGTCATTGCCTATCTTTATGAATGGGTAATTTCTGAAGACAGAGTTGGAAACTCAGTCGAGCATGGGGTTCTATTTTTGCAAGGTAGCATGTCGATGGTTTAACTCTAAGAATGTTCCCAGATATCGCCTATCTTTGGGCATTGAAGCACTCTTATACACTGGAACCAAATTCTCTGATTGGTCCTCGAATAGGTTAATGAATCTTCTTATTATAGCCGAACAATGTGTAGAAATGAATTTCTAAAAGTAAGGTTTTTCTTTGATACTGCAAATCTACATCCAATGTTAGCGTCTTAAAGGCTACAGTTTTCCTTCCTTCTATTATTGATGTCTAGGCAATGCCAAATTCATAGAGGTTTTAAGATCATTTTAGCACCAGTATGTCACTGGGAAAATGCCGAATTTGGATTTTTTGGATTGATTTTTTCCAACGATCTACCAGCTTACAATGTCTCGACGTAACCTACCTCCGAGATTTGCAAATTCTTGGAAATTAGGGATCAATCTTCTTGATCAACCCAATGGTTTGGATCGATTTCCCCCATCAATTTGGTGGTATGGACCTAACTAACTTTGTTTATATGCAAGTAACATTGTTTCTCAAAAAGTATGGGTTGATATTCCCCATGAATAATCCATTTGGACCTTTCTGATGTTGCTTATCTCGGTCAACATTGATTCCTAGAAGGTAGGGCTTGTGTCACTACTTCGGGTTCGATCATTCCTGACATCACTTATCTACTAGTAATGTAGGTCCTTAAATGATTTAGATCGATTCTGCTTATAGACTTGGCAATTTGGAACTTCATGACATTGTGTATCCCTTTAAAAACATCGACTATGGAAAATTAAGGTCAACTGGCACACTGTCTTAGTGGATAGCGATTGAAAAGCAGAATTGAGATGAAACAGTACTTTATTATTGAAGAACTGTAATATAAAATGATACAGATTGTATAGAGGAGTCCTCTATTTATAATACAAGAAATAAATGTAAATAGGCTTGAATAATTGGCATGTGATCGTTGCTTTGTTATAATGGACATGACCATTGCATTGTTATAATGGGCATGTGACCATTGCTTTGTTATAACAGGCATGTGACCGTTGCATTGTTATAATGGGCATGTGACCTTTGGTTTGTTACGATGTGCATGTGACTTTTGAATTATTATAATGGGCATGTGACCGTTGCTTTCCCATTATTCTTTCTTCCATTTATTACCGCCCCTCAAATTTGGGTTAGGGTTTGCAATCCTAATTTCCATTCTGTGGACTAACATTGGTAAAGAGTAAGCAATTTCAATCCTTCGTCATACTGGTGAAGATACAGGTAAGATTCAGGTATGAAATTTCCATCTCTTACTTGGTATTTTTTTGTAACTCTTCGATTCTAAGTGCATCTCTGAATCTGTGAATTTTTTTGGCTAAGAGTGGTTTTGTAAGCATGTCGACCCTCTGATGGTAAGCTGGAACATGATTCACTTGTAAAATTTTCTTTTGAACTTACTCCCGAACAAAATAGATATCGATTTCTATATGTTTGGTTTGATTATGCTGAATAGGATCTGCTATCACGTAGATTGTGCTTAAATTGTCACACCAAATTATAGGATTTCTGTTAGATAATAATTTTATCTCCTTTAACAATGATTGTAGCCACAAAATTTCAGCTGTACTACTAGCAACACTCCTATATTCCACTTCTGTGCTTGATCTCGAGATGATTGTTTTCCCTTTAGAGCACCAAGAAATAAGGCTACCTCCTATATAAATGCAATAAACAGAAATTGATTTTCTATCATCTATGTCCGCAGCCCAGTCTGCATCTGAATAAGCTGTAATGTTTAAGTCTTTGCTACATTATAATGATAATCCAAAGTTGATGTTGCTTTTAGGTATTTGAGTATTCTTTTCACTACTGTCCAATGCTCACTTCTGGGTTCTTGCAAAAATTGAGATATTTTGTTAACACTGAAAGAAATAGCAGATCATGTTATAGTAGCATATTGTAATGCTCCTACAACACTCTTGTTGATATTTGAGATAGCTTCCCCCCTGTTCTTTGACAAGTGTTGGTTTGATATCATAGGAGTTGGTTGGCCATTTACTTCAATCATGTTTGACTTGTTTAGAAGCCCTGTAATATTCTTTATTTGGAAAAGATGAATTTCTTTATCTGATTTTATTGTAACTTCTATTCCAAGGAAATAAGATAATTTACCCAGATCTTTTATTGAGAAATGATCGTTCAAATAATCTGCCAATTTTATGATTTCAGTTTCACTGTTGTCTATGATAATTAAATCATCTACATATATTAATATATAAGTGGTAGATGATTCACTGACTTTTGTGAATATGGATGTGCCAGATCTAGTAGGTGAATAGCCTAGTGTTGTCAAACTTGCTTTAAGCCTTTCAAACCATACTCTGGGTGCTTCCTTCAAACCATAAATTGCTTTATTCAGTTTACATACCAATGTTGGGTCTTATGTATAATCTTGTGGTTGTTGCATGAATATCTCTTCATGTAGGTTCCCAATTAAGAATGCATTGTTGACATCTAGCTACTTTATTTTTCAATTATTGCTTAATGCTATAGTCAATATAAGTCTAATAGTTGAAGGTTTTACCACTGGTGGGAAAGTTTCATTATAATCAAAACCAAATTCTTGTGTGAATCCTTTTGTAGCAAGTCTAGCTTTATATCTATTAATGGATCCATCTGGATTCTTTTTCAGTTTGTATAACCACTTGCATCCAATTATATTCTTGTTGTTTGGTGGACTTACTAGTTCCTGTGTACAATTGTTCATCAATGCTTGATATTCTTCATCCATTGCCTTTCTCCATTCTTTGTGTTTGACTGCTTGTTGATAACTATTTGGTTATTCTTCAATAATGACTACAGTATAAGTCTTTAGTTTGAATATGCCTCTTTTGGATCTAGTTGTCATTGGATGTCCAATTTGATGTTGTGATGGTTGAGTTGGTGAGCCATTTTGTCTGTTGCTAGAGTTTTGATTGCTATCATTGCTGATTTCTTCTCTTGTTTCTTCTGATTGTCTGCAACTTGATTTTGTAGGTGACTGAATGGTGTGGCTTGTTTGCTCTGGAGGATCATCATTAGTTTCATTATCACTGTTGTGGCCTTCAGACTTACTAACAGCCTTCTCATCAATCTCTTGATGCCATGTGTCAGCAACATTGAGCAGACCAAGTATACTAACCTTTGGATTATATATTTTGGCCGTGGTTTGTACATCTGATCTTCTATAAGGGGAAATATTTTCTTCAAAAATAACATGTCTGCTTGTAAATATTTTACCAGACTTGTTTATACATCTAAACCATTTTTGATTATTGCAATAACCTACGAAAGTGCACGGTTTAAATCTATATTCAAGTTTATGATTATTATAAGGTCTTAAGTAAGGGAAACATAGGAAACCAAATGTTTTTATACTGTTGTAATCAGATTTGACATTAAATAGCTTTTCTAGAGGTGTTATGTCTTTCAGTTCTTTAGTGGGCATTCTATTTATTAGATGCACGACAGTACTGAAAGCATCAGGCCAAAATTTAAGTGGCAAAGATGCTAGAGCTAACAAAGTTAAACCTGATTCAACTATGTGTCTATCTATGTTTCCTCTCAACTATATCATTCGGTTCAGAAGTATGGGGACATGTTACTTTAATTATAATACCCTTACTTTTAAAATAATATGTTATGGGTTTGTATTCTAATCCTCCTTCAGATTGCATGGCTTTAACTTGACAGATTATTTAGTTTTCAAACATATGGATAAAACTGATGACAACACTTTTAGTATCATATTTAGCTTTCAAGAAGTACACCAAGTATATCTAGTGTAAACATCAACAAATGATATGTAGTATTTATATCCATAATCAGATAATATAGGAGATGGACCCCAAATATCAGTGGTAATTAATTGACCAGGTTTGGAATACACAGTTAAGGAATCAAAGAATGATAATTTATGGCTTTTTCCTATCTAGAAATAAGTACATACATAAGGTTATTTTGTAGGAATAAATTTTATTTTATTATCATTAAGAATTTTTGTTACAATGCTAGCACTTGGATGTCCTAACTTATTGTAACAACCCGTAAAATGCGAGCCAGTTTGAAAATTTTATTTTGGCAATTTTAGCGAATTTTGATTATTTAAAATGAATTATTTTAAATATAATCGACGAGAAATTTATTTTGAATATAATTCGACGTATATATTATACGCGTCGTCGTTAGAATATAAAATATTTATATATAATTATAAATAGAATTGAAAATGGCGCGGTAGTTCGATAATTCGATTTCAAACTTCAAGTGAATGTACCGGGTGCAAAACAATCCGGATTTTAGTGAAACCAAAAATAATGGAATCTAATAGTGAATATCTTTGTAACGAAGTTAACAAACTGAGATTTCATCTTAGAAATGATAAGATATGTCCAGTTGAAAATTCTGAATAGTCGCTATGGAATTCAGGCCCTTAAAAATGGACATTTTGCAAACGACCTCGGATTTCGACGAAACCAGTTTTGTTGGGTCCGTGGTGTCAAGTTATTGCTAGATTCCAAATTTCATAATTTTTCGAATCAATATGTGAGAGTAGCAAAGGAAAACGCGTTTGACCAGTTTCAGTTGATTTTAGTCGACTGGAAATTGGCCATTTTTCTAACGGTCTCAGAATTCGACGAAACTAGTTTTGTTAGGACCGTATCGTCAATACGAAGCTAGAAAATATTTTTCTGGAATTTTTCTAGTTAGTATGTGACCCCGGTAATTTGAAATGTGCGTTTAAAATTCAATATAATGATTTAAAAGAAAATTCAACGGAAACTGATTGTAACGGCCGAATCAGCGGACGATACATATCCCATTGTGTTCGGAATGGGGGTTAAACGCTAGGGACGACAGGCGGTGGACCTCTTTTAGAGGTCGATCGAAAATGTAGACTTTTGAATTAAAATAAAATAATTAAATAATTAAATTAATAAAAAATTTCTTTCTCCCCCCTTTATTGGTTCTGGCCCCCCCCGTTCAAACAGAAATCATTTCATAAAAAAAAAAAAAAAAAGGGAGAAGGCGATCGAAGGTGCCGTTCGAGGCCAGCGCCGCCCGCCCCCCCCCTCGCGCGCCGCCTCCTCCGTTCAACCTCCGCCCCCCCCTCTGCTGCTTCACTCGCGCGAAGTCTTCTCCCATCGAAGAACCGAAATCGCGCCTCCCTGAAACCCTAGGACGCCGCCGCCTCCAGCCCGAGGTCGAGCCGCCGACGCTGCTCCCCACCCTGGCCTCGTCTGACTCCGGTACTGAAGTTCATCCCCTCCGCAGACATCGATGCCCCTTTTTTTTTTTCTTCGATGAAGTAAGTTTTTTTCTTTCTTTTCTTTCTTTACTTTATTTTATTTTTAATTTAAAAGTGAGAAAAACTGAATTTGAAAAGTATATAAAGCTAATTTCGATTTTATTTTTATAAAACTGTAAGGTTAGGATTTTATATTATATAGGAATATTAAAAATATAGTTTTTATATTTTTTAATAAAGTATTAAAAATATAGTCTTTACTATATAGGAATATTAAAAATATGATTTTTATATTTTTAAAGTATTAAAAATATAATTTTTACATGATAGAGAATATAAAAATATCATCTTTGTGTATGTAACGAAATAAAAATCTGATTTTTATTTCATATACGTTGAGATAAAGTGGTAATTTTTATAATGGCGAAATCTTTATAAAAAAAAAAATAGCGTGATAAAAATATAGTTTTTATCTATATAACATAATAATAAAAATTCGATTTTTATATATGTTGAACTTTGAAATAAAAATTCGATTTTTATATATTGAACTTTGAAATAAAAATTCGATTTTTATATATTGAACTTTGAACTAAAAATTCGATTTTTAAATATTGAATAGCGAAGTAAAAATGTGATTTTTACGTATGTAGTGAAAGCAGCAACGAAGCTGACGAAGATGCGAAAACGGCGAAGACTTCTGCAAATGAAGAGCCGTGGAGCTAGGATAGCTATATGTGAGAATTTCTCACCTTTCACTTTCTTTTTCTAGTTATATATATATATACTAGGATGCAGACGGTGCTTAGTAGCACCCGACACAATCGTCCACAGACCATGGACTTGTTTGTTTGACTGTTTGGTGATTGATTGCGATATTGGTTTGAATGTGATTTGTGGTGTGAAAAATCAAATCGATAAATTGGTTAGGATTAGACGTGCGCCGTTATAAGGCGAAGGAGTAAGACTAGGTTAGACTCTTACTCCAAATTTTGTGGTTTGCAAAATGAAATTGATTTGATTGATGAGTGAATGGCGTGGGCCTTCACTAGACCGGGGATTAGGCTAGGCCTTGTCCCGTTTCTAGTATCGTGCCGTTATGCCGCCGAAATTTTCTAAAATATGTTAGAAAATAAAAATATCATTTTATTGTGTAAATGAATAATAGAAATTCATATGATAGAATAAAATGTTTTATCGTTAAAAATACAATTTTTAACGTGAATATGAATATAGTGAAAGTGAATAAAATAAATATTCATTTACAAACCAGATGGTTTGTTTATGTACACTTATTTGAATGACATTGATTGGGTCGATAAATTTTACACATCGCCTAACTGCACAAATAAAATATGTGTTTGATTGTTTGAAACCCCACACGGGTGTTAGGATGAAATTTGAAGTTCACTCATCCTGATTGATTAAATATGTCGATCGATTGATTGACATGCTGTTGTAAGCGTTGAATATCTATATTTGATGCTTATACAGTGTAGTGCACTTTGGTTGATGGTTGATTATTTTCAATGCTATTATATACATGTGTTGTATGAAAATCCATATAATTAATTTTATATGGTAATTGATTGGGCCTCATTCCAGTTTTGAAAAAGAAATATTTGAAATAGAATATTTGAAAATAAAGGAATATATGAAGCCGTGTTGATTAGATTGACGCCATTTTGACGTGAACGATATTTATATCAATTTTAAGTGATTTCGAAATGAATTGAATTGAAAACGATTTCGAAATGAATTGAATTGAAAACGATTTCGAAATGAATTGAATTGAAAACGATTTCGAATTGAATTGAATTGAAAACGATTTCGAAATGAATTGAATTGAATATGAATTCAAATTGAATTGAAATTTGAATTGAACAGAAATGAATTTTGAAACGAATTTATAAAGAAGAATTCAATTTTGCTTTGAATTGAAATGGAAGTTGAAATAGATTTTGAAATGAATTTAAAACTATTTATATAATTCGTTTTAAATAGAAATCGACGAAATATATATTATATATATTATATATATAATATAATGGCCTGAATAGAACGCGCCGCGCCGCGGCAGTTCGCGAATTTCGACCATTTATTTCAAACGGACATTACGGGAGATCCGACCGTCGGATTCTCCTAAAACCGGAACCGTTGGGTTCGTATCGAAAAGAGCTTTCTAACGAATATTAGAAATTTGAAATCTAACGGTTGGATTTGGAGATACGTCCAAATCAAATTCGAAAAAGGTCGCTGTAAGTGCAGTTCGATGGCCATTGTTGGAAATCGACTGTACGGGCCTTGATAAAATTATTAAAAATAATAATAATTTGTGTAAAATCATAAGAAATGATTTAGAAAGAATTAGGATGAAAAACTCCCTATTTGAAAAGATAAAAATAGATTTTTATCGAAATGAACTAGTTTTGAACTAGAATTATAATTCTATTTATTTTTAAATAAATAAATTGAATTTGAAATGGTTTTGAAAATAACCAAAATTTCCAATGATTGCATTGGAGTGGATTTGAATCGAAATTGTCTTCGGAATATTTCGATGTTGGAATTCGTGATTATACAGGTGTTGTTATGGAAATTTGAAAGATATATATTTATATCGTTATTTCCAATACGACATTTGTTAGTCGTAGAATTCGATATTGAATATAAGCCGATATATTTTCTATTCAGAGCCTTGTATTGAATATCGAATGTGATTTGGGTTTGTCGTGAATGGTGTCTTCACTAACACTGTTCTTGAACCCAGTTGAGAAAAGATTAAATCTTTTTATTTAGATTTAATGAAGTGTACCAATTAAATGATATTTAATTGGAATTGAATTGGTATTGATTTTTGGGTTTATCGTGAACAGTGTTTTAAATAACACTTGTTCTTTAACCCGATAATTAATGAAATGTGATTTGGGTTTGTCGTGAATGGTGTCTTCACTAACACTGTTCTTGAACCCAGTAGAGGAAAGATTAAATCTTTTTATTTAGATTTAATGAAGTGTACCAATTAAATGATATTTAATTGGAATTGAATTGATATTGATTTTTGGGTTTATCGTGGACAGTGTTTTAAATAACACTTGTTCTTTAACCCGATAATTAATGAATGTGATTTTGGGTTTATCGTGAACCGTGTTTTTTTAAATGACACTGATTCTTTAACCCAGTTAACGATTAAAACTAAGCGGAGTTTTAATGAATCTTTAATTAGATTGAAATGGTCGAGAATGGAGTATCACCAGTTTTGCTCCAGGCGATAGTCAAATCTTTAATTAGATTTGAACGTGAAATGGTAATTGAATTTACCGATAACACCATGGTGTTAGATATGAAGTACTACCAGTTTTACTTCATGGGATGAATAGGTTGGGATTGGGAAATTAAAACAAATGATTACTTCGGTAAGGTTCGCTAATCCCGACTAGTTTGAATTGATATTCAAAAATAGATTAAAGAATAAATTCAAGAATTTATCTTTGATAAAATTAATGGGAACCTTTCCCTATGAATGTGAAATTTAGAAACTAACTGTCGGTTAGCCAAGCAGAATGGTTTTCTGGATATTGATCTGATGTTGGTTTCGGCCTTCGGGGTTTATATTTGGGAAATTATTCTCTTGATTAATTTACGGTTAGTGACTGATGAGTTGGAATGAGGCGTATGTTGTGTTTGTGTAACACTTTTATAAAATATACGCGAGTTATTCAGAAAGACCGGGTTTATCCCATTCTGAATAACTGATACGACGATAAGTCGAAGATGAAGACGATGGTCGAAGACCGGAGGTCTTCACGTCGTTTGGGTGATAACTGATGATCTTGATTGGGCTGTACACCCAAGAAGATGGAAACAGTTGGTGATCGTCCAGACGTACTTGGAGATCGATGGATATGCGGGGTACTAGGTGCCTCCGGTTTCGTTCAGACCCAGAACGGACTTGTAAATGGACTGTGTGTCTGACATTGGATTTTAGTCCGTGTGATTGATCTCTATTAAATATATATCTGTTTGGCGGCAGAGAATTTATTCTCTTGCTTAACGCCCGTCTCTGAGACGTACGAGCTCAGGGGTTATATATTGATGGATATCAATCGCATGGAGTGAATTGCCTGTGTGGCATGCTAAGATGCAAATGATCAAGGCTTCTGTTGAAAAGCAAAGTCTTGTGGTGATGATCGAAGCACGGCCTTTGTGGCGTAGCTTTGTGTAACGTTGATTCGCGAGTATCACACCCGGTATGAATCAAAAACGGGAGACGGACATCAGGGAGGACATGCGTTTCTTTCTAGTTAGGAGTGGCGTCAGTGCTTGAACTGGCTGACGAGTTTGACTCATGTGGATGTTACTTATTATTACTTGCTGAAAAGCGAGGCGCCTCGTGATATCGGTTTCGGCCGATGCTTCTGGTCGGCTGACGGGCCAGGCTTACGCCCCAAAGGGTGGGGAGACGCATGTTCAGGCATTTTAATCCACATCGGTGGACCGGCCCTGACGATCCAAGGGTCACTCGAGCTCTGATCCTGAGGGGCGGACTAGAGCGTCTCGAATCATGGAGGATCTTGCCCCTAGCCTCGGTTCATACCATAAATGATAACCCAACTTCCAATACGACATTTGCGGTTTTGATTGTAAACTTATATATGGCGACATGATATATGGTACCCATGCCGCCTATGATTGATACTTATGATTTGAAGTTGTTTATGCACTATGCACTTATAATAGTATCAAATGATTTGTTTTAAACGTATCAAGCATTCTTTAGCTGTTATAAGGGAAAACCCTATCCTCGGCTGCGTTGCATTGTGTGATGGGACCTGGGTCTTATAACAGCTTCATTTTTCTTTATTTAGCATTGCGCTGTTTGTTTTATGCACTGGTATTCTTGGGAGGAAACCCGTTCCGTGTTATACGGCGTGGTCCCTTGATTTACCTAATGATTTAAAATAAAGATTAATAACTGTTTTAGTTCTCACACCAGTCACATGACTGACCTGGAGTTTATTGTTTTAACCTAAACTCTGGGTGCCCCTATTTTGACACGGGCAGCTAGTAGTTTTGGTTTTGCAGATTTATATTCACAATTTTTCTAGTTAGTATGTGACCCCGGTAATTTGAAATGTGCGTTTAAAATTCAATATAATGATTTAAAAGAAAATTCAACGGAAACTGATTGTAACGGCCGAATCAGCGGACGATACATATCCCATTGTGTTCGGAATGGGGGTTAAACGCTAGGGACGACAGGCGGTGGACCTCTTTTAGAGGTCGATCGAAAATGTAGACTTTTGAATTAAAATAAAATAATTAAATAATTAAATTAATAAAAAATTTCTTTCTCCCCCCTTTATTGGTTCTGGCCCCCCCCGTTCAAACAGAAATCATTTCATAAAAAAAAAAAAAAAAAAGGGAGAAGGCGATCGAAGGTGCCGTTCGAGGCCAGCGCCGCCCGCCCCCCCCCTCGCGCGCCGCCTCCTCCGTTCAACCTCCGCCCCCCCCTCTGCTGCTTCACTCGCGCGAAGTCTTCTCCCATCGAAGAACCGAAATCGCGCCTCCCTGAAACCCTAGGACGCCGCCGCCTCCAGCCCGAGGTCGAGCCGCCGACGCTGCTCCCCACCCTGGCCTCGTCTGACTCCGGTACTGAAGTTCATCCCCTCCGCAGACATCGATGCCCCTTTTTTTTTTTCTTCGATGAAGTAAGTTTTTTTCTTTCTTTTCTTTCTTTACTTTATTTTATTTTTAATTTAAAAGTGAGAAAAACTGAATTTGAAAAGTATATAAAGCTAATTTCGATTTTATTTTTATAAAACTGTAAGGTTAGGATTTTATATTATATAGGAATATTAAAAATATAGTTTTTATATTTTTTAATAAAGTATTAAAAATATAGTCTTTACTATATAGGAATATTAAAAATATGATTTTTATATTTTTAAAGTATTAAAAATATAATTTTTACATGATAGAGAATATAAAAATATCATCTTTGTGTATGTAACGAAATAAAAATCTGATTTTTATTTCATATACGTTGAGATAAAGTGGTAATTTTTATAATGGCGAAATCTTTATAAAAAAAAAAATAGCGTGATAAAAATATAGTTTTTATCTATATAACATAATAATAAAAATTCGATTTTTATATATGTTGAACTTTGAAATAAAAATTCGATTTTTATATATTGAACTTTGAAATAAAAATTCGATTTTTATATATTGAACTTTGAACTAAAAATTCGATTTTTAAATATTGAATAGCGAAGTAAAAATGTGATTTTTACGTATGTAGTGAAAGCAGCAACGAAGCTGACGAAGATGCGAAAACGGCGAAGACTTCTGCAAATGAAGAGCCGTGGAGCTAGGATAGCTATATGTGAGAATTTCTCACCTTTCACTTTCTTTTTCTAGTTATATATATATATACTAGGATGCAGACGGTGCTTAGTAGCACCCGACACAATCGTCCACAGACCATGGACTTGTTTGTTTGACTGTTTGGTGATTGATTGCGATATTGGTTTGAATGTGATTTGTGGTGTGAAAAATCAAATCGATAAATTGGTTAGGATTAGACGTGCGCCGTTATAAGGCGAAGGAGTAAGACTAGGTTAGACTCTTACTCCAAATTTTGTGGTTTGCAAAATGAAATTGATTTGATTGATGAGTGAATGGCGTGGGCCTTCACTAGACCGGGGATTAGGCTAGGCCTTGTCCCGTTTCTAGTATCGTGCCGTTATGCCGCCGAAATTTTCTAAAATATGTTAGAAAATAAAAATATCATTTTATTGTGTAAATGAATAATAGAAATTCATATGATAGAATAAAATGTTTTATCGTTAAAAATACAATTTTTAACGTGAATATGAATATAGTGAAAGTGAATAAAATAAATATTCATTTACAAACCAGATGGTTTGTTTATGTACACTTATTTGAATGACATTGATTGGGTCGATAAATTTTACACATCGCCTAACTGCACAAATAAAATATGTGTTTGATTGTTTGAAACCCCACACGGGTGTTAGGATGAAATTTGAAGTTCACTCATCCTGATTGATTAAATATGTCGATCGATTGATTGACATGCTGTTGTAAGCGTTGAATATCTATATTTGATGCTTATACAGTGTAGTGCACTTTGGTTGATGGTTGATTATTTTCAATGCTATTATATACATGTGTTGTATGAAAATCCATATAATTAATTTTATATGGTAATTGATTGGGCCTCATTCCAGTTTTGAAAAAGAAATATTTGAAATAGAATATTTGAAAATAAAGGAATATATGAAGCCGTGTTGATTAGATTGACGCCATTTTGACGTGAACGATATTTATATCAATTTTAAGTGATTTCGAAATGAATTGAATTGAAAACGATTTCGAAATGAATTGAATTGAAAACGATTTCGAAATGAATTGAATTGAAAACGATTTCGAATTGAATTGAATTGAAAACGATTTCGAAATGAATTGAATTGAATATGAATTCAAATTGAATTGAAATTTGAATTGAACAGAAATGAATTTTGAAACGAATTTATAAAGAAGAATTCAATTTTGCTTTGAATTGAAATGGAAGTTGAAATAGATTTTGAAATGAATTTAAAACTATTTATATAATTCGTTTTAAATAGAAATCGACGAAATATATATTATATATATTATATATATAATATAATGGCCTGAATAGAACGCGCCGCGCCGCGGCAGTTCGCGAATTTCGACCATTTATTTCAAACGGACATTACGGGAGATCCGACCGTCGGATTCTCCTAAAACCGGAACCGTTGGGTTCGTATCGAAAAGAGCTTTCTAACGAATATTAGAAATTTGAAATCTAACGGTTGGATTTGGAGATACGTCCAAATCAAATTCGAAAAAGGTCGCTGTAAGTGCAGTTCGATGGCCATTGTTGGAAATCGACTGTACGGGCCTTGATAAAATTATTAAAAATAATAATAATTTGTGTAAAATCATAAGAAATGATTTAGAAAGAATTAGGATGAAAAACTCCCTATTTGAAAAGATAAAAATAGATTTTTATCGAAATGAACTAGTTTTGAACTAGAATTATAATTCTATTTATTTTTAAATAAATAAATTGAATTTGAAATGGTTTTGAAAATAACCAAAATTTCCAATGATTGCATTGGAGTGGATTTGAATCGAAATTGTCTTCGGAATATTTCGATGTTGGAATTCGTGATTATACAGGTGTTGTTATGGAAATTTGAAAGATATATATTTATATCGTTATTTCCAATACGACATTTGTTAGTCGTAGAATTCGATATTGAATATAAGCCGATATATTTTCTATTCAGAGCCTTGTATTGAATATCGAATGTGATTTGGGTTTGTCGTGAATGGTGTCTTCACTAACACTGTTCTTGAACCCAGTTGAGAAAAGATTAAATCTTTTTATTTAGATTTAATGAAGTGTACCAATTAAATGATATTTAATTGGAATTGAATTGGTATTGATTTTTGGGTTTATCGTGAACAGTGTTTTAAATAACACTTGTTCTTTAACCCGATAATTAATGAAATGTGATTTGGGTTTGTCGTGAATGGTGTCTTCACTAACACTGTTCTTGAACCCAGTAGAGGAAAGATTAAATCTTTTTATTTAGATTTAATGAAGTGTACCAATTAAATGATATTTAATTGGAATTGAATTGATATTGATTTTTGGGTTTATCGTGGACAGTGTTTTAAATAACACTTGTTCTTTAACCCGATAATTAATGAATGTGATTTTGGGTTTATCGTGAACCGTGTTTTTTTAAATGACACTGATTCTTTAACCCAGTTAACGATTAAAACTAAGCGGAGTTTTAATGAATCTTTAATTAGATTGAAATGGTCGAGAATGGAGTATCACCAGTTTTGCTCCAGGCGATAGTCAAATCTTTAATTAGATTTGAACGTGAAATGGTAATTGAATTTACCGATAACACCATGGTGTTAGATATGAAGTACTACCAGTTTTACTTCATGGGATGAATAGGTTGGGATTGGGAAATTAAAACAAATGATTACTTCGGTAAGGTTCGCTAATCCCGACTAGTTTGAATTGATATTCAAAAATAGATTAAAGAATAAATTCAAGAATTTATCTTTGATAAAATTAATGGGAACCTTTCCCTATGAATGTGAAATTTAGAAACTAACTGTCGGTTAGCCAAGCAGAATGGTTTTCTGGATATTGATCTGATGTTGGTTTCGGCCTTCGGGGTTTATATTTGGGAAATTATTCTCTTGATTAATTTACGGTTAGTGACTGATGAGTTGGAATGAGGCGTATGTTGTGTTTGTGTAACACTTTTATAAAATATACGCGAGTTATTCAGAAAGACCGGGTTTATCCCATTCTGAATAACTGATACGACGATAAGTCGAAGATGAAGACGATGGTCGAAGACCGGAGGTCTTCACGTCGTTTGGGTGATAACTGATGATCTTGATTGGGCTGTACACCCAAGAAGATGGAAACAGTTGGTGATCGTCCAGACGTACTTGGAGATCGATGGATATGCGGGGTACTAGGTGCCTCCGGTTTCGTTCAGACCCAGAACGGACTTGTAAATGGACTGTGTGTCTGACATTGGATTTTAGTCCGTGTGATTGATCTCTATTAAATATATATCTGTTTGGCGGCAGAGAATTTATTCTCTTGCTTAACGCCCGTCTCTGAGACGTACGAGCTCAGGGGTTATATATTGATGGATATCAATCGCATGGAGTGAATTGCCTGTGTGGCATGCTAAGATGCAAATGATCAAGGCTTCTGTTGAAAAGCAAAGTCTTGTGGTGATGATCGAAGCACGGCCTTTGTGGCGTAGCTTTGTGTAACGTTGATTCGCGAGTATCACACCCGGTATGAATCAAAAACGGGAGACGGACATCAGGGAGGACATGCGTTTCTTTCTAGTTAGGAGTGGCGTCAGTGCTTGAACTGGCTGACGAGTTTGACTCATGTGGATGTTACTTATTATTACTTGCTGAAAAGCGAGGCGCCTCGTGATATCGGTTTCGGCCGATGCTTCTGGTCGGCTGACGGGCCAGGCTTACGCCCCAAAGGGTGGGGAGACGCATGTTCAGGCATTTTAATCCACATCGGTGGACCGGCCCTGACGATCCAAGGGTCACTCGAGCTCTGATCCTGAGGGGCGGACTAGAGCGTCTCGAATCATGGAGGATCTTGCCCCTAGCCTCGGTTCATACCATAAATGATAACCCAACTTCCAATACGACATTTGCGGTTTTGATTGTAAACTTATATATGGCGACATGATATATGGTACCCATGCCGCCTATGATTGATACTTATGATTTGAAGTTGTTTATGCACTATGCACTTATAATAGTATCAAATGATTTGTTTTAAACGTATCAAGCATTCTTTAGCTGTTATAAGGGAAAACCCTATCCTCGGCTGCGTTGCATTGTGTGATGGGACCTGGGTCTTATAACAGCTTCATTTTTCTTTATTTAGCATTGCGCTGTTTGTTTTATGCACTGGTATTCTTGGGAGGAAACCCGTTCCGTGTTATACGGCGTGGTCCCTTGATTTACCTAATGATTTAAAATAAAGATTAATAACTGTTTTAGTTCTCACACCAGTCACATGACTGACCTGGAGTTTATTGTTTTAACCTAAACTCTGGGTGCCCCTATTTTGACACGGGCAGCTAGTAGTTTTGGTTTTGCAGATTTATATTCACAGGATCCTGGTTTACAGCTGGAACGATATCCGGAAAGCTTTGTATCCGTATATCTCATTCTAGCTGTGTATTGTATTATTTTCCGCTGCGATGTATTTAAATGTAATTTAAATCTCTGATATTTCTGTGTAATATTCGTTGATACTCTGTATATTCTTGTAATCTGATGCATTGTTGTAATATACGATGAGATGTTCTTCTGTATGCGTTCTGCTGTGGCTTGTTCTCGAACTATCCGACGCTTTCCTTTACGGGGAGGTTGCGGGTCTTCACACTTATAATGCCATAAGTCAAAAGTACTTCTAGTTTGAACTTCATCGGTTATATCAGTCAGATTACAATGTGGATGATCATTGATAGTAGTATTGTGGTTGCTAAGATTGAATTCATAGAGTCCCTTCACAGCGTTACCCTGTAGAACCATTTTCCTAGTTATTATGTCTTTAACTACACAGTATTTAGGGAAAATATATATTATTATCTTTAGCAAATTGAGACACACTAATTATGTTTTTCTTAATAGTGGGTACTCTTAATAAATTATGCAAAATAACTACCTATTACCATTGATACTACCAGTGCTAGTATGAGAGATTTTAACATACTTACCGTTGCCCGTGCTTATAGTTTGATTATCTTTGTATTCTTTGTTCCCAAGATTCAGGTTGTTCAGATTGTTAGTGATATGATGGCTAGCTCCGGAGTCTGGGTACAATGATTCGTCTTGAATATGATCAGTATGATTAGTTGCATCTCCCTGTCCTTGTGCTAAATTGGTTATGAAATTGGTGTTTCTTTGACTGCTGTTGCTGGCTTAGCCTGTTGAGTAGTTTGAATTGTATCTAAAATAGCACTTGATAGCAATATGGCCAATCTTCTCACATATTTGACACTTTGGTCGATCGTTGTTGTTGTTGTCACTCCAGCGTTCTCTTCCTCTACCACCTCTTCCTCAAGTGATGAAGTTCCCCTTCTGAAAGGTTTGCTCATTTCTATAATTATTATTTATCCTATTTCTGTTATTGTCATTACTTTTATTAAGTGCATAGTTAATAGAGAAGTCTCTTTCTTATGCTTTCTTGCCTTAAAGCCTACCATCATGTGCTAATAAAATAGAGTGAACATCATCAAGAGACGAGAATTCCTTTTGTGAGGAAATTATGGCTTCTGCAGCCTCATATTTTTCACATAAGCCATTGAGAATAGTCAAGATTTGTTCAGAATCTTGCACTTTATGGCTAGTAGCTTCTAACATGTCACAAACAGATTTAGTTTTTCTCAAGTACTCTCTCATGATAATGTCATCCTTCTTTATTTTTTGCAATTTTCTTTTATAAAACATGAATTTAGCAGCTGACTGGTTATTGAATGATTTTTCTATTATTGTTCATATCTCGTTAGCACTTTTCCGGCCAATCACTTGTGGTAATATGCTTTGATTGATAGATGATAATAGCCATGAATTGATTAAAAGATCTTGCCTATGGTATTTCATTTATTCTTCATTACTGACTATGTTATCCTCTTGATCAGTAATGAATTTTGGTGGAACTGATAAAGTTTCCAGGATGAAGCCTTCAGGACCATAACCTTGGATTACAGTCTCGATATGAAGTTTCCAAATCAAGTAACGGTTTTCTTCCAATTGCACTATAATTAGTTGTGATTGAGGAATAATTACAGTTTTGGTGAGTTTATCAATAGCAATGAGGCTTTCAGTCGTTCCAGTAGCATTGTCAGAAGTTGATGAGACAATATCATTGGCTACGATGGCCAAATGATGAATATGAATTGATGGCTGGTAAGCCTTAATGATGCTCTAATACCATGATAGAAAAGCAGAATTGAGATGAATAAATAGTTTATTATTGAAGAATTGTAAGATAAGATGATACAAATTGTATAGAGGAGTCATCTAGTTATAATACAAAAAATAAATGCAAATAGGTTTGAATAATCGGCATGTGACCGTTGCTTTGTTATAATGGGCATGTGACCGTTGCATTTTTATAATGGGCATGTGACCGTTGCTTTGTTATAATGGGCATGTGACTGCTGCATTATTATAATGGGCATGTGACCGTTGCTTTCCCATTATTCTTTTTTTCCTTTATTACATAGTAAATCCATGCTCTCTATATATCATTTGAGAAAAGAATGGTATTTTTTCAACTGTGCTTCTAATTGTATAGATCATGGTTTTGTTAGCATCAATTGTTTTAATAAGATGTGTTTATCAATGAGTTAAAGAAATAGAAAATGCTACATTTTACAATGCTTTTAGCATCAGTGGAAGGTTTATCCTCAATAGCTAGTTGTAGAGAAGTCAAATATGGTAGTGCCATAGCAAGTATGTGTTCCAGGCACATGAGGTCACAATTATATCGATGATTGCTAACTTGAATGTTCCGTCCCCAAACTTATACTCAATCACATAAGATCCTTCTAAGTTCATATCGAATTTCATTGTACTTAGAATAACTCATTGCAGAACGATTTGTAGTCCCAAAAATATGGTTACGAGCCTTGGTATTGAAGTGTCGAGCTTCTCTCATTTGGTGTGTAGCTGTCCTAAATTCAATTTCTTCTTGCATCCCATCGACTAAATTAAGAGACCCAAAGAGTAGTTTCATATTTTATATTTAATTAAAATTTCCTCCTATGATGAGGTGAGACTTCTAGTACCATTTGGAGCACGACCTCCAACTCGTAAGCCGAAGAAAAAGGAGAGTATATGGTTGCTTATTTGTGTTATCTTATACACCCATTATGCTAGTGGAAGTTCCCAACTTCTTTTGTCTCTAGTCATCCATACTTTTCATGGTGGACATGTTGTTGCTTCTACTTGCTAGTTTTCCCATGGACGAGCTAATATAGAATACCTATCCTCAATTTTTGTATTGATTATAGAAATCCTTGAACTTGGTGCTTTCAATCCAAGTGCCATTGTTCATGTGATCTTTCTTAGTTCCAAACGTGCAAGTATAATTTTTGCAACAAAGTTAATTGCTTTAATGTTGCAATATTGGAAATCAGTTCTACATCAGCCTATTTTGTGAAGTAATCAACATGTATAGTTGTGTATTTGGGATTTTGCCACTGGCAGGTCACTAGTTATGCCGTTTCCCATATTGCAAACCGTCATAGATTGACCATCAGCGTTTCTTCTTGATGAATCTCTTGGAACCATCATGAATCTTTTATAGCTATCACATCACTTCCTGTAATTTACTACGCAGTTTCTTAGGAACAAGACCGACATGTAGAATCCTCCCTAAGGTCGCCAATGAATCTATGGGGCAGGTGAGAATCGTAATTCCTTGGTATGCCTTCTAAGCCATAGAATAAAAATGGATGACTGGAGATTCCCTGTTTTTCGCATATTAATATCTATAACATTACTTTATTTCTAATGTTTTACTCATGGTGTGGTCACAATAGTAGCTCTCATGGATTTCAATGAAAATCGTTTGTTTCTTTACCCTTAGTTACAAATGTAGGGGAAAGAATCCTCTGTATATAGCACTATGTCCAACACAGTGAATCGTAGTGCCTTTGAAAGGAGCTTCTACCATTTATTTATATCTCTATGGGTATTCCCATAAGTAAATAGTCTTTAATCGGTGTAATCCATGATTCACCTCTTGTATAGTCTCCAAAATCCAGTCGACGTCCATCTATGTAATAACCCGGAAATTCTGGGCCAGTTTAAAATTTTTATTTTGGCAATTTTAGTGAATTTTGAATATTTAAAATGGATTATTTTAAATAAAATGACGAGAAATTTATTTTGAATATAATTCGACGTATATATTTATATACGTCGTCGTTAGAATATAAATAATTATATATAATTATAAATAGAATTGAAAATGGCGCGGTAGTTCGATAATTTGATTTCAAACTTCAATTGAATGTACCGGGTGCAAAACAATCCGGATTTTAGTGAAACCAAAAACATTAGGATCTAATTGATGATATATTTCCAACGAATCCGAAAGATCAAAATTTCATAGCGGGAATCAAAAGATATGTCCAGTTGAAAATTCTGAATAGTCGCTATGGGATTCAGGCCCTTAAAAATGGACATTTTGCAAACGACCTCGGATTTCGACGAAACCAGTTTTGTTGGGTCCGTGATGTCAAATTATTGTTAGATTCCAAATTTCATAATTTTTCGAATCAATATGTGAGCGTGGCGAAGGAAAACGCGTTTGACCAGTTTCAGTAGATTTTAATCGACTGGAAATTGGCCGTTTTTCTAACGGTCTCGGAATTCGACGAAACTAGTTTTGTTAGGACCGTATCGTCAATGCGAAGCTAGAAAATATTTTTCGGGAATTTTTAGAATTCATATGTGACCCCATTGAATTGAAATGCGCGTTTAAAATTCAATATAGTGATTTGAATGTAAATAAAACGGAAACTGATTCAAACGATCAAATCAGCTTACGATACATATCCCATTGTGTTCGGAATGGGGGTAAAACGCTATGGACGACAAGCGGTGGGCCTCGTTTCGAGGTCGTATGTAAAAGTCAACCTTTTTTACAAATTAAAGAAATAATAATAAAAATATATATATATCTTCTTTCTCTCCCTTAAAACCTTCTGCCCCCCCCCCCCCCCCCCGATCATTTTCTGCAAACCGAAAAAGAAAAAAAAAGGAAACGAAGTCGCCGCCTCCACTGCCTGAACCCGACGCCGACGCACCTCCAGCCCCCCCCCCTCCGATCCTCCGCCTTCTTCTTCCCTCCTCCCTCCACTTCCCTGACCTCAACAGCAGCCCCCCCTCCCCCTTCTTCCTCCATTCGAACGCCCCGAAACCCAAGCCCCCCCTCGCCCCAAATCGCCACCGCAAACCAAGAGCCGCCGCCGCCGAGACCTAGAGCCGCCACCCGCCTCCGCCCAGTCCTCCACCTCCCAGTTGCACCGCCGCAAAGGACCAACACCCCTCCTCCGATCAGAAAAAAGTGAGTAAAATTCTGGTTTTGTTTAAATTAAAATTCTGATTTTTGTTTAGATTAAAAGTCTGATTTTGTTTAACTTGATATGCTAGTTTTGTCTAACTCGATTTTACAAAGCAAAAAGGTAGGATTTTTATTTTACGAATAGCATATAAAAATATGGTTTTTATTTATATAAAGTAGCGAAGATAAAGATGTGATTTTTATTGTTTTGAAATAAAAGTATACTTTGCTTTGAAATGAGATATGATTTTTATATTTTTAAAGAATTAAAAATTGGATTTTTATATTTTTAAAGTAGTAAAAATATAATCTTTTATATTGTAGAAAGATAAAAATATAATCTTTGCATAGTAGGAACTATAAAAAAAAAATATAACCTTTATTTATATAGTAGCGTTGTGAAAATATGCTTAAGTATAGCATAGTAAAAATTCGATTTTTAAATATATGAAGTGATTATAAGAATATGATTTTTAAATTGAAAGTGAATAAATAAAAATGTGATTTTTATTTTAAAGACATCAAAATATAAAAATGTGTGATTTTTATATATGTAGTGACTACGGGCAACGAAGATGATAAAAGGCGAGGACGAAGAAGATTTCTATAAAAGAAGAGTCAAGATGATTGGATAGCTATCGGTGAGAACTTCTCACTCTTCAATTCTCTTTTACTAGTTATATATATATATATATATATACTTGGATGCAGACGGTGCTTAGTAGCACCCGACACAACCGTCCACAAACCATGGACTTGTTTGTTTGGTTGCATAGATTAGTTAGATGATTTGATTTGAATTTGGTCGTTGGGTTATTTTGATATATGTGTGAATGGCGTGGGCCTTCACTAGACCGGGGATAAGGCTAGGCCTTGTCCCGTTTCTAGTATCGTGCCGTTATGCCGCCGAAATTTTCTAAAATATGTTAGAAATATAGAAATATCATTTTTATTGAATAAATGAACTGAATAGAAATTCATGTGGTAAAACAAAATGTTTTATCGTTAAAAATATAATTTTTAACGTGAAAGTGAATAAATGAATATTTCTAAACAAATCGGCCGATTTGTTTATATACACTGATTTGACTGATATCGATTGGGTCGATAAATTTTACACATCGCCCAACTGCACAAATAAAATCTGTGTTTGATTGTTTGAAACCCCACACGGGTGTTGGGATGAAATTTGAAGTTCACTCATCCTGATTGATTAAATATGTCGATCGATTGATTGACAGGCTGTTATAAGCGTTAGATATCTATATTTGATGCTTATACAGTGTAGTGCACTTTGGTTGATGGTTGATTATTTTTCAATGCTATTATATACATGTGTTGTATGGAATCCATATAATTAACATTATATGGTGATTGATTGGGCCTCATTCCAATCGGGAAAATAATGAATATTATAAAAGATAATTCATGTGTTGAATATAAAAATAGTCATGTGTTGACGATGTCCAGGTGTTGAGTGAAATATTTTATACAATGAAATTTACATCTTTATCATATTTAAAATTAGAACTACTTCCCAGTAGAAGTCTAATTAAAAATCAAACGATAGATACCATAGTTTTATAAAATATTTTACATAACAACAATAGTGATGTGTTGACAGCACTCATATGTTGAGATTAGTCGTGTGTTGAAAGAAATATAGATTCATGTGTTGAATGGGATAAATATTCATTTGTTGAATAGAATAAAGAAGTTGTGAAAATTATAAAGCCGTGTTGATTAGTTTTGCGCCATTTTGACGTGAACGATATTTATATCGATTTTATTCAAATTGAAATGAATATTATAGCAAATTCGAATTGAAAAGAAAACGAATTTGAATTGAATATAAAAGGACTTCGAATGGAATTGAATATGAAACAAATTCAAGTTGAATTGAAAACGAACTGAAATTTAATTGAATTCGAATCGAAATTAAATTGAAATCAATTTGAATTGAAACGAATTTGAATTTGAATTGAATTGAAACGAATTTGAATTCGAATTAAATAAAATTGAAATGAATTCGAGTTGAATTGAAATCCAATCGATTTGAAATTGAATGTAGAAGTTGAATTGTTTTAGAATCGAATTTTAAACGATTTATAAAATTCGTTTTAAATAGAAATCGACGAAATATATTATATATATATTATATATATAATATAATGGCCTGAATAGAACGCGCCGCGCCGCGGCAGTTCGTGAATTTCGACCATTTATTTCAAATGGACATTGCGGGAGATCCGACCGTCGGATTCTCCTAAAACCGGAACCGTTCGGTTCGTATCGAAAAGAGCTTTCCAATGAATATTAGAAATTTGAAATCTAACGGTTGGATTTGGAATTATGTCCAAATCAAATTTGAAAAAGGTCGCTGTAAGTGCAGTTCGATAGCCGTTGATGGAAATCGACTGTACGGGCCTTGATAAAATTATTAAAAATATCGATAATTTGTGTAAAATTATAATATGTGAATTGGAAAGAATTGGGCTGGAAAATTCCACATTAGAAGGTAAAAATAGATTTTTATCGAAATGAACTAGTTTTGAACTAGAATTAAAATCAATTTATTTTTGAAATAAATAAATTGAATTTGAAAGTGATTTTGAAAATAATCGATATTTCCAATACGTGAATTGGACTGGAGTTGAATCGAAATTATCTTCGGAATATTTCGATGTTGGGTTTCGTGACTATACAGATATTGTTATGGGAATTTGAAAGATATATTTTACATCGTTATTTCCAATACGATATTTGCTGGTTTCAGAATTTGATATTGAATATAAGCCGATATATTTTCTATTCAGAGCCTTGTATTTAATATCAAATGTGATTTGGGTTTATCGTGGATCGTGTTTTAGATGACATTGGTTCTTTAACCCAGTTAAAGGCAAGATGTTGATTTTTGAAAAGATTAAAACTAAGTGGAGTTTTAATGAATCTTTAATTAGATTAAAATGTGAATTGATAATTTAAATTATCAAATCTGAAAGGTGATCGAGAATGGAGTACCACCAGTTTTGCTCCAAAGCGATAGTTAAATCTTTAATTAGATTTGGACGTGAAATGGTAATTAATTTTACTGATAACACTGTGGTGTTAGGAATGGAGTATCACCAGTTTTTCTCCATGGGATATATAGGTTGGGATCGGGAAATAAACTAAATAATTACTTCGGTGTGGTTCGTTAATCCCGACTAGTTTGAAATGATATCCAAAGGAAGATTAAAGAATAAATTTAGAAGAATTTATCTTTGATAAAATTAATGGGAACCTTTCCCTAAGAATGTGATTTTGTGAGTAAAAGAATATTCTGAATTGGAATGAGGCGTTCATTGTGTTTGTGTAACATTTGTTAATTATATACGTGGGTTATTTAGAAAGGCCGGGTTATACCCATTCTGAATAACCGATTCGACGAGATGTCGAAGATGAAGACGGTGGTTGAAGACCGGAAGTCTTCACATCGTTTGGGTGATTACTGATGATCTTGATTGGGCTGTACACCCAGGATGAGGGAATCAGTTGGTGATCGTCCAGGCGTACCTGGAGACGGATGGATATGCGAGGAAAGTGCCTCCGGTTTCGTTCAGACCCAGAACGAACTTGTAAATGGATTGTGTGTCTGACACTGGATTTTATTCTGTGTTGATTGATCTCTATTAAATATACATCTGTTTGGCGGCGGAGAATTTATTCTCTTGCTTAACGCCCTTCTCTGAGACGTACGAGCTCAGAGGTTGTATATCGATGGACATCAGTCGCATGGAGTGAACTGCCAGTGTGGCATGCGTAAGTGGCAATTGATCAAGGCTTCTGTTGAAAAGCAAATTCTTGTGGTTAATGATCAAAGCACGGCCTGTGTGGCGTAGCTTTGTGTATAACGTGAATTCGCAAGCCTCACACCTCGGTATGAGTCAAAAACGGGATAGTGACTGCAGGGAGAGCACGACGTTTCTTTCTAGCTAGGGTGGTGTCAGTGACCTACCAGCCCTGACATTTATATATACTTTTCACCTGTGTGGTTGTTGGATATGAGGCGCCTCGGATATAGGTCTGTAAGGACCGGGAAACGTGTGTTCAGGAATTGCCAATCCTCAAAAGTAAGAGAGGACCGGCCCTGAAGATCCAAGGATCATAGTGGGGTCCTGAGGCATTTTCTAGAGTGTCTCGAATGCGGAGAGGAGCTTGCCCCTTGCCTCGGCTCATGACGGAAATCCAATTTCCAATACGTGATAGTGCGGTTTTATTTGTAGAACCTAGTATGGCGACATAGTGGTATGGGTCATTAATGCCGCCTATGATTGATATTTATGATTGAAATTGTTTTGACACTATACACTTATAATAGTATCAAATAACGTGTTTTAAACGTATCAAGCATGCTTTGGCTGTTATAAGGGAAAACCCTATCCTCCGGCTTGCGTTGCATTGTGTGATGGGACCTGGGTCTTATAACAGCTTCATTTTTCTTTATTTAGCATTGCGCTGTTTGTTCTATGCACTGGTATTCTTGGGAGGAAACCCGTTCCGTGTTATACGGCGTGGTCCCTTGATTTACCTAACTTTAAAACCAATATTAATAACTGTTTTAGTTCTCACACCAGTCACATGACTGACCTGGAGTTTATTGTTTTAACCTAAACTCTGGGTGCCCCTATTTTCCACACGGGCAGCTAGAAGTTTTGGTTTTGCAGATTTATATTCACAGGGTCCTGATTTACAGCTGGAACGATGCTCGGAAAGCTCTGTATCCGTGTATCACTTCTAGTTGTGTTCTGTATATTTTTCCGCTGCTATGTAATTTATTGTAATCTATGATATTTGTCGAATAAATTTAATCATTTATACTCTGTATATTCTTGTATCTGATGGAATTGTTGTAATAACAATGAAATGTTCTTCCGTATGCGTTCTGATTTGTCTTGTACTCAATTCTATCCATGCTTTCCTTCACGGGGAAGTTCGGGTCGTCTCAATCTAATTAGTACATGAGCTACTAGAAACTCCATTGGAATCCGTCCCATCATTTGTACTTTATCGGAGCTTGCAAATTTAACAAGTGAATGCATATTCGCAAATCTCTCCTCTTGTGATATTGGTTATTAGATAGTACTCTATACCATCTACTAGTTCCAGTTCCTTCGACGGCTAAGAGGCGATTCTACCCCCCTTATCCTGATATTCATTCCATACATGATGGACAACTAGCTAGTGATCACTGTAAACGTAAATCTTTTTAGCCTTATTCCTTTGCAATATTTAGTTTGCTATTAAATTCTTATATTGCACTTCATACTTACTTGTCAGGAATTCCAATTTCAATGCATAAAGGTCGATTATCCCTGAGAATTTTCAAGCATTATTTTCGCACCTGATACGTAGACATTTGAGGTAACATCAACGAATAATTTTCATTAGGCGATCCAGAGCATTACTGTCTCCTCCTCACTATTTTGTGCAGTAAATTTAACAATGAAGTTTGCCAATGTCTACCTGTTTATCGATCTTTCCGGATGATAAGTTATATCATATTGACTCGACTACATATTCCATTCCAATATTTTTCTCCATGTCTCATGTAACACCCCACATCCGTTAAGGTCACTCACAAAGGGAATTCCTTAATTTCAATGGGGCATTATGGGTACTGGAACAGAAATATTACAAGACAGACATATATAAAACAGCGGAAGGTAAAGTAGAAGTACTTCAAATCATTTATTAAATATAATTGTTTACAATAAAAGCCCATCAACTTCCAATACCCAATTACATAGCTAAAATATCTGTCTTGCTCAAAAACAAAGAAGCATGAAAATAAATTGTAGTATTCCCCAATAAAGCAAAGCAAGCCATAGCCAAGAGAGATTCAAGCAGCACATGAAAGAGCCTTGGAGCTTGGTAAGATCCGAACTAAGCTGTATTTCCACCCTGCGAACCTTGGGGGGGGACGGAAGAAAAAGAGGCGAAACAAACCAGGTCAGTCATAAAGACTGAGTAAGTCCTAGTGGCTTTCAGCATAAAAACAAGTGAAGATAATATGGCATGAATAAACTGAAAGTAAACATAAGCATGATGACAAGGTAAGCCACAAGCACGATGAATCAAGTATAACATTGCAAGGTTCCCATTCAAGATGAACTAAGTATAGTTTCGTAAGATTTCTATCAAGCATCGCAAGATTTCTCTGCTTCACCATTAAAATGATATCTATTTGCTCTGCACCACCTAACTAGTGTCCCAACTAGTAATCTATATAAAACGATAAAATCATAACATGATCCCAATCCCTGAAATTAAGGTTGCTTTCACGTGTACATCTATTATTTATCACCTAGATCTAATCTAGGGTTTTCTATCGAGCGCTTCCCAGATTCAACCAGGATTTATGCCACCTTGGTCTAACCTAGGGATTATGCTACCTATTGAACGCTTCTCGGATTTAGGGTTTATGCCACCTAGGTCCAACCTAGGGATTATGCTACCTATGTGTGTCATACGCCCCCCAATGATTGTAGATACCTATGCTGGTCCCACCATGGGGTGTATCAAGACCCATGGTGGCGGCCCGACACAATTCTAGAATACATAGGTTATACTACTGGTGCCCCAGTGCCCTGTTTGTCTGCTCCGGAGTGTGTGCACGCCCGCACCCCATTAGAACTCACACTGTGCACCCACCGCAGTCGCTTTTGACCGCTTACAATCAGCCCAGTAATCGTGCCCCACCCTGCCTAGTTTCAGGGTACCATGATACCTAATTGGGTTACTGCTGAAATGGGTCCCCGTTACTAAGGTTTCCTACTGGTTAAGTTTGTGGGCCTATATATACAGATATTACCCAGCTTCCTGTGGTGTACTTAACCCACCGATTCAAGCATGCTTATTAATGGTTAAGTTTGTGGGCCTATATTTACTAATATTACCCACCAACCCGATATGTACTTAACCCTCTCCGTCCATCACGTTAAGTTGGTTAAGTGTTTTCTCTTGTTTTACTTAACCCTACCACACATCATGTTATATCGGTTAAGTGTTGTTCCTTGTGTTACTTAACCCTACCGCAAGCCTTATTATACTGGCTAAGTGTTCTCCCTTGTGTTAACTTAACCCTATCGCATGTCATGTCATATTGGTTAAGTGTACATTGACTTAGCCCACCTACTTATCATGTTGTGACGGTTAAGTGTTACCCTCTGTTGTTACTTAACCTTACCACACATCACGTTATATTGGTTAAATGCATGTTAACTTAACCCCATCCACCATTCATATTATAATGCTTAAGTGTTACCCTCGTGTGTTTACTTAACCCTACCACGCATCAGGTTATATCGATTGGGTGTTATCAACCTATTCAAGTTAGCCCAACCCATCCGCTAGTCATGTTATAACGGTTAAGTGTCATTAGCCTAGCCACGTTACTTAACCCACCCATTCATATCATATTGGTTAAGTGTCATTAGTCTAGTCATATTACTTAACCCACCCATTGGTCTGATTAATAGTTATGTTGGTTGAGCCTACATTTATAAGTTTTACATGTTCTTAACTCATACCGGTTAGGTTCACATTTACCTGTCAAATTTCCCTGTCATCCCACCTAACCCTCTAACCATACCCACGTCTTACTATGGTTAGTATTCCTTAATTCATTCATTATGACGAACGAATCATGACCTCTCACATTAGACCGTGCATTTTGTGGCCACTGGATTTACCGGGCGGTTCCAGGCAGATTTACACCACAAATTGGGTCTAACCTCGTGTCATAAACCGTTACGCCTACAATTTGGCCTTCGACCTCTCACATTAGACTGACACTTTGTGGCTACTGGATTTGTCGGGCGGTTCCGGGCAGATTTACACCACAAACTGAGTCTAACCTCATGTCAAAGGTTCATTAATGGTCGTATTCCACCCAAAACCCCAATATCAGTTCATGTGTTTAACATATAGAAATGTTCATGATTCAGGTTTTTGCCCCAAAACGTATTCCCAAATCATTATCATAATTCACTATAAGGTTATGCCAAGTCGTAGCCTTTTATTTACAATACATGCCAACTACCCAAACCCAACTTAGGCGCATTCATATTAAACCTCTACCAAGTCATAAATTTTCATATATGTTCCAACTCCAAAATTTACATAATTAACATATGCCCAATTCATACCAAATTTTCATATGTTCAATTCATGCTGTTTTACATATGTCAAGATTCATGATTTACATGTTTACAAGTTTTAAACCCAAAATTACATGTATATCACGTTTACACCAATTTACCCATAACAAGTTCTAGCCAAATTACATATATCAAGATCCATATCAAATTACATATGCCAATCCCCATTCTTGCAATTACCATTTTAATGACAATACCCAAATATCCAATTTCATGTTAATGGTAGCAATACCCAAATATCCAATTTTTATGTTATGCCATCAATTCCACCAAACACATATATTCCACTAGGCAATATTCCAATATTTCCCCCGTATACCATCGCACGTATATCGTAGTTTAGGCCCAGGTCCGAAATTGACCTAGGTTCATCAAAAGAAAATAAATAGGGGAAGATAGAATTTTGCATAAAAATAAGATGAGAAAGAATAACATCATCACAGGCATGAAGATTACAACTTGATAATAATATCAACATGAATCAAGAAAACTGATTTACAGCAGGCTGAATAGATCATGAACTTGACATGAGAATAAAGATAGACAGTCTCAAAAACTCAAGATTCAAGAAGCAAACAGAAATAGGTCTGAATCGAAAAACATACTTAAAATCCAATTCCACTTTATTCCATGGCCATATTGTAATTAAATTTTTAAATCTAAAAACAACTAGAACTTACAGAGCATGGCTAATGAATTAAGAACTGAATTTGTTGTAAAAATGTCGCGACGTTGTTAATTTATTGTCTTGAATCATTGTAGAAGCCTTGTTCTTTGAATTGATTTGAGTTTGAATGTTTGTACTTTGATTTGGAGACGACGGCCATGGTTTAAGAGGTATTTTAGCAACATAATGGTGTAAGAATGATTAGATATGAATTATGTTAGGTCTAAGGGTGTTTTTATAGGTGTAGCAACCAGTTTAGGCCCTTAGATTAACCCTAGAATCAATCCGGACCATCAAAACACGTCTTAGGCTTCAAAAATGGGTTCAGGGTCAAAACAAGCCGACCAGGTCGACCTGTAAGGGGGGAAGGTCGACCACATGGTCGACCTGGGGGGGTAGGTCGACCCTAGGGTCGACCACATGGTCGACCTGGCCCCCAGGTCGACCTGCCTGGTCCTGTGCTGCCTAAAATCTGCTAAATCTTCTACAGGCCATAACTTCTTCATCCGGACTCCGATTTTCGAAAACTCGGACTCTATTTCATGTAAAATTTCGAGACGAACGTAATGGCGTAACCTGTTTCCCTTGATTATCATTTTAAAAATTAATTATACCTTGATTTCTTATTTTAACATGTTATTAAAATTCGGGTTGTTACATTCTCCCCTCCTTAAAGGATTTCGTCCCTGAAATCTTCAAGTTAAGAAGAATGTGTCCTGCCATCCAATCATCCATCTACTTAATCAACAATCAAACATCCATTGTCCTTAAGAGATTTCTAATGTTGTATGAACATATGCAGAAAGTGTGTGTATATGTTCCTTATCTAATGCAAATGATCAGGCCTGATTGATCTCTTTAATGCAAAATATGTTTTAGTGCCATGAGTCCAACATGTATGCGAATAGTCCTAGCCACATAAATACTATATGTGTGCACAAACATCCGTCCATATGCAACATCCACATGATAACACATTTAATTTCATCCATAAACAAGTGTAATCTCTCATGCATATGCAATACGGAAATGTGTCTGAGCCGATCTAGTGCCTGATGTGTGTTATGCAATCACGAGCAACCACTAGCATCCACTTGCAACCACTTGCAACCATCAATCATAACATGTCTCAAACACATGTTTACACCCAATTGTTCCTACTTAAAGGTATAGTCGAACGATAGATGCAAGTAAAAACCTTGTGCCTATTAGGCAATGTCAAAACTGAAAATCTACATCATATATACTGATTAGGAGAAGAACTCCCTAAGCACCAGCCCCGAATACCGAAATCAACATCAGGCTGACACCCAACGAATTACTCATCCCAACGAATATATATGATTCTAGTAAATTAAGCATGATGGACTCCTTTTTGGTCACAAGAAAATCCCTTCCTAAAACCAACCCGTATCCTATAAAACCCAAAAAGTTTAGTCAACCCAACGGACACCCTCAAACCCTAACATGTATTACTAATAGACGAGTCATGCTTCCTATGGGGTTTCTAACAGAAATGGGGTTGAGAATAGGACCGAGAGGATATACTTGAAAGATAGCCTGCAAATAAGCTATACAGGAAAAGAGGGATCAAGGATATACTCTTAAAAAGAGATATGATGCGTGTATCTAGTCTTCAATCTTCTGAGTCGCATTTCCTTGAGCTTAACTCCATTGTGCTTTCACCGTCTTTAACTTCACAATTTTGAAGCTTCTTACTTCTTGTTTCCAAAATATGAGTTGGAACTCATTCCACTGTTGCCTCTCGTTCCACTTTTACATATTCTTCTTCTAGTATACTCGTTTTAAACATAACTGCGTACTCATGGTTTCATGCAAGCTCTCCAAAATTCACTAGTGAATCCTGGATCTCGTTTACTCACTATAAGGTATTCCACACAGAAGAACTATCTCTTGAAAACAAACAAATGTCAACCATGTTGCCAAATGTACTTACTGAGGTGATTTTCTATAACTCATGCATAAGCAAAATGAAACATCCGCCTTAGTGGCGAACACTACTCGAGCGGATTGATAAATGTATCAAGAGATTCTAGGTAGCTAAATATGGAAGAACCCTAAGGGTTACACTTGACTTCGAGGGCATTACCAAGTCAAGTCAAGAGTCTAACTACCCTCTTTTCATACTCAAGAATGGCACCATTACTGGATAACCACTCCATCCCTAGAATCAACCCATAGCCCAAAAACATAAGCTTTACTTCTAAACTCAAAACCAAACAAGTCATGAATAAATGAGCCGATTCCCCAACAGGATTTGAGACAAAAACGGGATCCTCTACTACGCTAGTACTAAGGTGCAGAGACTCAACTATTGAGGCAGAATTAAAAGGATGCGATGTATAAAAAAAAGTTCCCACAGTATGATAGAAAAGAGAAGCTATACTTTTAACAGAAACGTAACCACCTCTCTTAGGTATGCTAGTAGTGAGAGCATACAATTGCCCTCTCGACGATCTTGTTCTTTTCCCTTGTCCTTGTCCTTGTCCTATGATACTTAACTACATGTCCCTTTTTACCATACCAACGATGTTCTTTCTTGTCATGGGTTTTATTATTCTTTTACTTTGACCTCTTCCCTTTCACTTTTTCCTCCTTCGTGGATTACACCTTATCAACAAGTTTCTCATCCTTAGGCTTGTGTTCTTTATCCTCGTTCTTACTATCCTTGTATAGCTTGTTGACAAGTTTCTCGAAAGCTACCTCCATCGCACGCCAATCTTACAAAGCTTGAAATAAGATTAGTCGCAAGTAAAACTACTGCGGCTACAGATGGAGGTTGGGCACTCTTAGGTCCTCCGACATGTGTCGTACGCCCACAAAACTATGGTGAAAAAGAAAGAGAGAAGAGACTCAAGGAGGAATCAAAAGATAGTGCATATGGCTTTGGGAAATATGCCTTTCGTAAAACAAAACTTTTCTTTAGAAAAATGCTTCTTTGTAAACGTTTTGAAAATAATTTTAGAAGGTTTTTAAAAGCTTTTGCCCAGTCTGGTACCTTCTGCTCTGATATCGAATGTAACACCCCACATCCGTTACGGTCACTCACAAAGGGAATGCCTTAACTTCAATGGAGCATTATGGGTACTGGAACAGAAATATTACAAGACAGACATATATAAAACAGCGGAAGGTAAAGTAGAAGTACTTCAAATCATTTATTAAATATAATTTTTTACAATAAAAGCCCATCAACTTCCAATACCCAATTACATAGCTAAAATATCTGTCTTGCTCAAAAACAAAGAAGCATGAAAATAAATTGTAGTATTCCCCAATAAAGCAAAGCAAGCCATAGCCAAGAGAGATCCAAGCAGCACATGAAAGAGCCTTGGAGCTTGGTAAGATCCGAACTAAGCTATATTTCCACTCTGCGAACCTGAGGGGGGGGGGAACAGAAGAAAAAGAGGCAAAACAAACCGGGTCAGTAATAAAGACTTATTAAGTCCTAGTGGCTTTCAGCATAAAAATAGGTGAAGATAATATGGCATGAATAAACTGAAAGTAAACATAAGCATGATGACAAGGTAAGCTACAGGCACGATGAATCAAGTATAACATTGCAAGGTTTCCATTCAAGATGAACTAAGTATAGTTTCGCAATATTTTTGTCAAGCATCGCAAGATTTCTCTGCTTCACCACTAAAATGATATCTATTTGCTCTGCACCACCTAACTAGTGTCCCAACTAGTAATCTATATAAAATGATAAAATCATAATGTGATCCCAATCCCCGAAATTAAGGTTGCTTTCATGTGTACATCTATTATTTATTACCTATATCTAATCTAGGGTTTTCTACCGAGCGCTTCCTAGATTCAACCAGGATTTATGCCACCTAGGTCCAACCTAGGGATTATGCTACCTATTGAACGCTTCTCGGATTTAGGGTTTATGCCACCTAGGTCCAACCTAGGGATTATGCTACCTAAGTGTGTCATACCACCCCCAGTGATTGTAGATACCTATGCTGGTCCCACCATGGGGTGTATCAAGACCCATGGTGGCGGCCCGACACAATTCTAGAATACATAGGTTATACTACTGGTGCCTCAGTGCCCTGTTTGTCTGCTCCGGAGTGTGTGCATGCCCGCACCCCGTTAGAACCCACACTGTGCACCCACCGCCGTTGCTTGTGACCGCAAACAATCAGCCCAGTAATCGTGCCCCACCCTGCCTAGTTTTAGGGTACCACGATACCTAATTGGGTTACTGCTAAAATGGGTCCCCGTTACTAGGGTTTCCTACTGGTTAAGTTTGTGGGCCTATATATACAGATATTACCCACCTTCCTGTGATGTACTTAATCCACGGATTCAAGCATGCTTATTAATGGTTAAGTTTGTGGGCCTATATTTACTAATATTATCCGCCAACCCGATATGTACTTAACCCTCTCCGTCCATCACGTTAAGTTGGTTAAGTGTTTTCTCTTGTTTTACTTAACCCTACCACACATCATGTTATATCGGTTAAGTTTTGTTCCTTGTGTTACTTAACCCTACCGCAAGCCTTGTTATACTGGCTAAGTGTTCTCCCTTGTGTTAACTTAACCCCACCGCGTGTCATGTCATATTGGTTAAGTGTACATTGACTTAGCCCACCTACTTATCATGTTGTGACAGTTAAGTGTTACCCTCTGTTGTTACTTAACCTTACCACACATCACGTTATATTTGTTAAGTGCATGTTAACTTAACCCCATCCACCAGTCATATTATATTGGTTAAGTGTTACCCTCGTGTGTTTACTTAACCCTACCACGCATCAGGTTATATCGATTGGGTGTTATCAACCTATTCAAGTTAGCCCAACCCATCCGCTAGTCATGTTATAACGGTTAAGTGTCATTAGCCTAGCCACGTTACTTAACCCACCCATTCATATCATATTGGTTAAGTGTCATTAGTCTAGTCATATTACTTAACCCACCCATTGGTCTGATTAACAGTTATGTTGGTTGAGCCTACATTTATAAGTTTTACATGTTCTTAACTCATACCGGTTAGGTCCACATTTACATGTCAAATTTCCATGTCATCCCACCTAACCCTCTAACCATACCCACGTCTTATTATGGTTAGTATTCCTTAATTCATTCATTATGACGAACGAATCATGACCTCTCACATTAGACCGTGCATTTTGTGGCCACTAGATTTGCCGAGCGGTTCCGGGCAGATTTACACCACAAACTGGGTCTAACCTCGTGTCATAAACCGTTACGCCTACAATTTGGCCTTCGACCTCTCACATTAGACTGGCACTTTGTGGCTACTGGATTTGCCGGGCGGTTCCGGGCAGATTTACACCACAAATTGAGTCTAACCTCGTGTCAAAGGTTCATTAATGGTCGTATTCCACCCAAAACCCCAATATCAGTTCATGTGTTTAACATATAGAAATGTTCATGATACACATTTTTTCCCCAAAACGTATTCCCAAATTATTTTCATAATTCACTATAAGGTTATGCCAAGTCATAGCCTTTTATTTACAATACATGGCAACTACCCAAACCCAACTTAGGCGCGTTCATATTAAACCTCTACCAAGTCATAAATTTTCATATATGTTCCAACTCCAAAATTTACATAATTAACATATGCCCAATTCATACCAAATTTTCATATGTTCAATTCATGCTGTTTTACATATGTCAAGATTCATGATTTACATGTTTACAAGTTTTAAACCCAAAATTACATGTATATCACGTTTACACCAATTTATCCATAACAAGTTCTAGCCAAATTACATATATCAAGATCCATATCAAATTACATATGCCAATCCCCATTCTTGCAATTACCATTTTAATGACAATACCCAAATATCCAATTTCATGTTAATGGTAGTAATACCCAAATATCCAATTTTTATGTTATGCCATCAATTCCACCAAACACATATATTCCACTAGGCAATATTCCAACATTTCCCCCGTATACCATCGCACGTATATCGTATTTTAGGCCTAGGTCTGAAATTGACCTAGGTTCATCAAAAGAAAATAAATAGGGGAAGATAGAATTTTGCATAAAAATAAGATCAGAGAGAAAAACATCACCACAGGCATGAAGATTACAACTTGATAATAATATCAACATGAATCAAGAAAACTGATTTGCAATAGGCTGAATAGATCATGAACGTGCCATGAGAATAAAGACAGACAAGTCTCAAAAACTCAAGATTCAAGAAGCAACAGAAATAGGTCTGAATCGATAAACATACTTAAAATCCAATTCCACTTTATTCCATGGCTATATTATAATTATATGTTTAAATATAAAAACAACTAGAACTTACAGAGCATGGCTAATGAATTAAGAACTGAATTTGTTGTAAAAATGTCGCGGCGTTGTAAATTTATTGTCTTGAATCATTATAGAAGCCTTGTTATTTGAATTGATTTGAGTTTGAATGTTTGTACTTTGATTTGGAGACGGCGGCCATGGTTCAAGAGGTATTTTAGCAGCATAATGGTGTAAGAATGGTTTGATATGAATTAGGTTAGGTCTAAGGGTGTTTTTATAGGTGTAGCAACTAGTTTAGGCCCTTAGATTAACCCTAGAATCAATCTGGACCATCAAAACACGTCTCAGGCTTCAAAAATGGGTTCAGGGTCAAAACAGGCCGACGAAGTCGACCTGTAAGGGGGGGGAGATCGACCACATGGTCGACCTGGGGGGGTAGGTCAACCCTAGGGTCGACCACATGGTCGACCTGGCCACCAAGTCGACCCCCAGGTCGACCTGCCTGGTCCTGTGCTGCCTAAAATCTGCTGAATGTTATACATGCCATAACTTCTTCATCCGGACTTCGATTTTCGAAAACTCGGACTCTATTTCATGTAAAATTTCTAGACGAACGCAATGGCGTAACCCATTTCCCTTGATTCTCATTTTAAAAATTAATTATACCCTGATTTCTTGTTTTAACATGTTATTAAAATTCGGGTTGTTACATCTCAGGTTGGTTAATACCTACTTTAGGGGTCAATCTGTCAACACCTTAATCATATAATCCTAGAAATATAGTCATCGCTTCCATGATGCTATCAATAAGCAGTGTGCTAGCTTCTTCAACACTAATATTTCTTTTTAGCTTTCGTAAATCTTTTCCTGATAAAATAGGATGGTCTTTGAATCCTTGCTTCTTCACATAAAACTGTTGTGCATAGTGAGTGTGCTAACATAACCAAGTAGATAAGTAGGTCCTCACCATCCAATGATTTAAAACAAACCAATGGAGCCTTCATACGCCTTCACAATTCCTCGAAAGCATGTATGTAACAACTTGAATTTTTAATAGATTTCAAATTAATGATTTGACTGAAATTTAAAATTTTAATATTTAAGTATTAATTTATTCCGAATGGAATGAGATAAATGAATTGAATTTTGTAAATGAACAATAATAAATACCTTTTGAATAGTGAGATGCAACAACGGTCTAATTTAAATTTAATTGTTAACTGACTCAATTTGTGTTATTTGAACTTAAATAAACTTATAAAAACTTAAATTTAAATAATGAAATTAAATTAATGAATATTTTAATTTACCAAATTTATTAATACATAAAATTTTCTGAAAAGGTCAGTTCTGGTCAAATTTGATTAAAATTAAAAAATTGTCAAAATAAGAATTCATTTTTTTATATGAATCTATTCTGAATTCTGAGCACGTAGCATTTTTCGGCTCGTTGAAATTAAATTTCATTTGTCCGGAATTCGCATTTATAATTGTGAAAACGCATAAAATGGACAATGTTGTTACGTATGTATATTTGTTTATAATTAATTTATATCTTCCTTTACATTATTATTATTATTATTAATAGTGGCTTGAATTTGAATGGATGAAAATTAATTTGCGGGGACACGCTTATTAAACCGACATTATGTAATTGGTAAATTCCATCTCATGCAAATAAAAATGACATATATATCTCTTCATCTCATTCACTTATTTTCTGAAGCTCTTCATTCTCTTTGCTCTTCCATGTCTAGATCCAAATCTACATCTCACGTTAAAAAAAAAAAAAAAATCTACAAATCGAATTGCAATGGTAAAGAGATTTGATGAAAATGAATTGCAAGCAAAAAGAAGATCAAAATCATAACAAATCAACATGGAATTGCAAAGCTCCTTCTTTTCTCTCTTTCTTCCTTCTTCCTCATTAACCTTTCTTCTAATATGACATTTCTTCCTTTCACAAATCAATTCTTAGGTAAAATTCTAATTATTTTAACGATTCCTAATCTCTGTCTGTATTAACTAATCCATTTTAATTTCAAATTTCAGTTGAGTTGAGAATTTTAAAATTTTAGATCTAGAAATGCAAACAACCGTCTTTTTTTCAAACAAGACCTTGCTATCCATCCTCCTTTTGGACTCCACCTTCACCACTGACCTAACCACACCTATCTGACCTTCCTCCATCTCCAGTAAGCGGGCACCACCTGAAAACCCCAGCCATGGCCACTTTTTCCATTTGAAATCAAAGGCCCTTTTATTTTTAGTTTTTCTAATTTTTTGACCTGTGTTGCAATGGTCATAAATTTCTATTAGAAAGTCGAAATTCAATTTTTCTTTTTTTTAAATTGTGTAGATTCGAAATAACTACAACTTTATGTTCAACACTTTTCAAATTTTGAATAAATTTAGATCGAAACTGCCAGTCTTTCAAATGCATTTTTATATATAGATTTCTGACTTAAAAATTTGGTTATTATTGTTTTAGTTATATCTCCTTCAGTTTTTTATCGAAAAACATTTTTTTTTAATTTATGAGAAAAGTGTTTGCGACAATTTTTCTGTTTACGACTTTTCAGATACCAATGTTACTGGTCCAAAATTTTATTTTAAGATGACTAAAATTTATTCACTTTTTATTAAAAAATTATAAGAATCAAAATCCATCTTCCTAAGCCAAAACCTTTCTACGCCCTCATTTAAATTATTTGGGGAATTGATTTGTGAATATGTTCATACCATGGTATTAAAGAGAGCGTAGTTGTGCTTGCAATTGGAATGGTGCATCATGCATTTCGTATCCGTGTTCGTATCAACCTGCATCATCTTCCTTTTATACATCATGAAAGGTTGGTTATACCACACTTGATTTACAATTTTATAGAAGTGGAATTCAGTACATTTGAAATGCTATGAAATGTATAAGATTGTTTTAGAAGCTTTTATTATATGTTGTATACAAATGACACACATTTATGACATGATATATATATATATATATATATATATATATATATATATAATATGAGTGTGCGTATGTGACATGTATTACTTCATGTATATGTTTGATTTGTTGAGTTTACTTCATGTATAAATTTGATATGTTTAGTTTATGGATGTTGTTTATTTATTCTCGTACCACAAGTTTCTTATGGGTTGAAATGATAGATATCCAAATCACTGTATAGATTTAGAAAATAAATTGAATCGATTTGGTATGCGGGTTGAAATGATATACATTGGAATTCGAAATTTCAAATATCTTGGATTTAAATGATATATATCTATATTACTTGGTCTAGGTAGAAAATTATATACGGACACCGTTGGTCTATTTTGAAATAGTTTCTAAATGTAAATACATTTTAGTTATAATATTATTTTAAATTTTATATAATTTAAATTATTTATAAGTAATTTAATAAATCTTTTATTTTAATTTAATATTTTTTAAATTTTAAATCTCATATATATAAATATAGATTTTACAAAAATATAAATATAGTTTTTTCTTAATACTTTACATTAAGAAAGGTTTAATAGAGATTTGGAATATAATTGTAACTTAATGTGTTAATTGACTAAATTGAAATGGAATTCTAATTTTAGCTATATTGATTTTAAAATAAAATGTAATTTAGAAAATGATGAAATGAGTTTTATATGAAATTGGTTAAAATAACGAAACTTAATAATTTGTTTGATAATTGTTTATGAAATGAATGGTTTGAAACTAAATATAACTGAAGTAATATTTAGAATTGATTAAACTTGAAATCTGTGATTTGATAGTTGTGAAATGAAAGAAATGTTATTTGATGTAAAATTGAAATTTCGGGAATTTGATTAACGTAATAAAATTTGAGCCCAACTTGAATTATATCTATAATGTATTGGAATTTGAATATACTATTAAGTTGGAATTAATTTGAAGTGAAGTTTTGGTAACTGAGTTGATTACAAGTTGAAATTGAACATATGGATATATTGTTCGGACTGGATTAGTATTCAAAAATAGTTTTTTAAACTACTATTATTTTATACAAAACTAATTTAGACTATTTTATATAATTATTATTTTATAATTGTTTATTTTATATTTAACTATTAATCATCTTATAATTATTTTAAAATTCAATTACGTTTTTTAACTACTACATTATGTATTTTATAATCATTTTAACCAACTTATTTTATACAAATCTATTTATTTTAAATTAAATTACCATATTATATTAATTACTTTAAATAAAAGATTATTTTCAATCCAAAATATTAGATCCAAAATGTTTAATATGAAAATTTTGAATAACGATGATTGTGATATAAAAATTTGAAATTAAATGTAACTCTTGTTAACGAACTATTTGTGAATATGAAATCTGAAATCTTGAATGAAATGAAATAAAGAATCCGTTAAAATAAAATTTGTGACATTTGAATATTTGAACTTAATTGTCTATAAAACCAATATTTGGAGTTAACTGATTTATGATATTTTAAAATATGATTTCAAATATAAATGACCACGGTGTGGAAAATGTTAAATGTTTGGTTGTTAAAGAGACTGGGATTGGATATTTTCATACTCTCTGCCAATATCGAAAACTACTTTAACAACTGTATATGTGGTGTAGAATCCAGAATGAAGTAGGTTGGTATGACGAACGCTACTGGAATAAAGTAAGAGAACAATGATGGATGTCCTTGACCTTCGGGTCGTTATAAAAATGACTAAAACATGTGTTATACCGTGATTAAGTGAGGTCGCACCTCCCATCGGACGCACTTCTTCGAACCATATCTATAATTTTGTGATTTGATTAGTGGCCACCCTTGATTATGGAAGTGTTGTTCGAGAAGGGAAGTATTTGCGGCTATGCGTTACCACCGGTTCGAGCGTGCATCAGTAGAATCCTACCATGGGTAATCCTCGCATGCCTTGTCATATTATCCTAATCGAGCCACCTATGATTTTGATTTGTGTCGTACCTATGGAGTGCCCTCTGATGCCACTAGTTTATGGTGAGTTTACAATACTGTATAGACCACGACATTATAAATGGTGTAAGGGTAAAAATAAAATCCCGCTTACGATATTTCAATAGTATATTTAACCGTAGATACTATTACAATATCGTATTGTATTATATGATATCTAGTTTAATGGATCCTTAGAAGATGGAAACCCCATACATCCTTTAAGTTACTGATGTATTCCATTGAATATTTCACTTGAGTTAATTCACGGATATAAGAATATTAGTCCTGATCCGAGTTGTTTTGTTTTGCATTATTGCTCGAGTCAGACCGAGTATTGCAATAACCAGATTTCACCTTTCAAAACCAGAGACTTGTTAGAGACATCATCTCTATCTGTTGGTTCTGGTTATTTCTTCTTTTGTATTAGAAATTCTTGTGTTTAGACTTCCGCTTGTATTTTATTTTGTAACTCTGATATTATGTATAAGTTTTGAATTTTATTAAGTAGCTTCATGAACTACTATTTCATATTATTTATTCCGCTGCAAGATATTCTGATGTTCTGTATCTATGGTTCTGTGATTGATTTATAAAACCCCAAAGCAATAACAATCTATCACTTAGAACGGTTTGAGTTGATTTAATTACTGACCGGAAGTGGTCGAAAAGGCAGGTCGTTACAATGTAGATAGTCTGGATTCCAGTAGAAAATTTTCTTACCCTTTTTTATTGTGCAAAAGAATGATATACACTCGTCTTCATCCTCGAGATATACCGACTCAAGGTAGAAATCTTTTTGTTCAAGCTATGTAACTCCTTAGTCAAGGCATTGACACTTTAGAAAGCATTTATCTACCCTCGGTTGGCTATGATACCCCTTGCATTTATGATAAAACCAAGAAACTTCCCAAAAACAATGCTAAAGGAGAACTTAGCATATTTAACTTCATTCCATACTGGGATCTCAAACACCACTAAGAGATCATCTAAATGATTTCTAAAAACCGGTTACTTCACCGAAATATCATCTTTATACACCTCCATCATCCATTCAACTGCATCCTTCAACATTTTATTTACCATTTGTCATTATGTATCTCCCGCATTCTTCAAACCAGACAGCATCACCTGGTAGTAGTATGAAACTAAATCTATAATGATGTTTATTTTTTGTCATTCGGTCCACGCATCATGATCATGTTGTATCCCAAATAATCATCCACATATGAGAGCTATTCATGTTTTATAACTCTGCCAACATGTTAAAGATCATGGGAAAGAAAATTTATCCATTAGCCATGCTTTATTCAAATCATAAAATGCAATGTAGGTTCGACATCTCCTATTCCTTTTTTTCACAAAATCATGATTCGATATCCATTTCAAGTATAAAACATTTCAAATGAAGTCGTTAGCCAACAATTAATTCACATCTCCTATAATGCAATAGATTGCTCCGGACCTAAGCTATGCCTCTTTTACTTCATTATTGTAAATTTAAGATTTAATGCATCTAAGAAAAAAGTTCGAATACTCTATAAAAAATTTAACCAATTCCTTTTACAATCCAATTCCAAGCTAAGAATCAATCACTAACATGGGAGTTTGGCCATCCTTTTTAATAGGAAACTGACCATTAGCTCCGCTGGTGCTACCCGTACAACTTATTTATAGGGTCCATAAACTTGTTGAATCGACTGTAGTTCCTATGTATAGTTGTTTTGCAATTTTACAATAGTGATTCCTAGATGTAGAGAGTTCTCCCTACATTCGTTTTATTCTTATGGACAAAGCTTCTTAAAAGTCTACAACATAGCATTCTTTATACCATTTTGGTCTCCTCACATTAATTATATCACATTCCCATTTGTGGATTTCTTTCAAAATTTTAGATCCAAAACAAACCTAAAGTAAACTAGGATCAGTGGGCCTAAGAAACCATTCAAAGTTGAGTACCTATCGATAGTAACAAAAAGTCTAGATATAGACCACTTTTGTCCACTTCCTATATATTCAACTTGCACGCTAACCATTCCAATTGTCTACTTAGCTGCACTAGAAAATATCTGAATCTTTATTTTGCAAGAAATTACATCTTTTTTATCAATCATTAATTTTTATAAAATCCTTCAAAATAGGGAATTAACCAAAACATGCTTTATTTATTAATGACCAATGCGTAGTCGTTGGCTCGATCCCAACAACTATAATTATATAGTCAAATGTCAGTACTTCTACTCCTTAAATATCACAATTTTTAAACATAGTGTAATTTGTTATCATCCCTTATTTCTTAGCTAATGCTCTATTGTTGACGATATAACAAGTCTCATATAGTGCATATATCTACGATATTTCGCATATCTTCCCATCTCACCTTAGCTTTTCTCTGGATAAAATCCTCATGTAATGATTCAATTAAATATTCTTCCATCAGTTTGCTTAGGCTTGTATTTGTTGGTCTAAGTAGTTTCCACTAGACATATAGTCCTCAAGTTCATTAGCTTAATCACTGTGTTTGTGCTTCACCTACTGTTAAAGTCTTTTATTCCTTACCAATTATTCGATCAATTCTTTTAAAATTCTAAAACTCATTGGTATTATGAAAATGAGTTTTATGGAAATGGAATTACTTCTTAAACCATTTATGCTACTCTATAGCTCCCCTTATGGCAGATTTCATATAGTGCTCAGTTCCATGTGGAGCGAGGTAAATGTTCTCCAAAGTATTGTTTAAAGGAGCGTAATCCTTTGGTCTCATATTTCTAGGTCATTTTCTATTTTTATTTAAAATATTATGATTCTGATTTTTCTTCTTATGGTTTCCAAACTTTTTGGTATTTCTAACAACATTTTGAGACCTTCACTATTATGCTTAAATGCCATGTTGCTATGGATTTCTTCCTTTGATCGCTCATCTCTTACCGTTTTAGCATTTCTAGACTATTTTTATGTTGCATAAATTACATGTTACTCTGGATTGCTTCTTTTGATCACCTATCACTTATATTTTCTTTAGCTTAGTCTGCTTTAGAAACTTATTTTTCTTTCAGATACTAATTTACTTCATCGTTAAACAACTTCCAAAATCTATCTCTATGCAATTACCTATGACCAAAGCCATAAATACCAAGTCTAATTCTCGATTTCTAAGTTCTATCATAAATATATTCAATCGGGTAACGAATCCTTTTGGTTACTCATAGATCTCTTAAAACAGACTAGAATGGACATCACGACCTTTGATCTGGTTGCATGTAACCTGAATTGCTCAAAAAAAAATCTAGCTAACTCATCAAAAGGTTACTATGGGTTCACTCACTATCCTGTCAAACCATGTTGATACCACTCCTTTTGAAAGATCATGAAACAATAGCAATGAACAAATCCATAGTGTAACACCCCACATTTTCGTTAAATTAAAATAGTAATTAATTAACAAATTGTGAAAATTGGAATACTCTCAACTCCTAAAGTTTCACTATGAAACATATACCGTTGGAGTAATGCCAATTTTTTGATCACTTTTCCAATTGGGGATCAAATGAAAAAGTTATTAGCGTCTAAATTTTCATAGTTGGAAATAATTATTTATTTAATTAAGAAAATAGTTTGAACTTAATTAATGGTTAATAAATTGCATTAAACTCAATGTTTTCTTAACCTTAAGAAATGGATTTAGGACAAGAGATATTGTTAGTGAACATTAGTTGAATAACTAATGGTGACAAATCAAAGTAATAAATAGATGTAAAAAATTGCACATTTTTTAACAATGTAGGTTGACCATGACTTGGCCATGGTCAACCATCAGTAGTCACATTGGGGCTTAGTGCCATCGATTTGCATGTGCCAAAATGTGGCATTTTGAAAATAATAAGTAGTCCAAGTATACTCTAGTTGCATCTGATGGTTAGCGCTGAATTAAAATTTTATAACCTAGGATCTAAAGATTTACACCCACTCAATATTATTTTCTAATGAGTGCAGAAGCTCTTCCACTTTCTCTTCTCCTCCATAATTCTAGATACACAGAAACATGATAAATTGCATGGATACACTTTGAAGAAAAATAGAAAATGATAAAGCATAAGAAATAAATTCAAATCAGGTTGCTACGTGTGAGATAAACTTTAATTCTAGTTCTAATAAATAAATTTAAATCTAAATCTCTTTTCACTAATCTAGCTTCAGTAAGATGTGTAAAAATGTTTTTAGGGATCTGAATAAGGAGTCAAAATTTTAATTGCAACCAAATTCATATATATGAAATGATAAAGCATAAGAATATAGATAATAGACTAGATCTAGATAAGGTTTTCAAATTTGGGATCGCTAGATAAAGTTGAGTGGAAATATTATATTTATTTAATATTAGCTCATATCATTGTAGCTTTATCCCTACATGCTTTAGAATTGAATTTAAATTGCAACCAAATTCATATATATGAAATGTTGAAGAATACTACACTTGCTTATGAATTTATATTAATAATTGTTGAAGTGTGATGATTAGACCAATTTGCGCAATTAAGTAGTAATCCGAATTGGACGCTTTAGTGGTAAATAAACTAAAATGGGTGCGTAATAATAAGGAACTTGTTTCTATTTAACCTTGTGAATAAAAATGGGGATAATAAATTGCATACGTCTTTATGTTTTTGTGATATATTAAGGCATTAGAATGTGAAATGTTAGAAGTAGATTTTCGCATATTGTTAAGTTGAAAATAAGCAAAAGGGAAATATTTTAAAATAATAAGAAAAGCATATATAGAATTAAGAAGGGAAATAAATGCTAAAAAATATTTTTTTCTATGTTTTGTACTTTTTGTTTTAGTTGAAAGAAAAGAAAAAGCAAATTTTGTGCTACTGCAAACATTGCACAATCCCCTCTTCTGATTAGATATGGAAATATATGGTTTTAACAAATGTTAAATAAATATGTGGTTCTAATATATTAAAATTTTGTGTCCTAAAGAATGACTTTGAGATAAGTGTGAAATAAAATGCCTAAATGAATGAAAAGTGATGAAAATGAAACCTGAGTAAAAGGCAAGAAAAAATAAGCAAGAAGCAAAATGGAAATCAAAATTAAATCATGAATGTTGTAGCAATGACATTAATGATAAAATGACGAGAAGCGGAATATAAATTCGAGGAAATAAACGGTAGTATATAGTAAGAACGAAGGCTTAGAATCAAACTATAAGGTGTTAAGCAGTAAAAGAATGTTAGAGAAGTATGAATGCATATACACACACAGCCTCAAATATCATCATTTATAATTATAGAGAATATACGACTTAAGGTCATCAAACTAGGTTCGGATGCCAAAACCATTTCTAACCAATAAGACCTATAACAGCTCACATTTTTTAGGAAATAAAAAATATAATTTAATTATGAACATAAAAAATAAGGAATTTTGAAAATTTCAGAATATGGCATTGAAACTTTTACCATTACATTCATGGAAATTTTCTTATTTATTTATATAAATAATGTCTTTATTAATTTAAAAGTGTCCATGACCCATAAATACTATATGATCTTACAACATTCTTGTGATATATATCATATGTGCGCATAATAGAATAACATATTATAAGGACTAAATGAGACAATTTTCCAAATATAAAATCTTTAATTTATTCACATGATATACCTTTTTTATTTTATGTACGATTATTTTTAGATTTACATATATCTATATATAACATCTAATGGTGATAAAAATATATAATTGTACTAATTTATAATCATGTTTTTGCAACAGCTTTTATTTTTTTATTTGGAAAAAATGTGCATATTTTCATTCTTTTTAAAAATTAATATTGGTGTTCATTAGAACATGCCATTAATATATATGCATTTTAAAAATTAACTTCTACATAATTTTATGGTTGTTTCCAAACTCTTTTACGATGGTTGTTTCCGCTTTGAATTATATGTTACTCCGAATATTATGGTAGTTCAAGGTTCACCATATGTGTACCTCTATTTTCCCATGATTACACAGCTGCCATATTTTTGATAACCTGTCCACGCTATGTTATTTACATGACTTTATGTACTATCTTTAGTTATGATGTTTTTTCTACTTGTATGTCTTTTTTTTGCCCATCAGCTATCATTGTCATCCACAGTAGGCTAATTCTTTAATGTGTAGTCTTCCGGGTATTTTTTTTATTTGGATTTCCTTCTCACCAGATTTGTGCACTCATACCTCTTTTGTTCGATCAGATACCACGGCTTGAAAGGTGCAGCAGGAGTTTGTTTACACTACTTTTGAGTAGTGTGAACAAAACACTACTTTTGATTGATAAAAATTAGAGAGACCCATATGGGCCCCCTGATTTCCACTAATCCCAGCCGGTGTTTTGTTCACACTACCTTAAATAGTGTGAACAAACTCGCACTCTTAAAGGTGTGTATATACTAACATATATTTCCTCAACCATTTTGTCGTTTGCGTTAGATTCCTATTTTTTTCCCAATTGATTAATTTTGGATTACCTTATGAAGCATGGTATATGTTGGGAGAGGATGACCTCGAACTAATTCACCATGTTCCCATGGATCCAACCAATCACAACCCCCGGATTTCCTCCATTTTGCAATTAAACCCCTGAAATAATGTGGGTTTAATTGCAAAATGGACAAATCAGAAGGCTGTGATTGGTTGGGTCCATGGGAACAGAGAATATTTGGTCCAGACAATTCATGCTTATATTACTCATTGCTGATGGATCGTTCATTCCACATGCACACATGTTTAAATTCACCACGCTTACATCAAAAGTTTGGGGGAGGGGGGAAATGTGCGCTATATATTGAAATATTTTAGGGATGTGAGCCTAATTTTCACTGAAATTACCAAACGCGTTTAAATTCACCACGCTTACATATTACTTTCAAAAATTATGAAAATTGGAATCTATCAATAATTTGACATTCCGGATCCGACAAAAGTGGTTTCGTCAAAAAAGGAGGTCATTCGCAAAATGGCTATTTTTAAGGGCTATATTATACAAAAATATATATAAATTCCATAACGACTATTTTAAATTTTAAAATGGGCATAACTTTCAATTTATATCATGAAATCTGAATTTTTCACATTCATTAGAAAGATATTATTAAACAGATTCTAAAATTTCTGGTTTTACTGAAATCCAACTTATTTTGAATTCTACACATTCAATTGAAATTTAAAATCAAATTTTCAAACTGCCACGCCATTTCAGGCTCGTTTTATAATTAAAATAAATTTATTCATTCTAACTTCTATTAAAATAAATTTTTAGTCGTCATTATTTAAAATAAATCATTTTAAATATTCCAAATCCATTAAAATAGCTAAAATAAATTTTTTAATATGTTTCTGAAATTCCGGTTTGTTACAATCTCCTTCACTTAAAATCTTTTCATCCTCGAAAAGGAACGGAGCTGAAAGTTGTTTAACTAACCTACTCAACTTTCACTCTTCAACTTTTAAGTTTCTAAGAATTTTCAAATTCTTCAAAAATTTGGCCAACACCCTAAATTTTTGAATTTTTTTGCCATAACCTCCTTTGTACGAGGAGACCTTTAAAACCGTAACTAGACTCACAGGGCCCTCACCAATCCAAAAGAAAAAGAAAAGCCCAAGCGGCTCATAAAATCATCAAAATCCAAGAAAATAGTAAACATGTACCTATTTATCGGGTATACAATTTTATTCCTCTTCTTAGCTTCCGTGCTATGACATGTTCATTGTATATACATGTACATATATGCAGTTACAATCAATTTTCAATTCAGTTCAGTAATAAATTCATTTTGTTTATATTTACCTTTCATTCTCTTAGTGGTTAAATTAATTATCATTCCAATATTTTTATTAGTTAAACTAATAATCAAACATCACAACCAAAAATCAATTAGTTGATTAGCTTTTCAAACATATAACTTTATATATACTAAAAAATCATATTTTTGATGCCAATTCACAACAATAAACCCTGTCTATGTTTTGGTTCTCACACCAGTAAATTAGAAATATATAGGTACCCACTTTCGAAACTCGAAACAAATGCTGATGATGATGCATCAATCATCAGAGTTATCTCTAGGCGACCAGAGTGTGATTCTATATCCATCCAATATATTTAAGACTTCAAATACACGTGGATCAGACGTATATTAAAATCTTCATATACCTGATAGTCCAAATCAATTTAAAACAAAATATTCACATACGTATTATAAGATATAATTTTCAAAATTAAATTTGTTTTTATGAATTATACTCTTCAAACTCGTTCTAGGATACTACCGATCCCATCTCTAACGAGTCATTCTCTTATAGGATGTTACTAATCCTATCTCTAATGAATTATTTCGTTCGGTTCTAATGTGTCTTGTTCTCGAGCTCTGTAAATCAAAGCTCTGATACCAAACTGAGATGCCCCAAACTCACCCTTACGGGAAAGCCCGGATTGGGTTGAGAACACGACAAATCAGAACAAGAACAACATAACATTTCATTGTTATTACAACAATATACATCAGAGTACAAGAATATTCTAGAGTATGAATAAATAATATACATCAGAAAAATATCAGAGATTAAAATACATTACATAGCGGCGGAAAATAATACATAACACATCTGAAAGAAATACACAGATGCAAAGCTTTCTGAATATAGCACCAGTTGTAAACCAGGATCCTGTAAAATAGAAACATGCAAAACCAAAACTACTAGATGCCCGTGTGGAAAATAGGGGCACCCGGAGTTTAGGTTAAAATAGTAAATTCCAGGTCGTCATGGGACTGGTGTGAGAACTAAAACAATTATTTAAAACTTTACTTTATAAACAAAGTAAATCAAGGGACCACGTCGTATAACACGGAACGGGTTTTCTCCCAAGAATACCAATGCGTAAAACAAACAGAGCAATGCTTTTTGGAAAAATGAAGCTATTATAAGACTCAGGTCCCATCACACAATGCAACGCAAGCCGGAGGATAGAGTTTTCCCTTATAATAGCCAAACATGCTTGTTACGTTTAAAACAAATCATTTTGATATTACTATAAGTGTATAGTATAATTCCTTATTCACAATGATAATCAATTCTTCTACAACTAATGGCGACAAAAGAATTTGATTCTTCTTGGAACAAATCCCTCCCAAACTATATTACTCAATCATTTTCCGGTGTTAATATTCAGAATGAAAAGGGGATTAGGGCTAATTCTCTCGTTCCCAATTGCTATGACCGATGTCTTAGATGTGGACTTCAGGGGCATTTGGTGAGTAGCTGCTGTGTTTTCTTGAATAAGAATCACGTTAATTCTTGGAATTCTGCTTTGGGGGAGAAGAGAGTTAACTTTTGTTCTCTCGGTAGTGAAGAGGGCTCTTTATATTCGAATTCCTTGCAGAGTTATCATATTCAGGGTCAAGAAGGAATCCAGCGTTCTCATTCTATATTAAGAGAAGTCCCTGATAATGTTTCTTCTATGAATTCAGGCTCGTTTGCTCTGAGTCACTCTTCGTCGATCTCTTATGCAGACATGGTTAGAAAGACTTCTGGTGCTTTGGATTGGAATACTGCCATGTTAAAAAATTCTAATGAAAGGATTAGTGTTCGAAGATGTTTTAAGTGTGGTGACTCGAATCATTTGGCGAAGGGTTGTAGAAATGGTTTCCGATGCTTTTCTTATGGTGTTTTAGGTCACCGCAATACCAATTGTCCGAAGAGATTCAGGGGAAATTCAGTCTTTGATATGATGCAATTTAACTGTTTGAGAATATGTCAGAATATTATGTCGTTGTCGGATCTTTATGTGGTAGACTTTGTTGGAAGGAGGATTGATGGGGCTTATTTGTTATTGCTTTTGGGTTGGCATTTGGAGGGGTTAGTGGATGGTATACTGTGGTACAAGAGGTTGGAAGATATTGTTGTTTTTCCTCCATTGCCGAGGCAGTTAAGCAGAAAGGAACATGCACTTTCATTCTGCAAAAATTTCCTAAAATTTCGTATGATATATGAGGAATCAGCGGTAAGAAACAAGAGGAGAGCTTGTTTGTTATTAAATGAAATTCTGAAGCACTTCGACGTATTGAACACCATCATAAATTGTGAAAGGCGAGCTGTTCCTTTTCTAAATCTTTCTGGCGGTGATGTTATTTTGGATCCTGATAGGAGAGAAAGGTCTTGCGATAAGATTGTCCTGGAAGAGGGTTTGGACAAGTTTGATAATGCAGTTAGTTTCTTTAATGAAATGTTGATAGACAATGTCGGTTTTGGTTGGGATTCTCGGCGAATGGATCCTATAATATATGATCCCGCAGTTTCATTTTGCATGGGTGTGCTGGATGACATCAGTCTTTCGTCAAGTAAAGTGATGTGGTCTAGGGAGATGATGAATGTAGAGGATGTAGTTGATAGGGTTGGTCATGATGTGGTTGATGTGGCTGAAAGTCTTGATGCAGTTATGGTTGTAGATGCTAACTGGAAGGTGGCTGATGGCATGGATCTTTCGAACAGATTCATTCTATTAGAAAACTTGGAAACTGAGTATGCTTCTTCTTTAATGGAGTTGATGGATGTTAAATCCAGAAAGTCGGTGCATGCTTTCGGAAAAGGCTTTAGAGTTGGTAGGTTTATGGTAGCAAGGCGAACCAACAAAATAGTGAAGGGGCGTGGATTGCATGGAAGTATGGATGGTACGGATGATGGAATAGCTGTTAATGGAGAATGGAAGGAGGTTATTCAGTCCTCATGTTGTAATACAGTGCGTTCCTGGGGTTCAAATCATGAGCATGTGGTCAGCATGGATGCAACAATGGGCAATTATATTTGGAGCGTGTATGGTGGCATGCGATGGGGAGTAGGTTCGGGATTGGGTGGCTTCAGGTGGTTGAGTATTAGTGATAAGGGTATAGTGCTTTTGAATGAGTTGGGATTGGGTCTTTGAGCATTGTTACTGAGGCCAGAATATGATGTTTTTCCTTTTGTACATGTCATATCCAGATCTACAGGGTTCGCAGAAGGCAGTTTGAGTTTTCCAGTTTGTGATGGTCATCTTAGTGAATTGATACCGGTTGGCGGTTGGGACCATAGTGGTGAGTCAACTATTACTGGTGAATTGGTAACTCCGTTTAGGAGAGGAAGGAGGAGGAGAGTAGAGAGCGGGTATGGTGTGGTTAGACGCAGTGCAAGGTTGAGATATAGAAATGCATCATCTCATGGTAGGTCCCAGGGTTCGGTTGCTAGTAGTAGCAATATGAACTCGGGCTCAGGTATTGTTCCTGTTCTCGGTAGTGATTATTCTTGTTTTGCTTTAGGTAGACTTTCCACTGAGCAGTTATTTCAGTTAGCTAGTGACACAGCTTTCGTTTTTTCTGACATAGATTTAGATGCTGATTTTATTAGGGGTAGAGAACTAGAGCGAGCTTCATCTATAGGTCGATGAGGATTGCCATTTGGAACATTAGGGGTCTAAATGAATCAAGAAAATGCGATAAAGTTAGGAATTTTTTTAAAGATTTTCACCTTGATATTGTATTACTTTAAGAAACTAAGATAGATGATCCTGATCCTAGTTTTTATAGAAGGTTAGGAGGGTCTTACTTTCGTAACTGGTCTTGTCTACCGGCAACAGGTACTGCTGGTGGGCTTATGATTGGTTGGAAAGACAATCAATATAGACTCGTACAGGAGCAGCCTATGTTGCATTCATTGCATATCATTTTAGCCTCAACAATAGACAATTCTCTTTTGGGCATTTCTAATGTATATGGCCCACATACTAAATTAGAGAGAAGACGGTTGTGGATAGAATGCAATGACTTTAGCAATCTCTCTTTTAATCAATGGGTTGTAGGGGGGATTTCAATGTCACCAGATTTTTAGGGGAGAGAGCGCCTAGAGAAGGAGATTTTTCTGCCATGGAGGAATTTAATGAATTCATATTAGAAAATAACCTGATAGAGATTCCGATGTATAATAGAATGTACACATGGTCCAATGATAGAGATATTCCTTCTTTCGCTCTATTAGATTGATTTTTTATTAATAATGTGATTGAGGATAGATTTTCCATATGTAGAGTTAAAGGTTTACCTTTTTTATTGTCAGATCATTGTCCAATTATTTTATCTTGTGATTCGAACTTAATGATTACTAGGAATTTTAAATTCGAAAAGATGTGGTTACTGGATAGTAGTTTTAGTAGTTTGATCTTGGTTAAATGGAATTCCTTATTTTATTTCAATAATTTGTATAAAGATAACTCAGCTAAGATTTTTGTTGCTAAACTAGGAAAGTTGCGATTTTTTCTTAATCGATGGAACAAGTTCGTATTTGGTAATGTCAGAATTAAAAAAGATAAGATTTTATGTGAAATGTTAGATATAGATAAAGTTAGTGAAATTAGAATTCTTAATAAGAATGAGAGAGATAGACTTAGTAATTTAAGATATGATCTTAAGTTGATCATGGAGAAAGAAGAGGTCATGTGGAGGCAAAGATCTAGAATACAATGGTTAAAAGAAGGTGATAATAACATGAAATTCTTCCATAGTATGGCCAATAAAAGGAGGCATGATAATTTAATCCATTCCATTTTAATCAATGATGCAGAGGTATCCATCCAGAAGGATCTTAATGACGCTTTTACTAGGTATTACAAGCAGATCTTAGGTACTAAGATTACAGGAAGGATGAATATTAGATGGAATGATATCTACCCGGCTACCTCTAGGATTGATTTGTCTGGCTTAGATAGTCCATTCACTGAGAATGAGATATGGAAGGCTATTATCGATATGCCTAGTGACAAAGCACCAGGTCCTGACGGTTTTTCCGTTCTTTTCTACAAACAATTTTGGGAGATTCTAAAGTTTGATATTATTAACCTTTTTAATGATTTTTATAGTGGTAATCTGAGGTTAGGGAATTTTAATTTTGTTAATGTAATTCTCATACATAAGAGAGTTGGAGCGAATTCTCTAAAGGATTTTAGACCTATCTCATTAATTAATGTTTCGGTAAAGATCATCTCAAAAGTTCTTGCTAATAGACTTAGTACTAAGATGAATGACCTAATAGACGTATCACAAACATCGTTTATTAAGGGTAGAAACATTGCGGATGGGGTAGCGGCAGTACAGGAGTATATTAATGTTTGTATTAAAAATAACTTAACATGCGCCAATTTGAAGTTAGACTTTGAGAAGGCTTTTGACTCAGTTGATTGGGATTTTATCTGTGAGCTTTGTCTCGCTAGGGGTTTTAGTGTTCGATGGACAAATTGGATTATGTTACTTCTTAAGTCGGGTTGTTCTATTATAGTGGTTAATGGAGTTATTGGTAAAAAGATTCAGTCTAAGAGAGGTCTCAGACAAGGCGATCCTCTCTCGCCTTTTTTATTTAATCTTGCGGTTGATGTTTTCTCAAGAATTATCAAGAGGGCTGGGAATCTAGGTGTCTTAGGTCGTGTGGGGAATGAGGAGTTTCATAATGAATTGTCTATACTTCAATTTGCAGATGATACTCTTTTATTTTCGTCTCATCTTCCTAAGCATGTTATTACTCTCAAGTTTATATTATATTGTTTTGAAATGTTGTCTGGACTTAGAATTAATTTTGATAAGAGTGCAGTCATGGTTCTTAATGATAGTTGTAATGTGGAGCCCTTAGTTGCTAACACCTTAAATTGTTCTATTATGAAATTTCCGTTTGATTATTTAGGATTTAAAATCAGACCTTCTAAGCTTAAAAAGGATGATTGGATATTTATTATTGATAAAATTAGTAATAGATTGTCTAGCTGGAATAATAGATTTCTTTCTAGAGCGGGCAGGTTAGTGTTAGTCAATTCGGTCTTAACAGCCATTCCCACTTATTGGATGACGGTTCATCATTTTCCTAAGTGGGTTGTTAAGAAAATTGATATAATTAGAAGGAATTTCCTATGGAATGGTGGCATTAATTGTAATAGTTATAAGTGTTTAGTTAATTGGGAATTGTGTTGCAAGTCTAAGAGGGACGGGGGATTGGGGATTATTAACCTTGTAAACTTTAATTCATCCTTACTTACTAAATGGTTATGGAAATTTAGGAGTCCTGATACAGTGGCTACTTGGAAGAATCTAGTTTTAAAAGCTTATTACTCTAGGGGGGAAATTCTAGGAAGGTCGGGTTTTAGTTGGTCTAATAGATTATCTCATTTCTGGAAGGAAGTATTAAACTGTTTGGACTTTTTTAAGTTAGGATGCAAGATGTTAGTGCATTCTGGTAATTCTACCTTTTTTTGGCATGATGCTTGGATTTCCTGTATTCCTCTTAAAATAGAATTTGCTGATCTTTTTAATGTTTGTGACTTCAAGAATTCATTAATTGCGGATGTTTATAGAAGGAATTTAGAACCCCCATGGGAGTTTTCATTCGGTAATATTTTAGATGGAGATTTATTAAGACAATTGGCCCTATTGAAAGCAAAATTGGCCCTATACCATCTAGATGAGTATAAAGATACTATTAGTTGGGGATTGGATAAGAGGTTAATCTATTAAGTCAATTCAATGTACAAACTTATCAATTTCTCTGGTATGTCTCTGCTTCCTTTTAAGTTTATTTGTAAATCAAATTCTCCTCCTAAAGCTAAGTTTCTTATGTGGTTGATTATCCATAAGAAGCTTAACACTGTAGAGCTTTTAAAGAAGAAGAATGTTGTGTTGGATGTGAAATGTTGTTTTTGTAGTCATTCAGAGGAAGATGTTGACCATTTATTATTTTCTTGTAACTTGTCAAATTATATTTTAACTATGGTGCTAAGGATTTTTGTTATGCCTATTGTGAATATTCTTAATATCTGTGAGCATTATTGGAATCACTATAGACTTACTTATAAATCTAAACAGAGATATGTAATGGATTCGTTAATTATTATAGTCAGTTGGTTCATTTGGATGGAAAGAAATCAAAGACTTTTTCATTTTATTTCTGTATTCCCTGATAATTTAATTATTAAGATAGTTTATTTCTACTTGGATTGGATGACCTCCCCAGGTTGTAAGTATTTTAGTGATTTGTGCTCTGGTTATTTGTTGCAAAAAGTTAGGTCTAATTTAGAGTTATTTAAGAGTATCATCAGATATTTTGGAAATAATAGGTTTCTTATAATTGTTTAGGAATTAATTTTAATTTCGGTAAAGTTTTTTTTTACTTTTCTCAGATATATATAAGGACATATAATGTACATTTAAATATATTTCTTTACATTTATATATTCTAAATATACTCATACATATATGTGTTGGTAACTATCGTGGGTCGTTGTTGTTATTATCCAAGATTTCAGGTGGAAGGAATATAGAAGAAATGCATGGATTGCTTCAAAGTTGGGGTTCTTCATAATTTTATTTCCTTTTAGCTTTTATTTCTGTTATGACACATATATGTATGGATATATAATGGGCTACACACACACATATATATATATATAGTTATATATATATAATTATATATAGTTATATATATGCTTACATATATGTGATGGTTACTAATGGTGGTTGTTCAAGTTTTATCAGGTTTTCGTGGAAGTGCTCATTGGAGGAGGATAGCTGCATGGGTTGGATGCTTGGTTTTTTGGTGGAGCTTTTATGGTGTTTATACTTTGAGAGTTATTGGGGGTTGTACTGATTATTAGTCTTCCTGGGCGGTGTTGATTATAGTATTGGTATAGATATACTTCTATATCGGGTGGTGGCCTTGCCGGAATTCGATATAGGGGTAGATGGGCGGTGGTTTATCCGGAGCTCATTTATCTATTACCAATACTTTCTAGAGTTGTGTTGACTTTCGGAGTGTTGTTGGTTGTTTTACTCCTTGGGAGTTGTGCTGGGACTCTGTTTTATTATGTTTTATGATATATATGTGTGCTCTCTTCTTTTTGGAAGATCACACATTTTTGGTTTTCAAAAAACTATAAGTGTATAGTGTAAAAATCAACTTCAAATATAAATGTATCAATCATAGACGGCATGGGTACCATATATCATATCGCCATACTAGTTCTACAATTAAAACTGAAATGTCATGTATTGGAAATTGGATTTCCGTCATGAGTCAAGGCAAGGGATGTACTCCTCGTCGGCTTCAAGACACTCTAGCAAATGCCTCAGGGCTCGGACGTTGGGGAGCCCTTGGATCCTCCAAGGCTGGTCCTCCCTTACTTTTGAGGATTGGCAATTCCTGAACATACGTTTCCCGGTCCTATCGGACCTATCCATCGGCCCTGTAGTGACCGATATATCTGAGGCGCCTCGCATTCCATCATCCACACAGGTAAAAGTAAATAAACGTCTGCGCTCCGTACCATGCACCACCTGTAATAACCCGGAAAATCTGAGCCAATTTAAAATTTTTATTTTTGCAATTTTGATGAATTTTGAATATTTAAAATGAATTATTTTAAATAATAACGACGAGAAATTTATTTTGAATGGAATTAAAACGAAAATATTTATTTGAATTGACGTCAGAATATAAATATTTTATTTTATATTATAAAAGGAATTGAAAATGGCGCGGTAGTTCGAAAATTCGATTTCAAATTTCAAATAAATGTACAGGATTCAAAATAAACCGGATTTTAGCGAAACCAAAAACAATAGAATCTATTTGAAAATATCTTTCCAACAAATCCGAAAAATTGAAATTTCATAGCGGGAATAAAAAGTTATGCCCAGTTGAAAATTCAGAATAGTTGCTATGGAATTTTGGCCCTTAAAAATAGAAATTTTGCAAATGACCTCCTTTTTCGACAAAACCACTTTTGTTGGATCCGTAGTGTCAAATTATTGCTAGATTCCAAAAATCATAATTTTCTGAATCAATATGTGAGCGTGGCAAAAAAAACGTGTTTTGACAGTTTAAGTCAATTTGGATCGACCAGAAAATGGCCATTCTTCAAATGGTCTCCAAATTTGACGGAATTAGTTTTATTAGAACTGTATCATCGATACGAAGCTAGAAAATATTTTTGGGAATTTTTAGAGTCCGTATGTGGCCCCAGTAAATAAAAATGTGCGTTTAAATTCAACATATAGATTTATATATTGATTTTGATGGAAACCGATAGAAACAACCAAACTAGCTTACGATACATATCCCATTGGGTTCTAAATGGGGGTAATTAGCAAGGGGCGACAGTCGTTGGGTTTCATTTGGAGATCGAAATTTAAAGTTACTTTTTGGAGAAATTAATTAATTAAAATATTATATAAACCCCTTTGGTTCTCTTTCCCTCCTCTCCCTCCTCAGTTGGAATTGATTTCAAAATCTAATGTTTTGAAAATATTATCATTTATATATCGATGATATGGAATATTCAATTTTGATTAAAAATTGAATATGAAGTTGAAATGTAGTGACCCGAAAATCCGGTCCAATTTGAGCTGACTAAATAACACAAGTCCAACCCCAAATTGCATTGGAAATTCAAGAAACTAATAGAAAGAAGATTGAGGGTGAGAATAGATAAGGTAGAACTATTAGAATAGAATAAGAAGAAGATCATCACCATCAGAGTAACACGAATCTCACAGCGGAACGAATAAAATATAACATACTTTTGAAATACAAACAGTATATGTATACAATAATATTGCAGAGTACAACACTTACAACACAGCGGAAATAACTATAGCTATATGATCCTGAAGCCTCCTGCTCCAAGCTCTTCCAGTATATCTGTAAATCCCGACTACTTGACTGCCCGTACAAAATTAGGCACCCAAGAGTTTAGGGAAACAAAACATATAAACTCCGGGTCAGTCATGGACTGGTGTGAGTAAACTCAAATCATTTTAACAGGTATATGATATCTCATAAGACCACGCCGTGAATACGGAATGGGTTTTTCCCTTATGAGAATCCAACATATTTGAAAAGCAGTATCATTGATATTATAATAATGTCTAAATACAATTAGATATCAATCTAGCAGAAACGCTTTCATCTCACGTTCTACATATATAGTATACAATCAAAACCGCGGGTGCGTATTGGATGATTGGATTTCCAACTATGACAAGGTATGGAACCACCTTCCGATCAATGTACTCTAGGAACGATACACTGGAGTTTAACAAGAACATCTTGTAACTCAGCCACACATGACTGACCACTCATTTCGCTTGAGTGTATCGAATGTACATCACCAACGGTTGGGATCAACAACCGTTCCCCGTATATATATGGGTCAACATTGATAGATTAAAGAAGCAAATGAATATTCTCTAGATAGGTTATTATACACCCTACTTCGGTGCGACCGACTTAGCCATGTTTCCTGCCCGATTTTTGTCATTTACCGGATGTTGAGGCCAGAGGTTACGATTTCTTTCCATTCATTGATAACACGATCACTTTGAATGCCACATTATCAAATTCATTAATCATTAAATGGTTTACACAAATATTCTGGATGTTATGCTAAGGGAATAAATCCGTTCCAACCATATATATTTATACAGACCAATCCATTCGATCATTGGAAATACTTTGTCAGACATTCGTCCATTTACGTTCGTTCTGGGATTGAACGAAACCGAAGGCACTATTCTGTAAATAGGACAGCCCTTGCATAACACCGTCTTCAATTATCTTCATCGTATTTGATCACAACGCTCATGTCAATACGGAGTGGTTCTATGGATAATAATCCAACCGGTCTCTCCATATTAACAACGTAAGATGGTCAAAACTTGATAGTCTGTGATTTAACTATCAAATGAAAACATGTCGGTGTACAAACAACGATCTTAATTCCAAATGGAATTATCGATCCAATCATCAAACATATATATATATATATGTCTATATATATATTCATATTCCTTATTTCTATATTTAGAAAACATCTTTGATTTATATTTAGAAAACGTTTCCGAAACTCATTTATATGGATTTCAACTAACGTTGTATGAAACATCGTTACGACTACTAAATCCATAAGTCTTTATTACTTAACTGCATTACTAATCATCCTTTGTTATCGAACTTCAACTATTCCTTAGTCAATTTCGAAGTCAATCAAGTTGGGGTATAATTACCTCTCAGACCTTAACTGAACAACGATCTTAACCTTGCGATAGATAAAGCTCATCACTTCAATTTCTAAAACCATTTGCTTACGCAAATTCTCGGATTCATATTACGAATCCGCTTCCTTTATGAAAACATTTATTATAACCCTAACGTTATAAATTTTACTTCTGAAATATCTAACTTATAAGTCTAACATTTATTTCTTACTTTGATTAATTTATCTAACAACTAATTTATTTATAAATAAATAAATCCTGATTTAAAAACCGGAAAGTAAATAATACTTTCCCCGAATTCGCCATATAACTCCCTTTCGAGTAATCTCTATTTGATTAACTCTTCTTTGAATAAATAATATTCGATAAACTCTCTTCGAATAACTTATACTCGATTAACTCATTTCGAATAGATTATATTTGATTCTCTCTTTCCGGTTAATTCTATTTAATTAACTCTTATCTCGAACAACTAATATTCGATTAACTCTAATTTGTTTAACTCTATTTCATTACTCCTATTCGAATAACTAATATTCGAATAACCCTATTTGATTAACTCCTTTTTATTTAACTCTTATTCGAACATCTAATATTCGAATAACTCTATTTTGCTTTACTCTTACTGCTTAACTCTTATTTGATTAACTCTACTGAATTAACTCTATTCCGAATAACTAATATTCGATTTGACTTCACCCGTAGTAACAATGTCTGTTTTAACTCTAGTCGATTAACTCTATTTGATTTACTCTAATCGATTAACTTTATTTGATTATTCCCTTCGAATAACTATTATTCGATTAACATAATTCGATTAACTCTAATTCGAATAACTAATATTCGATTAACTCCATTCGCTTGACTCTAGATCGCAGCGATCACAATGGTTACGCCTGATTCCCTCAGGAAACATCCGACCGCCGTAGGCTATCTGCAGCCCTGCGAATTACGCTAGCAGTCGTGCTAAATGGTACTTACCCTAATTAACTATGTCTGTTTTATCTCTATCTCGAATAACTATATTCGATCGACTCTAATTGAATAACTAATATTCAATTAACCCTGATTCGATTAACTCTAATTCGATTAATCCTATTTGTTTAACTCATATTCGATTAACTAATCTTCGACTAACTAATAGTCGATTTACACTTATTTGCTTAACCAAAACTCGACTAACTAATAGTCGATTAACTTACTTCGACTAATTCGATTAACTTTTATTTGATTATCTCTAATCGATTAAATTTATTTGATTATCCCTAATTGAATAACTAATATTCAATAAACTCTTTCAAATAAATAATTCAGTTAGCTCCTTCGTATACTAAATTCGATTTAACTCTATTTGATTAAATCTTTTATATCTCGTCAATTTCCTTTTTATAACGTTTATTTTCCGTTACAACTATTCCCTTTTTTATAACTTCTAATTACCGTTACAAATATTTCCTATTTATAACTTCTATTTACCGTTACATATATTTCCTATTTATACCGTTTTATTTATCTTCTAAATAAATATTCCTTTATTCTATTTATTTTCTAAATAAATATTCTCCTTTTCAATTCTATTTCTTTTCTAAATAAATATCCCTTTTATAAAACTCTATTTGTTTTATAAATACTTCCTTTTATAAAACCGTGTTCGTTTTAATAATTTCCTTTTATAAAACCGTGTTCGTTTTATAAATAATTTTCTTTTATAAAACCGTGTTCGTTTTATAAATACTCTATTTCAAATTGTTTCCTTTTATAAAATCGGTTGATTTTATAAAACTCCTTTATTTCGATATACATTGAAATATTCCTTTTTCCTATTCTATTTGTTTTATCAACATTTTTCCCTTTTATAAAACTCTATTCGTTTTATAAATACTTTCCTTTTATAAAACCGTGTTCGTTTTATAAATAATTTCCTTTTATAAAATCCTGTGATTTTATAAAATTCCTTTATTTCAATATACACTGAAATATTCCTTTTTCCTATTCTATTTGTTTTATCAACATTTTTCCCTTTTATAAAACTCTATTCGTTTTATAAATACTTTCCTTTTATAAAACCATGTTCGTTTTATAAATAATTTCCTTTTATAAAATCTTGTGATTTTATAAAATTCCTTTATTTCAATATACATTGAAATATTCCTTTTTACAACTCAGGGTTTCTTATGGTATTTAAAATATCAAACAACGATGATCAATATCGTTCTAACATCCAAAATCAATAACAGATTATAAATCACAACATATATCACAATATATGAAAACAGTAAAATAATTGTTGAGGAACCCAGTCGGATTCCTCCAACCTGTCTCCCTGCATCCACAGATGTTACACAGTATAATATACATCAATTTCATTCTAATATGAAATGTACTGACCAACAGACTGAATATTTGATTGACGGTTTTCTATATATATATCTATATCTATGTTTTCAATCAAATCTATTTAACAGTCCAAATTATCGATACAACAATCAATCAACAGTTATCAAAAATAAAGTACAAAGTTAGTGAGTTTTACTCACATTGGACGATCATCGTTAATAACGATAACCATCGCTTGATTCAGACGGACAATTTATTTTGCTATAAATTGTAGCGAGCTCTGATGGCTTCCAGTCAGTTCCATCGTGTAGTGTCCGTCCATACGATCCTATCGGATCTTGTTTCGCAAATCCTTAACACTCCAGCCCGCTCTGTTACCCTTCTTCCGAAACGATACTCACTCCAGTAAAAACTTCCACTCGTTCGAAACACAACAGCACAACGAAATTGCCATTCCCTCCTTCACCTCCTAATCTTCATGCCGCCACTGAATTGCTCCAAAGATTTCGCCAAACTCGGCGTCACCCACCCATTCTCAACTCGCCCTCTCTGTAAAGAACCCATGCATGAAATGCGTTAGTGCCACTTTTATTTCTGGCATTTGTCGACTTTCATCTCCACTTCTCTCTCTTCTACTTTATGAAAAATCAAATAAACCACCAGTATTCATAACTCCACTGGCCTTCCTCTTCAATCACTACACAGACATCCCCATCACATTACTACACTACACACGTTATCAAACTCTTCAATCCCATTGCTCATACTCAACTTGCAAGACTCTTAAAACAATGCTACTTCCATCTCCCTTTGACCCCATGCGTGTCAACAGCACTTCAGTATCCTTCAGTATCAACCCATTATGGCTCCTCTCTCCCTCCTAAATACACAGATCCATCACACCGTTCACCCTTAAAAACTCAAACAAAAATCACCTTCATCCATCCCAAAACATCACTTCACGTAAAAGTTAAAATAGTCTCCATTCTAAAATAATTACCAGCAACTCGTACTGACCTTAACCGAACAAATGAACCCGCCTCCATGGTGTACCGTACCATTGTGATCCCAAACTCCTCCTTCCTTTCCTTCAGATCGGTTCCACGCCCCTGCATTTTACACAGCGTATAGAACTGAATCCCCTCATCTCAAAAATCACGCCTTTTGATTTTAGAAGTTCTATTTGGTTTTGTTCGAATTTTTGAAAGGATCGTGGGTTTGTATTGAGGGTGGAGGCGGTTTTCTGTAGTTGACTTCGGATAGAAATTTTTTAGGGTTAAGCTATGGGTGTAAGGGTATTTATAGAGGAGGATTACTTAGCCAAAGAGTTAGCACGTTAGTAAGTTATACGATACAGGAAAAGAAGGATTTGTTGAGGACATTAGAAGGCTACGTTTTCCTTTTGTTTTGTGATTCATTGGATGCAACGTTCTTACATCTTACGTAGAGTTTTAGAGTAGATATTTTCAAACCTAATCCCGTTAGTACAATGTACTTGAACGGTAAATACCTAAATTCTTTGTTTAAGGGTTGAAATATTTGTTTCCCTTCTTTCCGTGAATGAATCAAGTCACAAGCAAGCATGTACTTCTATTTCATGTATGTCCAATGTTTTATCTTAGACATTTATTAAAGGTACCATTTCATAAAATTTCGTTCGTGTCCGAGCCGCTATGGACAGAAATGAGAACACGGTCGTGTCCAGCGAGGTGCCATGATCCCAAAAATATAAAAATACCGGTAGATTAACTCATATTTTGAAACCCCAAAATCGCTGGTTAAGGGTGCAAAATACTCCAAATAAAAAGCTGCTTATTTAATTAATTAAAAATTACCATAAAATTCTAAAAATTAAATTATCATTATGTGCCAAAAGAACCTTGTCTAAATTCAACCCGATCTCTAGTTATATCGAATAAACCGTTATGGTCGATAAACGATTCTATAGCGACCATTTTAAAATTTGGTTTGGACATATCTCAAAATCTACACGACGAAATCCTGATTTTTCTCTTCCACTAGAAAGATATACTCCGCCAGCTCCACGCGTTTCTTGTTTCACAGAAATCCGATTTAAAACGAACTCTGTACATTCAGTTGAAGTTCGAATCGCCAAATAACGAACTGCAGCGCCATTTCAAGCTCGATTTTAATTATAATATAATTATACGTTCTAACGTCGACGATTAAATAATATATTCGTTATTTAAATAATTAAATAAGTTAATTATTACACCGTCAAATATCTGGGTCATTACATGAAATCGTTTTGAAAACGAATTTAAAACGATTTATAAAGTACGTTTCAAATGGTAATCGACGAAATATATATTATATATATAATGGCCTGAATAGAACGCGTCGCGCTGCGACAGTTCACGCATTTCGACCATTGACTTCAAACGGACATTACGGGAGATCCGACCGTCGGATTCTCCTAAAACCGGAACCGTTGGGTTCGTATCGAAAAGAGATTTCCAAAGAATACCAGAAATTTGAAATCTAACAGTTGTATTTGGAATCATGTCCAAATCAAATTTCGAAAAAGTCGTTGTAAGTGCAGTTCGATGGCCGTTTATGGAAATCGACTGTACGGGCCTTGATAAAATTATTAAAAATATCAATAATTAGTGTAAAATCATAATAAATGATTTGGAAAGAATTGGGATGAAAAAACTCCAAATTTGAAAAGATAAAAATATATTTTTATCAATATGAACTAGTTTTGAAATAGAATGATAAATCCAATATTTTTAAAATAAATAAATTGGATTTGAAATGGTTTTAAAAATAACTGTAATTTCCAATATATGAATTGGAATCGATTTGAATCGAAATTATCTTCCGAATAATTCGATATTGCATTTTGTGATTATACAGATATGGCGGAGGAATTTGGAAGATATTTATGTCGTTATTCCAATACGATATTTGTTGGTTTCAGAATTTGATATGGAATATAAGCCGATATATTTTCTGTTCAGAGCCTTGTATTTAATATCAAATTAGATTTTGGGTTTGTCATGAATGGTATCTTTTATAATACTATTCTTAAACCCAATCGAGTTAAGAAAATTAGGAACAGACTTGAGATTAACTAAGTTAAATGGTTTCCTAGGTATTGATCTGATGTTGGTTTCGGCTTTCGGGGTTAATACTTAGGGAATTGTTCTCTTACTAATTTACGGTTAGAGACTGATTGAATTTTGGGTTTGTTGTGAACTGTGTTTTTAACGACATTCGTTCTTTAACCCGATTTACAGTGAAATAAGATTTGGAATTTATAAATCTTTTTATTAAGATTTAACGGGAATTTTCCAAAGTAAAGTTTTCCAATTTAATATATTTAATTGGAATTGAATTGAAATTGGTCTTTGGGTTTATCGTGAACGGTGTTTTAAATAACTCTGGTTCTTTAACCCGATTAACAATGGAATGAGATTTTGGGTTGTCGTGAATGATATCTTTAATAATACTGTTCTTAAAACCCAACGGAGTTAAGAAAAACATAAACTAACTGGAGAATTAGTTAAGTTGAATGGTTTTCTGGGTATTGATCTGATGTTGGTTTCGGCCTTCGAGGTTAATACTTAGGGAATTATTCACTTGCTAATTTACGGTTAAAGGGTGATGGAAAGGAATGTGATCTTGGGTTTATAGTGGACCGTGTTTTAAATGACATTAGTTCTTTAACCCAGTTAAAGGTAGGATTTGATTTCCCAAGTTAAGCAATTATTAATATTGATTTTTGGGACGATTAAAACCAAGTGGAGTTTTAATGAATCTTTAAATAGATTGAAAATGGGGATTGATAATTTAAATTATCAAATTTGGGATGAATAGGTTGGGATTGAGAAATTAAATAAATAATTACTTCGGTGTGGTTCACTAATCCCGACTAGTTTGGAAAACCGTAATATGGTTTGAATTGAAATCCAAAGGAAGATTAAAGAATAAATTTTAAAGAATTTATCTTTGATAAAATTAATGGGAACAAATCCCTAAAGATGTGAATATTTTAATAAAAGAGTATTAAGAATTGGAATGAGGCGTATGTTGTGTTTTTATAGCACTTGTTTATTATATACGCGAGTTATTCGGAAAGGCCGGGTTTATATCCATTCTGAATAACCGATTCGACGATAAGTCGACGATGAAGACGGTGGTTAAAGACCGTAGGTATTCACATCGTTTGGATGATTACTGATGTCTTGATTGGGCTGTACACCCAAGCCGAGTAATAAGTGGTGATCGTCCAGGCGTACTTGGAGATCGACGGATATGTCAGGACCTCTCCCCTGTATTGGACATATGGGGGAGGAATAAGGTGCCTCCGGTTTCGTTCAGACCCGGAACGAACTTATAAATGGATCGTGTCTCTGACAATGGATTTTATTCTGTGATGATTAATTTATATTAAATATATATCTGTTTGGCAGTGGAGAATTTATTCTCTTGCTTAATACCCTTCTCTGAGACGTACGAGCTCAGAGGTTATATATCGATAGATATCAGTCGCATCGTATGAATTGCCTGTGTGGCATGCTGAGATGCAGTGATCAAGGCTTTTGTTGAAAAGCAGAGTCTTGTGGTTGATGATCAAAGCATGGCTTTAATACAGCATAGCTTTGTGTATGGCGTTATTTCGCGAGCCTCACACCTCGGTATGAGTCAAAAACGGGATAAGGGAACGCAGTGAGTGCATGACGTTTCTTTCTAGCTATAGGTGGTGTCATAGTTTTATCAAGGCCTAGAATTTTATATTTTTATTTTTGTGGATGTTGGATTGCGAGGCGCCTCGGTTATATCAGTCTCTACGGAGCCGATGGATAGGTCCGATAGGACCGGGAAATGTGTGTTCAGGAATTGTCAATCCTCAAACGTAACGGAGGACCGGCACTGCAGGATCCAGGGCTTACCCAGAGTGTGTAGTCCCGAGGCAAGAGTGTCCCGAAGCGGTTAGGAGTACATCCCTTGCCTAGACTCATGATGGAAATCCAATTTCCAATACGTGACATTTCAATTTTGATTGTAGAGTCTAGTATTGGCGACATGATATATGGTACCCATGCTGCCTAGGATTGATACATTTATATTTGAAGTTGTTTTATACACTATGCACTTATAATAGTATCAAATAATTTGTTTTAACGAACCAAGCATATTTGGCTATTATAAGGGAAAACCCTATCCCCCGGCTTGCGTTGCATTGTGTAATAGGACCTGGGTCTTATAATAGCTTCATTTTTCCAAAAAGCATTGCGTTGTTTATTCTATGAACTAGTATTCTTGGGAGGAAACCTATTCCGTGTTATACGGCGTGGTCCCTTGATTTACTATATTTTAAAGTAAAGTTTTAAATAACTCTTTTAGTTCTCACACCAGTCACATGACTGACCTAGAGTTTATTTTTTTAACCTAAACACTAGGTGCCCTTATTTTCGACACGGGCAGCTAGTAGTTAGGTTTTTGCAGATTTATATTCACAGGATCCTGGTTTACAGCTGGAACGATATCCGGATAGCTCTGTATCTGTTTATCTCTTTCAGTTGTGTTTTGTATTATTTTTCCGCTGCTATGTATGTAATTTAAATCTCTAATATTTATCAAATTTGTAATATTTATTCATACTCTGTTATATTCTTGTATTCTGCTGGAATTGTTGTAATAAGCAATGAAATGTTCTTCTGTTTGTGTTCTGATTTGTCTTGTCCTCAACTCAATCCGTTCTTTCCTTCACGGGGAAGTTCGGGTCGTTTCACCACCCATAGCTAGAAGGAAACTTCATGCACTCTTTGAGTCCCTTATCTCGTTTTTGACTCATACCAAGGTGTGAGGCTCGCGAATTAACACTGTACACAAAGCTATGCTATTTAAAGCCGTGCTTTGATCATCAACCACAAGACTCTGGTTTTCAACAAAAGCCTTGATCCATGCTACTCAACATGCCACACAGTCAATCCATATTGTACCATTGATTTCTGCCAATATATAACCTCTAAGCTCATACGTCTCAGAGATGGGTGTTAAGCAAGGAATAAATTCTCGCCACCAAACAGATATATATTTAGCAGAGATCAACGAATACAGTATAAAGGAATACAATGTCAGACATACATCCATTTACTAGTTCGTTCTGGGTCTGAACGAAACCGGAGGTACCTTATTCCTCGTCCCATATGTCCAATACAAGAGAGAGGTCCTCGCATATCCGATCGATCTCCAAGTACGTATTGTAATAACCAGTATTTTTGAATAACATATTATAATATAAAGGCAGAATTAAATTGTAAATTCTGAATCAAGAGAAATGGGCTGTGCCATTGCGTTCGTCTCGGAAAAATACGCGAAATAGAGTCCGAGTTTTCGAAAAACGGAGTCCGTATGATCAAGTTATGGCCCAATGAAGTTTTCCAGAAAATTCCAAGCCCGAAAACAGTTCAAATTCGAATTCAGATTCAAATTACAACCAAGGCAGAATGGGCGGGAATTTTCCTGCCCCATGCAGGGTCGACACCTGTGTCGACCCCCCAATGGGTCGACACCCATGTCGACCCAGGGGTCGACCCCCCCTAGTCGGACCAATTTTTCTGGTGCACCATTTTGACAGGTTGGGTCTTGCTCTGGAAGTTTCTGACGGGAGTTGATGGCTTAGATTCGATTTAGGGTTAATCCTATGGTCTAAACTACCCCTAATCTCTATAAAAGGACCCCTAGACCTAGCCTAAACCCTCATTAATCATTCCTACAACTAAATGCTGTCCAAATGTTCACTAATCATGGCCTCCACCTTCTTCATGAGAGCATGAGTGTCTCAAATCAATCTATGTCATAAAAGAGCCATCTTTCTTAAGTAAAAGGGCCTTCTTTCTTTGTCTTTGGGGTTATTCCTTCTTGTTCTCAAGTCTTGAAGTGGATTTTATCGTCTTTGGTTGCGGATTTGCTAGTGTGGCTTCGTCTCAATCTTATTTTATATTAATTCTAGTCTTCATAGCATTGTAAGCCCTATACTACTCTTAGATTCTAACTACGAAGTTATATATGACATGTTGCAAGTTGAGTTCGGGCCTAAGTATGATATGTGCTTTGATCCTATCATGTTATGCATAAGTTAAATTCTATGCATGTTTGTAAAGCTATCACCTTGACCTTGTAGGCTAAAAGCTTTAAGCTTTATGTTGAAATGTTGCATTATGCAACATGAGAACCCTCATAACCTTTATGATAACTTGCATATAATGTTATATGCAAACTTCTAGCCACCATCCTATGTCATTTATGATCATGTTTCACCTATTTGCTTAAGTTGATATTATGCATGTTTTGAGGACCATGATGTAATACGCAAGCTTATGAACATATTTATGCCTCATATGCCACCATGTTTAACTTGTGGCCAACCTTATTACCTAATGCCCTTTTTGTCATTCTTTTGCCAAGTTCCCTCTTTTGATCTATGTTATGTTATGCGAAACGTACATGCGATGGGAATGCGTTGGGTTGGGTAATATTAATGACATGAAACATGATTTTAAAATATGACATGAACAATGATTTGTGATTATGTTTGTAAACATAATGATGGGCATGACACTTAGAAAATATGAGTGTGGCCAACTCGAGGTTGGGTTGAGTTTGTAGCATAAATCTACCCAGAACCGACCGACTTAACTAGTGGCTACAAACAATAGGACCCAATGTGAGTAGTTGGTCATGTCGCACTTGAAACCCGAGGTTAGACTAAGTTGTGGTGTAAAGCTACCCGGACCCGCCCGGCTTAACTAGTAACCACAACAAGGTCTAATGTGAGAGGTTGGGTGCATTAAATTAATTAATGCCACATAGTAGGGTTAAGTCATGGACCACTTGAATACTTAACCAATTAAACATGATGGGTTGACGCGGTTAAGTCATGAACCTTGGATACACTTAACCAACTTGATATTTGAATTGGCAGGGATAACTACATTTAACCCTCTAGAAACCCTAGTTACGTGGTCCTTTTCACCAGTAACCCTCTTGATTGTATCATGATACCCTAGGGACTAGGCTAGGGTGGGGCACAATTACTGGGCTGACATGTAAGCGACCAAAACGACGGCTGAATAGGTGCGTCCGTGTAGGTTCAGGCGGACTATGGTCGTGCACATGGTCCGGAGTTGAAAAAGCAGACACGGGCACCCGTAGGTTTAGACTGTGCGTGCTTGATTTGTGTCCGTGGTTGGCACCCTAGGGCTTGATACACCCTAGGGTGGACCTAGCACGGTTTGACTACACTTCGTGATTGGGCCGTATGACACCGATACACGACGAGTTAGGCTTCTAAGGAGCCGATCGACTAGACCGTGTTGTTGGACCTTGATCTAGGTCATCTCGGGATATTGGGCCAAGATTGGGCCAAGGGATCATTTCTAGTTTACACTTGACATGGATTACTAGTACACACTTGGTGCAACTTAACCTTGTATATGCGATGCCACACTTGATCTATCTAGTTAACTTTTCACCATGCCAGTTAGCACCCTACATCTCATCTCTGTTTTACATGTTCAGTTAACTTTATTAGTTTTTATACTAATAATAGATAGGACTTACCAGTCTTTTTGGCTGACCCGTTTTCTTTCGCCTCTTTTCTTCCGTTTCCCCCCTCCCCCCAGGTTTGCAGGGTGGGAACACTGTTACCTAGCTGGATCTTTAGCTGCTTTTCTGGATAGCTCACGTACAAGCTATGGCCTTATGCTACTTTGGGGATAGTTACTTTATGTTTCTTTTTCAGTTTTCAGTTTATGTTCTAGACTTTGTTTTATGGGAAAATAATGACCAAGTACTTCGATGTAACTTGACTATGGTTTTGAAATGCTAGTTTTATCCGCTGCTTTATTTACTCTGTTTTCACTTATATGTTCTGTCTTGTGATATCTGCATGCATGTTACCTCGTTTAACGCCCCTCCAAAGCTAGTGTGCTTGCAAGAGTGGCATTGGCGGAGGTGGGGTGTTACATTTGGTATCAGAGCATAAGGTTTACAAGATTTGAGCAAAAGGTTTTTAAAACTTACCTTTTGAAAAACTATTTTCAAAACCAATTAAGTATTTTCCAAGAAAAGTCTAGTTATTTTGAAAAGGCTATTCCCCAAAAGCCATTAGCACTATCCTTCCTTTCCTTGTTCTAAATCTATCTTTTCCTTTTTCAGTATGGCCGATCTTAACCTTCCCGAGGGAGGGACCATTCCCGGATGGTTCCGGAGGTACTTGGAAGCTAGGGCCAACAATGCGGGCCCAGCTACCCCCACCGTAACTGAGGTTCCTCCTCCTCCTCCTCCTCAGAATCCACAAGAAGATTTCGCTAAGGTTTGCAAAGACTTTAAGGCGATGGGTGGCAAGAATTTTATTGGGACGGAGACTTTTGTGGAGGCAAGAAATTGGTTGAAAGAAACTGAAGATCTTTTCTCTATCTTTGATGTGGAAGACCATAGAAAGGTTTTATTGGCAGCGTGGTTATTAAAAGAAGAAGCTGCTTATTGGTGGGAGGTCACCAATGCTACTAGACCTATAGAGACTTGGGCCGACTTTAGGACAAGATTTGGGCTTAAGTTTCTATCATCAGCTGAGGCGAATCTGCAATTGGAGAAGTTTATATCTTTGAAGCAAGGGGACATGACAGTGAGGGAGTATGTGAATAAGTTTAACCAGCTCGCTCAATTCGGTTTGGACATGGTTAATACTCCCCAGAAGAAGGCTTTACGCTTTGCACGAGGGTTGAATGAGCCAATACAAGGTTTAGCCCTGTCTCATATACCCATAGGGGCCACTTTTGAAGGCCTAGTAGACATGGCATTGCTTCAAGGAGACGATAAGAATGGCAAGAAGGAAGTCAAGGCTAATGAGACTCAAGCCAAGAAGACAGACTCCAAGTGGGGAGGAAATCAGAGCAATCAAAGCAACAAGACCAACAAGGGCAACAAGGCCAAGGCAAAGGACCCAAGAAAATGCAACTTCTGTGGGATAGTTGGGCACATAGCCAAGGATTGCAGAAAGAAGAAGAGGAAGCGGGGTGAATGCTTTCATTGTGGAGAGTCTGGACACTTTAACAAGGATTGCCCCAAGAAGCAAGGACAAGGGCAAGGGCAGAATCAGCGTGCAGGACCTTCTAGAGGGCAAGCGTATGCTCTCAACACTGCTCCAGTTCAGGACCGAGGTAGTATTTCTGTAGAGAGTCTTGTTTATATTTCTGATTATCCTGTTCGTACCTAATTTGATTCTGGCGCATTGCATAGTTTTATTTCTTCTGACATTGTTGAAAGTTTGCACCTAAGTACTAGTCTAGTTGAGGATCCCGTTAGTGTTTCAAATCCAATTGGGGGTTCCGCCCATCTATCTATGATTTGTGTGGATTTGAATATTTCTATCTTGACTGTGGAATTCACGTGTAATGCTTATGTTCTCGGGTTCACGGGATACGGGTTGATTTTGGGCATGGATTGGTTGTCCAGTTATGGAGCCATTCTCGATTGTGAGCATAGGGTAGTAAGGCTCATGACTCGCCTTGGTAATACCCTAGAAATTTCTTGTAACCCTAGAGGTCCCGTCAGGTTATGTTACCTTGAATCTCTTGACTCGTCCATCGATGATCTGCAATCTGTAAGGGTGGTCCGAGACTATCCTGATGTCTTTGAAGAAGTTAAGGGGTTACCCCCTAAATGAGAGATAGATATCGCATTTATCTAGTCGATAATGCCAAGCCAGTATCATTGCCCGTTAGGCACATGGCCCCACGAGAAAGAAGAGAGCTCAGTAAGCAAATCAAGGAGTTGCTTGAGAAGAATTTTATTAGGCGAAGCATTTCTGAATGGGGTGCTCCGGTGGTATTCGCTACTAAGGTGGAGGGTTCGCTTCGTCTATGTGTTGATTATCGAGAGTTGAACAAGCTGACAAAGAAGAATAGGCACCCGTTACCGAGGATTGAAGATCTCTTTGACCAGCTTGTTAGTGCTTCTGTTTTCTCTCAGCTCGATCTAGCCACCGGATTCCATCAGCTTAGAGTGGCTGAGGATAGTATTGATAAAACCGCGTTTAGGACTCCGGATGGATTCTTTGAATGGCTTGTCATGCCATTCGGTTTGACTAATGCACCCGCCTACTTCGTAGATTTGATGAGCAGGGTGTTCAGGGAGTTCCTTAACAAGTTTGTTGTTGTCTTCGTGGATGATATTCTGATCTTCTCAAAGGATGAGGAAGAACATGCCAGACATCTCAAGGAAGTGATGGATACGCTTAGAGAGCATCAGTTGAAAGCCAAGTTCTCCAAATGCCATTTCTGGAGAAGGGAAGTTCGGTTTCTTGGACATATAGTTTCTAAGCAAGGCATAGCGGTGGATCCCGCGAAAGTGGTTGTGGTTCAAGACTGGAAGACACCTAGGAATGCAACCAAAGTAAGAAGCTTTCTCGGTCTGGCGGGCTACTATAGGAAGTTCATCAGGGACTTCGCTAAGATTTCGGCCCCTCTTACTAAGTTGACGAAGAAGAACTTAGTCTTTGCATGGGACTTGGAGTGCGAGCTTGCTTTTCAAAGGCTCAAGAGAGCCCTTACCACAGCTCTAGTTTTGGCATTACCCGATAGTGGTAAGATGTTTGCCGTGTACACAGATGCATGTGGCACGGGGTTAGGTGCTGTTCTAATGCAAGAGGGAAGAGTGATATGTTATGGGGGTAGGCAACTTAAAGTTCATGAGAAGAACTATCCCACTCATGATTTGGAGTTGGCGGCGATCGTCTTTGCACTCAAGTCCTGGCGCCACTATCTTTTAGGCAAAAGGTTTGAGTTGTATACTGATCACAAGTCACTTAAGTACCTCTTCTCGCAGAAAGATCTGAATCTAAGGCAGCAAAGGTGGATGGAATTCTTGGCATCTTATGACTTCGAGATAGCTTATACCCCTGGAAAGGGTAATGTTGTGGCTGATGCATTAAGCAGAAGGAGGTTGACTTTGAGTCCCTTGTTTATTGAGATGAAGAACTTAGAGTTCTTGGCAACCATTGATTTCACGACGACTGTTGAGTCGATGACGGGTTCATTAGCATCCCTTGAACTTAAACCCACAATTCTTAATCAAGTTGGGGCTTCCCAGAAAGGAGACCCGCAGATAGTCGAAGTCATGGACAAGTTGATTCGTGGTGAGACGTCTAGTCACCTTGCTAGATATACTATTGATGATAAGGGTTGGCTAAGGCGTGATGGAAGGCTATGCGTTCCACAAGTAGGAGACTTGGTGCATAAAGTTCTCGAAGAAGCATATCACTCAAAGATGACTATACATCCTGGAGGAGATAAGATGTATAGAGATATGAAGCGCATTTTCTTTTAGTTTGGAATAAAGAAAGATGTGGCAGAGTATGTTTCAAAGTGCATGGTGTGCCAACAAGTGATAGCCGAGTCAAAGAAACCAGGCGGGCTATTACATCCCTTGGAGGTCCCGCAACGGAAGTGGGAGAGTATTTCTATGGATTTTGTGGATGGATTGCCTAGGTCAAGAAAAGGGAACACGAGCATATAGGTCATAGTTGATAGACTTACGAAGAGTGCTCATTTCATTCCAGTAAAGAGCAAGAGGACCGCATCATGGCTAGCATCTATTTATCTTCGGGAGATAGTGCGGTTGCAAGAGTTCCTTCTAGCATAGTTAGCGATCGTGACCCAATTTTCACTAGCCAGTTCTGGAATAGTTTGCAAGAAGTGATGGGTACGCGATTGAATCTGAGTACGGCCTATCACCCCCAGATGGATGGCCAAATCGAAAGGGTGAATAGAGTGCTAGAAGATCTTTTGAGGCTTTGTGTTCTTGACTTTGGTGGTACTTGGGAAGACCACCTTCCTCTTGTAGAGTTTGCTTATAATAATAGCTATCAAGCCAGCATAGGGATGGCACCATTTGAAGCTTTGTATGGAAGGCCATGTTGGTCACCATCTTGTTGGTGGGAGACAACAGATAAGCTTATACTTGGGCCCGATATGATACGGGACACATCCGAGAAAGTTGAATTGGTGAGAAGACGGATGAAAGCGGCCCAAGACAGACAGAAATCCTATGCTGACAAGCGAAGGGCAGATTTGGAATTCGAAGTGGGAGACATGGTTTTCGTGAAGGTTTCTCCTTTGCGTAATGTGGTACGTTTTGGAGCAGTTGGGAAGCTGGCACCAAGGTTCGTAGGACCCTTCCCTATCATAGAGAGAATTGGAAAGATGGCCTACAAGGAGGAATTGCCCGAGAAGCTGGCCGGAGTGCATAATCTCTTTCATGTCTCGCATCTCCGAAAGTGCCTACATGTGTCCGCTGAGGTGATTGAACCAAGCATTCTTGAAGACGTGGAGGTAGAGAAAGAGGCAACTTGAGGAGAGCTCCAATTCGTATTTTGGGAACAGAAATCAAGAAGTTAAGGAATCGAGAAGTCAAATTGGTGAAAGTTCAGTGGAGTGAAGCCGATGAAGATGCAACTTGGGAAACCGAGGAGAAGATGCGTGGGCTTTATCCATTCCTTTTTGAGGGTACATTCTCAATCTCCTTTCTTAATCAGCATATCTTTCTTTTTGCTATCCATGTTTATCTTGTTATCTCGTAATCGTGTCATGAGAACCTTAGGTAGAAACCCTTTGGATGAAACACGTATTTGAAACATGTTATGCTTGATGGTTTCAAGTGGTTGCAAGTGTTTGCAAGTGCATACTCGTGGATGCATGATACACATTAGGCAATAAGATCGGCTCACACACTTTCATGTTGTATATGCATGAGTGTTTATGCTTATTCATGGATGAAACTTGTTGTGCTATCACGTGGATGTTGCATATGAATGAATGTTATGTGCACTCATGTAGAGATTATAAATTATGTTAGGAATTTGCATACATATGGACTCATTTCACTAACATACTTTGCATTAAGGAGGTTTACTGAATCAGCAACCGCCTGATTTTTGCATTAGATAAGTACATATACACACACATTTTGCATATGTTCATACAAAATTTAGAATCTTTTTAAGGACAATGGTTACTTGTGGATGATGTCTTGAGTAGATGGATGATGGATGGTAGGATACGTTCTTCCTAACTTGGAGATTTCGGGGATGAAATCCTTTAAGGAGGGGAGAATGTAATAACCTGTATTTTTGAATAACATGTTATAATATAAAGGCAGAATTAAATTATAAAATCTGAATCAAGGGAAACGGGCTGTGCCATTGCGTTCGTCTCGGAAAAATACGCGAAATAGAGTCTAAGTTTTCGAAAAACGGAGTTAGTATGATCAAGTTATGGCCCAATGAAGTTTTCAGAAAATTGCAAGCCCGAAAACAGTTCAAATTCGAATTCAGATTTAAATTACAACCAAGGCAGAATGGGCGGGAATTTTCCCGCCCCAGGCAGGGTCGACACCTGTGTCGACCCCCCAATGGGTCGACACCCATGTCGACCCAGGGGTCGACACCCATGTCGACCCAAGGGTCGACACCCCCCCCCCCCCCCCCCGTTCGGACCAATTTTTCTGGTGCAACATTTTGACAGGTTGGGTCTTGTTCTGGAAGTTTCTGACGGGAGTTGATGGCTCAGATTCGATTTAGGGTTAATCCTATGGTCTAAACTACCCCTAATCTCTATAAAAGGACCCCTAGACCTAGCCTAAACCCTCATTAATCATTCCTACAACTAAATGCTGTCCAAATGTTCACTAATCATGGCCTCCACCTTCTTCATGAGAGCATGAGTGTCTCAAATCAATCTATGTCATAAAAGAGCCATCTTTCTTAAGTAAAAGAGCCTTCTTTCTTTGTCGTTGGGGTTATTCCTTCTTGTTCTCAAGTCTTGAAGTGGAGTTTATCGTCTTTGGTTGCGGATTTGCTAGTGTGGCTTCGTCTCAATCTTATTTTATATTAATTCTAGTGTTCATAGCATTGTAAGCCCTATACTACTCTTAGATTCTAACTATGAAGTTAAATATGACATGTCGCAAGTTGAGTTTGGGCCTAAGTATGATATGTGCTTTGATCCTATCATGTTATGCATAAGTTAAATTCTATGCATGTTTGTAAAGCTATCACCTTGACCTTGTGGGCTAAAAGCTTTAAGCTTTATGTTGAAATGTTGCATTATGCAACATGGGAATCCTCATAACCTTTATGATAACTTGCATATAATGTTATATGCGAACTTCTAGCCACCATCCTATGTCATTTATGATCATGTTTCACCCATTTTCTTAAGTTGATATTATGCATGTTTTGAGGCCCATGATGTAATATGCAAGCTTATGAACATATTTATGCCTCATATGCCACCATGTTTAACTTGTGGCCAACCTTATGCCCTTTTTGCCATGCTTTTGCCAAGTTCCCTCTTTTGATCTATGTTATGTTATGCGAAACGTACATGCGATGGGAATGCGTTGGGTTGGGTAATATTAATGACATGAAACATGATTTTAAAATATGACATGAACATTGACTTGTGATTATGTTTGTAAACATAATGATGGGCATGACACTTAGAAAATATGAGTGTGGCCAACTCGAGGTTGGGTTGAGTTTGTAGCATAAATCTACCCGGAACCGACCGGCTTAACTAGTGGCTACAAACAATAGGACCCAATGTGAGTAGTTGGTCATGTCGCACTTAAAACCCGAGGTTAGACTAAGTTGTGGTGTAAAGCTACCCGGACCCGCCCGGCTTAACTAGTAACCACAACAAGGTCTAATGTGAGAGGTTGGGTGCATTAAATTAATTAATGCCACATAGTAGGGTTAAGTCATGGACCACTTGAATACTTAACCAATTAAACATGATGGGTTGACGCGGTTAAGTCATGAACCTTGGATACGCTTAACCAACTTGATACTTGATTGGGTAGGGTTAACCACATTTAACCCGCTAGAAACCCTAGTTACGTGGTCCTTTTCACCAGTAACCCTCTTGATTGTATCATGATACCCTAGGGACTAGGCTAGGGTGGGGCACGATTACTGGGCTGACATGTAAGCGACCAAAACGACGGCTGAATAGGTGCGCCGGTGTAGGTTCAGGCGGACTATGGTCGTGCACATGGTCCGGAGTTGAAAAAGCAGACACGGGCATCCATAGGTTTAGACTATGCGTGCCTGATTTGTGTCCGTGGTTGGCACCCTAGGGCTTGATACACCCTAGGGTGGACCTAGCACAGCTTGACTACACTTCGTGATTGGGCCGTATGACACCGATACACGACGAGTTAGGTTTCTAGGGAGCCGATCGACCAGACCATGTTGTTGGACCTTGATCTAGGTCATCTCGGGATATTGGGCCAAGATTGGGCCAAGGGATCATTTCTAGTTTACACTTGACATGGATTACTAGTACACACTTGGTGCAACTTAACCTTGTATATGCGATGCCACACTTGATCTATCTAGTAAACTTTTCACCATGCCAGTTAGCACCCTACATCTCATCTCTGTTTTACATGTTCAGTTAACTTTATTAGTTTTTATACTAATAGTAGATAGGACTTACCAGTCTTTTTGACTGACCCGTTTTCTTTCGCCTCTTTTCTCCCCCCCCCCCCCCCCCAGGTTTGCAGGGTGGGAACACTGTTACCTAGCTGGATCTTTAGCTGCTTTTCTGGATAGCTCACGTATGGTTTGAGCATGCTATGGCCTTATGCTACTTTGTGGATAGTTACTTTATGTCTCTTTTTCAGTTTTCAGTTTATGTTCTAGACTTTGTTTTATGGGAAAATAATGACCAAGTACTTTGATGTAACTTGACTATGGTTTTGAAATGCTAGTTTTATCCGCTGCTTTATTTACTCTGTTTTTACTTATATGATCTGTCTTGTGATATCTGCATGCATGTTACCTCGTTTAACGCCCCTCCAAAGCTAGTGTGCTTGCAAGAGTGGCATTGGCGGAGGTGGGGTGTTACACGTATCACCACTTATAACCTTGTCTTGGGTGTACAGCCCAATCAAGACATCAGTAATCATCCAAACGATGTGAAAAACTCCGGTCTTCAACCACCTTCTTCATCGTCGACTTATCGTCGAATTAGTTATTCAGAATGGGTATAAACCCGGCCTTTCCGAATGATTCACGTATCTTATAATCCAGTGCTATAAAAATACAACATACGCCTCATTCCAATTCTGAATATTCTTTTATTCAAATATTCATATCCTTTGGGAAAGGTTCCCATTAATTTTATCAAATATAAATTCTTTTAAATTTATACTTTAATCTTCCTTTGGATATCAATTCTAAAACAAATTAAGGTTTATCAACTAGTCGGGATTATCGAGCCTTACTGAAGTAATAATTTATTCATTAATCCCAATCCCAACCTATTCATCCCATGGAGCAAAACTGGTAATACTCCATATCAAACACCACGGCGTTATCGGTAAATTTAATTACCATTTCATGTTCAAATCTAATTAAAGATTTAACTATCGCTTGGAGTAAAACTGGTGGTACTCCATTCTTGATCATTTCCCAAATTTGATAATTTAAATTATCACATTCACAGTTTAATCTAATTAAAGATTCAATAAAACTCCACTTAGTTTTTATCTTCCAACAATCATTATTAGTGATTATTTAACCGTGGGAAATCAAACATGCCGCATCAACAATCTACACCGTACCACTGATTTCTGCTGATATATAACCTCTAAGCTCGTATGTCTCAGAGAAGGGTGTTATGCAAGAGAATAAATTCTCCGCCACCAAACAGATATATATATTTAGCAGAGATCAACAATACAGTTCGAAATATAATGTTAGACATGAAGTCTTGTCTTTAACGGGGTTAAAGAACCAATGTCATTTAAAACACAGTTTACGATAAATCAAAATCACATTCCATTAATTATGGAATCTTCACGGAAAAATAGATCAATATATAATCGATATCAATTTCTGTATCCAACTAATAATATAAATGGAATAACGACAAAGCCTTTTATATTCCATATATATTAACAGTCTTCCTCCACAGAAGCTCACTTCGATTATTACCAAATCGAATTTCATTAAATCCCGATTTATTTTATTAAATTAGAAAACTTTACTTTGGAAAATTTCCATTAAATCTTGGTAAAAAGATTTATAAATTCCAAATCACATTTCACTGTTAATCGGGTTAAAGAACGAATGTCGTTAAAAACACAGTTCACAATAAACCCAATCCACGTTCCATTTCATTCCAATTACTAAATATAATTGGAAACTCTAATAATACTCTAATAATCTTAATTAAAAGATTTATTCATTTCACACGGGGCTTACGAACAGTGTTACTGAAGACACCATTCACGGCAAACCCAAAATTTAATTTAATATTAAATATAGGGCTCTGAATAGAAATTATATCGGCTTATATTCAATATCAAATTCTGAAACCAACACATATCAAATGGGGAATAACAATATATATATCTATCTTCCAAATTCCTCCACAATATCCGTATAGTCACGAAATCTAATATCGAAATATTCCGGAGATGATTTCTATTCAAATCTATTCCAATTTGATTGGAAATTTCTGGTTTTATTAAAACCCTTTAAATATCCAATTTATTTATTTAAAATTATTGGATTTCAAATCTAGTTAATAACTAGTTCATTTTGTTAAAAATATATTTTTATCTTTACAAACGTGGAATTTTTCATCCAAATTCTTTCCAAATCATTTATTATGATTTTACCCAAATTATTGATATTTTTAATAATTTTATCAAGGCACGTACAGTCGGTTTCCAATAACGACCACCGAATTGCATCCATAGCGGCCTTTTCCAAAATTTGATTTGGACATAATTCCAAATCCAACCGTTTAAATTTAAATCTCTTACATTCATTGGAAAGCTCTTTCCGATACGAACCCAAAAGTTCTGGTTTTAGGAGAATCCGATGGTCGAATCCCCCGTAATGTCAATTCGAAGTCAATGGTCGAAATTCGCGAACGGTTGCAGCGCGGCGTGTTCTATTCAAGCCTTTGATATATATAACATATATATATATATATTTCGTTCAAAACGTATTTTATAAATTCATTTTAAAAAATGATTCCCACTTCCATTTCAATTTTAAATCAAAATTGAATACTCCTTATCATTATAATATTTAAATGATAATATTTTCAAAATATCTAATTTTGAAAACATTTCCTTTTCAAAATTCATTATAAAAATGAATAAAATCGATATAAATATCGTTTGCGTTAAAATGGCGCAATCTAATCAACACGGCTTCATACATTTCAATATTTTCGTGTCCATCCAAAATCGGACATCAAATTCGCATTTTAATCCATTACTGAAAACTATTTTAAAATATTTGTTATTTCAAAACATTCGTTATTTTAAAATATTCGTTCTTTCCGAATTGGAATCAGACACGGTCAATTACCATATAATGTTATTTATATGGATTTCATACGACACATGTACATAACAATAATGATACACAATCAACCATCATCCAGAGTGCATTACACAACTGCATAAGCATTAAATGTAAATAATTAACACTTACAACAGCCTTTCAATCAATCGATTGACATACAACTAAACAATTGGGATTAGTGTACGTCAAAAATCATCCCAATACCCGTGTGGGGTTTTAATCGACAAATATTGAATATTATTTGTGCCGTTGGGCGATGTATAAAATTTATTGGCCCAATCCATGTCAGTTAAATGGGTATACATAAACAAATCGTCTGATTTGTAAATGAATATTTATTTTCATTTCAGGAGAATTTATGTCATTCATGTATAGGTTAAAAATTATATTTTTAGTGATAAAATATTTATTTCAACACATGAATATTTATATAGTTCATTTATTCAATAAAAATGATATTTTTATTGTTCAAATATTTTATTCAACACATGAATATTTTATACAGTTCATATACACATTAAAAATTATATTTTTAATGAATCATATTTATTTCAGAAAATTTTGGCATTATAAAGGTGCGATATTAGAACTAGAGTAATGTCTAGCATTATCCCTCTCCTGATACTGGCTCGCGCTATACATAATAATCAATCCAATCCACAAACAACAATACAATTCATTTCACCACAATACAGTCAATTTTCCCAAAATTCAATCCAAACGAACAAACAACCATGGTTTGTACAAATAAATAGTGTCGGGGGCTACTAATCCCCATCTGCAACCTAAAATATATTTAACTGTAAAATAATTTGAGTGAGAAAGAGTTCTCATATTGGGATCCACTCCGCCGTTATTTTCTAACGTTCTGATTTGCTGTTCTAGTTCCATAATTTGCAAACGAGCTCTAATCTTCACACGACCTTTTTTTCTAGTTTAAACGCAACATTCCGGACAAATTTCGCCTAATGAACTTTTTCCGAAAATGCTCCATTTCGCCAGAATTCGCGAAAAGACAATATTTGGACAATAGACTTTGGATGTGTTTTCTGAGTAACTCCGCAATCCAAAATTTGACTTCCACATACTCAAATCGAAGAGAAAATCGTGCTCTTCTACTTTGACATTGTGGAGTTTTGGCCAGAAGTGTTCGGTTGGAGAGTTATTGGTTGTGGAAGCTCATGGTGTGAAATGTAAATACAGAAAATATAAAAATTTGATTTTTAGAAGAGGAGAGGGTCCATTTCAGAGTGGTGGTCGGAGGAGGTGGCGCCGGGGTCGGGGAGTTGTGCAGCAGTGGTGGCGGTGGGTGGTGGGCCAGTGGTGTCTGTGGAGGATCGGATTTGGGGGTTTGAAGGAAGAAAAGGGGGAGGGAGGAGCGGAGGAGGAAGGGGTGGCGCGACGGCTGGAGGGGGTGTTGGTGGCGTCGCGACGGAGGAGGGGTGGCTGTGGCGACGACTACTAGGGGTTTTTTTTTCTTTAAAAAACGACAGGGAAGAAAGAGAGAAGGGGGTATTTATATATTTTATATTATATTTGTTTTCTCCTAAAAAGTTACTTTTTCATTTGGACTCCAAATCGAACCCAACGACTGTCACACTTAGCTAATTACCCTCGTTCTGGACATAATGGGATATGTCCCATAAGCCAATTCGACTGTTTCGATCAGTTTTCGTCAAAATTAAAATATAAATTAATATAACGTTCAAAATTGATTTCAATGTACATTTTAATTTACCGGGGCCACATACTGGCTCCAAATATTCCAGAAAAATAAATCTAGCTATGTTTTGATGATACGGTCCTAAAAAAACTAATTTCATTGAATTAGGAGGCCATTTGAAAAATGGTCATTTTCCAGACGATTAAATTCAAATTACCAAACGCGTTTAAATTCACCACGCTCACATATTACTTCCAAAAATATGAAAATTGGAATCTAGAAATAAATTGACATTCCGGATCCAACAAAAGTGGCTTCGTCGAAAACGGAGGTCGTTCGCGAAATGGCTATTTTTAAGGGCTATATATTATATAAAAATATATATAAATTCCATAGCGACTAATTTAAATTTTAAACTGGACATAACTTTCAATTAATATTATGAAATCCGAATTTTTCACATTCATTAGAAAGATATTATTAAACTGATTCTAATATTTCTGGTTTTACTGAAATCCGACTTATTTTGAATTCTATACATTCAATTGAAATTTAAAATCGAATTTTCAAATTGCTACGCCATTTCAGGCTCGCTTTGTAATTAAAATAAATTTATTCATTCTAATTTCGATTAAAATAAATTTTTAATCATTATTATTTAAAATAAATCATTTTAAATATCCAAAATCCCTTAAAATAACTGAAATAAAATTTTAAATTGGTTCTGAAATTCCGAGTTGTTACACAAATTTTCATTTATAAAAAAAATCTTATTTCTAGCCCGTTAATATTTTATTTAATTAATTATTTATGTCTGATTAGGGTATATTTTACGGGTTGTTAAAACTCCATTCCCATTCATTTAGACTTTTCGGCCATGCTACTACACCATTAAAGGATAGGTCAATAACAATGGCTTCCGCTTGGAGCCATGCAACTTTTCTTATTGAACGATTTCTCAATTATGTATGGACTTGTCGAGTGAATTATGGCCACTGGATCGAAAGCAATTGAAGAAAACGAATAGGGTTAACAATTTAGGGTTTGTTGAAACAAAGGGTATAGACTCATTTTTAAAAGAAAATCAAAAAATTATTTACATGGAAATTATCGGAACTCAAATGAGATGTTCTTACTGGCGCTTTGTATTAAATAACTCTATGCCAGACCTTGCAGAACTAGTTTTGAGACTCGATTTCGTCATACACAAAATTAGCTTTTTTAAAATCAAATTATATAAATTAAATTTCAAATCATTAAACGATACATGTTTTTAGTCTGCACGATCACACAAGGAGTCCAACTACACGATAAGTTATATCGTCACAAAACTTGACAACTTTTAATAGTTCACACTTTTGAACCAGATGAAAATGATTTCATTGAAATCTAAGACAGTTTGCAAAGATGATAAATTCTCACGTTCACAAAAACAACTTAATATTAAACAATATTAATTGCTGAAACCCAATGATAATAATTTCTTATTATCATTCAAATCCCCATCAAATTTAATTAAGTCTTTTAAAATCATTTAAATTCTAAATTCCAACAATTGCAAAATTTTATTACCTAAACCACTGTTTTTCCCTCTAAATAGAACAAATAACTCTAAAAATTCGAATTCAAGTTATTTATTTTTCTAAATTAATATTTTAATATTTAAAATTACCTAAATATCCAATCACCAAAAATCCTAGTTGTTACACTAGTAATACCGAATTTCCCAATATCCATAACTAGGGATTTCAATATCCTTAACAAAGGATTTAACATTCATATCTAAAAAGTTGCACTAAACAAACATGTGTATAATAAACTTCAACTCAATCTACCACATCAATCATTGGGAATAATGTAAAAGTATAGAAATTGTGGTTCTTCTTTCAGCTTCTATCTAACCCCTCTTTTACTAAGAATTCAATAATAGAATAAAGAATGAAATTTCTATTTTATTTATGTGCGATAAAATGTTTGAATTATGAATAATTCGTACTTTACACTATGTTCCTTAATAGAGTCATTGATAATGAAATCATAATTTAAGAAGGAGTTGAATAAAATTTAAAATCGTCAAAAACTGCAAAACTATACAATTCCAATCAATTTAATGTAATCAATTTTAAATTTCAACAAGAATTGACATTTTGAATAATATGAGTTTCGAGGGGTTTTATTTATTTTATTTTCATAGGCCCAAACCCCTAAGGGATATTCAATTTTAAAAAAATATACTAAACATTTACTTATATAAGAATGCAAAGGTTTCCATCACTAAATATCCTTAGCTTTTGCCTTCTTTGGGTTTACAATGCTGTAACACCCCACGTCCAATAATGTCACTCACAAAGGGAACGCATTAACTTCCATGGAGCATTTTAAGTGAGTATAGAACAGAAAATCACAACAAGACAGATATAAAGCAGTACTTGAAATTTTAAAACTTTATTTATTGCAGCAGAAGGTAAATATGTTTGGTTGCATCATCAAAACCATAAACCAAAGTCAAGTACATCATATCCATCTTGATAAAATAAAGTACATAAACTGAAAGACATAATCCCCAACATCAAAATAGCCAAAAATAAAGAGAAGACGAACTTTACTTCAGCGATCCAAGCAATCTTCTAAAAGCAGTCCAAAATCAAGCTCCACTAGTGCTAGTTCCAACCTGAGCACCTGGGGGGAAAAAGGAAAGAGATGGAAAAAGGGGGGTCAGACATAAAGTCTGGCGAGTGCGATAACTCTAACAATATAATTAACAAAGTAACTAGGCTAAGGCATAAGTTGCAAAGTAAGGAAACGACCATGAACCATTGAGTATGACAGAGTAAACAAGGAAACAAGATGAACAACGATAACGTTAAAGGCACACCTAAACCACTACAAGATAATAACTATACCGCACCACCACTAGTATAACAGGATTAGGTGTTACCCTAATGTTTAAACTGAAATAGAATCGAAACAGAATAATCTATACAAAAACATAATGCTAGTAATGGGCCTTTACCACCTGAACAGAGACAGAAACAAAAACAGAATAATCCCTACGGAAACAGAATGTAGAATTAGGTGTACACTAGTAATGGGCCGTTACCACCCCAATAGACGGTACCACGCAGAAACAGACAGGTGTTACCACCCAACAGAAATAGACGGTACCAACAGAAACAGACAGAACAAAGTGTACCCTAAGTCCTACCCCAAGCGATCGGCCCCCTAACTCGTAGATACCTATGCTGGTCCCACAGTGGGGTGTATCACTCCCCAAAGTGGCAACACGATACTATCAGAGATGCACGACTTATACCTACATGATGCAACAACGTCTTACCTACCAGCCCGGGCCCACACACGCGCATGATCCTGTTGGACTTGCGTTGCCACCGCTCATGTAACGACCCGGATTTTTGCGATCTTGGTTATCGACATAAACACGATGACGACTAACCAAACATCGAAAAATCCCGGAGATTAATGAAAGAAATTAGAGGGTGAGGATATATAAGATAGAAACTTAGAATAGAAGAAGAAAAAGAAAAACTTAGAATAGAAGTAGAAAAAGAAGAACTTACATCATTAGAGTAACACGAACCTCACAGCGGAACGAATAATATATAACATAACTTTGAAATATAATAGTTATGTATACAACAGCACTTATCAGAGTACAACACTTACAACACAGTGGAAAAAAAACAATAGCTATAAAATCTTGAAGCCTCCTGCTCCAAGCTCTCCAAGTATATCTATAAATCCCGACTACTTGACTGCCCATACAAAATTGGGCACCCAAGAGTTTAGGGAAAACAAAATAAAATAAACTTCGGGTCAGTCATGGGACTGGTATGAGTAAAACAGTTTAAAACAGTTGAACAAGTAAACGATATCTCATAAGACCACGTCGTATAACGGAACGGGTTTTTCCCTTATGAGAATCCAAAATATCTTTATATCAAAAACCTTTTGATATTAATATAATGTCTATCAACCACAATATAATAATCATCTAGCAGAAACGCTTTCATCTCAAGTTATACATATATAGTATACAATAAAAATCGCAAGCACGTATTGGATAATGGATTTCCAACTATGACAAGGTATGGAACCACCTTTCGCTAATGTACCTCTAGAGAGGAATACACTGGGTTCAACAAGAACATCTTGCAACTCGGCCACACATGACCGACCACTCATTTTGCTTGAGTGTATCGAATGTATATCACCAACGGTTGGGATCAGCAACCGTTTCCCGAATGGGACAGTATCAACAATAGATTTTTAGAAGTAAATGAAACTCTAGATCAGGTGATTATACACCCTAATAGGTGCGACCTACATAGCTATGCTGCCTGCCCGATTTCTTTCATTTACCGGTTGATGAGGCTTGAGGTTACGCTTTATCATCACATCAGATTCACTTCGAATGCCACATTGTCATATCCATCGAAAATCACGGATTGAAGTCTACAACAGTACATTACGTGTTAGCTAAAGAAGTTTCCTTCTCCGCTTCCACTCTTGGTACGGTTGAAGAAATCAATGTACGTGACCTTTCTGGAAATACTCTGCCACCAAACGTGAATACGTTTGAACAGATCACAAATTGACTTATCCAAAAATAACACGGGTATACAGCTAAGAGAAACGAATTCCTCCGCCACCAAACGTGAATACGTTTGAACGGATCAACTTACGCGATCCATTGGATATACACTGTCAGACCTTCGTCCATACAAGTTGTCCTGGGACTGGACAAACCGAAGGCACTATTCAGTATATCCATCTTAGTCACTGTTATCTAAGACTTATACAACATCCCTTGCACTTTACTCCATCTTCAATTATCTTTGGCATAAATGACTCGAAACGCTTATGCCAATACAGAGTGGTTCTTTGGATAATAATCCAACCGGTCTCTCCATATTAACAACGTTAAAATGGTCAAAACTTCGATAGTCTGTGAGTTAACTATCAAAGAAAAACAAGTGTGCAAATAAAGATATTATTTCCAGATGGAAATTATATCGATCAAACATCATTTAACATTTATCTCCTTAGTTCATTTTCATCTCCTATTTCCCTATATTCAATATTTCTTAATGTAGTGACCCGCATTTTTAGCTGTTGAATAATTTATTTATTTAATTATTAAATATCGATTAATCGATATCGAGAACGTGATTTAAATAATATTGAATATTTAATTAATAATTATAATATAATAAAATATATTATAGTGTCGAAATAGTCAGAAATAGTGAAATTCACAATATCATGTGAATTGAATAGCATACGAGATTTGGTGGAGTTTCGATTCGAAATATAATAACGATTATATTGAATCGACGACAGTTGAACGTATAGTTTATAATATATTTATAAACGAGCTCGAAATGGCGCTGTAGTTCGTAAATTGGCGATTCGAACTTCAACTGAATGTACAGGATTCGTTTTAAGCCGGATTTCTGTGAAACAAGAAAGGTGTGGAGCTGGTGGAGTATATCATTCTAGTGGAAGAGAAAAATCGGGATTTCGTCGTATAGATTTTGATGTACGTCCAAATCAAATTTCAGAAAAGTCGCTGTAGAATTCCTTTATATTTTGCAATGCTTTATTTACGTTATAAATGGATATTCAGTATAAACTGAATATCGAGATAATCTGAAATCTAAAATATCAAACTGTAAATTCTGATATGATATTATGTAGCTGTACGATATCATATGTAAAGATATACGATAATATAAATTTATTTATATTTAATTTAATTTATTTAAATATATTTATATATTTAAATGGATTATTCAGGGGTCTAAAAATGGCCAGTTTTGCAAACGAAGTCGGAATTTGACGAAACCAGTTTTGTTGGATCCGCAATATCGAATAGTTGTTAGATTTCCAGTTTCGTGATTTTTAGAGGCACTGTGTGACCGTACGGATTTTTAGAGTGTAAAACAGTCAGTACTTTGACGGTTAAAAATACGCCGTGTGAGCAGACGGAGTCGGATTACAACGAAACCAGTTTCGTTGGGACCGTAATGTCGAACTCTAGTTGTATGTCAATTTCCGTGATTTTTGAATATCATGTGTGGTCACACGGATTTTTAGAGTGCAAAAACGAATATAAAATAATAAAAGAAAATAACTAAAAATATTTGTTAATCCTATAAATACCCCTCAACACCCCTTAACCTAATTTCAAGTCCTCTCAAGTCAACAGAAATTCCAGCCGTTAGTTTTCCTTTCTGGAAACAAATAAAACTTCGATCCTCTTAAAAATCAAAAACAATCCGAATAAAATTCCTATAAATCCCAATTTACATATATATGAGAGCGGTAAGGTATGCTCTTCGTTTTGATGTGAAGTTTTTGTAGTTCGACATCAAATCTGAGGGTGCGGATTTTTCCAGCGTGGTGCCGTGGTTTCTAGGGTTCAGAATTTGCGAGGGTTAAAGGGGTTTATACTTGAATTCAAAATCGTTTTGGAGTTACACATATTGAATAGGTTCTGTGCGATGAATTTTGGGGTCTGCGATGATGTTTGTGGTCGCGGGTTACTGTTCATGTGCGGCTTCAGGCAGCAGTCGCGATCCAGTTCGTAAGTTCGAACTCTGATGTTTGGGTATGAGTTGAAAGAGGAGGTGCTGGGAAGTTTTTGGTGATGTTCGTTTGAGTTTTAGTTGATCGAAGAAGGTGTAGTTTGAGCTAGAGGTTGCGGCAATGTCGTGGGTTTTAGAACTGGAGCGTGTTCATTTTAGGTACGGTGAAGATGGAAGGAAGAAGAGAGAGGCGGGCCAAGGAGCGGGTATGGGCTATCATGTGAGTAGTTGGGCCTGTTTTAAATGGTGAAGCCCGTTTAGCCTTTTATTTAAATTCATATTAGTATGTTAACTTGTAAATTAAATATCGGTGTCATACGAAATCAGAATTTCGAACGGTCAAATCCGTTGGGATCATATGGACGGTGGCTACAACAGGGAACTGACTAGAAGTCCATCGGAGCTCGTTACAATTTATGGTGAAATAAATTGTCCGTCGCAGTCAAATAAACGCAAACCGTTATTTAACGGCTAACGCGCAAAAGTGAGTAAATCTCACTAACTCTGAACAGTTATATTTTCATGTTGTATTTTTAAAACTGTTAAATATTGGCTGTTTGACTGTGTGTTGATCGTTTGATTGAACTGCTAGTCAGTTAGTTAAATTTCTGTATTGATTCTGTCTATCAGAATATATCATATGAAATTGAAAGCGATGTTGATTTTATTGTATAACATCTGTGGATGCAGGGAAACAGGTTGGAGGAATCCGACTGGATTCCTCAACAGTTATTTTATTGATTTTCATATATTTTGATATATGTTGTGATTTATCACCTGTTGTTGATTGTGTGTTATGGACGATATTGGGCATCGAAATTTGATATGTTAAGCACCATAACATACCGGAATATTGGAAATCGAATATTTATAAATAGAATGTTTATAAATAGAAATATTTAAAAATGGAATATTTTTAAATAGGAAATACGGTTGAGTAGAATTATTTTAAAAGGGAAATCTTTATAAATAAGATATTTATAAAGTGAGTTATTCAACTAGAGATTGAATAAGATATTTAATAAGTTATAAAGGAGATATTAACTTAGAAATTGATTGAGATATCAAAAGGAGATTATTCATTTAGAATTTCAATAAGATATTTTAAAAGGGATTATTCATTTAAGAATTGAATAAGATGTTAGAAAAAGGATTATTGACTTAAAAATTCAATAAGATATTTAAAAGGGATTATTCATTTAGAAATTGAATAAGATATTAAAAAGAGATTTTTCATTTAGAAATTTAACAGGATAAGAATGAGATACTTATTTGTTAAATAAATAAAATAAAGGAATGTTTATTTAGATTAAATAAATAGAATAAAGGATATTTAATTAGGGATTAAATAATTAGAGTTATAAAGGAAAATCTATTTAGGAAAATAAATAGATTATACAAAAGGAAATCTATTTAGGAAATAAATAGAAGTTAAAATAAATAGAAATAAAAGAAAAGTTAGTTAGTCGGATATAAATATTCGAATCAAGTTAGTTAAGTGGACAAACCAAGCTAGTCGAACCAAATCGAGCCAAATGGTCGAGTCGAACCAATCGAGTCAAGATGGTCGAGTCAAACCAACCGAGTCGAGCTGGTCGAGTCGAACCAATCGAGTCAAGATGGTCGAGTTAGTCGAACCTGGTCAATACAGTCAAGCTAGTCAAGTTAGTCGAACCTGGTCAGTCGAGTCGAGTAAATCAAACTTAGTTAATCGAAAGGAGTTTATCGATTTAGTTAATCGATAGGAGTTAATTGATTTAGTCAATCGAGATGAGTTAATCGGTTGTAATGAATCAAGAGGAGTTAGTCGAATATAGTATTCGAACCAAATGGTCAAACCAAATGGTCAAACCAAGTAGTCAAGCCCAGTGGTCAAACCAAATGGGTCAGGTTAGCCAAACCTGGTCAGTCAAACCAAATGGGTCAGGTTAGCCAAACCTGGTCAGTCAAACCAAATGGGTCAGGTTAGTCAAACCTGGTCAGTCAAACCAGGTTAGTCGAGTTAGCCGAATAGGGTTAGTCAAATAGAATTAATCGATTAGGGTTAAACCATAGAACTAATCGATTAGAGTTAAACCAATAGAGTTAGTCGAGCCTAGTTAATCGAATCGAATTGGTCGAACCAAGTAAGTCGAGTTAGTCGAGTCAAGTTAAGTTAGTCGAGTTAAAGTTATCGATGTTAGTTTCATCGAAAGGAGTTATCGATGTTAGTTTCATCGAAAGAAGTTATCGATGTTAGTTTCATCGAAAGGAGTTATCGATGTTAGTTTCATCGAAGGGAGTTATCGATTATAGTTTGATCGAAGTGAGATTTTCAAATATGAGATATTTGAAAAGGAAGAGTTATCGAATATTAGTTATTTGAAGAGAGATTATCGAATATCGTTTATTCGAAAGAAGTTAATCGAATATAGCTTATTCGAAGAGGAATTAATCAAATAGAGATTTCTCGAAGAGAGTTAATCGGCGAATTCGATTATATCGAATTCGGGAAAGTACTTATACTTTCCAGTGTTTAAATAGAGTTTTATTCATTTATAAATAAATAAGTGTTAGGTTAATTATTCACTAATAGGAATAGAAGTTATAATTAGATAATTCGAAAGTAGGGATTATAACGTTATCGTTATAACCAATGTTTTAAATATAGAAGTGGACTAGTAAAATTGAATCCGAGAAAGGCGTAAAGAAGTTGTTAAAGATTAAAAAGATAAACTTTGACCATTTCGAAGTTATAACGTTGTTCAGTTAAGGTCTGAGAGGTAATTATACCCCAACTTGAGTGACTTCCTTCTTAACTAAGAAATGGTAAGGTTTGATCGTAAAGGAGTGTTGGAAATGTTTTCCAAACGAGAATCAGAAATGTTTTCTGATAAAAGAAAATAAGAATTTAGAATATAGGGAAACAGGAGATAAGTAAATAAATGAACTAAAGAGATTTATGTTAAATGATGTTTGTTCGATAAAATTTCCATTTGGGAAATAATATCGTTGTTTGCACACTTGTTTTTCTTTGATAGTTAACTCACCGACTATCGAAGTTTTTGACCATTTTAACGTTGTTAATATGGAGAGACCGGTTGGATTTTTATCCAAAGAACCACTCTGTATTGGCATAAGCGTCGCGAATCATATATGCCAAAGATAATTGAAAACGGAGTAAAATGCAAGGGCTATCCTGTTTACAGAATAGTGCCTTCGGTTTGTCCAGTCCCAGGACAACTTGTATGGACGAAGGTCTGACAGAGTATGTCTGGTAGATCACGTAAGTTGATCGTTTCAAACGTATTTACGTTGGTGGCGGAGGAATTCGTTTCTCTTAGCTTATACCCGTGGTATTTTTGGGGAAATCAATTTGTGATTTAACGGGTATGACGATGTGACATTCTAAGTGAATGAAGATGTGGTATGTGAAAAGATAAGCGTAGCTTCTAGCCTCACATCCGGTAAATGACAGAAATCGGGCAGGCAGCATGGCTAAGTCGGTTGCACCGAAGTAGGGTGTATAATCACCTATCTAGTGAATATTCATTTGTTTCTTAAATCTATCAATGATGTCCCATATATATACGGGAACGGTTGCTGATCCCAACCGTTGGTGATGTACATTCGATACACTCAAGCGAAATGAGTGGTCGGTCATGTGTGGCTGAGTTACAAGATGTTCTTGTTGAACTCCAGTGTATCGTTCCTAGAGTACACTGATCGGAAGGTGGTTCCATACCTTGTCATAGTTGGAAATACATTATCCAATACGTGCTTGCGATTTTGATTGTATACTATATATGTAGAACGTGAGATGAAAGCGTTTCTGCTAGTTGATATCTATTTGTACATAGACATTATTATAATATCAGAATGATATTGCTTTGAAAGATATTTTGGATTCTCATAAGGGAAAAACCCGTTCCGTTATGCGGCGTAGTCTTATGAGATATCGTTTACTTGTTCATATACCTGTTTTAAACTGTTTTACTCACACCAGTCCCATGACTGACCCGGAGTTTATTTGTTGTTTTTCCCTAAACTCTTGGGTGCCTAAATTTGTACGGGCAGTCAAGTAGTCGGGTTTTACAGATATACTGGAAGAGCTTGGAGCAGGAGGCTTCAAGATCATATAGCTATAGTTATTTCCACTGTGTTGTAAGTGCTGTACTCTGATAAGTGCTATTGTATACATAACTGTTATATTTCAAAGTTATGTTATCTATTATATGTTATTCGTTCCGCTGTGAGGTTCGTGTTACTCTGATGTTATGTTCTTCTTCTTCTTCTATTCTAAGTTTCTATCTTATCTATCCTCACCCTCTAATTTCTTTCATTAATTACCGGGATTTTTCGATGTTTTGGTTATCGACGTCGGGCTTACGTCGATAACCAAAGTCGCTCAAAATCCGGGTTACTACACTTATTTTCTAAATTTAGAAAATATATTTATTACCACTGGAAAACATTTCCATTCCTTGTTTTCTGTATTAGAAAACATTTCTGATTTCGAGTTTGGAAAACATTTCCAAAACTCCTACGTTTGGATTAAGCAGATGTTTTAGATAAAAAATCGCTATGCCAACTCAACCATTTCCTTTAATTACTAAATTCACTTAACTATCCTTTACTGCCGAACCTTAACCATTCCTTAGTTAAAAAACGAAGCCAATCAAGTTGGGGTAGAACTACCTCTCAGACCTTAACTGAACAACATTTCTAACCTTGAAATAGGCAAAGTTTACTTTAAATTTCTTTAACTAACTTTCTTACTTGACCTTTCTTTCGAATAACTATATTCGATTAACTCTTTTTAATTAACTCTATTCGATTAACTCCCTTGGATTAACTCTATTTGCTTAACTCTATTTGATTTACTCTATTCACTTAACTCCTGTCGAATAAACTATATTCGATAACTCCTCTAACTCTATTCGAACAAGCCATATTCGATTAACTCCTCTAACTCTATTCGAATAAACCATATTCGATTACTCCTTTTGAATAACTAGATTTAATAACTCCTTTCGAATAACTAGATTTGATAACTCCTTTTGAATAACTAGATTCGGTAACTCCTTTCGAACAACTAGATTCGATAACTCCTTTCGAATAACTAGATTCGATTAACTCACCTCGAATAACCAATATTCGATTATTCTTCCCTCGAATACACTATATTCGATAACTCTACTTCGAATAAGTGATATTTGATAACTCTACTCGATTACCTCCATTTGAATAACTCTAATTAGTTAACTCTAACTCTAACTGGTCAACCCTCACTGATTAACTCTAACTGATTAACTCTAACTGGTCAACCCTAACTGGTTAACTCTAACTAGTCAACCCTAACTGGTAAATTCAAACTGATTAACTCTAACTGGTTAATTCTAACTGAAATTGATTTCTCTTACTTGAATAACTCCTATTTGATAACATTTATTCATTTATAAAGATTTACTTTTAGTAACGGTTCTTAACTTTATAAATGTTCTCTTTAATAACGTTCTTCACTTACACAAGTGTTATGTATCCATTTTATTTATACTATCGGTGCTAAAACCAATAACTCTTCTCTATACAAGTTCAGACTTATATATTTCATTTATCGAATGATAAATATTAAATTTAATTTATAACTGTCATTTATAAATTAAATCTTTCCTATTTACTTGTTAAAACAAATATCCATTTTCTAAACATTTCTTTGATTTAGTTTCTATTTATTCATCAAATAATTATTCGTTGATTTAATCCTATTTATTTATCAAATAAATATTCATTTATAACATTCTATTTGTTTATCAAATAAATATCTCCATTTAATTCTATTTATTTAACAAATAAATATCTCCTTTAATCTTTTCTATTTATTTTCTAAATAGGTAAATCCTTTATACCTTTATTTATTCCCTAAATCAATAAATCCTTTATACCTTTATTTATTCCCTAAATAAATAAATCCTCTATAACCTATTTGTAAATGGTTTACAAATATTTCTCTTTCTATTTGCTTGACAAATATTTTCCTTTATATTTGTTTTACGAATATTTCCCTCTATATCTGATTTACAAATATAATTCCTTTATAGTTGATTTACAAATATCATTCCCTTATATTTGATTTACAAATATAATTCCCTTATATTCTTGATGTACAAATAAAATTCTTTTATTCAAAATCCTTTTTCTTTTATAATATAAAATCCATTGATTTTGAATAAATAAGTTATTTTCAAAATATACTTTGAAAATCCCTTTTCTACATTCTGGTATTTCTTATGGTATTTAACATACCATACAACAACGATAAATATCGTCCAAACACACATAATCAACGTCAGATTATATATCACAATATATAAATCACAGTAAAATAAATGTTGAGGAATCCAGTTGGATTCCTCCAATCTATTTCCCCTGCATCCACAGATGTTAGACAATATGATTAACATCGATTTCACTTCGATGTGGAATATTCTGACAGCAGATCAACATATAAATATTTAACGGTTTATATATATATATATATATAATTTCCACTAACTGACTAGCAGTTCAATCAAACAGTCAACAGACAATTTTTAACAGTTCTACGAATACACTGTAAAAATAGAAATATTAAGAGTTGGTGAGTTTTACTCACATTGGCGCGTTAACCGTTTAATAATCGGTTTGCGTTATTTAACTCAGTTGGACAATTTATTTCGCCATAAATTGTAACGGACTCCAATTGACTCGCGGTCTGTTCTAGTACGTAGCCACCGTCCATACGATCCCGACGGATCTTTTTTCGCTGAAAACCGATGTTGTATGATAGGGTTATACCATTTTGAAGTTTACATGTATTTAAATTAAATAAAAGACTTGGATTTTTAAAACTAATAGGCCTTACCTATCAAATAAAGCCCATCACCAACCCTTAAATTACCAGACCTGCTTTGGTGCTTCTCCCCCAAATAACATACCCCGTCGCTCCTCCTACATCCCATTACCGTGATTTTGAACCCCCCTCCCCCCAAACCACATAATTCTTCAACGGGAATCAAAACCGACACTACCATGTTTCTCCTCATCTCGTTCTCGATCCACCCATCTCCATTTCAACATGCTCGCATCCGCCCTGTGCTTCGCGACCTGGTGGTCCTCTCAATGACTGGCGACACCAACGATGTCGGATCTTCACCAGACTGGGCCGAACGAGGCGCCTTACCCCACTGATCGTCACTCAATACTCGAATTTTAACATCAATGCCTTAATGCTCCTCGAATCCAAACCCTAACTTCCGCTGCCTCATACTGGAACGGCGGAACCACTGTCGAGTGCTTCAAGACTGATACGAGAATGAAGAGCATGAGTGCAGGAATTCAAAGATATAAGCTTGAGGATTTAAGAGGGTTTATTTGATTTTTATTTGATTTTCTTCTTTGAAATTTCCTTGCTGTGATGGGGATTTATACGATATATATATATGTTGTGTTTGGTTGGTAAGGTTGGAGGCTGAGAATCGATGAAGCGTGGCATTTGTTTTGACCAGAAAAATTAGTAGGATATTTATTTTATTTATTTTTATTCGACCATTTGCTTTCTAAAAGTCACCATGATTACATACGATACCTAAAAATTACCAAACTAGACATACACCTTCAGCTCGACATTACGATGCCAACGAAACTGGTTTCGTCGAATTCCGACTCCATATACCCACACAGCGTATTTTTAACTGTCGAAATACTGATTGTTTTTCACTCTAAAAATCCGTACGGCCACATACTGACTTTAAAAATCACGAAACTGGAAATCTAACAGCTATTTGACATTGCGGGTCCAACAAAATTAGTTTCATCGAATTCCGACTTCGTTTGCAAAACTGGCTATTTTTAAAGCCGTAAATAGCCTATTTAAATATATAAATATATTTAAATTAAATTAAATTTAAAAATAAAAATAGATATTATCGTCTATATTCACATGGAATACCGTACAGCTTCAGAATATTCTTATATGAATTTACAACTCGATATTACATCGTCAGAGCTATATCGACGTTCGATTTCTATTTAAATCCTTATATAAAATATAATTAAATCGTTATGGTCAGGGCGCTGCATTTCTGAGAATTTGATTTGGACGTAACTCAAAATCTACACGACGAAATCCTGATTTTTCTCTTCCACTAGAAAGATATACTCTACCAGCTCCACATGTTTCTTGTTTCATAGAAATCTGATTTAAAACGAACCCTGTATATCCAATTGAAGTTCAAATCGCCAAATAGCGAACTGCCGCGTCGTTACGCGCTCCATTTTAATTATATTATAATTCTACGTTCAAACTGACGTCGATTGAATATATTCATCAATATAATTCAACTCTAAGCTGAATTAAATCTTAGGGATGACCCAGTTCACAGAATATTGTGATTTCCAATATTTTTGATTACTTCTGAATTAAATATATTACTCTATTATTTAATTAAATATTCCATATTATTTAATTAAACCACTATTTAATTCACTATATCGCTATTTATATAATTAAATTAATTAATTATTCCACGGCTAACAATGCGGGTCATTACATTCTTCCCTACTTAAAATAATTTCGTCCTCGAAATTGCTAAGGTAGAGGACAACCCTATCTATTGGACTAAAGTTTATCTGTTTACCCCTTATCTCTTGTTTCTCTGAACCAATTAATATTGACTAAAATATTAATTCTGACAAACTAAAATTTTCAAAAATTTTGAAAATTTTCCAACACTTTTAATTTTCGGAAAATTTCGCTATAACCTCCTTTGTACAGCCCTATCGGTAAAACTCCAACTCGTCTCTCTAGGCCTTCTTCAATCCAAAAGAAAATCAAACAGCCAAGCGGCTTGCCAATTCGGGTCATAAATCTCATGCTTATATCAAATATAAACTTGTACCTTTTTGTCGGGTATATCAACTTTATCACTTCACCTGTCATCAATTCAACATATACCAATGCAATTCCAACTTGATCTCAAATCAATTTATCTTTAACACAACCATTCGCTTATACCTAAGTCGAATTTCATTTCAAACTCAAGCACTATTCTTGATTTCAAATCCATAACTCACCAGTCCAATATAATTCCAGATTATCTCTAATCAAGTCTAATTCCACTTGACATCAATCTATTTCAATACGATTTTTACTTAATTGGCTTTTAATTCAATCTCAATTCTATTGGCTTTTACAAATTCTACGTAAATTTGTTTTAATTCACATAATCTATTTCTGGGAGTTTTTAAACAGCTTAACCTTTTCCAAAAATCAAAATATTCAATTTGGAATATCAAAACAATTTGTTTTTCTCAAAACAATTCAAAAACAATTTCTTTGGTAGTAATCCGTCACTTAGCAGCTCAAAAATGAACACTGATGATGTCGCGATTTCATCATCAGGATTATTTCCCAGCTATCGAAGTGAGTTCAATACTACATCACTTTTCGAAACCATTTCTGAATATTTCCATTTTGAAATCAGTTCAAAATATCCTTCACAATGCTTTAAACAATTTAAAATCTCCCAGGATCTTAAATTTTTCTTATTTTTAATCCAAATCCATTTACAAACACTTATCCAATTTTCCAGAATTTTAATTCAATTTCTGGTTTAAAATTTTAGATTTAACTCATATGATTTCACGTATTTCACTTATATGAATTTTGATTGGTTATTTACATAACCATTTAATTTATAATCTTACTCGATTATAATAACAACCAATATATCCACTATATTATAATTTTGATATATATATATATATCTTCTCTATATCAAGATATACCTTGGGTAAACTTATTTTAATTTACCCTCTTTTCAAAACATATCGTGTCGACCCATCGTATTCGAGTGTTTATAAACTCCTACCGATACAGTGGATCAAACTGATCGACCAGAACCCATAAACAACTCAGCCAATGAATCTCCACAATATAAAACCATTTTTATATCCAATACAAATACGCACTCGTATATATACACTCAAACTCAATCTAGGGTATAACTAAACCTATCTCTACCGAGTCACGCCACAGAGCCAAGGTAAAACTTAACTTAAGCTCTGATACCAACTGTAACGACCCGGATTTTTGCGATCTTGGTTATCGACATAAACACGATGACGACTAACCAAACATCGAAAAATCCTGGAAATTAATGAAAGAAATTAGAGGGTGAGGATAGATAAGATAGAAACTTAGAATAGAAGAAGAAAAAGAAGAACTTACATCATTAGAGTAACACGGATCTCACAGCGGAACGAATAACATATAATATATAACATAACTTTGAAATATAATAGTTATGTATACAACAGCACTTATCAGAGTACGGTATTTACAACACAGCGGAAAAAAACAATAGCTATAAAATCTTGAAGCCTCTTGCTCCAAGCTCTCCAAGTATATCTGTAAATCCCGACTACTTGACTGCCCATACAAAATTGGGCACCCAAGAGTTTAGGGAAAACAAAAGAAAATAAACTTCGGGTCAGTCATGGGACTGGTATGAGTAAAACAGTTTAAAACAGTTAAACAAGTAAACGATATCTCATAAGACCATATAACGGAACGGGTTTTTCCCTTATGAGAATCCAAAATATCTTTATATCAAAAACCTTTTGATATTAATATAATGTCTATCAACCACAATATATTAATCATCTAGCAGAAACGCTTTCAACTCACGTTCTACATATATAGTATATAATCAAAATCGCAAGCACGTATTGGATAATGGATTTCCAACTATGACAAGGTATGGAACCACCTTTCGCTAATGTACCTCTAGAGAGTAATACACTGGGTTCAACAAGAACATCTTGCAACCCGGCCACACATGACCGACCACTCATTTTGCTTGAGTGTATCGAATGTATATCACCAACGGTTGGGATCAGCAACCGTTTCCCGAATGGGACAGTATCAACAATAGATTTTTAGAAGTAAATGAAACTCTAGATCAGGTGATTATACACCCTAATAGGTGCGACCTACATAGCCATGCTGCCTGCCCGATTTCTGTCATTTACCGGTTAATGAGGCTTGAGGTTACGCTTTATCATCACATCAGATTCACTTCGAATGCCACATTGTCATATCCATCGAAAATTACGGATTGAAGTCTGCAACAGTACATTACGTGTTAGCTAAAGAAGTTTCCTTCTCTGATTCCACTCTTGGTACGATTGAAGAAATCAATGTACGTGAACTTTCTGGAAATACTGTGCCACCAAACGTGAATACGTTTGAACAGATCACAAATTGGCTTATCCAAAAATAACACGGGTATACAGCTAAGAGAAATGAATTCCTCCGCCACCAAACGTGAATACGTTTGAACAGATCAACTTACGCGATCCATTGGATTTCTGTCAGACCTTCGTCCATACAAGTTGTCCTGGGACTGGGTAAACCGAAGGCACTATTCAGTATATCCATCTTAGTCCCTGTTATCTAAGACTTATACAACAGCCCTTGCACTTTACTCCGTCTTCAATTATCTTTGGCATAAATGATTCGAAACTCTTATGCCAATACAGAGTGGTTCTTTGGATAATAATCCAACCGGTCTCTCCATATTAACAACGTTAAAATGGTCAAAACTTCGATAGTCTGTGAGTTAACTATCAAAGAAAAACAAGTGTGCAAACAAAGATATTATTTCCAGATGGAAATTATATCGATCAAACATCATTTAACATTTATCTCCTTAGTTCATTTTCATCTCCTGTTTCCCTATATTCAATATTTCTTATTTTCTAAATTTAGAAAATATATTTATTACCACTGGAAAACATTTCCATTCCTTGTTTTCTGTATTAGAAAACATTTCTGATTTCTTGTTTGGAAAACATTTCCAAACTCCTAAGTTTGGACTAAGCAGATGTTTTAGATAAAACATCGCTATGCCAACTCAACCATTTCCTTTAATTACTAAATTCACTTAACTATCCTTTACTGCCGAACCTTAACCATTCCTTAGTTAAAAACGAAGCCAATCAAGTTGGGGTAGAACTACCTCTCAGACCTTAACTGAACAACATTTCTAACCTTGAAATAGGCAAAGTTCACTTTAAATTTCTTTAACTAACTTCCTTACTTGACCTTTCTTTCGAATAACTAATTTGATTAACTCTTTTGAATTAACTTTATTTGATTAACTCCCTTGGATTAACTCTATTTGCTTAACTCTATTTGATTTACTCTATTCACTTAACTCCTATCAAATAAACTATATTCGATAACTCCTCTAACTCTATTCGAATAAGCCATATTCGATTAACTCCTCTAACTCTATTCGAATAAACTGTATTCGATTAACTCCTCTAACTCTATTCGAATAAACCATATTCGATTATTACTTTCAAATAACTAGATTTGATAACTCCTTTCGAATAACTAGATTCGGTAACTCCTTTCGAATAACTAGATTCGATAACTCCTTTCGAATAACTAGATTCGATTACCTCACCTCGAATAACCAATATTCGATTATTCTTCTCTCGAATACACTATATTCGATAACTCTACTTCGAATAAGTGATATTTGATAACTCTACTCGATTACCTCCATTTGAATAACTCTAATTAGTTAACTCTAACTCTAACTGGTCAACCCTCACTGATTAACTCTAACTGATTAACTCTGACTTGTCAACCCTAACTGATTTACTCTAACTGGTTTACTCTAACTGGTCAACCCTAACTGGTAAATTCTAACTGATTAACTCTAACTGGTTAATTCTAACTGAAATTGATTTCTCTTATTTGAATAACTCCTATTTGATAACGTTTATTCATTTATAAAGATGTACTTTTAGTAACTGTTCTTCACTTTATAAATGTTCTCTTTAATAACGTTCTTCACTTACACAAGTGTTGTGTATCCATTTTATTTATACTATCGGTGTTAAAACAAATATCTCTTCTCTATACAAGTTCAGACTTATATATTTCATTTATCAAATGATAAATATTAAATTTAATTTATAACTGTCATTTATAAATTAAATCTTTCCTATTTATCTGTTAAAACAAATATCCATTTTCTAAACATTTCTTTGATTTAGTTTCTATTTATTCATCAAATAAATATTCCTTGATTTAATCCTATTTATTTATCAAATAAATATTCATTTATAACATTCTATTTATTTATCAAATAAATATCTCCATTTAATTCTATTTATTTAACAAATAAATATCTCCTTTAATCTTTTCGATTTATTTTCTAAATAGATAAATCCTTTATACCTTTATTTATTCCCTAAATAAATAAATCCTTTATACCTTTATTTATTCCCTAAATAAATAAATCCTCTATAACCTATTTGTAAATGGTTTACAAATATTTCTCTTTCTATTTGCTTGACAAATATTTTCCTTTATATTTGTTTTACGAATATTTCCCTCTATATCTGATTTACAAATATAGTTCCTTTATATTTGATTTACAAATATCATTCCCTTGTATTTGATTTACAAATATAATTCCCTTATATTCTTGATGTACAAATAAAATTCTTTTATTCAAAATCCTTTTTCTTTAATAATATAAAATCCATTGATTTTTAATAAATAAATTATTTTCAAAATACAGTTTGAAAATCCCTTTTCTACATTCTGGTATTTTTTATGGTATTTAACATACCATATAACAACGATAAATATCGTCCAAACACATATAATCAAAGTCAGATTATACATCACATTCTATATCATAATATATAAATCGCAGTAAAATAAATGTTGAGGAATCCAGTTGGATTCCTCCGACCTGTTTCCCCTGCATCCACAGATGTTAGACAATATGATTAACATCGATTTCACTTCGATGTGGAATATTCTGATAGCAGAATCAACATATAAATATTTAACGGTTTATATATATATATATATATATATATATATATATAATTTCCACTAACTAACTAGCAGTTCAATCAAATAGTCAACAGACAATTTTTAACAGTTCTAAGAATACACTGTAAAAATAGAAATATTCAGAGTTGGTGAGTTTTACTCACATTGGCACGTTAACCATTTAATAATCGGTTTGTGTTATTTAACTCAGTTGGACAATTTATTTCCCCATAAATTGTAACTGACTCCAATTGACTCGCGGTCAGTTCCAGTGCGTTGTCACCGTCCATACGATCCCAATGGATCTTGTTTCGCTGAAAACCGATGTTGTATGATAGGGTTATACCATTTCGAAGTTTACATGTATTTAAATTAAATAAAAGACTTGGATTTTTAAAACTAATGGGCCTTACCTATCAAACAAAGCCCATCACCAACCCATAAATTACCAGACCCGCTTTGATGCTTCTCCCCCAAATAACATACCCCGTCGCTCCTCCTACATCCCATTACCGTGATTTTGAAACCCCAAACCACATCATTCTTCAACGAGAATCAAAACCGACACTACCATGTTTCTCCTCATCTCGTTCTCGATCCACCCATCTCCATTTCAACCTGCTCGCATCCGCCCTGTGCTTCGCGACCTGGTGGTCCTTTCAACGACTTGTGACACCAACGATGTCGGATCTTCACCAGACTGGGCCGAACGAGGCGCCTTACCCCACTGATCGTCACTCAATACTCGAATTTTAACATCAATGCCTTAATGCTCCTCGAATCCAAACCCTAACTTCCGCTGCCTCATACTGGAACCGCGGAACCACTATCGAGTGCTTCAAGACTGATACGAGAATGAAGAACATGAGTGCAGGAATTCAAAGATATAAGCTTAAGGATTTAAGAGGGTTTATTTGATTCTTATTTGATTTTCTTCTTTGAAATTTCCTTGCTGTGATGGGGATTTATACGATATATATGTTGTGTTTGGTTGGTAAGGTTGGAGGCTGAGAATCGATGAAGCATGGCATTTGTTTTGACCAGAAAAATTAGTAGGATATTTATTTTATTTTATTTTATTAATTTTTATTCGACCATTTTCTTTCTAAAAATCACCATAATTACATACGATACCTAAAAATCACCAAACTGGACATACACCTTCAGCTCGACATTACGATGCCAACGAAACTGGTTTCGTCGAATTCCGACTCCGTATACTCACACAGCGTATTTTTAACCGTCGAAATACTGACTGTTTTTCACTCTAAAAATCCGTACGGCCACAAATTGACTCTAAAAATCACGAAACTGGAAATCTAACAACTATTTGACATTGCGGATACAAAAAAATTAGTTTCGTCGAGTTCCGACTTCATTTGCAAAACTGGCTATTTTTAAAGCCCTAAATAGCCTATTTAAATATATAAATATATTTAAATAAAAATTAAATTTAAAAATAAAAATAGATATTATCGTCTATATTCACATGGAATACCGTACAGCTTCAGAATATTCTTATATGGATTTACAAATCGATATTACATCGTCAGAGTTATATCGACGTTCGATTTCTATTTAAATCTTTATATAAAATATAATTAAATCGTTATGGTCAGGGTGTTGCATTTCTGAGAATTTGATTTGGACATAACTCAAAATCTACATGATGAAATCCCGATTTTTCTCTTCCACTAGAAAGATATACTCCACCAGCTCCACATGTTTCTTGTTTCACAGAAATCCGATTTAAAACGAACCCTGTATATCCAGTTGAAGTTCAAATCGCCAAATAGCGAACTACCGCGTCGTTAAGCGCTCTATTTTAATTATATTATAAATATACGTTCAAACTGACGTCAATTGAATATATTCGTCAATATAATTCAACTCTAAGCTGAATTAAATCTTAGGGATGACCCAGTTCACAGAATATTGTGATTTCAAATATTTTTGATTATTTCTGAATTAAATATATTATTCTATTATTTAATTTAATTAAATATTCCATATTATTTAATTAAACCACTATTTAATTCACTATATCACTATTTATATAATTAAATTAATTAATTATTCCTTGGCTAACAATGTGGGTCATTACAGCTCAACCGTTTTGGCCTCTTACAGTCAAGCCCGGTACGCGTGTCCCGTACTCGACTTACGTCGAGCCCACAGAGATACTTATGGGTTACTGGTTGAAACAGGCCCCCATTACTTGACACAAGCTATCCACCTAAGCTTGGTCCCCTCTAGTACATCCCACTTAACCCACTTCTTATTCATGTTTCAATTACATGTTTCAATTTTGGTTAAGTGTTTCTAATCGTATTTCCAAATGCTACCCAAGGCACCCACAAGATTCCACATGCCATCCAAGGCACCCACTTAACCCCCTCATGTCCCACTACATGCTTATCTGGTTAAGTGTTTTTTAATTCATTAAGACCGTAACCTCATAAAGACTTCTCACATTAGAGTGGCATTTGTGGCAGCTGGATTTGCCGGGCGGGTCCGGGCAGTCTTACACCACAAAAGAGCCTAACCTCGTGTCTTTACAATTGTTACGTATTTAGTTTATGCCTAAGACCTCTCACATTAGACTGACATTTGTGGCAGCTGGATTTGTCGGGCGGGTCCGGGCAGTCTTACACCACAAACGAGCCTAACCTCGTGTCTTAGATGATTAATTACTCCTAATTAATCATCCCCCAATTTGAATTACTTTCTCTATTCAAATTATCAATCAATTCCAAATTTAACGATGTCCATAATTGACTCAATTATGTCCATCCATTTATGGTATGTAAAATCATACCAATTTTCACCACAATTTTATTTTATGCCTTTTAAGGCATTTATGCCAATTTAATCTTTTTAATATTATCCTCTTTACACCACGTAGTACGTTTGTTCGTTTAACGTAAAATATACGTTAAACTCGAATAGTCTAACTCATGGAATAAAGAGAAAACATCACAAATATACACATAATTAAAACATAAATCTAAACATAGGGGTGAACTTGCATATGTGAATGATGTTCTACACCTAAAACTTGCATAGGCTAAAATTACAACTTGCATAAACAACATATGTCATGGATCCAAATCTAAAGGTGTGAACTTGATGAGAAAATGGCCACAAACTTGCATAAATAACATATGTCATAGATCTATATCAAAAGGAATAAACTTGCATAGGTAATAAACCTAAACTTGCATAACATGATTCATATCCAACTCATAAACTTACATATGTGATTTATACATCGCAACAATGGTGTAAACTAGTATCTAACATGTAAAGTATCATGTAGAATTTAGCATATAACTCACATATGTTATAGCCTAACTTTCAATTAAATTTTCTCATGAACTAGATGTAACACCCCGTATTTTCTATGAACATAAAAATAACAAATCAAGGTATAATTAATTTTTAGAAAAATAATTTGGTAAAACGGGTTGCGCCGTTGCGTTCGTCTTGGAATTCTACTTGAGAAAGAGTCCGAGTTTGCGTAAATTGGACTCCGTATGAAAAAGATATCCTTAAATTAAATATTGCAGCAAAACATGGAAAAAGAGGAATGAGAAAAGAATAATGTTTAGCATTGTTCTAAGAATTGTAAGCAAAAGACATAATAGCTCATTTGGTTGGAACATGTGACTTGCATACAAGAGGTGCAGAGTTCGATCCCCGCCAACGGCATATTTTTGTTTTAGGGGAATGACTAAAAAGCGGCTTAGTGTGAACGCGGTTCAAAAAAAATTAAATATATATATATATATATATATTGTATATATATATATATATATGTGTATATATATATATAATTGAGAAGATAAATACAGTCAATTTATTTGGAGGGAAAGATTTATGCATAAGTAGATATGTATGTATGTAGGTAACTTAATTATGCATTGATTTTGCATGTTGCAAGGAAAGTAGAGAAAAAAAAGGGGAAATTAAATTATATGCTCGATTTCCTTTTTTTCAGGCAAGCAATTAATTTGCATTATTTGAATTCATGAATAGGTGCGTGTGTGTATATATATATATTTATGGGAAGTTAATGTAAACATGAATAGAAGTTTATTAATTTGCTGAGTGTTTGCTGAGTCACTTCTGACTCATTGTTGAGTCAATAAGATAAACCCCATCTTGTCTGAACGGCTGCGGTTATTTCTAGGTTAAATCTAATGGCTTAAATGAATCCTAAATTCTATAAATAAGTGGGTAGTCTCTCATTCTAATTCATATGAAAAATTAGAGAAGCCGCCGTCATGCCGTCGCCATGGAACTCCGAGTAGCCGCCGCAAATCAAAGTAGAAGAAAGCTAATCTAATCCAATTCTAATCAATTCTAAAAGCAATCTAGACTCTCTCTTTCTTCTTAAATTGTGAGTATGATGATTATCACAAGATTATTAGCAAACTAATTTGATTAAGATGTAAGTGGAACATAAGAAAATGATGTGAATTGTCATATATGTTATTGTAAAATCTTATGTTATCATGTATGTTCTAAATGTTTTGTTATGCTATGATGAAAATCATGATATGCTATGTTATGCTATCATGCCATGCTATGATGAAAATCATGCTATGCTATGTTATGCTATCATGCTATGCTATGTGTAAATCATGCTATGTTATGTCATAAATCTTATATATGTTGTAGATCTCATGTTAACACATATGTTGGAAATCCATAAGTTATATGATTATGATATCATGTTAAGTTGTGTTGAATCGTACAAGTTGTAAAATCATGGTGTTGTTATTTTTGCAAATTGGATCATGTTTTAAAGTTTATGTTTTTTTTTTCTAAAAATTAAATGGATCATGATTATGGGAATTTGCCTATTAAGTTAGGTGTACCCATATGCATGAATCTATGACTAAATGAATTTTTATTATGGGAATTTGTCTATTAAGTTAGATGTACCCATATACATGAACCTATGTTATTAAGTTAGATGATGATATGTTGTAAATGATGTCACATATGTTACATAGTCACGATGTTAGTATCCATGTTGGTTAGTTCATGTTAGTCAAATCATGATATTATATATGTTTGGGCTATGATGATTCATACATGTACCTATGCAAGTTTTGGCACTGATTAATAAAAATTGTGTAGATTTCATGACACTTATTTTAGATCTAAAATTAGATCCATGACATGTGTGAGTTGTATACTAGTTCACACCACCATTATGTTGCAAGTTTATACATGAATTTGGTTTATATTATGTAGACTGTGACATTTAACCAAACAAGTTGACACCTTTAACATGTGTAGCTTATGCAAGTTATAGTCTTAGCCTATGCAAGTTTAAGTGTTGGACCTTTATCACATATGCAAGTTTCACCCCTTTTTATGAGTAGATCTATTTTAGTCATATACATATATGTTGTTGTTGTGATAATTTATCTTTGTGCTATGAGTTAGACTATTCGAGTCTAACGTATATTTTACGTTTAACGTATGAACGTACAACGTGGGATAGGGGTGATATTAAAAGAATTAATATTGAGAATTTGCACGAAATAGCCTTAAAAAGGCATATAACAAATTTGAGATATGTGAATTGCCTCAAAAGGCGAAAAATGGAATTAAGACATTAATTGGAAAATTAATGTGTAGAAATGGTCATAAGTTAATTATGGATTAATTTGAATTAAAATGCCTTTAATGGCATATAATGAATTTGTGATGAAATTTGGTATGATTTTGCATACCATAAATGGATGGCCATAATTGAGTCAATTATGGACATCGTTAAAACTGGAAATTAATTAATAATTCAAATAGGGAATTATTAAAACTAGGGAAAAAGGATTTCTAATAATAAATGCTTAGGACACGAGGTTGGACTCGTTTGTGACGTAAACCTGCCCGGACCCGCCCGGCAAATCCAGTAGTCACAAATGTCAGCCCAATGTGAGAGGTCCTAGGACCAAACTAAAGCATAATAGTTGTAAAGACACAAGGTTAGACTCTTTTATGGTGTAAGACTGCCCGGACCCGCCCGGCAAATCCAGCTGCCATAAATGCCAGTCTAATGTGAGAGGTCTTTATGAGGTTATGGCCTTAATGAATTAAGAAATACTTAACCAGATAATCATGTAAGGTGGGACATGAGGGTTAAGTAGGCGCCTTGGGTGGCACGAGGAGTCTAGTGGTTGCCTTTAGTGGCATTTGAAATACGATTAGTAAGACTTAACCAAACACACATGCAAATGAACATGACTAAGAAGAGGGTTAAGTAGGTGCCTCGGGTGGCATGAGAAAATACGATTAGTAACACTTAACCAAATTAAATATGTAAGTGGGACATAGGGGTTAAGTGGGTGCCTTGGGTGGCATGTGGAATTACTAATAGAAACCCTTAACCAAATTTAAAACATGTAAGTGGACATGAAGGGGGTTAAGTGGAATGTGTTAGAGGTGACCAAGCCTAGGTGGGAAGCTTGGTGGGAGGCCCATTTCAACCAATATCCCAAACGTATCTTTGTGAGCTCGACCCAAGTCGAGGACGGGACACGCATACTGGGCTTGACTATAAGAGGCCAAAACGGGTTAGTGGTGGCAACGCAAGTCCAACGGGTTCATATGCGTGAGTGGACCCGAGCTGGTAGGTAAGACTTTGTTGCATCGTGTAGGTATAAGCCGTGCTTCCTTAAGTTGTATCGGGTTGCCACTTTAGGGGAGTGATACACCCCACTGTGGGGCCAACACGGGTATCTACGAGTTAGGGAGCCGATCGAATGGGGCAGGGTAGTGGGTACACCTAGTAGTACACGAAGCTACCATTATTAATTAAGTATTAAAAGGGTACACCTAGTGGAGATAGGGGAAGACGACACCTATGACGTCAGCTAGGAGTACGTGGAATTACCATTATTAAGGGGGTACGTCTAGTAGGGATAGGTACACGTTGGGTACCTAGGATAGCAACTAGAGATACACAGTCAAACGTGGAGGATAGTGGGTACATCTAGTAGTACACGAAGTTATCATCATTCTATTTAGGGATCAAAGTGACTAGTAGGGGTGCAGTTAGTGCTAGTACAGTACAGCACGGTACAGCACGGTACAGTACGGTAGAGTATAGTAATTATCCTATATTGATTAGGAAGCGTCATTAACATTAGTGATTAGTAACGGGTGTGGTGCAGTGTAGTAATTATTCTTTAGTAGGTATGCCTTTAATGTTACCATGGTTAACCTCATTTCCTTTGCATGTTCTGTCACACCCAATAGTTCACAGGCATTTCCTTATTCTCCAGCTTATGCCTTAGTCTGATTACTTTGAAAATAGTATTGTTAGAATTGTCATACTCGCCAGACTTTATGTCTGACCCCCTCTATTTCTATCTTTTTCCCCCTCCAGGTCCTCAGGTTGGGCCCAGCTCTAGTGGTATTTGATTGGATTGCTTATCTCTTTTGGAGAGCTTGGACTGCTAAAGTAAAGTCCAGCTTGTTATCTTTTGTTTAATGGCTATTTATGTAATGGGATTATGTATTTTGTTTTATCAAGATAGATATTGTACTTGACTCTGATTTATGGTATTATGATGTAATCAAACATGTTTTGACTTCTGCTGCAATGAAATTAAGTTTTAAATTTCCAAGTACTATTTTATATATGTCTTGTTGTAATTTTACTGTTCTATACTCACTTAAAACCTCCATGGAAGTTAATGCATTCCTTTTGTGAGTGACATTAATGGACGTGGGGTGTTACACGTGGTATCAGAGCTTAAGGTTACCAGAACAGATAAATTTTTTTAGAAAAACTATTTTTCTAAAGTATTTTTGGAAGAAGTGTTTTCAAAAACATGTCTTAAAGAGTAATTTTAAGAGGAAAGTTTTATGAAAAACATTATCCCCAATAGCCATATCCTTTCCTTCGATTCTCCGCTTGAGTCTCTTCCTCTTTCCCTTTTTCGAATCTTTCCCCTCCACGTATAGATGCTTTTTCTAAGATAAATAAGGACTTCCGTGCAAAGGACGGAAAAACCACTTCAAGGAACTTCGACGTTTGTCGGGCTAGAAGTTAGTCCAAGGAGGTGGAGGGTTGTGGGAACCTTTAAGATGGACGATGGGACGAAGGTTCAAATAGCTGTTAGGTTAATAAAGGACGAAACCTCATCTTGGTGGGAGGTCACGAATGGAGAATGTGAAGAAGAAGGCTAGTTGTTTTGGAGAAATAGGACACCTTATTAGGATTGTCCAAAGAGGCAAGAATAAAGTACAGGATCTTCTGGAGGGTTGTTGTATTCCCTCACGGCTGGTATACCTGATGGGGGTAGGACCGTCTATGTTGAAATTTGGTTTTGTTTATAATTCTGTTCGAACCTTGTTTGATTCTGACGCTTCATACTCGTTAGTATCTGCTTTGTTAGTTGAAACACTGCACCTAAATACTAGTCTAGTTAAGGATCCCATCCTAGTCTCAAATCCTGTTGGTGGTTCGGCTCATCCTTCAATGGTTTGTCGGGATTTGAGAGTGTCTATCTTGGGCGTTGGGTTTGAATGCTGCGCCTTCATTCTTGGTTTCACGGTCTATAGTTTGATTCTAGGGATGGATTGGCTAGCCAGGCGTGGTGCCATCCTAGATTGGGGAAGGAGGGTAGTTAGACTATTGGTTCGTTATGGAAAGACCCTCATATTTCTTGTGACCATAGGAGTTTAGTGATGCTTAGTTGCCTAGAATCTTCTGATGTATCCAACGATGATTTGGGATCTGTTTGTGTGGTCCGTGAGTATGGGGATGTCTTCGATGTAGAGCAGGGTTTACCTAGAGGAGCGAAGTAAGTCTTCGTGTGTGCCTAGTGGATAGTTCAAAGCCAGTTATGTGAGCAATGGTGGTTTTGGAGCAAGACTGGCAAGGACAGCCAGAGTCGGTTAAGTTCTCAATTATTTGGTCGTTTTACTAATATCATCTCACGTAGGTCGTCTGAATTCGAAGGAGGTATCCCTTGGGTGTTTGTCTGATATTGGTTTAGGCCTTTGGAGCTTGCACTTGGGGGATGTCGAGTTCGACTAGGATGGTCTGCGTGAGAGATGGACAGTTGTGACAAATTTTGCATGGAATAATATCCTGGTTTTCTCTAGAAGCGGAGAAGAGCATGCCCTACATCTTAGGGAAGCCTCTGGGGAAGGGTGATAAGTTATGGAGGGAGACTATCGAAAGTCCATGAGAGGAATTGCCCTACCCACGACTTAGGATTGCCTGCCATAGCTTTTGCGCTCAAGTCTTGGCGGAAGTTTGAGCTGCTTACAGACCATAAGTCGCTAAAGTTTTGTTCTCTTAGAAAGATCTGAACTGGAGGCAGCAAAGGTGGATAGAGTTCTTGGCGTCCTGCGATTTCGAGATAGCATATACCCCTTGCAAAGGGTAACGTTGTGGTGGATGCCTTAAGTAGGAAAGGTTCGGCATTGAGTCCTTTTTCTGTTGAGCGGCGTAGCTTAGAGTTTATCTCTACCATTGACTTTAGACCATCCACTGATTTTGTACTTGGTTCGCTAACGTCCGTTGAGGTCAGACCTACGCTTTTAGGATGGGTTGAAGATGCATAGCGAGATGACCTGTAGTGGTGGAGTTAGTAGAGAAGCTCATCTTAAATAGGTATACCCTAGATGATAAGGGTTGGTTGCGTAGGGACGATAGACTTTGTGTATTACGAGACGAAAGTTTGAGGAAGTGTTTACATGATACGGCGAAAGTGGTGGAGCCGAACACGCTTAAGGAAGTGGAAGTAGAGCGAGATGCCACGATCAGACTAGCTCCTACATGCATTCTTGGGTCGGAGATTAAGAAGTTGAGAAACCGAGAGGTCAAGCTAGTCAAAGTGCAATGGGAAGAAGATCAAGGAGACGCTACTTGGGAGACGGAAGAGAAGATTCGTTTGTTGTACCCCTTCCTTTTCGGGGTTATGTCTTTTATATTCTCCTTTATCGCCTAGCTTATACTTGTCCTATCTTTAGTACATCCTCTCGTTTAAGTCGACCTTTAGAAGGGTAGTCCTATGGTGGAAACATGTGTTTGAGACATGTTATGTTTGATGGATGCAAGTGGATGCAAGTGTTTGCTAGTGGTTGCTCGTGGATGCATATACACACACTTTAGGCACTAGATCGGCTCAGTCACTCTCATATTGCATATAAATATGTGTAAATATTTAAATTAATGAATGAATAGTGGTTGTATTATCATATGGATGCTGCATTAAGATGAATGGTTGTGCACGCATATAGAAATAATATGTATCATTAGGAATCTTTTGCATACATGATGGACGCATGGCACTATCATGGTTCACATTAAGGAGGTCAACTGAATCAGTAGATCGCCTGATTTTTGCATTGGATAAGGACATGTACACACATTATGCATATAAACATGAAAGCATTAGAAGTCTCTTAAGGACAATGGATGCATGTGCCTGATGGTTGAGAAGATGGATGATTGGATGGTAGGACACATTCTTCCTAACTTGAAGATTTCGGGGACAAAATCCTTTAAGGAGGGGAGAATGTAACACCCCGTATTTTCTGTGAACATAAAAATAACAAATCAAGGTATAATTAATTTTTAGAAAAATAATTTGGTAAAACGGGTTGCGCCGTTGCGTTCGTCTTGGAATTCTACTTGAGAAAGAGTCCGAGTTTGCGTAAATTGGACTCCGTATGAAAAAGATATCCTTAAATTAAATATTGCAGCAAAACATGGAAAAAGAGGAATGAGAAAAGAATAATGTTTAGCATTGTTCTAAGAATTGTAAGCAAAAGACATAATAGCTCATTTGGTTGGAACATGTGACTTGCATACAAGAGGTGCAGAGTTCGATCCCCGCCAACGCCACATTTTTGTTTTAGGGGAATGGCTAAAAAGCGGCTTAGTGTGAACGCGGTTCAAAAAAAAATTAAATGTATATATATATATTGAATATATATATGTATATATATATATATAATTGAGAAGATAAATACAGTCAATTTATTTGGAGGGAAAGATTTATGCATAAGTAGATATGTATGTATGTAGGTAACTTCATTATGCATTGATTTTGCATGTTGCAAGGAAAGTAGAGAAAAAAAAGGGGAAATTAAATTATATGCTCGATTTCCTTTTTTTCAGGCAAGCAACTAATTTGCACTATTTGAATTCAGGAATAGGTGTGTGTGTATATATATATATACATATATATATTTATGGGTAGTTAATGTAAACATGAATAGAAGTTTATTAATTTGCTGAGTGTTTGCTGAGTCACTTCTGACTCATTGCTGAGCCAATAAGATAAACCCCATCTTGTCTGAACGGCTGCGGTTATTTCTAGGTTAAATCTAATGGCCTAAATGAATCCTAAATTCTATAAATAAGTGGGTAGTCTCTCATTCTAATTCATATGAAAAATTAGAGAAGTCGCCGTCATGCCGTCGCCATGGAACTCCGAGTAGCCGCCGCAAATCAAAGTAGAAGAAAGCTAATCTAATCCAATTCTAATCAATTCTAAAAGCAATCTAGACTCTCTCTTTCTTCTTAAATTGTGAGTATGATGATTCTCACAAGATTATTAGCAAACTAATGATTAAGATGTATGTGGAACATAAGAAAATGATGTGAATTGTCATATATATTATTGTAAAATCTTATGTTATCATGTATGTTCTAAATGTTTTGTTATGCTATGATGAAAATCATGCTATGCTATGTTATGCTATCATGCCATGCTATGATGAAAATCATGCTATGCTATGTTATGCTATCATGCTATGCTATGTGTAAATCATGCTATGTTATGTCATAAATCTTATATATGTTGTAGATCTCATGTTAACACATATGTTGGAAATCCATAAGTTATATGATTATGATATCATGTTAAGTTGTGTTGAATCGTACAAGTTGTAAAATCATGATGTTGTTATTTATGCAAATTGGATCATGTTTTAAAGTTTATATTTTTTTTCTAAAAATTAAATGGATCATGATTATGGGAATTTGCCTATTAAGTTAGGTGTACCCATATGCATGAATCTATGACTAAATGAATTTTTATTATGGGAATTTGTCTATTAAGTTAGATGTACCCATATACATGAACCTATGTTATTAAGTTAGATGATGATATGTTGTAAATGATGTCACATATGTTACATAGTCACGATGTTAGTATCCATTTTGGTTAGTTCATGTTAGTCAAATCATGATATTATATATGTTTGGGCTATGATGATTCATACATGTACCTATGCAAGTTTTGGCACTGATTAATAAAAAATTTGTAGGTTTCATGACACTTATTTTAGATCTAAAATTAGATCCATGACATGTGTGAGTTCTATACTAGTTCACACCACCATTATGTTGCAAGTTTATACATGAATTTGGGTTATATTATGTAGACTGTGACATTTAACCAAACAAGTTGACACCTTTAACATGTGTAGCTTATGCAAGTTATAGTCTTAGCCTATGCAAGTTTTAAGTGTTGGACCTCTATCACATATGCAAGTTTCACCCCTTTTTATGAGTAGATCTATTTTAGTCACATACATATATGTTGTTGCTGTGATAATTTATCTTTGTGCTATGAGTTAGACTATTCGAGTCTAACGTATATTTTACGTTTAACGTATGAACGTACAACGTGGGATAGGGGTGATATTAAAAGAATTAATATTGAGAATTTGCACGAAATAGCCTTGAAAAGGCATATAACAAATTTGAGATATGTGAATTGCCTTAAAAGGCGAAAAATGGAATTAAGACATTAATTGGAAAATTAATGTGTAGAAATGGTCATAAGTTAATTATGGATTAATTTGAATTAAAATGCCTTTAATGGCATATAATGAATTTGTGATGAAATTTGGTATGATTTTGCATACCATAAATGGATGGCCATAATTGATTCAATTATGGACATCGTTAAAACTGGAAATTAATTAATAATTCAAATAGGAAATTATTAAAACTGGGAAAAAAGGATTTTTAATAATAAATGCTTAGGACACGAGGTTGGACTCGTTTGTGACGTAAACCTGCCCGGACCCGCCCGGCAAATCCAGTAGTCACAAATGTCAGCCCAATGTGAGAGGTCCTAGGCCCAAACTAAAGCATAACAGTTGTAAAGACACGAGGTTAGACTCTTTTATGGTGTAAGACTGCCCGGACCCGCCCGGCAAATCCAGCTTCCATAAATGCCAGTCTAATGTGAGAGGTCTTTATGAGGTTATGGCCTTAATGAATTAAGAAATACTTAACCAGATAATCATGTAAGGTGGGACATGAGGGTTAAGTAGGTGCCTTGGGTGGCACGAGGAGTCTAGTGGTTGCCTTTAGTGGCATTTGAAATATGATTAGTAAGACTTAACCAAACACACATGCAAATGAACATGACTAAGAAGAGGGTTAAGTAGGTGCCTCGGGTGGCATGAGAAAATACGATTAGTAACACTTAACCAAATTAAATATGTAAGTGGGACATAGGGGTTAAGTGGGTGCCTTGGGTGGCATGTGGAATTACTAATAGATACCCTTAACCAAATTTAAAACATGTAAGTGGACATGAAGGGGGTTAAGTGGAATGTGTTAGAGGGGACCAAGCCTAGGTGGGAAGCTTTGACCATTTTAACGTTGTTAATATGGAGAGACCGGTTGGATTATTATCCAAAGAACCACTCTGTATTGGCATAAGCGTTGCGAATCATATATGCCAAAGATAATTGAAGACGGAGTAAAGTGCAAGGGCTATTGTATAAGTCTTAGATCACCGTGCCTAAGATGGATGTACTGAATAGTGCCTTCGGTTCATCCTGTTCCTGGATGACTTGTATGGATGAATGTCTGACAGAGTATTTCCAGAAAGGTCACGTACATTGATTTCTTCAACCGTACCAAGAGTGGAAGCGGAGAAGGAAACTTCTTTAGCTAACACGTAATTTACTGTTGTAGATGTCATTTAGTGATTTTTGTTGGATCTGAAAATGTGGCATTCAAAGTGAATCAGATGTGATGATAAAGCGTACCCTCAAGCCTCATCAACCGGTAAATGACAGAAATCGGGCAGGTAGCATGGCTATGTAGGTCGCACCTATTAGGGTGTGTAATCACCTAATCTAGAGTTTCATTTACTTCTAAAAATCTATTGTTGATGTTGTCCCATTCGGGAAACGGTTGCTGATCCCAACCGTTGGAGATATACATTCGATACACTCAAGCGAAATGACTGGTCGGTCATGTGTGGCCGGGTTGCAAGATGTTCTTGTTGAACCCAGTGTATTCCTCTCTAGAGGTACACTAGCGAAAGGTGGTTCCATACCTTGTCATAGTTGGAAATCCATTACCCAATACGTGCTTGCGGTTTTGATTGTATACTATATATGTAGAACGTGAGATGAAAGTGTTTCTGCTAGATGATTATTATATTATGGTTGTGTAACGACCCAGAAAATCTCCTTACTTCGTTACTCCCAAATCTAAAAGAAAAGTAAAAAGAAAAAAAACCGTCGCTGCCTCGATCCTCCGCCCGTACCCCTGTCGCACACCTCCCCTCGCGTCGGCCACCACCCATTCTGACCTTTCCCAAGCCGTCACCTCCCCCTGTAGCAGCACCCCCCCCCCCCCTTCTCCATTTCAAACCCTAGCTCGAATTAGCCCAAACCGCCACCTGAGCCCCCCCTGTCGACTTCCACACCTCCGCCGCTCTTCTCCTTCCCCGAGCGCCCACCATCGAGCCGCCTCCCCTCCGACGAACTGCGGAACCCCCCCCCCTTTGTAAGTCTCTTTTTTTATTTATTATTTTATTTTATTCTTATTTTATTTTATTTTTACTTCCTTTTATGTAATTTGATTTCTTTTTGTTTTTTTTATATAAACAGAAAGGAGTAGATTTTTAAAAATGAAAAAAAAAAACCGATTTTTAAAAGGAGAAAGATCGTATTTTTATATTATAGGAGGGTTCAAATTATAATTTTTATATCAAAGAAAGATTAAAAATATGATTTTTATATAGTATAGATAATAAAAATGCGATCTTTATATTATACAGGTAGTAAAGATTTTATCTTTATATATGCAGTGAAATAAAAATCTGGTTTTTTTATTGGATATAATAAAGTAAAAATCTGATCTTTATATTAAAAGTAGAAATATAAAAAAAATGTTTATATAGAATGAAGCGTCGAAACTATATATGAAGAAATAAAAATATGATTTTTATTTATTAGAATGAAGCAATAAAAATATAATTTTTATTATGAACAGCGGGACAAAGAACTGCATTGGGATTTCAAGCAGATCCAGACGGTTCAATAGTTCAGAAGCAAAGCACGGTGGAGTGGAACCCAATGTGAGATTTCTAATTTAAAAATTATATATGTGTTGAAATAAAAGTGAATTGCTATATATAAATATATATATATATATATATATATATATATATACGCCCCTCGTCCACAAACCATGGACGATATTTATTGATTGTGATTGGTGTGAAAATTGATTGATAGCGAATGATTGTTTGGGATTGTTTGTGGTTGATATTGGTTGATTGTGGTTGAAAAATACCCATTTGTGGTTGAGAAATATTTGGTTGAAACCACATAGGATTAGTTTGTGGAAATGAAATAAATATATACATGCCGCCTGCGTGCGAACTAGATGCATGATCCCCATTGTCAAAAACCGCGAGGTTTTAAGGTAGAGCGAGGAGCCGTACTAGGGACGGTCCCGGTTTTAACTACCCTGCCGTTATGCTACCGAAATTTTGAATAATATTCATGTGTTTGAATTATTTTCATTTGCTAAAACTATATTTATTCATTGAATAGAAAACCTTCATGTGTTGAATTGATATTCATTCGTTGATTAGAAATTCATGTGTTGAATGGTATTCGCGTTTTAAAAAAAAATCACATTTCTATTTATATATAGAAACTATAGAAAACCTTCATGTGTTGAATCGATATTCATTCGTTGATTTGAAATTCATGTGTTGAATGGTATTCATATTTTGAAATAAATTGTTTGATAATAAAAAATCACCTTTTATCGACTATATGAACTGTGTAAAATAATCTCGTTTTAAAAGAAAATGTTTTATGATAAAAATCCTATTTTTATCACCTATATGAACTATATAGAAAAATAGTGTTTTGAAATGAATTGTTTTACAATAAAAATCACATTTTTATTATATACAGGAATCGTTGAAATGTGAAGTGTTAAAAATAGCAACTCGTTCAAATAAATATATACGAGTTGAAATATTCATTAATTATCTAATGATATGATTTTTGCCTATACATGTAACAGTAGAGTGAATGGTGTTTTTGAACCAAAAGGAACCAAATATGAAGTTGAATGGAAAATGATAAACGATAAGAACTGTATATATGTACATGCATATTCATTGAACAGGTTATAGCAAAGGGGCTAGAGAAGAGGAATAAAATTTTGTGCCCGACAAATAGGTACACATTTACTGTTTTGTTTGGGTGATGATTTTATGAGCCTGTTGGCTAGCCGCTTAGCTTTTTCTTTTTCTTTTTGAGATTAGAAGGACCGGGGAAGCTATTTGAGATTTCCCGATGCTCCCGGTGCAGGGGAGGTTATGGCGAAATTTTCCAAAATTTTAAGGCGTTAGTGAAATATTTGAAGTGAAAACGATATTGAAATCATTGAATGAACTATATTTATATAAATATATAAATATAAATAAAATTAAAACGAAACGAGGCCGTGCAGTTCGTATTTTGAAACTGTGATTTCAAACAACTAGTGCGGGAAATCCGACCATTGGATTTTCCCGAAACCTCAACCGTCGGGTTCGCCTTGGAAATATCTTCCCAACGGCACCAACTTTGTAAAAAAATCCAACGGTTGGATGTTCTGGAATTTTTAATTCAAATCTAATGAAAAACAGTGCCAGAAGCGATTATATTTATATATATATATTAATATAATTATATATTTAATCGAATAACGATGCTGCAGTTCGTATTTTGCAATCGAAAATTCAAACGATTGTACCGCTAGATCCGACCGTCGGATTTTCCCGAAACTGGAACCGTTGGATTCGTTTTGAAAAGACCTTTCTAATGAAGTAAATTTTATAAAGATCCAACGGTTAGATTTTCATATATGTGTAAATCAAATCTGAAGAAAAACAGCACCACGGCCGCGTTATGGCCCGAAGCGTCGTTTTGAATAAATTGGCTATTTTAAAATAAATAAAAATAGCGATAAATCGTTATAAAATATCATAAACGATATGGAATAGAAATAAACTGAATTAGCTCGATTTATGTAGTATTTGATGGTTGAATGTGTTTGGTGTGAAAATTACATTAAAGACCAAATTTGCTGTTGTCGAATGATTTAACCATTCAAGTAAATTGATTTGAAATTCTAAATGTACGTGAATTATTTGAGAAGGCCGAGTTAATTCTCATTTCAAATAATTGACCGACGATTGAAAGTCGAAGATGAAGACAGTGGTCGAAGACCGGAGATCTTCACCTTGTTTGGATGGTAACCGAGGTCCTGATTGGGAGGCATCCCGAAATATGGATAATGAGTGCTGATCGTCCAGACGTACGTGGTGATCGATGGGTTTGCGAAGTATTTAGTGCCTCCGGTTTCGTTCAGACCCAGAACGGACTTGTAAATGGACTGTGTATCTGACATTGGAGTTTATTCTTTGTTTATTGATTTCTGTTAAATATACATCTGTTTGGCGGCGGAGAATTTATTCTTTTGCTTAACGCCCTTCTCTGAAACGCACGAGCTCAGAGGTTGTGTATCGATGGACATAAGTCGCATGGCATGAATTGCCTGTGTGGCATGCTAAGATGCAGTGATCAGGACTTCTGTTGAAAAGCAAAGTCTTGTGGTGATGATCAAAGCACCGCCTGTGTGGCGTAGCTTTGTGTATAACGTGAATTCGCGAGCCTCACACCCCAGTATGAACCAGAAACGGGAGAAGGACCTCAGGGAGAGCATGCGTTTCTTTCTAGCTAGGGTGGTGTCAGTGACCTACCAGCCCTGACATTTATATACTTTTCACCTATGTGGTTGTTGCTGTTGCGAGGCGCCTCAGTTTGATCGGACGATCCGGGTCCGATGGAGTCATTCGTTGGCTCGTTGACGCCCCAAAGGGCGGGGAAACGTATTGTTCAGGCATAATAATCCACATCGGTGGACCGGCCCTGTCGCTCCAAGGCTTGCCTGCGCGCTTGCCTGAGACACGGGCTAGAGCGTCTCGAATTCGGTAAGGACTATCTTTTGCCTTGGTTCATGACGGAAATCCAATTTCCAAATACGTGACTGTGCGGTTTTGATTGTATACCTATATATATGGCGACATAGTGGTATGGGGCATTAATGCCGTCTATGATTGATAGTTATGATTTGAAATTGTTTCCAAAACATATAAACACTAGCAATAATATCAATTGCCTTTGTTTTATTCGTATCAAGCATATTTTGGCCATTATAAGGTAAAACTCTATCCTCCAGTTTGCGTTGCATTGTGTGATGGGAACTGAGTCTTATAACGGCCTCATTTTTATAAAAAGCATAGCGATGTTTAAAAAGAAAGATTTGTTTTTAAAGCACTGGCAATCCAATGAAGTAAACCCGTTCCACGAAAGTGGCGTGGTCCTGTGATTAGCCAAATTATATATATGTGTTGAATAGATTTCTCATACCAGTCCCATGACTGACTCGTAGTTTGTTTCACTCTCAAACTCGGGTGCCCTTTTTTCTACACGGGCAGCCTTGTATTCAGGTTTAGCTGGTTCTTTCTGGATAGCTGGAGCTGAAGATGGATTCTATCATTTATCTCTTTTTATGCTGTTCAGCTCCTATTGTACATATTTTGTTTGTTATCCGCTGTAGACATTTATGTATAGCTGAACTGTATTTGTACTAAGTAAGATCCTGTATACTGTGTAACTCTGATGATTACTTTTATCCAGTATATTCTATTGTTCATTATCTGGTGTATTTATTTAATTTTGTTCTGCTATTATCTGTTCCTTTGTTATATTTCCAAAGATAACCCTTGTCTCCGTCTGAACGGGGTTTCGGGTCGTCTCAACGTGGTATCAGAGCTTTGGTTGAGCTTAGTTCTGGAATATAACATTTGAACGAACTCGTTAGAAATAGAACCAGCAGTGTTCTAGGACGGGTAACTCAATACAGATAGGATCAGCAATATCCTAGTATGAGTAAAGCAGAATGAAATTACACCTCGATAGACACATTTACACTTGAAGTATATGTTTCTATGTTTTAATTTTTCTTTTCTGTGACCTGACACTTGATCTGCAAATTGCAGAAGTACTAGAAAAATGAGTGCCAGAAACAGAAGGAATGCAGAACCCATCTAGAGGCTCTATTAAAGAGATATCGAAATCTGAACGGAGGACAATTCTCTGGCAATGAATCTATAATTCAAACCCAAGCTTGGATGAGTTCTGTCGAAAGAATTTTTGAGCGTATACAGCTGAGGGATGACCAGAAACTGTTAGTAGAATCTTGGGCGCTCAAAGAAGAAGCTTTAATCTGGTGGGAAACGATCATCAAAGATAATCCAGAAGGTGATATCACCTGGGACAGATTCAAAGTGATTTTCCTAGAAAGATTTACTCCTCCCGAAGCGACGGAGCGATTATGTGATGAATTTTCTTATCTAATACAAGGTGATATGACCATCCCAGAATATCATAAGAAATTCAACGAACTTTCTCACTTTGCTCCTCATCTGATTAAAGACCCAAAGAGCAAGAATCTGAGATTTATTCATGGACTTCAAAGAAAATATCAGAACAGTGTAATGAGGAATGTGAAGCTTCCTTTTTCTGAAATGATTTATATGGCTTATCAGTATGAAGATCTCCATAGGAAAGGCATGTTGCGAGATGAAGAAGAAGTCAGTTCTAGCGATAAGGTTGAATTAAAAACTGATCTTCCTGAGGCCAATATCATGTCGGAGGTTAGTAAGGAACCCAAAGTCAATCGAAAAAGGGCCAGATCAGGAAAAGAACTGGTAACGACCACCGTATGCAATAACTGCCATCTGAAAGGGCATTTGTCGATAAACTGCGAGCCTTTAAAGAAGCAATTAAAAGGTGGACTTCGATCCAAAGAAGGATTTCAAGCGAATAGAAAATGCAATCTCTGCCATCAGTCCGATCATATAAAGCGAGATTGCTGGCTGTTAAAAAGGGCCAAGGAAGCTCAGGTAAATGAAGTGGTCGAAGTGCCTGCATCTTCGTCTGATCAGGAAAGGGCTGATGTTTTAAAGGGAACGCTTACTGTCAAAAACATTCCAGTCAAAGTACTGTTTGACACAGGCGCGTCCCGAAGCTTTATTGCCAAGAGTGCAGCCAAGAAGCTGGATTTGAATTTGAGGAAGCTCAAGGAACCAATGACTGTCCGGAATCCGGTTGGGGGTTCAATTGATCTCAGTTGGATTTGTGCAGTACCTGTCTCCTTTTCCTGCTATAAATTCCCTATTATCTCTATCTTCATGAATTTTAATGAATTCGATCTTATTCTCGGATTGGATTGGCTGACCAAATATGAAGCTGAGGTTAAATGCGCCGAGAGAGTTGTTAAGGCAAAGGCACAATCGGGGAATTATATAACCATACCATGCGAAGGCCCGACTTCAAATAGAAAAGACTTCTGGGCAGCTTTGAATGTTTCTCCATCCCAAATAGAAAATGTCCCTGAAATCGCAGAGAATATTCCCGACCTCATCAAAGATATTCCTGTCGTCAAGAACTATGCGGATGTGTTCGAAGAAGTTGTTCGCTTACCTCCGCAAAGAGAAATAGATTTCAAGATTGCTTTGATTCCCAATGCAAGGCCGGTAGTTCACGCTATTTGAAGAATGTCCTTGAAAGAGAAGGAGGAATTAGACAATCAAACACGACAGCTGGTATGGAAAGGTCTGATCAGGCCTAGTTTCTCTGATTGGGGGTGCAGCCATGGTATTTGTCCCAAAATCTGACGGTACACTACGTCTATGTGTGGATTATCGTGATCTGAACAAGCAGGCAATAAAGAACAAGTATCCATTGCCGCGGATTGATGATTTGTTGGATCGATTAAATGGAGCACAAGTATTCTCACGAATGGACCTAGCTACAGGCTTCCATCAACTTCGAATTGCTGAAGAGTGTGTTCCAATGACAGCGTTCGGAGGCCCCGACTTATTCTATGAGTGGTTAGTAATGCCATTCGGCTTATGTAACGCTCCAGCTTACTTTGTCGATCTGATGAACAGAGTATTCAGAGGAGTTTTGAATAAATTTGTTCTGGTTTTTATTGACGATATTCTAATCTTCTCTAAATCAAAGGCCGAACATGAAAAGCATCTGGAACAGGTTCTAGAGATTCTGAGACAGAATGTATTGAAAGCCAAGTTTTCCAAATGTATATTCTGGCAAGATGAAGTGAAATTTCTGGGCCATGTTGTATCGAAAGAAGGAATTGCTGTGGATCCAAGTAAAATCACAGCTATTCAGAACTGGAAACAGCCTAGTACTCCTACTGAAGTCCGCAGTTTTCTCGGATTGGCTAGTTATTATCGGAAATTCGTTAAAGACTTTTCGAAGATATCAGGTCACTTAACGAAGCTTACAAAGAAGCACTCTAAATTTAAATGGACTCCAGAAAGTGAGGAGGCTTTTGAAGAGCTAAAGTTGAGATTAACAACTGCTCCAGTATTAACCATCATTGATGGCAACCAAGATTTAAAGGTCTGGACTGATGCTTCTAGAGAAGGCCTTGGCGCAGTGTTAATGCAAAGAGGCCAAGTAATTGCTTATGCTAGCCGTCAACTGAAGCCACATGAGAAGAACTACGTAACTCATGATCTTGAGTTATTGGCTATTGTGTTCGCTTTGAAAATCTGGAGGCACTATCTTTTGGGTGAGAGATTTGAACTGTTTATAGATCACCAGTCGTTAAAGTATCTGTTCACTCAGAAGGACTTGAATTTGAGGCAGCAACGTTGGCTGGAGTTTCTTGCCGCATATGACTTTGAAATTATATATACTCCAGGAAAAGCCAATGTCGTGGCTGATGCACTGAGCCGAAAGAATGTAATGATCGCCAGCTTTATTATCACGACATCCTTGATTGACAAAATATCTATTCTTCAGAAGGAGGATAACTTTATTAAGGATATGTTCAAAAGGATTCAGAAAGGCGAACCCTCGTGTTTTCAAATAGATTACGACGAGACCTTGAGGTTAAAAGGAAGGATTTGTGTTCCTGACATTCCTGAGCTAAAAAGGGAAGTGTTAGACGAGTGTCACAAGTCCAAACTGAGTATCCATCCTGGCGTGGACAAAATGTATAACGATCTCAAAAGAACATTCTGGTGGAAGGCTATGAAGAGAGACGTTTTAATATATGTTAGCCGATGCCCTACTTGCCAGCTAGTCAAAAGTGACCAACAGAAATTGGCTGGATTATTACAACCGCTAGAAGTTCCTGGTTGGAAGTGGGAACATATTTCCATGGATTTCATTGATGGTCTGCCCAGAACCAGAAAAGGGAATGACAGTATTTGGGTGATCGTAGATCGCTTCACGAAGACCGCCCATTTCATACCTGTCAGATCAAACAGAACTGCTCAGAGTCTGGCGCAGATATACTTCAAGGAAATAGTTAGACTACATGGAGTGCCGCTCAGCATAGTCAGTGATAGAGATACAATATTCACTAGCAAATTCTGGGAAGCATTTCAAGTCGAGCTGGGAACGAAGTTAAACTTGAGCACCGCTTATCATCCTCAGACAGACGGTCAGACTGAGAGGGTGAATCGCATTTTAGAAGATCTATTGCGGGCTTGTGTTCTAGATTTCGGTGGATCATGGGAAGACCATCTGCATTTGGCTGAATTCTCTTATAACAACAGCTACCAGGTGAGTCTGACAATGTCGCCATTCGAAGCATTGTACGGTAGACCGTGCCGATCTCCTGCTTGTTGGGTCGAGCCTGGAAATAGACTTGTGTTAGGGCCTGATATGATTCGAGAAGCTGCCGACAAAGTCGATTTTATTAAGAAGCGATTACTCGCCGCTCAAAGCCGACAAAAGAGCTATGCCGATAGAAGAAGAAGAGATATATCCTTTGAAGTTGGCGACTATGTATATTTGAAGGTATCGCCGATGAGAGGAGTTATCCAGTTCGGTAAAACTGGAAAGTTAGCGCCCAAATTTATTGGTCCGTTTCCTATTCTGGAACGGATCGGAACTCTCGCTTATAGGGTCAAACTGCCTAATTGGTTGCCTGAAATTCATGATGTATTTCACATATCTCAACTTCGAAAGCACGTTCATGATCCAGACTTGATCGTGGAAAAAGCAGCTCAACATGACATTGAAATAACCCAAGAATTAGCTGTGAGAAGAGAGCCGCTAAAGATAATAGGCAAAGAAACCAAAGAGCTGAGGAACAAGAAGGTTCGCTTAGTCAAAGTGCAATGGAGTGGAGATCCACGAGATTGTACTTGGGAAACTGAGGAGAGCATTCAGAAAGCTTATCCTAGATGCCGAGTAGATATCTCTGATTGACTCCGATGCAAGGTACATTTAACCTACTTTGCATTACCATTTAATTCTCTATTCTATTGCTATTTTCTTCCCATGGATGTGCACTATTTATTCTATACTCTGAATGATTTTTAAAGGAATAGGGGATTTGATTAGTATATTTTTGGAAGGTTAAAAACAAATTGGTTGTTTTATTGTGGGATTGTAGATTTATCAAACCTCTTTCGACTTTGTTCCTTTTCGGGGACGAAAAGTTTTAAGTGGGGGAGATTGTAATGACCCAGAAAATCTGAACCAAATTAAAAAATTTAAATTGGCTAAAATAATGGATTTTAAATAATGGCAATGAAAAGTGAGTTGAATCGACAATTGAAAACTAATATAATTAATTATAATTATAAACAAGGTTTGAAAAGGCGCTGCAGTTTCAAAAATTGAATTCAAACTTTGTCAGACTATACCGAGTGCAAAACAAAACGGATTTTAGTGAAACCAAAAATATTTAAATCGGTTAGTGAATACCTTTCTAACGAATCTGAAAAATCGAATTTTCATAGCGGAAAGCAAAAGTTATGGCCGAATGAATTTTCAGAACGGTCGCTATGGAATTTATATAGCCGTGAAAATGGCCATTTTGCATATGACCTCGGAATTCGACGAAACCCCTTTTGTTGGATCCGGGATGTAAATTTATTGCTAGGTTTCAAATTTCATAATTTTCTGAATCAGTATGTGAGCGTGGCAAAAGAAAATGTGTTTTGGTCAATTACAGTTAAATTGGATCGACCAAAAATGGGCCTTTTTGCAAACAGTCTCAGAATTCGACGAAACTAATTTTGTTGGGACCGCATCGTCAAAACATAGCTAGATTTATTTTTCTGGAATTTTTCGGGGTCCGTATGTGGCCCCGGTAATTTGAAATGTACGTTTAAAATTGAATATACACTGATTTATAATTTGATTTTGAGAAAAACCTATCGAAACAGTCGAATCGGGTTACAAAACCTATCCCATTGTGTTCGTAATGGGGGTAATTAGCTAGGGACGACAGTCGTTGGGTTGGATTTCGAGTTCGAATAAAAAAGTCAATCTTTATAGAAGTACTAAATAATTAAATACATATATATATATTATATAAACCTCACCACACACACACTCTCTCTCTCTCCTTACTTCGTTACTCCCAAATCTAAAAGAAAAGTAAAAAGAAAAAAAACCGTCGCTGCCTCGATCCTCCGCCCGTACCCCTGTCGCACACCTCCCCTCGCGTCGGCCACCACCCATTTCGACCTTTCCCAAGCCGTCACCTCCCCCTGTAGCAGCACCCCCCCCCCCCTTCTCCATTTCAAACCCTAGCTCGAATTAGCCCAAACCGCCACCTGAGCCCCCCCTGTCGACTTCCACACCTCCGCCGCTCTTCTCCTTCCCCGAGCGCCCACCATCGAGCTGCCTCCCCTCCGACGAACTGCGGAACCCCCCCCCCCCCTTTGTAAGTCTCTTTTTTTATTTATTATTTTATTTTATTTTTATTTTATTTTATTTTTACTTCCTTTTATGTAATTTGATTTCTTTTTGTTTTTTTTATATAAACAGAAAGGAGTAGATTTTTAAAAATGGAAAAAAAAAACGATTTTTAAAAGGAGAAAGATCGTATTTTTATATTATAGGAGGGTTCAAATTATAATTTTTATATCAAAGAAAGATTAAAAATATGATTTTTATATAGTATAGATAATAAAAATGCGATCTTTATATTATACAGGTAGTAAAGATTTTATCTTTATATATGCAGTGAAATAAAAATCTGGTTTTTTTTATTGGATATAATAAAGTAAAAATCTGATCTTTATATTAAAAGTAGAAATATAAAAAAAAATTGTTTATATAGAATGAAGCGTCGAAACTATATATGAAGAAATAAAAATATGATTTTTATTTATTAGAATGAAGCAATAAAAATATAATTTTTATTATGAACAGCGGGACAAAGAACTGCATTGGGATTTCAAGCAGATCCAGACAGTTCAATAGTTCAGAAGCAAAGCACGGTGGAGTGGAACCCAATGTGAGATTTCTAATTTAAAAATTATATATGTGTTGAAATAAAAGTGAATTGCTATATATAAATATATATATATATATATATATATATATATATATATATACGCCCCTCGTCCACAAACCATGGACGATATTTATTGATTGTGATTGGTGTGAAAATTGATTGATAGCGAATGATTGTTTGGGATTGTTTGTGGTTGATATTGGTTGATTGTGGTTGAAAAATACCCATTTGTGGTTGAGAAATATTTGGTTGAAACCACATAGGATTAGTTTGTGGAAATGAAATAAATATATACATGCCGCCTGCGTGCGAACTAGATGCATGATCCCCATTGTCAAAAACCGCGAGGTTTTAAGGTAGAGCGAGGAGCCGTACTAGGGACGGTCCCGGTTTTAACTACCCTGCTGTTATGCTGCCGAAATTTTGAATAATATTCATGTGTTTGAATTATTTTCATTTGCTAAAACTATATTTATTCATTGAATAGAAAACCTTCATGTGTTGAATCGATATTCATTCGTTGATTAGAAATTCATGTGTTGAATGGTATTCGCGTTTTAAAAAAAAAAAATCACATTTCTATTTATATATAGAAACTATAGAAAACCTTCATGTGTTGAATCGATATTCATTCGTTGATTTGAAATCATGTGTTGAATGGTATTCATATTTTGAAATAAATTGTTTGATAATAAAAAATCACCTTTTATCGACTATATGAACTGTGTAAAATAATCTCGTTTTAAAAGAAAATGTTTTATGATAAAAATCCTATTTTTATCACCTATATGAACTATATAGAAAAATAGTGTTTTGAAATGAATTGTTTTACAATAAAAATCACATTTTTATTATATACAGGAATCGTTGAAATGTGAAGTGTTAAAAATAGCAACTCGTTCAAATAAATATATACGAGTTGAAATATTCATTAATTATCTAATGATATGATTTTTGCCTATACATGTAACAGTAGAGTGAATGGTGTTTTTGAACCAAAAGGAACCAAATATGAAGTTGAATGGAAAATGATAAACGATAAGAACTGTATATATGTACATGCATATTCATTGAACAGGTTATAGCAAAGGGGCTAGAGAAGAGGAATAAAATTTTGTGCCCGACAAATAGGTACACATTTAGTGTTTTGTTTGGGTGATGATTTTATGAGCCTGTTGGCTAGCCGCTTGGATTTTTCTTTTTCTTTTTGAGATTAGAAGGACCGGGGAAGCTATTTGAGATTTCCCGATGCTCCCGGTGCAGGGGAGGTTATGGCGAAATTTTCCAAAATTTTAAGGCGTTAGTGAAATATTTGAAGTGAAAACGATATTGAAATCATTGAATGAACTATATTTATATAAATATATAAATATAAATAAAATTAAAACAAAACGAGGCCGTGCAGTTCGTATTTTGAAACCGTGATTTCAAACAACTAGTACGGGAAATCCGACCATTGGATTTTCCCGAAACCTCAACCGTCGGGTTCGGCTTGGAAATATCTTCCCAACGGCACCAACTTTGTAAAAAAATCCAACGGTTGGATTGTCTGGAATGTTTAATTCAAATCTGATGAAAAACAGCGCCAGAAGCGATTATATTTATATATATATATTAATATAATTATATATTTAATCGAATAACGACGCTGCAGATTGTATTTTGAAATCGAAAATTCAAACGATTGTACCGCTAGATCCGACCGTCGGATTTTCCCGAAAGTAGAACCGTTGGATTCGTTTTGAAAAGACCTTTCTAATGAAGTAAATTTTATAAAGATCCAACGGTTTGATTTTCATATATGTGTAAATCAAATCTGAAGAAAAACAGCGCCACGGCCGCGTTATGGCCCGAAGCGTCGTTTTGAATAAATTGGCTATTTTAAAATAAATAAAAATAGCGATAAATCGTTAGAAAATATCATAAACGATATGGAATAGAAATAAACTGAATTAGCTCGATTTATGTAGTATTTGATGGTTGAATGTGTTTGGTGTGAAAATTACATTAAAGACCAAATTTGCTGTTGTCGAATGATTTAACCATTAAAGTAAATTGATTTGAAATTCTAAATGTACGTGAATTATTTGAGAAGGCCGAGTTAATTCTCATTTCAAATAATTGACCGACCATTGAAAGTAGAAGATGAAGACGGTGGTCGAAGACCGGAGATCTTCACCTCGTTTGGATGGTAACCGAGGTCCTGATTGGGAGGCATCCCGAAATATGGATAATGAGTGGTGATCGTCCAGACGTACGTGGTGATCAATGGGTTTGCGAGGTATTTAGTGCCTCCGGTTTCGTTCAGACCCAGAACGGACTTGTAAATGGACTGTGTGTCTGACATTGGAGTTTATTCTGTGTTGATTGATTTCTGTTAAATATACATCTGTTTGGCGGCGGAGAATTTATTCTTTTGCTTAACGCCCTTCTCTGAAACGCACGAGCTCAGAGGTTGTGTATCGATGGACATCAGTCGCATGGCATGAATTGCCTGTGTGGCATGCTAAGATGCAGTGATCAGGACTTCTGTTGAAAAGCAAAGTCTTGTGGTGATGATCAAAGCACCGCCTGTGTGGCGTAGCTTTGTGTATAACGTGAATTCGCGAGCCTCACACCCCGGTATGAACCAGAAACGGGAGAAGGACCTCAGGGAGAGCATGCGTTTCTTTCTAGCTAGGGTGGTGTCAGTGACCTACCAGCCCTGACATTTATATACTTTTCACCTATGTGGTTGTTGCTGTTGCGAGGCGCCTCGGTTTGATCGGACGATCCGGGTCCGATGGAGTCATTCGTTGGCTCGTTGACACCCCAAAGGGCAGGGAAACGTATTGTTCAGGCATAATAATCCACATCGGTGGACCGGCCCTGTCGCTCCAAGGCTTGCCTACGCGCTTGCCTGAGGCACGGGCTAGAGCGTCTCGAATTCGGTAAGGACTATCTTTTGCCTTGGTTCATGACGGAAATCCAATTTCCAAATACGTGACTGTGCGGTTTTGATTGTATACCTATATATATGGCGACATAGTGGTATGGGGCATTAATGCCGTCTATGATTGATAGTTATGATTTGAAATTGTTTTCAAAACATATAAACACTAGCAATAATATCAATTGCCTTTTTTTTATTCGTATCAAGCATATTTTGGCCATTATAAGGTAAAAACTCTATCCTCCGGTTTGCATTGCATTGTGTGATGGGAACTGAGTCTTATAACGGCCTCATTTTTATAAAAAGCATAGCGATGTTTAAAAAGAAAGATTTGTTTTTAAAGCACTGGCAATCCAATGGAGTAAACCCGTTCCACGAAAGTGGCGTGGTCCTGTGATTAGCCAAATTATATATATGTGTTGAATAGATTTCTCATACCAGTCCCATGACTGACTCGTAGTTTGTTTCACTCTCAAACTCGGGTGCCCCTTTTTCTATATGGGCAGCCTTGTATTCAGGTTTAGCTGGTTCTTTCTGGATAGCTAGAGCTGAAGATGGATTCTATCATTTATCTCTTTTTATGCTGTTCAGCGCCTATTGTACATATTTTGTTTGTTATCCGCTGTAGACATTTATGTATAGCTGAACTGTATTTGTACTAAGTAAGATCCTGTATACTGTGTAACTCTGATGATTACTTTTATCCAGTATATTCTATTGTTCATTATCTGGTGTATTTATTTAATTTTGTTCTGCTATTATCTGTTCCTGTGTTATATTTCCAAAGATAACCCTTGTCTCCGTCTGAACGGGGTTTCGGGTCATCTCAGGTTGATAGACATTATTATAATATCAAAAGTTTTTTGATATAAAGATATTATGGATTCTCATAAGGGAAAAACCCGTTCTATTATACGGCTTGGTCTTATGAGATATCGTTTAATGGCTCAAACTGTTTTAAACTGTTTTACTCATACCAGTCCCATGACTGACCCGTAGTTTATTTTGTTTTGTTTTCCCTAAACTCTTAGGTGCCCAATTTTGTACGGGCATTCAAGTAGTCGGGATTTACAGATACTTGAAGAGCTGGAGCAGGAGGCTTCAGGATCATATAGCTATAGTTTATTTCCACTGTGTTGTAAGTGTTGTACTTGATGATGATATGTATATTCAAGTACAATCTATTATTTCAAAGATATGTTATCTATTATATGTTATTCGTTCCGATGTGAGGTTCATGTTACTCTGATGTTGTGTTCTTCTTCTTTTATTCTAAGTTTCTATCTTATCTTTCCTCACCCTCTAATTTCTTTCATTAACCATCTGGTATTTTTTCGATGTTTGGTTAGTCATCAGTGAGTTTATGGTGATAACCAAAGTCGGCAAAATCCGGGTCGTTACATTCTGTCTTCACTGTTAGTCCAATCTTCACAGTCTCCTACTCAGTCTTGTCACGTCAGTCCAGTCATCACCTGCTTACCTATAATATGAAGCACACATAGAGTACTCTGCAATAGAAATAAAATAGAATTCACACGAATATAAATTTTATTTTTAAAATTTTATTTGCCTCAGAACTTCGGTGTGATTCTCATCATTTTTCATGACTTGATATGATTTGTGAATGTAGCACGCGCACATACATATGTATGTATATACACATATTACTGTGCAGGGACATGAAAACTCGTCTGATGGCTGCATGTACATACGTGCATATATACACACGTGTACACTGCCTCGTCAATCAGTGTATGCAGCTGTGGAGCAGTCACATGGACCAAGCTCGACACAGTGAAAGGGACAAGTGAACACAACAACTAAAGTGTCGAGCCAAGGATGTTAAAACATGTACAATGCAACTCAAGATTGGTCGAGGCAGCTCATACAATAAGAAAATATGATCATGGCAGTAGTAATTACATGATGGCAGTAGTATGGAACAACATTTCAAGTTGACAAGCCAATCAGTATAGCCAAGACAGACCAGACATGAGCCAATCAATACAAGTGCAAACATGAACAAGTTACAGCAGCTTTGGTGTCGAGGAGCAATGAAAATGGACACAACAGCATGGAACATGTTTTTCAAGTTCATCTCAAAACTGCACAATGTTTGATGCAACAAATTTTACACAGTGAACACACACATATCAGCTTTGACATCAAGATTCAAGTTCAGGCCGATACAAGTGCATGCATGTTTCATGCAACAAACTCATATGTCCAAATAAAAGTGATGAGAGCCAAGATAGCAATCAATACATAGCAGGAAAACTTATTTAAGCATGCAAGTAATAAAAGTAGCTGGTGTATACATGGAAAGTCAAGCATTACAGCAAAATGTCTAGGCAAACTCATATGGCAATTGGCAAAAATATAGTGCAAAACAGTGTGAATGGTGCAAACACAAATCAGTCATGGCCAAGTCAGTGTGGAGGGATGCATAACTTCAGGAATGAATGAGCTCAAATGAAGATGCAGAAGATTGTGTCGAGCAAAACATATAAATTCACAAGCTAGCATGGTCGAGCAAATGGTGAAGGCTAGTTTCATGTGCATGAATACACAGCATGTTTCAAGATAAGTATTTTTTGTTCAAATGAAAATAGCTCTACACAGATGAATGGTAATATATGGAAAAGTTTACACAGCAGTTCTACGTACATAAAGGAATGACACAGTAAAATATATCAAATGGTCGAGTCACATAGACACAGCAAAGTTGCTGTGCAATTCGTATGGACACAGCATTGATTCAGTTCAGCATGTACATGAGTTATACATGAGGAATCTCAAGTGAAGCTACGACAAATTTATTTCTACACAACTATATGGTATGTGTGAGAAATTTCATGGACATATGGTGCAAATTAAATGCAATAAACATTTCCAGATTTACAAATATCAGCAAATCATTTAGCAAGTCAATGCAACAAATTCGAATGAACATGTAAGGTATATTTTTGGCTTCAAGTATTTTAGAATAAGTCAAGGCAAAAAGAAATACATGTTTCCAGTTTTATCGAGAAAAAAGGGGAAAGCAATGCATGCATCATCAAACAGTAAAGGATAGGAAATAAAATCAAGTTCGAAATGGCAAGTTGTTTACAAATTATCATATTTGGCAAGTGTTTTATTTCTCCAGAATTGATTCAAGAATAATGCAAGAATTTTTTTAAGGGACCACGAAATTTCCAGAACTTCTCATATAAATCAAGCCGAAGTCATCAAAAAAAACCAAAATAGGAAAGTCCACGAAAATAATTCAATCCGTTTTTATCAAAGCAGTGCAAATTGATTCAAAAGAGGAATTTTTCAAAACCAGGCCAAGTCAAATTATATGAAATCGGAGATGTTAAGGATTTTAAATCCTATATAAACATTACCTATTTACATCACTGGCATGTCGATCGAATCAAACAAAACATCAATTTCAAGCATAAAGTAATTTCAGAAAAACTCACAATCTTTTAGAGATTCGATCAGCACTAAATTGATCGAGCAAGACAGAGGAAGCAACGGTGTAATCATCGAAGACGAGGAGAATCATCGCCAAAAGCAATTCATCACAACGATGATCAGTTTGGAGCCAACGTTGGAAACCCCTAATTTTGATTTTTCATTCATCGCCGCCATTTTTGATTCCAGGGGAAAAGAGATTGGATACAATGAAAATGGACGGGCCGACCTACTTCTCAATGGCTAAACTTTATTTTTTTAAAAGGGACTAGGGTTTTTCTTTGTTGTTTTAGTTTAATTTTATTTTTTTTAATTCATTTGTAAACCGTCCGAACAGTTTCTTTAACACCTCACGTCCATTAATGTTACTCACAAAGGGAATGCATTAACTTCCGTCGAGGTTTTAAGTGAATATAGAACAGAAAAATCACAACAAGACAGATAATAAGTAATACTTGGAAATCTAAAACTTCATTTTATTGCAGCGGAAATTAAACATGTTTGTTACATCATAAAACCATAAATCAGAGTCAAGTACAATATCCATCTTGATAAAAAAAAATACATAACCCCATTACATAAATAGCCATTAAAGAAGATAACAAGCTGGACTTTACTTCAACGGTCCAAGCTTTCCAAAAGAGAGATGAAGCAATCTAATCAAACTCCACTAGAGCTGGGCCCAACCTGAGGACCTGGAGGGGGAAAAAGGGTAGAAATGGAGGGGTCAGACATAAAGTCTGACGAGTATGATAATTCTAACAATACTATTACCAAAATAACCAGACTAAGGCATAAGCTGGAAAACAAGGAAATGTCTATGAACTATTGGGTATGGAAGAGCAGATAAAGATAACGTCAAAGGCACACCTAATTACTAACGAATAATGACTACACTGCGTCACACCAGTCACCCTCCAAGTTGATCCCGCTTGCTTCACTTAGAAATTATATAAATAGCCTTGCGTACCCCTAGCTGACTACATAGGTGCCGCCTGCCCCTATCTCCATTAGGTGTACCCCATTACCCACTTTCGATCGGCTCCCTACTCGTAGATACCAGTGCTGGCCCCACAGTGGGGTGTATCACTCCCCTAAAGTGGCAACCCGATACAACTTGAGAATGCACAGCTTATACATACACGATGCAACAACGTCTTACCTACCAGCCCGGGTCCACACACGCATATGAAACCCGTTGGACTTGCGTTGCCACCGCTACCCCGTTTGGCCTCTTATAGTCAAACCCAGTATGCGTGTCCCGTCCTCGACTTGGGTCGAGCTCACAAAGATACGTTTGGGTTACTGGTTGAAATGGGCCCCCACAATCTATTCGCCTAAGCTTGTCCCTACCAGTATATCCCACTTAACCCTCTTAGTCATGTTCATTTACATGTGTGTTTGGTTAAGTCTTACTAATCGTATTTCAAATGCCACTAAAGGCAAACACTAGATTCCTCATGCCACCCAAGGCACCTACTTAACCCCCATGTCTCACCTTACATGTTTATCTGGTTAAGTATTTCTTAATTCATTCAGGCCATAACCTCATAAAGACCTCTCACATTAGACTGGCATTTATGGCAGCTGGATTTGCTGGGCGGGTCCGGGCAGTCTTACACCATAAAAGAGTCTAACCTCGTGTCTTTACAACTGTTATGCTTTAATTTGGGCCTAGGGCCTCTCACATTGGGCTGACATTTGAGACCAATGGATTTGTCGGGCGGGTCCGGGCAGGTTTACGTCACAAACGAGTCCAACCTCGTGTCCTAAGCATTGATTATCACTTATAATCTTTTACCCCAGTTTTGAATATATCCCTATTCAAATCACTAATTACTTCCAATTTTAATGATGTCCATAATTGACTCAATTATGGGCATCCACTTATGGTATGCAAAATCATATCAATTGCATCCAATTTCTTAATATTAAATCCTTAATATTACCCCTACCCCACGTTATACGTTCGCTTATTCAACGCAAAATATACTTTAGACTCGAATAGTCTAACGCATAGCACAAAGATAAATTATCACAACATATAGACAAATAAAATAAATCTAATCATAATAGGGGTGAAACTTGCATGTGTGATTGATGTCCAACACCTAAACTTGCATAGGCAAAAACTATAACTTGCATAAAGCTACACATGTCATGGATCTAAAGGTGTCAACATGTTTGGTAAAATGTCACAACTTAAATGATATGATCATAACCCAAGTTCATGTATAAACTTGCATATGGGGTTTTATGCAACATAATGATGGTGTGAACTAGCATCTAACACATAGAACTCACCCATGTCATAGCATAATTCTAGATCTAAATAGATGTCATGGCATATGTTCATAATCTTTACTAATCAATCTAAACTTGTATACATGATTTGTCATCAACATAGCCCAAATAATATCAACATTATGACTTGATTAACATGAACAAATTAGCATAGATAATAACATCATGACTTTATAACATGTATGATTTATCACGATTTAGCATAGAAAATTACAACCTATACAATATCATCATAGCATGATTTACAACACAAAAGATATCATCATCACATAACATAGGATTTACAACATACATGATAGCATAAGGTTTACAACAACATATATGACAATCCACATCATTCACTTATAATCCATTCATAACTTAATCTAATTAGTTTAATAATAATCTTGTTAAGATCATCATACTCACAATTAGAGAAAAAAGAGAGTCTTGATTTGCTTTAGAGTTGAGTAGAATTAGGGTTTTGATTAGCTTTCTTCCTTCTTAGTTGGCGGCGGCTACACTGAGTTCCATGGCGGCGGTATGACGGTGGTTATTCTATTTTTCATGTGAGTTTAGAGTGAGAGACTACCTAGGTATTTATAGAGTTTAAGATTTATTTAGACCGTCAGATCAACTCGGAACTAACCTGAACGGTTAAACTTTCCAACTCAGCCCTAAAGACACATCAGCAGCTCAAGATTGGGCTCAGCCAAACCCTAGCCGACTGGACCAGGTCGACACCCAGGTTGACTGCCCAGTCGATTGCCCAGTCGACCTGGGGAGGTGTCGACTGCCCAGTCGACTCCCCAGTCGACCTGGGGTGCTGGGCGGGAAATTTCCCGCCTAGCCTGTTTGACTTCGAATTTTAAATTTTAAATTTTCTGAAAACTGTTTTGAATTTTCTGAAACTTCGATGGCCATAACTTCTTTATACGAAGTCCAATTCACGCAAACTCGGACTCTATTTCAACCAGAATTCCGAGGCGAACACAATGGCGCAACCTGTTTCCCACAATTCTCACGTCTGAGATTAGTTATTCTTTAATTTGTGAATATTAATATTAACAGAGTTACGGGGTGTTACATTCTCCCCTCCTTAAAGGATTTCGCCCCCGAAATCTTCAAGTCAAGAAGAATGTATATCCTAACATCCAATCGTCCATCTACTCAACCATCAAACACAGGCATCCATTGTCCTTATAAGTTTCTAATGTTGTATGAACATATGCAAGAAGTGTGTGTATATGTTCCTTATCTAATGCAAAATCAGGCGGTCCACTGATTCAGTTGACCTCCTTAATGCAAATCATGATAGTGCCATGCGTCCTTTATGTATGCAAAAGTTCCTTAATGCTACATATTATCTCTATATGCGTGCACAATCATCATCTGAATGCAGCATCCATATGATAACACAACCATTATACATCCATTAACTTAACTATGTACACACATTTATATGCAATATGCAGTATGAAGTGACTGAGCCGATCTAGTGCCTAAAGTGTGTGTATATGCGTCCACGAGCAACCACTAGCAAACACTTGCATCCACTTTGCATCCATCATACATAACATGTCTCAAACACATGTTTCAACCATAGGATTATCCTAACTAAAGGCCAAGGATACTAGCGAGAGGATACTCTAAAGGTAAGATAAGTACAAGCTAAGCGATAAAGGAGAAATTAAAAGACATACCCTCGAAAAGAAAAGGGTATCGTGAACGCATCTTCTCTTCTATCTCCCAAGTAGCGTTGCTCTCATCATCTCCCCATTGTACTTTGACTAGTCTGACCTCTCGATTTCTCAGCTTCTTGATCTCTGACCCAACAATGCATGTAGGAGCTCGTCGAATCGTCGCGTCACGCTCAATCTCCACCTCTCTAAGCAAGCTCGGCTCTACCACCTCCGCGGTCTCGTGTAGGCACTTCCTCAAATGTGATACATGGAATACGTCGTGTACACCACTAAGTCTCTCAGGCAACTCCACTCTGTACGCCATCTGTCCAATCTTCTCCTTAATAGGAAACGACCCAATGAACCTTGGTGCTAATTTCCTAACGGACCCAAAGCGAACAACGTTCCGTAATGGAGACACTTTGATAAAGACCATGTCCCCAACATCAAACTCAAGATCTGTCCTCCTTTTGTCTGCATAAGATTTCTGCTTATCTTGTGCCGTCTTCATCCTCCTTCGAATCAAGTCGATCTTTTCTGAAGTCTCTCTAGTCATATCGGGCCCAAGTAAGATCTTATCCGTAGATTCCCACCAACATGTAGGTGAACGACAAGGTCGTCCATAAAGAGCTTCAAAAGGTGCCATGCCAATGCTGGACTGAAAGCTAATATTATATGCGAACTCTACCAACGGAAGATGCTCTTCCCATGTACCCCCAAAGTCTAGGATACATAGCCTCAAAAGATCCCTATTATTATATGCGAACTCTACCAACGGAAGATGGTCTTCCCATGTACCCCCAAAGTCTAGGATATATAGCCTCAAAAGATCCTCTAGAATACGATTCACCCTCTCGGTCTGGCCGGCCGTCTGAGGATGATACGCGGTGCTCAAACATAACTGAGTCCCTACGGCTTCTTGTAAGCTCTTCCAAAATTCGCTAGTGAAAATAAGATCGCAGTCGCTCACTATGTTAGAAGGAACACCATGCAAACGAACTATCTCTCGAACGTATACAGAAGCTAACCATGGAGCAGTCCTCTTACTCTTCACGGGAATGAAATGGGCGCTTTTAGTAAGTCTATCTACTATAACCCAAATCCCCGTATTACCCTTCCTTGATCTTGGTAATCCATCCACAAAATCCATCGAGACACTTTCCCATTTCCATAGTGGAACCTCCAATGGGTGAAGCAACCCACCGGGTTTCTTTTGCTCCGCTTTTACTTGTTGGCACACCAAGCATCTAGCGACATACTCGGCCACATCCCTCTTCATATCGGCCCAAAAGAAAACTCGCTTCGTGTCTTTGTACATCTTGTCCCCGCCGGGATGAATGGTCATTTGGAACGATGTGCTTCGTCAAGAATGGTCTTCCTTAGGTCATCGTCTTTTGGTATACAAATTCTACCGTCCCTACGTAACCAACCCTTATCATCTAGGGTATACCTACGGAGATGGCTCGATGACTCCCCACTTTTGAGCTTTTCTACTAACTCAACCAACTGTGGGTCGTCTCTCTGTGCCTCACCAATCCATCCCAAAAGCGTAGGTCTGACCTCCAAGGATGCTAGCAAACTGGGTACAAAGTCAACGGAAGGTCCAAAATCAAACATAGAGATGAATTCTAAGTTTCGCCGTTCAATAGACAACGGACTCAAGGACAATCTTTTCCTACTTAAGGCGTCAGCCACCACGTTACCCTTGCCAGGGGTTTATGTTATTTCAAAATCGTAGGACGCTAAGAACTCCATCCACCTTTGCTGCCTTAAGTTCAAGTCCTTCTGAGAGAACAAGTATTTTAACGATTTGTGATCAGTGAATAATTCGAATTTCTCGCCAAGAAGATAATGACGCCAAGACTTAAGCGCGAAAACAATAGCGGCCAACTCTAGGTCATGTGTAGGGTAATTTTTCTCATGCGCTCTCAACTGCCTTCCACCATAGGCTATTACCCTGCCCTCTTGCATTAAGACTGCGCCTAGACCTGTCCCATAAGCATCGGTATAAATAGTAAATGGATTACTCCCGTCTGGCAGCACTAAGACTGGAGCTGAGGTCAAAGCTCTCTTTAAACGTTGGAACGCATCATCACAATCTATGTCCCACGCGAAGAATAGGTTCTTCTTTGTTCAGGCGTGTCAATGGAGCTGATATTTTTGCGAAGTCTTTGATAAACTTCCTATAGTAGCCAGCCAACCCCAAGAAACTTCTTACTTCGGTAGCATTTTTAGGGACCTTCCAATCTTGGATGGCCACCACCTTCGTGGGATCCACAGCTATCCCTTCCTTGGAAACCACGTGCCCTAAGAATCGTACTTCCTTCCTCCAGAAGTGACACTTAGAACATTTAGCTTTAAGATTATGCGCTCGTAGGGTCTCCAACACTTCCCTAAGATGTAGGGCATGCTCTTCTTCATCCTTAGAAAAGATCAAGATGTCATCTACAAAGACTACCACGAATTTGTTAAGGTACACCCTAAACACCTACTCATCAAATCAACAAAGTATGCGGGGGCATTTGTCAAACCGAAGGGCATCACTAGCCATTCATAAAAACCGTCCGGAGTCCTAAAGGCAGTCTTGTCAATGCTATCCTCAGCCACTCTCAACTGATGGAAACCAGTGGCTAAGTCCAACTGCGAAAACACTGAGGCGCCAACTAACTGATCGAAGAGATCGTCAATCCTCGGCAGTGGGTGTCTGTTTTTCTTAGTAAGTTTATTAAGTTCTCTATAGTCCACACAAAGTATAAGGGACAGATCCGCCTTCGTGGCAAATACTACTGGAGCACCCCACTCTGATATACTTCGTCTTATGAACCCCTTCTCAAGCAACTCCTTCACTTGCTTATTGAGTTCCCTCCTTTCACGAGGAGCCATGTGGCGTACTGGCAAAGATACTAGTTTTGCATTATCCACAAGATATATTCAAAAATCTATCTCCTGCTTCGGAGGTAAGCCCTTCACCTCCTCAAACACATCTGAGTATTCTCGGACCACTCTAACGGATCGTAGATTTTCCACAGACGCGTCAAGCGATTCTAGATAACTTAGCATAACGGAATTTTTGGGATTACAAAAGATTTCGAGAGTGTTGCCAAGGCGAGTCATGAGCCTAACTACTCTCCTTTCACAATCAAGAACGGCCCCATTTCTGGATAACCAATCCATTCCTAAAATTAGCCCATAGCCCGTGTAGCCCAAAACATAAGCATCACATCTAAACTCAACGCTATGTATAGAAATTTTCAAATCCAAACACATCATGGACAAATAAGCTGAGACCCCAATTGGATTCGAAACAACTAAGGGATCCTCTATTAAACTGGTGTTTAAGTGCAGTGATTCAACTAATGATGTAAAGATAAACGAATGTGATGCGCCCAAATCGAATAAAGTACGGACAGGATGATCAAACAGAAAAACTAAGCTTTCAATAGAAATGGTTCTACCTCGTTCTTGCAGCGGTGGGACCGAGAGCCTGAACTTGTCCCCTTGCCTGCCCTGGTTCCATAAGAGCCTGCACCTGTCCTCCCGAGGTAGACCCTGCCCTCTGCCCCTTCTTTGGGCAGTCCTTCACTAGATGTCCCGCTTCACCACTGTGAAAATAGCCAGTCTTCTTTTTCTTTCGGCAATCCTTGCTGAGATGGCCTGGTGTCCCACAGTTAAAGCATTTCTTCTTTCCCTTGCCATTATTGTCTTTACCACCCTTCTTGTTTTGCTGTTGTGGTTTCTTCTGATCCCCTTTCTTCTCGGGTGCCTTATTAGCATTAGCGCCTTTCTCCTCGTGCATGAGTGCCATGTCTACTATCTTCTCAAAGGTGGCCCCCATAGGGATGTGGGTCATAGCCAACCCTTGCAATGGCTCATTCAATCCATTAACGAACCTCAGAGCCTTCTTCTCCGGCGTGTTCACTAAGTCCAAGCCAAACCTTGCTAACTGATTAAATTTGTTGACATATTCTTTCACTGATGAGCTTCCTTGCTTTAATGTCAAGAACCTTTCCATATATAGATTCTCTTCTGCCCTTGAGAGAAACTTTACCTCAAACCTACATCTGAAATCCGCCCAAGAATCAACAGGACGCTCCCCATTAGTGACCTCCCACCAAAACGAGGCCTCTCCCTTCATTAACCAAGCTGCTAATTTGACTTTCCTCCCTTCTTCTACTTCAAAGATTTCTAGCAATTCTTCCACCTTCTTAAGCCAATCTCTAGCTTCCACAAACGTTTCTGACCCTTGAAAAGGTTTTCCACCCATAGGCTTAAATTCCTTGCACGTCTTTGCGAAAGTATCAGCGCGAGGAGGAGGAGGAGCGGGTGCAACTGGTGGTGGAGGAACATTGGATGGACCTGCAGCGGCCCTAGCCTCTAATAACCTCCTATACCATCCTGGTATCGTTACACCATCCGGAAGGTTAAGATCTTCAGCCATGCTGAAACGAAAAAGGAATGATTCAAAATGGAGAATTCGAAAGATAAAGATATGACTATTGGGGATTATGTTTTTCTTAAAAGCTTTCCTCTTTAAATTACTCATTAAGACATGTTTCTGAAAACACTTCTTCCAAAAATACTTTAGAAAAATAGTTTTTCTAAAAAAATTATCTGTTCTGGTAACCTTAAGCTCTGATACCACGTGTAACACCCCACGTCCATTAATGTCACTCACAAAGGGAATGCATTAACTTCCGTGGAGGTTTTAAGTGAATATAGGACAGAAAAATTACAACAAGACAGATAATAAGTAATACTTGGAAATCTAAAAATTCATTTTATTGCAGCGGAAATTAAACATGTTTGTTACATCATAAAACCATAAATCAGAGTCAAGTACAATATCCATCTTGATAAAACAAAATACATAACCCCATTACATAAATAGCCATTAAAGAAGATAACAAGCTGGACTTTACTTCAAGGTCCAAGCTTTCCAAAAGAGAGATGAAGTGATCCAATCAAACTCCACTAGAGCTGGGCCCAACCTGAGGACCTGGAGGGGGAAAAAGGATAGAAATGGAGGGGGTCAAACATAAAGTCTGGCGAGTATGATAATTCTAACAATACTATTACCAAAATAACTAGACTAAGGCATAAGCTGGAAAACAAGGAAATGTCTATGAACTATTGGGTATGGAAGAGCAGATAAAGATAACGTTAAAGGCACACCTAATTACTAATGAATAATGACTACACTACACCACACCAGTCACCCTCAAAGTTGATCCCGCTTGCTTCACTTAGAAATTATATAAATAGCCTTGCGTACCCCTAGCTGACTACATAGGTGCCGCCTGCCCCTATCTCCACTAGGTGTACCCCATTACCCACTTTCGATCGGCTCCCTACTCGTAGATACCCGTGCTGGCCCCACAGTGGGGTGTATCACTCCCCTAAAGTGGCAACCTGGTATAACTTGAGAATGCACGGCTTATGCCTACACGATGCAACAACGTCTTACCTACCAGCCCGGGTCCACACACGCATATGAAACCCGTTGGACTTGCGTTGCCACCGCTACCCCGTTTGGCCTCTTATAGTCAAACCCAGAATGCGTGTCCCGTCCTCGACTTGGGTCGAGCTCACAAAGATACGTTTGGGTTACTGGTTGAAATGGGCCTCCACAAGCTATCCACCTAAGCTTGTCCCCACTAGTATATCCCACATAACCCTCTTAGTCATGTTCATTTACATGTGTGTTTGGTTAAGTCTTACTAATCGTATTTCAAATGCCACTAAAGGCAACCACTAGATTCCTCATGCCACCAAGGCACCTACTTAACCCCCATGTCCCACCTTACATGTCTTTCTAGTTAAGTATTTCTTAATTCGTTCAAGCCATAACCTCGTAAAGACCTCTCATATTAGACTGGCATTTATGGCAGCTGGATTTGCCGGGCGGGTTCGGGCAGTCTTACTCCATAAAATAGTCTAACCTCATGTCTTTACAACTGTTATGCTTTAATTTGGGCCTAGGACCTCTCACATTGGGCTGACATTTGTGACCACTAGATTTGCCGGGCGGGTCCGGGCAGGTTTACGTCACAAACGAGTCCAACCTCGTGTCCTAAGCATTGATTATCACTTATAATCTTTTACCCCAGTTTTGAATACATCCCTATTCAAATCATTAATTACTTCCAATTTTAATGATGTCCATAATTGACTCAATTATGGGCATCCACTTATGGTATTCAAAATCATATCAATTGCATCCAGTTTCTTAATATTAAATCCTTAATATTACCCCTACCCCACGTTATACGATCGCTTATTTAACGCAAAATATATGTTAGACTCGAATAGTCTAACTCATAGCACAAAGATAAATTATCACAACATATAGACAAATAAAATAAATCTAATCATAATAGGGGTGAAACTTGCATGTGTGATAGATGTCCAACGCCTAAACTTGCATAGGCAAAAACTATAACTTGCATAAAGCTACACATGTCATGGATCTAAAGGTGTCAACTTGTTTGGTAAAATGTCACAATTTAAATGATATGATCATAACCCAAATTCATGTATAAACTTGCATACGGGGTTTTATACAACATAATGATGGTGTGAACTAGCATCTAACACATAGAACTCACCCATGTCATAGCATAATTCCAGATCTAAATAGATGTCATGGCATATTTTCATAATCTTTACTAATCAATCTAAACTTGCATACATGACTTGTCATCAACATAGCCCAAATAATATCAACATTATGACTTGATTAACATGAACTAATTAGCATAGATAATAACATCATGACTTTATAACATGTATGATTTATCACGGTTTAGCATAGAAAATTACAACCTATACAATATCATCATAGCATGATTTACAACACATAGGATATCATCATCACATAACATAGGATTTACAACATACATGACAGCATAAGGTTTACAACCACATATATGACAATCCACATCATTCACTTATAATCCATTCATAACTTAATCTAATTAGTTTAATAATAATCTTGTTAAGATCATCATACTCCCAATTAGAGAAAAAAGAGAGTCTTGATTTGCTTTAGAGTTGAGTAGAATTAGGGTTTTGATTAGCTTTCTTCCTTCTTAGTTGGCGGCGGCTACACTGAGTTCCATGGCGGCGGTATGACGGTGGCTATTCTATTTTTCATGTGAGCTTAGAGTGAGAGACTACCTAGGTATTTATAGAGTTTAGGATTTATTTAGACCGTCAGATCAACTCAGAACTAACCTGAACCGTTAAACTTGCCAACTCAGGCCTAAAGACACATCAGCAGCTCAAGATTGGGCTCAGCCAAACCCTAGCCGACTGGACCAGGTCGACACCCAGGTCGACTGCCCAGTCGACCTTGGGGGTGTCGACTGCCCAGTCGACTCCCCAGTCGACCTGGGGTGCTGGGCGGGAAATTTCCTGCCTAGCCTGTTTGACTTCGAATTTTGAATTTTAAATTTTCTGAAATCTGTTTTGAATTTTCTGAAACTTCTGATGGCCATAACTTCTTCATATGAAGTCCAATTCACGCAAACTCGGACTCTATTTCAACCAGAATTCTGAGGCGAACACAATGGCGCAACCCGTTTCCCACAGTTCTCACGTATGGGATTAGTTATTCTTTAATTTGTAAATATTAATATTAACAGAATTACGGGGTGTTACAGTTTCTAGTGTCTGTAATATACTAGAGAATCCAGTCAGGGTGTTAACTTGTAGTTTACTAGAGTCTGTAAAATCTTGGGTTACGGATTACGGGTTTGTAATTCGGGAAAATCTGGTCGATAGGATATCGATCAGTCTAGGGTTTTGAGCGTGGGGTTAGTACAGGAGCAGGGAGTGCGAGTTTACAGGGTCTGTAAGCGGGATCTGTTATTAACTCGTTGTAGAAATCTTAGTGAATGTAGCAGTAGGTAGAGTCTGCCGAAGCTGGGTATATCTGTGTGTTATTTATTTACTACATTTATTTTCCTGTTGATTATCTGTGCTGCGATTTATTTTAATAACTCTTCAAAACTGTAATAAACCCTATTCACCCTCCTCTAGGGTTAATCTAGATCCAATAAGTGGTATCAGAGCCTGGTATTTCATTAACTCTAGAGTAATGGATCATCTTATTTGTCAGTCCATAGAGAGTCAGTCTAGTCGTATTCCATCTATTTTTAATGGTACAGATTTTTTTAAATTGGAAATCAGAAATGGAATCCTATTTAAAATCTGTTGATATTAAATGTTGGAATAGTATTTTAAATGGATACGATATTGTAAATAGGGTTGATATTGAATTTAATTTACGCGCTACTCATATTTTATATTCTTATATGGATGATGACCAATATAGCCTTATTTCTCATTGTTTAACCACACGGGAAATCTGGAGGACTCTCAATGCGTTGTATGGAAAATCTTACGACTGCTCGAAACCCCAGGATGACAACTCAAATTCAGATCTATGCTTAACATGTCATGTAGATAAAAATTCAGATGGATCAGATGATGGAGAACCAACAAATGCTGAAATCGAAAATTTCACATACGAAGATTTAGTTTACATGTGTGTTGATTTAACTAAATCTGTTGATAAATTCCAAATGAAAAATAAATCTTTGAAATCTAAGAATCGTGAGTTGACCAACAAAATTGATGATTTGGAATCACAACTTGAATATTTTAAAAACTCCTCAAATTCAGATTGCAAAAATTATTTGAAATTGGAAACCAATCTTGTTCATCTCAATAAAATATTCAAAAGTTCGAAAAGGAAATTTTGATCTTAAAAGAAAACAAGATTGAGTTATTAAGTTTGAACAATTTTCTACAAAAGGAATTTGAAAATTTTAAGACTGATATAAATTCCAAATTAGAAATTGCTGAAAAAGAAAATCTGTTGAAAAGTGATTCGACTTTGAAAGAACTTGAAAATGAGATTGAAAACTTCAAGAAATTTGAATCTGAAAATCGAGAACTTTTTGAATCTGAGATATTTGTGTCCCTAGCCAAAGTTAAATTTCTTAAAGATGAAAAATTTGTTTTGAAAACTGATTTTAAAGAGAATAAGATCACTAAAATCGTTGTTCAGGTTTAAAGAAGGAAAATGGAGATCTTAAATTTAAAATTCAACAACTTGGAACATCATTGACTAAATTTTCTAATGGTGATATTTTTTGAATATGTTGTTGAAATATCAATTTTCTTCTGAAAATAAATGTGGTCTTGGCTTTGGGAAAAATAATGTTTCTCAAAGGTGGAATTCCAATGATTTTAAAAACCCTTCAAACTACTTTGGAAAGAATTGATTTGAAAATTTGAACTCTAATAAATTCAAAGGATTTTTAAATCATAAACGTGATGTGAATTTGTTTTGTAATAATCCATCTCAACAATCTTGGATCCCAAAAAGAAATAAAACAAATTTTGTTAGATTCAAACGGATTTGGGTTCCAAAGGGTACAAAGGTAAATCGGATGGATTATTATATAAACAAGTCTGGGTACCAAAACATATGAATACAACTGTGAGTGGTTTTACAAATTTTGTTAGACCACTCAATCCCTTTAAATATTAGGTACCGGAGGGGGCTGAGGAACTACATTGCTAAAGAAAATATGGATTCAAACCGCTTCATATCATTGAATCACAAGTTCCTTAGCCCAGTCTGTTGAGTTAGAGATTCATTTTGCTTACATCGACTTCAGGTATAATATCTAAACTCATCTTTGTAAATATTTTTTATGTTTTCCCTCCTTCTATCTCTTCTTTTTATTTTCTTTGTCTGTTTGATTTGTCACTGTCGTATCATTGTAATTTTTCTTGTGCTTTCTTAAACTTCAAATTATAGAATTCATATTTTCTGGAAATTCACTTCATTTGTATGAAACTCTAATGTTTTAATCATATCCAGATCTTGAATTTAAACTTATAAATATCTGCAATTGTTTTGAAATTTATTTTCTGATTGCTGAATTCATAATAGTGTTGATGTATTCTTATCATATCTTGAACGTTGTTGATTTGAATTCTAAATTTTTTGAAGATCTGAATATTTAATGAAATTTCACACACCTTTGATGTTTTGAGTTTCTTCTAATCCATTTTAGAAAAGCTTGAAATATTACACTCATTACAGCACTCTGTTATTTATCAGTTGTGACAATTTCATTATTTTTTAGATTGGCTTGGATATTTTGAATTTTCTCCAATCAGTGATACATCTTGAAATTCATCTTTATTCATGATTATTACGGTTGAAATTAATTCTTTTTAAATCATCTGAAATTCTTCATATTTTGAATTTCACACACCTCTTAAATTTGAAATTATCAATCTTGTGTGAATGATCTGTAATGACCCGGATTCTTATGGGTTAATTTTAACTATTTTATATGGATTCAAATATTTAGTTGATAATATAATTGGAATTTTATATTTGAATTATCGATTTTTAAATAAATTTCGATTTAATATTGAATATATTAAATAACAGAATACGAAAATGGATTTAGTTGAATTCAAAATTTGATTTGAATTAAATATAGTTCAAATAATTAATAGGGAATTTTATTTGAATTTATAACGATAATAATATTTATTTATTATCGAGGAGAATAAATTGTCTGAAATTAATTTACATTGATTTAAATTAATATCTTCCACAGACGATCGAATTGGACTTCGTGACCTACCCCAGTGTGTCCGGAATAGTGTTATAACCCTAGAAACAACCCTTGTTGTGTTCAAAAAGGAGTTAGGAAATTATGAATGGTTTAAACATGTACACCTACATTTATAACCATTTAAAATCATAAGGTAGAAAATTTAACAGATCCTCCTTTCCTCACCACAGAATTAAACAGTTGGTGGCCTCTTCCTCTCCATCCGACGTACCTACCTCTCCTCTATAAAATCAAAGGCCTTTCTCACCAGAAATCCTAAACACCACTCGCAAATACCACTTTCCCTTTTTCATTTCTTCAATAAAAATCGGAGCCCCTAAAATCACGAAATCCTATCGCAAGGCCAACAGCTTGAATCAACGAAGAAGCGATCGCGTAGGAAAAGGGTACCGCGATTTCAAAGAGTCTGCCTCATTTTATATGATGTGATTCGATGCTTTAGGGAGTCCGGAGGTTGGATTCACGCGAGGCCATTGATCTGGGGTTCGAAGAAATTAACAACAGCTAGGGGTCCTTGCGATCAGTACTTGAGGCGTCGAGGGGTTATTCGGAGGTGTCAAAGGCCTAGGGTAGGAGCGCGAGCAGTGGTTTTCGAAGACAAGGTGCTGGGATAAAATTCAGTGATGCGAGATCTGTAATTAGTGAATGCGATGGAGTTAGGGTGTGAGTTTGCGGCAGTAGGTGATGAAGGTTCAGTGTTTTGTTGTGGGTGTGCTAGAGCAGTTCGGCGTTGGCATTGGTGAATGGGCGAGCTAGTGGGAGAACAACAGTATGATGTTTGAGGGCATGATTTTTGGTTGTTCGATTTTCTGATGGGAAATGGATCGAAAGGAGGAGATCGTTGAAGCTGGTAAGGAAGTTGTCGGGAAAGCATTGAGGCAATGGAAAAAGGGGTTTTGAGTAGTGTCGTTGCTTCATAATGAAGGATGTGTTGCGAATGGTTTGATCTGATTTTGGTTGGGACAGCAAGGTACATAGTAAATTTCATTTGAGACGATTCATTGATGCTACAATACGGAAATTTACTGGATATTCAGCAAATAAAACCCTGTGAGTAAATCTCACCTTTTATTTAGAAATTATTTTCATATATTTAAAAATAATTGTGTTGTTTGTGCTTGTTTGAATGCTGTCTGATTGTTTTAAAATATATATAGTTATTTAGGATTGGTGGACTATTATATATATATATATTGGGTTGATGATTGGTTGGATTCCCGCAGTCTCATTAGCGGATGCCCGCGGTTTCATTAGCGGATTATTACCCTATACGCCCCACGCTATGATTAGTGGATGACCTTCATACCGCCATATCTTGCCTCGAAGCAGGATGGGTATTATTTATGTGCTAACGTCTGTGGATGCAGGAAAAACAGGTTGGAGGAATCCAACTGGATTCCTCAAAAATATATATTATCTGTTTGTTTGTTTGATTTCATATATATTCATATATGATGTGTAAAAAATCAAATGATTGAAAATTGGTTGATTTGATTGTTTAAAAATATCATTGGGGCTTGAATATTGATCTATAAAAATATCGAAAAGGGTATTTGAGATTTTAAAAAGGAAACTCTATTTTTATAAATAGAATTTGAATTTTAAATAAAACTAGGGAAAATATTAACTTGTTTGAATATATAAAACAAGTATTGAATTTATAAACTTTGTTTATAAATGAAAAGATGGAATTTGTATTGAATTTATAAACTCTGTTTATAAATGAAAAGATGGAATTTGTATTGAATTTATAAACTCTGTTTATACATGAAAAGATGGGATTTGAATTGAAGTTATAAACGTTGATTATAAATAATGTAGAGATATTCAAATAGACTTTGAATATAGAATTTGAATATAGAATTCAAATGGACTTTAAACTATAGAATTTGAATATAGAATTCAAATGGACTTTAAAATATAGAATTTGAATATAGAATTCAAATGGACTTTAAACTATAGAATTTGAATATAGAATTCAAATGGACTTTAAAATATAGAATTTGAAAATAGAATTCAAATGGACTTTAAACTATAGAATTTGAAAATAGAATTCAAATGAAGTTAAATAAAGAGAATTCAAATAGAACTGAATTGGAATTTGAATAGAGAAGTAGATAAGGAAACGAGAGTATGCGTATAATTAGAATTGGTTATTATGCAAGTTAAATTATATTTGAACATGTCATGTTCAAATATGAAAGTGAAATAGACTAAGGAGTAAATTAACAAATTTAGTTAACAAATTTAGTTAAAAGATTGGTATAGTTAGAATAGATTGGACAAGCATAAATATACAGGAGACAGGTATGGAAAAAAGTGTTAGAAGGTATATAAATAGAATGCCCGACAAAAAGGTACGTATTTAATTCATATATGGGATTTTATGCGCCGTATCGGCTAGCCGCTTGGCTTTTCTTTTTTCTTTTGATTGGAGAAGGCCTGTGTGGCAGTTAGGGGATTTTCCCGATGCTCCCGGTACAAAGGAGGTTATGGCGAATTTTTCCGGGAATTTAAGGAGATAGAATATTTTTAAGATAATTTGATAGTTAGAAATTAACATATCAAAATATATAGAAGTCGATAAGAAAACGAACTTAGAAATAGAATAGTATAATCAAAAAGGAAGACTAGGAATAAAATCTAGTAAGAATAGAAAGAGAAAGTATGTATGTGTTTAAAAGTGAAGAAGTAGTTGTATGGTATTGGTTATTCGAGTAAGTAGTCATATCTGTTTTGACGTTATAAATGTTATTCAATCAAGGTCTGAGAGGTAGTTATACCCCAACTTGATTGATTTCATTATTAACAGATAAACAGTAAGATTTCAAGCTCGAAGATCAATGTTGAATAAGAATTAGTAGAATATAGTATTTGAGTTGTCGTAACGATGTTTTACACAACATCCGTTTTAACCCAAATAAGTGTAACTTGGAAATAGAAATAAAGAATATTTCCTAAGTATAGAAATAAACGAGATTGGGAAAGAGATTAGTAATTGGAATATTTTCCAATTATAAATAGAAGATATTTTCTAAGTTTAGAAAATAAAAGAAGGCGATATTCGGAAATGTTTTCCAAATAACGTAAAAGGCCAATATGGTTATTGAAAATATTTGGTTAACAAATATTGATAAAGAAATAGAGAAATGATTTAATTAATGAAATATTAATTAAAGGCTCACTGATTGTTGGATGTTTGGATGAACACTTGTTTTATTCGATAGTTAAATCATCGACTATCGAAACACTTGTTTTTATTAGATAGTTAAATCATAGACTATCGGAGTTTTGACCATCGTTGTCAATATGGAGAGACTTGTTGGATTATTATCCGAAGAACCACTCCGTATTGGCAGTAACGTTGCGAATCAGATTATACAAAGATAATCGAAGACGGAGTAGAGTGCAAGGACTTTTTCTATTAATAGAAATTGTGCCTTTGGTTCATCCTGTTCCTGGGTGACTTGTATGGATGAATGTCTGACAGAGTATTTCCAGAAAGATCACGTACATTGATTTCTTCAACCGTACCAAGAGTGGAAGCGAAGAAGGAAACTTCTTTTAGCTAACACGTAATGTAATGTTGAGGACATCAATCGGTGATTTGATGGATTTGACGATGTGACATTCGAAGTGAATCTGGTGTGATGATAAAGCGTAGCTTCTAGCCTCATCAACCGGTAAATGACAGAAATCGGGCAGGCAGCATGGCTATGTAGGTCGCACCTATTAGGCTGTATAATCACCTGATCTAGAGTTTCATTTACTTCTAAAAATCTATTGTCGATGCTGTCCCATTCGGGAAACGGTTGCTGATCCCAACCGTTGGTGATATACATTCGATACACTCAAGCGAAATGAGTGGTTGGTCATGTGTGGCTGAGTTGCAAGATGTTCTTGTTGAACTCGATGTATTCTCCTCTAGAGATATACCAGCGGAAGGTGGTTCCATACCTTGTCATAGTTGGAAATCCATTACCCAATACGTTCTTGCGGTTTTGATTATATATTATATATGTGGAACGTGGGATGCAAACGTTCCACTAGATTGTTATCTACTTGATTTAGACACTATTATAATATCAAAGGAGTTTTGATATAAAGCTATCGTTCCTTTCAAAAGGGATTTTTGAAAGTTAAATCAAGCGTTTGGATTCTCATAAGGGAAAAACCCGTTCCGTGATATACGGCGTGGTCTTATGAGATATCATTTAGTTTTCTGAAACTGTTTTAAACTGTTTGCTCATACCAGTCCCATGACTGACCCAGAGTTTATTTTGTTTTGTTCTACCTAAACTCTTGGGTGCCTAAATTTGTACGGGCAGTCAAGTAGTTCAGGATTTTACAGATCTATCTAAAGGAGCTTGGAGCAGGAGGCTTCAGCGTTAGTTATATAGAGTTTGTTCCGCTATGTTGTAAGTGTTGTACTCTGATAAGTGTATGTTATATAGTTAAGATTTTGTATTTCAAAGATATGATATATTATATTTTGTTCCGCTGCGATGTGAGATTCTGTGTTGTTGTTTCTGTTCTTCTTCTATCTTTTTCTTCTAAAAAAAATGTTTCGTATTTTCGTGATATTTGGGTTGGACATATGATGTATATAGTCAACTCTGATGTTGTGGATTTGCGGGTCATTACAGTTGGTATCAGAGCTTAGATTGAGCGAATACCTAGGCTTGTTGGAATGTGCTCATTAGAGATAGGGTCAGTCGAACCCTAGAATGAGTTGAGTGTATATATATATGAGAGAGCATATTTGTTATTTGATATAAAAACTGTTTTATATTGTGTTGACTAGTCTGTTGAGTAGATTATAAATTTTGATCGAATCGTGGGACGCCACGATGTCGATAGGAGTTTATAAACATTTGAACAGAAGATTGAACACGATATTGTTTTAAATAGTTGAGTTGATTGTTAGGATTATAATCAAATTAGATTAAAACAGAAATAGATATATAACCAATAGAATTGGTATATGAAATCAAATATACAAATGAGATAAATTGAAATTGAATTCCAACCAGAATTCAGAATTTAAAATCCTGGGAGTTTGGAAAATATTTTTCTAAATGGAGTTTGAAATAAATATAGCACTGAACTCATTCAGTAGCTGGGAAATAATTTTGATGATGGTCGCAACATCATCAGTGTTCATTTTCGAGTTTCTAAGTGATGAATTGCTGCCTTAGAAAAGTTTTGATGGAAATTTGTTTGAAAAGAAACATGTTGTTTGAAAATTCAGATGTTTTGAATTTGAGATAGATATAAATATATGTATATATTTATATAAACTTCAAAAGGAATTTTGAAATGGGAATTGGAATATAGATTTCAAATAGAAGTAAAATAAAGGAATTTGAATATGTATATAATTCAAATAGAAGTGAAATAGAATTTGAATTCAAAGGAATTCAAATGAGTTTGAACAAAGAAAATTCAAATAGAAATTGTATAAGAAAAATTGAAATGGAAATTGAATTCAAAGGAATTCAAATGGATTTGAATAAAGAAAAGTCAAATAGAGATTTGAATATTAGAAATCAAATGGAATTTGGTTAAATAGAATTTCAAAGAGAATATAAAGTGGAGGTTGAATATTAGAATTCAAGAAAATATAAAGTTCGAAATAGAATTTGAATTCAAAGGAGTTAAAATAGAATTTAAATTCAAAGGATTTCAAATAGAAATGGAACAAAGGAATTTAAATAGAAATTGAATATAGGATTTCAAAAGGAATTTGAATAAGGGATTTGAAATGGGTTTTGAATAAAGGATTTCAAATAGAAATTGAAGATAAGAATTTGAAATAGAATTTGAAGATAAGGAATTGAAATAAATTTTGAATAGAAGGAAATTGAAATAGAAATTGAATAAAAGGAAATAATATAGAGTTTGAATAAAGAAATTCAAATGGAATTTGAATATTTTAAATTAAGATATAGGATTTGAATATTAGAAGTGAAATAGATCGGGAATATTATAAAATGGATTTGATATATATTAAAAATATATCAGAATGGAGTTGAGTTTATTATAAACAAAGTTAAAACGTTTATATTTATAAATATAATTAGAACGAGTTCGCCGTAGCGCGGCAGTTCATAAATTGGCGATTCGAACTTCAATTTAGTATACAGAACTCAATTGAAGTCGGAATTCTTTGAAACAAGAATCGTCGGGGTCGGTTGAACAATAGTTTTCTAATGAAAGAGAAAAATCAGGATTTCGTCGTACAGATTTTGAGTTAAATCAAAATCAAATTTTTAGAAAAGCAGCGCCAGAACCATTATAAAACCATAACGGTTTAATTTAATAAATAAAAGGATTTTTAGGAAATAAAATCCGAATTGCCATTAGAAAAAAATCCAGACTGGGGATATAAAATAAATATGAACTCCAGTGAAGTAAGTGAAATGATTTTTAAGACAAAAATCATATTTTAAATGGTTGAATAGAATTAACTAAATTGGAGAAAAATTAGTTAAAGGAAATTTGAATCGAAATTGGGTTTTTGGATAAGTGAAAGAGATTGAGAATTTATATTCGAAATCGAATATATAACTCGAGTTGAAATTATAATTAGATTAGTTTATAATTAAGTTGACATATATTTGAACAAGTTATATTCAAATAAAAAGGGTGAAATAGGCAAAACGGTTAATTAGCAACTAGTTAATGGGAATTTGATTGATTGAAATTAAATTTAACTTAAGTAAGTTAAATGGATCGAAATGAATAAATGGAGTAAAATCAATGTGAATGAAATATGAATTTGGTGTGAATATAAGAAATGTATTTGTAACACAAATACAAAGGAAGTTATGTGCAAACAAATAGAAGGAGATATATTTGTAAAAACATTTACAAATTGAATTTAAAAAGGAATATTTGTAAAACATTTACAAATAGAGTAAATGGAAATACTTATTTATAGAAAATAAATAGAATGTTATAAATGAGATATTTATTTGTTAAATAAATAGAATTTAATCAAAGGAATATTCAGAAGATGAATAGAAAATGGGAATCTATTTTTAACAGATAAATGGAAAAGATTAATTTATAAATAACAGTTTATAAATTAAATTAAATATTTATCATTCGATAAATGGAATATATAAGTACGAACTTATATAGAGAAGAGATATTGGTTTTTAACACCGATAGTTTTAAATAGAAGGGGTACACAACACCTGTATAAGTGAAGTAACGAGAACATTTATAAACTGGAGAACCGTTACTAAAAGTAAATCTTTATAAATGAATAAACGTTATCCAATAAGAGTTAAATCCAATAGAGTAAATTGAAGAGAGATAATCGAATATAGTTTATTCGAAGAAAGGATTTCGAATCTAGTTATTCGAAAGAGAGATTATCGAATATAGTTTATTCGAAGAAAGGTTTTCGAATCTAGTTATTCGAAAGAGGGGTATCGAATATAGTTATTCGAAGGGAGGAGTTATCGAATAAGGATTTATTCGAAAGAGAGTTACGTAAGGAAGTTTGAAATGTTGAGTATCAACATAAATAAGTTCTAAAAAGTTAATGGGTTTGTAGCACTTTTCCTACCTTAGCAATTTCGAGGACGAAATTATTTTAAGTGGGGAAGATTGTAATGACCCGGATTCTTATGGGTTAATTTTAACTATTTTATACGGATTCAAATATTTAGTTGATAATATAATTGGAATTTTATATTTGAATTATCGATTTTTAAATAAATTTCGATTTAATATTGAATATATTAAATAACAGAATATGAAAATGGATTTAGTTGAATTCAAAATTTGATTTGAATTAAATATAGTTCAAATAATTAATAGGGAATTTTATTTGAATTTATAACGATAATAATATTTATTTATTATCGAGGAGAATAAATTGTCTAAAATTAATTTATATTGATTTAAATCAATATCTTCCACAGACGATCGAATTGGACTTCGTGACCTACCCCAGTGTGTCCGGAATAGTGTTATAACCCTAGAAACAACCCTTGTTGCGTTCAAAAAGGAGTTAGGAAATTATGAATGGTTTAAACATGTACACCTACATTTATAACCATTTAAAATCATAAGGTAGAGAATTTAACAGATCCACCTTTCCTCACCACAGAATTAAACAGTTGGTGGCCTCTTCCTCTCCATCCGACGTACCTACCTCTCCTCTATAAAATCAAAGGCCTTTCTCACCAGAAATCCAAAACACCACTCGCAAATACCACTTTCCCTTTTTCATTTCTTCAATAAAAATCGGAGCCCCTAAAATCACGAAATCCTATCGCAAGGCCAACAGCTTGAATCAACGAAGAAGCGATCGCGTAGGAAAAGGGTACCGCGATTTCAATGAGTCTGCCTCATTTTATATGATGCGATTCGATGCTTTAGGGAGTCCGGAGGTTGGATTCACGCGAGGCCATTGATCTGGGGTTCGAAGAAATTAACAATAGCTAGGGGTCCTTGCGATCAGTACTTGAGGCGTCGAGGGGTTATTCGGAGGCGTCAAGGGCCTAGGGTAGGAGCGCGAGCAGTGGTTTTCGAAGACAAGGTGCTGGGATAAAATTCAGTGATGCGAGATCTGTAATTAGTGAACGCGATGGAGTTAGGGTGTGAGTTTGCGGCAGTAGGTGATGAAGGTTCAGTGTTTTGTTGTGGGTGTGCTAGAGCAGTTCGGCGTTGGCATTGGTGAATGGGCGAGCTAGTGGGAGAACAACAGTATGGTGTTTGAGGGCATGATTTTTGGTTGTTCGATTTTCTGATGGGAAACGGATCGAAAGGAGGAGATCGTTGAAGCTGGTAAGGAAGTTGTCGGGAAAGCATTGAGGCAATGGAAAAAGGGGTTTTGAGTAGTGTCGTTGCTTCATAGTGAAGGATGTGTTGCGAATGGTTTGATCTGATTTTGGTTGGGACAGCAAGGTACATAGTAAATTTCATTTGAGATGATTCATTGACGCTACAATACGGAAATTTACTGGATATTCAGCAAATAAAACCCTGTGAGTAAATCTCACCTTTTATTTAGAAATTATTTTTATATAGTTCAAAATAATTGTCTGTGCATGTTTGAATGCTGTCTGATTGTTTTAAAATATATATAGTTATTTAGGATTGGTTGACTATTATATATATATATATATATATTGGGTTGATGATTGGTTGGATTCCCGCAGTCTCATTAGCGGATGCCCGCGGTTTCATTAGCGGATGATTACCCTATACGCCCCACGCTATGATTAGTGGATGACCTTCATACCGCCATATCTTGCCTCGAAGCAGGATGGGTATTATTTATGTGCTAACGTCTGTGGATGCAGGAAAAACAGGTTGGAGGAATCCAACTGGATTCCTCAAAATTATATATTATATGTTTGTTTGTTTGATTTCATATATATTCATATATGATGTGTAAAAAAATCAAATGATTGAAAATTGGTTGATTTGATTGTTTAAAAATATCATTGGGTCTTGAATATTGATCTATAAAAATATCGAAAAGGGTATTTGAGATTTTAAAAAGGAAACTCTATTTTTATAAATAGAATTTGAATTTTAAATAAAACTAGGGAAAATATTAACTTGTTTGAATATATAAAACAAGTATTGAATTTATAAACTTTGTTTATAAATGAAAAGATGGAATTTGTATTGAATTTATAAACTCTGTTTATAAATGAAAAGATGGAATTTGTATTGAATTTATAAACTCTGTTTATACATGAAAAGATGGGATTTGAATTGAAGTTATAAACGTTGTTTATAAATAATGCAGAGATATTCAAATAGACTTTGAATATAGAATTTGAATATAGAATTCAAATGGACTTTAAACTATAGAATTTGAATATAGAATTCAAATGGACTTTAAAATATAGAATTTGAATATAGAATTCAAATGGACTTTAAACTATAGAATTTGAATATAGAATTCAAATGGACTTTAAACTATAGAATTTGAATATAGAATTCAAATGGACTTTAAAATGTAGAATTTGATAATAGAATTCAAATGGACTTTAAACTATAGAATTTGAAAATAGAATTCAAATGAAGTTAAATAAATAAGAATTCAAATAGAATTGAATTGGAATTTGAATAGAGAAGTCGATAAGGAAACGAGAGTATGAGTATAATTAGAATTGGTTATTATGCAAGTTAAACTATATTTGAACATGTCATGTTCAAATATGAAAGTGAAATAGACTAAGGTGTAAATTAACAAATTTAGTTAACAAATTTAGTTAAAAGATTGGTATAGTTAGAATAGATTGGACAAGCATAAATATACAGGAGACAGGTATGGAAAAAAGTGTTAGAAGGTATATAAATAGAATGCCCGACAAAAAGGTACGTATTTAATTCATATATGGGATTTTATGTGCCGTATCGGCTATGAAAGAACCCGTAACTTCCCCGTGAAGGAAAGCACGAATACTTTGAGAACAACACACAAAAGGACGCAGACGGAAGAACATTTCATTGTTATTACGACAATTCCATCAGATACAAGAATATACAGAGTATAAATGAATAAATTACATTCGATAAATATCAGAGATTACAATAAATTACATAGCAGCGGAAAAATATATAAAACACAACTAGAAGTGATACACGGATACAGAGCTTTCCGAGCATCGTCCCAGCTGTAAATCAGGACCCTGTGAATATAAATCTGCAAAACCAAAACTACTAGCTGCCCGTGCGGAAAATAGGGGCACCCAGAGTTTAGGTTAAAACAATAAACTCCAGGTCAGTCATGTGACTGGTGTGAGAACTAAAACAGTTATTAATATTGGTTTTAAAGTTAGGTAAATCAAGGGACCACGCCGTATAACACGGAACGGGTTTCCTCCCAAGAATACCAGTGCATAGAACAAACAGCGCAATGCTAAATAAAGAAAAATGAAGCTGTTATAAGACCCAGGTCCCATCACACAATGCAACGCAAGCCGGAGGATAGGGTTTTCCCTTATAACAGCCAAAGCATGCTTGATACGTTTAAAACACATTATTTTGATATTACTATATGTGTATAGTGTCAAAACAATTTCACATCATAAATATCAATCATAGGCGGCATGGGTACCATCTATCATGTCGCCATACTAGTTCTACAATTAAAACCGCAATACACGTATTGGAAATTGGATTTCCGTCATGAGTCGAGGAAAGGGGCAAGCTCCTCTCCGCGTTCGAGACACTCTAGCAATGCCTCAGGACCCCACTCTGATCCTTTGGAACCTCCAAGGCCGGTCCTCTCTTACTTTTGAGGATTAATTATTCCTGAACACACGTTTCCCGGTCCTTACAGACCTATATCCGAGGCGCCTCGTATCCAACAACCACACAGGTGAAAAGTATATAAATGTCAGGGCTGGTAGGTCACTGACACCACCCTAGCTAGAAAGAAACGCCGCGCACTCCTTGGGTCCGTATCCCGTTTTTGACTCATACCGAGGTGTGAGGCTCGCGAATTCACGTTATACACAAAGCTACGCCACACAGGCCGTGCTTTGATCATCAACCACAAGACTTTGCTTTTCAACAGAAGCCTTGATCAATTGCCACTTACGCATGCCACATTGGCAATTCACTCCATGCGACTGATGTCCATCGATATACAACCTCTGAGCTCGTACGTCTCAGAGAAGGGCGTTAAGCAAGAGAATAAATTCTCCGCCGCCAAATAGATGTATATTTAATAAAGATCAATCAACACAGAATAAAATCCAATGTCAGACACACAATCCATTTACAAGTTCGTTCTGGGTCTGAACGAAACCGGAGGCACTTTCCTCGCATATCCATCGATCTCCAAGTACGTCTGGACGATCACCAACTGTTTCCCTCATCTTGGGTGTACAGCCCAATCAAGATCATCAGTAATCACCCAAACGATGTGAAGACTTCCGGTCTTCAACCACCGTCTTCATCTTCGACATCTCGTCGAATCGGTTATTCAGAATGGGCATAAACCCGGCCTTTCTGAATAACCCACGTATATGATAAACAAATGTTACACAAACACAACAAACGCCTCATTCCAGTTCAGAATATTCTTTTATTCACAAAATCACATTCTTAGGGAAATGTTCCCATTAATTTTATCAAAGATAAATTCTTCTAAATTTATCCTATAATCTTCCTTTGGATATCATTTCAAACTAGTCGGGATTAGCGAACCACACCGAAGTAATTATTTGTTTTATTTCCCAATCCCAACCTATATATCCCATGGAGCAAAACTGGTGATACTCCATATCTAACACCACGGTGTTATCGGTAAAATTGATTACCATCTCACGTTCAAATCCAATTAAAGATTTAACTATCGCTTTGGAGCAAAACTGGTGATACTCCACTCTCGATCACTTTTCAGATTTGATAATTTAAATTATCAATTCACCTTTTAATCTAATTAAAGATTCATTAAAACTCCACTTAGTTTTAATCTTCTCAAAAATCAATATTATGTCTTTAACTGGGTTAAAGAACCAATGTCTTCTAAAACACGATTCACGACAAACCCAAATCACATTTGATATTAAATACAAGGCTCTGAATAGAAAATATATCGGCTTATATTCAATATCAAATTCTGAAACCAACATATATCGTATTGGCAATAACGATATAAAATATATCTTTCAAATTCCCATAACAATATCTGTATAGTCACGAAATCCAACATCGAAATATCCCGAAGATAATTTCGATTCAACTCCAGTCCAATTCACGTATAGGAAATATCGATTATTTTCAAAATCACTTTCAAATTCAATTTATTTATTTCAAAAATAAATTGAATTTAATTCCAGTTCAAAACTAGTTCATTTCGATAAAAATCTATTTTTATCTATTCAAATGTGGAATTCTTCAGCTCAATTTTTCCCAAATCATATATTATGATTTTACACAAATTATCGATATTTTTAATAATTTTATCAAGGCCCGTACAGTCGATTTCCATCAACGGCTATCGAACTGCACTTACAGCGACCTTTTTCGAATTTTATTTGGACGTAATTCCAAATCTAACCGTTAGATTTCAAATTTCTAATATTCATTGGGAAGCTCTTTTCGATACGAACCCAACGGTTCCGGTTTTAGGAGAATCCGACGGTCGGATCTCCCGCAATGTACGTTTGAAATAAATGGTCGAAATTCACGAACTGCCGCGGCGCGGCGCGTTCTATTCAGGCCATTATATATATAATATATATATATTATATATATTTCGTCGATTTCCTTTTAAAACGTATTTAATAAATCGTTTTAAATTCGTTTCAAAAACAATTTCAACTTCATCTTCAATTTCAAATCGATTTGATTTCAATTCAATTCGAGTTCATTTCAATTCAATTCAAATTCGTTTCAATTCAAATTGATTTCAATTTAATTTCGATTCGAATTCCATTAAATTTCAGTTCGTTTTCAATTTCAATTTCAATTTAAATCAATTTGAATTCATTTCTATTTTATTCGAATTCAAATTCACTTCCTATTCAATTCGAATTTTAATCTAATTCAATTTGAATTTCATTTCAAAATATTTAATTTCGAAATCACTTTTCAATATTCATTATACAACGAGTAAAATCGATATAAATATCGCTAGCGTCAAAACAACGCATCTCTAATCAACACAGCTTTATATTTTCAAAACTTCTTTATTCTATCCAACAAATGAATATTTATCCCATTCAACACATGAACCTCGTCAACACATCACTATTTTTGTTATGTAAAATATTTTATAAAACTATGGTATCTATCGTTTGATTTTAATTAGACTTCTACTGGGAAGTAGTTCTAATTTTAAATGTGATAAAGATGTAATTTATTTTATTTAAAATATTTTACTCAACACATGAATAGTTTCAACACATGATCATCGTCAACACATGACTATTTTTATATTCAACACATGAATTTTCTTTTATAATATTCATTGTTTTCCCGATTGGAATGAGGCCCAATCAATCACCATATAATGTTAATTATATAGATTCCATACAACACATGTATATAATAGCATTGAAAAATAATCAATCATCAACCAAAGTACACTACACTGTATAAGCATCAAATATAGATATCTGACGCTTATAACAGCCTGTCAATCAATCGATCGACATATTTAATCAATCAGGATGAATGAACTTCAAATTTCATCCCAACACCCGTGTGGGGTTTCAAACAATCAAACACAGATTTTATTTGTGCAGTTGGGCGATGTGTAAAATTTATCGACCCAATCAATATCAGTCAAATCAGTGTATATAAACAAATCGGCCGATTTGTTTATAAATATTCATTTATCCACTTTCACGTTAAAAATTATATTTTTAACGATAAAACAATTTATTTTAACACTTGAATTTCTATTCAGTTCATTTATTCAATAAAATGATATTTTTATTTTTCTAACATATTTTAGAAAATTTCGGCGGCATAACGGCACGATACTAGAAACGGGACAAGGCCTAGCCTTATCCCCGGTCTAGTGAAGGCCCACGCCATTCACACATCAATCAAATCCATTCCGTTTCACCAAACAATTCAATTCAAACCAAATAAACTAACCAACTACTCAACCAAACAATTTAACAAGCAAGCCATCCATGGTCTGTGGATGACGGGTGTCCGGTGCTACTAAGCACCGTCTGCATCCTAGTATATATATATAACTAGAAAAAAAGAATTTGAGTGAGAGGTTCTCACAGATAGCTATCCAGCTCCACGACACTTCATTGATATAAATCTTCTTTTGCAGAATTCTTCGTCGACCTTGCCTTTTTGTCGCTTTCGCCCGTATTCTCTACATATGTAAAAATCGAATTTTTACGATGCTATTCAATATATAAAAATCAAATTTTTAGTTTGCTATTCAATATATAAAAATCAAATTTTTAGTTTGCTATTCAATATATAAAAATCAAATTTTTAGTTTGCTATTCAATATATAAAAATCATATTTTTAGTTTGCTATTCAATATATAAAAATCATATTTTTAGTTTGCTATTCAATATATAAAAATCATATTTTTAGTTTGCTATTCAATATATAAAAATCAAATTTTTAGTTTGCTATTCAATATATAAAAATCAAATTTTTAGTTTGCTATTCAATATATAAAAATCATATTTTTAGTTTGCTATTCAATATATAAAAATCATATTTTTAGTTTGCTATTCAATATATAAAAATCAAATTTTTAGTTTGCTATTCAATATATAAAAATCAAATTTTTAGTTTGCTATTCAATATATAAAAATCATATTTTTACCATGCTACATTATAAAGATTATATCTTTACACTTTTTACGATACGAAAATAGTATCTTTAATCTTTCTACATTATGAAAATTATATTTTTATTCGCTAATTTATAAAATTTAAAACCTGATTTTTAAAACCATGTATTAAATTAAATAAAAACAGTAAAATAAGCTTACTGTGGTTCGACTGAGGGAGGGGGTTTCACTGCGGGGAGGACTGTCGGTGAAGGGGCTCTTTGGCCTGAGGTGGCGCCGCCTTGGTCGGAGCAGCACTTGGGAGGTCGGAGGACGAGCAGGAGGCGGCGACAGGGCTTCAGGTGGCGGCGGCTACTCGCGTTCGCGAGGCAGGGGGTGGGGGTTTGGATCTGGGCGGCGGCAGCGATCATCGGGGGGGGCGGTGCGGCACCGATCTGAGGGGCGGCGCGATGAATTAGGGCAACAGTTTTTTTTTTCTTTTTCTTTTCATTTTGAAATGAACGGGGGGGGTCGGCTGTTAAAAGGAGAAGGGATTTATTATTATTTTTTTATTTAATTTAATTATTTAATTCATTTTAAAGTTGACTTTTCGTTTGAACTCGAAATCAAGCCCACCGACTGTCGCCCCTAGCGTTTTACCCCCATTCCGAACACAATGGGATATGTATCGTAAGCTGATTTGATCGTCTCGATCAGTTTCCATTGAATTTACATTTAAATCACTATATTGAATTTTAAACGTACATTTCAAATTACCGGGGTCACATACTAACTAGAAAAATTCCAGAAAAATATTTTCTAGCTTCGTATTGACGATACGGTCCTAACAAAACTAGTTTCGTCGAATTCTGAGACCGTTAGAAAAATGGCCAATTTCCAGTCGATTAAAATCACCTGAAACCGGTCAAACGCGTTTTCCTTCGCCACGCTCACATACTGATTCAGAAAATTATGAAATTTGGAATCTAGCAATAACTCGACATCACGGACCCAACAAAACTGGTTTCGTCGAAATCCGAGGTCATTTGCAAAATGTCCATTTTTAAGGGCCTGAATTCCATAGCGACTATTCAGAATTTTCAACTGGACATATCTTTTGATTCCCGCTATGAAATCTCAATTTGTCGGATTCGTTAGAAAGATATTACCAAATAGATCCTAATGTTTTTGGTTTCACTAAAATCCGGATTGTTTTGCTCCCGGTACATTCAATTGAAGTTTGAAATCGAATTATCGAACTACCGCGCCATTTTCAATTCTATTTATAATTATATATAATTATTTATATTCTAACGACGACGTATATAATATATACGTTCGAATTATATTCAAAATAAATTTCTCGTCGATAATATTTAAAATAATCTATTTTAAATATTCAAAATTCACTAAAATTGCCAAAATAAAAATTTTAAACTGGCTCGCATTTTACGGGTTATTACAATCTCCCCCACTTAAAACTTTTCGTCCCCGAAAAGGAACAATGTCGAAAGTGGTTTGATTAATAAGCTCTACATTCGATCTGGCTTCCATTCTTCAACTTTTCAGTTTCTGAGAATTTTCAAATTTTCAGAAATTTGGCTAACACCCTAAATTTTCGAAAAATTTCGCCATAACCTCCCCTGCACCGGGAGCATCGGGGAATTTCAAATAGCTTCCCCGGTCCTTCAGATCTCAAAAAGAAAAAGAAAAAGCCAAGCGGCTAGCCAATAGGCTCATAAAATCATCATCACCCAAACAAAACAGTAAATTATGTAGTAAACATGTACCTATTTGTCGGGCAAACAAATTTTATTCTTCGGCTCTAGCCTCCTTGCTATGACCTGTTCAATGTAAGTATAGGTATATACAAGCGAACGCATCCAATTATCAATATAATTCAATATTTGATTCTATTAGGCATAAATGGTTAAAAATTAGCAAACAATTAAACAAACAACACAAACATCAATCAATTAGTGAATTAGAGTTTCAAATTCATAATTTTGATACATATATACAAAAATCATGTTTTTATGCCAATTCACAACAATGTGTTCTAACTATATTAATTTTGGTTCTCACACCAGTCTAATGGAAATATACAGAAAATCACGCCTTCGTCACTCGAAAATAAATACTGGTGATGGTATACTTCATCATCAGGACCATATCCGGGTGACTAGAGTGTGACTCTATATCTATCTAATATATTAAAACTTCGAATATACGTTCATGACGCGTATATGCAAAACCTTTATATACTAGATTGTCCATATCCAAAATAAATAAATAATCAAATACGTATAAAGCGATTTAAATTTTCAAAACCAAAATTGTTTTCATTTGAAAAATATACTCTTCACACTCGTTCTAGGATACTACTGATCCTATCTCTAACGAGTCATTCTAATTGGATACTACTAATCCAATATCTGATGAATTCTTTCGTCTGGTTCTAATGTGTCTTGTTCTCGAGCTCTGTAAACCAAAGCTCTGATACCAACTGAAAGAACCCGTAACTTCCCCGTGAAGGAAAGCACGAATACTTTGAGAACAACACACAAAAGGACGCAGACGGAAGAACATTTCATTGTTATTACGACAATTCCATCAGATACAAGAATATACAGAGTATAAATGAATAAATTACATTCGATAAATATTAGAGATTACAATAAATTACATAGCAGCGGAAAAATATATAAAACACAACTAGAAGTGATACACGGATACAGAGCTTTCCGAGCATCGTCCCAGCTGTAAATCAGGACCCTGTGAATATAAATCTGCAAAACCAAAACTACTAGCTGCCCGTGCGGAAAATAGGGGCACCCAGAGTTTAGGTTAAAACAATAAACTCCAGGTCAGTCATGTGACTGGTGTGAGAACTAAAACAGTTATTAATATTGGTTTTAAAGTTAGGTAAATCAAGGGACCACGCCGTATAACATGGAACGGGTTTCCTCCCAAGAATACCAGTGCATAGAACAAACAGCGCAATGCTAAATAAAGAAAAATGAAGCTGTTATAAGACCCAGGTCCCATCACACAATGCAACGCAAGCCGGAGGATAGGGTTTTCCCTTATAACAGCCAAAGCATGCTTGATACGTTTAAAACACATTATTTTGATATTACTATATGTGTATAGTGTCAAAACAATTTCACATCATAAATATCAATCATAGGCGGCATGGGTACCATCTATCATGTCGCCATACTAGTTCTACAATTAAAACCGCAATACACGTATTGGAAATTGGATTTCCATCATGAGTCGAGGCAAGGGGCAAGCTCCTCTCCGCGTTCGAGACACTCTAGCAATGCCTCAGGACCCCACTCTGATCCTTTGGAACCTCCAAGGTCGGTCCTCTCTTACTTTTGAGGATTAATTATTCCTGAACACACGTTTCCCGGTCCTTACAGACCTATATCCGAGGCGCCTCGTATCCAACAACCACACAGGTGAAAAGTATATAAATGTCAGGGCTGGTAGGTCACTGACACCACCCTAGCTAGAAAGAAACGTCGTGCACTCCTTGGGTCCGTATCCCGTTTTTGACTCATACCGAGGTGTGAGGCTCGCGAATTCACGTTATACACAAAGCTACGCCACACAGGCCGTGCTTTGATCATCAACCACAAGACTTTGCTTTTCAACAGAAGCCTTGATCAATTGCCACTTACGCATGCCACATTGGCAATTCACTCCATGCGACTGATGTCCATCGATATACAACCTCTGAGCTCGTACGTCTCAGAGAAGGGCGTTAAGCAAGAGAATAAATTCTCCGCCGCCAAACAGATGTATATTTAATAAAGATCAATCAACACAGAATAAAATCCAATGTCAGACACACAATCCATTTACAAGTTCGTTCTGGGTCTGAACGAAACCGGAGGCACTTTCCTCGCATATCCATCGATCTCCAAGTACGTCTGGACGATCACCAACTGTTTCCCTCATCTTGGGTGTACAGCCCAATCAAGATCATCAGTAATCATCCAAACGATGTGAAGACTTCCAGTCTTCAACCACCGTCTTCATCTTCGACATCTCGTCGAATCGGTTATTCAGAATGGGCATAAACCCGGCCTTTCTGAATAACCCACGTATATGATAAACAAATGTTACACAAACACAACAAACGCCTCATTCCAATTCAGAATATTCTTTTATTCACAAAATCACATTCTTAGGGAAATGTTCCCATTAATTTTATCAAAGATAAATTCTTCTAAATTTATCCTATAATCTTCCTTTGGATATCATTTCAAACTAGTCGGGATTAGCGAACCACACCGAAGTAATTATTTGTTTTATTTCCCAATCCCAACCTATATATCCCATGGAGCAAAACTGGTGATACTCCATATCTAACACCACGGTGTTATCGGTAAAATTGATTACCAACTCACGTTCAAATCCAATTAAAGATTTAACTATCGCTTTGGAGCAAAACTGGTGATACTCCACTCTCGATCACTTTTCAGATTTGATAATTTAAATTATCAATTCACCTTTTAATCTAATTAAAGATTCATTAAAACTCCACTTAGTTTTAATCTTCTCAAAAATCAATATTATGTCTTTAACTGGGTTAAAGAACCAATGTCTTCTAAAACACGATTCACGACAAACCCAAATCACATTTGATATTAAATACAAGGCTCTGAATAGAAAATATATCGGCTTATATTCAATATCAAATTCTGAAACCAACATATATCGTATTGGCAATAACGATATAAAATATATCTTTCAAATTCCCATAACAATATCTGTATAGTCACGAAATCCAACATCGAAATATCCCGAAGATAATTTCGATTCAACTCCAGTCCAATTCACGTATTGGAAATATCGATTATTTTCAAAATCACTTTCAAATTCAATTTATTTATTTCAAAAATAAATTGAATTTAATTCCAGTTCAAAACTAGTTCATTTCGATAAAAATCTATTTTTATCTATTCAAATGTGGAATTCTTCAGCTCAATTTTTCCCAAATCATATATTATGATTTTACACAAATTATCGATATTTTTAATAATTTTATCAAGGCCCGTACAGTCGATTTCCATCAACGGCTATCGAACTGCACTTACAGCGACCTTTTTCGAATTTGTTTGGACGTAATTCCAAATCTAACCGTTAGATTTCAAATTTCTAATATTCATTGGAAGCTCTTTTCGATACGAACCCAACGGTTCCGGTTTTAGGAGAATCCGATGGTCGGATCTCCCGCAATGTCCGTTTGAAATAAATGGTCGAAATTCACGAACTGCCGCGGCGCGGCGCGTTCTATTCAGGCCATTATATATATAATATATATATATTATATATATTTCGTCGATTTCCTTTTAAAACGTATTTTATAAATCGTTTTAAATTTGTTTCAAAAACAATTTCAACTTCATCTTCAATTTCAAATCGATTTGATTTCAATTCAATTCGAGTTCATTGCAATTCAATTCAAATTCAAATTCGTTTCAATTCAAATTGATTTCAATTTAATTTCGATTCGAATTCCATTAAATTTCAGTTCGTTTTCAATTTCAATTTCAATTTAAATCAATTTGAATTCATTTCTATTTTATTCGAATTCAAATTCACTTCCTATTCAATTCGAATTTTAATCTAATTCAATTTGAATTTCATTTCAAAATATTTAATTTTGAAATCACTTTTCAATATTCATTATACAACGAGTAAAATCGATATAAATATCGCTCGCGTCAAAACAACGCATCTCTAATCAACACGGCTTTATATTTTCAAAACTTCTTTATTCTATCCAACAAATGAATATTTATCCCATTCAACACATGAACCTCGTCAACACATCACTATTTTTGTTATGTAAAATATTTTATAAAACTATGGTATCTATCGTTTGATTTTAATTAGACTTCTACTGGGAAGTAGTTCTAATTTTAAATGTGATAAAGATGTAATTTATTTTATTTAAAATATTTTACTCAACACATGAATAGTTTCAACACATGATCATCGTCAACACATGACTATTTTTATATTCAACACATGAATTTTCTTTTATAATATTCATTGTTTTCCCGATTGGAATGAGGCCCAATCAATCACCATATAATGTTAATTATATGGATTCCATACAACACATGTATATAATAGCATTGAAAAATAATCAATCATCAACCAAAGTACACTACACTGTATAAGCATCAAATATAGATATCTGACGCTTATAACAGCCTGTCAATCAATCGATCGACATATTTAATCAATCAGGATGAATGAACTTCAAATTTCATCCCAACACCCGTGTGGGGTTTCAAACAATCAAACACAGATTTTATTTGTGCAGTTGGGCGATGTGTAAAATTTATCGACCCAATCAATATCAGTCAAATCAGTGTATATAAACAAATCGGCCGATTTGTTTATAAATATTCATTTATCCACTTTCACGTTAAAAATTATATTTTTAACGATAAAACAATTTATTTTAACACTTGAATTTCTATTCAGTTCATTTATTCAATAAAATGATATTTTTATTTTTCTAACATATTTTAGAAAATTTCGGCGGCATAACGGCACGATACTAGAAACGGGACAAGGCCTAGCCTTATCCCCGGTCTAGTGAAGGCCCACGCCATTCACACATCAATCAAATCCATTCCGTTTCACCAAACAATTCAATTCAAACCAAATAAACTAACCAACTACTCAACCAAACAATTTAACAAGCAAGCCATCCATGGTCTGTGGATGACGGGTGTCGGGTGCTACTAAGCACCGTCTGCATCCTAGTATATATATATATATATAACTAGAAAAAAAGAATTTGAGTGAGAGGTTCTCACAGATAGCTATCCAGCTCCACGACACTTCATTGATATAAATCTTCTTTTGCAGAATTCTTCGTCGACCTCGCCTTTTTGTCGCTTTCGCCCGTATTCTCTACATATGTAAAAATCGAATTTTTACGATGCTATTCAATATATAAAAATCAAATTTTTAGTTTGCTATTCAATATATAAAAATCAAATTTTTAGTTTGCTATTCAATATATAAAAATCAAATTTTTAGTTTGCTATTCAATATATAAAAATCAAATTTTTAGTTTGCTATTCAATATATAAAAATCATATTTTTAGTTTGCTATTCAATATATAAAAATCATATTTTTAGTTTGCTATTCAATATATAAAAATCATATTTTTAGTTTGCTATTCAATATATAAAAATCAAATTTTTAGTTTGCTATTCAATATATAAAAATCAAAATTTTAGTTTGTTATTCAATATATAAAAATCATATTTTTAGTTTGCTATTCAATATATAAAAATCATATTTTTAGTTTGCTATTCAATATATAAAAATCAAATTTTTAGTTTTCTATTCAATATATAAAAATCAAATTTTTAGTTTGCTATTCAATATATAAAAATCATATTTTTACCATGCTACATTATAAAGATTATATCTTTACACTTTTTACGATACGAAAATAGTATCTTTAATCTTTCTACATTATGAAAATTATATTTTTATTCACTAATTTATAAAATTTAAAACCTGATTTTTAAAACCATGTATTAAATTAAATAAAAACAGTAAAATAAGCTTACTGTGGTTCGACTGAGGGAGGGGGTTTCACTGCGGGGAGGACTGTCGGGGAAGGGGCTCTTTGGCCTGAGGTGGTGCCGCCTTGGTCGGAGCAGCACTTGGGTGGTCGGAGGACGAGCAGGAGGCGGCGACAGGGCTTCAGGTGGCGGCGGCTACTCGCGTTCGCGAGGCAGGGGGTGGGGGTTTGGATCTGGGCGGCGGCAGCGATCATCGGGGGGGGGGGGGGGGGGGGGGGCGCGGTGCGGTGCGGCACCGATCTGAGGGGCGGCGCGATGAATTAGGGCAACAGTTTTTTTTTTTTTCTTTTTCTTTTCGTTTTGAAATGAACGGGGGGGTCGGCTGTTAAAAGGAGAAGGGATTTATTATTATTATTTTTATTTAATTTAATTATTTAATTCATTTTAAAGTTGACTTTTCGTTTGAACTCGAAATCAAGCCCACCGACTGTCGCCCCTAGCGTTTTACCCCCATTCCGAACACAATGGGATATGTATCGTAAGCTGATTTGATCGTCTCGATCAGTTTCCGTTGAATTTACATTTAAATCACTATATTGAATTTTAAACGTACATTTCAAATTACCGGGGTCACATACTAACTAGAAAAATTCCAGAAAAATATTTTCTAGCTTCGTATTGACGATACGGTCCTAACAAAACTAGTTTCGTCGAATTCTGAGACCGTTAGAAAAATGGCCAATTTCCAGTCGATTAAAATCAACTAAAACCGGTCAAACGCGTTTTCCTTCGCCACGCTCACATACTGATTCAGAAAATTATGAAATTTGGAATCTAGCAATAACTCGACATCACGGACCCAACAAAACTGGTTTCGTCGAAATCCGAGGTCATTTGCAAAATGTCCATTTTTAAGGGCCTGAATTCCATAGCGACTATTCAGAATTTTCAACTGGACATATCTTTTGATTCCCGCTATGAAATCTCAATTTGTCGGATTCGTTAGAAAGATATTACCAAATAGATCCTAATGTTTTTGGTTTCACTAAAATCCGGATTGTTTTGCTCCCGGTACATTCAATTGAAGTTTGAAATCGAATTATCGAACTACCGCGCCATTTTCAATTCTATTTATAATTATATATAATTATTTATATTCTAACGACGACGTATATAATATATACGTTCGAATTATATTCAAAATAAATTTCTCGTCGATAATATTTAAAATAATCTATTTTAAATATTCAAAATTCACTAAAATTGCCAAAATAAAAATTTTAAACTGGCTCGCATTTTACGGGTTATTACAGGCTAGCCGCTTGGCTTTTCTTTTTTCTTTTGATTGGAGAAGGCCTGTGTGGCAGTTTGGGGATTTTCCCGATGCTCCCGGTACAAAGGAAGTTATGGCGAATTTTTCCGGGAATTTAAGGAGATAGAATATTTTTAAGATAATTTGATAGTTAGAAATTAACATATCAAAATATATAGAAGTCGATAAGAAAACGAACTTAAAAATAGAATAGTATAATCAAAAAGGAAGACTAGGAATAAAATCTAGTAAGAATAGAAAGAGAAAGTATGTATGTGTTTAAAAGTGAAGAATTAGTTGTATGGTATTGGTTATTCGAGTAAGTAGTCATATCTGTTTTGACGTTATAAATGTTATTCAGTCAAGGTCTGAGAGGTAGTTATACCCCAACTTGATTGATTTCATTATTAACAGATAAACAGTAAGATTTCAAGCTCGAAGATCAATGTTGAATAAGAGTTAGTGGAATATAGTATTTGGGTTGTCGTAACGATGTTTTACACAACATCTGTTTTAACCCAAATAAGTGTAACTTGGAAATAGAAATAAAGAATATTTCCTAAGTATAGAAATAAACGAGATTGGGAAAGAGATAAGTAATTGGAATATTTTCCAATTATAAATAGAAGATATTTTCTAAGTTTAGAAAATAAAGGAAGGCGATATTCGGAAATGTTTTCCAAATAACGTAAAAGGCCAATATGGTTATTGAAAATATTTGGTTAACAAATATTGATAAAGAAATAGAGAAATGATTTAATTAATGAAATATTAATTAAAGGCTCACTGATTGTTGGATGTTTGGATGAACACTTGTTTTATTCGATATTTAAATCATCGTCTATCGAAACACTTGTTTTTATTTGATAGTTAAATCACAGACTATCGGAGTTTTGACCATTGTTGTCAATATGGAGAGACCGGTTGGATTATTATCCGAAGAACCACTCCGTATTGGCAGTAGCGCTGCGAATCAGATTAAATAAAGATAATTGAAGACGGAGTAGAGTGCAAGGACTTTTTCTATTAATAGAAATTGTGCCTTCGGTTCATCCTGTTCCTGGGTGACTTGTATGGATGAATGTCTGACAGAGTATTTCCAGAAAGGTCACGTACATTGATTTCTTCAACCGTACCAAGAGTGGAAGCGAAGAAGGAAACTTCTTTTAGCTAACACGTAATGTACTGTTGAGGACGTCAATCGGTTATTTGATGGATTTGACGATGTGGCATTCGAAGTGAATCTGGTGTGATGATAAAGCGTAGCTTCTAGCCTCATCAACCGGTAAATGACAGAAATCGGGCAGGCAGCATGGCTATGTAGGCCGCACCTATTAGGCTGTATAATCACCTGATCTAGAGTTTCATTTACATCTAAAAATCTATTGTCGATGCTGTCCCATTCGGGAAACGGTTGCTGATCCCAACCGTTGGTGATATACATTCGATACACTCAAGCGAAATGAGTGGTCGGTCATGTGTGGCTGAGTTGCAAGATGTTCTTGTTGAACTCGGTGTATTCTCCTCTAGAGATATACCAGCGGAAGGTGGTTCCATACCTTGTCATAGTTGGAAATCCATTGCCCAATGCGTGCTTGCGTTTTTGATTATATATTATATATGTGGAACGTGAGATGCAAACGTTCCACTAGATTGTTATCTACTTGATTTAGACACTATTATAATATCAAAGGAGTTTTGATATAAAGCTATCGTTCCTTTCAAAAGGGATTTTTGAAAGTTAAATCAAGCGTTTGGATTCTCATAAGGGAAAAACCCGTTCCGTGATATACGGCGTGGTCTTATGAGATATCATTTAGTTTTCTGAAACTGTTTTAAACTGTTTACTCATACCAGTCCCATGACTGACCCGGAGTTTATTTTGTTTTGTTCTACCTAAACTCTTGGGTGCCTAAATTTGTACGGGCAGTCAAGTAGTTCAGGATTTTACAGATCTATCTAAAGGAGCTTGGAGCAGGAGGCTTCAGCGTTAGTTATATAGAGTTTGTTCCGCTATGTTGTAAGTGTTGTACTCTGATAAGTGTATGTTATACAGTTAAGATTTTGTATTTCAAAGATATGATATATTATATTTTGTTCCGCTGCGATGTGAGATTCTGTGTTGTTGTTTCTGTTCTTCTTCTATCTTTTTCTTCTAAAAAAAATGTTTCGTATTTTCGTGATATTTGGGTTGGACATATGATGTATATAGTCAACTCTGATGTTGAGTATTTGTGGGTCATTACAGATTCATTATATCTCAAATCTAACATTGATTCAAGTGATTTCAAATAAATTATTTTTAAATTTTCTGGATCATGAATATCTCTAAAGCCTGATGTAAATGATCTGAAATTACTCTTTTACTTGTCAGAGATACCAGTGAAAATTTTCTTTGAAAAATTTGGCCCTTGAAATTTATTGGTATTTCATGGTTATTTGATTTGAATATTTGTTTGTGTAAAATCATTTGAAATTATTGATTTATTGAATCTCACACATATCTTGGATCTGAAATTTATAATCTAGTGTGATTGATTCATTGAATCCTGATATCTTCATATTCCTTCAAATGATTTAAAATAAACCATATATTTAATGTTGGATCATGAACCATTCTTTGACTCTCTGAAGTATCTTTGGAACATCTCCTTGACAAGTCTGCTTTGAAATTGTTTTTGGTGTTGTTCTGATATTGTTTTGAAAATATGTTTGAAATTGCTTGTTTATGATCTGTTTGCTGCTCTGATACTGTTCTTCAAATAACTGCTTGTTCTTGTCCGCAGTTCTGATAAATGTGCCAAATTTTTTAATTTTGTCTAGTTAGGCTTTATGATTAAAATTTGTTAATAAGGACACCAATTAGTATCATATGTGTTGAATCTTTTTTGTATATATTTTTGTCTTGTATATATCTCTCTAAATTCCTCTTGTAATTGTTTTTCAATTTTAAAATTATTTATTTTTTGTTCATTCAGAAATTGAAATCAATATTCAAATTGAATTGTATTTATAATTCATCAAAATTATTATTAAAATTTGAAATTGTGATGAATTGTGACTGCAATATATTTCACATCAAGAGGAGATTTTATTTAAATTTTCATGATGATTGAATAATTATTATAATATCTTTGAATTGGCGATTATTTCACAACCATCTTCTTTATCTACCGTTATTCTACCATCCATGATAATTTTATATTAATATGGAGAGTTAATATGTTTTAAAATCTTTTTGAATAAACAGTGGAAATATTTGTGATAAAATTGGGACTTTGTTATTATTCAGAATTTGTGATAATTGAAAATTTTCAATGATCTTGGTAAAGTCGAGCATATTTCATAATATAACTAATTTAGAAATTTATTTCACAGTCCATTTCTGTACCTACCCCATTTTCTATCATCCATATATTGGTTTTATATACCGAGGAGTTTTTTCCTTTAAATGCTGAAAATAAAAATATAATTAATATATAAGTGTGTCTCTAACCTCATTTAAAAATCCAAGCTCTGGTCATGCATGGTTAAGAGACAACTTATAATTTAAGCTGCGACTGACCTCATTTAAAAATCCAAGCTCTGGTTATGCGTGGTTAGTGTGCTCTTAAATAAAAATAAAAGAAAAGGAAATAATGTGCTATACATTAAAATTAATTTGAAATTCTCCTTTATGTATAAAAACCAGCCTATCAATCCACTTTCTAATCTGTGAAATGTGTTGAAATCTTATGAAGTATTATGATTTGTTGATTGATAGCTACTGGTATTGGAGATTATACGATTTTATCACTTAAATTGAATTATTAATTATAGTCCAAATTCATCACTGTTTTTTGTGCTCAATTTTATAAAATTCTTTTGGAAATAACTGGAAATCATTTTTTTAACTCTCTCCATTTATATAAATTTCATCATAAATCCGTCATTATCTACAATGTGAAATATGCCACTAGTTCTCAATATATTATGATTTTTGTTTGACTGATTGAAATTTCTGATGACCGCTCTTCCTCTTATGCTGAAATTATATTTTTAGTCATTTTTCATCTATATTTTAAATTCTGTATCCGTTTGATGATAACAAAAGGGGGAGAATGGGTTAAGATTTTGATTTATGAGATTTTGATTTATGAGTGAATATTTTATAAATATTTTCAATTTCAATTTTCATTCCCATTCACTCATGCAGAGTTCTAGGGGAAGTTTAGTTGTAGAGGGAGCATACATTTAGGGGGAGTTCCACTATTCACGAATAAACACATTTAATATGTTCAAAATCTTTTATTTGTTTGTCATCATCAAAAGGGGGAGATTGTTGTATATAACGTAGTTATATACACAATTATATGATTTTTGTTTGATGATAACAAACAAGTATATATTTGTAATGACCCGTATTTTGATGAGATAATAAATTTATTAATTTAATTACATAAGTAGTGATTTAGAGAATTAAATGGCCGTTAATTAAATAATAGTGAATATTTAATTAAAATAATAAATTAAATAATATATTTAATTCAGAAATAATCAAAAATATTGGGCATCACAATATTCTGTGAACGGGTCATCCCTAAGATGTAATTTAGCTTAGAGTTGAATTATATTGACGAATATATTCAATCGACGTCAGTTTGAACGTAAAATTTTAATATAATTAAAATAGAGCTTGAGACGACGCGGCAGTTCGCAATTTGGCGATTCGAACTTCAACTGACTGTACAGGGACCGTTTTAAATCAGATTTCTGTGGAACAAGAAACGTGTGGATCTGGTGGAGTATATCTTTCTAGTGGAAGAGAAAAATCTGGATTTCATCGTGTAAATTTTGATTTACATCCAAATCAAATTTTAAAAAAGTCGCTGTGGAATTCCTTTATAATTCGTAACGCTTTATATACGTTATAAAAGGGTTTTTCAATGTAAATTGAATATCGATTCAATCTGGACTCGGAATAGAAAGTATATAATTATTCATGAGCTGGATGATATCGTATACGAATATATATACGATAATATTAATTTATTAATATTTTATTTAATTATATTCAAATATATTTATATATTTAAACGGTCTGTTCAACGCTTGAAAAATAGCCAGTTTTGCTTATGACCTCAGAATTCGATGAAACTAATTTTGTTGGATCCGCAACATCAAATTTTTGCTAGATGTCAAGTTTCGTGATTTTTAGAGTCACTGTGTGGCCGTACGGATTTTTAGAGTGAAAAACAGTCGATAAATTGACGGTTAAAAATACGCTGTGTGAACATACGGAGTCGGAATTCGACGAAACCAGTTTCGTTGGGACCGTAATGTCAAACTGAAGCTGCATGTCCAGTTTCGTGATTTTTAGGTATCATATGTGACTGCACGAATTTTTAGAAGGCAAACCGAATATTTAAAATAAAATATAATGAAAATATCTTGGCAAATATCTAACTCTAAAGGCCTATAAATACACCTCAACGTTGTCTAAACCTAGAAATATCATTCCTCAAACCGGCCGCTAGTTTCCTTTCTGGAAACGAAAACTTCCATCCTCCAATAATCAAAAGAAATGGAAAAAAACCATATAAATTCTAATATATATATATATATATATATATATTTGTGTTCACCGCAAGAGGAGCTTTATTCTGGTATGCTCGATTCAAGGTGCGATGCTAGTTTTGGAGCATTCAGTTTCAACGACGTAAGCTAGGGTACGAGCTAGGGGAAAAATCGAAACTGTAATTCACGAACGGAGCATCAGATTTGGATTTCTGGCATCAAACACTGTTTGCGTGCGATCTTGGGTGAGTTTCCAACATAAATGAGTTCGATACTTTTTGCTAGCAGGAGTCGATGTCTGCAGAAGTGTTACGGTGAAGTATTTTTGGTGTTATTGTGTTGAGGATGATGAAAGTTACGGTGCAGGTATGTTATACGTGATGAAATAAGAAAGGGAAATGCACGAGGGGTCTGCGTACATTTTGGGTGGGATTTGGTTTCAGTTCTTGATCGTTGAGTGATGGTAGTATTGTAGTTGTCTGTTTTGTTTTCAAGGAAGTTGGCCGTGAGTTTTAAGGCTTGTTTGAAGTGATGAAGGAGTGGTACTGCTGGGAAGATTTATGGTGATGGTGGCGTTTGTTTCCAGTATGCGGGGTGCGAGTTTGAGGGATTGATGAAGGTGAGGCTGTCGAGTAGTTAGTGGTGTAGGAGGGGGAGAGGATGACTGCGGTGTCCTTTCCGTGATGTGTGATGAGCGAAGTGGTGAGTTCCAAGCTGAGATGATTTAACAGCAGGGGATGGCAGTAGTAAATGCATGAGGTGGAGTTGAAAAGGAATAGGGGAGAAGGGGATGTTGGAGCGGGTCAATGTGAATGTAAATGGGCCGAAATTTGATGAGAGGTAATAAGGCCCAAAATAATTAGAGTTAAGTTTGGTTTTTATTAAATTCATGAACAAACTTATAACATTTAAATATTGTACATCCGTTATCAGAATCTTACAAATTCAGATCCGATAGGATCGGATGAACAGGAACGACAACATGGAACTAGTTGGACTGATTGGAGCTCATTACAATTTATGTCGAAATAGATGGTAGGATCAGAATCAACTACCGTAATCGGTATTTAACGATTTCGGACAATGTGAGTAAAACTCACCAACTCTGAACAGCTATATTTTTATAACGTATTTTTAGAACTGTTAATCATCTGTTGATTGCTGTGTGTTGGTTGATTGATTGAACTGTTAGTCAGTTAGTGAAAATTATATATATATGTAATTATATATATATACAAACCGTTAAATATTTATATATTGATTCTGCTATCAGTATAATTTATATTGAACTGAAAGTGATGATAATCATATTGTGTAACATCTGTGGATGCAGGGAGACAGGTTGGAGGAATCCGACTAGATTCCTCAACAGTTATTTTATTGTTTTTCATATATTGTTATATGATGTGATATAAAATATGTGGACGATTATACGTGCTTGGACGATATTGAACATCGTGATTTGATATGATTGAATACCATAACAAACCGAAATGTTGATAAGGGGATTTTCAAAGTGATATTGAAAATAGAATATTTATAAAATGGGATATTTATAAATAATAGATATTTATAAAGTGGAATATTTGTAAATAAGAAATGTTTATAAATTGGAATATTTATAAATAGGAGATATTCAAAAAAGGAAATAATTACAAACCATTTTCTTTTTGAATGGAAAGGCCTGTGTGGCGGGTTTGGGGATTTTCCCGATGCTCCCGTTACAAAGGAGGTTATGGCGAATTTTTCAGAGAATTTAAGGAGTTAGAATATTTCAAGAATAAATTTGAAAAGAAAATATTTGTAAACCATTTACAAATAGAATTAAAAACAAAACGTTATAAAAAGGAAATCATTTTTAAAGTGTAGAACCGTTATTTAAAAGTAAATCTTTTCAAATGAATAAAACGTTGTTAAAAAGGAAATCTTTATAAAGTGAATAAAGTAAATCGAATATGGTATTCGAAAGGAGTTAAATCGAATATGGTATTCGAAGGGTGTAAATCGAATATGGTATTCGAAAGTTAGTAAAACGAATATGCTATTCGAAAGGGGTTAGTCGAGTCGAGTTAGTTGAATAGAGTTAACTGGTTCGGTAGAGTTAACCAGTTCAGTAGAGTTAACCAGTTCAGTAGAGTTAACCAGTGAGTTAAGTAAGTCAAGTTAACCAGTGGGTTAAGTAAGTCAAGTTAACAAGTGAGTTAAGTAAGTCAAGTTTACCAGTTGAGTTAAGTATGTCGAGTTAATCAAGTCGAGTTGATTGAGTTACAGTTACTCAGTTAGAGTTAATCGATTAGAGTTAAAACGAACTAGAGTTAATCAAATATAGTTATTTGAGACAGAGTTAGTCAAACATAGTATTCAGGGTAAGTTGCCATCTCATACGACTGTTAGCGTAATTCGCAGGGCTGTAAATAGCCTACGGCGGTCGGATGTTTCCTGAGGGAGTCAGGCGTAACCATTGTGATCGTTGCGATCTAGAGTCAAGCGAATGAAGTTAAATCGAATATTAGTTATTCGATAGGAGTTAAGTTCTTGAGTTAGATTATCGAGATAAGTTAATTGAGTTAAGTTCTTGAGTTAGATTATTGAGATAAGTGAGTCGAGTTAAGTTCGTAGAGTTAAATTAATCGATGTTAGTTTCATCGAAAGGAGTTAAACGATGTTAGTTTCATCGAAAGGAGTATCGATGTTAGTTTCATCGAAGGGAGTTATCGATTAGTTAAATCGAAAGGAGTTATCGATTAGTTAAATCGAAAGGAGTTATCGAATTTAGTTATTCGAAAAGGGAGTTATCGATTTTTTTAAATCGAAAGGGAAGATTATCGAATATCGTTTATTCGAGAGGAGATTATCGAATGTAGTTTATTCGAAGGAGTTTCGATTATTAGTTAATTGAAGTGAGTTATAGAATATTAGTTAAATCGAAGGAGTTATCGAATATAGTTTATTCGATGGAGTTAATCGATTAGAGTTAAATCAAAGGAGTTAATCGAATATAGTTTATTCGAATAGAGAAAAGGAGTTAATTGAATATAGTTTATTCGAATAGAGAAAAGGAGTTAATCGAATATAGTTTATTCGAATAGAGAAAAGGAGTTAATCGAATATAGTTTATTCGAATAGAGTAAAAAAGTTAATCGAATATAGTTTATTCGAATAGAGTTAGAGGAGTTATCGAATATAGTTTATTCGACAGGAGTTAAGTGAATTAGTTTAGTTAAACTAAGTGAATTAGTTAAGTTAAACTAAGTGAATTAGTTAAGTGAATTGGTTAAGTTAACCAAAGTGAATTAGTCGAGTTAATCAAAGTGATTAGTTCCGTTAATCGAGATAAGTAAATCAAGTTAGGTTAATCGAGTTGAATTAGTCAGTCGAGTTAATAAATTGAGTTAGTCAAACCAAGTAAAACCAGTTAGAGTTAATTAATTAAGGTTGACCAGTTAGAGTTGATCGGTTAGAATTAACCAGTTAGAGTTAATCAATCAGAGTTAATCAAATAGAGTTAAGTAAAATTAGAACTGACTAGAGATAAGTAAATTGAATGGTTTTCTAAGTGTCTATCTGATGTTGGTTTCGGCCTTCGGGATTTATACTTAGGGAATTGTTCTCATACTAGTTCACAGTCAGGGACTGATAGTTGGGGAAGAGTAGTGATTTGTAAATAAGCAAATGGAAAACGTTTTCCAGTGTTAATAACATATATTTTCTAAACATAGAAAATAAGGCAATGTGAATATATATATAGATAAATGTTGATGATTTACCGATATAATTTCCATCTGGAAATAATATCGTTGTTTGCACACTTGTTTTTCTTTGATGGTTAAATCATAGACTATCAAAGTTTTGACCATTTTAACGTTGTTAATATGGAGAGACCGGTTGGATTATTATCCGAAGAACCACTCTATATTGGCATAAGCGTTGCGAATCATATATGCCAAAGATAATTGAAGACGGAGTAAAATGCAAGGGTTGTTGTATAAGTCTTAGATAACAGTGACTAAGATGGATATACTGAATAGTGCCTTCGGTTTGTCCAGTCCCAGGACAACTTGTATGGACGAAGGTCTGACAGAGTATATCCAATGGATCGCATAAGTTGATCTGTTCAAACGTATTCACGTTTGGTGGTGGAGGAATTCGTTTCTCTTAGCTGTATACCCGTGTTATTTTTGGATAAGTCAATTTTTGATTTGGCGGGTATGACGATGTGACATTCTAAGTGAATGAAGATGGATGTCTGACAGAGTATTTCCAGACGATCACGTACATTGATTTCTCCAACCGTACCAAGAGTGGAAGCGGAGAAGGAAACTTCTTTTAGCTAACACATAATGTATTGTTGAGGACGTCAATCGGTGATTAGATGGATTTGATGATGTGGCATTTAAAGTGAATCTGATGTGAAGATAAAGCGTAGCTTCTAGCCTCATCAACCGGTAAATGACAGAAATCGGGCAGGCAGCATGGCTAAGTCGGTCGCACCGAAGTAGGGTGTATAATCACCTATCTAGAGAATATTCATTTGTTTCTTAAATCTATCAATGTTTTTCCATATATATATACGGGAATGGTTGCTGATCCCAACCGTTGGTGATATACATTCGATACACTCAAGCAAAATGAGTGGTCGGTCATGTGTGGCTGAGTTACAAGATGTTCTTGTTGAACTCGAGTGTATCGTTCCTAGAGTACACTGATCGGAAGGTGGCTCCATACCTTGTCATAGTTGGAAATCCATTACCCAATACGTGCTTACGATTTTGATTGTAGACCATATACGCAGAACGTGAGATGAAAGCGTTTCTGCTAAATGATTATTATATTGTGGTTGATAGACATTATTGTAATATCAAAAGGTTTTGATATAAAGATATTTTGGATTCTCATAAGGGAAAAACCCGTTCCGTTCTGCGGCGTGGTCTTATGAGATATCGTTTACTTGTTCATATACCCGTTTAAACTGTTTTACTCACACCAGTCCCATGACTGATCCGGAGTTTACTTTGTTGTTTTCCCTAAACTCTTGGGTGCCTATATTTGTACGGGCAGTCAAGTAGTCGGGATTTTACAGATATACTTGAAGAGCTGGAGCAGGAGGCTTCTGGATCATATAGCTATAGTTTATTTCCGCTGTGTTGTAAGTGCTATACTCTGATAAGTGCTATTGTATACATAACTATTATATTTCAAAGTTACGTTATATATTATATGTTATTCGTTCCGCTGTGAGGTTCGTGTTACTCTGATGTTGTGTTCTTCTTCTTCTTCAATTCTAAGTTTCTATCTTATCTATCCTCTCCCTCTAATTTCTTTCATTAATTACCGGGATTTTTTGATGTTTTGGTTATCGACATCGAGCTTATGTCGATAACCAAAGTCGCCGAAAATCCGGGTCGTTACAGTTGGTATCAGAGCATAAGTTAAGTTTACCTTGGCTCTGTGGCGTGACTCGGTAGAGATAGGGTTAGTAATACCCAAGATTGAGTTTGAGTGTATATATACGAGTGCGTATTTGTATTTGATATAAAAAATGGTTTAATATTGTGGAGATTCATTGGCTGAGTTTTTATGAGTTCTGGTCGATCAGTTTGATCCACTGTATCGGTAGGAGTAAATAAATACTTGAATACGATGGACCGACAGAGTGTGGATATAGGATATATTATCATATATAGGTTGTGATTATAATCGAATAAGATTATAGCATGTGAAATGGTTATATATAACCAATCAGAATTCATATAATTAAAGTATATGAAATAAGATGAATTAAATATGAATTTAAATCAAATTTGGAATTAAAATAAGGAAATTTTAAGTTCCTGGGAGATTTTGAAAAAGTTTTTCAAACTGAAGGTGATATAGTATTGAACTCACTTCGATAGCTGGAAAATAGATTCTGATGATGAATCGCGACATCATCAGTGTTCATTTTCGAGTTGTAAGTGACGGATTACTACCAAAGGTTTTGTTTTTGAATTGTTTTAAGAGAAACAAGTTGTTCAGAAATTCAAATGTTTTGAATTAGTATTATGATTTCAAATTGATTTGAAATAGACCCAGGAATTTAAGTTCTGGAATTAAAATTTAACTAATAAAGTTAAATAGATTGAAAGGGTATAAATGAATGAATAAATTGAAATTTAACTTAAACTAAGTTAAATAAAATTGAATTGGATTAGAGATAATCTAGAATGGAACCAAATTGATAAGTCAATAATTTGGAATTTGATATTGGAGTTCGAATGAAATTCGATTTGGATTTGAGGATATGAACTGATTGGAATTTGATTGAGATAACACTGGTATATGCTGAGTTGATCGCATATGGAAGTGATAGAGTTGATATGCCCGACAAAAAGGTACAAGTTTATATTTCTATTGGAGATAAGATTTATGAGCCGAATTGGCAAGCCGCTTGGCTGTTTGATTTTCTTTGGGGTTAAAGAAGGCCCAGAGAGGCGAGTTGGAGTTTGAGATATTGACCAGTACAAAGGAGACGCTGGCGAAATTTGTCGAAAAGTTAAGGTGTTAGAAAATTTTCAGGATTTTTGAAGATTTAGTTAATCGGAATAAATTAATATTTTAGTCGATATTAATTGGTTCAGTTGAAACCGGAGATAAGAGGTAAACAAATAAATTTTTACCCAGTAGATAGGGTCGTCCCCCAGCTTAGCAATTTCGAGGACGAAATTTTATATTAAGGGGGGAAGATTGTAATGACCGTATTTTGATGAGATAATAAATTTATTAATTTAATTATATAAGTAGTGATTTAGAGAATTAAATGGCCGTTAATTAAATAATAGTGAATATTTAATTAAAATAATAAATTAAATAATATATTTAATTCAGAAATAATCAAAAATATTGGACATCGCAATATTCTGTGAACGGGGTCATCCCTAAGATGTAATTCAGCTTAGAGTTGAATTATATTGACGAATATATTCAATCGACGTCATTTTGAACGTAAAATTTTAATATAATTAAAATAGAGCTTGAAACGACGCGGCAGTTCGCAATTTGGCGATTCGAACTTCAACTGACTGTACAGGGACCGTTTTAAATCGGATTTCTGTGAAACAAGAAACGTGTGGAGCTGGTGGAGTATATCTTTCTAGTGGAAGAGAAAAATCTAGATTTCATCGTGTAAATTTTGATTTACATCCAAATCAAATTTTAGAAAAGTCGCTGTGGAATTCCTTTATAATTCGTAATGCTTTATATACGTTATAAAAGGGTTTTTCAATGTAAATTGAATATCGATTCAATCTGGACTCGGAATAGCAAGTATATAATTATTCTGGAGCTGGATGATATCGTATACGAATATATATACGATAATATTAATTTATTAATATTTTATTTAATTATATTTAAATATATTTATATATTTAAATGGTCTGTTCAGAGCTTGAAAAATAGCCAGTTTTGCATACGACCTCAGAATTCGACGAAACTAATTTTTTTGGATCCGCAACATCAAATTATTGCTAGATGTCAAGTTTCGTGATTTTTAGAGTCACTGTGTGGCCGTACGGATTTTAGAGTGAAAAACAGTCGATAAATTGATGGTTAAAAATACGCTGTGTGAGCATACGGAGTCGGAATTCGACGAAACCAGTTTCGTTGGGACCGTAATGTCAAACTGAAGTTGCATGTCCAGTTTCGTGATTTTTAGGTATCATATGTGACTGCACGGATTTTTAGAAGGAAAACCGAATATTTAAAATAAAATATAATGAAAATATCTTGGCAAATATCTAACTCTAAAGGCCTATAAATACCCCTCAACGTTGTCTAAACCTAGAAATATCATTCCTCAAACTGGCCGCCAGTTTCCTTTCTGGAAACGAAAACTTCCATCCTCCAATAATCAAAAGAAATGGAAATAAAACCGTATAAATTCTAATATATATATATATATATATATCTGTGTTCACCGCAAGAGGAGCTTTATTCTGGTATGCTCGATTCAAGGTGCGATGCTAGTTTTGGAGCATTCAGTTTCAATGACGTAAGCTAGGGTACGAGCTAGGGGAAAAATCGAAACTGTAATTCACGAACGGAGCATCAGATTTGGATTTCTGGCATCAAATACTGTTTGCGTGCGATCTTGGGTGAGTTTCCAACATAAATGAGTTCGATACTTTTTGGTAGCAGGAGTCGATGTCTGCAGAAGTGTTACGGTGAAGTATTTTTGGGGTTATTGTGTTGAGGATGATGAAAGTTACGGTGCAGGTATGTTATACGTGATGAAATAAGAAAGGGAGATGCAGGAGGGGTCTGCGTACATTTTGGGTGGGATTTGGTTTCAGTTCTTGATCGTTGAGTGACGGTAGTATTGGAGTTGTCTGTTTTGATTTCAAGGAAGTTGGTCATGGGTTTTAAGGCTTGTTTGAAGTGATGAAGGAGTGGTACTGCTGGGAAGATTTATGGTGATGGTGGCGTTTGTTTCCAGTATGCGGGGTGCGAGTTTGAGGGATTGATGAAGGTGAGGCTGTCGAGTGGTTAGTGGTGTAGGAGGGGGAGAGGATGACTGCGGTGTCCTTTCCGTGATGTGTGATGAGCGAAGTGGAGAGTTCCAAGCTGAGATGATTTAACAGCAGGGGACGGCAGTAGTAAATGCATGAGGTGGAGTTGAAAAGGAATAGGGGAGAAGGGGATGTTGGAGCGGGTCAATGGGAATGTAAATGGGCCGAAATTTGATGAGAGGTAATAAGGCCCAAAATAATTAGAGTTAAGTTTGGTTTTTATTAAATTCATGAACAAACTTATAACATTTAAATATTGTACATCCGTTATCAAAATCTTACAAATTCAGATCCGATAGGATCAGATGAACGGGCACGACGACATGGAACTAGTTGGACTGATTGGAGCTCATTACAATTTATATCGAAATAGATGGTAGGATCAGAATCAACTACCGTAATCGGTATTTAACGATTTCGGACAATGTGAGTAAAACTCACCAACTCTGAACAGTTATATTTTTATAACGTATTTTTAGAACTGTTAATCATCTGTTGATTGCTGTGTGTTGGTTGATTGATTGAACTGCTAGTCAGTTAGTGAAAATTATATATATATGTAATTATATATATATATATATATATACAAAAACGATTAAATATTTATATATTGATTCTGCTATCAGAATAATTTATATTGAACTGAAAGTGATGATAATCATATTGTGTAACATCTGTGGATGCAGGGAGACAGGTTGGAGGAATCTGACTGGATTCCTCAACAGTTATTTTATTGTTTTTCATATATTGTTATATGATGTGATATAAAATCTGTGGGCGATTATATGTGCTTGGACGATATTGAACATCGTGATTTGATATGATTGAATACCATAACATACCAAAATGTTGATAAGGGGATTTTCAAAGTGATATTCAAAATAGAATATTTATAAAATGGGATATTTATAAATAAGAGATATTTATAAAGTGGAATATTTATAAATAAGAAATGTTTATAAATTGGAATATTTATAAATAGGAGATATTCAAAAAAGGAAATAATTACAAACCATTTTCTTTTTGAATGGAAAGGCCTATGTGGCGGGTTTGGGGATTTTCCCGATGCTCCCGTTACAAAGGAGGTTATGGTGAATTTTTCAGAGAATTTAGGGAGTTAGAATATTTCAAGAATAAATTTGAAAAGAAAATATTTGTAAACCATTTACAAATAGAATTAAAAAGGAAACGTTATAAAAAGGAAATCATTTTTAAAGTGTAGAGCCGTTATTTAAAAGTAAATCTTTTCAAATGAATAAAACATTGTTAAAAAGGAAATCTTTATAAAGTGAATAAAGTAAATCGATTATGGTATTCGAAAGGAGTTAAATCGAATATGGTATTCGAAGGGAGTAAATCGAATCTAGTATTCGAAAGTTAGTAAAACGAATATGCTATTCGAAAGGGGTTAGTCGAGTCGAGTTAGTTGAATAGAGTTAACTAGTTCAGTAGAGTTAACCAGTTCAGTAGAGTTAACCAGTTCAATAGAGTTAACCAGTGAGTTAAGTAAGTCAAGTTAACCAATGGGTTAAGTAAGTCAAGTTAACCAGTGAGTTAAGTAAGTCAAGTTAACCAGTTGAGTTAAGTAAGTCTAGTTAATCAAGTCGAGTTGATCGAGTTAGAGTTACTTAGTTAGAGTTAATCGATTAGAGTTAAAACGAACTAGAGTTAATCAAATATAGTTATTTGAGACAGAGTTAGTCAAACATAGTATTCAAGGTAAGTTGCCATTTCGTACGACTGCTAGCGTAATTTGTAGGGCTGTAAATAGCCTACGGCGGTCGGATGTTTCCTGAGGGAGTCAGGCGTAACCATTGTGATCGCTGCGATCTAGAGTCAAGCGAATGAAGTTAAATCGAATATTAGTTATTTGATAGGAGTTAAGTTATTGAGTCAGATTATCGAGATAAGTTAATCGAGTTAAGTTCTTGAGTTAGATTATTGAGATAAGTGAGTCGAGTTAAGTTCGTCGAGTTAAATTAATCGATGTTAGTTTCATCGAAAGGAGTTAATCGATGTTAGTTTCATCGAAAGGAGTATCGATGTTAGTTTCATCGAAGGGAGTTATCGATTAGTTAAATCGAAAGGAGTTATCGATTAGTTAAATCGAAAGGAGTTATCGAATTTAGTTATTCGAAAAGGGAGTTATCGATTTGTTAAATCGAAAGGGAAGATTATCGAATATTGTTTATTCGAGAGGAGATTATCGAATGTAGTTTATTCGAAGGAGTTATCGATTATTAGTTAATCGAAGTTAGTTATAAAATATTAGTTAAATCGAAGGAGTTATCGAATATAGTTTATTCGATGGAGTTAATCGATTAGAGTTAAATCAAAGGAGTTAATCGAATATAGTTTATTCGAATAGACAAAAGGAGTTAATCGAATATAGTTTATTCGAATAGAGTAAATAAGTTAATTGAATATAGTTTATTCGAATAGAGTTAGAGGAGTTATCGAATTAGTTTATTCGACATGAGTTAAGTGAATTAGTTAAGTTAAACTAAGTGAATTAGTTAAGTGAATTGGTTAAGTTAACCAAAGTGAATTAGTCGAGTTAATCAAAGTGATTAGTTCAGTTAATCGAGATAAGTAAATCAAGTTAGGTTAATCGAGTTGAATTAGTCAGTCGAGTTAATAAATTGAGTTAGTCAAACCATGTAAAACCAGTTAGAGTTAATTAATTAAGGTTGACCAGTTAGAGTTGATCGATTAGAATTAACCAGTTAGAGTTAATCAATCAGAGTTAATCAAATAGAGTTAAGTAAAATTAGAACTGACTAGAGATTAGTAAATTGAATGGTTTTCTAAGTGTCTATCTGATGTTGGTTTCGGCCTTCGGGATTTATACTTAGGGAATTGTTCTCATACTAGTTCACGGTCAGGGACTGATAGTTGGGGAAGAGTAGTGATTTGTAAATAAGCAAATGGAAAACGTTTTCCAGTGTTAATAACATATATTTTCTAAACATAGAAAATAAGGCAACGTGAATATATATATAAATATATGTTGATGATTTACCGATATAATTTCCATTCGGAAATAATATCGTTGTTTGCACACTTGTTTTTCTTTGATGGTTAAATCACAGACTATCAAAGTTTTGACCATTTCAACGTTGTTAATATGGAGAGACCGATTGGATTATTATCCGAAGAACCACTCTGTATTGGCATAAGCGTTGCGAATCATATATGCCAAAGATAATTGAAGACGGAGTAAAATGCAAGGGTTGTTGTATAAGTCTTAGATAACAGTGACTAAGATGGATATACTGAATAGTGCCTTCGGTTTGTCCAGTCCCAGGACAACTTGTATGGACGAAGGTCTGACAGAGTATATCCAATGGATCGCATAAGTTGATCTGTTCAAACGTATTCACGTTTGGTGGCGGAGGAATTCGTTTCTCTTAGCTGTATACCCGTGTTATTTTTGGATAAGTCAATTTGTGATTTGGCGGGTATGACGATGTGACATTCTAAGTGAATGAAGATGGATGTCTGACAGAGTATTTCCAAACGATCACGTACATTGATTTCTCCAACCGTACCAAGAGTGGAAGTGGAGAAGGAAACTTCTTTTAGCTAACATATAATGTATTGTTGAGGACGTCAATCGGTGATCGGATGGATTTGATGATGTGGCATTTAAAGTGAATCTGATGTGAAGATAAAGCGTAGCTTCTAGCCTCATCAACTGGTAAATGACAGAAATCGGGCAGGCAGCATGGCTAAGTCGGTCGCACCGAAGTAGGGTGTATAATCACCTATCTAGAGAATATTCATTTGTTTCTTAAATCTATCAATGTTGTCCCATATATATATATACGGGAACGGTTGCTGATCCCAACCGTTGGTGATATACATTCGATACACTCAAGCAAAATGAGTGGTCGGTCATGTGTGGCTGAGTTACAAGATGTTCTTGTTGAACTCCAGCGTATCGTTCCTAGAGTACACTGATCGGAAGGTGGCTCCATACCTTGTCATAGTTCGAAATCCATTACCCAATACGTGCTTGCGATTTTGATTGTAGACCATATATGCAGAACGTGAGATGAAAGCGTTTCTGCTAAATGATTATTATATTGTGGTTGATAGAAATTATTGTAATATTAAAAGGTTTTGATATAAAGATATTTTGAATTCTTATAAGGGAAAAACCCGTTCCGTTCTGCGGCGTGGTCTTATGAGATATCGTTTACTTGTTCATATACCCGTTTAAACTGTTTTACTCACACCAGTGCCATGACTGACCCGGAGTTTACTTTGTTGTTTTCCCTAAACTCTTGGGTGCCTAAATTTGTACGGGCAGTCAAGTAGTCGGGATTTTACAGATATACTTGAAGAGCTGGAGCAGGAGGCTTCTGGTTCATATAGCTATAGTTTATTTCCGCTGTGTTGTAAGTGTTGTACTCTGATAAGTGCTATTGTATACATAACTGTTATATTTCAAAGTTATGTTATATATTATATGTTATTCGTTCCGCTGTGATGTTCGTGTTACTCTGATGTTGTGTTCTTCTTCTTCTTCTTCTATTCTAAGTTTCTATCTTATCTATCCTCACCCTCTAATTTCTTTCACTAATTACCGGGATTTTTCGATGTTTTGGTTATCGACATCGAGCTTATGTCAATAACCAAAGTCGCCGAAAATCCGGGTCGTTACAATATTATAAATGTGTTTGTTATTGTACTGTTATATCACATCTCAGACAGGAATATAATATTTATGTTTAAACGAAATACTACTGTACCCGAATTCAAATATTAACATTGTATTTTATTTAAATATAAATATTTTATTTCAATATTTCAAACAGTATAAATTTATAACTTCATCTATTTGTGAAAATCACTGATACATTTCATTTCATTATATACTTTCTTTCTCATACATTGCTCCTCTCTACAGATTCAGTCATACACTCAGTTTACATACATTTTCATTTACAATCTTCAAACTGACTCAATACAGTCTTCTGTCTTCACTGTTAGTCCAATCTTCACAGTCTCCTAGTCAGTCCTGTCACGTCAGTCCAGTCATCACCTGCTTACCTATAATATGAAGCATGCACACAGTACACTGCAATAGAAATAAAATAGAATTCACATGAATATAAATTTTATTTTTAAAATTTTATTTTCCTCAGAATTTTGGTGTGTTTCTCGTCATTTTTCATGACTTCATATGATTTGTGAATGTAGCACGCGCACATACATGTATATGTATATACACATATTACTGTGCAAGGACATGAAAACTCGTCTGATGGTTGCATGTACACACGTGCATATATATACAAGTGTGCACTGCCTCGCCAATCAGTGTATGCAGCTGTGGAGCAGTCACATGGACCAAGCTCGACATAGTGAAATGGACAAGTGAACACAAAACCAAAGTGTCGAGCCAAGGACGTTAAAACATGTACAATGCAACTCAACATTGGTCGAGGAAGCTCATACACCAAGCAAATATGATCATGGCAGCAGTAATTACATGATGGCAGCAGTATGGAACAACATTTCAAGTTGACAAGCAAATCAGTATAGCCAAGACAGGCCAGACATGAGCCAATCAATACAAGTACAAACATGAACAAGTTACAAGAGCTTTGGTGTCGAGGAGCAATGAAAATGGACACAACAGCATGGATCATGTTTTTCAAGTTCATCTCAAAACTGCATAATGTTTGGTGCAACAGATTTTACACAGTAAACACACACATATCAACTTTGACATCAAGATTCAAGTTCAGGCCAATACAAGTGCATGCATGTTTCATGCAACAAACTCATATGTCCAAATAAAATTGATGAGAGCCAAGATAACATTCAATACATAGCAGGAAAACTTATTTAAGCATGCAAGTAATACAAGTAGCTGGTGTACATAGGGAAAGTCAAGCATTACAACAAAATGTCTAGGCAAACTCATATGGCACTTGGCAAAAATATAGTGCAAAACAGTGTGAATGGTGCAAACAAAAATCAGTCATGGTCAAGTCAGTGTGGAAGGATGCACAACTTCAGGAATGAATGAGCTCAAATGAAGATTTAGAAGATTGTGTCGAGCAAAACATATAAATTCACAAGCTAGCATGTTCGAGCAAATGATGAAGGCTAGTTTCATGTGCATGAATACACAGCACGTTTCAAGATAAGTATTTTTTGTTCAAATGCAAATAGTTCTACACAGATGAGTGGTAATACATGGAAAAGTTTACACGGCAATTCTACATACATAAAGGAATGACACAGTAAAATATGTCAAATGGTCGAGTCACATAGACACAACAAAGTTGCAGTGCAATTCATATGGACACAGCATTGATTCAATTCAGCATGTACATGAATTGTACATGAGGAATCTCAAGTGAAGCTACATGAAATTTGTTTCTACACAACTGTATGGTATGTGTGAGAAATTTCATGGATATATGGTGCAAATTAAATGCAATAAACATTTCCAGATTTACAAATATCAGCAAATCATTCAGCAAGTCAATGCAACAAATTCGAATGAACATATAAGGTATATTTTTGGCCTCAAGTATTTCATAATAATTCAAGGCAAAAAGAAATACATGTTTCCAGTTTTGTCGAGCAAAAAGGGGAAAGCAACGCATGCATCATCAATTAGTAAAGGCTAGGAAATAAAATCAAGTTCGAAATGGCAAGTTGTTTACAAATTATCATATTCGGCAAGTGTTTTATTTCTCTGGAATTGATTCAAGAATCACGCAAGAATTTTTTTAAAGGACCACAAAATTTCCATAACTTCTCATATAAATCAAAGCCGAAGTTATCACAAAAAAACCAAAATAGAGAAGTCCACGAAAATCATTCAAGCCGTTTTTATCAAAGCCGTGCATATTGATTCAAAAGAGGATTTTTTTTCAAAACCAGGCCAAGTCAAATTATATGAAATCAGAGATGTTAAGGATTTTAAATCCTATATAAACATCACCTGTTTACATCACTGGCATGACGATCGAATCCAACAAAACAACAATTTCAAGCATAAAGTAATTTCAGAAAAACTCACAATCTTTTAAGGATTCGATCAGCACCAAATTGATCGAGCAAGACAGAGGAAGCAACGGTGTAATCATCGAAGACGAGGAGAATCAACGCCAAAAGCAATTCATCACAACGACGATCGATTTGGAGCCAACGTTGGAAAACGCTAATTTCGATTTCTCATTCATCGCGGCCATTTTTTATTCTAGAGGAAAGGAGATCGGATACAATGAAAGTGGATGGGTCGGCCTACTTCTCAATGGCTAAACTTTATTTTTTTAAAAGGGACTAGGGTTTTGCTTTGTTGTTTTAGTTTAATTGTATTTTTTTAATTCACTTGTAAACCATCCGAACAGTTTCTAGTGTCTGTAAAATACTAGAGAATCCAGTCAGGGTGTTAACTAGCAGTTTACTAGAGTTTGTAAAATCTAAGGTTACGGATTACGGGTTTGTAATTCGGGAAAATCTGGTCGAGGGGATATCGGTTAGTCTAGGGTTTTGAGCGTAGGGTTAGTACAGGAGCAGGGAGTGCGAGTTTACAGGGTCTGTAAGTGGGATCTGTTATTAACTCCTTGTAGAAACCTTAGTGAATGCAGTAGTAGGCAGAGTCTGCCGAAGCTGGGTATATATGTGTGTTATTTATTTACTGCATTTATTTTCCTGTTGATTATCTATGCTGCGATTTATTTTAATAACACTTCAAAACCGTAATAAACCCTATTCACCCCCCTCTAGGGTTAAACTAGATCCAACAATGTGAATCTTTAATTTTTTTTTTTTTGTTTAGTTTCTCTCCCTTCTCTTTAACCTAGCTCTGATACCATGTTAGAATTTGATCAAGAGAGAAGAGAGAGATTAAACAGTAAAACATAAAAGATTGTATTGGTATTTCTTTATTGATTGATTTTACAAAAGATTCTTTCTTACATTGCCAATCTTGCCTCTATTTATACGTAGTTTATCCTTATCTAAAAGAACATTCTAGACAAGAATATTCTAGAGCGTATTTGGGTCAATTATAATAAATAATTTAATATCAAATATAAACCCAAATCAATACAATCAAATAAAGGCAACATATCTTCTAGCATATTCTCTAACAATTTCAAGGTTGGTCTCCACTAGCATGGTTCATTTGATCGAGGGCGTCGTTGTGTAGTAACCCTTATGTATTATGCTAATATCTCAATAACCTCTGCTACAACCACACGTTACTTCGCGCCGTCTACCATGTTTTAGGGATGTTTTTGTAGTGTAGTAGGCCACTTACCATCACAATCGACATAATCACTAGTTGTACACTATCAAAAGTGGCCTATAGTGTTTCAGTAGGGGTAGGCATATGTCGGTTCAGTCCAGTTTGAAGTCCAAACCATTTCCCCATCGTACCAATCAGTTAGTTAAAATCAATAACCATAATACAATTGTTTAATGTGGTCCTGTTCCGGTCCAATTTAGTAACACTATAGTCCGGTTTGGCTTGGTTTTAAACCATATTACATTTGTTTGAACAACTTTAATAATTATTGAACAAGTAGTAAGAATATTAATGAAAAACAAATTCAAATAAAACGTAGAGACATTCATAAATATGTCGTATAATATGCACATTTAGATTAATCAAGTACAAAAATTGTTCATTACTTAATCATTTAAATTTCGAACACACTTACACTTAATATTAGCAATTTTGTATAGGAAAAAACACAAAATCCCATCAAAATCTTTGAATTCCTTCCAACGATCCAGCCCGGTTTGATATGGTTGGTTCAATCATGAAAAGCAAATCTGCACCGTGTTAAATCAGGTCGGTCCAGTTTAGATACTTGATTTGATTATAAAATATGGTGCAATTTTGCTTGACCATTTTAGTGATTTTATCCAATTCATTTCACATGTTGGTGCAGTTTATGTCCACCTCTAGTATTTAGGACTTATTCAAATCAATTTCAGCTGCCACAACATCGAATTTAGTTGCTACATATACATCATATGTCGCCACTTAGAGAAGCATTATCCTAAATGAAGAAAAGAGCATTTTCTTATTGTTTTAGTTACCTTACCCAAAAAAATTCGAATATTGTAACAAAAACAATAGAAATGAAAGTGCTCATAATATAGGATGTTGACACATCTGGTAAAACCACTATAAAAAAAGGTTGTCGTTTCATTTTGCATACAAAATTGCCTCATTTCCCATCTTTTAATCAAGATACTAGTTATAAATTTTTGCCAATACAATGCAATTCAAGGTTAACAAAGAATACGGTCAACAATGCTAAAGAATGGAGTTTTGATGACAACAACCGTATTCGGATATTAACTGATTATAAAATATATACTAACACTTTTATCTAGAATATATATATACACACATATACATATGGAGGATTTATATACAGGAATTAATACTGAAGACCTTGCAGTTTAAAGATATTAGAGATTCAGAATTCCGAGACGATTCAAGACTCATGAGTAATCAAGATTTCAAGAGTTCAAGATAAATATAGTAATAGAGCCTAGTTTATGTAAGATTGTGAATAGCACTTCAAATTCAAATTCAAATTCAAATTCTGATTTTCAATTTCTGATTTCAAATTCTATTTTCAAACTCTATCTTTGATCTTTATTAAGTTTCTCTATTTTACTTTTTCTATTTTATTGATTTTTAACTCAAGTTTTATAGTTAATAAGTTTTATATATTATCTCCTTTATATTTATATAGTTTTAAACTTTATAATTTTATAAATATGTTCATATATCTTATACTTTTGTTTTCACATGATTTTATACTTTATAATATTTATTTATAACACTATGTTTTAATTCAAGAATTTCTAGAATTATATATATATATATATATATCAAAACACGTGAAAAATGCTCAAAATTCAATTTTGTACTATGATATGTCGACATACATAATTGGGCATGTCGACATATAACTGTCATATTTTTTATTTTCAAAGGAAATGTCTTTTCATTATTTATAACGTTCCAGAAGCGTTGCAACCTTTCAAATCTTATAAATAGGGGTTGATTTAGAATTTTTTTTCATCATTCTTCTTCTCCATCTTCATCCCCTTTTTCTACACCATTATTATTTCTTATTTTTATGATTTCTACACTTATACTCTACCGAATTCAACTCTATTTACGTAAAGCTTCTTCTCTTCTCACTCTCCACTCATTACTCTCTGAACCAAAGTGCTATTGAAGAGTTATAGGGCTATTGTAATTGTTTGGGAAAAGGTGTGTCCTTGTAGCCTTTAAATCAAGGAAACAGAGTGGTGTTAACCATGTAGCCGGGAAATTAAGGGCGTTTGGAATCGGTGTTAACCTTGTAGCCGTGAAATTTAGGGGTTGTACTTAGATATTGACGTAGTAATAAAACTCTATGCAATCCAGCATTGCGTGGGACTGGACGTAGGAGTAATCAGAACCAGTGTAAAATCCGGTGTGTTCTTTCCTTTTCTAAATTTTATTTCTGTTTATTTTTGTGTTGTGTTTGATTCTATGTCTTTGATTATCTCTATAGTGTGTGATTCATATAGTAGATCATATAAGTTTTAGATTTTTTAAATTTCTCAGAAACACTATTCACCCCCCTCCCCTCTAGTGCTAGTTTTGCCTTAACGATCCATTCCATAATCCCTAACTATTGGCATAGGGGCGAGGTCTTTCAAAAAGTTCAATATCTAATTTTTGAAAAATAGTTATAATGGCAACCAACACTGGTAGCAATAATAGTTCTTTTGTAGAGGGTCAGTCCACTATTAGACCACCACTGTTTAATGGTAGTAGTTATTCATATTGGGCATGTAGAATGAAAATATATTTTCAATCAGTAGGATTAGACAAATGGAATAGTACACAGAATGAGTTTGTTGAACCCACAACTGCTTTTGCACAATGGACAAATGAACAAAAGGCTGCTGCACAAAGCAATTCTAAAGCTATGAACATGTTGTTTTGTTCATTAGATAAGAATGAGTTTAATAGAGTGTCAGTATGTAAAACCGATTATGAAATTTGGAGAACTTTACAAGTTACTCATGAAGGAACTAGTAAAGTTAAACAAACAAAGATACCAATGTTAGTTAATCAGTTTGAGTTATTCAAAATGAACGAGAATGAGTCTATCTCCGATATGTGTTGCAGAATTCAAGAGATAGTGCATTCGTTAACAACACTTGGAAAAACTTATTCTGAAGAAGACCAAGTCAGAAAAATATTGAATTCATTGACTTCAGAATGGGATCAGAAAACATTAGCGATTGAAGAAGCAATAATGTCAATGAAATGACAATTGAGGAGTTAATCGGAAATCTGATGTCTTTTGAAGTCCAGTTACAGAAAAGAAAGGAAAACAAACCAACTGAGAAGAAATCCATCGCATTTAATGCAACAACAAATGATTTTGACTCAAGTAGTGAAGATGATAAAGAAACAGCCCTTATGACAAGACATTTTAATATAGAAGGAAAAATTATTTTCAAAATAATAGCCAAGGAAGTTCAAGAAGAAACGATGATCGATCTTATAACTGCAATAAACCAAGACATACAATGAGAATGTGTCCATATCCAGATAAATCAACTCAACAAATGGTCAATAGCAATTCATCAAAGAAAAGAAAGAAAGCATACGCAGCAACGTTAGATGATTCAGATTCATCATCAAGTGATGAAGAACCAGAAACCGGAAATTCAAATATGTTCTTCACAGAAATTTAGAATTCAGAAAATTTTGAAGAAAAGAATCTAAAAACCGGTACACCTTAATTAATTTTTAATTTTTCCTTGGTTGAATGGTTGCTTTGTTTTCTTTGTTTTAAATTTAAAATTAAACATTAAAATTCAAACTTGAAATTTGAAATTCAAATTTGAAATTTTGAATTTTGAAAATGAATAAAATATTTTTTTTTGGATGTTTGCTAGGATTAGAATTATTTCAGGAAATCGTTAAACCTGAAATATAAATCGATAGTTCAATTCACATGTCACAAAAACCAAATGTACTTTGAAAATAAGTACATATGTCGACATACATATGTCCATATGTCGACATATCTGCCTGAAATTTAAAATTTGAATTTCAAAGGTTTAAACTATCAAACTTCTCTCCAACTTTTCCCCAACTCCCAAGGTCTGAAAAGGTGTCATCGACTTCTGAAAAGTTGTGCCTATTCAATTCATATCCATTCAATTTCTATATATACATCTATTCTCTCTACCTTTCATTCAAAATTCAAACTATATTCTTCGTATATATTCTCTTCAAAATAATCAATTCAATGGCTTCACTACACCAAACAGGCTCGTTAGTAACACTTATTCCGCTGTTGATTGTCACGGTTATTACTGTGATGAAACACTAATGGTTGTAACCATTAATGCATTCACTAACGGTTAATTCCATGATTTCATCCAGCTACTAACCGTAATTACATCTCCTAACCGTAATTACATCTCCTAACCGTAATTTCATCTACTAACGGTTATTTTCGTTAATTCACTCAGCTCCCTGGGCAAAAATAGTCATTTCCCTATTATCTAGGTCATTACGCTTCCGAATCACACACAAAACAAACCGCACAAAGTTAGAAAATCCTTTTTCAACAATTAGGTTTTGGTTCTCTCAAAATCGGTTGCGACTAAATTTAGATCTTCTCGTCTGTTGTTGGAATCGCGGTTGTGCTGTGGTCAAGGTATGGCGTTGGTAGATTTGATTTGTTAACTAATATCCAATCTAATTTATTAGATGAAATGCACCAATTTTGGATTGTTTTACTTTACTGGATTTAAAGCTGTTGTGTTTTCCTCTTGTTTATATTAATCATTTTCTGTTATTCACAAATGTACATGAAGCTTGGAGATCCATCGTATTTGTCATGGAATAGAAATCCTGATGAATACTAAATGATTTATTGTTCGATATAGTCAAAGCTGGTATGATACTTGATGCTATAATTATTATACAAAAAAACTGATGTGATACTTGATGCTATAATTATTAAAAAAGAAAAAGGAAAAGAGCCTACTGTTTTATATATGAAAGTAAAAAAGTTTGATATCTAATGCTTGTATAAAGCGAAACCATTTTCTCTATGGCTTATAGCTTGATTATAAATATCTGTGTAAATGTACCTTTTACATTGCTTTACTCTTTAGCTGTTTGTTCAACTTGCGTGTATCAACTATTTAGCTATTGGATTTTAGATTCCCAGTTTATTGATATTTCTAGCTAAAGATCTACATCTAATGTGATTTTGGAGGACATTTGCTTCTTTATGCTTTCATAGCATTGGTGATTTTCCATTCAGAAAACCGATTTCAATGTCATTGCTTTTTTGATTGCATAGGGCTGTGGAGTGAGTGAAACTATAAACGATAATTTCTTATTTGAAGTTCAAGGGAAATACTTGTTTGAATTAATGTACTTAATATAATTTTTAACGGTGTTAGAACAATTTAAGGAAACTGCTTGTTTACCTTGCCTAGTAAGGTATCATCAAATTTTCTAGTGTGAATATTTTCTCCGTCTGAGTTACCATACTTAATCCAATCTGAGAATTGAAGTTATTTTTTTAAATAACAGAAATTATGTTTTTTTTTCCCTTGAAGGTGATTTGCATTTAAAAATAAATAACAGAAATTATGTTTTTTTCTTTTAAGTGCATGATATCTAAGGTAAAAAAAATGTTTTATATATATATATATATATATATTGGTTTTTAAATATAATGTAAAAATATCAGTAGAATTTTGTGATTCTTCTGATATTTAAATGCTTACATTACATCTGCAGTAATTGGAGTAGAATTTTGATTTTTAAATATAATGATTTTGCACTAAAATGACCTTACACAAATAAAATGCTATTTTCTGGAAAAAATTTAACAAAGCTGTAAATTTTGGTTATTTGAAAATGTTCATTGCATGACTTTGAAGTACCATGAATTTGCTGTTGTGCTTAATGAATAATGTAAATTTGACCTAAAAATGGTATGTCTGGCTTTTGATTTATTGTTTTCATGTGGATTGATTATTATCTAGTTAGCAAAATCATCCAATTGGAATATTTGTTGACAGCTAAGTGTCCAGTTTCCTCTTAGAAGAGAAGAACCTTTTTATATAATAGAGTGCTTTAAAACTGAGTAAAACATGTCACGTTTTGACCCATTATTGGTTTTTCAATCTTTAATAATGTTTTTTTTTCACTCATCTGACCTGGCCTAATATGGTAGAACACAATATTATTTTTTCTTATACTTAAATCATTGCTTATACTTAGTTTCAAGTCCTTGTTCTCTCAATAGCTCTCCTTGAAGCACTTTATTGTTCTTATGAACAAGTCATAACCATTTTATTGTTCTTATGAACAAGTCATAACCATTCGTAGAATATGGACAGCCTGTTGAACCAGTTGCCACAGGATATTATTATGTAGTCGAACTGGTCGATGCAAGCCCATATGTTGTCGACCTTGTCTAGGTGCATGTTCCATAGCCTGAAGTTTGGTTCTATTGTTTCATTTGCTTCTATTAGGAATGGCAACCAGTATGTCTTTATTGTTAAGTTGTATGCTGGGTAGATGAAGCTTTTGAAGTTGTCGCTTGAGTTTTCTGATATGTCTTCTGGGTACATAACCTGAAATTTACATTGTTAGATGTACATTAGTGGGATAGTTGATCACGATAAATGTAACACCCCACGCCCGCTATAGTCACTCACTAAGGGAATGCCATAGCATCGGTGGAGTATTTTAGTGAATATAGAACAGAAAAATTACACCAAGACAGATATAAACAGTATTTGAAATTTAAAACATCATCTCATAACAGCGGAAATAAACATGTCTGGTTACATCATAAAACCATGATAAAAGTCAAGTACAATATCTGTCAAAATAAAGAAGTACATAATCCCACTCTCTCATACAATAGCCATAACAAAAGAAAAGATAACTGGATAACTGGAGCTTTACATCTACCCAAGCTCCTCAAGACTGGAAACAGAAATCCGATCAAGCTCTACTACCGCTAGGATCCACCGTAGGACCTGAGGGTTGGGAAAAAGATAAAAACAACGGGGTCAGACATAAGTCTGAGTGAGTCCTATAACTTTAACAATACAATCATTAAAGTAACCAGAGAAGACATAAACTTGACCTACGGTAATATCTAGGGATGAATGGCTACACTAAGCAGCTTGGCAGACTTAGGATAAACTAAGATAACCGTCAGGACGCATCTACCCACCCAAGGATAATTACTAACTGCACCACACCAGTCATTCCTACTTAAAGGTTGATCCCTTCCAAGGACTTAGAAAATTCCCCAGTAGTTTCATGTACCCCTAGCCCACTACATAGGTGCCGTCTGCCCCTATTTCCACTAGGTGTACCCAGTATTCTTACCCAGTAGTTTCGTGTACCCCTACATAGGTGCCGTCTGCCCCTATCTTCATTAGGTGTACCCACTACTCCCCATCGATCGGCTCCCTACCGTAGATACCCGTGCTGGTCCCACAGTGGGGTGTATCACTCCCCTAAAGTGGCTACCCAATATTAACGGTGCACGGCTTTATATCTACACGATGCAACAACGGCTTATCTACCAGCCCGGGCCCACACACGCATATGAAACCCGTTGGACTTGCGTTGCCACCGCTAACCCGTTTTGGCCTCTTATAATCAAGCCCAATATGCGTGTCCCGTCACTCGACATGGGTCGAGCCCACAAAGATACGTTTGGGATATTGGTTGAAATGGGCCCCCACAAGCTACCCACTTAAGCTTGTCAAATATCTAGTGTATCCCACTTAACCCTTTAATCATGTTTAATTACATGTTTCCACTTGGTTAAGTATTCTAATCGTATTTTCTATTGCCACCCAAGGCAACCCACTAGATTCCACATGCCACCCAAGGCAACCATAAAATTTCCACATGCCACCCAAGGCACCCACTTAACCCCTCATGTCCCACTACATGCTACTATGGTTAAGTGTTTCTTAATTAATTAAGACCGTGATCTCCCATAAAGACCTCCCACATTAGACTGGCTGTTATGACCGCCTGGTTAAGCCGGTAGAATCCGGGCAGTCTTACGTCATAACAGAGTCTAACCTCGTGTCTTTACCTTAATCACGTATTTAATTTATGGCTAAGACCTCTCACATTGGGCTGACATTTGTAGCAACTGGTTAAGCCGGTCGGGTCCGGGCAGTTTTACACTACAAATGAGTCCAACCTCGTGTCTTAGTCGATTAATTACACCTAATTAATCACCCCCATATTAATTATCCCTAATTAATATCAAGTTTTCCATAACATGGGTAGACCTAACTCAATAGGTAAATTCCCATGGGGTAGACCTAACTCAATAGGTAAATTCCCACTTATGGTAATTTATTTTTATGGTATGCTTAATCATACCCAATCATTCATTTATTAACATATTTACCAACCCCATCGTTCCCCACGTAAATCGTTCTCATTACATGACATAATAAAGGGGAAGATCCATCACAAATATCATGGGTTTAGCATATAACTTTGTCATGGGTTAAGAGGATGTCAACTTGCATATATGAACACATATTAACCCAACCACATTTAACCCAAACTTGCATATTATCATACACATGATTTGCATAACATGTTGCATATGAACTTGCATATTATCATACACATATCTTGCATAACATGTTGAACTTGCATATAGGCATTCTCATAACTTGCATAACATGTTAAACATGCATTTAAGCATACACATAACTTGCATAAGCATTCACATACTTGCATAAGCATTCACATACTTGCATAAGCATGCATAACTTGCATATCATGTCATTTAAGCATATACATATCTTGCAATAGCATTCATATACTCGCATAAGCATGCATAACTTGCATATCACATAAATCTTGCATTTAAACATATATATGACTTGCATAATCATCCATACACTTGCATAAGCATGCATAACTTGCATTTCACATTAAACTTGCATTTAAACATATACTTAACTTGCATAACTCACTTTGTTAAACATGCATAATTCCACTCATTAAATATGCATAAATCCACTTGTTAAATATGCATAAATCAACTTGTTAAACATGCATAAATCAACTTATTAAGCATGCATAAACCAACTTATCAAATATGCATAAACATAGAACAACATAGAGTAACATATCATTATAAATGATTCAAACTCACTAATCCGCATTTAAGACCATAAGTCTCATTACACCCAATCTACTTACTTTAACAATTGATGTTAAAGTGATAGAAACTCACCAAACCCAAAATTAACCAACTTATGAAGAGGGATTAGTTGCTAATTATGAAGATGGTGATGATTAGAGAATGATATGAGAGGGATTAGCTTGAAACTTCCTCTAAGATTAATGGAAACTCCTTCTAGGATTTAATTTGGCGGCATGAGGCCTTCATTTCTATTTTTAGTATGGATTAAGGTAGGTTTAGGGTGTATTTATAGATTAAGAGAGTGTTTTAGGCCCTTAGATTAACCCTAGATTAATTTAGGTCCGTTAGATTTAGGAAACCTCTAGAACCAAGCCCAGCCCTAGCCAGAAAACCAGATCTGGTGCACCCAAGCACCCTGGTTCGACACGCCATGTCGACAGGCAAGTCGACAGGCAAGTCGACACCCCTGTCGACAGGCCTGTCGACAGCCCTGTCGACATGCTTAGGCGGGAATCTTCCCGCCTGGCCCCGCTGGTTCTAAATTTAAATTTAAATTTAAATTCCTAAATCTGTTTTTAGCTCTAATTTTTCTGCAAACTTCCTTGGGCCATAACCGGGCCATACGGACTCCGATTTTCGAAAACTCGGACTCTATTTCGCGTATTTTTCCGAGACGAACGCAATAACGCAGCCCGTTACCCCCAATTCCCACATCTGAGATTATTTATCCTGTAATTAGTGAATTTTAGTATTAACTAAAATTCGGGGTGTTACATTCTCCCCTCCTTAAAGGATTTCGTCCCCGAAATCTCTAAGCTAAGGAGAATGCATATCCTACCATCCAAACAACCATCTAATCAAATCATCAACCACGGGCATCCATTGTCCTTAAACAGTTTCTAAAGATGTATGAGCATATGCAAACGGTGTGTGTATATGTTCCCTATCTAATGTATGAACATATGCAAACCATGATAGTGCCATGCATCCATTATGTATGCGAGAAAACCCTATCGACACATACAATATCTACATGAGTGCACAATCATTCACCAAAATGCATCATCCATGTGATAACACAACCATTATGCATCCATAAATATATTTTCCTACACACAATTTTATGCAATATGCAATATGAAGTGACTGAGCCGATCTAGTGCCTAGAGTGTGTGTATATGCATCCACGAGCAACCACTAGCAAACACTTGCATCCACTTGCATCCACTTGCATCCATCAACCATAACATGTCTCAAACACATGTTTCAACCATAGGTTTACCCTATCTAAAGGTCAAAGGTACTAACGAGAGGACATACCAAAGATAAGATAAGTACTAGACAAGCGATAAAGGAGAAAGTAAGGACATACCCTCAAAAAGAAATGGGTACAATGAACGCATCTTCGCTTCCGTCTCCCAAGTCGCGTTGCTCTCATCTTCTCCCCATTGCACTTTGACTAGCTGAACCTCTCGATTCCTCAATTTCCTAGTCTCTGACCCAAGGATGCGAGTAGGAGCTCGTCGAATCGTCGCATCACGCTCAACCTCTACATCTCTAAGTAAGCTCGGCTCTACCACCTCTGCGGTCTCATGCAAGCACTTCCTCAGATGTGATACATGGAATACATCATGAACACCACTAAGTCTGTCGGGCAACTCCACCCTATATGCCATCCGTCCAATCCTTTCCTTGATAGGAAACGGCCCAACAAACCTCGGTGCTAACTTCCCAATGGATCCGAAGCGAACAACATTTCTCAACGGAGATACCTTAACAAAAACCATATCCCCAACCTCAAACTCAAGATCCGTCCTTCTCTTGTCCGCATAAGATTTTTGCCTATCCTGCGCTGCTTTCATCCTTCTTTGAATCAAGTCAATCTTCTCAGAAGTCTCCCTAACCATATCAGGCCCAAGCAAGATCTTATCCGTAGATTCCCACCAACATGTAGGTGATCGACAAGGCCTTCCATAGAGAGCTTCGAAAGGAGCCATACCAATACTGGACTGAAAGCTGTTATTATATGCGAACTCCACCAATGGAAGATGCTCTTCCCATGTACCTCCAAAATCTAAGATACAAAGCCTCAAAAGGTCTTCTAGAACACGATTCACCCTCTCAGTCTGGCCGTCCGTCTGAGGATGATATGCGGTGCTCAGACACAATTGAGTCCCCACTGCTTCTTGCAAACTTCTCCAGAACTCGCTAGTGAAGATAGGATCTCGATCACTTACTATGCTAGAGGGTACCCCATGTAATCGAACTATCTCTCGAAGATATACTGAAGCTAGCCATGGAGCAGTCCTCTTGCTCTTCACAGGTATGAAATGGGCGCTCTTAGTAAGTCTATCTACCACCACCCAAATTCCTGTATTACCCTTCCTCGACCTGGGTAACCCATCAATAAAATCCATCGAGACGCTATCCCACTTCCATTGCGGAACCTCTAATGGGTGAAGCAACCCACCTGGTTTCCTTTGCTCCGCCTTCACTTGCTGGCACACCAAACATCGAGCGACATATTCGGCCACGTCTTTCTTCATACCGACCCAGAAGAAAACCCTCTTCATGTCTTGGTACATCTTATCCCCACCGGGATGAATGGTCATCCTAGAACGGTGTGCGTCATCAAGAATAGCCTTCCTCAAACCCTCGTCTTGCGGTACACAAAGTCTACCGTCTCTACGCAAGTATCCCTTATCGTCTAGGGTGTACCTACTCAAATGGCTGGACGACTCCCCCCTTATGAGCTTCTCTACTAACTCAACCAACTGTGGGTCGCCCCTCTGTGCTTCTCCAATCCGGCCCAAAAGAGTAGGTCTAACTTCCAAAGAAGCTAGAAAACCAGGTACATAGTCAACGGAAGGTCTGAAATCAAACATCGAGATAAATTCCAAGCTTTGTTGTTCCACGAACAATGGACTCAAGGACAACCTCTTCCTGCTCAAGGCGTCCGCCACCACGTTACCCTTGCCAGGGGTATATGCTATCTCGAAATCATAGGATGCTAAAAACTCCATCCACCTTTGTTGTCTTAAGTTTAAATCTTTCTGAGAGAATAAGTACTTCAATGATTTATGGTCAGTGAACAACTCGAATCTCTCACCAAGAAGATAATGGCGCCAAATCTTAAGCGCAAAAACAATAGCGGCCAGCTCTAGATCATGGGTAGGGTAATTTTTCTCATGTGCCCTCAACTGCCTTCCACCATAGGCTATTACCCTTCCCTCTTGCATTAAGACTGCGCCAAGTCCTGTCCCACAGGCATCGGTATAGACAACAAATGGCTTGCTCCCATCTGGCAACACTAAAACTGGAGCGGTGGTTAAAGCTCTCTTTAACCGTCGGAACGCATCATCACAATCTACGTCCCATGTGAAAGCAAGATTCTTCTTTGTTAAGCGGGTTAATGGGGCTGATATCTTCGCGAAGTCCTTAATAAACTTCCTATAATAACCCGCCAACCCCAAGAAACTTCTTACTTCGGTAGCATTCTTCGGAACCTTCCAATCCTGAATTGATACTACCTTCGCGGGATCCACAGCTATCCCTTCTTTGGAGACCACGTGCCCCAAGAACCGTACTTCCTTCCTCCAGAAGTGACATTTAGAGAATTTAGCCTTAAGGCTATGTGCTCGAAGAGTCTTCAACACTTCCCCAAGATGTAGGGCATGCTCTTCTTCACTCTTAGAAAATACTAAGATATCATCCACAAAGACCACCACGAATTTATTAAGGAACTCCCTGAACACCCTACTCATCAAATCAACAAAGTATGCAGGGGCGTTCGTCAACCCAAATGGCATCACCAGCCACTCATAGAAGCCATCCGGAGTCCTAAAGGCAGTCTTGTCTATGCTATCCTCAGCCACCCTCAACTGATGAAACCCCGTGGCTAAGTCCAACTGAGAAAATACTGAAGCGCCAACCAACTGATCGAAAAGATCATCAATCCTCGGCAATGGGTGTCTATTCTTCTTTGTGAGCTTGTTGAGTTCTCTATAGTCTACACAAAGTCTGAGAGACCCATCCGCCTTTGTAGCAAATACTACTGGAGCACCCCACTTCGATATGCTCCGTCTTATGAACCCCTTCTCAAGTAACTCCCCTATTTGCTTATGGAGTTCCCTCCTCTCACGAGGAGCCATGTGGCGCACTGGTAAAGATACCGGTTTAGCATTATCCACCAAATATATTCGGAAGTCAATCTCCCGCTTCGGAGGTAAACCCTTCAGCTCCTCAAACACATCCGGATATTCCCGGACCACTCTAACAGATTGCAAACTCTCGACCGAAGCGTCAAGCGATTCAAGATAACTTAGCATAATAGAGTCCATGGGATTACAAGAAATCTCGAGAGTGTTACCCAAATGGGTCATGAGCCTAACAACTCTCCTTTCGCAATCAAGAACGGCACCGTTACTGGATAACCAGTCCATGCCCAAAATCAACCCATAGCCCGTGAAGCCCAATACAAAAGCATCACATCTAAACTCAATGCTAAGTATAGAAATCTTCAAACCCAAACATATCATGGACAAATAAGTGGAGCCCCCAATTGGGTTTGAAACAACCAAGGGATCATCTACCAGACTGGTGTCTAGGTGCAGTAACTCAACTAACGATGATGAAATAAACGAATGCGATGCGCCTGAATCAAACAATGTACGGACCGGATGGTCAAATAGAAAAACCAGACTTTCAACGGAAATAGTTCTACCTCTCTCCTGAATCGGTGGAACTGTGAGAGCCTGAACTTGCCCCCTAGCCTAACTCGGTGCCATAAGAGCTTGCACCTGTCCTCCTGAGGTAGATCCCGTCCTTTGCCCCTTCTTAGGACAATCTTTCACTAAATGCCCTGCTTCGCCACAGTGGAAGCAGCCAGTCTTCTTCTTCTTGCGACAATCCTTGCTTAGGTGGCCAGGTGTCCCACAATTGAAACACTTCTTCTTCTTGCTCTTGCCACCGTTGCCTTTCCCACCTTTGCTTTGCTGCTGTTGCTGAGGTCTCTTTTGATCTCCCTTCTTCTCGGGTGCCTTATTAACATTAGGACCCTTCTCTTCCTCATACATGAGTGCCATGTCAACTAGCTTCTCAAAGGTGGCCCCCATAGGGATATGAGTCATAGCCAACCCATGCATAGGTTCATTCAAGCCTTTCACGAACCGCAAAGCCTTCTTCTCCGGTGTATTCACCACATCTAGGCCAAACCTTGCCAATTGATTAAACTTGTTAACATATTCCTTCACCGAAAGATTTCCTTGCTTTAGAGTCAAGAATCTTTCCATATACAAGTTTTCCTCCGCCCTTGAGAGAAACTTTGCCACAAATCTTTGCCTAAAATCCGCCCAAGAGTCAACGGGGCATTCTCCATTAGTGACCTCCCACCAGAATGAGGCCTCTCCCTTCATTAACCAAGCAGCCAACTTGACTTTCTTCCCTTCTTCCATCTCAAAAATATCTATCAACTCTTCCACCTCCTTAAGCCAATCTCTAGCCTCCACAAAAGTTTCAGATCCTTGAAAAGGCTTCCCTCCCATAGCTTTAAATTCCTTGCAAGTCTTAGCAAAAGTATCCGTGCGAGGAGGAGGGAGAGGAGGAAGATCAGGTGCTACGGTTGGTGGAGGAATATTTGCTGGACCCGCAGTGGTGGCCCTAGCCTCCATCAATCTCCTATACCATACTGGTACCGTCACACCCTCCGGAAGGTTAAGATTCTCGGCCATGCTGAAATGAAAAAGGAAAGATTCAAAACGGAGAATTCGAAGGATATAGATATGGCTATTGGGGATTATGCTTTTCTTTCAAAAACTTTTCTCTTAAAAGACATGTTTTTGAAAATATCTTTTCCAAAAAATGTTTTAGAAAAGTAGTTTTCTAAAAAATTTATCTGTTCTGGTAACCTGGCTCTGATACCACGTGTAACACCCCACGCTCGCTATAGTCACTCACTAAGGGAATGCCATAGCATCGGTGGAGTATTTTAGTGAATATAGAACAGAAAAATTACACCAAGACAGATATAAACAGTATTTGAAATTTAAAACATCATCTCATAACAGCGGAAATAAACATGTCTGGTTACATCATAAAACCATGATAAAAGTCAAGTACAATATCTGTCAAAATAAAGAAGTACATAATCCCACTCTCTCATACAATAGCCATAACAAAAGAAAAGATAACTGGATAACTGGAGCTTTACATCTACCCAAGCTCCTCAAGACTGGAAACAGAAATCCGATCAAGCTCTACTACCGCTAGGATCCACCGTAGGACCTGAGGGTTGGGAAAAAGATAAAAACAACGGGGTCAGACATAAGTCTGAGTGAGTCCTATAACTTTAACAATACAATCATTAAAGTAACCAGAGAAGATATAAACTTGACCTACGGTAATATCTAGGGATGAATGGCTACACTAAGCAGCTTGGCAGACTTAGGATAAACTAAGATAACCGTCAGGACGCATCTACCCACCCAAGGATAATTACTAACTGCACCACACCAGTCATTCCTACTTAAAGGTTGATCCCTTCCAAGGACTTAGAAAATTCCCCAGTAGTTTCATGTACCCCTAGCCCACTACATAGGTGCCGTCTGCCCCTATTTCCACTAGGTGTACCCAGTATTCTTACCCAGTAGTTTCGTGTACCCCTACATAGGTGCCGTCTGCCCCTATCTTCATTAGGTGTACCCACTACTCCCCATCGATCGGCTCCCTACCGTAGATACCCGTGCTGGTCCCACAGTGGGGTGTATCACTCCCCTAAAGTGGCTACCCAATATTAACGGTGCACGGCTTTATATCTACACGATGCAACAACGGCTTATCTACCAGCCCGGGCCCACACACGCATATGAAACCCGTTGGACTTGCGTTGCCACCGCTAACCCGTTTTGGCCTCTTATAATCAAGCCCAATATGTGTGTCCCGTCACTCGACATGGGTCGAGCCCACAAAGATACGTTTGGGATATTGGTTGAAATGGGCCCCCACAAGCTACCCACTTAAGCTTGTCAAATATCTAGTGTATCCCACTTAACCCTTTAATCATGTTTAATTACATGTTTCCACTTGGTTAAGTATTCTAATCGTATTTTCTATTGCCACCCAAGGCAACCCACTAGATTCCACATGCCACCCAAGGCAACCATAAAATTTCCACATGCCACCCAAGGCACCCACTTAACCCCTCATGTCCCACTACATGCTACTATGGTTAAGTGTTTCTTAATTAATTAAGACCGTGATCTCCCATAAAGACCTCCCACATTAGACTGGCTGTTATGACCGCCTGGTTAAGCCGGTAGAATCCGGGCAGTCTTACGTCATAACAGAGTCTAACCTCGTGTCTTTACCTTAATCACGTATTTAATTTATGGCTAAGACCTCTCACATTGGGCTGACATTTGTAGCAACTGGTTAAGCCGGTCGGGTCCGGGCAGTTTTACACTACAAATGAGTCCAACCTCGTGTCTTAGTCGATTAATTACACCTAATTAATCACCCCCATATTAATTATCCCTAATTAATATCAAGTTTTCCATAACATGGGTAGACCTAACTCAATAGGTAAATTCCCATGGGGTAGACCTAACTCAATAGGTAAATTCCCACTTATGGTAATTTATTTTTATGGTATGCTTAATCATACCCAATCATTCATTTATTAACATATTTACCAACCCCATCGTTCCCCACGTAAATCGTTCTCATTACATGACATAATAAAGGGGAAGATCCATCACAAATATCATGGGTTTAGCATATAACTTTGTCATGGGTTAAGAGGATGTCAACTTGCATATATGAACACATATTAACCCAGCCACATTTAACCCAAACTTGCATATTATCATACACATGATTTGCATAACATGTTGCATATGAACTTGCATATTATCATACACATATCTTGCATAACATGTTGAACTTGCATATAGGCATTCTCATAACTTGCATAACATGTTAAACATGCATTTAAGCATACACATAACTTGCATAAGCATTCACATACTTGCATAAGCATTCACATACTTGCATAAGCATGCATAACTTGCATATCATGTCATTTAAGCATATACATATCTTGCAATAGCATTCATATACTCGCATAAGCATGCATAACTTGCATATCACATAAATCTTGCATTTAAACATATATATGACTTGCATAATCATCCATACACTTGCATAAGCATGCATAACTTGCATTTCACATTAAACTTGCATTTAAACATATACTTAACTTGCATAACTCACTTTGTTAAACATGCATAATTCCACTCATTAAATATGCATAAATCCACTTGTTAAATATGCATAAATCAACTTGTTAAACATGCATAAATCAACTTATTAAGCATGCATAAACCAACTTATCAAATATGCATAAACATAGAACAACATAGAGTAACATATCATTATAAATGATTCAAACTCACTAATCCGCATTTAAGACCATAAGTCTCATTACACCCAATCTACTTACTTTAACAATTGATGTTAAAGTGATAGAAACTCACCAAACCCAAAATTAACCAACTTATGAAGAGGGATTAGTTGCTAATTATGAAGATGGTGATGATTAGAGAATGATATGAGAGGGATTAGCTTGAAACTTCCTCTAAGATTAATGGAAACTCCTTCTAGGATTTAATTTGGCGGCATGAGGCCTTCATTTCTATTTTTAGTATGGATTAAGGTAGGTTTAGGGTGTATTTATAGATTAAGAGAGTGTTTTAGGCCCTTAGATTAACCCTAGATTAATTTAGGTCCGTTAGATTTAGGAAACCTCTAGAACCAAGCCCAGCCCTAGCCAGAAAACCAGATCTGGTGCACCCAAGCACCCTGGTTCGACACGCCATGTCGACAGGCAAGTCGACACCCCTGTCGACAGGCCTGTCGACAGCCCTGTCGACATGCTTAGGCGGGAATCTTCCCGCCTGGCCCCGCTGGTTCTAAATTTAAATTTAAATTTAAATTCCTAAATCTGTTTTTAGCTCTAATTTTTCTGCAAACTTCCTTGGGCCATAACCGGGCCATACGGACTCCGATTTTCGAAAACTCCGACTCTAGTTCGCGTATTTTTCCGAGACGAACGCAATAACGCAGCCCGTTACCCCCAATTCCCACATCTGAGATTATTTATCCTGTAATTAGTGAATTTTAGTATTAACTAAAATTCGGGGTGTTACAATAAAAGTGTCTATGAGGAGTTCATTCCTCTGTCATTATTTTTTATCTTTGTGTTCACTTTTATATATAATTTGATCACATTAATGGAATGATGGGATCCATTCAATTATTAGATTATACAATGCGTTATGATTTAATTGGACATAAAAAAGGGCAACGGGTTCTAGAACAACCTAGACAAAACAACAACTGCTTGCTTGGTTCTTTATGACCAATCTCAACAAGAAGCAAACACAGGAGCCGCAGATAAACATTGTGTTTAGTATTAGTATACGCAATTTTCTTATATAAATACCATGAAATTGCTAGTAATAACGAATATATATATTTGTGCTTTATGAATATAAGTATCATATATCAACAACAAATCACAGTAGAACTTGGTCTTTTACGGTTCAAGAAATCATCTTTCAATGATTTACTGCTGTATGTTATTACGCCAGCTGGTAATAGATAATTGCCGAAAAAGATAAAACATGGTGGGCACAAAATGCTTTCTAATGCAAATTAAAAACACAAAACTTAAAGTACGAAATAAAACCAAATAGATCCTTAGATTTTAAATATAATAACTTTACACTAAAATGACTTTACACGAATAAAATGCTATTTTCTGGAAAAAAAATTAACAAAGCTGTAAATTTTGGTTATTTGAAAAAGTTCATTGCATGACTTTGAAGTACCATGAATTTGCTGTTGTGCTTATGAATAATATAAATTTGACCTAAAAATGGTATGTTTGGCTTTTGATTTATTATTTTCATGTGGATTGATTATTATCTAGTTAGCAAAATCATCCAATTGGAATATTTGTTGACAACTAAGTGTCCAGTTTCCTCCTAGAAGAGAAGAACCTTTTTATATAATAGAGTGCTAAAAACTAAGTAAAACATGTCACGTTTTGACCCATTATTGGTTTTTCGATCTTTAATAAAGTTGTTTTTTTTCATTCATCTGAGCTGGCCTAATATGGTAGAACACAATATTATTTTTGCTTATACTTAAATTCAAATCCTTGTTCTCTCAATAGCTCTCCTTGAACCACTTTATTGTTCTTATGAACAAGTCATAATCATTAGATATTTGTGGATACATATCTAATAATTTTTTTGCCATGAAAGTAAAGAACTGGATATATAATTTTCTAGATGATAAAGCATGTACCGTCCTTTCTAAAATAATTCATCAAACCAATTACTGTTAATCTACACCTGGAAACATCATTCTGTCTATAAAGTTAAAAGTGCATTGTTGACATAACTTCAAGACCTGAATTTTCCTCGGATCACTATTCAATCAAAATTTGGATCAATATTTAGTCAACCACTTGTATGGACAGAACTGATATTTTTACATGCTTAATTTTCCTTACTACAGATAATTGGACAAAAATGATATTTAAATGCTTACATCTGCAGTAATTGGAGTAGAATTTTGATTTTTAAATATAATGACTTTACACTAAAATGACTTTACACGAATAAAATGCTATTTTCTGGAAAAAAAATAACAAAGCTGTAAATTTTGGTTATTTGAAAAAGTTTATTGCATGACTTTGAAGTACCATGAATTTGCTGTTGTACTTAATGAATAATGTAAATTTGACCTAAAAATGGTATCTCTAGCTTTTGATTTATTGTTTTCATGTGGATTGATTATTATCTAGTTAGCAAAATTCTTCGCAGCAACGCTGAATTCGCTCGGATTTCTGTAGCATTTAGTGTTAGTAGTTCATTTTTTATCTAACTCTTCCGAGTTGTATTTTCATGTCTTGTCACGGACAAATAAAGCTTCTTGCTAACGATGAATCCAATGTCAAAAGAGTGGATTAGAATTCGACATCGAAATAATATTGATTACATACAAGGAGTTCAAAATTTCATTGATTTTGCAAAGTCTAATTCACCACCCGACTTCGAACTATGCAGTTGTCCTTGCATAAAGTGTAGAAATTCAAAAAAGTTGCATTTTAAATTAGTAGAGAAACACTTGATCGTTCATGGTATGGATCAAATATACGATGAATGGGTTTTTCATGGTAAGAGAAGCAACAATGACATGGTGCTCAATCCTACACGGCATGTCAATCACGAGGCTTGTAATTCTAACCAATTTCGAGAGGAAAACCATATAGGAGACACTCTTGGAGATCTCATTGATGATGCATGTGGGATAGAAGGGATTAGTGATGGTAACCATTGGAAAAAGTATCATGAGTACAAAAGAAGAGCAATGAAAAATTATACCCTTCTTGTGAAGACGGTCTAACAAATTAAGTGTCATGATAGAGCTTCACAATTTGAAAAAAGAATTTAATTGGTCAGGAAATAGCATGACCGAGTTATTGAAACGATTGAAACAATGGCTTCCAAAGGAAAATATAATACCAGAGAAGTACCCAACAATGAAGCAAATATTAAAAGATTTGAGAATGAAAGCAGAGTGCATACATGCATGTAAAAATGATTGCATATTATTTTGGAAAGAGCACAGTAATGCAACAGAATGTCCTCGTTGTCACATTTCAAGATTTAAAAGTAAAAAAGCAAGGAGAAGTGGTAAAAATTACAAAACAACCTCAAAAAGTTTTGAAATATTTTCCATTAGCTCCTAGATTAACAAGGTTGTTCACTATACCATGGATAGCTCAAAAAATGTTATGGCATAGTGAAGCAAAGCCTTGTTGGAATCGCATGCGTCATCCTATTGAATCGACTGAATGGAGATTATTGAAGAATAAGTGGCCGGAGTTTAGTAGAAATGGACGAAATATTTAGCTTGGTATCGCCACCGATGGGTTCAATCCTTGTACAACCCAATCAAGCAATTATAGTTGTTGGCAGGTTTATACAGTTCCTTATAACTTACCGCCATCATTATGCATGAAGCTGGAGTTTCAATTGTTGTGCTTGTTAATCCCTGGACCAAAAGCACCAAGTCAAGATATTGATGTGTATTTGGAACCTCTTGTGGATGAGTTGAAGCAATTATGGACAGAAGGAGTGCTTGCATTTGACATGAATATAAAGGAGTATTTCACTCTTAGAGCAATGTTATTATGGGGAATTCACGATCTACCCGCCCTTGGGAATTTATCTGGTTGTATAACACATGGTTATAAAGCATGTCCTATTTGTGCTACGGAAACAGAATCAAAGCGCATCGGTAATAAGATTTTTTATACGAAGTATAGAAGATTTTTGAAGAATGGTCATCCGTATAGGCATTGAAGCATGGGTGGTATAAGTCCATAGAGTATAACGAACCTTCAACACGATTGATAGGATCAGCACTTCTAGCAAAGCTTGCTCATATCAAATATATACCAGATAAATTACCCCCTAAAAAAAGCATATAGTAGATGATGTTGATCCCATTGAGGAATATTCTATGAATGAAAAGGGTGATGATGAAAGACCAGCATGGTACAAGAAGTCGATTCTTTTTGCATTAGAGTATTGGAGTAATCATAAAGTGCGACATACTATTGATGCGATGCACACCGAGAAGAATGTATCAGAGCATTTTATAAATTTGTTATTTGATAGGCACAAGCAATATTCTTCCAAATTTGCGTTTGATAGATCTTACAAGACTCATTGCTACGAATTCCTAAAGGATGTCAAACTTCCATCTTGCTTTGGGACTAAGTTAAGCAACTTAGTAAATAGTCAGCCACCTAGGTTGAATATTAGAAAGTCATATGAGTACCATGTTATCATTCAATATATTCTACCTATCATGGTTCAACATGCTTACCCAAAGAATCGTGACTTAAGACGTGCAATATTGCAAGTATGCTTGTATTTTAGTATTATTTGTTCGAAGGTTTTAATTCGAGAGCATGTTCAAGCTGCTAAAGACATGATTGTTGAGGCATTATTTTCCTTCTCAATTCTTTGACATAAGTATACATTTAATGCTGCGTTTAGCTGATCAAGCATTGCTGTGTGGATTGGTTACTTATGTATGGATGTATCCATTTGAAAGGTATAATGTTTCTTTCATGTAATTATTACATGGTTTATTACACCGATAACATAAAATTTTAAATTTTTTGTTAGAGCTATTAAGGAGTGTAAGGACATACCGAGCAATAAGCGTTATGTGGAGGGATCAATTTCTGAAGCATATCTTGTTTCAAAATCTGTTGGATACGCCATGGAATATATGCCAGATCAATGTACTGGCAATCATAGCTGCAAACAAGCACCATTTTTAGATGAGAACAGAGATGATACTTATGAACGTTCCATCCTTGGGGGTAAAATTATCAAATTATCTAGCGTACAGCGTATTCAAATTCGACAGTGGATACTTTTTACCATGGACATCGCTGGCGTAGACTATTATTATAGGTTTGTCTTATTTTGACATGTTATGACATTATGTGATGTAATTTCAATATTTACTTGAGCCGCAACATTTTGATTTGTAGCGACTATCGACCATCATTAGAGGATGTTCAAAGGAGCAAAAAAAAGGCACCATACACAGGCAGAAATAGTAGTACAAACTGAATTTATTGATTGGTTGCACAAAAAGGTTTGTTAGATTGCACAAAAATCATACTTCAATAAATAATTTGACATCATTTAACATGATGAAATTGGTTTGACAGTTAATGGACGAAAAGTACATGAATTCACCATTATGGTGATGTGTTAGTGGACCAGCATGGGAAGCCAAAACTCACCTTAAATATAGAATTAATGGTTATGTATTCTCTCTACAGCACTACGATAACACTCTTTCTACACAAGATAGCGGTGTTTTATGGATGCAATTACAACATTTTTAGCAAGCGCAAAAGATTTAAATCCTACAGACGATGACACTACTTGGTATGGTATTATCAAGGAGATAATTGAAGTTGATTACTATCAATTTCAACATGTTGTGTTCTATTGCGATTGGGTGAATGTTGCTGACAAAATACATGGTTGTAAGATTTGTACAGACTCTAATTTGTTGATGGTGAATCTTAACAAACTTAAAAGCAGTGATGGAGAGTACGATGAGCCTGCCATTCTAGCATCAAAAGCAAGTCAAATTTTCTACGTCAAAGACATACAAAATCCCGATTGGTCCATTGTACGGTGTTCACCTAAACGTCTGACTGATAACGTGGATGATTAAGAGGCGTCAGCAAATTTTCAGTCTGTTTTAAAGGAACAACCAAACTTAGGAGCATTGTTAAAATGTATCGAAACCAAATAGATGATCTTGATTTTGAGTCCAAGTCTTTCTTTGTGTGTTGAATATTTGAGATATTTGATGATTTTAACATTGATGGTTTTAGTTGTAATATTTGAGTTGTTGAATGCTTGTTGCCTCTTTTCTTATAGTTGTGCACTTTTTTATGTTCAACATGTGTATGCATGACACTATTGCTGATTTTCGACAGGTTGAATGCTTGAATGCTTGTTGCCTTTTTTCTTATGGCTGCGCGCTTTCTTTTCTTCTGGCTACACTGTATGTTTTCCTTTTCTTTTCCTTTTTTTGGTCTTACATTAGCAGCTTGTACCCAGTTCATATATTAGTTTTATTTGCTTTCGTGTATTGAATGTAGGCTAAAATATATGAATTATTTATGCAAAATATTGATTAGTAACAGTAATGCATCGCACCGTATAGAAAGTGTAGAAGATATCGTTCCTCCTCCTCCAGCAACTAAAAAGTACTACATAATTGTTGAAATGGATGGTGCAAAAGGTAACGACTCATCAAAGTGGGCTTCTCGTTGCGGCACTCTGATCCGAAGGCATATTCCAGTTAGCTACGACGATTGGAGGAAAGTTGATAAATTTTACAAGGACAACTTATGGACAACACTAATGGTATATTTCTTTACTATTTCTAATTTTTTTAGGCATATATAAAGCATAGAATTATAATCAGAATCATTTACCTTTTCCATAGAAAGAGTTTGACTTGAACATAAATCCCAATGTTGCTCGACCTATTTTAGAGAAATTTTTCCCATAATATTTAAGATCGTCAAAATCACAATTGAGGAAGACATATATTAAAACAAATGAAAAGGATCTTTTGCCTAAGCATCTTGCAATTGAAAACCAACCCGACGAAATCGATAAAGTTCAATGGGAGAAGTTCATCGACAATGAGTATACAGACAAGAAGAGAAAACAATGCAAGACGAATAGCGACAACAAGGGAAAAAAATAGTATAAATCATACATTGGGAAGAAAATCTTATGCTAAGCTGTATGAAACATTGGTTCGTACTAGTCAATCATTTTGAATACTTTATGGCTATTTTAGATAATACTTTATGGCTATTGAATATATTTATATTTATTCATGTAAGAAAAGGAAAATCCGGAATGTAAGCCTACAAGAACAAAAGTATGGAAAGTGGCACACACAAGCAGGGCCGGTCCTGAGTATTTATGGGCCTAGTACGGGCTCAAAATTTTGGGCTCTTAATTTTTTTTTTATGAAATTGAAGTTATGTGAAAATGTATTTTTTCTACTGTGCATCTCCATTGAGAAAATTGCATGTTTCAGCAAATTGATTGATATATTGATTGATGTCAACAAAGCATACAATTATATCCACTTTTGCATGTTCAGCAATATGGTTTTTTTTGGGCCTCCTGACCTAATGGGCCCTGTGCGGTCGCACGGCTCGCACTAGGCCAGGGCCGGCCCTGCACACAAGTAAAAAAACTGGAGAAGTGCATCCTTGCGCCGCCAAAAAATATATAAGTTAATATTATTTTTGTATCTTTGAATCAAAAGTGTTTTTAGCATCACGCTATATGAAATGACGCACTTTTTTGTATTTTTGACTAGCATATCATAGTGTTAAAAATCTAAACTGAATTTGGTTTGAACCATTTTACATAAAAATAACAAGAAACCAGTTTTCCTATATTTTGTTTTGAACCATTTTAAACAACATGAGCTTCTATTCACACTATTTATTAGCTTCAATAAGTACCTTTAATTTCAACACAGTCTGACAATCTTCATTGTCCTTTCACTTTTGACAATCATCATAGGGACTTATTTTCAAATTAGTATGTGATACAGTACAATTTATTTGCCATTTTAGTTAGTCTCTTATTTAATTTAGGGACAAAGCATAATGATTTGATCTGTGATAGAACTACATTTAAAACATGCAAGATCACAAAAAGCAAGACTAATGGTCAATTATAAACTCTGGCTTTGTTTGAATATTTTTTGCAAAAGTAACCTTGTTTAGAACTTGCGACGAAAATAAACCTCAGTTGAAGTTTATTAGCTGTGTATGTTTAAATAGGAAAATAGCAATCCTCAATCGAAATATACTACTGTAATAAGTTTGTGTCTACGATGAGTCATAAAAAATGACAAGTTTCACTCTTTGATTTATAAGCATAACATAAAAGCTTTTTATATCCATTCATAATACAGACATATGAATTTTCCTTTCTCAATAATAATATAGAAATCTATGGCACATTTTTATATCTGTTTTTGGATTCACTTGTATTGTGCTTAGTTTATTGAGTATTATTTCTTCAAATACTGTTACACAATGCACTAATGATTGCAAATAACTTCAATGAGATTTATACCTAAAGTAGCTGAGCTATATAAATACTTATTATTTAGTTTCGGTTCAACTTAGTTAGTTAATGTGTTGTTAGTTTGCAAAAACTGTTGCTGCCTTCTGTTTATTGCAGTTGTCACATGTTTGATTTGCGTTAGTATATATTAGTGCGTATAGAGTTCTTATGGGTTGTGCTGCTGCATAATGTCAGTGCATGTAAGTGTGAAGGTGCAAACGCCAGTGAGGGTGGCAGTGCATTTCGTGTGACGGTGCATGTACCCATTTTGGTTGCATGTATGTGTTTTCAGGTGAAAGAGTGTTTTTTTTTTCATTTTTTGGTCATAAATTTGTGTTCTTTTTCAGTTTGGAGGATATGTCTTTCAAATGGTGCATGTACCCTATTTTGGTTGCATGTACCCTATTTTGGTTGCATGTATGTGTTCTTTTTTGGTCATAAAATTGGCAATAGCAATTGTGCACAAATGATGGTAGAAAATATCAACAAACAAAGAAATGTACTCCGAAAGCAAATGCAGTGGTGTAAGGTCTAACTTGATAGCTGATGTTGAAAGATACATGTAACAAAACCAGTTAACAGTTTATAAATATGACAATGGTTTTTTTTTTGCAACATTTTGACCATTTCCATAGATTTAGAAATGGATATGTGTAAAGAGATTTTAAAAAATCAACTGTTGAAAACTGCGAAGAACAGTCAAGTGGTACATAAGAGTTCGTACTTAGCTTTACGTAACAATATAATCGAAATCCGTAGATTATTTGGAATATAACAAAATATGAAATCCATGTAAAAATCAATTTGACTACACATGGACCTGACCCGAACGTGGAGCATTGAATTAGATATTGGAAACTATTTATCTCAATGTGAGTGACATTCTAGCATGTAGTATGGATGTTTTTTTGCTATGGAATAGTAACTCATCAGTTTTATAAAAGCAATCATCGCTATAAAGTAATCAACGAATAAATTTTAACTTTGTATTTTGAACATCATTATTTTTTGCATAAAGAAGAAAAAAACTAGTATATACTTGCAAATTATATTTATATTCAGAGCTTTTATGTTTGCAAATCCAATCATAGTTGAAATTCATATTTGTTACACTGAATTATAAAATTATATATATGCGGAACTGTGCATATACCATAGTTACACAATAGAAAACAACAAAAGAATTTTTTGATATTACATTACAAACAACGAAGTCGAACCAATTTAAATTTAATCATACCATCTTTGAATTTACAAATTGAAAAAACCAAAAAGACCTCGAACACATGTTTTATAGGGGTGAATGAATAATGCCCACTTCGACTCTGTGTTCAGTTGACTTAGTAGGATTATAATTTTCACTATAAAAATAATTTTGCTGTGATTAGCCAAAAAAATGCTTATATGCTGATTCCATATAAAAATTCCATTAAATTCTTGTGGATAAACTAATTCCCACGGACGGGTGATGGCTACATTATCGATCAAGTCAAACTGCATGAAAAATAAATAAACACATGGTATCCTCCTTTGTTACAATCGGACATAGAAACTTATGCACAAATCACAGAAATAACTAAAATTTTAGTCTAATATAATATCAATTAATTATATAAATTTGCATTGTCAACTAAAGCAAAATGCATTTCATAAGGTGGAAATATGTCATATGATAGTTTAAACACTATATAACCATTAAAAATATATACTTATTTATGATTGGCTATAGCTTCATGAATACTATCAGTATTTAATCAAACCATGCAATAGTATATCTTATAATATGTTACCTAAAATAAAACTTCATTTTTTTCAGAAATATAAGCTGAGGTGATATATATATATATATATATAGAGAGAGAGAGAGAGAGAGAGACACGTCTTGCTGCTTGTTTATGTTTATATTTAAATTTATACAATGAGATATACCAAAATCTTTGAGGATGTGAAATTTTAAATACGGAAATCTTTGCAACAAACTTCTATTGCTTTGATATATTGTTGCATAATTCGTTCATTGATAAATCTTATGGATTTACTGAAAAATGCATATAACTAATGAGTACGAAGTGTAACTTCTTGTGTTACGAAAAAGAAATTGACCATTAAAGAATGAGTTTTGTGAAGAATTGGATGAAGTTGTGTTGAAGTGGACTGAAATATGAGAGATGGTCGAAATGTCAATATGGTGGCTGAAGGAGAAAAGGTGGTTAAGTGGTCGGAGTTCTGGAAAATGGTGTAAGAATGTGCAGGATTTTGTGTTGAAGAAATAAAATGTGGAAAAATACACAAGTTAGATTTGTACCTTGTAACAGTTGAAATAGCAGAAATGAAAATTTGTGTAGCTTCTTTGACTCTATTTTTTTTTTAACTTTCGGCAGAGAACACAAAACAAAGTAACATCAATATCACAGACATGCACATAACAGTGAATATTAGAAAATTACCATGCACAAGAAATGCAGAGTTTTGTAAATGAACAGAGTAAACTAAAGTTTTGAACAGAAATGCACTAAATACAGTATCTCTAAAATATTCAAACTCAACAGAAAACTAACAATGAAGACACACTGAAATCTCAACAGAAAACTGAACACACAGAAATGTAAATAAGCAGAAACTTTTTTGCTTTTTAAATAAAAAAAGGAAGAGCAGGGAAGGTTTGTGAACAGAGAATGCACACTAGAATAGAAATTACAGCGAACAAAGAAAATCTAGATCATCAACAGAATGAGATGCAAACAATGGTAACAAGCTAACAAAGAAAAACAGAATGGAACAAACCCCCTTCCCCTTTTTTTCAAAATGAAAGAAAATAAGTAACAAAAAATTGAGAAACAAAGAAAAGAAATCAAAATGAGTTTTTCTTTTTCTTTTTTTCTTCAAATAATTAAGAACCTACACTAAAAGAAAATTTGAAAATAAGGATTTCTATTCTATTATGTAACGGGTTCAATAGTTTATGCAACAAGAATCTAGTGTTAATATATATGCTTATAAAATATGTAGCCATTGATAGAAGCAGCTGAAGAAAGATAAAATTCAGAATCTAGTGTTAATGGAGGTGATGGTATAAGAGGCTTTGAAGATTTTGAAAGAGATCTCATCGCTGAAGTTTTTGGAGATGATGGTAGGAGAAGTTATTTCCGTGCTATTAGCTCTACATCTAATGCAAAAAAAGTAAAACTCATGCAAGCTTCAAAGGCAATAGTCAATTATCGAGAGAATGTGAATCAGAAATGGCGAGAGGAAATGCAGACATAGGTGAAAACAACGAGTTCGGCTATCATTGATTTGAAATAATGCATGGCGTTTCTTGTAAATCAATTTGGAGGAAATGCGACGGCACCAACACCGGTTGATACTTCCCATACCAAGCAAAATCTCAATAATTCGATATCTAGAAAAAGTGCTCCATTAGATAAAGTGATAGTATCGCCTACGGGAGGAAAACAATCGGTAACGATATTAGGACCAGGTTCGGTGGAGGTAGCGCGAGGACATATATGGACGCAGAAGATGTGTCATGGTAGCAAGTGGTTGAAGGAGAACAAGTTGTTTAGGTGGAGAATGTTCTCGATCCAGATGCTTTTTGATGCACCACAAAATGGTCATTACACGTTGTCCGAGCTTGTTGACGGAGGTTTTGTGAATTGGCCCGAGTATCATCTACGTTATCAGTGAAATTCTGTTAGTTCTTTTTAATATTTTGTTGCTATTTTTAGTATTTTGTTAGTACTGTTTAGCATTTTGTTAGTACTTTATATAACTTTTTAGGTCTAATCTGAACAAATTCCATTGAATTAGCTGGAAAAATGGAAATTGGACTTGATATGAGTGATTTTCTTGGTAAGTGACTCTATTATGCCCCTTAGATAATTTTTTTGTTTCTTTGATTTTTTTTTTGTAGACAATATACAGTCTATTCTACCTAAATGAACTAGCTTTTATATGTCACTAAGAGAACCAATTTTAATTAGGTAATCCTAGTTATAAGGATTTTACAATCCTTTATGTCCTAATTAATTTTTATTATATATATAATAATAATGATAGAATATTATACTGACATACTGTCAAAGCCTTGGACCTTTGAGTATTATAGCTTAAAGGACGAAAACCTTGGTTTAGAAAGCCACTACTGAATAGCTTAAAGGACGGAAACCGAATACGTATATTGATCAGGCCCTATAAGATATTCAGATCGATACGTATATAGGTACCTTGAATGTATAGTTAATTGAAACTTGGAAATGACTTATACCCACTATTTCAAATCTCGCAAATATCGCCCGAGATCTCCTCCGAGATCTCGTTCTGGGCTCCTTCCCTAACAAAACAACAAATATCACTCTAAATCTCCTTTCGAATATATCGCCCGAGATATTGCAATATCGAACGATATATCGACCGAGACGAAATACTCGAATATCGTCCGAGATCTTAGTTTTTTTGGTTAAAATTTAAATTTGTGCCTGAACTAGAACTATAATTAAAAAACTCAAATCTAAAAAAACTCAAATCTAGCTATATCAATCTTTTTTTATTTTACATTTTTCATGTTAAATGATTATATTGTATATTCATATATGTTTTACAATGCTTATGATTTTCATATTTGTCTTTTTACATACATGTTAGTTATGAAATTATGTATTTTACAGTCTATTTATGTTGAATTTTTTAATGTTTTGGATTCTTTTAATGTTTCCTGTCTAACAATATTTCTGTTTTAAGCATATTACGATTAAGAGTATGAATGATCTTTCGCAAAATAAAGAACAATAAAGTTATTTTGTATTTTAAGTTTAAGTTACTGTGTTTTTAATAACATTCATAAAAATCATTTTGTTAAAATATCATTTTTAACATATCATGTTCCCCGATATTGTTCCGACATGAACTTTTAGTCCTGAGATGAAAATCCGAGACAAAATCCCGAGTTAGACTCATCTCTTCCGAGATCTCCCCCGATATGAGGCCGAGTCTATAAAATCCTTAAGACGAAACGCGACCGATATCCGAGATTTAAAACCTTGGTTATGCCAGAACCTGGTATGTATAAACCAATTGTGACGGCCCGCCCCGCACTAGCCTGCATTTCCTCCGAAGGTGCCCTGTACACATGCCCGACTAGCACGGAACGGTCGCCAAAGAAATGAAAGAAGAGAATGAACTAAAAAGGAACCTGTAGAATGTCTCACAGCGCATGGAGCAAAATATAATAATAACATAATCTTGACATAAAACAGGCGAGACGATGCATAAGTTGAAAACTAAACCAACGTAGCAGCGGAAATCCAAATACAGCTTATGATCCAACATCATTATTACAACTTTATGTCTCTAAAGAAAAAGAAAGCTAAAGTAGAAGATGCACTACTAATGCCCAAGCAGTGATCTTCAACAACACAGGGAGAATATCTACATGTATCATACGTAGAAGCCTCCTGCTCGTCTCCGGATCAGCTACTCGTGCATACCCAGCTAACCTGTCTCTAGTCTGCTCGTGAGAGCACCCAGAGTAATAAGAAGAGACATAAAACTCTGGGTCAGACAAAAAGTCTGGTATGAGCGATAAGCAGCTAAACAGAACAATAACAGGTATACTAAACCATACCTGAACCTGGACCTGCAACAAAAGAGTTAGCACTACATACCGTACAATACTCTAAGGTGCCACTAAACAGATGGTGTAAAGAATACAGGGGTGGGAGTGTGCATGTCATAATGATGGCAAACAAATCAACATAGCAACCATCCTCACATCTCTCACTCAGTGCATAAAGCATACGATGTCCACCACTGTCAATCACTAGACCCATCGAAGTAGTGACGGAGTTTGACTTGTACAACTACTGCTACTACCAAGCTTACCCTATGGAGTCATGACCAAATCTTTACAAATGACCCCACCTCATTGGTCTATAGCTCTTTAGTCGTACCTAGGCCACTGTGGCCCTGAATCCGTTCACGTACTCCCTACACATAGTGATTCAAAGTTACAGACATCGACATCCCCTTAGCACATGTCCCGCAGCAAAGCCCAATCATGAAGCTCACTCATTGGTTCCCATCTGGATCCTGAGTCAAAGCTCCTCACTTGGACCTCCTTTGCATCTCGGGTTTTGGTCGAATTGGAGTTGGTCTTCAAAAGAGTCGTCGTGTAGTAGTAATAGTACACGTACGGTTCGGTTCGGTGTTCCTCTTCTAGCTCGGTACGGTGTACCCTTGCTCCATCGGTTCGGTTCGGGCTCCTGGTCACGGTCCGATCCACTTCCTCATTCTCTTCCGCTCTGATCCCCTTTGGTCTCTCCGATTCGATCCCCTTTGGTCTCTCCGATCCGATCCCCCTTTGGTCTCTCCGATCCGATCGCCTGCCCAACTCCAACTCTAATCAAATAGCCTTCCTTCTCGCCAAGCCCCTTATGCTAAGTTCCAATCCGAATCAGGTTCCCTTGCCCAGTTCTCCTATCCGATCCGAGCCCAATGATCCGATCCGATCCAGTTTGAAACCCTGCATATTTTCTGCAACTTTCCAGCGACTGTTTTACGCCATTCGACGGTGTTTTCAACCAATCTATCACCTCTAGACAATCATAAAACATACCATATAGTCATAGCAACATGTACAATCAATCATAAACACCAAAACAACAACCATAGCATGTAAAATGGATCAAACATACCCAAAATCTCATATTTTCCCTTAAGCGTGCTTAAACAAAACTTAACCAAATTAGCCAAATTTTCTAACAGAGGTCTAAAACAACATTTTAGAATTTATGAATATTTTTCCATAATTTATTAATGTATAAATTCGCTAATCTTCGTTAATTACCCTTAATTAACCATAATTAGTGAGGAACTATGCAAATCACTCACCTTAGCTACAAATAAAACCCCAAAACTGAAATATTCTTCGATTTGGCGTTGTTCCCAATCTTACACAGCAGCTCTACCTCGATTCTCGTGCTAATCCGCCTTAATTTGATGTAGTTTAAGCCAAAACTTGATTAAGAGGTGATTAGAGATGTATTTAGATGTTGGAGGCCATTGTTAGGTTGAAGAGAGAGTTTGTGGCGGCAGAAAAATGAGTGAAAAACCGAAATCCTAACCATAGTAGCCCTCAAATACCTCTAATCCCGAAATCCCCCATTGGGCCTAGCTGTTAATCACCCGGTTAAGCCCAATTAAGCTGTTTTTCACTATCTGAAACTTGTTTCATCCATATCTCCCAAACGGTGAGTCCGTTTGGCTAATGTGACCATCTACGGAATTGTAAACCATCAAAAGAATCTAATGAAAGTGGTTTCAGGTCAAAATTCCTTTCCAATCAAAAGTTATGGCCAAAACAGTATCAGCTAGGGGCAAAACGGTCATTTAAAAATCAGGAAAAATCATGAAAATGGGAAGTGACTCCAATAGTCGTCTCCCAAAGTCACATGACCATACGACTTCGTATGTGAAAGAAATAAATATTCTATGATCCTGTGATGCGTAGAATGCGGGTTATTACACTCTCCCCCCTTAAGAAATTTCATCTCCGAAATTCCTTAACTCAAAACATACAAAGGATCCCGCATGCCTACCAATCATATATAACAATTCAATCATGCAAAACAAACAAAACAAGCCTAACCTAGCATGAGGAAAACTAAATCGAAACTGAAATCTTACCAGGCAAAGAGTTATGGATACGTCTTCCTAATGCTCTCCTCTGTCTCCCAAGTACAATCATTCTCATTTTCGTCTCACTGAACTTTGACTAGATTCACCGCTTTCCTTCGAAGTTGCTTCGTATAGTTCCCAACAATACGCATAGGCTTGCGGTTCCCAACCGCCTCGGGTTCAACTTCGACATCATCCAACTGATCAGGTGAAATAGTCACATTTGGGTCGTGTATGAACTTCCTTAACTGGGAAACATGAAATACGTTATGAACTCCTGCCATCTTGTCTGGTAACTGAACTCTATATGCCAAATTCCCAATTTGCTCTAGAACTGGGAATGGACCAACGAATCTTGGTGCTAATTTGCCTCTCCTGCCAAATCGTATCACGCTCTTCAACGGAGATATCTTGACAAACACCAAGTCGCCAATGGAGAACTTTAATTCTCTTCTCCTCTTATCAGCATAACTCTTCTGCCTATCTTGGGCAGCCTTCATTCGCTGTTGAATGATCTTGATCTTGTCTGAAGTTTCTCTTATCATATCCGGTCCAAGCACAAAATTCTCACCAGTTTCTAACCAACATGACGGTGAGTTGCACGGTCTTCCGTACAAAGCTTCAAATGGAGCCATACCAATACTGGATTGATAACTATTATTATATGCAAACTCTACTAAATGCAAATGGTCATCCCATAATCCACCAAAATCCAATACACAGGCTCTCAAGAGATCTTCTAATATACGATTCACCCTCTCTGTTTGACCGTCGGTTTGAGGATGATACGTGGAACTGAGATGTAATCTGATCCTAGCGCCTCTTGTAAGCTCTTCCAAAATCCACTAGTGAACAACGGATCTCGGTCAATTACAATGCCTTTGGGTATTCCATGAAATCTCACTACCCACTTTACATATAGTTCAGCTAACTTAGCTGTCGTCCTATTCGACTTGACGGGTATAAACCTTGCACTTTTGGTCAATCGGTCCACAATCACCCAAATGCTATCATGGCCCGATCTAGTCCTTGGTAAACCATCAATGAAAACCATTGACACTTGTTCCCATTTCCATTCTGGAATTTCTAATGGTTGTAACAAACCACTAGGCTTCTTTTGCTCAGCTTTAACTAGCTGGTAATTCATGCATTTGGATATAAACTTCCCAACGTCTCTTTTCATCCCTTCCCAGTAGTAGGTCTGCTTCATGTCTCGATACATCTTGTTACCATCGGGATGTATAGTCAGTTTTGAGTGATGACATTCTCTAAGCACTTCATCTCTCAATCCATTGACATTGGGTACAACCAGCCTTCCATTCTTTCTAAGCCATCCATCTCGATCAAGCCCATACTTATTCATCTCCTCATCAATACCCATCTCTAACTTGGAGATGATTTCTAATAGATTAGGATCGTTCCTCTGACTGGAACCAATCTGCTCAATCAAAGTGGGTCTAATCGTCAAACTTGCTAACATTTCTGGATCCAATTCGCACTTTGGTCTGAAATCATACCCAGCGATGTACTCCAGTTGCTTCCATTCTAGAAACATAACCCCTAAACTGGCATGTCTTCTACTCAATGCATCAGCCACCGCATTGCCCTTTCCTGGTGTATATGCGATGTCGAAATCATAGGAAGCTAAAAATTCTAACCATCTTTGCTGTCGGAGATTTAGATCCTTCTGAGAGAAGAGATACTTTAACGATTAATGATCGGTAAACAACTCGAATCTTTCTCCCAAGAGATAATGTCTCCACATCTTCAATGCAAATATGATCGCTGCCAATTCCAAATCATGGGTAGGGTATCTTTTCTCGTGCGGTTTCAATTGTCGACTTGCATAAGCTACAACCCAACCTCCTTGCATCAATATAGCACCTAGTCCGGTACCACATGCATCCGTATATACTGTCATCTCTTCATTTCCCTTAGGAATGACTAACACTGGTGCACATGTCAATTTTTCCTTTAGACTCTTGAATGCATTCTCGCACTTTTCGTCCTAGACGAAAGCTTGATTCTTCTTGGTCAACTGAGTCAACGGTGTTGCTATCTTGGGGAAGTCTTGGATAAACTTACGATAATATCCAGCCAATCCCAAGAAACTTCGTATATCCATTGCATTCTTGGGCGTAGACCAATATTGTACCGTAGCCACCTTCGCAGGATCCACGCCAATACCATTCTCTGAAACTCACTTCCCTCCTCCAGAAGTGACACTTAGAAAACTTTGCTTTCAATCGGTGTTTTCTCAACACCTCCATCAGTATTCTTAAATGTTACTTGTGTTCTTCCTCTGTCCTCGAGTAGACCAAAATATCATCCACGAACACAAGAACAAACTTATTCAACTGATCTCTGAATACCTTATTCATAAGATCCACAAAATATGTTGGTGCATTGGTCAACCTGAATGGCATGACCAACCACTCATAAAATCCAGATGGCGTCCGAAATGTCGTTTTAGCTATACTCCCAGCTTCCACTCTAAGCTGGTGAAAACCTATCGCGAGATCCAACTGAGAGAATACTCTCGCGCCACTCAACTGATCAAACAAATCATCTATCCACGGTAGAGGATACTTATTCTTCCTCGTCACTTTATTCAACTCGCGGTAGTCTACACACAAATGAAGGGAACCATCCGCCTTGGTAGCAAACACAACTGGTGCTCCCCATTCAGAAACACTCCTTCTGATAAATCCCTTCTTCAAAAGATCGCTGACTTGCACCCCGAGCTCTCGCTGCTTCCTTGGTGCCATACGATGGAGTGGCATCACTATAGGTCTGGCATCTTTCACTAAAGCAATACGGAACTCAATCTCTCGGTGTGGTGGAAGCCCGGTCACTTCTTCGAAGACGTCCGGATACTGGCCAACCACGGGCAAACCTGACAACTCACCATGCGGGATGTCGAGGGAATTTAGAAAACTAGCCATTACCCCATCACTAGGTAGACCACTAAACACTACCCTCTGCCCACCATCTGCTCTAGCTGTCACCAAAAAGCCCTCACAGTCTACCACCACCCCGTATCTTTGGAGCCAATCGACTCCCAAAATAATGCCAAACCCAGTAAAGCCCAAAACAAAGCAATCACAAACAAACATGCATCCATAACTCAATAAGACCACATTACGACAAATCATACTAAGGTTAGTCGAACCACCAATCGGGTTCATCACTACTAAAGGTCCATCGACGATCTCGGGCTCCAATCCCAACTTATCTACCAGGTCACTGGATATGAAAGAACTGGAAGCATTGGTATCAAACAAAACTCTAACAGGAACATCATAAGCAGAAAGCATACCTTGAATAACGACGTTCTTTCCCTTCTCCGCCGCAATTGGGGCATTCGACGAAGAAGGAATAGCATTAAGGGCATATGCTTTCACCACTTGCTTCTCTTTCAAAGGTTGTGGACACTTGTCCTTGTGATGTCCCACTTGGACACAGTTGAAGCACTTCCTGTCTGCTGGCTTTGCTTGACATTCTTTAGCATAATGGCCCTTCTTGCCACAGTTAAAGCACTCAACATTTTCTTCTTCTTCTGGCCATCCTTATTCTGGTTCTGCTTCCTCTTATTCTAAGAACCATTCTTGCCTCCACCGCTTGCTTGCGGTTTCGGTTCTTCTGCAGATGCAGCCTCAGTCTTCGGCTTAGGGTAAAGACTTTCTGATCTCAAAGCTTTCCCCACAATCGATTCAAACGTCTCATCGATGTAGTTAATAAGCTTTTCCCCCAAGTACTGATCCAAGCCAGTTATGAACTTCTCGTTCTTCTTCTCGGCGGTATCAATTAGGGATAACCCATATTTCGACAAGGTGTCAAATTCGGCAATATACTCCGAGACAACTCTGCCATTATGCTTGAGTTCCAAGAATTTCTTAAACAACACCGACTTCTGAGCAGCTGGAATGAACTTATCGCTAAAGCGAGCCTTAAACTGATCCCAAGTAATCTGATCCTCGGGAGTAGCTGCCTTTATAGCATTCCACCAATTCATTGCCCGTCCTTGCAGCTGACGGGATGCTAGCCTTCTCTTCATCACATCCTTGATACCCAAGTCTTCGAAGATACGCTCGCAGCTATCCAACCAGTCCTGAACATCCGTAGCCGACTCCGTTCCGTGGAACGGCTTCCCACCAAGACTAGTATAATCCTTGTTCAGCTTGGCGAAATCGGCCCTAGGTGCCTGCACTATTGGACCACCAGCATTACCATTATTGGGAGCTGCCCTCTGCACATCCCTCAGCATCTCTCTCATGAGGTCAGTAAACATCGTCCTCATGTCAGCAGCATTCCCATTATTGGCTCCTCTAGCAGCACCTCTTGCGTATCGGCTCATTGTTCAATCTGTAAAGAGAAAACGATTAACCATCTCCATAGTGGTGCTAGTGCAGTGCGACTTCGTCCTTAGCTATACTAATAGTATATATATATATATAGCTTTTAAAAATCAAAATAATCACAAATACGCGCTCTCATATACGTATACTATCTCTCCCTGGTAACTTCTCTAGGTTAACTACGCAACCTAGAGCTCTTATACCAAGTATGATGGCCCGCCCCGCACCAGCCTGCATTTCCTCCGAAGGTGCGCTGTACACATGCCTGACTAGCACGGAACAGTCGCCAAAGAAAGGAAAGAAGAGAATGAACTAACAAGGAACCTGTAGAATGTCTCACAGCGCATGGAACAAAATATAATAATAACATAATCTTGACATAAAACAGGCGAGACAGTGCATAAGCTGAAAACTAAACCAACGTAGCAGCGGAAATCCAAATACAGCTTATGATCCAACATCATTATTACAACTTCAAACTATCTCTAAAGCAAAAGAAAGCTAAAGTAGAAGATGCACTACTAATGCCGAAGCAGTGATCTTCAACAACACAGGGAGAATATCTATATGTATCATACGTAGAAGCCTCCTGCTCGTCTTCGGATCAGCTACTCGTGCATACCTAGCAAACCTGTCTCTAGTCTGCTCGTGAGAGCACCCAGAGTAATAAGAAGAGACATAAAACTCTGGGTCAGACAAAAAGTCTGGTATGAGCGATAAGCAGCTAAACAGAACAATAACAGGTATACTAAACCATACCTGAACCTGGAGCTGCAACCAAAGAGTTAGCACTACATACCGTACAATACTCTAAGGTGCCACTAAACAGATGGTGTAAAGAATACGGGGGTGAGGGTGTGCATGTCATAATGATGGCAAACAAATCAACATAGCAACCATCCTCACATCTCTCACTCAGTGCGTAAAGCATACGATGTCCACCACTGTCAATCACTAGACCCATCGAAGTAGTGACGGAGTTCGACTTGTACAACTACTACCAAGCTTACCCCATGGAGTCATGACCAAATCTTTACAAATGACCCTACCTCATTGTTCTATGGTTCTTTAGTCGTACCTAGGCCATTGTGGCCCTGAATCCGTTCACGTACTCCCTACACATAGTGATTCAAAGTTACAGACATCGACAACACCTTAGCACACGTCCAGCAGCAAAGCCCAATCACGAAGCTCACTCATTGGTTCCCATCTGGATCCTGAGTCAAAGCTCCTCACTTGGACTTTCTTTGCATCTCGGGTTTTGGTCGAATTGGAGTTGGTCTTCAAAAGTGTCGTCGCGTAGTAGTAATAGCACACGTACGGTTCGGTTCGGTGTTCCCCTTCTAGCTCGGTTCAGTTCGGTGTACCCTTGCTACATCGCTTCGGTTCGGGTTCCTGGTCACGGTCTGATCCACTTCCTCATTCTCTTCCGCTCTGATCCCCTTTGGTCTCTCCGATTCGATCCCCTTTGGTCTCTTCGATCTGATCCCCCTTTGGTCTCTCCGATCCAATCCCCTGCCCAACTCCAACTCTAAGCAAATGGCCTTCCTTCTCGCCAAGCCCCTTATGCTAAGTTCCAATCCGAATCAGGTCCCCTTGCCCAGTTCTCCTATCCGATCCGAGCCCAATGATCTGATCCGATCCGGTTTGAAACCCTGCATATTTCCTGCAACTTTCCAGCGACTGTTTTACGCCATTCGACGGCGTTTTCGACCAATCTATCACCTCTAGACAATCATAAAACATACCATACAGTCATAGCAACATGTACAATCAATCATAAACACCAAAACAACAACCATAGCATGTAAAATGGATCAAACATACCCAAAATCCCATATTTTCCCTTAAGCGTGCTTAAACAAAACTAATGATAGAATTAACAAAACTTAACCAAATTAACCAAATTTTCTAACAGAGGTCTAAAACAACATTTTAGAATTTATGAATATTTTTCTAGAATTTATTAATGTATAAATTCGCTAATCTTCATTAATTACCCTTAATTAACCATAATTAGTGAGGAACTATGCAAATCATTCACCTTAGCCACAAATAAAACCCCAAAACTGAAATATACTTCGATTTAGCGCTGTTCCCAATCTTACACAGTAGCTCTACCTCGACTCTCATGCTAATCCGCCTTAATTTGATGTAGTTTAAGCCAAAACTTGATTAAGAGGTGATTAGAGATGTATTTAGATGTTGGAGGCCATTGTTAAGTTGAAGAGAGAGTTTGTGGATGGAAAATGAGTGAAAAACCGAAATCCTAACCCTAGCAGCCCTTAAATACCTCTAATCCCGAAATCCCCCATCGGGCCTAGCTGTTAATCACCCGGTTAAGCCCAATTAAGCTGTTTTTTCACTATCTGAAACTTGTTTCAGCCATATCTCCCAAACGGTGAGTCCGTTTGGCTAATGTGACCACTCTACGGAATTGTAAACCATCAAACGAATCTAATGGAAGTGGTTTTAGGTCAAAATTCCTTTCCAATCAAAAGTTATGGCCAAAACAGTATCAGCTAGGGGCAAAACGGTCATTTAAAAATCGGGAAAAATCATGAACATGGGAAATGACTCCAATAGTCGTCTCCCAAAGTCACATGACCATACAACTTCGTATGTGAAAGAAATAAATATTCTACGATCCTGTGATGCGTAGAATGCGGGTCGTTACACCAGTGAACAAAATATGCGAGTATAACTTCCCAAAAACTCTTTATGTTTGTACACAGTAGCATATAAATATATGTATAATGGCATATGTAGTTTTAACTGTATTGAATTTAGCTAGTATAAACCTGGAAACTAAAAACTGAAGTAAAGAAAACAAACATAAGAACAGTGAGTGAACTCCCTTTTGGCAATTAAAATCTGTTAACATATATGATGGTACAAACTGGTATATAGGTTGACATGCTCCTAAGCGTATAAATCAATTTAGTCTGAATATCAGAACTCGAAATTTTAGAAACTCGAAAACCAGTGAGCAAGAACCAAATAGTGTATATGGTGTTAAAACTCTGTTCAGTTGTTACTAATGTATCCATATAAGGTATTCATGTTTCTAAAGAGTAATGAGTTGATTAAATTTTCATATCAAAACTGGAAAATAAAAACATATAAGCTGGAAAAAAAAGGAAGAGAAAAAAAAACCGTGAACAAAAATAGGAAGTATAAGGACAGTAAACAAATAATGTAAGTATACTTTTTCTCTATTGAATCCATCACTGGTTTGTGTGTGTGTGTGTGTGTGTATAGACCTGGGTCATGAAAGCAGGGTTCTGTTTTTCTTAGACGTTGAGAGCCAGGATTGCAAAATCAATAACAATAAGCTTTTCAAACTCATTTCAGTTCTGGTTCGAGAACTTTCCTCCTCCTCAATGTTTTGTCCTGCCAAACCCTTGATTCCATGTTAGTTCTGTCGAATGCCAGGGAAATACCTAATAACATGCACATATAAGTAGTAGTAATGCCAAATGTTTCTGTTGTGATATTGCATGCAGGGCATTGAATTTTTTATTGAAGCAGGAACTGCCATCGGGCTCGAGCAGTAGAGGCCCTGGTCACTAAGCATCATATTCTTCTTCTCCTTCATTTTTGTTTATTGACATGGAATAATTTAAGATTGGGAACTCGACCATTTTTCCCTCCCTTTTTCTAACTTTTATAATGCACGTGGGTTGAAATTAATCTATGGCTTACCATCTGATTTACTGCCAGATACTCTGAATTTGTTAGAAGGAATCAATGAAGCTATAGCCATTAACTGTATTTGAGTCTATCATATGGGATTATGTATCAATTTCTAGGAGTATCTATTCAACACTGTGCTAATTTCACTAGTTCTAGTGGTAAAAACTAATCAAGGGGGAAAAATCAATTTTTAAGAATAGTGCTCCTAGAAACGAATTTAACTCTGATAGTATAAACTACAAACCGAGCAAATTGATGCTCAAAATCTTGAAAATGTAAAAGTCGATGAATGTATGCATAATATGGTAAATAGCTTCAATAACAGTGGTCCTATCGCAGATCATAATTCAGGACGGATACTTCCAGTTGTATTTACTTTCAATTGCATAGGTGCTAAATTTTGATTTGTTCGCTCATAAATGACCTGACAGTTAAATGCAACCTAACAGATTGATCTTTCATGACCATTTGATTAGCAAATTCAAGATGTTTCTTTCCGTTTTGTATTTATATCCTTTCTCTGCAATGAAAAAATTAATATACATATCATCAATTTGGTTCAAATGTTGTCGTTTCTTTCCATTTTGTATTTTGCTACTCACGTGATGTTTTATTTTGGTTTTCTACAGGTACAATTAAAGCTGTGCGGCTAATGCTAGGATTGAAGTTAATTTGGTAGATGATTGAAGTTATTTTGCTACTCATATGATTAGTAGTGTTTGTATTAAGACTAAATTTAGATGAAATATGTTGAATATTGTTTTAAAACTTATTATGTGTGTTAATGACGGTTTATAACACTTGGTATTATAAATTTGTTATGTATGCTATTTTAAACTTGGTATGTTCTACGTGCCATTTGCTGTTTTAATGTTATTATATATGTAGGCAACACTAGTACTGAATATTTTATTTGTGTATACTTAATATGAAATATAGGTCTTTTTTGTAGTAACAATAGTATGTGTAGTATCTAACAGTTATAACTGTTATACTTTTGGTAGTAGTAACATTTAAAACCATTAGATAGTAATATAATATAATGGTTATAACCGTTAGTAAACCAAAAAATATAACATTTATTACCGTTATTAAATAAAAAATATAACGTATATTACCGTTATAAAGTAAAATATAATAACGCATATAACCGTTAATAAATAAAATAAGATAACGGTTGTAACCGTTACTATAAAGAAGAATATCACGTTTATAACCGTGACAATAGCCGTGAGTATTTATAATGGTTATATCCGTGATCATATGCATGAAAAAAATCACCAACGCCTGTTAGGCAAACGGTTATAACCGTGAGTAATTTGATTTATCACGGTTATAAGCGTTACAATGAGCTTTTCTAGTGTAGTGCTTCCTCTAGTTCATCTCAGAAATTGATGTTAACAAAAACCATCAAAGATTATCTTCATAATGATAGAGATGCTATCAAAACCTATGTTGACTATCTAGCAAAAGTTAAAGTCAATACGGGGGCTTTCGCCGTCTTTGAAGATTTTCCTTCCTATGACTTTATCTCTCTCTTTCAACACAATGAAGTCTTGAGTCTAATTGACTCATGAGATAACGATGAATTATCCTAAGCTAATCAAGACGTTCTATGCGAATCTTAATCGCAAATTTTATGAAGGAAACGAAGATCAAATTTGGAGTAGCGTCAAAGGCACGCAAATTGTAACGACCTGCATTCTATGCATCAAAGGATTGTAGAATATTTATTTCTTTCACATATGAAGTCGTATGGTCGTGTAACTTTGGAAAACAACTACTAGAGTCATTTCCCATGTTCATGATTTTTGCCCATTTTTAAATGATCGTTTTGCCCCTAGCTGATCTTGTTTTGGCCATAACTTTTGATTGGAAAGGAGTTTTGACCTGAAACCACTTCCATTAGGTCCGAATGATGGTTTACCTTTCCGTAGAGTGGTCACATTAGCCAAACGGACTCACCGTTTGGGAGATATGGCTGAAACAAGGTTTGGAAGGCCAAAAACTGCTTAACCGGGCTTAATTGGGTAGTTAATAGCTAGGCCCATTGGGGGATTTCGGGATTAGGGGTATATAGGGGCCGATTAAGGTTAGAAAATATTTCTTTAGACACTTTTTCAGCCACCACTTTCATCGTAAAAACCCTAACAATGGCCTCCAACATCTATAATCATCTCTAATCACTCTTTAATCAAGTTTTAGCCTAATCTACGTCAAATTAAGCAGAAATAGCACCAAAGCAAGGTTGGAACTGCTGTATAGCCTTGGGAACATCGCCTAACAGAGGATAATTTCAGATTTGGTATTTTGTTGTGGCAAAGGTGAGTGATTTGCATAGTTCCTCACTAATTACGGTTAATTAAGGGTAATTAGTGTTAATTAGCGAATTTAAACATGATTAAATTCTGGAAAACATATTTATAAATTTCGAAATATTGTTTTAAGCCTCTGTTAGAAAATTTGGTTAGTTTGGTTAAATTTTACTAATCCTATCATTATTTTTGCTTTAACACACTTAAGGGAAAATATGGGATTTTGGCTATGTTTGATCCGTTTTAACCTATCAAGTTGTTGTTTTGGTGTTTATTGTTGATTCTCTAAGTTGGTACGAGTGTATGGTATGTTCTATGATTTATTAGAAAAGTAAGATTGGCCGAAAACGCCGTCGAATGGCGTAAAACGGTCGCTGGAAAGAAGTGCAGGAAATTAGCCGAACCGGATCGGATCGGAGAAGGGGAGCACGAACCGAACTGCTCCCTTCAAACGGGTGCATCACGAGCCGATCTGAGGAATTGAGGAGATCATGACCGAACCAACCCGAATGGTGGCATCGACCCGACCCGCTTGAGAGAAGGAACTCCGATCCGAACCGCTTGCCTGAAGTCACGATCTGATGCTCTGGAGATGACCACGAACCGATCCGAAGTAGGAACCACGATCCGACCTCTATGGGTTATTCCGATCCAAACCGAAGTGCTTGGATTTGAGGTGTGAACCACGATCTGAACTGGAAGTACGAGTTGAAGTAAAGAACAGGAACCGAACCGATCCGGAGAAGACCAAAACCCGAGATGCAAAGGTAGTCCAAATGGGAAGTTTGTACTCATGATCCAGTTGGGAACCAATGAGTTAACTTCATGATTGGGCTATGCTGCGGGACGTGTGCAATGGAGTTATCGACGTCCATAGCTTTGATTCACCACCAAGACGGATGTTAGGCTATGTATCAGTGCAGTGTGGTAGTCATTACTCCATGGGGCAGAGTGTTCGTAGCATGGCTATGAGCCAGTGCAGTTGAGTCGTCATGACTTCATGGGGCATAGTGGACATAGCAAGGACTAGTGGCTATGGATCAGTGCAGTGGAGTCGCCATGACTCCATGGGGCAGAGTGATCATAGCAAGGATTTGGGTGATCAAAGTGGTGGATATCGTATGCTTTACGCACTAAGTGAGAGATGTGAGGATGGTTGCTATGCTTGATTGTTTTCCATCACTATGACATGCACACCCCACCCCCGTATTCTTTGCACCATATGTTAGTGGCACCTTAGAGTATTATACAGTATGTAGTGCTAACTCTTTGGTTGCAGGTCCAGGTTCAGGTATGGTTTAGTATACCTGTTATTATTCTGTTTTGCTGTTTATCGCTCATACCAGACTTTTGTCTGACCCAGAGTTTTATGTCTCTTCTTATTACTCTGGGTGCTCCTAAACGAGCAGACTAGAGACAGGTTAGCTGGTTATGCACAAGTAGCTGATCCGGAGACGAGCAGGAGGCTCCTACGTATTATCTACATATATTCTCCCTGTGTTGCTGCTGGTCACTACTTTGGGCATTAGCAGTGTACCTTCCTTATTTGCTTTAGAGACAGTTTTCAAAAGTTGTAATAATGATGATGTGGAACATAAGCTGTATTTGGATTTTCCGCTGCTATGGTGTTTAGTTTTGAGTTTATACACTGTCTCGCCTATTTTATGTCAAAGTATGTTATTATTATATTTTATTCTATGCGCTATGAGATATTCTACAGGTTCTTGATTAGTTCAATTTCCTTCCCTTTTTCTTTCTTTGGCGACCGTCCCGTGCTAGTCAGGCATTGGCACAATGCACTTTCATTGGAAATGTCGGCTGGTGCGGGGCGGGCCGTCACACTTGGTATCAGAGCTCTTGGTTGCGTAGTTAACCTAGGGAAAGACACCAGGGAGAGATAATACGTATATGAGAGACCGTATTTGTGATTATTTTGGTTTTCAAAAGCTATATATATATATACTATTAGTATAGCTAAGGAAGAAGTCGCACTGCACTGGCACCACAAAGGGGATGGTTAATCGTTTCTCTTTACAGATTGAACGATGAGCCGATATACGAGGGGTGCTGGTAGAGGAGCCAATAATGGGAATGCTCCTGACATGAGGACTATGTTCATTGATTTCATGAGAGAGATGCTTAGGGACGTTCAGAGGACAGTTCCTAATGCTGCTAATGGTGGTGGTGCAGCGGTGCAAGCGCCTAGGGCCGATTTCGCCAAGCTATGCAAGGATTACACTAGCCTTGGTGGAAAGTCGTTCCACGGAATGGAGTCAGCTACGGATGTTCAGGATTGGTTGGATAGCTGTGAGCGTATCTTCGAAGACCTGGGTATCGAAGATGCGATGAAGAGAAAGCTAGCATCCCGTCAGCTGCAAGGACAGGCAATGAATTGGTGGAATGCTATTAAAGCAACTACTCTAGAGGACCAAGTTACATGGGATCAGTTTAAGGCCCGATTCAGTGATAAATTTATTTCTGCTGCTCAGAAGTCAGTATTGTTTAAGAGATTCTTGGAGCTAAAGCAGAATGGTAGAGCTGTCTCGGAGTATTTTGCTGAGTTCTATACTTTATCAAAGTATGGATTATCCCTCATTGACACTCCCGAGAAGAAGAATGAGAAGTTCATAACAGGCTTGGATCAGTACTTGGGGGAAAGGCTTATTAACCACATCGATGAGACGTTTGAATCGATTGTGGGGAAAGCTTTAAGATCAGAGAGTCTATACCCCAAGTCAAAGACTGAGGTTACATCTGCAAAAGAGCCAAAACCGCAAGCAAGCGGTGGAGGCAAGAATGGTTCTCAGAATAAGAGAAAGCAGAATCAGACCAAGGATGGCCAGAAAAAGAGTAAGAAAGATGTTGAGTGCTTCAGCTGTGGTAAGAAGGGCCACTATGCCAAAGAATGTCGGGCCAAGCCAACAAATAGGAAGTGCTTCAACTGCGGCCAAGTGGGACATCACAAGGATAAGTGTCCGCAACCCCCTAAAGAAAAGCAGATTGTGAAAGCATATGTTCTTAATGCTGTTTCTTCTTCGTCGAATGCCCCAACTGCGGCGGAGAAGGGAAAAAAATGTCGTCATTCAAGGTATGCTTTCTGTTTATGATGTTCCTGTTCGAGTATTGTTTGATACCGGAGCTTCCCATTCCTTCATATCTAGTGACCTGGTAGATAGGTTGGGATTGGAACCCAAGATAGTCGATAGACCTTTAGCGGTGACGAACCCGATTGGTGGTTCGACTAGCCTTAGCATGATTTGTCGAAATTTGGTTCTATCGAGTCATGGATGCATGTTTGTTTGTGATTGCTTTGTTTTGGGCTTTACTGGGTTTGGCATTATTTTGGGAGTCGACTGGCTCCAAAGATACGGGGTGGTGGTAGACTGTGAGGGCTTTTTGGTGATAGTTAGAGAGGATGATGGGCGGAGGGTAGTGTTTGGTGGTCAACCTAGTGATGGGGTAATGGCTAATTTTCTAAATTCCCTCGACATCCCGCATGATGAGTTGTCAGATGTGCCCGTGGCTGGCCAGTATCCAGACGTCTTCCAAGAAGTGACCCGACTTCCACCACACCGAGAGATTGAGTTCCGTATTGATTTAGTGAAAGATGCCAGACCTATAGTAATGCCACTTCGTCGTATGGCACCAAGGGAGCAGAAAGAGCTCGGGGTGCAAGTGAGCGATCTTTTGAAGAAGGGATTTATTAGAAGAAGTGTTTCCGAGTGGGGAGCACCAGTTGTATTTGCTACCAAGGTAGATGGTTCCCTTCGATTGTGTGTAGACTACCGTGAGTTGAATATGGTGATGAGGAAGAATAAGTATCCTCTACCGCAGATAGATGATTGTTTTGATCAGTTGAGTGGCGCGAGAGTGTTCTCGCAGTTGGATCTCGCGACAGGTTTTCATCAGCTTAGAGTGGAAGCTGAGAGTATGGCTAAAACGGCCTTTCGGACGCCGTTTGGATTTTATGAGTGGTTGGTCATGCCATTCGGGTTGACCAATGCACCAGCATATTTTGTGGATCTTATGAATAGGGTATTCAGAGATCAGTTGAATAAGTTTGTTCTTGTGTTCGTGGATGACATATTTGTTTATTCAAAGACAGAGGAAGAACACAAGGAACATCTAAGGATAGTGATGGAGGTGTTGAGAAAACACCAACTGAAAGCAAAGTTTTCTAAGTGTCACTTCTGGAGGAGGGAAGTGAGATTCTTGGGCCATGTTGTTTCAGAGAATGGTATTGCCGTGGACCCAGCGAAGGTGGCTATGGTACAAGATTGGTCTACGACCAAGAATGCAACAGATGTAAGAAGTTTCTTGGGGTTAGCTGGATATTATCGTAAGTTTATCCAAAACTTCTCCAAGATAGCAGCACTGTTGACTAAGTTGACTAAGAAAAATCAAGCTTTCCCTGGGATGAAAAGTGCGAGAATGCATTCAAGAGTCTAAAGGACAAGTTGACATGTGCACCAGTGTTAGTCATTCCTAAGGGGAATGAAGAGATGACAGAATATACGGATGCATGTGGTACCGGACTAGGTGCTGTATTGATGCAAGGAGGTAGGGTTGCAGCTTATGCAAGTCGGCAACTAAAACCGCATGAGAAAAGATACCCTACCCACGATTTGGAATTGGCAGCGATCGTGTTCGCATTGAAGATGTGGAGACATTATCTCTTGGGGAAAGATTTGAGTTGTTTACTGATCATAAGTCATTAAAGTATCTCTTCTCTCAGAAGGATCTAAATCTCCGACAGCAAAGATGGTTAGAATTCTTGGCTTCCTACGATTTCGATATTGCATACACACCAGGAAAGGGCATTGCAGTAGCTGATGCATTGAGTAGAAGACATGCCAATTTAGGGGCTATGTTTCTAGAATGGAAGCAACTGGAGTACATTGCTGGGTATGATTTCAGACCAAAGTGCTAATTGGATCCAGAAATGTTAGCAACTTTGACGATCAGACCCACTTTGATTGAGCGGATTGGTTCCATTCAGAGGGACGATCCTAATCTATTGGAAATCATCTCCAAGTTAGAGATGGGTACCAACGAGGAGATGAACAAGTATGGGCTTGATCGAGATGGATGGCTTCGAAAGAATGGAAAGTTAGTTGTACCCGACGTGAATGGATTGAGAGATGAAGTGCTAAGAGAATGTCATCACTCAAAGCTGACTATACACCCCGGTGGTAACAAGATGTATCGAGACATGAAGCAGACCTACTACTGGGAAGAGCTGAAAAGAGACGTTGGGAAGTTTATATCTAAATGCATGAACTACCAGCTAGTTAAAGCTGAGCAAAAGAAGCCTAGTGGTTTGTTGCAACCATTAGAAATTCCAGAACGGAAATGGGAACAAGTCTCAATGGATTTCATTGATGGGTTACCAAGAACTAGGTCGGGCCATAATAGCATTTGGGTGATTGTGGATCGATTGACCAAGAGTGCAAGATTTATACCCGTCTAGTCGAATAGAACGACAGCTAAGTTAGCGGAACTATATGTAAAGTGGGTAGTGAGATTTCATGGAATATCCAAAGGCATTGTGAGTGACTGAGATCCGTTATTCACTAGTGGATTTTGGAAGAGCTTACAAGAGGCGTTAGGATCAGAATTACATCTCAGTATCGCGTATCATCCTCAAACCGATGGTTAGACAGAGATGGTGAATAGTATATTAGAAGATCTCTTGAGAGCTTGTGTATTGGATTTTGGTGGATCATGGGATGACCATTTGCACCTAGTAGAGTTTGCGTATAATAACAGTTATCAATCCAATATTGGTATGGCTCCATTTGAAGCTTTGTATGGAAGATCGTACAACTCACCATCATGTTGGTTGGAGATCGGTGAGAAGTTTGTGCTTTGACCAGAAGTAATAAGAGAAACCTCAGATAAGATCAAGATTATCCAACAGCGAATGAAGGCTGCCCAAGATAGGCAGACGAGTTATGCTGATAAGAGGAGAAGAGATTTCTCCGTTGAAGAGCGTGATACGATTTGGTAGGAGAGGCAAGTTAGCACTAAGATTTGTTGGACCATTCCCAGTTCTTGAACAAGTTGGGAATTTGGCATATAAAGTTGAATTACCAGAGAAGATGGCAGGAGTTCATAACGTATTTCATGTTTCCCAATTAAGGAAGTTTGTGCACGACCCTAGTGTGGCTATTTCACCTGATCAGTTGGATGATATCGAGGTTGAACCCGAGGCGGTTGGGAACCGCATGCCTATGCGTATTGTTGGGAACGATACAAAGCATCTTCGAAGGGAGGTGGTGAAACTAGTCAAAGTTCAGTGGGGTGATGATGAGGAAGACTGTACTTGGGAAGCAAAGGAGAACATAAGGAGGAAGTATCTAGAACTCTTTGCCTGGTAAGATTCTAATTGCGATTTAGTTTTCCGCATGTTAGAATAGACTTGGTTGTTTGTTTTGTATATTTGATGGTTTTTTTAATGATTGGTAGGCATGCGGGATCCTTTGTATGTTTTGGGTTAAGGAATTTCGGGGACGAAATTTCTTAAAGGGGGGAGAATGTAACGACCCGCATTCTACGCATCAAAGGATCGTAGAAAATTTATTTCTTTCACATATGAAGTCGTATGGTCGTATAACTTTGGGAAACAACTATTGGAGTCATTTCCCATGTTCATGATTTTTGCCAATTTTTAAATGACCATTTTGCCCCTAGCTGGTCTTGTTTTGGCCATAACTTTTGACTGGGAATGAGTTTTGACTTGAAACTACTTCCATTAGGTCCGGATGATGGTTTACCTTTCCGTAGAGTGGTCACATTAGCCAAACGGGCTCACCGTTTGGGAGATATGGCTGAAACAAGATTTGGAAGGCGAAAAACTACTTAACCAGGCTTAATTGGGTGGTTAATAGCTAGGCTCATTGGGGCATTTCGGGATTTGGGGTATATATGGGCTTATTAAGGTTAGAAAACATTTCTTTAGACACTTTTTCAGCCGCCACTTTCATCCTAAGAACCCTAACAATGACCTCCAATATCTAGAATCATCTCTAATCACTCTCTAATCAAGTTTTAGCCTAATCTACATCAAATTAAGGAGAAGTAGCACCAAAGTAAGGTTGGAGCTGCTGTATAGCCTTGGGAACAACGCCTAATAGAGGATATTTTCAGATTTGGTATTTTGTTGTGGCAAAGGTGAGTGATTTGCATAGTTCCTCACTAACTACGTTTAATTAAGGGTAATTAGTGTTAATTAGCGAATTTAAACATGATTAAATTCTGGAAAAAATATTTATAAATTTCTAAATATTGTTTTAAGCCTCTGTTAGAAAATTTGGTTAATTTGGTTAAGTTTTACTAATTCTATCATTGGTAGTGCTTTAACACGCTTAAGGGAAAATATGGGATTTTGGCTATGTTTGATCCGCTTTAATCTATCAAGTTATTGTTTTGGTGTTTATTTTTTATTCTCTAAGTTGCTATGACTGTATGGTATGTTTTGTGATTGATTAGAAAAGTTAGATTAGTCGAAAACGCCGTCGAATGGCATAAAACGGTCACTGAAAAGAAGTGCAGGAAATTAGCTGAACCAAAGCGGATCGGAGAAGGGGAGCACGAACCGAACCGCTCCCTTCAAACGGATGCATCACGAGCCGATCTGAGGAATTGAGGAGATCATGACCGACCCGACCCGAATGGTGGCACCGACCCGACCCGCTTGAGAGAAGGAACTTCAATCTGAACCGCTTGCCTGAAGTCACGATCTGATGCTCTGGAGATGACCATGAACCGATCCGAAGTAGGAGCCACGATCCGACCCATATGGGGTATTCCGATCCGAACCGAAGTGCTTGGATTTGAGGCGTGAACCACGATCCAAACTGGAAGTACGAGTTGAAGTGAAGAACAGGAACCGAACCAATTCGGAGAAGACCAAAACCCGAGATGCAAAGGTAGTCCAAGTGGAAAGTTTGTACTTAGGATCCAGTTTGGAACCAACAAGTTAACTTCATGATTGGGCTTTGCTGTGGGACGTGTGCAAAGGAGTTATCGACGTCCATAGCTTTGATTCACCACCAAGACGGATGTTAGGCTACGTATCAGTGCAGTGGGGTAGTTATTACTCCATGAGGCAAAGTGATCGTAGCATGGCTATGAGCCAGTGCAGTGGAGTCGTCATGACTTCATGGGGCATAGTGGACATAACAAGGACTAATGGCTATGGATCAGTGCAGTGGAGTCGTAATGACTCCATGGGGCAGAGTGATCATAGCAAGGATTTGGGTGATCAAAGTGGTGGATATCGTATGCTTTACGCACCGAGTGAGAGATGTGAGGATGATTGCTATGCTTGATTGTTTTCCATCACTATGACATGCACACTCCACCCCCATATTCTTTACACCATATGTTAGTGGCACCTTAGAGTATTGTACAATATGTAGTGCTAACTCTTTGGTTGCAGGTCCAGGTTCAGTTATGGTTTAGTATGCCTGTTATTATTCCGTTTTGCTACTTATCGCTCATAGCAGACTTTTGTTTGACCCAGAGTTTTATGTCTCTTCTTATTACTCTGGGTGCTCCTAAACGAGCAGACTAGAGACATGTTAGCTGGTTATGCATGAGTAGTTGATCCGGAGACAAGCAAGAGGCTCCTACGTATTATCTACATATATTCTCCCTGTGTTGCTGCTGGTCACTACTTTGGGCATTAGCAGTGTACCTTCCTTATTTGCTTTAGAGACAGTTTTCAAAAGTTGTAATAATGATGATGTGGAACATAAGATATATTTGGATTTTCCGCTGCTATGATGTTTAGTTTTCAGCTTATACACTGTCTCGCCTGTTTTATGTCAAAGTATGTTATTATTATATTTTATTCCATGCGCTATGAGATATTCTACAGGTTCTTGGTTAGTTTAATTTCCTTCCCTTTTTCTTTCTTTGGCGACCGTCCTGTGCTAGTCAGGCATTGGCACAACGCACTTTCATTGGAAATGCCGGCTGGTGCAGGGCGGGTCGTCACACAAATTGTTCTAGATGCCGAAATCTTGGGCAATATCTTAAATTGTAGAAGCATTGGCTCAGATTTTTCGATTTCTTATCGATGAAACCAATTTAGAAACTTATCACGACATGTTTGAAGATGATACTCAAATGGTTTTCAAAAATCATTTTTTCCCGTTCAAAAACAAGAATCGTAAATCTTCTCCTCGAACATACCATCACTCCTCGTTCTGGAACTTTAATAATCCAACTCTCAAGGTCCAAAAAGCCCTCTTTGCTATTATTGGTGGCTATAACATCAATTGGGCCAACATGATCTTAAGGGAAATCAAGCCCAAAGAAACTTCAACAAGAGAGAACACTCTTTAATATAGAGTTTATCTCATCCACAATTTCAAATACTTTGGAGTTGATCTTCACGGAGAAGAATTTGTGCCAAGAAAAGTGTTTGGCTCCTTAAACATACATCTCATGCAAATTCCTCTCACTTTCAAACCGTATGAGACATTCGAAGCCAAACAAGCTCGAATGCAACAAGAACAAGCACCTATGGAAGTCAAAGAAGAAGAAGAAACTTCTTTAGAAAGTGTTGAGTGTCCAATCAACACTAGAACCATTTCCAGAGAGATGATTGTTCAAAATCAAGTGAAGATTGTCAACAATCAAAAGAAGCTCAAAAAGAACTTTTCCAAAATGATCAAGTTCATGTCAAGATAGGAAGAAAGCTTGGAATTTCATCTTTTTCATCATCATCCGCTGAAAACTAGTTTATCTAGCTTAATTTATCTTTATGTATTTACTTGTATTTGCTTTTGAATCTCGTATTTAATGTGTCTTAATTAGTTGGATGTATTTGTTTTTATAAAGTAATGAATGGAGTTTTATTTATGTTAAAATTATCTTTAAGTTACTGCAAAAACTTTAGAATTAAATATAATATAATATAGAAACAACAAGATTCAAAATTTGAAAAGTAAGTATGTTGACATACATACTTTGCTATGTCGACATATAACTGCTAGATTTTCAAAACTTTTCAAAATTTAAAATTAAATAACTAACTCATGTCCATTCAAAATCCAACGAATTTTAGACCCTATTTAAACCTATTTCTTCCAGAAAACTTCATTATTTCATTTCTCCTTCTTCTCTATTCAAAACTATGGCAAATCCAATTCATAATCTAAGTGAAAACCTTGAAGGAACATTGAATTCATTCAAGAATATCCTCTCTATAATTCTATGAAACTAGCATCATCTTGAATTAAGCCAAATAAAGATGTTTGATCAGCAAGAGAAGCATTTTGATGTAATTCGGTGGCTAATTTCTTCTCTTTTCAAAGATGAAGATAACAATCTCGCTAAGGCACTACCAACTAAAACAGATGAAGATTGGGAAGTCATTAAGAAGAATCGAATTTTTGGAGAAGACGGTTGGGTAGAAGTCCCAAGAAACCTTTAATTGTTTGGTATGATTCATTTGTTTGATTTGGATTCTATGACTTAAAACTTGTATATATGAAACATATGGTGTGTGTGCTTGATTTGGTTTGTATATATGACATAAAACTTATGTAATACTTTGATACTTAGTCTTGATTGATGTATAATCATGAATTTAGGAAGTATTATTATAGGATATAGATTTAGGTTTCGGGGGAGTACTTGTGTTTAGTATAAGGATTACATATATGTGTTTAAGATTAAGGGGGAGTACTTTATTTTAGTATAGAAATAATTTAGATAGTTATAGGATTTAGGGGGAATAGTTTTAGAATTTCTTTTTGATAATGCCAAAGGCAGAGAAATTATAAAATATAGACTTAGTTTATAGGATTCATTTAGACAGGGGAGTATTAGAAGGATCATCATCAACAGGTATGTACAGGTATGATATTTTATAAACTAAGGTTGTCATCATCAAAAAGGGGGAAATTGTTCAAGAATGGAGTTTTCGATGACAACAACTTTATTTCAATATTAATTGACTATAAAATATATACTAACACTTTTATCTAGAATATATATATACATACACACACACATATGCAGGATTTATATACAGGAATTAATACCGAAGACTGTACAGTTTAACGATATTAGAGAATCAGAATTCAGAGATGATTCAAGACTCACGCGTAATCAAGATTTTAAGAGTTCAAGATAAATATAATAATAGAGTCTAGTTTATATAAGACTCTAAATAACACTCTAGGTTCAAATTCGAATTCAATTTCTGATTTCAAATTCTATTTTCAACTTCTATCTTCAATCTTTATTAAGTTTCTCTATTTTACTTTTTCTATTTTTTGATTTTTAACTCAAGTTTTATAGTTTATAAGTTTTATATGTTATATACTTTTATATTTATATAGTTTTAAACTTTATAATTTTATAAATATGTTCATATATCTTATATTTATGTTTTCACATGATTTTATGCTTTATAATATTTATTTATAACACTATGTTTTAATTCAAGATTTTCAGAATTATTTTTATATATATATATATATATATATATATATATATATATATATCAAAACACTTGAAAAATGATCAAAATTCAATTTAATACTATGATATGTCAACATACATAATTGGGCATGTCGACATATAACTGTCATATTTTTTATTTTCAAAGGAAGTGTTTTTTCATTATTTGTAACGTTTCAGAAGCGTTGCAACCTTTCAAATCTTATTAATAGGGGTTGGTGTCGAATTTTTTCATCATTTTTCTTCTCAATCTTCATCCCTTTTCTCTATACCATTATTATTTCTTATTTTTATGATTTCTACACTTATACCTGCCGAATTCAATTCTATTTACATAAAACTTCTTCTCTTCTCACTCTCTACTCATTACTCTCTGAATCAAAGTGCTATTGAAGAGTTATAGGGCTATTGTAATTGTTTGGGAAGTGTTTGGGAAAACGTGTGTCCTTGTAGCCTTAAAACTAAGGAAACAAAGCGGTGTTAACCTTGTAACGGGGAAATTAAGGATGTTTGGAATTGGTGTTAACCTTGTAGCCATGAAATCAAGGGGTTGTACTTGGATATTGATATAGTAATAAAACTCTGCGCAATGCAGGGTTGCGTGAGACTGGACGTAGGAGTAATCCGAACCAGTATAAAATCCGATGTGTTCTTTCCTTTTCTATATTTTATTTCTGTTTATTTTTTTTGTTTGTGTTTGATTTTGTGTCTTTGATTATCTTTGTGGTGTGTGATTCACATAGTACATCATATAAGTTTTAGAATTTGTTAAATTTCTCAAAAACACTATCCACTCCCCTTCTAGTGTTAGTTTTGCCTTACCGATCCATTTCACAATCCCTAACAGACAAGATTGTAAATTTTTGATTCGATTGTAAAGCTCGAAAAACACATTTATATATAATAAGAAGATCTAGAAATTTGAATCTCACTCAAAGCAAAAACAATATCTATTTCCAAATAAATTTTTAATCACACGTTAAAATCACTATCTTAATATACCATTTATGATATTTTTTCTTTATTGTCAAATTTCAACTATATATAAAGTTAGCATGCCACTAAGGGGTGTTGACTTTATGTTCAGAGCTACCTAATCATCAGCTAATTGTCGACTAAAATATATGAATATCAAAGTGTAACTTCTTTCCTATTCAGTGGTAGGCCTTAGCAAGTAGAATGAACCCCTTAGCAGCACACAGAAGTTAAGTTACAGAAATTGAGAAATTGAGCATTGTTAATGAAACTTCAATTTTAAATAAAGAGTTGTCATTTTTTTAAAGATACACCAATCACTTTTGAATTGTAAAAGGGGCCTCCAGCTAGAATTTTTATGAATTTTCGGACAAAATCAACTCGTAGAATATGGTAGGTCGAATTTAATAGGTTGAAATTGTGAAGGGTAACCCTTTCCATGTTTGTTATTCTGTGTTGTTATATGCCTGGAAATTATGTGTATAAACGGAACTTCATATTACTAATTCAAGAAAAATCCAAGAAAGAAATAAAGGAAAAAAAAAAAAAAAAAGGACAAACTGTTATCCAGAATGACAATGCCTTCAAATTTACATTACACTTCAAAGTTTAAACAGATCGGTTTCTTCCCCTCCAGCAATCGAGTGAAGGAAGCCTTGTCATGTATTTTGATGCATTGAAAGTTTGAAGTCTATGTGCAAAGGTACGCCTAATTTATGTTCTCAGAGTGAGAAAGTCAGCTCTACCCGCTGGCGGAGTCATAGGAGAAGATGGACATAATGGTACTTTTCCTCTGTCATCCCCTACGGTCAAATTTGATGCACGCTTCGTGAACTTCAACTCAATATTAAATTTCGCCTTTTCTCCTCTATTTTTCCCTTGTCAAACTTAACTAGAATGTTTGAAATACCTCATAGTCGATGACATTTTAGTTTTCCACCTTTTGTTACGAATTTGGGGAATTAGCATTCAAGAAGTTACCTAGCTTAAAGCCAAACGATATGTTCTTCTACTAATAAATAAATTGATTTCCATTTTTTGTAGTTGTTGTTGTACTTTATTGTTGGTGGGTATACCTGGTCATTTCAATCAAGAAATAGTTGAGATAGATGCGTAATGAAGCTTTTAGTTCATGTAATTGAGGCCAGGGACCTACAGTCAGTGGATGGAATTAGTAATCCATATGTGAGATTACAGCTAGGAAGACGTAGTTCAAAAATTATAGCAACAAAAAGAAGTGTAAACCCTTCCTGGGATAAAAAGATTAGCTTTAAAGTAGGAGATCTAACCGAAGTGCTTAAAATTTCAGTCCAGGATGAAGAGAAGTTTTTCAATGGTCGTTCTCTTGGAAGATTGAAGATTCCTTTATCTGAAGTTTTGGATGCAAATGACTTGTCTCTTGGAACTCAGTGGTATAAGCTGCAGCCAAAGAACAAGAAGGCCAAGTTTAGAGATTATGGTAAACATTTGTTCTTTTATTTATGTTTGAGCATGCTTAATATTAGTCAGAACTTAAAGTTTATGGCTTACAATTTTCTTAGGCATGTTAATGGCTATTCGAAAAATGCGAAATCAGTCTGCATATGCGTCTGAACAGCGAATAATATTGGATATCTAGAAAAATGGATGCAAATATGAAGTATCCATGTATGAAATCATGCGTTTGGATTTTGTTAAGACTATAGTTTATATTACGTCTATTCTAATATAATGAACGATACGTTTCTTTCCTAACAATACAATTTTAATACGTACATTTAATGCATATTTACTACTCAAACTATTTTTATTGTATTTTTATTTTTATTTTTATTTTTTGTGCTTCTATAATCAATGAGATTGAAACATGTTTACATTAAATCAAAATTTTCTATTTATGTTTTTATGATAAAATGGGTCGGGAAAACCTTCCCAACTTAAAAATTATCATATATTTATCTCTTTAGATTTATTTAGCTGATATGATAAAACCTATTATCTGTCCATATTCGTATAATGATGTTCAGTCCCATGTTCAACCAGCGCAATTATGTATTAATAGCGTATGTTGAATAATGTAAAGCCTTGAAATGATGATAAACTCTGTTATTAACATTGCAATCTTAAGATACCGTTAGTTGAATAAATACAAATATAATTTACAAGTTAAATATTTGTTTTCTTGAATATTTATCGCTAAAATTACACAATATGGCGTGTCGAATACAAGCTGAAAGCACATATACAAAACTTGGTTTAGTGAGGTCCCGGATCTGTTTTTTTTCCCCTCCATTCTTTTTACATCTATGATAGTTCATTGATTCATTGAGGCAACACTTATGATTAACATTACCACATCATTAATACTAATTACTCTCACCTCAGCATCATTATTGCCTAGATTTAGGTTCTAAACAGGCATTATTGTACTTATGTTTACATATGTCCTTCTGTCTACCTTTGCAATCACATGCAAACATATGCTGTAGTTGCCAAAAGTTTAAACTACATTGATAACTTGAAATCAATCCGTCGCTCAGTATGTCAACAAATACTTTCGAATGTAAATGGTGCCATATCTGCTTCCGCATCCGAAATCATTTTTGGAATCAAATAATTATCCTAACCTTTAACGACTGATAAATCAAGAATTATAAATAAGAAATTTTGGTTTTGATTTTTTATAATTCAATTGATTAGGAAAATGTGAAAAATAAACAAATATTATGATAGTAAATAGTTTTTAATAATTAATATGCATTAAATGCATATAATATAAACAACTAAATAATAATAATAATAATAAATACTCAGCTTCCATTATACTGAAATTACAATCTTAATGAAAGCCGGACTGATGATTTTTGGATGCGGATGTCTTCACATCCGTATTCATATTCGTTTTTTCAGATGTTGGATATTTATCTGCTTTTCAGATACGTATGTGAACGGATTCAGATTTCGAGTGTCCATTGACAGGTTTATGAACAATGGTCTCCTAATTTTGCATGATTGAAGCAAAGTGTTAAAACTCGGTACATTATGAAACGTCACCCTTCATGTCTTTGACAGCCATAACGATAGCCTTTGTGAAGTAGTTTAGCAATCATATACTCTGTTTTTTCAGGAGAAATCCATTTAGGCATATCTCTGTCTAAAAATGGCAATTCAGACAGTGAACCATGTCATTCTTGCTCTGAGGAGGTCACATCGAACTCAGATAAATCTAAGGAGTTAACTAGAGAACCCTCGAATTTGATATCCACCGAGATAACAGAATCGTCTTCGCTTTCTGCCGTTGAAAATCATGATAAAGAAAAGTTAGAACCACCTTCGCTGGTTAATCAAATACGACCATTTTCCAATGAAAGAAATTCAGATTCAGAGCCTACAACTGTTTGGACTAAGGATGATACCGGTGAAGTTCAAGAAACTATCACAGACCCACCTGCTTCTGAAAACCAAACATTTGACAAAATGCTGAAAGAATTGGAGTCAGCATATCAAGAGATGCCTGAAAATTTAGCCGGAGGTGTTCTTCTTGATCACTCATATTCAGTATCACCTACTGATCTGAACTCTCTTCTATTCTCGCCGACTTCCAGCTTTTGGCAATCTCTTGCTGATCTGCAAGGAACAACTGGTCTGCAACCTGAACCTTGGAAATTGGAGAAGGAAAACTCAAGTCTTAGTAGAGTTGTGACATACACGAAAGCTGCAAGTAAATTAGTGAAGGCTGTTAAAGCAACTGAAAAGCAAACATATTTGAAGGCTAATGGGAAAGAATATGCAGTTTTGTTAAGTGTGAGCACACCTGATGTTCCTTTCGGCAATTCTTTCAGAACAGAAATTCTTTTTCGTATTTTAACCGGACCGGAGTTACCATCCAAGGAATCATCATCAACTCTTATTATATCGTGGCGCACAAATTTTCTGCAGAGCACAATGATGAAAGGAATGATTGAAAGTGGAGCAAGGCAAGGTTTGAGAGACAGTTACACTCAGTTTTCTGAACTGCTATCACAGAATGTTGAGTTAATTGACCAAAAACATGTCGAGTCAACTAAAGATGAATTATTACGTGATCTGGAATACGAACAAGAATCTGATTTGATGCTAGGTTTTCGCTTCTTTGGAAATTTTACAGTTATATCCTCTGTGTTTGTATTTTTGTATGTTGTAGGACATATTATGCTTGCAAAAGCTAGCAAAGTTCAGGGACTTGAGTTCCCTGGGCTAGACTTGCCAGATTCAATTGGAGAAGTTGTCGTTTGTGGTGTCCTAGTTCTTCAAGGCCAGCGTGTTTTCAACATGATCAGTCGATACATACAGGCAAGAAAGCAGAGAGGTAACTTTATTGTTCCTGCAGAGTGGTTAGCATAGTAAGTGATACAAGTGTAAATCTCGTGATAAGCTTGCATGCTGTAAAATCTCACAATATTTTATAAATTACACAAACTTGATCATATGCTGAGTGTTAACCTACATCTCTTTAATGGCTCTTTTTTTTAATAGAATAAAATAGAACACTCATGCCATTGCAGCATCTTTAGCATTGTCATTTAATAGTGTAAAATTTTAAGTGCACACTGATGTGTTTGCCTTTAGGGAGAAGTTTGCATCTAGTATAGTTCAGTGATTCACCACTGTTCTGTTTGCAAATAGTCTTGTATATTTGCTAAACTTACATGGGTATATATATGTTTAAGAATGCAAATTCTATGAACCTTCAATAGTTGAAAATCACCAGAATTCATATGGCTGGGAAAAATGACTTCTGAAAAAGAAAAGAAAAAAGAAATGGATTTATGCATTTGATATTTTCAGAATGGTTTCTTGCTAGGGAAAAACAATTTAAGAGTCTCTTGCCATTTTAAAACGCTAAACGTCTATTTTTCCCCCTATCCCAAAGTGACTGATTTTAGTTTTAAAATAGGGAGTGATAACACGGTATCAGCAGAAGGGGAAGGCTGGTTGCTAACTATTGCACTAATTGAAGGAAGTAATTTACCGGCAGTGAATTTAGCTGGTTATTCTGACCCTTATGTTGTTTTTGCATGCAATGGAAAAATAAAAACAAGCACAATAAAATTTCAGACACACGATCCTCAGTGGAATGGTATGTTAGCGTTTCTTTCTACCCTGTATATATTATTATTATTACAGATATCTTTTACATATACCTAATGCATAACTATGTCGTGTGGTAATTACCCATGTGAATTGTGCCATTGCCATATGAGTCAAGTGATCCTCATTCTTTGCAGAAATTGTAAAGCACCATATGGATTCCCATATGAAACAACTCCTTAAGAAACAATTCCTGTACGAACTCCAATACACATACAGTAAACGCATCACTATAAGCATAGACCTCTTCAGACTTTATCAATGAAGACCCTGACACCTTAGTTTTCACCTTCTTCTTTCTACATGGGCACTTATTGTTTCAATTAATTGCACTTCTTGCAAAAGGAACAGGTGTTGTCTCTCGGTTCGTTCCAATTTTTTTGTCAGATGTTGGCTTCAAAAGTGGAGGTGGAACCTTGGCGCAATGTCCTGGCTAGTGGCCTAGGCGCCCAGGTTCGAATCCGGAAACAGCCTCTTCGCAGTGCGAGGGAAAGGCTGCGTACTATTGACCTCTCCAAAGCCCCTTTTTGTACGGGAAGCGTCGTGCTCCGGGTTCCACCTTTTTGACTTCGAAAGTGGCTTCTCGGTGCTTTTATGCAGAAGAGGAAAATACATAAGATCTGAAAAATATGTCAGAGTTGATCTTTGGTTTCCCAAAATATTTATCTGTAGGAAATAAACAGGTGGACCGCCAAGTTCAACTCCGCTCCAATGTGTAAATCAGTACCAATCTAAGGAGCACAGAAGACAAAAATGACTTTCAGGAAAAAGTAAAAACAAGTACATCTACCAACAGTTTATATATGAAAAATTAAAATGCAGAGGATGTGTTTTTATGAAAAAGCACATCCTTTTGTGCCAAACCAATTGTCGACATCAGATTTTCATGATTTATTAGGGATGCCGTTGTACCTTTGAGAGTTCACAAGAAAATGATTGAAATACTTTATGTAGATGGCGAAACCCACAAAAAAGGTGTATGTTAAGGATCATACACACACATTTGCATCTATGTGGGGGTATATATTGTTTCTTATTAAAAATAAACAAGTGTTTAGGTCCATCGTCCTTGTCTGTTGACTCATCGTATTACTCTTTATTTTGGCTCAACATAAATTTAGAATGGTTTTAAAACTTCTAATTGCATTATCTTTGTCAATAGTTGTAATACATTTGGCATCACTCTTCTTTTGGTATTGTCTTAAACTTCCAAAACTTCCCCCTGTAATAATTTGCAAATGCGAAAAAGGGAAAACTCAATATTTAAAAAATAAAGATGCTTAAAAATTGGATCTCAAACAAAGAATGAACAAATGCTAACAAATATTTAACTGAGATTGGTAAAAATCAGCTATATAACATCATGTCAACTAATATTGCTTTACTTCTTTTATTATCATTGCTTCTATTCCTAATTTCATCTGGAAATACAAATATGTAATAGCTTACATTTCTAGTGAAATTAAATATCCTAAAAACCTGTACCTTTATATGTGTGCAAAATAACAATTCAATGAATGGAAAGAATGTAACAAAAATTTAAATGAGAATGATACAAATCAATTATGGTCTCATGCCATAGAATATCAACCTTATTAAATTGGTCAGCTCTTTAATTATCATTTTTTTAGTTCATAATTTAATTAGGAATAAATTATACATTATACTTTTAAAGACAGTGTACAAAACGTAATATTAAACGATAATTTCTTTTTGGAGTGCCTATTGAATATGGAAAAATAGTAATGAATATTACTAAAACTATGCTTCAAGTAAGCTTCCTATTATCAATTTGAATAGTATTTTTAGAGACAATTTAACATTGTCCGCTCTTTGATTCAAAACAATTATTTTACTTAGGCCATCCAAAAACATTTTGAGGCCTAAGCATAAACTAATTTATTGCAGCCTTCATATTTACTCTACCCTATATTTTTTCTTTCAATTTTTGTTTATGTTAAAAAACCCTCATGGCTTAGAATCGGCAATGTGTAGTTATTTCCCATTACAAATAAATAGAAATTAAATTATACCTTTAACTCTTCGTACCCCATCCAGTGAAGTATTAGCAAAAAGACCTGAAAAATTAGTGATAATTATAAAAATGTTAATTGTAATGAATAATCATTAAGAAAGACTCAACGTTGGTAGTGAAAATATTAATAAACTACTAATAGAAGATATACATATATCACAAGTAAATTAACATGTTTGAAAAAAAGAAAACTAATTTTGTGTTTCCTAATTCCTTTATTGTCACAAATTTTTTTAAACCCAAACACTGCAATTAAACAGTGTAATGTAAGAGCATACACACTTATTCATCTTTATTACATTTCATGAGAATAGATGATTTAAAATCTTAGACTAAAATTGATATTTAAATTATAAATATTAGAATAATGAACCATATAATTATTGAACCTAGCAATATAAGCGTTCTCATTTATTACATTTTAGGAGAATAATCGATGCATATTAAAATTTAAGCATTTAATTTGATCCTTTATCAATAAAATAGTTACAAGTCTAAAATGGAAACTAAAACAAAAATAAGCAGAAACATTTAATTTATTCATCAAGGTGGTGTCTGGCGCAGCGGTAAGGTTACCCGGCTGGTAATCTGGAGCGCGCAGGTTCGAGTCCCGGTTTTTTCACATATGTGGGGGAAAGACTGTGCGCACTAATCGACCACCCCAGAGCCCGGAAAGCCGTGAGAATAGTACTAGGACGGGAGACTGCCTAGGAAGTCCTCTCGCGCTTGAGTACGGGAGGCTTTAGCACTGGGGTATCCACATTTAATTTATTCATCACAGATTCATAATTGTGGTTAGTAAAACAGTAATAAATGACAAATCTAAGGAACTAACAATGCAACATACATGACTAAAAAAGTAAAAAAAAAAAACCGGTGAACGGTTATTGTATCAAATATTCAAATGAGAATAAAATTCATACCTCAGTAAAATATAGAGATTAAGAGAGTGATGACCTTGGAGAGCCTATAAAGAAGAATCATATTTACTATATTGAATAAATTTAAGAAATATCAAATAGTTCTTTTATTTGATTGGGGTGATTTGTCCCACGTTACCAAATTTACAGAAATTGACTTGCTTATATACAATTTTTTGTTCAAGGTTAGCACATTTGAATCCGTCCAAAGGGGACTGAGAAATAAAGATGCTTTAAACTTTTGTCTTGCCTAGCAATTGGGCCGAGCCTGTATGAATTACTTTCAACTGTAATTTCTTTTTCACTTGATTTTGAACAGTATTTTACACGTATTTGTTTTTTATGTTTCGTTATTCATTAAGGAATAATTATTGTTACAGCATCTCCAATGTACAAGACATGTATTGTCTAATTTAACCTATGTGTCCAACTCCACAATGTTTAATCAATGTAAGTAGACAATGCATTAAAAAGTTGAAAGAACACTCCAATGCAACTGCTATTTAAAACAATAATTTCACTCATTTAGCCAATTAAATTATGACAAATAATATATTTATTTCAATTATTTATATTTAATTAAGTGTGATTGGTTTCACATTGTGAAGTACAATGTCTACAACTAGACATTGCAATTGACAATGTCTTCTATTTTCTTTGCCACATCATATCAACAATCTATTACATATTAGAATTGGAAATAAAATTTTACTTCACATTGTTATATGCATTTGTGTTATGTATTTAACATGACAACCACAATAGCATTGAAGATGCTCTTAGAGAGCAAAATAAATTTAATTTTATTAATAACTTGAAATTGAAAGGTTAAGATTTTTTCCATGCTATTTGTACTAATTATTTTATCCTAGTGTGTATTTTGTGCTTCATATTTTGACTTACACCCATGAAATGTATGTCTATATCTAATTTCATTTTCACTTGATTTTGAACAATATTTTATGGGAAAGTCTATTTAAACACAAATTGGTAACACACAATTTGTGATTTGATACACAAATTGTGGACCATTGGATCTCCCTCTGAATTCCACTTCTTATGTAAAGATGAACAAATCCATTGGTCAACGATTTGTGTATTTAATTTTGTATCATCAATTTGTGTTCAAATACTCGCTCCCATATTTTATATGTATTATTTTTTATGTTTCATAATTCATTAGGGAATAATAATTGTTAGAGAGTGGAATAAATTCAATTTTATTAATGACTTGAAATTGAAAGGTTAACATTTTTTGCATGCCATTTTTCTAATTATTTTATCCTATTGTGTATTTTATACTACATATTTTTTGACTTACACCCATGGAGTCTTCTGTAGAAAATAACCTTCGTTGCATGCTCGAAGCGGTGTGCCATTGATATATACACACATACATATACTTATACATACATACATACATATACTTATACATACATACATTTATATACATATACATACATACATACATACATACATACATATATATATGATTTTAAATCTCATATGCCTCACTTGATATCTCTTTTTCACATCTAGACGAAAAGAGACATCTAAGTTTCTTCATATCCCCCTCGATGTTTGTTTCCTCTAAAATATACGAATCTCACCTAAAATATGTATTAAAGTTTCAATCCGAGATCCCATATGAAATTATATCATTTTATTCTTTTACATTTTTTATTTTTTTATTTTCATATAGATACAATGAAAACCTATTTATCTACTCCATTTTTTTTTTAACTTTTTGTCTTGATGAGTCCAAACAAAAGACTCCTTTTTATGTTCAAATAAGAAGATATTCATATTATTATAATGTTTATTAAAGACATACGGCAAGAATGCATTGATTACATCGGACTAATATAATATCTTACATTGCTACATGTGTTGGTGCAATATGGTTGAATCATCATTATAAACTGATGATGAAGTTTCCTAAGCTGATGGTGTTTGCTATGGAGTATGTACCACCATTGAGACGGAGTTGAGTTTGAACCATGGTTAGAGATCCGTCCGGTATGCCAGAACTTTGGCCATTCTGGCCCGGTTTCGGCCATGACCAGTACAGAATTCCATGAATAATCCGATTTCGAATGTCACAGGCAAAAATTTGCATCAAAAAAGAAAGAAAGGAAGAAATACCAAAGAACAAAACAAAAATCCAAAATTATCGTTGAGCGAGTTGAATTTGAGAGTGAAGGATAAGGATGAGGTTGAGCTTTTTGGTTTGAGTTTTTGTTTTCGTAGCCATCAGATTTTCAATTTGGGGTTATAAAGTTAGGGCATTGGTTTAGGGTTTGGGAAGAAGCATATGGCAGAATTAGAAAGCACATCATCAAAAGAAGAAAGTTTTCTTTTAATATTTATGTTTTATGGTGGACTGGGTTTTTTGAGTAAATAACCTGTGTACAATACAGTGAACAACAAATTTATATGAACAAATTGAATTATTAAATTCTATCAAGTACCTATATAGAAGAATTTTGTATATTTTTCATTAAAGCATGTATTTTGTATGAAGTTCAAAATATATGCTGTAATTTATGCTAGTATAGAATATTTATAACGGTATTTAGCTATTTACATTGAAAAAAGTACTAGCATTTAGAGTGTTACGGAACACTATAAAAACCGGTCGGCCTTGCCAAAAAAAAGTACTGAAATTTTCGTAGTTACTGAAACAAAACCGAAAATTTAAAAGCTACCCGTAGCCGGAATGGAAGTAGCAAACTGAAAGTAATACGACGAAAGATGGGCTCACCCATTGCCTTATAAGAAGAAAAACAAAACAAGAAGAGTGCTCCCGTCCCCCCCCCCCCCCCTTCCTCTCTCCCCCCTCTTTCCCTCTACACGCATGGAGAGACAAAGTTGTTTCTCTCTCTTTGGTTCAATCTTCTTCCAATCATTTGTGTTCCACTTATTTATTGACCCGTGTATTTGTATCCAGTATTCAACACGCGCGCGCGCACACGCACACACATTCAGCTGAGTTCTATGAAAATGTGATACTATTTTAGTTTAGTAATTTTTGTAAGCATTATTTCTATAATAGAACTAAGATTAAAATTATATTATGTATGGGGTAAAACTTCTATGATTGGTTTGTTATATCGTTTGCGTGAACAATGACTTTAGCATGTATAAATGGTCATAACCCATAATAAATGTAAATGATTTAACTAGTCAACCTCAGTATTATGGGTATAACAATTTAAAACTTTTCGTAACAGGTTCTTGCTCATGTAGTGTGACTGTAATTCTGTAGGTAAATATAACAATGTTCGATGTGCTGTGTTTCAACTGTAATATTTAACATGTTTTTAAGAGATGGGAGTTTATATTATCTTATATCTTTGTTCCGTTCTTTGCTAGTTGAGAGGTTCCACTTTCTTTGTTCCCTGTTTTCCAGAGATTTTTGTATTTGATGCAATGGATGATCCTCCATCAATGATGGATATAGACGTCTATGATTTTGATGGACCTTTCGATGAAGCTATATCTCTTGGTCATGCTGAAGTGAATTTTGTAAAGTCAAACTTATTGGAACTAGCTGATGTGTGGATTCCACTGCAAGGAAAATTGGCCCAACCATGCCAATCCAAATTGCACTTAAGAGTATTCTTAAACAACACTAGAGGCAACGACGTCACAAAGTATCTGATGAAAATGGAGGAGAAAGTTGGTAAAAAAGTGAGATTGTTTCCAAATTGCACTTCTCTGTTTCCTCTTACAAACCAATTTCATATTCGATATATTTCTATGGCCAATAAATAATTATTTGCAAATGTACATAGCACGTGCTATTTTGGATAAAGATCAAGTTGATTGTGTTGGAAATGCCACAATCAATCAATAAAAATTTAGTCCCTTGCATTGAATGGAAATTGCACTTTCTTACTCATTAACATAGAAGGCCAATCCCAAAAAAAAAAAAAAAAAAAAAGACAAAAACAAAAATAATTTTCAATAGTTGGTGCAATTAATAATTTTTTTATGACTTCAATTATCTAGTCTAAATAATCTGCAAATCGCTAGACCGAATGCAAACTCTGATGTTGTTGAATCTTTATTTGACAGATAAATGTACGATCACCTCAAACAAATTCAGCTTTCCAGAAAATCTTCAATTTGCCACCTGAAGAATTTCTCATCAATGATTTTACTTGCCATTTGAAACGTAAAATGCCGCTGCAGGTTATTTTGTTTAAAATTTGATATGACATCGTTCTTATGGTTAATATTTATTTGCTTGTCAATGGTTTACTACTAAATATTTTTCTTGTCAATTGTTACTTGCGCTCGAAAGGTTTACATTGCCTGAGATTTGTTGTGTAGCACAAATTATTTATGTGCCACCTGGTTCCACATATGCTTTATAAACTGCAGATATTGGGAACAAAAATACAACGGTGATAGGTGATATTGACAACTGTATTGTCATATTACGTCAAGATATGGTTGATGGTAGATTCAAAATGCAGTGTATTTAGTGAGGAAGAGGATATCCATTCGATAACATGAGCTGTTAAAGCATTAACATTTCCAGTTGAATGCCCAGACATTTTGTTGTTTTTCCCAAGAACTTCCATATCGTTTAAAATATTTGCTGTTATGTCAAAATCACATATCTATAACCAAGCAATCAATAAGTTGATTTCCGAAAATATGTTTGTTTGACCATTTTACTGCTCATGTTTATATATTAATTCGTGGTTTGGTACAGCACATTTAATTCTTTGTTAATTATGATCCGTAATGCAGGTTATCCATGATATAAGTATAATTCATGGGATAAGTCGCTTTCCAGTGCTATTTCTAAACCCACATATTTCTCTCTATATATTTGTATTTAGATGTTTGATTATATGTATTTCAATATGTATAAAACTGCCCGAAACACTTAGTTATACTATTCATGTTGTAAATGCACCAATGAATTGGGAAGTTCCATATATAGACAGTATGCTTATAACTATACATCCTTTTGAGCTCTAAGTTGAAACGACTAATAATCCAAGTTCCACGAAGCTTTTGTTGATTTTGTATTAAGTTATGATGTGGAAGTGAACAGTTTTGAATTATAAAAATATTGTAAACATGTAAAATCTTAAGTGATTATATAGAAATGTTAGTCTATTGTATGACTACGTGGGCATATGCGTACATGTGTTTTTATCAAGGTTCGAGGTTTCACTTGGTACCCCGAAATTTACCGGACTGGTGCCAGTCATCTGCAGTCCGAAACCGTTGATGAAAATCGGTTTCGGACCTAGGGCAAGAAAGAAAGCTCGATCAAATGGTAAGTACTTTTTGGACTGAAAGAAAAGCCAGGCCACATATGTTTGAAACTGTACACAAATAGTCCATCTCATGTCCACATTTAACTGTTATTTTATTTATCGTTAACAAGTTCATTAACAAAATACTGAAAACCGAAATCTGGACCGAAACCAAAACTACCGAAATTTACGAAACCAACCGAAATTAACAAATTTACAAACGACCAAAACCGAGTTTTCGAACCTTGGTTTTATATTTGCACTCTTGCAAATTTTTGCTCGCTTGGTTTTCCATCTTTTGCTTGATGGTATTTTGGATAAAAAATTGTTATCTGATAATCAATTTGATTCATCAGCTTTTCAATAAATGCATATTATTATAATTTGCAGGGCAAACTATTTTTATCTCCGAGGATTATTGGTTTTTACACGAACCTTTTTGGTCACAAGACCAAATTCTTTTTCCTTTGGGAAGACATTGAAGAAATTCAAATTGTTCCTCCATCACTTGCATCAATGGGCAGCCCTTCTCTAATGATAATTCTCTGTCAAGGTAAAGGTCTTGATGCTCGTCATGGTGCGAAGTCTGTAGATAATGATGGGCGGCTTAGATTTCAGTTTCAATCCTTTGTTTCATTTAGTGCAGCTAACAGGTGCCTTTTCCTTAATCACTGAATTTGAATAGACTGCACAAATTATAATTCACACGCATGCTGATAGAAACTGTGTGAACAATTTGTAAATGGAAAACAGAACACATAAACTATTTATGACACCTATAAAGGACTTGCTTCATCTCATTGTTTTACAAATTAAAGCCATTTAAGTCTTCTCAATTCCATTCCAAACTAATAATCGTTGCTTAGTCGACAATGACCATTGGCACAGGGGTAAGCCCTAGATTGTTGATCAAAAAGACATATCTGAACCACACTAGCACCTTTACTCATTAAAAGATAACATGCATTATCTCATTATTGTGAAAATCACCTATACTATGTCGAAATTCCAACTAGTTACTTTGTGAACATGATTGTATTTTTTGTTGATTACGAAGGAAACAAAGTATCTTTCTATATAGCAATGAAGAAAGTCCAGGTTGTAATGTTAGCAAACTAATTCTTTTTGTGATATGTGCGAAGATAACTTATTAGTTCCTACGGAGAAAAAAATTGTAATCATAACCTATGTCAGTGAAAGCCTTCAAAAGATTTCGTTCAAGAAAGGCTTGTGGACTAGATCAAGGTTTGAAACCTTAGGCCTTGGTCTTGTCTAATGTTTTGAATCTCGAATTTTGGTCACATTCGTCTCGGAATTCTGTCGAAATTCCAACTAGTTACTTCCTGAACATGGTTGTATTTTATGTTGATTAAGAAGGGAACAAAGTATCTTTCTATATAGCAGTGAAGAAAGTCCTGGTTGTTAATGTTAGCAAACTAATTCTTTTTTGTGGTACATGCGAAGATAACTTATTAGTTCCTATGGAGAAAAAGCAGTAGTTTTGTGAAGAAAATTGTAATCAAAATTTATGTCAGTGAAAGCCTTCAAAATATTTCGTTCAAGAAAGGCTTGTGGACTAGATCAAGGTTTTAAGGCGTGGGTTAGAGTAGTCAATAGCAAATAGCGCAATGCCTGCGCTATGCGCTGTGCTATAGCGCACGCTATTTGATTTTTTTATTTATTTTTTGCATTTCTTTTACAAACAATCATGTATATGATTCATAATTGAAATTTAGTTTACTACATAAACATTTGGTTCTTCAATTAGCAACAAATATAAATAATACTTTACTAAAACAACGTTAAATTCATGATTCAATCTTCATTCCTAATATTACTAGGAAGTAGAAACTATAATATTATAGCCCGATTCAGAATAAAGAAAAAAAAGAGGGAAAATATCTCACAATCAATACTTAACAATTGTGGTTCAAATATGAGAATAAAGATAAAACAAAAAGAAAAACTCAATTATGAAATTAAATGAATAAACAAACATGTATAGTTTAATTGAGTCAACTTCCGCTTTTCAATAATTGATATTGATTTGTGAAAGAAGAAAATTTGCGTTAAATCGAAAGGATGCAATATCGCGTGAGTTATGAGTTGAATTAGAAAATAAAATGTACCATTGTGTTATTAGTCAACTCTGAATGGAAATAGATCAGATTGGGCTTTATGCACTGTCCAAACATTTTTTTTTTTTAAAAAAAAAAACTAAATAGCGCGCGATTTAGAGCTATGTGCTATTTTGCGTTATGACAACATAATGTGCTATTTTTGTGCTATAGGGAACCCCTGCATTATTATAAGTAAAATAGTGTAAACCCTGCGCTATGCGTAATTTTTCGCTGTAGCGCATGCTTTGATAACACTGGCTTGGGTCTTATGTAACGTTTTGAATCTCAAATTTTGGTCGCATTCATCTTGAATTTTCACACAAACTACCTAGTATCGAAGGAGATGAGTGTATATCAGGTCTTGAAGTACGTCATGGGAATATCTCGGGGTAACTTATGTGTCTAAAATTGATATCTAAAGATTAATTTAACAATGATAATTTTTTGGTAAATATAAACGTTGTTACATTTCTGATTTTTTTTTATTTTTTTTTAAGAAGAAGAATTGAAATTGATGTTTTGGAGAAGAATTATAGCATGATTAGCTTAATCCATTTGGTAACAATTGAAAAATATTCTCGTATCTGAACATAAAAAGGAAATGAAGTCTTTTATTGTGACTTGTCAAGTTGAAAAGTTAAAAATATGTTTAGAAAGTAAGTAAATTGTAGTTGGATCGATTAGTTCCATTTGAATCAAAATGGAAAATATATTATGTAAATGAAAAAACCTCGGATTGATATTTTGATCCCATTTCAGGTGTCGGGGGAGGTATGAATGTGATTTGATGTTTCGCCTCGTCAAAGTGTGAAAAGGTGATCTAAACGAGATATATGAGATTTAAAACAAGATGATCTTGTCTTGGATTACTTTATTCATCTATATAAGATGTCTCGAAGCAGACTGAGATGAGTGTTATCTCAAGTGTATGACTCGAAGTAAGATCTTAATTTAATTCCATACCAAGACCATCTCAGGCTAACTTACAAAAAGGAAAGTTAAATGATCGTTGGATGGTGTTTATGATACAAAGCATTACCAAGTCGCTTTTGATGTTTAAAATTGCATCGAAATTTAACATTATTTTACTTGAGAACTATTTTATTGTTTCAAACTAAATATACGAACCAATGAAATGAAAAACATTAAAAGATAACATGACTTGTGGATTAATTAAGAAGACAAACTATTAAGAAGACAAAACTAATTTGAAGAGTTCAACCGGCTATTGTAGCTGGGATTTAAAACGAATTCTGGATTAAGATTAGCGTATGTTTGCCTCATCTCATGAGTACCTTAGGAAGAAACCTTTGAGGTAGCAGGATTAAAATTACTACACACACTCATACACAAACATACGTGTACGCACCCTTATATAGAAAGGTTAAGTTGTTTAGTTAGATATCATGGTTGCATGCAGCTTTGAGAGAGTGGTTAAATATAAGACTGAGTAAAATAAAACGATATCATATCATCAATTTGATAAAATATAGGAAAGCATAATTTTATATCATTAGTATATTTCTAAGGTATTGTGGCATTCTACAAAATTTTAGGAATATACTAATGATACAAAATCAGGCTTTTCTCCATCTCGCTGGCTGGAAAAGCTGGAGAGAATCCTTATTTTGTATCACTAATATATTTCTAACGTGTTCTCGCTCACATATGTTCATGCTATATCACATTACCATAAAGTTTATCAATTTTATCAGAAAATAATGGAGCAGTATGAGATCAAGCTAGAGATTTTTGTATGGTTTTTATTCAGCTGGAAAAACATACATAAAGCATAAGGCCCTAAGTTAGTACATATATCGGACGAGTGAAAAAATGAGATATAGAGAAACACAACAAATAGACTAAGCTTAGCACTGAGAATAGCATAAGATCTTGTTATAACAACGTATTATTAAATTTGTAAGTATTTTTTTTGAAAATGATCGCACTACCATAAGGGTTATCCATTTTATCAACAAATAATGGACTATAGAGCAACATGAGATCAAGGTAGAGACTTTCATGTGATTTTTATTCAACTGGAAAAACATACGTAAAGCGTAAAGCCCTAAGTTTTAGTACATATATAGGACGATATCATATAATCAATTTGAGAAGATATAGTAAAGTATAATTTTATATCATTGGTATATTTCTAATGTATTGTAGCATTCTACAGAATTTTAGAAATATACTAGTAATACAAAACCAGGCTTTCCTCCGTCTCGCTGGTAAAGATAGGACGAATGAACAAATGAAATGGGGAAACACGACAAATAGAGAAGTTTAACAGTTGGAATGGCATAAAAACATGTTATAACGAAGTAATATTAAATTTGAAAAATATTTCTTATAATGTCCTGAAAAATATATTAATATTTTTTGAAAATGGTATGAAAATATAGCTAATACACTGCAATGTATAGGGTTTCCACCCAATTTGAAAACATTTCTGATGATGTCCTGAAAAATATATAATATGAAAATTGGTATGAAAAATATAGCTAATACACTGATGTATAGGATTTTCACACTGACATGATGCCAACATGCGGATTATACGTGATGCCACGGTATTCTGCTCTACTGCATGGGGTATCTATGACAAGCAGGGTAGTTAGACTTCACCATAAAAACCAGCTCGTAAGCTGTGAGTGTTGAATATGAATTTGTTATGTACTCATCATCCATCTCTTACCAGGCGATGTGGGACTTACATCGTAACACAGACTATTCTTCCCCTTATAGTGTTTGTAACACATTTTGTATTAATCCCTTAAAATCCATGTGATGCGTAAATGACTGATTCTGTTTAGCTAGGAGCCTAGGATATATAATTCATCGATGAACTAATTTGGGCATTAATATAATACATAATCGCTTTGATATAATATTTGAGTATTCATTTATTGCTGTATTGAGCTAATATTTTATACAGTTGACACTCTGTGTATTAAAATGAGAAATATATTCTAGAACTTCAGTGAAACATGAGTAAAATATACCGGTTTTGAGCATGGTACTCATTGCAACCACGTATTTTTGTCAACCTTGAATATGAATGTTTTCTTTGTGGACGTTCAAATAATTAGGCGTAACTTTTTTTTAGCATCTAATAATACTTAACAACCTGATTGGTTATGATAAATGTTTTCTTATTGTTATATAAAAATACTTTGATTGGCTACAGAACTGTTATGGCTTTATGGAAAGCCAGATCATTGAGTCCTGAGCAGAAGATGCAAATTATTGAAAACCAATTTGAGGAGAAAAACCAATACTGTGAAGAGAGTGAATCTTTCTTGGGGGTAGAAGATGCTGAAATGTCTGAGGTCTTTTCATCAGATGTCCTTGTTCCTGTGAGTTCGTTCATTCACTCTACAATTCACACAAAGTTAAGCTAGTGAGTTGTGGGATAGGAATTATCCCCCCCCCCCCCCCCCCTCCCCCAACGTGCATGCACGCACATTCTGATCACATTAGTCGTTATTCCATGTGAATTGCCTGCTATATGAAATTAAATACATGCTTTAAATAAGATTAACAGGTTTAACCCAATTCATATTATGGAATCATGAAAGCTCAAACGTATCGAATTCCCATATAAATGATGTTATTCTGATGTTAACATCAAATATAGTGCCATGAGTTAATTCAAACAGGTGATAGTGGATTCTATTGAACCAATCACCACATAACTACTAATAAAGTGGTAAACTGTTTATTCTCTCCACATACAGGTAAAATGGTAGCCCACTGTGTATGTCTAGTCAACACACACGACCACACTAGTAAAACAGAAGTCCACTGTTTATCTCTAAACAACATACCGTTCAGACAATAGTGGGGATCATACCATTTACAATTTACATAATAGATGATGTAATACTTTATTTACATTTGTTTTTTTCTTGACTTGTAGATAAACTCGCTAATGGAGTTATTTAAGGGAAACTCTATTGAACAAAGAGTAATGGAGAAGGTTGGCTATGTTGATTACTCCGTTACACCATGGGAAATTATTAAAAACGATGTATACCGAAGGCAGGTTAATTACAGCTTCAATAAAAAATTATTGCAACATGGTGGTAGAGTGGCTGGTACTCAACAAAAGACTCCATTACCTGATAATAAAGGATGGATTATTGAGGAATTAATGGCACTTCAAGGAATTCCACTTGGTGACTTCTTTCAAGTAAGCATCTTTGTTATTCTTTTAAGTGTTCTTTTTTTCTTTTTTCGGTGCACTTTAGATCTCAAACTCTTTTCTGTAATGATCAGCTTCTCAAAAATTGAGGCCTCAACCTCTTTTTCCAAACATTAGACAGCACCAGAACTTTTGACTTCCTGAATTTAAATGGTATATCATATGAATTGTGTTAAGCCCTTTCACCCAAATAAGCATTACCAGGTGTAGCCATATTTGGTTGTCAGGATAGGTTATTTGAGACATTCAAAAGCTATTGTTGGTAGTAGTTGTAATGGGTTGGTTCGGTGCGTTTTAGATCTCCAACTCTTTTCTGTAACGATCAGCTTCTCAGAAATTGAGGCCTCAACCTCTTTTTCCAAACATTAGACAGCACCAGGGTTTTTGACTTCATGAATTTAAATGGTATATCACATGAATTGTATTGAGCCTTTTAACCCAAAGAAGCATTACCAGGTATAGCCATATTTGGTTGTCAGGCTAGGTTATGTGAGACATTCAAAAGCTGTTGTTGGTAGTAGTGGGAATGTGTTAGTTCGGCGCAGTTTAGATCTCAAACTCTTTTCTGTAATGATGGACCTATCAAAAATTGAGGCCTCAACCCCTTTTTCCAAACATTAGAAAGCACCAGGAGTTTTTGACTTCAGTTCTGTTTTGTTGTTTGCTTTGGACTATCATCACATAGCTGCAAAATCATATTCATTTTTGTAAGGAAGTTTAAACGTGTTGAGCTATCTCCCCCCTCCCCCCCCCCCCCCCCACACACACAAACCCTTTTTTTTGGGGGGGGGGAGGGGGGGGGGGGTGTTTCCATGTTGGACTGAGACTCCGGTTCAGTTGAGTTTGCTTTGGACTTTCATCACATGGTGCATCTTCATGTAATTTTTTGCTAGTTCAAAAGCTTGAACATGTTAAAAACATTCTGAGTAAGAAATAACTTAATATTTGAGAAATAACTTAACATCTTCCTCAGGTTTAGTACATTATAAATTTGATCAGATAGAATAAATTCAACAACGTTTAATGAGTAAAAAAATCAAGGTCCAAAGGAGATCAACTAGACAAGTACTTTAAACATTGTATGACTTAAGCATTGGCTATTGGGCCGTCGATTGCTGGGTCAAACTTGTGTACATGATCTATGATGGCCTGGCTGATAAGTCAGTAACACATATGCTCCATGCTATGGAAAACGATAAAGGCTTGGATCAATTTTGATCCTTTATTTTTATGTAATGTCAACCAACTAGCATGTCCTTTTTCCATATCTGCAATACTTTCTGTTGTATACCACGGTTTTTTTGTAATGAAAAATTGTTATGTAACGACGGTCGGAATAAAGCCCTCTTCCTTGCACGCATATGAGCTGACACACAACTCGCATATAACAAAAGGAATTCCTGATGTTACGTGCCCACCAACTCATATTCGTACTCAACTCCTTCAATTTATTCCATGATGTGGGACTATTAATTCCAACATGTCATTCCTCCTTAACAACATGCGAGACAATCCTAACAGTCTCTCCCTTGACTCGCCTCCTACAAGTATCTTTTGAAAGCACTGTCTTGCCTGCATGGTCCAGTCCGAACCTTCGGCTTTGATACCACTGTTATGTAACGACGGTCGGAGCAAAATCCTCTTCTTTGCACGCATATGAGCTGACACACAACTCCCATATAATAAAAGGAATCCCTAATGTTACGTGCCTACCAACTCATATTTGTACTCAACTCCTTCAATTTATTCCATGATGTGGGACTATTAATTTCAACCCGTCATTCCTCCTTAACAACATGCGAAACAATCCTAAAAAAATAGCAAGTTAGCACAATGATTTGGTGGGGGGGGGGGGGGGGGGGCATATCTTAGACTTTATTTTTGCTTTGTGTCTCTTGATTGTTTTCCTTTGTCTTTTTTTCGAAAGGTTTGATTGCAATGGGTGTTTCATAAAATTCACAATTTTGTTGCATGAGCTATGGTTTTGAGCCTCTCATATCTCACCCAAGGTCTATTTTTCATACTTAAATGAGATGGACACCGAATCTCATTCATATCTCCTTCGATATCGATTTCATCTGCAATGTTTAAATCTCACTCATAATATGAATCGAGATCTCGATCCGAGATTTCACTTGAAAGTATATGAATTTTTTTTTTAACATAACAAAATTTTATTTTTATATTGGTTTAGAAGAAACTGCATTAATTTGTATTTACCAAACCCTAGACATATTTTTACTTTTTATTTTGGTGTGTCTACTTCATTTCATTTTAATATTTGAATAAGAGGATTATTCAGCCAAGCCCAAATCAATCCATTCCAACTTTTTTATACCCTAACCAAGTATGTTACAATTTTTAGTTTTTTAAATAATAATTGTCTAAGAAATTTCATAACTAACAATTTTGGACATGTAAAAATGTTGGAAAATTGATAGGTAGGGACAAAAGAAAAGAAAATAATCCGAGTTGTAGAGATTGTTAGCGTGCTAGGGCAAGTGGGCTAACCTGAACTCTTGGGGGTTGGGGCTTTCCTTTAATAGACGTTTAGAAGTTTGAACGGAAAGCACACTTAAATAGTTTTTATTTGTTTTCTCAGGAACAAAACAAAACAGCACGACAAGTACATTTGAGGCTAAACTGAAGCTGACATTATCATGCATAAATTATGGGTTTGAGGGGCTGTAAATTCTGGGGCAAGGGAGATTTTGACTTTTAAGTTGAGTGACAATTACAGTGACACTAAGAGCATTCCCAACCCGGGGGTTGGAGTTGGTCGATTCTTCACGGATCAACCAAAACCAACTCCCAATGGGGAGAAATAAAAAGGGGACCTTAGCCGGCTTAAAATAAGCCGACTAAGGGTTGTTTTGAAAGGGACCCTCCCTTAGCCGGCTTATTTCAAGCCTGCTAAGCTTAGCCGACTTAAATAAGCCGGCTAAGGGTTGTTTTGAATGCAACCCTCCGGGTTGTCAAAGAAACCCAATTAAGGTCAAACAACTCCATGTTGGGGGTTGGTTGCTTGCCAACCAGCCATTGGTTGGGAATGACCTAATAGTCTAACCTTTTACACGGATGAGATCAATCATCTCTTGAGTACTTTTTCATGCAAGGTTCAAGATCTTGATTTCAGTCTCGATTTCGGTCATTTGTAATTTTAGGAATATGATTTAGTTGGTAAATTTTGGGAATCAAAGTTTCAATTTTGTTTTCAGATTTTGTTAATTATTTTTCATATAGTTGCACATGTATTTTTCTAATTTATTTATACAAAATGTAACTTTTAATTAAAAATAAATTATAAATGAACAACGATTAGTTATATAAATTTATAACATTAAAATATGTTTATTCATTACTTCGTTTTTCTATTTTTTAGTTATGTCATTTATATATTATGTGATTTTGTATGTTTGTTAATTTAAAATTTTAGATTTTTAATATTCATATATTTGAAGTCAAATTAATTCTTGTTTTGAGTTTCTTATGTACAATTTGAAGTTAAGTAGCATTTTTAATTGAACTGGAATTTTGATTTGGTTTGTTCCAGTCTTCACCGAAACCAAAATAGAACGATCAAAATCTCAAACATTTGTTTCACCTCAAGTGATTCAACATAACACAACTATCACTGTAGTATGATCATCATATCATATGACTGACTGTAATCAAAGTACAGTCTAGATGCTTAAGGTAGACAGTGCTCTTAAATTTGAGAATCACGGCACATCATCATATGAGATCTTCTATTCTAACTTAGTTGTATTAATCTATAGAAAAATTCTTATTGAGTCATTTTGTGATTGTTTCAAATAACAATAAGTACGAACCTCGTAATGTGCTAACGGTAATGAGTAATTCATTATTTGTGTATAGAGAGCTCTACATACACTAGTCTAAACGGGAGCGTTGTGTCAACACATCTGTAGCCGCAATTGACTAAACGCTTTTTCTAATTCATGGTTTTGGAATTTAGAAGAGATTAGAAAATTAATTAATTTATTATTATTATTATTTTGTGGAAAATGATTTTTACGATATAAATAACTATATTTTTTATAGCATTTCTAATGACTGAAAATATGATGGATGTGCTAAAAAGGGAATTTTATTGATCCTTCTAAAAGCAAACACAAGTGTCGTACATACATGTGTATGTATATGTTTAATTTCATTATTTATCGAATTACAAATCCAGAAGAAATGAAGGTTTATAATATGACAAAAGTTAATGACATATTCGTTAGATTTTTAAAATTATGCCATTTGTGGTTATAATAACCTACATTAATTTGCTGGTAGCGCGTACAAAGTCGATAAGCATAGCTTGTTACATGATTGTACTGAGTTATTATTGGATGAATGATAGGGAAATGTATTTTTCAACAAGGATAACACCGCCAACAAGGTTTTGCAAAAACGTTCAATTCTGAAGCCCAACTTTTTTTTTATAAAAATTTGATTGATTATATATGCTATTATTTCAACCAAAAATAAAGTTTTATAATGTACAAAAAATAAACGCCTTACATAGTTTGAATAATAATAGAAAAAAGTATCAACTCTTCTAATGATTTGTTCAAAAACAATATATATTGTCTTACTTGCATTTTTAATTTCAATATGCTTTGTCATTAATTGCTGATATGGAAAGGTTTTTACTGTGTGTTATGGTCAGAGTTTTATTTTTGTATATTTGTATTATTAGATTATGCATAAAAATGTGTCTGTTTTTTTCATTCAGTTTTACATAAGCAAACAAAGCAGACATTTGAAGTATTTTATGTCAATTAATTTTACTATATATTTAAGCGGGGTTTGTGATATTTAGTAAAATCCTCATAACGCACTTTTCTCTCTTTTCAGCTTCAGTTCAGGTATCTTGTACAGAATCTTTCCTCCAATGCAGACTCTTGTACTGTTGAAGTAAAAGTTGGTATTTCATGGTTAAAAGGCACCAGCCATCAGAAAAGGATAACAGAAAGCGTGATTAGCACTTCATCCGATCATCTAAAGGATATATTTCAGCAATTAGAAAAGGCTTTGCTACAGGAAAGTATATAGTTGACAATTGACATTCATGGAAGTGTTTTTCCCACTCTTGTAAATTGTGAAATACATATATGTCATGTGAATGTATATATTGTTGGAGTTGTAGGGAGGACCGATAAATAAGGCTACATTTAAGTGTATTATATCCATGTAGAATCTTTTTCCCTTCTTTACTCTTTTGCTCTACGTAAAATTTTAATCAGGCCATCCCAGTAGGCCCAAATTTGTCCACCTTTCCTTTGAATTTCCATTTGGCTATCTGGCTATCGTAACTTGGATTGTTACTGTTGAGTCATCAACCACTCAGATGGTAGTATTTATGGTAACAGTTCAATAATTCGGTAACTGCGATGAACCATATCAATCATACATGATAGTTGTATATAATATTTAATATTAAAATGTAAAAATGAGTCGTTTAAGTTAAAGGAATGACTTGTACATTAATAATATTTGTCTTTATGCAATAAAACTGTGCATGTATCATCGTTTTATAAACAAATAAATTTGCAAAAAAAATAGTTAAGAGTTATGTGAGTTTATCATCAATGGTGTATTTAATATGAGGCCGGCTATTTGGACACAAAATTAGACGCAAAATGAGAAACATAAAGCCTTAATCGTTGGATTCTTTTGTCTTTACATGGAGAGGTGGAATTCATGGGGTGACCCAATTATGCAAATCCATTGTATCATCATTTGTGTCTAAATAGACTTTCCCATTTAATATATATATATATATATATATAGACACACACATATATGCAAGTGTTCAATAGCACCCTAATAGCCCCTCCGAGTTCTACCTTTAATTTATATTAGTTTAAGTTAGTGGAAGGTGAGAGAGTGAGTGGAAGGAGAGAGAGGGAGAATATGCGGTGGAAAAGAGAGGTGCCATTGGGGTGCTCCACTAGGGGTGAGCGTTTGGTTGATTTAGTTTATACGATTATAAAAATTGTCAAATCAAACTAAAACCGATAAAAATCAAAACCAAATCAACCAAATTAAGTTCGGTTGGTTATCCAATTTAACCAAACTTTAAAATAGTTTAGACTTTATATTCATAATATTAACTATACTTTGATATAAACTATAAACATATGATTGACATATTATCATTTATGATTCTTATGCTTCCCAAACGTAATTTTGATACATATGTGATGATTAAAAATTACTTAGGTAACTAAATTAACCTAAAACATTTACTATAATATTGATAATTTTGAAAATATAATAAAAGTTTGGTTAATTTGGTTAAACCTATAATCGAACTAAATATTTTTCCAAACCAATTACAAACCAATCTAATTTCAAAATCAAACCAAACCGTCCAAAATAAATTGGTTCGGTTGGTTTATTTGGTTTAACCAAACAATGCTCACCCCTATGCTCCACTGTTTGACGTCCCATTGAACCTGCCTTTAATATATATATATATATATATATATATATATATGTGTGTGTGTGTGTGTGTGTGTGTGTGTGTGATTTTCTCATGTTTTTCAATTGAAAATGGCGAACAAACGGGATCCAGTCCCGCCAAAATCTAATTCCACATCAAATCTTACTCGCGTTTCTTTTCAATCCAAATCTGGTGCTAATTCAGTTGATTCTTCAGCTAAAGTTAATCAAGGTACAAATCCGAAGTCTCTGAAATATGTTAAACCTTCGACAAGTCGTATTTTCATCTCGAAGGAGGTTTTCAATGAATCGAATGAGGTTTGGCATGATACAATAGCTTTGCATCCGATTGAGTTTCGATTATCTGTTGTAAAACTGAAGGACTATATTCGTAAAGTCTGGAGGCCAAAAGGTAACTTTATAGTTTATATAGTGGATGGTTTTCATTTCACAGTTCAGTTTGAGGAATCTACGGATTTTCTTCGGTGATTCAATCATCTACTTACTCTTATTTTGGAAATCTGTTGTTGATTAATGAGTGGCATCCTGGGTATGAGTTTGAAAAAATTAATTTTGATAAGGTTCAGATCTGGCTTAAGCTTTTTAATGTTGATATGGAACTCCGGTCTAATAATGCTCTGTCGATGATCGCAAGTTATATAGGAGAACATGTATGTATAGATGATAATACCATCCATAAGAGAATCACAAGAATTGTCAGAGTTCTAGTTTCGATTGATATTGCAGTTGAATTGCATGATAATATTCCTGTTCAATTTCATAATGACACAGAGAGAGATATTAGAGTTTAATACGAATTTATCCCTCCTCGATGTGGTATATGTAAAGTTTTTGGTCATGATACTTTGGTACACAAGCTTGATAAAGATCCATCATGGGTTCAAAATAATACAATGGAATCTAATTTGGGAGAATCTGATTCAAATATGCAAAATGGTTCAAATGTTCAAAATGAAGCTTCTACGTCTAATATGGCTAATGAGAAAGGGGATCTGGATTTTTTAAATGAAGGCTTGCCACAGGATATCTTACCAGATGATTTAAGTCGTATTGCTGAAAATCTTGGCGAGGATCTAACTGAAGAAGAAAATCATGAAGCTTCTCAAAATATTAGTAAGAATAGAGATTATATAGCTCACATAAAAGGGAAGGTACATATTAACTCAACTTGCAAAGCTCCTCCTAAAAGGCATACCAGGAGCTCTGCTCTTGATAAATGACAATAATGTGCTGGAACATCAGAGGGATGAATTCTCCATTTCGTATGAGAGAAATTTCATCTATTCTGACGGAGTTCAGGCCAACTTTTGTTGGTCTTGTTGAAAGTAAGATAAGTGCAGCTAAGTTGAAGTATTTTAAAAGATTTTTTGTAATAACCCGGAAATTCTGGGCCAGTTTAAAATTTTTATTTTGGCAATTATAGCGAATTTTGAATATTTAAAATAGATTATTTTAAATAGAATCGACGAGAAATTTATTTTGAATATATTTAGAACGTATATATTATACGCGTCGTCGTTAGAATATAAATATTTATATATAATTATAAATGGAATTGAAAATGGCGCGGTAGTTCGATAATTCGATTTCAAACTTCAATTGAATGTACCGGGTGCAAAACAATCCGGATTTTAGTGAAACCAAAAACATTAGGATTTAATTGATAATATCTTTCCAACGAATCCGAAAAATCGAGATTTCATAGCGGGAATCAAAAGATATGTCCAATTGAAAATTCTGAATAGTCGCTATGAAATTCAGGCCCTTAAAAATGGAAATTTTGCAAATGACCTCGGATTTCGACGAAACCACTTTTGTTGGATCCGTGATGTTAAGTTATTGCTAGGTTTCAAATTTCGTAATTTTTCGAATCAATATGTGAGCGTGGCAAAGGAAAACGTGTTTGACCTGTTTTAGTTGATTTTAATCGACTGGAAATTGGCCATTTTTCAAACGGTCTCAGAATTCGACGAAACTAGTTTTTTTAGGACCGTATCGTCAATACGAAGCTAGAAAATATTTTTCGAGAATTTTTCTAGTTATTATGTGACCCCGGTAAATTGAAATGTACGTTTATAATTCAATATAATGATTTAAATGTAAATTCAGCGGAAACTGATCGAAACGACCAAATCAACCTACGAAACATGCCCCATTGTGTTCGGAATGGGGGTGAAACGCTATGGATGACAGACGGTGGACCTCGTTTAGAGGTCGTATGTAAAAGTCAACTTTTTAGGAATTAAAATAAATTAAAAAAATTAAAATTCTTTCTCTCCCCTCCCTCTTCCCTTATACGTTGCCCCCCCCCCCCCCGTTCGTTTTTCACTTTACAAAAAAAAAAAAAGAAGCGGATCGAGGAACCCGCCACCCACCTCGGCACGCCATCGCCACCCTCCACCGTTCGCCGCCGCCGCCAGGCAAGCGCCCCCCCTCTAATCGCGCTGACGCGACGAAGACCCCCCCAGTTCGATCGACGCGCGAGAGCCCCCTTTTTCCTCCACCGCCGCGCACCCCCAAGCGCCGCCATCCTCCTCTTCTTCCCCCTCCTTCGCCTGAGCGATGGCACACCCCCACCCCCTCTGTAAGTCCTCTGTTTATTTTTATTTTGTTTTATTTTTAATTTCTTTTAAGTAATTAGTTTAGAAATTAAACTGGTATGGTTTTAAAAACTGAAATATATTTATATATGTAATTGTAAAGCAAAAAGAATTGATTTTTATACGATCTTTATATTTTTAGAATAATAAAACCATGATTTTTATTATATATAGAAGATAAATATATAATATTTACATTATAGGAAGGTTCAAAATATAATTTTTCTAATATAGATAGGATAAAAATACGATTTTTATATGATATAGATAGTAAAAATATCATCTTTATATATGTAACGAAATAAAAATCTGATTTTTATTGTATATATATAATGAAAGAGAAAAATATGATGTTTATATTTTTAAAGTATTAAAAATATAATCTCTACTATATAGGAGATGTAGGAATATGATTTTTGCTTAAATAGGAAAGACTATATTTTTAGAGAGAAAAATAGGATTCTTGCTTTCGTAAAGTTCAGATTTTTAATATTTTTGAAAAGGCGAAATCTTTATTTTTGAAAAGGCGAAATCTTTATATGAAGAATAGCGTGATAAAAATATAATCTTTACTATAGGAACATCGATGTGAAAATATAATTTTTATCTATATAGTAGCGGTATAAAAATTCGATTTTTATATATTGAAGAACAAAGTAAAAATTCGATTTTTATATATTGAATAACATAATAAAAATTCGATTTTTATATATTGAATAACATAGTAAAAATTCAATTTTTATATATTGAATAACATGGTAAAAATTCGATTTTTATATATTGAATAACATAATAAAAATTCTATTTTTATATATTGAATAACATAGTAAAAATTCGATTTTTATATATTGAAGAACAAAGTAAAAATTCGATTTTTACATATGTAGGGGCTACAGCAACGAAGATGACAAAAAAATGCGATAACGATGAAGATTTCTATCAAAGAAGAGTCGTGGAATTTGGATAGCTATTTGTGAGAATTTCTCACCTTTCAATTTCATTTTCTAGTTATATATATATACTAGGATGCAGACGGTGCTTAGTAGCACCCGACACAATCGTCCACAGACCATGGACTTGTTTGTTTGGTTGCATAAATTAGTTAGATGATTTGATTTGAATTTGGTTGTATGGTGAATTTGATTGATATGTGAATGGTGTGGGCCTTCACTAGACCGGGGATAAGGCTAGGCCTCGTCCCGTTTCTACTTTCGTGTCGTTACGTCACCGAAATTTTCTAAAATATGTTAGAAAAATAAAACTATCATTTTTATTGAATAAATGAACTGAATAGAAATTCATATGTTGAAATAAAATATTTTATCGTTAAAAATATAATTTTTAACGTGAATGAAAATAAAATAAATATTCATTTACAAACCGGACGGTTTGTTTATGTACACCTATTTGAAGGACATTGATTGGGTCGATAAATTTTACACATCGCCCAACTGCACAAATAGAAATCTATGTTTGTTGATTTGAAACCCCACACGGGTGTTGGGATGAAATTTGAAGTTCACTCATCCTGATTGATTAAATATGTCGATCGATTGATTGACAGGCTGTTATAAGCGTTAGATATCTATATTTGATGCTTATACAGTGTAGTGCACTTTGGTTGATGGTTGATTATTTTTCAATGCTATTATATACGTGTGATGTATGAAAATCCATATAATTAAAATCATATGGTGATTGATTGGGCCTCATTCCAATTTAGAAGATAAAGAATATTATAAAATAAAGGTTCATGTGTTGACTGTACTCATCCGTTGAGATTAGTCATGTGTTGAACGAAATATTTTAATAATAAAATTTACTTCTTTATCATTATAAAGTAAAGGTTCATGTGTTGACTGTACTCATCCGTTGAGATTAGTCATGTGTTGAACGAAATATTTAAAAAAATAAAATCTACATCTTTATCATATATAAAATTAGAAACTGACTGGAAAATAGATAAGATGAGTGGTCTCTTGGATATTAATCTGATGTTGGTTTCGGCCTTCGGGGTTAATATTCAGGGAATCGTTCTCTTACTAATTTACGGTTGGAGTCTGATTTAATATCAAACGATAGATACCTTAATTTTCATAAAATATATTAAATAACAAAATAGTCACACGTGGACGGTACTCATTCGTTGAGATTAGTCGTGTGTTGACAAAGAGATAGAGTCGTATATTGAAATAGAAATATTTGAGATAGAAATATTTGAAATATAATATTTGAAAATAGAAATATATGAAGCCGTGTTGATTAGATTAACACCATTTTGACGTGAACGATATTTATATCGATTTTATTCATTTTGAAATGAATATTGAAAAACGAAATGAATTGAAAACGATTTCGAAATGAAATGAATTGAAAACGATTTCGAAATGAATTGAATATAAAACGATTTCGAAATGAATTGAATATAAAATGATTTCGAAATGAATTGAATTGAAAACGATTTCGAAATGAAATGAATTGAAAACGATTTCGAAATGAATTGAATACAAAACCAATTCGAATTGAATTGAAAACGAATTCGAATTGAATTGGAAACAAATTGAAATGAATTCAAATTGAATTGAATAGGAATGAATTTTAAAACGAATTTATAAGGAAGAATTCAATTTTGATTTGAAATGAAATGGAAGTTGAAATTGTTTTCGAAACGAATTCAAAACTATTTTTAAAACTTTGTTTTAAATAGAAATCGATGAAATATATATTATATATATAATATAATGGTCTGAATGGAACGCGCCACGCCGCGGCAGTTCGCGAATTTCGACCATTTATTTCAAACGGACATTACGGGAGATCCGACCGTCGGATTCTCCTAAAACCAAAACCGTTGGGTTCGTATCGAAAAGAGCGTTCTAACGAATATTAGAAATTCAAAATCTAACGGTTGGATTTGGAGATACGTCCAAATCAAATTTGAAAAAGGTCGTTGTAAGTGCAGTTCGATGGCCGTTGATGGAAATCGACTGTACGGGCCTTGATAAAATTATTAAAAATAGTAATAATTTGTGTAAAATCATAAGAAATGATTTGGGAAAAATTTGGGATGAAAAACTCCATATTTGAAAAGATAAAAATAGATTTTTATCGAAATGAACTAGTTTGAACTCGATTTAAAACCCGGGTTTTTATTTTTAAATAAATAAATTGGATTTAAAAAGGGGTTTTAAATAATCGGAATTTCTAACATATAACGATTGGATTTGAAATGGGTTTATCGTGAACTGTGTTTTAAATAATACTAGTTCTTTAACCCGATAATAAATAGAATGTGATTTGGGTTTGTCGTGAACTGTGTTTTAAATAACACCTAGTTCTTTAACCCAGTAAAAGGAGTTTTAATGAATCTGTAATTAGATTGAAATGTGAATCTATAATCTAAATTATCAAGTTTAGAAATGAACGAGATATGGAGTATCGCCAGTTTTGCTCCAAAGCGGTAGTTAAATCTTTAATTAGATTTGAACGTGAAATGGTAATTAATTTTATCGATAACACCACGGTGTTAGATATGGAGTATTACCAGTTTTGCTTCATGGGATGAATAGGTTGGGATTGGGAAATAAAATAAATAATTACTTCGGTGTAGTTCGCTAATCTCGACTAGTTTAGAAAACCATAATTTGGTTTGAACTGTCATCCAAAGGAAGATTAAAGGATAAATTTTAAAGAATTTATCTTGGATAAAATTAATGGGAACCTCTCCCTAAAAATGTGATTTCGTGAATAAAAGGATATTCTGAATTGGAATGAGGCGTATGTTGAGTTTGTGTAATATTTGTTTTTAATATACGCGGGTTGTTCGGAAAGGCCGGGTTTATACCCATTCTGAATAACCGATTCGACGATAAGTCGAAGATGAAGACGGTGGTCGAAGACCGGAAGTCTTTACATCGTTTGGGCAATTACTGACGATCCTGATTGGGCAGTACACCCAAGAGGATGGAAATAGTTGGTGGTCGTCCAGACGTACTTGGAGATGGATGGATATGCGAGGAAAGTGCCTCCGGTTTCGTTCAGACCCAGAACGGACTTGTAAATGGATTGTGTGTCTGACATTGGATTTTATTCTGTGTTGATTGATATCTATTAAATATACATCTGTTTGGCGGCGGAGAATTTATTCTTTTGCTTAACGCCCTTCTCTGAGACGTACGAGCTCAGAGGTTGTATATCGATGGACATCAGTCGCATGGCATGAATTGCCTGTGTGGCACGCTAAGATGCAATGATCAAGGCTTCTGTTGAAAAGCAAAGTCTTGTGGTTGATGATCAAAGCACGCCTACGTGGCAGCTTTGTGTATAACGTGAATTCGCAAGCCTCACACCTCGGTATGAATTAAAAAAGAGATACGGACCGCTGGCAGAGCACGGCGTTTCTTTCTAGCTTTGGTGGTGTCAGTGACTTACCAGCCCTGACATTTTTATACTTTTCACCTATGTGGTTGTTGGAATGCGAGGCGCCTCGATATTAGGTCTGTAAGGACCGGGAAACGTGTGTTCAGGAATTGCCAATCCTCTAACGTAAGTGAGGACCGGCCCAGCCGTATCCGGGGTTGCCCAGAGTGTGTAGTCCCGAGGCATTTGCTAGAGTGTCTCGAAGTGGAGAGGAGCTTGCCCCTTGCCTCGACTCATGACGGAAATCCAATTTCCAATACGAGATATTTCGGCTTTATTTGTAGAGCCTAGTATGGCGACATAGTAGCATGGGATACTATGCCGTCTATGATTTATATTTATGATTGAAATTGTTTTGACACTATACACTTATTATAGTATCAAATGATTTGTTTTAAACGTACTAAGCATGTTTGGCTGTTATAAGGGAAAACCCTATCCTCCGGCTTGCGTTGCATTGTGTGATGGGACCTGGGTCTTATAATTGCTTCATTTTTCAAAAGGCATTGCGTTGTTTATTCTATGCACTGGTATTCTTGGGAGGAAACTCGTTCCGTGTTATACGGCGTGGTCCCTTGAATTACTCTCTTTTAAAGTAAAGTTTTAAATAACTGTTTTAGTTCTCACACCAGTCACATGACTGACCTGGAGTTTATTGTTTTAACCTAAACTCTGGGTGCCCCTATTTTCCGCACGGGCAGCTAGTAGTTTTGGTTTTGCAGATTTATATTCACAGGATCCTGGTTTACAGCTGGAATGATATCCGAAAGCTCTGTATCCGTATATCACCTTCAGTTGTGCTTTGTATTATTTTCCGCTGCTATGTAATTTATTGTAATCTCTGATATTTATCGAATGTAATTTATTCATTTATACTCTGTATATTCTTGTATCTGATGGAATTGTTGTTAATATACAATGAAATGTTCTTCCGTCTGCGTTCATTTGTGTGTTGTTCTCAACGCTATCCGCCCTTTCCTTAACGGGGAAGTTCGGGGCGTGTCAGTTTGGTATCAGAGCTTTGGTTTACAGATCTCGAGAACAAGGCACATTAGAACCATACGAAAGAATTCATCAGATATTGGATTAGTAATATCCGATTAGAATGACTCGTTAGAGATAGGATCAGTAGTATCCTAGAACGAGTGTGAAGAGTATATTTTTCAAATGAAAACAATTTTGTTTTGAAATTTAAATCGTTTTATACGTATTTGAATATTTTATTTGTATTGAATATGGACAATCTAGTATATAAAGGTTTTGCATATACGCGTCATGAACGTATATTCGAAGTTTTAATATATTGGATAGATATAGACTCATACTCTAGTGACCCGAAGATGATTCTGATGATTGACTAGTCGTCATTAGTATTCATGTTCGAGTAACGAAGGTGTGATTTTCTATATATTTCCATTAGACTGGTGTGAGAACCAAAACTAATATAGCTAGAATACATTGTTGTGAATTGGCATCAAAAATGGGATTTTTTTGTATATATATCAAAATTATGAATTTGAAACGTTAAATTCACTAATTGATTGATGTTTGTGTTGTTTGTTTATTTGTTTGCTAATTTTGAACCATTATGCCTAATTGTATCAGATATTGAATTATATTGAAAATTGGTCGCATTTGCTTGCATATACATATACTTACATTGAACAGGTCATAGCAAGGAGGCTAGAGCCAGAGAGTAAAATTTGTTTGCCCGACAAATAGGTACATGTTTACTACATAATTTACTGTTTTGTTTGGGTGATGATGATTTTATGAGCCTATTGGCTAGCCGCTTGGCTTTTTCTTTTTCTTTTTGAGATTAGAAGGACCGGGGAAGCTATTTGAAATTCCCCGATGCTCCCGGTGCAGGAGAGGTTATGGCGAAATTTTTCAAAAATTTAGGGTGTTAGCCAAATTTTTGAAAATTTGAAAATTCTCAGGAACTGAAAAGTTGGAGAATGGAAGCCAGATCGAACGTAGAGTTGATTAATCAAACCATTTTCGACTTTGTTCCTTTTCGGGGACGAAAAGTTTTAAGTGGGGGAGATTGTAATAACCCGGAAATTCTGGGCCAGTTTAAATTTTTTATTTTGGCAATTATAGCGAATTTTGAAGATTTAAAATAGATTATTTTAAATAGAATCGACGAGAAATTTATTTTGAATATATTTAGAACGTATATATTATACGCGTCGTCGTTAGAATATAAATATTTATATATAATTATAAATGGAATTGAAAATGGAGCGGTAGTTCGATAATTCGATTTCAAACTTCAATTGAATGTACCGGGTGCAAAACAATCCGGATTTTAGTGAAACCAAAAACATTAGGATTTAAGTGATAATATCTTTCCAACGAATCCGAAAAATTGAGATTTCATAGCGGGAATCAAAAGATATGTCCAGTTGAAAATTCTGAATAGTCGCTATGAAATTCAGGCCCTTAAAAATGGAAATTTTGCAAATGACCTCGGATTTCGACGAAACCACTTTTGTTGGATCCGTGATGTTAAGTTTTTGCTAGGTTTCAAATTTCGTAATTTTTCGAATCAATATGTGAGCGTGGCAAAGGAAAACGTGTTTGACCTGTTTTAGTTGATTTTAATCGACTGGAAATTGGCCATTTTTCAAACGGTCTCAGAATTCGACGAAACTAGTTTTGTTAGGACCGTATCGTCAATACGAAGCTAGAAAATATTTTTCGAGAATTTTTCTAGTTATTATGTGACCCCGGTAAATTGAAATGTACGTTTATAATTCAATATAATGATTTAAATGTAAATTCAGCGGAAACTGATCGAAACGACCAAATCAACCTACGAAACATGCCCCATTGTGTTCGGAATGGGGGTGAAACGCTATGGATGACAGGCGGTGGACCTCGTTTAGAGGTCGTATGTAAAAGTTAACTTTTTAGGAATTAAAATAAATTAAAAAAATTAAAATTCTTTCTCTCCCCTCCCTCTTCCCTTATACGTTGGCCCCCCGTTCGTTTTTCACTTTACAAGAAAAAAGAAGAAGAAGCGGATCGAGGAACCCACCACCCACCTCGGCACGCCATCACCACCCTCCACCGTTCGCCGCCGCCGCCAGGCAAGCGCCCCCCTCTAATCGCGCTGACGCGACGAAGACCCCCCCAGTTCGATCGACGCGCGAGAGCCCCCCCCTTTTCCTCCACCGCCGCGCACCCCCAAGCGCCGCCATCCTCCTCTTCTTCCCCCTCCTTCGCCTGAGCGATGGCACACCCCCACCCCCTCTGTAAGTCCTCTGTTTATTTTTATTTTGTTTTATTTTTAATTTCTTTTAAGTAATTAGTTTAGAAATTAAACTGGTATGGTTTTAAAAACTGAAATATATTTATATATGTAATTGTAAAGCAAAAAGAATTGATTTTTATACGATCTTTATATTTTTAGAATAATAAAACTATGATTTTTATTATATATAGAAGATAAATATATAATATTTACATTATAGGAAGGTTCAAAATATAATTTTTCTAATATAGATAGGATAAAAATACGATTTTTATATGATATAGATAGTAAAAATATCATCTTTATATATGTAACGAAATAAAAATCTGATTTTTATTGTATATATATAATGAAGGAGAAAAATATGATGTTTATATTTTTAAAGTATTAAAAATATAATCTCTACTATATAGAAGATGTAGGAATATGATTTTTGCTTAAATAGGAAAGACTATATTTTTAGAGAGAAAAATAGGATTCTTGCTTTCGTAAAGTTCAGATTTTTAATATTTTTGAAAAGGCGAAATCTTTATTTTTGAAAAGCCGAAATCTTTATATGAAGAATAGCGTGATAAAAATATAATCTTTACTATAGGAACATCGATGTGAAAATATAATTTTTATCTATATAGTAGCGGTATAAAAATTCGATTTTTATATATTGAAGAACAAAGTAAAAATTCGATTTTTATATATTGAATAACATAATAAAAATTCGATTTTTATATATTGAATAACATAGTAAAAATTCGATTTTTATATATTGAATAACATAATAAAAATTCTATTTTTATATATTGAATAACATAATAAAAATTCGATTTTTATATATTGAATAACATAGTAAAAATTCGATTTTTATATATTGAAGAACAAAGTAAAAATTCGATTTTTATATATTGAAGAACAAAGTAAAAATTCGATTTTTACATATGTAGGGGCTACAGCAACGAAGATGACAAAAAAATGCGATAACAATGAAGATTTCTATCAAAGAAGAGTCGTGGAATTTGGATAGCTATTTGTGAGAATTTCTCACCTTTCAATTTCATTTTCTAGTTATATATATATATATATACACGGATGCAGACGGTGCTTAGTAGCACCCGACACAATCGTCCACAGACCATGGACTTGTTTGTTTGGTTGCATAAATTAGTTAGATGATTTGATTTGAATTTGGTTGTTTGGTGAATTTGATTGATATGTGAATGGCATGGGCCTTCACTAGACCGGGGATAAGGCTAGGCCTCGTCCCGTTTCTAGTTTCGTGTCGTTATGCCGCCGAAATTTTCTAAAATATGTTAGAAAAATAAAACTATCATTTTTATTGAATAAATGAACTGAATAGAAATTCATATGTTGAAATAAAATATTTTATCGTTAAAAATATAATTTTTAACGTGAATGAAAATAAAATAAATATTCATTTACAAACCGGACGGTTTGTTTATGTACACCTATTTGAAGGACATTGATTGGGTCGATAAATTTTACACATCGCCCAACTGCACAAATAGAAATCTATGTTTGTTGATTTGAAACCCCACACGGGTGTTGGGATGAAATTTGAAGTTCACTCATCCTGATTGATTAAATATGTCGATCGATTGATTGACAGGCTGTTATAAGCGTTAGATATCTATATTTGATGCTTATACAGTGTAGTGCACTTTGGTTGATGGTTGATTATTTTTCAATGCTATTATATACGTGTGATGTATGAAAATCCATATAATTAAAATCATATGGTGATTGATTGGGCCTCATTCCAATTTAGAAGATAAAGAATATTATAAAATAAAGGTTCATGTGTTGACTGTACTCATCCGTTGAGATTAGTCATGTGTTGAACGAAATATTTTAATAATAAAATTTACTTCTTTATCATTATAAAGTAAAGGTTCATGTGTTGACTGTACTCATCCGTTGAGATTAGTCATGTGTTGAACGAAATATTTAAAAAAATAAAATCTACATCTTTATCATATATAAAATTAGAAACTGACTGGAAAATAGATAAGATGAGTGGTCTCTTGGATATTAATCTGATGTTGGTTTCGGCCTTCGGGGTTAATATTCAGGGAATCGTTCTCTTACTAATTTACGGTTGGAGTTTGATTTAATATCAAACGATAGATACCTTAATTTTCATAAAATATATTAAATAACAAAATAGTCACACGTGGACGGTACTCATTCGTTGAGATTAGTCGTGTGTTGACAAAGAGATAGAGTCGTATATTGAAATAGAAATATTTTGAAATAGAAATATTTGAGATAGAAATATTTGAAATATAATATTTGAAAATAGAAATATATGAAGCCGTGTTGATTAGATTAACACCATTTTGACGTGAACGATATTTATATCGATTTTATTCATTTTGAAATGAATATTGAAAAACGAAATGAATTGAAAATGATTTCGAAATGAAATGAATTGAAAACGATTTCGAAATGAATTGAATATAAAACGATTTCGAAATGAATTGAATATAAAACGATTTCGAAATGAATTGAATTGAAAACGATTTCGAAATGAAATGAATTGAAAACGATTTCGAAATGAATTGAATACAAAACCAATTCGAATTGAATTGAAAACGAATTCGAATTGAATTGGAAACAAATTGAAATGAATTCAAATTGAATTGAATAGGAATGAATTTTAAAACGAATTTATAAGGAAGAATTCAATTTTGATTTGAAATGAAATGGAAGTTGAAATTGTTTTCGAAACGAATTCAAAACTATTTTTAAAACTTTGTTTTAAATAGAAATCGATGAAATATATATTATATATATAATATAATGGTCTGAATGGAACGCGCCACGCCGCGGCAGTTCGCGAATTTCGACCATTTATTTCAAACGGACATTACGGGAGATCCGACCGTCGGATTCTCCTAAAACCAGAACCGTTGGGTTCGTATCGAAAAGAGCTTTCTAACGAATATTAGAAATTCAAAATCTAACGGTTGGATTTGGAGATACGTCCAAATCAAATTTGAAAAAGGTCGTTGTAAGTGCAGTTCGATGGCCGTTGATGGAAATCGACTGTACGGGCCTTGATAAAATTATTAAAAATAGTAATAATTTGTGTAAAATCATAAGAAATGATTTGGGAAAAATTTGGGATGAAAAACTCCATATTTGAAAAGATAAAAATAGATTTTTATCGAAATGAACTAGTTTGAACTCGATTTAAAACCCGGGTTTTTATTTTTAAATAAATAAATTGGATTTAAAAAGGGGTTTTAAATAATCGGAATTTCTAACATATAACGATTGGATTTGAAATGGGTTTATCGTGAACTGTGTTTTAAATAACACTAGTTCTTTAACCCGATAATAAATAGAATGTGATTTGGGTTTGTCGTGAACTGTGTTTTAAATAACACCTAGTTCTTTAACCCAGTAAAAGGAGTTTTAATGAATCTGTAATTAGATTGAAATGTGAATCTATAATCTAAATTATCAAGTTTAGAAATGAACGAGATATGGAGTATCGCCAGTTTTGCTCCAAAGCGGTAGTTAAATCTTTAATTAGATTTGAACGTGAAATGGTAATTAATTTTATCGATAACACCACGGTGTTAGATATGGAGTATTACCAGTTTTGCTTCATGGGATGAATAGGTTGGGATTGGGAAATAAAATAAATAATTACTTCGGTGTAGTTCGCTAATCTCGACTAGTTTAGAAAACCATAATTTGGTTTGAACTGTCATCCAAAGGAAGATTAAAGGATAAATTTTAAAGAATTTATCTTGGATAAAATTAATGGGAACCTCTCCCTAAAAATGTGATTTCGTGAATAAAAGGATATTCTGAATTGGAATGAGGCGTATGTTGAGTTTGTGTAATATTTGTTTTTAATATACGCGGGTTGTTCGGAAAGGCCGGGTTTATACCCATTCTGAATAACCGATTCGACGATAAGTCGAAGATGAAGACGGTGGTCGAAGACCGGAAGTCTTTACATCGTTTGGGCAATTACTGACGATCTTGATTGGGTAGTACACCCAAGAGGATGGAAATAGTTGGTGGTCGTCCAGACGTACTTGGAGATGGATGGATATGCGAGGAAAGTGCCTCCGGTTTCGTTCAGACCCAGAACGGACTTGTAAATGGATTGTGTGTCTGACATTGGATTTTATTCTGTGTTGATTGATTTCTATTAAATATACATCTGTTTGGCGGCGGAGAATTTATTCTTTTGCTTAACGCCATTCTCTGAGACGTACGAGCTCAGAGGTTGTATATCGATGGACATCAGTCGCATGACATGAATTGCCTGTGTGGCACGTTAAGATGTAATGATCAAGGCTTCTGCTGAAAAGCAAAGTCTTGTGGTTGATGATCAAAGCACGCCTACGTGGAAGCTTTGTGTATAACGTGAATTCGCGAGCCTCACACCTCGGTATGAGTTAAAAACGGGATACAGACCGCTGGGAGAGCACGACGTTTCTTTCTAGCTTTGGTGGTGTCAGTGACTTACCAGCCCTGACATTTTTATACTTTTCACCTATGTGGTTGTTGGAATGCGAGGCGCCTCGATATTAGGTCTGTAAGGACCGGGAAACGTGTGTTCAGGAATTGCCAATCCTCTAACGTAAGTGAGGACCGGCCCAGCCGCATCCGGGGTTGCCCAGAGTGTGTAGTCCCGAGGCATTTGCTAGAGTGTCTCGAAGCGGAGAGGAGCTTGCCCCTTGCCTCGACTCATGACGGAAATCCAATTTCCAATACGAGATATTTCGGCTTTATTTGTAGAGCCTAGTATGGCGACATAGTAGCATGGGATACTATGCCGTCTATGATTTATATTTATGATTGAAATTGTTTTGACACTATACACTTATTATAGTATCAAATGATTTGTTTTAAACGTACTAAGCATGTTTGGCTGTTATAAGGGAAAACCCTATCCTCCGGCTTGCGTTGCATTGTGTGATGGGACCTGGGTCTTATAATAGCTTCATTTTTCAAAAGGCATTGCGTTGTTTATTCTATGCACTGGTATTCTTGGGAGGAAACTCGTTCCGTGTTATACGGCGTGGTCCCTTGAATTACTCTCTTTTAAAGTAAAGTTTTAAATAACTGTTTTAGTTCTCACACCAGTCACATGACTGACCTGGAGTTTATTGTTTTAACCTAAACTCTGGGTGCCCCTATTTTCCGCACGGGCAGCTAGTAGTTTTGGTTTTTCAGATTTATATTCACAGGATCCTGGTTTACAGCTGGAATGATATCCGGAAAGCTCTGTATCCGTATATCACCTTCAGTTGTGCTTTGTATTATTTTCCGCTGCCATGTAATTTATTGTAATCTCTGATATTTATCGAATGTAATTTATTCATTTATACTCTGTATATTCTTGTATCTGATGGAATTGTTGTTAATATACAATGAAATGTTCTTCCGTCTGCGTTCATTTGTGTGTTGTTCTCAACGCTATCCGCCCTTTCCTTAACGGGGAAGTTCGGGTCGTGTCATTTTTACCTTCTCACTGGGATTATATTCCTCAACAAGTCGAAGTTTTTTCTGGAAGAATTTTATTAATTTAGAATGCTAAAATTTGGTCGATGAACGTTATTTCTTCTTCTAAACAACTTGTTACTGTTGAAGCTATCAACACAGGAGGTATGAGTATTTTCTTTGCAGTAGTTTAGGCGAGTAACTGTTATCATGTAAGACAGGAGCTATGGCAACATATTGTTTCTAAAGCTGGAGCACTGAGTGGAGATTGGGTTTTTATTGGAGATTTTAATAACTCCACTTCTCAACTTGATAAAAGAGGAGGGTTACCTATCCCATTTCAGCAACTTAGAGCATTCAATAATTGTTTGGCTCAATCTGGTTTGATAGAAGTGAAGTTTGTGGGGTTCAATTATACATGGAGAAGAAGGGGTTTGGCTAATCATATAGACAAGATTTTTGTTAATCTTTCTTGCATGTAAAAATACAATTATATGAAAGCTTTGTCTTTAAATCAAATGTCAAGTGACCATAACTCGTTACTTCTTGAGCTTATTCAAACTGTTAAATCTAAAGGCCTACCTTTTAGATATTGCAATGACTGGTGTTTCAAGCCAGGATATTTGGAATGCATTGAAAAGGGTTTGTTGGAACATGTGGAAGGATATTAAAGCTTCAAATTTATGCAGAAACTAAAAGCTTGTAAAAGGGAATTGAAATTGTGGAACAAAGTTAGAACTAAAGACGATGCTCTCTTAAAACAAGCAGAAGAGAAATTTACTAAATGTGAGGCTGCAGTTGACTTAGAACCTGAAAATGTGGAATTGTATGAAGAAATGCTGGAGGCTAAGCACCAATATATGATACAAAAGAAAATCAAATTCTGGAATTTAAGGCAGAAAGCTAAAGTATCATGGCTGCAAGAGGGGGATACAAATTCCAAATTCTTTCATTCTAAAATGTCCACCAGAAAACATTGTAATAATTTGAAAGCATTGATAAATTCTGCAGGTGAATTATTGTATAAGCAGGAGGAAATTTCTACAGCAGCTATAGAGTATTTCACAGGAATGTTCAATGGTCACAGCAGAGAGGATTTTCCCTTCTTTCAATCGGAATACATCATAAATCAGCAAGGCCAACTTGATCTGCTCAAACCTATTTTTATGGAAGAAGTTAAGAAAGCTGCTTTTTCTATCCATGAAGATACTAGCCCGGATGGATTTAATTCAAAGTTTTAAAAGTTACATTGAGATATGCTAAAAGAAGATTTAACTACAACTGTTAAAGACATGTTTGATTCTGCAATTATTCCAAAAGGTTGCAATCATACACTCATTACTCTTATTCCTAAAGTTGATAGACCATCATAAATAGCTCAATATCGCCCTATTGCATGTTGCAATTTATTTTACAAGATCTTTAGTAAAATATTATGCAATAGAATTAAATGGTTGCTCCCCCATTTGATCTCGTCTAATCAATGTGCTTTCATTCCAAATCGATATATAGGTGACAATATTTTATTAGCTCATGAGTTGATTAGAGACTTTAAAAAGCCTGGAGTTAATAAGTTTTGTATGAAAGTGGATTTACAGAAGGCATATGATAAAACTGTAGGTTTATATGTCATTTTATGAAAATGATGGGTTTTCCAACTCACTTCATCAATGTTATATTTGCCTATATTTCAACACCTGCCTTTTCGATTATGATACAAGGGGTTCCTTCAGGATTTATAGAATCAAACAGGGGTTTAAGGCAAGGTGATCCTCTTTCACCTTACCTTTTTACGATTGAAATGGAGTATTTTTCCTTCTGTATGAAAGAGGTGTTGGTGCATAAATTATTTACCCCAGTTCATAAGTTTGATCCTATTGTTTCCCACTTGATTTATGCTAATGATTTAATGGTTTTTGGGAGGTGTTCAATTGAGGGTGCTAATGCTCTAAAGTATGTGTTTGATAAACTGGAATATTTCAGTGGTTTATCTGTGAATTTTATGAAAACCAAGATCTATTTCAGTGATTTTGCTTCTCTAACTCATGAAATGGTGGATATTCTTGGGTATAACGTTGGTTCTTTACCAATAAAGTATTTGGGGGTTCCATTATCGTCCAACTATATTCACTATCAAGACTGTCAGGAATTATTGCATAGAATTCAGCAAAAATTACAATCTTGGGATTCTAAATTCTTGAGCTTTGCAGGGAGGGCTGAAATGATTCAGTCAGTCATTAATCCACTAGATCTATAATGGATGATGGTTTATCAGTTACCTAAGTATACTATAGAGAAGTTAAACATGCTTTGTGCAGATTTTTTTAGGGGAATTTTGAAGCATAAAATGAAATGGGAGAAGCTTTGTGCTCCTAAAAAGGAAGGTGGTGTAGGGCTCAAGTCTTTCAAAGATTTGAAAAGGGCATCTTGTTTAAAATTAATGTGGAAATTTCTTAGTGATGAATCATTATGGAGCAGATGGATGAATGCGAAGTACTGTAATAATATGATGTTTTGGAGTATGAGTGTGGACAATAATGCATCATGTACATGGAAGGCCATTATGAGATTAAGGTCATCTGGCGAACAATTTTTCAGAAAAATCATTGTTAATGGTTCCTCTACATCTATATGGCTTGAACCATGGATAAATGGAAGGTGCTTGGTTGATATAATCTATCATTAGGGATGGTAGAATTTATAGTCAGGTTCACTCAGCTACCAGAGAGGTGCAGCAGATGGTTGACAGCGTCGAATTAAAGGCCAATAGGTTGAATGATTTTTATGTATGGAATGATGGGAGAGATTTTTCTTTGAATGAAGCATGGAACAAAGTTAGACAGAGGTCTTCCTAAATGAAGTGGTCAAAAATTTTATGGCATTCTAAGAATTCGAAGAAAATGTCTTTCATATCTTTCTTGGCAGTGCGGAACAAATTGAATACAATAGACATACTATGTAGGCATGGAGTTATAGAGGAGAATCTATGTTCATTATGTAATTTGATGGAGGAGAGCATTAATCATTTGTCTTTTGAATGTTCCTATTCTAAGTTCATATGGTCCTATTTGAAAAGAAAACTTGGCTTAAACCCAGATAGTGTTGGATCTATTGAAACAGAAGCAAATCAGTTAGTAGCAGTTTTTCAGAAGAAGGACCAGGTAAAGGATGTTGCATGTGCAATCTTTACAAATGCAGTTTATCATATTTGGCTCAAGAGAAACTCCAGACAGTTTAGTAACCAGTTCATTAGGAAGGAAGCAAAACATCTTTTGATTGAGAGAGAGATAAGGTTTCTGGTGACAGATAATGGTAGCAAAACAGTTCGAACACTTGCTAATGAAGAGTTTTTGCATAGGTGGGGTGTTGGTTTGCTTGAAACAGGATGAAATATGAGTTTTGATAGATGTAAAAGTAGGTAGAGAAGTTGGTTTTATTTAGTGGCTTTGTATCTTTGTTTTGGATGTTGATGAGTTCTGGTTGTATTTTTCATACTTGTATATGGACGTTTGAATGGAATAAAAGGGAAACTATTTTCTATATATATATATATATATATATATATATATATATATATATATAGAAGGAGAGTTCTGCTACACCTCTTATATTGCACGTGAACTCTCCCTCGAATAAAGAGAGAGAATGAGTGGGGGAATGAATGACTGAGATTCGGGGGGAGTTCACGTGCAATATAAGAGGTGTAGCGAAACGCTGCTATATATATATATATATATATATATATATATATATATATATATATAGGGATAGGATCAGGAAGCCCCCCTAAATTTCAGCCCCCCATTTGCACCCGAATGTCAGCCACCCATTTATATTAAAAAAAGTGAGTGGGAGGTGAGAGAGTTAGTGGAAGGAGAGAAGGAGGAAATGTGTGGTGGAAAAGTGGTAGGCTAAAGGGGTGCTCACTAGTTGAGGTGCCATTTAAGCTGCCCCATATATATATATATATATATATATATATATATATATATATATAGAGAGAGAGAGAGAGAGAGAGAGAGAGAGAGAATCATAATAATTTCAATTTTATAGCATTTTTTTGGGTAAGCAATAATTTATGACTACTAAACGACAAGAATTTATGACTATTAAACGGTTAAGATTGGTGGTAATTACATTGGTTTCCACAGCCGTAACATCCATAGTTGTATTTCATCAAATCTCCCCATGTCAATTATCGAACACTCACCCGCTTTTTTAACATGACCGAGATCGAGATTGATCACAGTTAGTTTCAATCATGTATTTTCTGTGACTTCCTACTACCCATTTTATGGGCTTTAACAATTCTTTTGTTAAATGCTTTCAATAAATAATTAATAAACCGGCCCTAGCGTTTTCTTTTCTTTTTCTTCACCATGGTCCATATGTTTGTAGTTCATCTCCGGCAAACGACGATTTTGTTTACTAATTGGCAGTAGTAAAGTAAATGTTCTCTTAATCTCTGGTCAAACATGACTTATCAAATGCCAGGTAGAGAGAGTTTGAACTTGCAATGATGCAACAGAAAATGAAGATGATAATGTTTTTATTATTTCGACATTGTGCCTTGTTCAGATCTTTGAATACATTGTTGAATGCAAAATACATAGGCATGGACTTGTATTTATAATATCAGATAGAGAACAAAGGAAATAAGAATGTAAGGGAAAATATGAATGTGAAATAACGGGAAAAAAAGTATCCTGATAAGCGGAAAGAAATCATCCTGATATGCGGCAAGTCATTTGGATATATTCAGCAAGATATTCATCTGTTATTTCTTACTCCACCCCTCAAACCTAATTACCAAAATTAGGGTTGCAACCGACACCATCAACAACCGTCGAATGAAAGAGATTTCCACTAGATTTGAGCTCGAGACGCCAAACTAACAACAAACTTTAGGTGAGAGAGAGGAAAAAGCAAGAGCAGAGGATCTAAAGTTCAATTTCTCCTCATCCACGTTCAACTCATGTATGAGCTTGGTAAAGCTTGATTTTGAAAGCGACTTAGTGAGTATATCCGCCTTTTGGTGTGTAGATGGTATGTATCCGATTTTTTTTTTTGATGACTTTTTCTCTGAGGAAGTACAAATCAAGGTCGATATGTTTAGTTTTGGAGTGTAGAATTGGATTGCCTGTGAGGGCAATCGTACTTACATTGTCACACCATATGTTAGCTTTCTTTTCGGTTTCGATTTGTAGTTCATTTAATAGTGATTGCACTCGCAAAATTTCTGCTGCACAACTTGCTACGCTTCTAAACTCAGCTTTTGTGCTCAAACAAGATACTGTGTTCTGTTTTTTGCACACCACGATACTGGATTTTTTCACAGGAAAATACAGTATCCTGATGTTGACTTTCGATCATCATGGTCAGTTCCCCAGTCAACATCATCATATGCATTGATATTTAGTGAGTTGCTTGTCTTAATTATCAGTCCTTGATTGATAGTTCCTCTTAGATATCGAAGTATCCTTTTTACTGCTTTCTAGTGATCATATGTAGGACAATGCATGTATTGACTCATTTTATTAACACTGTAAGAGATGTCTGGTCTTGAAATTGTAACATATTGCAGGGCACCCACTATGCTTCTGTAATGTCTTGGGTTTTGAAACTCTTGCCCTTTTTGTTTAGATAACTGTGCACTGGTTACCATAGGTGTTGGAAGGGAATTAGCTTTTTCCATTTTTGCTCTTGATAGTATCTGACGAATGTACTTTCTTTGGCTGAGTTGTGTTTCAGTGTCATTTGCTCTTTTTTTTACTTCAATGCCTAGAAAGTAATTCAACTCTCCAAGATCCTTTATAGAGAACCCAATGTTCAAAAGTTGAGTAATTCCATTGATTTCTGCTTCACTGCTGCTAGTTATAATGAAATCATCAACATAGATTAAATATATGTGATGGAATTATTAGAGAATTTTGTGAATATAGAGTTGTCTAATTTTGTTGACTGATATTTATGCTTTACAAGAGTGGACTTTAATTTGTCAAACCACACTCTGGATGCCTGCTTTAATCCATAAATTGATTTGTTGAGTTTGAACACCAATGTCTCTTATCCTTTGCTAACAAACCCATATGGTTGTCCCATAAAATATTCCTCCTGCAAAACACCATTTAGAAAAACATTATTAACATCTAACTGTGTGATGGTCCAATTCTTATATAAGGCTATGGTTGAAATTATTCAAATTGAGGTTGGTTTCACAACAGGTGAAAAAGTTTCTGTAAAATCAAATCCACATTTTTGTGAATAACCCTTCGCTACAAGCCTAGCCTTATATTTAGATATTGAACCATCTGCATTTTTTCTTGAGTTTATAGACCCATTTTCTCCGTATGATATTTTTATCATTGGGCATTTCAACCAAAGTCCAAGTATTATTTCTGATGAGGGCATTGTACTCCTCTTGCATTGCTGCCTTCTAATTTGCATTTTGAGTTGCTTCCTAATATGACATGGGCTCGGCTGAATCCAAAACTATGTTGATCACTTTGGGTTTATATATGCCACACTTGGCCCTTGTCATCATTGAATGTTGATTTGCATTGCTTCTGTGTGACAGTCGTTGTCCAATGTGTGCATCATTTGCTGTTTGAATCTCTGATGTATGATTTTCGCTTTGAATTTCTTATTCTTCTGTGTTGTCATTTTCTTCACAATTGTGAGTAGTTTGAGGAGCCTCTCCTAGATTTGTGCCTTCCCTTATGGTAGTGTGTTGAGTGAGATTACGTGTGCAACATGCTTCAAGTTGTACTGGCTGAATTATTATTTCATCATCTTGCATACCAGTCTTGTATTGTCTTGCATTCTGCACCTTGTTTGTTGTCTTAATTTCTAGTGTACTATATGAGAAAACATTTTCATTGAATACTACATGCGTGGAAACATAGATTCTTCCTTTGTTGTTTATAAACTTGTATCCATTTTAATATTGAGATATCCCAAAAATGTACATGAAGTAGACGTGTAATCAAGTTTGTGTGTGTTGTATGGTTTAATCCAAGGAAAACACTGACACCCAAATACCTTTAAATGATTATTGTTTGGTTTAACCCTTTTTAGCACTTCCTGTGGACACTTTAAATTAAGCACCTTTTTTGGCATTATGTTAATTAAGTGTGCAACAGTGTTAAATGCCTCTGGCCAAAATTTTAATGGCATAGAGGCCTTAGCAAGAAGGGTTAGACCAGTCTTAACGATGTGTCTGTGTTTACGCTCGATAAAACCATTTTGTTCTAAGGTATATGGACATGTTATTTTGTGTTCATTTCCCTTCTTAGAAAAAAATTTGTTTTAATGGAAAAAATTCAGATCCATCTGTTTGGATCATTTTTACTTGACTACCGATTGGATTTTCAACATTTATGATATATTGTATTGTGACATTACTAACATCTTCTTTAGATTTCATAAAATATATCCAAACGAGTCTAGAATATACATCAACAAATGAGATATAGTATCTATATCCATAATCTGAAATTATGGGTGCTGGACCCCAAACATCAGTGGCAATTAATTCAAGTGGTGAGTAGTTTCAGAATCTGGAATTGCAAGTTTATGGGTTTTCCCATTTGAAAAAAAATTCACACACATATTTAGTTGGGAAGTTATCAATAGAAACATTATTGTCATTACACACAGTTTTAACAATTTTCACACTAGGACGTCCCAGTCTATTATGCCAAAGATTAAAATTTTTACTGCTACAAGAAATACTATCAATGTTCAAAATAAAATTGTTGTTTTTGAACTCAGATTCTAGGTTTTGTTGAATGAAATTTGTATACCTCATTACATTCTTTACCCTGCAAAATGACATCTTGAGTTAGTATATCTTTGATTAAGCATATATTTGGGTCTCAAAAAATACATTATTATCTTTGGCAAATTGCGAAACACTTATTAAATTTCTCTTAATAGCTGGTACCCTTAGTAGGTTTTTAAGATATAACTGTTTGATTCCATTTATGCTTGCATTTCCAGTATGTGTGATATGAACAATTTGTCTATTACTAACAAGTAAGTTTTCTGTGCCTTTATACTCTTTGTTCCCAAGATTCAAGTTGCTCAAGTTTCTCGTCACATGATTTGTTGCTCTCGAGTTAGGATACTAGCATTCATCATCTATGTCTTCAAGCTTTGCTGTAGTAGTATTTTGTGCCTCTATTTGCCCCTGATTATCCTTTTGAATGCTGACATTGTTGATGTTTGTACCTGTATTGTTTTGATTTGGCACATTGTTGGCATTAAACCTAAAATAGCACTTATTGGCATTATGTCCATACTTTTCACATATTTGACAACGTATTCGGTTGTTATTGTTGAATCTACCTCCCTTTCCTCTTGACCTGTTGCTTTGACCACCTCTTTGGTTGTTGTAAAATTGATGTCTTGACAGATAATTTCTTCCCTCTTGCTTGCCTTTGAAATTAGTGGTATAGTTGACAGTGAGTTCTGGGTTGACAACGCGTTTTTGTTCAATTCTTCCTTCGTATGCCAAGAGTATGGAATATACGTACTAGAGGGTTGGGGTAGGCTCAATAGATGAAATAATTGCAACCAGAGCTTCATAGCTGTCATCAAGGCCACTGATAATTGAAAAAAAAATTGTTCTGACTCACTTACTTTGTGTCCAGTAGATTCATGTTGATCACGGATACCTTTAATCTTGAGTAGATACTCATTCATTGACATGTTATCTTTTCTCATGCTTTGTAATTGTCTTCTAAAGTGTAGAATTCTTGCAGAAGACTGTGATATGAAGTTCCTCCCCATAGTTTCCCAAACATCGTGAGCCATCTTGCATCCAATAATCTGTGGAAATAAGGCAGGACTGACCGATGACATTAGCCATGAGAAAATCAAGTTGTCTTGCCATTGATGGATGGTGTAATCTTGATTTGATATCAAGATTTCATTGCTGATCTTAATCAACTTTGCTGGAATTTGCTTTATCCCAAGCACAAAATCTTCTAAGTCCTATCATCTTATAGCGGTTTCAATTTGTAATTTCCATAACAGGTAATTTGAATCATCCAGTTGCACAGAAATCAAGTCGGTCTGAGGCTTGATGATGGTTATGATCAGATCAAGGGTTGTTTCTTGTAAATAGTGAGACATCCTTGATGCATAATTTGGAGAAAGGGTTTCATCACCCATCTTGATACAAATGAGTGGGAAAACAAGGACTGAGAGGAAAAAACCCGAAAGGCAAACAAGAATGAAGATTTGATGGGATGCTGCAAAGTACAATAGCTCTGATACCAAGTTTGAAAACTTGCAGTGATGAAACAAAAAATGAAGATGATAATTTTTTTATTATTTCGGCATTGTGCCTTATTTAGATCTTTGATTACATTGTTGAATGCAGAATACATAGGTATGGACGTGTATTTATAATATCAGATAGAGAACAAAGGAAAATAGGAATGTAAGGGAAAATAGGAATGTGAAATAACGGGAAAGAATCCTAATATGCGACAAGTCATTTGGATATATTCGACAAGATATTTATCTGTTATTTCTTACTGAGAGAGAAAATTCTATCCTCATTCTATTGCATTTTCCAGTATACATTTGTGAACGCTTCCGGAGAACAGTTCTGAGATTGACGTGTCCTCTCTATAATTAGTCAAGAGTCCCAATCCTATATATCTATCATATGCAATTATATTTTTGGTGGATTCATTCTTTCAAATTTTAATGAGTATTTGTAAATGAAAGTTTGGTTTTTAGAAAGAAGACATCTTGATCATCTCTTCTAGTTGTTATTTTTGAAGTACATATTTTCTACATGATACAGATAATATTTTGTCCTACTTCTGTCTTGATGTGTTAGGCTTGGTTACCACATTAAATTTGACATCTAAATTATTTCTTGATTTTTTTATTTTTTTTTATATTTGGAAGAATTAGAAATTAGAAGTATAATGTAAAGTTGAGAGGACATAGCAGATTTTTTTCAGCTTAACATGTCTCAATGTGTCCAACTCTATCTCACCTTCATATCGCAAAATCTAATTGATAATTATATCCCATTATACTAGAAATTAATGTTGATCCAAAAAACAAATGATTAAGATAGAGTCTGGAACAGAAAGACTTAAAAACCTGTAAAATAGGGACAAAGGAACTGAACGCGATTTACGGTGTGGGTTTCATAATGCAATGCAAATCGCTTATTAAATAGAAAATAGGCTTATATTTCTAGGGTAATTTAAAATCCGTCTGCATCCATATCCAAAAAATGAATAAATATCTGGTATCCGAAAAAATGGTTATGGATCGTGACATTCACATTTGAAAATTATCCTTCATTTTTTTTTTTAAATTATGCTCTAGTATAATGAATGAGATTTATTTATTCATTTATCAAGTCAAAGGTTTGTATTATATGCACTAAATGCATATTAGCTACTCAAATCTATTTAATTTCATCATATCTGTCTATTTTTAATGTTTTCATGATCAATGAAATTGAAAAACATTTATGTAAAACTAAAAAATTTCATTTATATTTTTTGATTTTCGATCGTTGGCAGATATGATAATTATCCGATATTCGTCTGTATCCGCGAATAAAGGTATTCGATATCCGAAAATCATTTCGAATACGGATACAGATGTATCACCATCTGTATCCGAAACTATCCATTGACAGCCTTATATATTTCTGGGTCCGACTTACTTATACAACGTATTATATAAACCAGCTATTGTAACTGCTCGGAAGTAATAGGCTACAGCTAATTTTGTTTCAATCTAATATCTTAAATTTCATAATGTAAAATATTTTGCCGATTAATAGCACTTGATCCATACACTGATTTCAGCAATCTGAGGTTTATCATATGATAATCATCATCTGATAATCGCATTACCCATTAAAACCAAAATATATCATTTGGGATTTTAGAAAATTTTCTCAGAAACCAATACTCTTCCTAAGAATTCATTGAATCATGGCTGCAACAAGTTGTTTTTAAGTCAGCAAATTCAAGACAAGAAAAGATTAAAAAAACAAAACTAGAGATAATAAATTCATTAAGAAAACAACAATTCCTCACTATGAACTCATCAGAACAATCTCGTCACTTGGGTTTGGCTGTAACAAACCTAGATTTCCTACTTTCTGAAGCATTTTTTGTATTTAATAGTCACTAGATCTTAAAGTTCAATAGTTCAAATTTTTGTCTCTATGGTTGAAGGTAATAATTGCTCTATGGCTGAAGGTAATTATTGTTCACCGACATCAGAAAGCTCTGCTAATTCCCAATAAACTGTTGCAGCCACTAAAAACCTCAAGTAGTAAAATTAAATTACAGAGCCACATGACCATGCAATTCCGACTCAACATGTCCAAATAACTCTTAGTAACATAAATGCATATATAATACACAATCGATTGCATGTTTAAGAGCACCTCCAACAGAAGCTATATTACGCTTCTGAATTTTGAAACAAAGGAAATTCTTGTTCCAACAGTTAATATTTATCTGAATATTCTGACAAATATCCAGGGACCAATTACGAATTCAGAATTGATCTAGAGCTGATAAAATCGGCGCGTTCTGTTAAGGCGCCGATTTTTTTTTTGGCGTGCTACGTATAGTGCTAAAAAAATCGGCACCTTAACATAAAGTATCGATTTTTTCGACGCTTTGTTTCACCTCCCCCTTTACAACTATCAGCGGTTAAAAAATCGATTATTTACACCTCCAACGGCTATAAAACGGTCATAATATCTTCCAACAACTATAAAACGATCATAATACAACTACAACAACAACTATATTTTCAACCATAAATTAAGAACGTCCACACATTCTAAATCATAACACAATTTCTTTTTCTTTCTATCTACTAATCTCGAAGCAACGGAAACATAATAATGTCTTCATCTTTTGGAGAAGTTTCACATCAGACGATGTCTGGAAGCCATTATTACGAAGAAAATACCAAGAACGACCTAGCTACTCCTCTAAGCAAACAATCAACTCTTTCATGGACAGGCGAGGAGGATTATGATCTATGCAACATCTATTTCCATTTTTCACAGAATTTGGTAATAAGGAACGATCAATCAGGCATTAAGTCCTAAAAAGAAAAAAGAATGAATTCATCGACAAGCATCCTGAAAGCACACGAATGGTGTCAGCGATTCAGGGTTGATTCGGCAAAATAAATCGCCAAACGTTGTTTTATGAATCACAAGTTTATAAAATAAAGAAAGTCAATGCTAGTGGCATGGGAGGTGAGGAAAATGTGGTATGTTTTCTATAATACAAAGGATAGTGGTTGAATAATTGTTATTTAAGAATCAATTTCATTTTTCGTTGTCAGAAACGAATGGCAAACGAGAAAAGTTCAGGAAGCTGTTCGCTAGAGAAAATAGGGAGAAAAGACCACATTATTATCAGTTCTAGAATTGTTATCATCTGCTTACCAATCAATCAAAATGAAACTCTGATCTTGCTAAGAGCCTGCGCGATGTTCAAACTTCTGCAAAGGAAAAGAAAAAAGCTTTAAAATCTACTTATTCATCTGTTCCTGGAGATTCATCAGGAAAACACATTTCAAAGGGAAAACCTACTTGTCGAGTTCACTCAAACAATTAACGAATATTATAAACCAGAGGGAGTCAAAGCTACGAAAAGAAAGACCAAAGTTTATGTTATCGTGGATGCGAAAATCAAAACCGCCTATGAAGTACATGAGCGTAGATATCAAGACAGAACTCTACAAGCTCAAAAAAATATAGGTAATGAGTAGGTGTTGACCTTAAGGAGCAGAAGTTACTAATTTAAACTCAAGCATTAGCCTTTAGACAACACCAACAGGCTATTCAATAACAAATATAAGAGAAATAAATAATTACCAAAGTCTTAACTGGAGTGGATGACTATGAGAAGGAATATTGGATGGGACTCAAACAGCGGATCCTTACATCAAAGTTTCCTCAATTGTAGTTTGTTCTTTTGTTTCCTTAATACTAGCTGCTTAATTCACACTGCAGTAACTTTATAATTTCGTTTGTAGTAACTATTTACTCATTAATGCAATGCGTGTTTGAATTATTTTGCTACTTTTACCATTATTTGTTAACTTTAGATGATTTAATACTAGTTGCTTATCACTAAAAATAACAAGATTAAGCTAATGGTTTTCTCTCTTAATAAAGCACTAAGTCATAAATACTGCATAATTTCATACAATCATAAAAACACGTTTATACAAGCATACATCAACATAATGCCATTATAATAACTAATTATCTGCATAGTGGTTCCATGTATGATCCATAAGATCTTTCTGTAGCCTATTATGAAGTTGTGCATCTCTAAATGAAAGTGGTGGTCTAAATGAATGTTTAATGCCTATTCTGCTATATGGGTGTTGTCTTGGAATACATTCAATGGTTGTGAAGCACCTTCGTATTCGTAATGTTGTTGCTTGTCATCCATATTTCTTTCATCTTCAATGATCATGTTGTGTAGAAAAATGCAGGTAAACATGACTATAGACATTTTTTTCCTAGACCAAAAACACATGGATTACTGATCATTGCAAATCTAGACTGCAAAACGTCAAAAGCTCATTCTACATCTTTTCTTTTTCCCTCCTACATTGCAACAAATTTTGTTTGTTTATGCGTTAAGGGATTTGGACATTTTAACAATGGTGCTCCATTTTAGGTAAATGCCATCGCCTAGGTAATAGCAATGATTGTAAGTAATTTTCCCAATAGTGAATGTTACTGGAGGTATCTGACCTTGTGCTAGATCATTAAACAGATGAGACCTTTCTATAACATTTAAGTCATTATTCGAACTAGGCATTACAAAAAAAACATGCCATATACACAAATCGTATGATGCTATGACTTCCAAAATGATAATCGAATCTCTTTCCATGCCATTGTATGAATCTTGGAATGCCTTGGTGAAATTCTTCCATTTCCAATGCATATAGTCAAGACTTTCCAACATGCCTGGCTATCCTCTGCTTTCGTGCATTTCTCCGATGCACACTATACCGACTTCATTCGAGGCCCGTAAGTACTCTGTCCCATAGACATCCACAACAGATTGACAAAAATTTTCTTGTGTTACAAGTGCCATGCTCTCTACAATTTAGTATGCATCATCCAATGCATCTGCAGGAATGCCATAAGATAACATTCTCACAGCGGCCATCATTTTCTGTTCATCGCGGGCCCCTATGTTTTGGATGCATTTGGGTTGTGCTTAAAATATTTGTTGTAGCTTTGAATACCTGCCAAAATTTGTAGAAAAATATCCCTCCGCATCCTGTATCTTCTTCGAAATATATTTTCTCCGTAAGTGCAGTTGGCATTAAAGTAATCTTACATAAGAGATTCATGGTATCCAGCTTAGTTACGATTTATAAATTTCCTGCGAGGAACCGATTCGCCTCACTTTCTGGATGACGTACCATAAGCTTCATGACATATGTTGATAATTTCTTGTATTTCTTTGGCTTCCTCTTGTAGGATTTCTTCTTCCACGGAATCATTGTCAAAAGCTAGCATGCACTCCAGAAAATATGATGAACTCATTTTTGTGTTTCATGTGTTTGGAAGTGAGCTATTATTTGCAATGTTACTGGTTTATATAAGAAATGGCACAAAGCAAGTCACCACATGGGTTTAGATTGATTATGACAATTCATCATGTTGTACATGGCACATGGCGCATGGCACTTGGTATGGTTAAGTGTATAAGCTTTATTGTTATGTGCGTGGCTTTATCGTTAGGTGTGCAACTTTATCATTACATGTTTAGCTTTATCTTTATGTGTGTTGGTCTATCGTTAAGTGTGTAGCTTTATCGTTAAGTGTGCAGCGTTACTCAAAAGAAATACTTCAACACTTATTCAACTATAACTTTCAAATGTTATTCGATGTTACAAATTTCTAATTGGCTTCATATAGAGTAAAACATTTGGATCATTCTCTTTTTATTAATTTTTAACAAATAAACACGCAATGGTAGTTCATAATTTTATGAAACGAAATTTTGAAATTATGTAAAATCATTAAAATGTCGTAATCATTTCAAACAACACTCTTCAGGACTGATTCAACTACAGCTTTCAAATGAAAGCCACAGCCTGTGATTTAGTCTTGTACATTATGAGATATGTATAAATTAAATTTTCAAATAGATCGTGGTTAGTTGGTTTGAAAACCATACCTATTTTATTAACTAAATCAAATGTTTTAACTTATAAAGTTAAAAATTACGAGTCGACCTTTGTTGAGTTAAACATTATTCATTGTTATAAAATTATAATTGACTTCATAATATTTTCACAACAACCAAATTAAATTACGAAAATATACTACATAAACCGTCGAGCATTTCCAACTGATAAACACAAATAACATAGAAAAAATACCATAAGCCTAAAGTTTAAGTACTGCTTATTTAGAGCCATATCCGTAACCAGCTAAAGCGAAGTTCTTTATGTCTAACAAATTCGATTTCGTATTCTAATAGGTAACAAGAATCAAATGTATATTTAATTTCTTGAAAAACATCTTCATATTCAACAATCTCAATAATATCATGGTATCGATCACAAGCTTCTATAAACCAACGATGAGCTTTATGGATTTCAGATGACGACCGTCTAGCAGGGAAGTGAGGATGGTTATAATAAACTTCTGTCACCATGTTCCATAACCCTTTATGGCTTAGACCCCCTCCTGTTTGCAGCATTAAATCATGCTCACGGTCAACTTCAATATATGCTTTTACGAGAATATGTAACTCCAAAGAAGAAAAATTAATGGTCGGCATTTTTATGCAGTAAGTTATGTTTAATTCTACAGAAGAAGACGAACATTTATGAGCTTAAGAAATCCAAAGCTTAAAAAGTCTCTACTGCAATACATATTTCTACTAGTTGCATTCGATGTTAGGAGAATTTGTGTAGCCACTTTACGTATAGAAAGTGGCTACAGTGTCTAGACGCATTCGGTGTTAGGACAACTTGTGGAGCTAATTAAAGAAAGTCAGTGTCAAGTCGTGTTTCGTGACTGTAGCTAACGCTATGAAGTTAAATCCCAACTAAAGCCCCGTAAAATCCGCGCTATAGCCCGTAGTAGCACTCTCCGGCTGCTACGTTATTTCAATTTAGCATTGATGAACAATAGTTCTACTTTAATCCCTGCTATTTTCCGCTGCACCTGTCAAATCAACGGTATTTAACACCCGTTTTAGTATATTAATATACAGAGGATGATTTGACCATTTTTCTTTTCAAATAAATCAAAAAAGTTAATGTAAATAGCTAATTTTAAGTCATAAGTGCCATATATAAGATAGTAGTCCTTAATAATCCTCAAATCTAGTGTGCAAAACCATGATATTCATTAATTTTGTTATATAATATTAATTAATATTCGTTTCTTCCACACAAATGATGCGAGAATGATAATTAATTTTAATTTTATGGTTTTACGTATAATAAACATTTTTGTACCTCTGTTATATCCCCGCTATTTCCTCACTTTATCCTCGCTATTGCTTTTTACACGTCTAGCGCTAAGCGCTTTAAATGCACAAAGCTACCGTTACATGATATTCTTTGCCCTTGCCAGCTTCCACTCATTTTACTTAGTGAATAATTCTTTTTACTTTTACTTTATATAGAGTAATATAAAGAAATTACAAGTCTATTGAAGATAAACACACATAACTCTAAGTTCGTACATAGTTAACACACACAAATCTAGCGTTGGGCAAATGTTGAAACATTATCATTCTTAAAACCTATTAGTTATACATTGGAAACAGTCAATTGTGTGGTAAACGATAGCATCCAATGAGCATTTCATTTTTAATTACATTTATCCTTTTCAAACGATCATTTTTGCCTTGCATCTTAAGTGCGTATTGGACCCCTCTTTCCATGAGCGGTGGATCAATCCAAGCAAAAAATTACAATTATGCATTTGTTGGCATGTCTGTGCATCAATAAATGTTTTTCAGCTGTAAAAGAGACGTCCTGCATTCGTTTTACTTTTGGAAACAATAAAGTTAGACCCCGCAATAGCATAGCACTGAATGACCCATCATACTAGAGCTTGAACTATTGGGGTTTTGACGAGCAAGCACACTCATTAGCCTAGCATAGTATGATTGTGGATTCTGTACTTAAACAATTTGTTGCGTAGAACGGACCAGTTCATTCTGAACCTCTTCACCCGCCTCTTATAATTGTGTCTCTGGAACGAATCCAACCTCTTCGTCTTCATTCTTGTTCTATTCGTACTGCTCAAACATTTTTTCCATAGTTTCATCATTGATTTCCCAATCTCCCATTTGAACCTACACGAAATCATGAATACAAAAAAGAATTGGAAGATGCGTGTTGTTTATAACTATAAACGTCAGCGTGGAGCAAAGAAGTGGATTGATTTCTTACCTTAATGACTTGGATGAATGATTTTTCACATATTTTAGTTTATGGTTGGAGTTTAAAGTAAAAACCAGTTAAATTTAAATGAGGGGTGTATGTCCAACTTATACCAATTGAAATTTGAAGGCGATTTCTGAAATTACTCCTTTGAGATGCCAGTGCAAGTTATCCTTAACCACATGTCTACAGGTATTGCTACATCACATCGGCCTTGACTGATTATGAAAACTCAATACACTATCCCATAACACATAGGTTAGGTTGGAAAACTTACAAGTAGGCCTCTTTATTTGAATTTTATATGAATATACCAGAATTAATTAAATCAAGGTCGTCACGTAGTGGTTGTTTGAAAATTTATGAAATGAATTTCAAATAATAATATAAAATCAGAAATAAATCAGAATCCTTGCAAACAGAACTCTGTGGGACTTATTCGAAGTTAACTTTCAAATGAATTTTGCAGTACTTAATTTGGTTTTGTACATATATAGTTATGTTTAAATTAAGTTTTAAGAAAAAAACACGGTTGATTGGTTCATTAACCATACCAAAATAATTATTTAAACTATGGAGTTAAATGATTCGGATCATCCTAGGTTAACTAAATCGAATAATTTAAATTAAGGAAATAAATTTAGGGTCGTCCTTTGTTGAAAACATACCTTGGAGTTAAATGGTTAGGGTCGTTCTCTGTTTAGTTAAACATTTGGGATACAATATTGGTCGTAATCCAATAATTTAAATTAAGGAGTTAAACATTCGTGTCGTCCTCTGTTAAAAAAATATATGTTGTTAAACAATTCATGTTTTCCTTTTTTGAGTTAAACATTTATAAAGTATCAACTACGAGACATGTTGCTACTGATAGCATTATGCAGTCGCATTAATTGTCATGGCTAATAATGTAGACACATTATGTACAAGATTGTGGCTGCAATGACCAGTCACATTCAGTGTCAGAACTAATAGTGTAGCTATGGTACGCAAAGCAAAGTGGCTAATGTATCCAGTTGGATCCAGTGTCAGGACAATTATTGTAGCCACGTTCTGTAAATAAAGTGGAAATAGTGGCCGGTTACATTCATGTCAGAGCAAAGACAGTGGACACTTTATGTAAACGAACGCAGTGTCTAGTCCCAATCGACGACTGCAACCACGTTGCACAATTATCTTAGCACTTGCCAACATTAACTCAATTATCCAATGAATCATTGGTCATTCATTTTCCACCTTTCTCTTGGTAGCCTTCACTCATAAATACCAGCACTGGTGAGATAAATTGATCTGCAAATTTACCTCAGCTCAAAAAGGCCAATTTCTTACCTACCCTCATACGATTTCACCGACATTTTGTCTGGACCTTCAATTCCTAATCCATCTTCACCTAGAGAACTGACTGAATGGTATATTGAAATGGAATAGCGACTTCATGAGGAATTGCGACAAAGAGAGCTTGAAGAAAGGATGCATCAAATGCAAATAGGCCATCAACAACAACAAACCCATCAACGTGCCCGTGTAGAAAAAGGGGCACCCGAGTTTGAGAGTGAAACAAACTACGAGTCAGTCATAGGACTGGTATGAGAAATCTACTCAACACATTTTAAATATGGCTAATTACAGGACCACGCCACTTTCGTGGAACGGGTTTACTCCATTGGATTGCCAGTTCTTTAAAAACAGATCATTCTTTTAATCATCGCAATGCTTTTTATAAAAACGAAGCCATTATAAGACTCAGTTCCCATCACACAATGCTACGCAAACCAGAGGATAGAGTTTTTACCTTATAACGGCCAAAATATGCTTGATACGAATAAAACAAAGTCATTTGATATTATTGCTAGTGTTTATATGTTTTGAAAACAATTTCAAATCATAACTATCAATCATAGACGGCATTAATGCCCCATACCACTATGTCGCCATATATATGTATACAATCAAAAACGCACGATGTCGTATTTGGAAATTGGATTTCCGTCATTAACCAAGGCAAAAGATAGTCCTTACCGACTTCGAGACTGCCTAGCCCGAGCCTCAGGGTCAGAGCGCATCGACCCTTGGATCGCCAGGGCCGGTCCACCGATGTGGATTAAAATGTTTGAACACTGCGTTTCCCCGCCCTTTGGGGCGTAAATGAGCCAACGAATGGCTCCATCGAACCCGGATCGTCCGATCTAACCGAGGCGCCTCGCAACAGCAACAACCACATAAGTCAAACTCGTCAGGGCGTGTAAAACCACTGTCGCCACTTCTAGGTAGGAAGAAACACAGGCCCTCCCTGATGTCCTCTCCCGTTTCTGGTTCATACCGGGGTGTGAGGCTCGCGAATTTACGTGATACACAAAGCTACGCCACATAGGCGGTGCTTTGATCATCTCCACAAGACTTTGCTTTTCAACAAAAGCCCCGACCATTTTCCACTTAGACATGCCACACTAGCAATTCATGCCATGCCACTGATGTCCATCGATATACAACTCTGAGCTCGTGCGTTTCAGAGAAGGGCATTAAGCAAAAGAATAAATTCTCTGCCGCCAAACATATGTATATTTAACAGAGATCAGTCAACACAGAATAAAATCCAATGTCAGACACACAGTCCATTTCCAAGTCCGTTCTGGGTCTGAACGAAACTGGAGGCACTATATACATCGCAAACCCATCGATCACCACATACGTCTGGACGATCACCACTCATTATCCATATTTCGGGATGTCTCCCAATCAGGACCTCGGTTACCATCCAAACGAGGTGAAGATCTCCGGTCTTCGACCACCGTCTTCATCTTCGATTTCTTATCGTCGATTCAGTTATTCAGAATAGGATAAACCCGGTCTTTCTGAGCAACTCGCGTATATAATAAACAAGTGCAACACTAACATACGCACGCATCATTTCAATTCATTAGTCACTAACCGTCAATCAGTTAGAGAACGATTTCCCAAATATTAACCCCGAAGGCCGAAACCAACATCAGATCAACACCCAGGAAACCATTCGACTTAGCCAACCTTCAGTTAATTTCTAAATCACATCCATATCGTTTATAATATTTTATAATGATTTATCGCTATTTTTATTTATTTTAAAATAGCCAATTTATTTAAAATGGCGCTTCGGGCCATAACGCGACCGTGGCACTGTTTTTCTTTAGATTTGATTTACACATATCTGAAAATCTAACCGTTGGATCTTCACAAAATTTACATCATTAGAAAGATCTTTTTAAAACGAATCCAACGGTTCCAGTTTTGGGAAAATCCGACGGTCGGATCTCCCGGTATAATCGTTTGAAATTTCGATTTCAAAATACGAACTGCAGTGTCGTTATTCGATTAAATATAATTATATATATATATATATAAATATAATCGATTCTGGCGCTGTTTTTCTTCAAATTTGAATTAAACATTCCAGACAATCCAACTGTTGGATTTTTACAAGGTTGGTGCCGTTGGAATGATATTTCCAAAGCGAACCCAACGGTTGTGTTTTCAGGAAAATCCGATGGTCGGATCTCCCGGTAAAATCGTTTGAAGTTTCGATTTCAAAATATGAACTGCAGCGTCGTTATTCGATATATTTTAATTCTATTTATATATATATATATCGATTCTTCGATTTCAAAGCTACATTCTTTTCATACATTTGATAAAAATGATATTTTTATTTAACTGTCTTTTATTTCAACATTTCACTATTTTTAACAATTCACGTATATAATAAAAATGTGATTTTTATTGTAAAACAATTCATTTCAAAACTCTATTATTTTATATAGTTCATATAGGTAATAAAAATAGGATTTTTATTATAAAACAATTTATTTCAAAACGAGATTATTTTATATAGTTCATATAGATGATAAAAATGTGATTTTTATTATAAAACAATTTATTTCAAAATATGAATACCATTCAACACATGAATTTCAAATCAACGAATGAATTTTGATTCAACACATGAAGGTTTTCTATAGTTTATATAAATAGATAAAAAGGTGATTTTTATATTTAAAACACGAATACCATTCAACACATGAATTTCAATTCAATGAATGAATATCGATTCAACACATGAAGGTTTTCTATAGTTTATATATATAGATAAAAATGTGATTTTTATATTTAAAACACGAACACCATTCAACACATGAATTTCAATTCAACGAATGAATATCGATTCAACACATGAAGGTTTTCTATAGTTTATATAAATAGATAAAAAGGGGATTTTTTTTATTTAAAACACGAATACCATTCAACACATGAATTTCAAATCAACGAATGAATTTCATTTCAACACATGAAGGTTTTCTATACAACGAATAAATATAGTTTCGGCAAATGAAAATAATTCAAACACATGAATATTATTCAAAATTTCGCCAGCATAACGGCAGGGTAGTTAAAACCGGGACCGTCCCTAGTACGGCTCCTCGCTCTACCTTAAAACCTCGCGGTTTTTGATAATGGGGATCATGCATCTAGTTCGCACGCAGGCGGCATGTATATATTTATTTCATTTCCACAAACTAATCCTATGTGGTTTCAACCAAATATTTCTCAACCACAAATGGGTATTTTTCAACCACAATCAATCAATATCAACCACAAACAATTCCAATCAACCAATCGCTATCAATCAATTTTCACACCAATCACAACCAATAAATATCGTCCATGGTTTGTGGATGAGGGGCATATATATATATACATATACATATATATATATATATATATATATAGCAATTCACTTCTATTTCAACACATATATAATTTTTACAACGCATATACAACTTATACATCAAACGTACAACTCATACAACGCTTATACATGAGGTGTACAACGCTTATATAACTCATACATCGACTATATAATTTATACATCGTCGTTTTCCATATCGTTTATAAATTAGAAATCTCACATTGGGTTCCACTCCACCAAAAATAGCAGAAGGCTCAGAAAAATATGCGGTCTCTTCTAGAAGGTAGAAGACGTCCACACGAGTCCACTGTCTCTTGTTTCACTGAATTTCGACAAGAAACGAAAAAGATATGATTTTTCAAAGTTTGCAACTGTTTTAAACTGTAAAAAAACAGTTTTAATTAAACAGCCGTATACCTCTATTTTTCTTCAAAACTAGGTTTTCGATTATCTTCAAATCCGTTGATTGTTGCTTAGATCGGCCAGCGCCACCTTGTCGGGCTAGGAGGGGCGCACGTGCGCCAGGGAGGGGGTCGAACTCGGTGGTCCCTAGGTGGCGGAATCGAGGCGCGAACGGCCGAACTTCTCGAGGGTGATTCTCCTCCTACAGGCCACGAAAAAATCCAATACTTATATGGATTTGAAGATCTCTCCTGGATCTATGAAAAACATAACTGGGGGTGGTGTTTCATTGCGTGGATTAGAAGAAAAAGAAGAGAGGAGGTGTAGGACGGCTTCCGTCGTTCGATCTGGTCGGGGAGAGAGAAAAGCTGGTGGGGGTGTTCTGACGTGGACCAATATTTTATTTATTTATTTATAAAGTTTTAAAAATCCGAATATACCCCTTGTCATACACGAACACCAATCCAAGCCCAACGACTGTCGTCCCTAGTGTTTTACCCCCATTCCGAACACAATGAGACATGTTTCGTAGGCCCATTCGATTGTTTCAGCCAGTTATCCTTCAAATTAAAATATAAAACATTCAATATTCGATTTGAACGTACATTTCAATTTGCCAAGGCCACAAACTGATTCGAAAAATTCCAGAAAAATAAACCTGGCTATGTTTTGACAATACGGTCCCAACAAAACTAGTTTCGTTGAATTCTGAGACCGTTTGCAAAAAGGCCCATTTCTGGTCGATCCAATTTAACTGTAATTGATCAAAACACGTTTTCCTTGGCCACGCTCACATACTAGCTTCAAAAATTATGAAATTTGAAACCTAGCAATAAATTCTCATCCCAGATCCAACAAAAGTGGTTTCGTCGAATTCCGAGGTCGTTTGCAAAATGGCCAATTTCACGGGCTATATAAATTCCATAGCGACCTTTCTGAAAATTCATTTGGCCATAACTTTTTCTTTCCGCTATGAAAATTTGATTTTTCAGATTCGTTAGAAAGGTATTCACTAAAAGATTTAAATATTTTTGGTTTCGCTCAAATCTGTTTTGTTTTGCACCCGGTACAGTCTGACAAAGTTTGAATTCGATTTTTTGAAACTACAGCGCCATTTCAGGCCTTGTTTCTAATTAGAATTAATTATATTCGTTTTCAAACGTCGATTCTAACTCACTTTTCATTTCCATTATTTAAAATATTTATTTTAAATATTTCAAATCCATTATTTTAGCAAATTTAAAAAATTTAAATTGGTTTAGATTTTCTGGGTTGTTACAATCTCCCCCACTTAAAACTTTTCGTCCCCGAAAAGGAACAAAGTCGAAAGTGGTTTGATTAATCAACTCCACGTTCAATCTGGCTTCAATTCTCCAACTTTTCAGTTTCTGAGAATTTTCAAATTCTTCAAAAATTTGGCTAACACCCGGAATTTTCAAAAAATTTCGCCATAACCTCCTTTGTACGGGGAGAGGTTTGGAAATTTATTGGGCCGTATTAGGTACCCAATAAATCCTAATAAGCATACACATATTTATAGTGATATATTCTGGTGTTTACAGGGGAGCGTGTATTGATAATAACTCCAGAGAATAAATTCTCGTCACCCTGTCAAAGCCTGAGGGAGTGTGTATTTTAAATGCTCCAGAGGATAAATCCTCGTCACCTCGTCCCGTATGGGAAATAAATAGTCCATGTGCCGTATCTAATAACTAGAGAGACGTGATTATTGTCAACTCCAGACCCGTGTGGTTTTTTTATTAATTTGGCAATTTAATCGTTATAATTTAAATAGTCCATATCAGTCATCAGTTCAACCTGTAAAATATAGTCATCGCCATACAAGCCTCTCGCTCGTATGGTAAATCTTCCACCTCGTCACACAAGCTCCAAATGCTTATGTGGTATATGATGAAGTATGTCTATCTTCAGAAGTATGCCATGCAGTGTAGTTCAAAATTAATTGTTACTATCCTATGGCGATATTTATTATTTCACACAGAACAACCAGCACTCCGCATCCAATGGCATTCACAGGAGTTGATGTAATAATATTTCGCATCTAACTCATTAAGGTTTACCTATTTGTCGGGCACGCAAATAAAATCTTTACTCAACAGCTATCCATTTACCTGTTCAAACATATATAATGCACGAGTATATATATTTCTATCTATTTTTAAATCAGTTCAATGTGTGATTTAAATGAATAAATTCTACCATTATCCTATTATTGATTAAATTAATTATAGTTTTAATAACTTTAATTAATCAAACCTACAATCACACAATATAAACAACAATCAAATTGTTTTTAACCTTTCAAAGTAATACAAATCAATTCCTATATTCTTTTAAAATCATTCAGACTATAGAGTTAAAAGTGCACATCCATGAAAAGAAAATAACAACAGAGTAGAGAACCAATTGGTAATGCAAAGTATGGTAAATGTACCTTGCACCGGAGTCAATCAGAGATATCCACTCGGCATCTAGGATAGGCTTTCTGAATGCTCTCCTCAGTTTCCCTAGTACAATCTCGCGGATCTCCACTCCATTGCACTTTGACTAAGTGAACCTTCTTGTTCCTCAGTTCTTTGGTTTCTTTGCGAATGATCTTGAGCGGCTCTCTTCTCACAGCCAATTCTGGAGTAATTTCAATATCCTGTTGAGCTGCTTCTTCCACGATCAAGTCTGGATCACGAACGTGCTTTCGAAGTTGAGATATGTGAAATACATCATGAACTCTAGGCATCCAATCAGGCAATTTAACCCTATAAGCGAGAGTTCCGATCCGTTCTAGAATAGGAAACAGACCAATGAATTTGGGCACCAACTTTCCAGTTTTACCAAACCGGATAACTCCTCTCATCGGCGATACTTTCAAATATACACAGTCGCCAACAGCAAAGGATATATCTCTTCTTCTCCTATCGGCATAGCTCTTTTGTCGGCTTTGAGCGGCGAGTAATCGCTTCTTAATCAAATCAATTTTGTCGGCAACTTCTCGGATCATATCGGGCCCCAATACAAGTCTATTACCGGGTTCGACGCAACAAGCAGGAGATCGGCACGGTCTACCATATAATGCTTCGAATGGCGACATTGTCAGGCTCGCTTGGTAGCTGTTATAATATGAGAATTCAGCCAAATGCAGATGGTCTTCCCACGATCCGCCAAAATCTAGAACACAAGCCCGCAATAGATCTTCTAAAATTCGATTCACCCTCTCAGTTTGACCGTCTGTCTGAGGATGATAAGCGGTGCTCAAGTTCAGCTTTGTTCCCAGCTCTACTTGAAATGCCTCCCAGAATTTACTAGTAAATATTGTATCTCTATCACTACTATACTGAGAGGCACTCCATGTAGCCTTACAATTTCCCTGAAGTATATCTGCGCCAGACTCTGAGCAGTTCTGTTTGACCTGACAGGTATGAAATGGGCGGTCTTCGTGAAGCGATCTATGATCACCCAAATACCGTCATTCCGTTTTCTGGTTCTGGGCAGACCATCTATGAAATCCATAGAAATATGTTCCCACTTCCAGCCAGGAACGTCTAGCGGTTGTAACAATCCAGCCAGTTTCTGTTGGTCGCTCTTGACTAGCTGGCAAGTTGGGCATCGGCTAACATATATTGAAACGTCCCTTTTCATAGCCTTCCACCAGAATGTTCGCTTGAGATCGTTATACATTTTGGCTACACCAGGATGGATACTCAGCTTGGACTTGTGACACTCGTCTAACACTTCCCTTTTTAACTCTGGGACGCCGGGAACACAAATCCTTCCTTTCAATCTCAGGGTCTCGTCGTTATCTATTTGAAAACACGAGGGTTCACCTTTCCGAATCCTTTTGATCATATCCTTAGTAAAGTTATCCTCCTTCTGAAGAATAGATATTTTGTCAATCAAGGAAGTCGTAATAATAAAGCTGGCGATCATTACATTCTTTCGGCTCAGTGCATCGGCCACGACATTGGCTTTCCCTGGAGTGTATAGAATTTCAAAATCGTATGCTGCTAGAAACTCCTGCCAACGTTGCTGCCTCAGATTCAAGTCTTTTTGGGTGAACAGATATTTTAACGACTGATGGTCTGTATACAGCTCGAATTTCTCACCCAGAAGATAGTGTCTCCAGATTTTCAAAGAGAATACTATAGCCAATAACTCAAGATCATGAGTTACGTAGTTCTTTTCGTGCGGTTTTAACTGACGGCTAGCATACGCAATCACTTGACCTCTTTGCATTAACACTGCACCAAGGCCTTCTCTAGAAGCATCAGTCCAGACTTTTAAATCTTGATTGCCATCAATGATGGTTAACACTGGAGCAGTTGTTAATCTTAACTTTAGCTCTTCAAAAGCCTCTTCACTTTCTGGAGTCCATTTTAATTTAGAGTGCTTCTTTGTAAGCTTCGTTAAGTGACCAGATATCTTTGAAAAGTTTTTAATGAACTTCCAGTAATAACTAGCCAATCCGAGGAAACTGCGGACTTCTGTAGGAGTACTGGGCTGTTTCCAATTCTGAATAGCAGTGATTTTACTGGGATCCACTGCAATTCCTTCTTTCGATACCACGTGGCCCAGAAATTTGACTTCTTCTTGCCAGAATATACATTTAGAAAACTTTGCATTTAACACATTCCTTCTGAGGATTTCCAGACCCTGTTCCAAATGCTTTTCATGTTCGGCCTTTGATTTAGAGAAGACTAGAATATCGTCAATAAAAACCAGAACAAATTTATTCAATACTCCCCTGAATACTCTGTTCATTAGTTTTACCAAATAGGTTGGAGCGTTACATAAGCCAAATGGCATTACTAACCACTCATAGAATAGGTCTGGACCTCTGAATGCTATCAAAGGAACACACTCCTCGGCGATACGAAGCTGATGGAAACCTGTAGCTAGGTCCATCCGTGAAAATACTTGTGCGCCATTTAATCGATCCAACAAATCATCAATCTGCGGCAATGGATATTTGTTCTTTACTGTCTGCTTGTTTAAATCACGATAATCCACACATAGCAGTAGAGTACCGTCTGATTTTTGGACAAACACCACTGCTGCACCCCAATCAGAGAAACTGGGCCTGATCAGACCCTTCCATACTAGCTGTCGTGTTTGATTGTCTAATTCCTCTTTCTCTTTCAAGGACATTCTTCGAATAGCGTGAACTACCGGCCTTGCATTCGGAATCAAAGAAATCTTGAAATCTATTTCTCTCTGTGGAGGTAAGCGAACAACTTCCTCGAACACATCCGCATAGTTCTTGACGACAGGAATATCTTTCACTAGGTCGGGAATATTCTCTGTGATTTCAGGGATATTTTCTATTTGGGCTGGAGAAACATCGAGAGCTGCCCAGAAGTCCTTTCTATTAGATTTCTGACCTTCACACGGTATGGTTATATAATTCCCTGATTTAATCTTAGCCCTAACAACTCTCTCGGCGCATCTAACCTCTGCTTCATATTTGGTTAGCCAATCCAATCCCAGAATAAGATCGAATTCATTGAAATTCATGACGACAGAGATAGTAGGGAATTTATAGCAGGAAAAAGAGACAGGCACCCCACAAACTCAACTGATACTGATGGAACCCCCAACTGGATTTTGGACAGTCATTGGTTCTTTGAGCTTTTTCAATTTCAAATCCAACTTCTTGACTGCACTCTTTGCTATAAAGCTTCTTGACGCGCCAGTATCAAACAGTACTTTAACTGGAATGTTCTTGACATTGAGCGTGCTTTCTAAGACATCAGACCTTTCCTGAGCAGGCGAAGATGCAGGCACTTCTGCTGCTTCGTTCACTTGAACTACTTCGGGCTTGTTTAAGAGCGGGCAATCCTTTGCAAGATGACCAGCCTCGTGGCACTGTTTGCACTCCCTATGCTCTTGAAACTCCCCATCTTTTCTAAACCTTTTCTTCTTTTGCTTTCTATTGGCTCTAAATTCATCCTTTATTAGTTTCTTTAAAGATTTACATTTTATGGACAAATGGCCTTTCTGATTGTAGTTAAGGCATATGGCAGTAGTTGTTGGTTCTTTCTCAAATTTAGCTCTTTTTCTCTTGGCACTGGGCTTCTCACTGACCTCAGACCTCGTACTGGCTTCAGGAATATCAGTTTCCGACTCTTCTTTGTCACTAGAACAGACTTCCTTTTCGTCCCGCAACATTCCTTTCTTATGGAGATCTTCATACTAATAAGCCATGTAAATCATTTCAGAGAAAGGAAGTTTCACATTCCTCATTACACTGTTCTGATATCTCCTTTGCAGGCCATGAATAAATCTCAGATTCTTCCTCTTTAGATCTTGAATCAGATGAGGAGCAAAGTGAGCAACTTCGTTGAATTTCCTATGATATTCTGGGACGGTCATATCACCTTGTATCAAATAAGAAAATTCGTCACATAATCGCTCGGTTGCTTCGGGAGGAGTAAATCTTTCTAGGAAAATCACTTTGAATCTGTCCCAAGTGATATAACCTTCTGGATTATCTTTGATGATTGTTTCCCACCAGATTAAAGCTTCTTATTTGAGCACCCAAGATGCTACTAACCGTTTCTGGTCATCTCTCAACTGGATACGCTCAAAAATTCTTTCGACAGAACTCATCCAAGCTTGAGTCTGAATTATAGATTCATTGCCCGAGAACTGTGCTCCGTTCAGATTTCAATATCTCTTTAATAGAGCCTCTAGATCGGGTTTTGCATTTCTCCTGTTTCTGACACTCATTTTTCTAGTACTTCTGCAATTAGCAGATCAAGTGTCAGGTCACAAAAAAGATAATTTAAAATATAGAAACACATACTTCAAATGTAAATGTGTCTATCGAGGTGTAATTCCATTCTGCTTTACTCATACTAGGATATTACTGATCCTATCTATATAGAGTTACCCGTCCTAGAACACTACTGGTTCTAATTCTAACGAGTTCGTTCATATGTTATATTCCAGTACTAAGCTTAACCAAAGCTCTGATACCACGTTGTGACGACCCCAAATCCCGTACAGACGGAGACAAGGGTAATCTTTGGAATATAACACAGAAACAGATAATAGCAGAACAGAATTAAATAAATACACCAGATAATGAACAATAGAATATACTGGATAAAAGTAATCATCAGAGTTACACAGTATACAGGATCTTACTTAGTACAAATACAGTTCAGCTATACATAAATGTCTACAGCGGAAACAAACAAAATATGTACAATAGGAGTTGAACAGCATAAAAAGAGATAAATAAGAGAATCCATCTTCAGCTCCACCTATCCAGATAAAGCCTGCTAAACCTGAACACAAGGCTGCCCGTGTGGAAAAAGGGGCACCCGAGTTTGAGAGTGAAACAAACTACGAGTCAGTCATGGGACTGGTATGAGAAATCTACTCAACGCATTTTAAATATGGCTAATCACAGGACCATGCCACTTTCGTGGAACGGGTTTACTCCATTGGATTGCCAGTGCTTTAAAAACAAATCATTCTTTTAATCATCGCGATGCTTTTTATAAAAATGAAGCCATTATAAGACTCAGTTCCCATCACACAATGCAACGCAAACCGAAGGATAGAGTTTTTACCTTATAACGGCTAAAATATGCTTGATACGAATAAAACAAAGGCATTTGATATTATTGCTAGTGTTTATATGTTTTGAAAACAATTTCAAATCATAACTATCAATCATAGACGACATTAATGCCCCATACAACTATGTCGCCATATATAGGTATACAATCAAAACCGCACGATGTCGTATTTGGAAATTGGATTTCTGTCATGAACCAAGGCAAAGGATGGTCCTTAACGACTTCGAGACTGCCTAGCCCGAGCCTTAGGGTCAGAGCGCATCGACCCTTGGATCGTCAGGGCCGGTCCACCGATGTGGATTAAAATTCATGAACACTGCGTTTCCCCGCCCTTTGGGGCGTAAATGAGCCAACGAATGGCTCCATCGAACCCGGATCGTCCGATCTAACCAAGGCGCCTCGCAACAGCAACAACCACATAAGTCAAACTCGTCAGGGCGTGTAAAACCACTGACGCCACTTCTAGCTAGGAAGAAACGCAGGCCCTCCCTGATGTCCTCTCCCGTTTCTTGTTCATACCGGGGTGTGAGGCTCGCGAATTTACGTGATACACAAAGCTATGCCACACAGGCGGTGCTTTGATCATCTCCACAAGACTTTTCTTTTCAACAGAAGCCCTGATCATTTGCCACTTAGACATGCCACACTAGCAATTCATGCCATGCGACTGATGTCCATCGATATACAACCTCTGAGCTCGTGCGTTTCAGAGAAGGGCGTTAAGCAAAAGAATAAATTCTCTGCCGCCAAACAGATGTATATTTAATAGAGATCAATCAACACAGAATAAAATCCAATGTCATATACACAGTCCATTTCCAAGTCCATTCTAGGTCTGAACGAAACCGGAGGCACTATATACCTCTCAAATCCATCGATCACCACGTACGTCTGGACGATCACCACTCATTATCCATATTTTGGGATGCCTCCCAATCAGGACCTCGGTTACCATCCAAACGAGGTGAAGATCTCCGGTCTTCGACCACCGTATTCATCTTCGATTTCTTATCGTCGATTCAGTTATTCAGAATGGGATAAACCCGGTCTTTCTGAGCAACTCGCGTATATAATAAACAAGTGCAACACTAACATATGCACGCATTATTTCAACTCATTAGTCACTAACCGTCAATCAGTAAGAGAACGATTTCCCAAATATTAACCCCAAAGGCCGAAACCAACATCAGATCAACACCCAGGAAACCATTCGACTTAGCCAACCTTCAGTTAATTTCTAAATCACATCGATATCGTTTATAATATTCTATAATGATTTATCGCTATTTTTATTTATTTTAAAATAGCCAATTTATTTAAAACGGCGCTTCGGGCCATAACGCGACCGTGGCACTGTTTTTCTTCAGATTTGATTTGCATATATCTGAAAATCTAACCGTTGGATCTTCACAAAATTTACATCATTAGAAAGATGTTTTCAAATCGAATCCAACGGTTCCAGTTTCGGGAAAATCCGACGGTTGGATCTCCCGGTATAATCGTTTGAAGTTTCGATTTCAAAATACGAACTGCAGCGTCGTTATTCGATTAAATATAATTATATATATATATATATATATATATATATATATAAATATAATCGATTCTGGCGCTTGTTTTCTTCAGATTTGAATTAAACATTCCAGACAATCCAACTGTTGGATTTTTACAAGGTTGGTGCCGTTGGAATGATATTTCCAAAGCGAACCCAACGGTTGCGATTTCAGGAAAATCCGATGGTCGGATCTTCCGGTATAATCGTTTGAAGTTTCGATTTCAAAATATGAACTGCAGCGTCGTTATTCGATATATTTTAATTCTATTTATATATATATATATATATATATATATCGATTCTTCGATTTCAAAGCTACATTCTTTTCATACATTTGATAAAAGTGATATTTTTATCTAACTGTCTTCTATTTCAACATTTCACTATTTTTAACAATTCACGTATATAATAAAAATGTGATTTTTATTGTAAAACAATTCATTTCAAAACTCTATTATTTTATATAGTTCATATAGGTAATAAAAATAGGATTTTTATTATAAAACAATTTCTTTCAAAACGAGATTATTTTATATAGTTCATATAGATGATAAAAATGTGATTTTTATTATAAAACAATTTATTTCAAAATATGAATACCATTCAACACATGAATTTCAAATCAACGAATGAATTTCGATTCAACACATGAAGGTTTTCTATAGTTTATATAAATAGATAAAAAGGTGATTTTTATATTTAAAACACGAATACCATTCAACACATGAATTTCAATTCAACGAATGAATATCGATTCAACACATGAAGGTTTTCTATAGTTTATATATATAGATAAAAATGTGATTTTTATATTTAAAACACGAACACCATTCAACACATGAATTTCAACTCAACGAATGAATATCGATTCAACACATGAAGGTTTTCTATAGTTTATATAAATAGATAAAAAGGTGATTTTTATATTTAAAACATGAATACCATTCAACACATGAATTTCAAATCAACGAATGAATTTCAGTTCAACACATGAAGGTTTTCTATACAACGAATAAATATAGTTTTAGAAAATGAAAATAATTCATACACATGAATATTATTCAAAATTTCGGCAGCATAACTGCAGGGTAGTTAAAACCGGGACCGTCCCTAGTACGGCTCCTCGCTCTACCTTAAAACCTCGCGGTTTTTGACAATGGGGATCATGCATCTAGTTCGCACGCATGCGTCATGTATATATTTATTTCATTTCCACAAACTAATCCTATGTGGTTTCAACCAAATATTTCTCAACCACAAATGGGTATTTTTCAACCACAATCAATCAATATCAACCACAAACAATTCCAATCAACCAATCGCTATCAATCAATTTTCACACCAATCACAACCAATAAATATCGTCCATGGTTTGTGGATGAGGGGCGTGTATATATATATATATATATATATATATATATATATATATATATACACATATATATATATAGCAATTCACTTCTATTTCAACACATATATAATTTTTACAACGCATATACAACTTATACATCAAACATACAACTCATACAACGCTTATACATGAGGTGTACAACGCTTATATAAATCATACATCGACTATATAATTTATACATCGTCGTTTTCCATATCGTTTATAAATTAGAAATCTCACATTGGGTTCCACTACACCAAAAATAGCAGAAGGCTCAGAAAAATATGCGGTCTCTTCTAGAAGGTAGAAGACGTCCACACGAGTCCACTGTCTCTTGTTTCACTGAATTTCGAAAAGAAACGAAAAAGATAAGATTTTTCAAAGTTTGCAACGGTTTTAAACTGTAAAAAAACAGTTTTAATTAAACAGCCGTATACCTCTATTTTTCTTCAAAACTAGGTTTTCGATTATCTTCAAATCCGTTGATTGTTGCTTCGATCGGCCAGCGCCACCTTGTCGGGCTAGGAGGGGCGCACGTGCGCCAAGGAGGGGGTCGAACTCGGTGGTCCCTAGGCGGCGGAATTGAGGCGCAAACGGCCGAACTTCTCGAGGGTGATTCTCCTCCTACAGGCCATGAAAAAAATCCAATACTTATATGGATTTGAAGATCTCTCCTAGATCTATGAAAAACATAACTGGGGGGTGATGTTTCGTTGCGTGGATTGGAAGAAAAAGAAGAGAGAAGGTGTAGAACGGCTTCCGTCGTTCGATCTGGTCGGGGAGAGAGAAAAGCGGGTGGGGGTGTTCTGACGTGGACCAGTATTTTTATTTATTTATAAAGTTTTAAAAATCCGAAAATACCCCTTGTCACACACGAACACCAATCCAAGCCCAACGACTGTCATCCCTAGCGTTTTACCCCCATTCCGAACACAATGGGACATGTTTCGTAGGCCCATTCGACTGCTTCAGTCAGTTTTCCTTCAAATTAAAATATAAAACATTCAATATTCGATTTGAATGTACATTTCAATTTGCCAGGGACACAAACTAATTCGAAAAATTCCAAAAAAATAAACCTGGCTATGTTTTGACGATACGGTCCCAACAAAACTAGTTTCGTCAAATTCTGAGACCGTTTGCAAAAAGGCCCATTTCTGGTCGATCCAATTTAACTGTAATTGATCAAAACACGTTTTCCTTTGCCACGCTCACATACTAACTTCAAAAATTATGAAATTTGAAACCTAGCAATAACTTCTCATCCCGGATCTAACAAAAGTGGTTTCGTCGAATTCCGAGGTCGTTTGCAAAATGGCCAATTTCACCGGCTATATAAATTCCATAGCGACCTTTCTGAAAATTCATTTGGATATATAAGATTCATTAGTTCTCTAATCCCTTTTAATTTCTAAAACAAGATCATTGAGCATTTTGCTATTAGCTTATTAATCCATCTTTAAATTCTAAATCATACATGATCTTGGGTTAAAGGATAATGTCATTACAAAACATCACTCACAACAAACCCAACACCAATTGAAATTTTAATATAAGATTTGAACAAAATTTATATCAGCTTATATTCAATATCAATCCTCATAACAACTAATACTATAAGTGGAATAACGGTATGTATACCTTTCAAATTACCCGAATAGTATTATTTGAACTACAGGTTCAAATATCGAATATCAGAAAATTATTTCCATTTAATTTTCAAAATCCAAACTAATTTATATTGAGTATCAGAATTAAACAAAATTTGTATCGGCCTATATTCAATATAAATTTTCGTATTCAACACATACGATAGATGGAATAACGGTATAATTACCTTTCAAATTCCACGAGTAGCATAAGTTTCATCTATGGAATTTAGCGTCAAATATCCAAAGATTATTTCCATCTAATTCTAAATAAAATCTTTATTTGGAAACGCTATAAATCTTTAAGTAACTTAATCTTCTCATGACCAAATTTTGTTTAAATGTCTAAAACTTCCTAAATATTTTATTAATCATTTAAAAATGATTATTTAAGTCATAGACGAACATAAATGTAACGACCCGCCTTTTTGCCCGATTCTCGCTGGTAATTAAACCAACTTAAATCATTCAAAAAGTCGGATGGTTATAGGTACTAACATATTTGAATGCAAACAACAGAACTTTTTCATTTCATCACAAAATTTTACATCAGAGTTACAAATAATTCAGAGTATTCCATAAGCTCAGCGGAAACCAAATGCTCACAACATAAGTAGTAAGACCAAAACGAAACTCTAGCTCAAAACCGAATCCTGCTCGGCAACTAAACCTGTAAACTAAACTACTAGCTGCCTGTGCAAAATTATGGGCACCCAGAGTTTAGGTGGGAAATAATAAACTCCAGGTCAGTCGTGGGACCGGTGTGAGAATTCGAAAACAATTCTAATTTAGGATTCATTTTAAAGTTGGGAAATTCACCGGACCAAGCCGCCAATGTAGAACGGGTTTTCTCCATGTGAATTCTCATGCACAGAAATTCGCAATGACTTTGGAAAAATGAAGCTATCATAAGTTCGTCCCATATCACACAATGCAAGCGCACACCAGATGGGTGAGTTTTATCTTATGATAACCAAAATGCTTTACTACGTATAAATCCTCTTATAATATTATCACTAGTACGATGTGTCATAAAGTCAAATAAACATAGAATCATAGCCCCATAACCCCATTTGGTTATATTTCTATATAGGTATACAATCAAAATCGCATGGCTCGTATTGGAGATTTGAGTTTCCAATATGATGGTTCCTGACACGAAAGATCGATCGAGGACACGAAGCTAAGTATCTCCCAGTTAACATCCAGACAACGGACATTGAATACACAACCCAAAGTATATATCCCGGATAACAACCAAACATTGGACTCCATATATACTTTATTCCCTCAGGTTTCGAAGTAGTACTACTGCCGAAGCTTTCGATTTCAATAGATATTATTTATATTATACAACCTAACTGCCAGTTTACCATCAAATCCGGGTGTGAGGTTTGTCAATGTCACGATATACACATATATTCGCTTCAATAAGTTGTGCTTTGATCATCATTAGCTCGTTTCATAACTCGAGTATGCCACGTTGACAATTCACAACATATCACTGATTCCAATCAATGCATACCCTCTAAGTTCATATGACTTAGAGACGAGTATAATATATTGCCACAATCCAATATATATTAATGGAAATCAGTGCTATGTGGTCAATTTCAATGTCAGACGCCCAATCCATATAAGTTCGTTCTGGGTCTGAACGGAACAACAATCCGAGAATATTCAAATATATTCAGATTTCATGCCACTTATAACCTCGTATCAGGTGTACGGCCTGATCCGAGACATCAGCAATCAACCCAAATAATTCGAACATACTCGGTCTTCATTTATCGATATCCAAATCTTTAGTTTCTTTATAACGTCATATTATTACTTGGAATGGTTTTTGGATCTATATCTGATCCCGGCTTTCCAAGTAATAAGCGTATTTTAAAATAATAGCTATGGACTTTACGAGTTTCACAATTCAAATCCCCTTTCCAAATCATTATCTATTCTTTTCAATTCAAGGTCGGATTCGTCCAATTTCCTTACCTCCGTTATCATCTTAACCTTTCCTTGAAATTCAACATTCATTTTTCCTAAACCTTATATTTTAAAAACAAACTTCATTTATTCATCGCTATTCCGAATCTACAAAATCTTTATTTGGATTTTAATTTCCATTTATGACGATTCAAATAATTAATATTTTCAAATATAAGTTTAAATAGAATTAAATTGACATATATTTGATATTGATTCACAAACTAAGGCAAACACTTTCAGAATCTGGATATGGATATGTTTTAAAATTTCTGATCGTATTTGCCTGCTCCTGTGAATCCATATTGAATATCTGAAGACTAATTCTATCCAAAACTCAATCCCTTTTTAATTCAAAACTTATTTAATTTTCATATATTTTAAATTCCTTTAAAACCTTTCAATATAATTAACAAAATTTCCTTCCATAATAGTTCGTGTTTTAAAGATCTTCAAATTTCAATTATTTCTAAAGAAATAGCATACAACATTAAAAGCGTTACGGAAAGCGTTGAAAAACGGTTATTTAATCAATAGATCCCAAATCATTTCAAATTCACAAATTTTACTCAAATCACTTTTAAATAATAAAATTTAATTTATCCTATTTTTTTGGACTTTTTAAATAATTTTTATAAGTCCATTTTATTTGATTTTCTATTATGGTCGACGAACTGCACGTATAGTGACCTTTTCAAATATTAATTTGAACATATCTCGGAAACCACACGATGGAATTTTGAAAATTCCTTTTCTATACAAAACCCATTATCAATAGAAATCCGTCGTTTTTGTTTCACGGCAATTCGACTCAAAAGGTTCAAGTTATAATCATTTGAAATTTAAAATCGATAATAACGAACTGCCATTGCGCGACGCGTTCGATTCATGCTATATAACGTTTAAATATAAATCTTCTCTTTCCAATTCCCAAAATGAATTACATTTCATAATTTAGAATAAAATCGTATTCAAATCTCTTTTTCCCGAAATAATACTTTTATATCTCAACTTAAGTTCAAAACCATTTTAAATCCCAAATTCCATTTCATATCAAATTAAGCAAAAATTATATTTAATTTAAAACTCATTCAATTATTTTTCCAAAAACCCTTATGGAAACATAATTCGCATAAAATCTAATATTCCATTTTCTTTCCAAATTCTTCATACCTCATTTAATTGAACATTACATGATAATATTTCCAAATCCCGTTCTGTCATTTCCAAAATAACTATTCCAAAAACCATTACTTTAAATTTCAACTTTTATTTCAAAATAAATGATAATATATTTTTATCAAAACTCGGGTAATCACTTATAAATAACCGTTAGAAAACCAATGTTATTTGCATAGTCCCAATCGTTCTTCGAACTAATTTTCAAAACTCAATTCAATGTTTAAATAACCCATAGGCGATCGGGATGGTTTCAAAAACATTTCGACTCATTCCAATGATATTTGCTTAATTTTATTTCTAAACAGTTTTAAAATTTAATTTAAAACTGTATTCTAAATTTTGATTTCATAATTGAATTTTCGCTTAAAAAGAAGGAGAATTTAAATTGATTACCCGTATAATTACACAGCTACGGTGTGTGTGATTTCATACAACCAGAATTAACCAAATAAACAAACATGAATCGAACCATTACAATCACAACAATTAAACTAACCAATTAACTATGCGCAAAGCGTTATGATGAATAACGCTTAGTGTATGGTGTACACTAACGGTGTAAACATCCGTAAACATTCAATAGAAAACATCCACAACAACCCATGATCATTAATGAATTATTAACCATAATTAACAACTAATTAAAATTAACTGGTATAACTAATTTAAAATAAATTTTAAATTAGATTTCTTACCAATATTGCTTTCCAATATAAAAGGTCTTTCCTAAGCTGCGCTTTGAATCCATTAAACATCTGTATCGTTCCATCCTCGAACTCGTCATCGTTTGCCATTTCATTTTTCCCACCCTTCAACTTTCCATCTCACATGCAGATGTACATCGAAACTTTCCATCAACTTAAGTTGGGAAAACCAATAAGTATTATCAAAAATCAAATTCAACCACATCCTCTAGTTTCTCTTCCCCAGCTCCACCATACTGACCAAAACAACTTCACCAACTCGCGCAAACATGACCAAATAATACTTCTTTGTATTTTTTGTTCTTTGAAAGCGGACACTAACTTTCAGCAAAATAAAATCGACTTCAACTAACATGTAACTAATCTCATCCTGACAAAACTAAAGCTCGGATAACCAAAGATTGACACGCCCAGTAAAAGAGAAGGCAACAGAGGATGTTTAGCGGTGTCTGTTACTCTTAGGTGATATACATACAGGCGGGAAAGGAAATGTGGGGTTGCAAATGGGGCCAGTGGAGTTTGGAAAGGGAGAACCTTGCGGTGGGTGAAGGAGTTCAGGGTGAATTTCTTTGCATGCGAGAGTGAGGCCACGTGGCCTGGTGGAGTGCTTGGCGGACGCATCCAGCCATGGCGGAGCGTGACAGATGGATGGCCAAAAGTGGAGAGGTTAATGGTTTATAATCTGAAGGTGGAGCTAGGGTGTTTGGCTCGCTGGGTGGCGGTAAGCGGACTGAGGTAGTGGTTGAGCCACACATGAGTTGGTGGTGAAGGTTTGGAGAGGGCGGAGGGTTTTTGAAGGGGGTGGAGCAGATTTTGCGGTTTAAGGTGAGGTAAGAGGGAAGCTAAGGTGGATGGTGGAGCAGAGGCTAATGGCGATTTATGGGGACCAAAGGGCGGGCGGAAGCACGCGGTGGTGGCCGACGAAGAAAAATGGCGGAGGCGGAGAGCAAACAGGAAGTCGAATGAGAAGATAATGGATGCAAAAGTAGGGAAAAAAATAGAGTAGCTGTGTACTTTTGGTCAATTATATATTTTCTTTTTTTATTCTTTTTCCCTACTTAGTAACAGGCGAATCCAAAATGCAAGTGGAGTTCAAGCGGAAGTAATGCAAGTGTACATGCTCTTCAGATTTGGATAAACGCGTGTCCATAACTATGCCAAATATGGTCAACACGTGTTCTTGGTTTACATTTCTTAAGCATAGCATACACCTAACCGAAGCTTATATGCGTGAGGTATTTTCTAGTTTGAACATTTTTGTAGAGTACATCTTCCATTTATTTCATACAAAAGAGAAAGTGATGTCTACGTTGTTGGTTTCATCTGCATGCCCTTTAATTTACTTACCCACTTATTCGTAGTTAACGGTAAAGAAAAAAAAATTATTTCCGTGCACAACAATGTGCCATGATCCTAGAACAAAAATGAAATAGGACGGTTGATTAGTTCTGTAAAACGTCAAAACGACCATGTTTACCCTAAAATACATTAGAAAAATATGTGTCGATTTTCCAAATTAAAAATTGGAGTAAATTTTTATAAAATATTTCAAAACTACGCGTACAGAAACTAAACAATATATTTTAACCGATATTAAATTATAATTAATTTTTGAACACTGATCGTTTTAGTAACTATGTTGCAACTGTTTTTTCAATTTGACTAATAACGAACTGTTTTGCCCAAATGGATATCATTTAACTAAATAAATTTCATTCAAAAATATTATTGCCTCCAAACTTTCATCTAACCAAACAATTTTTAAATCTTTATAAAATTCATACATGAATAACAATTTGAATCTAAATATTAAAAAAATAATTTGCAAAAATCTTATGTACATTAAACCTAATCTTAAAATGACTTTTCTTTTTCACAATCATATTTATAAAATAGAACAAAATATTCATTTAAACTAATATATATATAAAAATATGTATATATATAATTATTAATGAATTTTTGTATTTGTACTATATAAAATTCAATTTATATTCAGGAAATCCAACCAAACTTCATATATCAAAACATTGAAATCTTGAATCGTTACAATCTCCCCCTAAAACTTTTTGTCCTCGAAAAGGAGAGATTGGTGGAACTATACCTATATATATAAAATAAAATGTTACCAATACCAAATTTAGTTTTAAACCGAATACACGATAGAATTTTTAAAACTTGAAAATTTCGTATAACTTAAACTCATCAATTTCCATCAAAATCTCATCAAAATTATTTTTATCAAATTCAAAATGCAATTAATAAATTTGAATTCAAAGTATGAAATAATTTCTCTGACTTAAGATCCCTGTTTTATTTTCATAATATTCGAAATAATATGTTTTCCTTTTCATATGGAATCATACTTGCTTCGGGATTTCGAAAACAAAAATTATTTCGAAAATATCAAATATTTCACGATAAACGACATAACAATATTTATGTTCCAAGTCGAGAGGTTTCTCCCAATGACAAGGCCACTAGACATGGCCTACATGTACCGATATAAATAAATGATGTCTCTCCGGGCTCCAGAGATCATCAATCAAGGGTTTTCACCCACGTCTTACCTTTCTTTAGTCACGGATTACTCGAATCTTGGTACAAATAATTTTATTTCATATCCCAAAGTTTATAAATCATTTTTCAATAATAATTTCCAATCATATATTATTTTGTTTTTCAAACATTTCAAAATCTCGGGATTTTAAGACGTCGAATAATTTATAAACTATTAAAATCAACACATATATATAACTTGTCATTTACTTAAGTTAACCAAACGATTCAAGTTAAATCCTTATTAAATATTTATACCCCAAAATTAAAGAATTCAAAAGTGGTTTAGGTTTTGCTTAAGTTGTCGAAAACTAAAATTATGCCAACTAGTTTACTTAAGTTTTAATACAATTTCAACGTTTCTCTAATTACCTTTTTAAGGATCTACTTACTTAAGTTATCGCATCCGTACAAAATTTCAAATACTTACCATTCAGATTTTTATTCAGGTTACTCTCTATTCAATTTCGAATTCAATTTATACTTTAAGTAATGAACACATTACTTATTTAAATTTCACTTATCTATTCCAACTTACTTTAATTTATCAAAACATTTTATTTAAAATTTACCCAAACATTTCAAATGTTTATCTAAATGGTTTTAAGTAATTCTCGATGTTTAAATCGGAATTATATGGTCATCCCACTTTCGAAACTCCAAAAACATCACTGATGATGTCCAGATCATCAACAAAATTATTCTACAGTGGCTAGAATGTGATTCCATATCTATCTAGTATATACTGGATTTCGTATATATGTTGATCAGACATATATTCATAATCCTTACATACTCGATAGTCCGATTGCGACGTCCAATAAAATACTCAAAACCTTATCATAATTTATAATTTAAAATAATTGCCCTTTTCAAAATGATTTATTTAATTTAAAAAATAATTTGTATCGGTTTCTAAATATGCTCCCTCAAACCTAATACTCCAGAATCTCATTCTAGGGCAATTTCTAACCCTATCTCTAATGAGATATTGTAACTCTGATGAGTCCTATTCTTGTTCAAATATGTTGTACCGCATAGCTTCGTATGAACCAAAGCTCTAATACCAACTGTAACGACTCGCCTTTTTGCATGATTCTCGCTGGTAATTAAACCAACTTAAATCGTTCAAAAAGACGGATGGTTATAGGTACTAACAAATTTGAACGCAAACAACAGAACTTTTTCATTTCATTACAAAATTTTACATCAAAGTTACAAATAATTCAGATGCCATAAGCTCAGCGGAAACCAAATGCTCACAGCGGAAGAAGTAAGACCAAAACGAAACTCTAACTCAAAACAGAATCCTGCTCGACAACTAAACCTGCAAACTAAACTACTAGCTGCCTGTGCAAACTTATGAGCATCCAGGGTTTAGGTGGGAAACAATAAACTCCAGGTCAGTCGTGGGACTAGTGTGAGAATTCGAAAACAGTTCTTATTTAGGATTCATTTTAAAGTTGGGAAATTCACCGGACCACGCTGCTAATGTGGAGCGGGTTTTCTCCCTGTGAATTCTCGTGCACAGAAATTCGCAATGACTTTGGTAAAATGAAGCTATCATAAGTTCGTCCCATATCACACATTGCAAGCGCACACTAGATGGGTGAGTTTTATCTTATGATAACCAAAACGCTTTACTACGTGAAAATCCTCTTATAATATTATCACTAGCACATAGTGTCGAAAAGTCATTTCGCAAATAAATATAGAATCATAGCCCCATAACCCCATTTGGTTATATTGCTATATAGGTATATAATCAAAATCGCATGGCTCGTATTGGAGATTTGAGTTTCCAATATGATGGTTCCTGACACGAAAGATCAATCGAGGACACGAAGCTAAGTATCTCCCGGTTAACATCCAGACAACGGACACCGAATGCACAACCGAAAGTATATATCCCGGATAACATCCAGACATCTGACTCTGTACATACTTTATTCCCTTAGGTTTCGAAGTAGGACTACCGCCGAAACTTTCGATTTCAACATATACTATTTATATTATACAACCTAACTGCCAGTTTACCATCAAATCCAAATGTGAGGTTTGTCGATGTCACGATATACACAAAGCTTTGCTTTAATAAGCCGTTCTTTGATCATCACTAGCTCGTTTCGTAACTCGAGTATGCCACATTGACAATCCACAACATATCACTGATTCCAATCAATGCATACCCTAAGTTCATATGACTTAGAGATGAGGATAATATATTTCCATAATCCGATATATATTAACGGAAATCAGTGCTATGTGGTCAATTTCAATGTCAGACACCCAATCCACATAGGTCCGTTTTGGGTCTGAACGGAACAACAACCCAAGAATATTCAAATATATTCAGATTTCATGCCACTTATATCCTCGTATCAGGTGTACGGCCTGATCTGAGACATCAGAAATCAACCCAAATAATTCAAATATACTCGGTCTTCATTTATCGATATTTAAATCTTTAATTTCTTTACAACGTCGTATTATTACTTGGAATGGTTTTCGGATCTATATCCAATCCCGGACTTTCCAAGTAATAAGCATATTTTAAAACAATAGTTATGGACTTTACAAGTTTCTCAATTCAAATCCCCTTTCCAAATCGTTATCTATTCTTTTCAATTCAAGACTGGATTCATCCAATTTCCTTACCCCCGTTATCATCTTAACCTTTCCTTGAAATTCAACATTCATTTTTCCCAAACCTTATATTTTAAAAACAAACTTCATTTATTCATCGCTATTCCGAATCTACCAAATCTTTATTTGGATTTGAATTTCCATTTATGACGACTCAAATAATTAATATTTTCAAATATAAGTTTAAATAGAATTAAATTGACTTATATTTGATATTGATTCACAAACTAAGGCAAAAACTAACAGAATCTGGATATGGATGTGTTTTAAATTTTTTGATCGTATTTGCCTGCTCCTGTGAATCCATATTGAATATCCGAAGACTAATTCTATCCAAAACTCAATCCATTTTTAATTCAAAACTTTTTTACTTTTCATATATTTTAAATTCTTTTAAAACCTTTCAATATAATTAACAAAATTTCCTTCCATAATAGTTCGTGTTTTAAAGATCTTCAAATTTCAATTATTTCTAAAGAAACAGCGTACAACATTAAAAGCGTTACGGAAAGCGTTGAAAACGGTTATTTAATCAATAGATCCAAAGTCATTTCAAATTCACAAATTTTACTCAGATCACTTTTAAATAATAAAATTTAATTTATCCTATTTTTCTGGACTTTTTAAATAATTTTTATAAGTCCATTTTATTTGATTTTCTATTACGGTCGATGAAATGCACGTATAGCGACCTTTTCAAATTTTAATTTGAACATAACCTGGAAACCATACGATGGAACTTTGAAAATTCCTCTTCTATAAAAAACCCATTATCAATAGAAATCTGTCATTTTCGTTTCACGGAAATTCGACTCCAAATGTTCAAGTTATAATCATTTGAAATTTAAAATCGATAATAACGAACTGCCATTATGCGACGCATTCGATTCATGCTATATAACGTTTAAATATAAATCTTCTCGTTCCAATTCCCAAAATGAATTACATTTCATAACTTAGAATAAAATCATATTCCAAATCTCTTTTTCCCGAAATAATACTTTTATATCTCAACTTAAGTTCAAAACCATTTTAAATCCCAAATTCCATTTCAAATCAAATTTAATAAAAATTATATTTAATTTAAAACTCATTCAATTATTTTTCCAAAAACCCTTATGGAAACAAAATTTCGCATAAAATCAAATATTCCATTTTCTGTCCAAATTGTTCATACCTCATTTAATTGAACATTACATGATAATATTTCCAAATCTCGTTCCGTCATTTCCAAAATAACTATTCCAAAAACCATTACTTTAAATTTCAACTTTTATTTCAAAATAAATGATAATATATTTTTATCAAAACTTGGGTAATCACTTATAAATAACCATTACAAAACCAATGTTGTTTGCATACTCCCAATCGTTCTTCGAACTAATTTTCAAAACTCAATTCAATGTTTGAATAACCCATAGGTGATCGAGATGGTTTCAAAAACATTTCAACTCATTCCAATGATATTTGCTTAATTTGTTTCTAAATAGTTTTAAAATTTAATTTAAAACTATATTCTCAATTTTAATTTCATAATTGAATTTTCACTTAAAAAGAAGGAGAATTTAAATTGATTACCCGTTTAATTACACAGCTACGGTGTGTGTGATTTCATACAACCAGAATTAACCAAATAAACAAACATGAATCCAACCATCACAATCACAACAATTAAACTAACCAATTAATTGTGTGCAAAGCATTATGATGAATAACACTTAGTGTATGGTGTACACTAACGGTGTGAACATCCGTCAACATTCAATAGCAAACATCCACAACAACCCATCATCATTAACGAAGTATTAACCATAATTAACAACTAATTAAAATTAGCTGCTATAACTAATTTAAAATAAATTTTAAATTCGAATTCTCTCTAATATTGCTTTCCAATATAAAAGGTCTTTCCTAAGCTGCACTTTGAATCCATTAAACATCTGTATCGTTCCATCCTCGAACTCGTCTTCGTTTGCCATTTCAATTTTCCCTCCCTTTAACTCTCCATCTCATATGCAGATGCACATCGAAATTTTCCATCAACTTAAATTGGGAAACCAATAAGTTTTATCAAAAATCAAATTCGACCACATCCTCGAATTTCTCTTCCCTGGCTCCACCATACTGACCAAAACAACTTCACCAACTCGCGCAAACATGACTAAATAATACTTTTTTTTCTTTGAAAGCAGACACTAACTTTCAGCAAAATAAAATCGACTTCAACTAACATGCAACTAATCTCATCCGGACAAAACTAAAGCTCGGATAACCAAAGATTGACACACCCGGTAAAGGGAAGGCAGCGGAGGATAATTAGGCGGTGTCTGTCACTCTCAAGTGGTATACATACAGGCGGGAAAGGAAACGTGGAGTTGCAAATGGGGCCAATAGAGTTTTGGGAAGGGAGAACCTTGCGATGGGTGAAGGAGCTCAGGGTGAATTTCTTTGCATGCCAGAGTGAGGCCACATGGCCTAGTGGAGTGCTTGGCGGACGCATACAGCCGTGGCGGAGCATGACGGATGTATGGCCAAAAGTGGAGAGGTTAACGGCTTACAATCTGAAGGTGGAGCTAGGGTATTTGGCTCGCTGGGTGGCGCTAAGCGGAATGAGGAGGTGGTTTAGCCACACATGAGATGGTGGTGAAGGTTTGGAGAGGGCATGCGGTTTTTGAATGGGGTGGAGCAGATGTTGCGGTTCAAGGTGAGGAGAGAGGGAAGCTGAGGTGGAGGATGGAGGAGAGGCTAATGGAAATTTCTGGGGACCAAAGGGCGGGCGGAAGCGCGCGGTGGTGGCCAACGAAGAAAAATGGCGGAGGCGGAGAGCAAACAGGAAGTCAAATGAGAAGATAATGGATGCAGAAGTAGGGGAAAAAAGAAAAGTACAGTAGCTGTGTACTTTTTGTCTATTATATATTTTCTTTTTTTTATTCTTTTTCCCTACTTAGAAATAGGCGAAACCAAAATGCAAATGGAGTTCAAGCGGAAGTAGTGCAAGTGTACATGCTCTTCAGATTTGGATAAACACGTGTCCATAACTACGCCAAATCTGGTCAACACGTGTACTTGGTTTATATTTCTTAAGCATAGCATACACCTAACCGAAGCTCATATGCGTGAGGTATTTTCTAGTTTGAGCATTTTTGTAGAGTACATCTTTCGTTTATTTCATACAAAAGAGAAAGTGATGTCTACGTTGTCGGTCTCATCTTCATACCCTTTAATTTACTTATCCACTTATTCGTAGTGAACGGTAAAGAATCAAAATTATTTCTGTGCACAACAATGTGCCACGATCCCAGAACAAAAATGAAATAGACCGGTTGATTAGTTCTGTAAAACATCAAAACGACCATGTTTACCCTAAAATACATTAGAAAAATATGTGCTGATTTTCCAAATTAAAAATTATAGTAAAATTTTAAAAAATATTGTAAAACTGCTTGTACAGAAACTGAATGATATATTTAAACCGATATTAAATTATAATTAATTTTCCAACACTGATCGTTTTAGTAACTATATTGCAACTGTTTTGACAATTCGACCAATATCCTGTTTTGCCCAAATGGGTATCATTTAACTAAATAAATTTCGTTCAAAAATATTATTGTCTTCAAACTTTTATCTAACCAAACAATTTTTAAATCCTTATAAAATTCATACATGAATAACATTTTGAATCTAAATATTAAAAAATAAATTTGCAAAAATCTTATGTGGTTTAAACCTAATTTTAAAATAAGTTTTCTTTTTCACAATCTTATTTATAAAATAGAACAAAATATTCATTTAAACTAATATATATAAAAAAATTATTAGTCAATATTTGTATTTGTACTATATTAAATTCAATTTATATTCAGGAAATCCAATCAAACTTCATATATCAAAACATTGAAATCTTGGATCGTTACAATAAATGAGTTTAAATTTTTTAAATAAACCATAATCAGAAAATATTGTAAAAGCATTATAAACAGGCTTATATTAGCTTGTTTAATCAAAACAACTTTTATATTATCCAAAACTTCATATTATCAATTAAAAATCACATTTACATGATTTATAATGATTTTACAAAAAAAAAGAATCATATTTTTCTCTATTTGAAAATAATCGTTTATAGTTATGGTCAATGAACTGCACTTATAACGACCTTTTCAAAAATAGTTTTACTCATAACTTGTAATCTACATATTGAAATTTAAAATTTCCTTTTCCATTTGAAATCTATTGTCATTAGAAAGAATTTTTTTGTTTCAAAGAAATCCGATATAAATTGCTCCCATTAGAAGCGTTCGAAGTCTATCGTCGAAATTCGCAAACTACCGTAGCATGACTAGTTCTATTCATACTATATTTTAATTTAAATTTAAATTTAAAACTCCTCCGATTTACTTCAAATATGATTATAATATTTATAAAACATATTTAAACTTATTTGGAAAAAATATTTCAAAAACTAACCTTAAAATTTAAATATTCATATTAAATGAGTATTATATTATTATTTTGTTATTAAAATAATATTATTTTTCAAAATTAATCCTTTCAAACCTAAACATTCCTACAATCAATTTGAATATAATATAAGATAGTTGGAACAATCAATTTGAGTTTTCAACATCATTTATATATCAAACTCAACATCAATTTTTGAATTTACTATTCACAATTGATTTCAAATTAAAACACACCATATATACTTGAAATCGTTTTCCATTAAACTTCTGTCTTTATGAAAGTTATTCGTAATTACCTTAATTTCATTTCCAAATCATTTCTAGTATAAAATTTCAACTTTTATTTTTACCCCTATATTTAATTGAATATAATATTCTATTATATTTTCGAAACAAACGAAGACTTAATCAATACTAATAACTTTCCACATACGTGTGTGTGGTGAACACATTACCACTATTAACCACTAAAATAATACTTTCCACAACTATAACAACCATTCACACACACACACACACACACACACACACACACACACACATATATATATATATATATATATATATATATATATATATATATATATGTACATAATGTATGTGTGTGTATACATCACAACATATAAACATAAGGTATGAACATTAGATAATTAACGCTTATATTCCGTTAATTAACTAATTAATCCACAATTTCACATCCATCAATAAATCACAAGCATGCACAACAATTATCTATATATTTGATATCCAAATATATATACATAATGTTTTTCAACTTATATAAATAATTATATATAAGAATTGAGTTCCACACTGATATATTTTATAAAATTCAAGCTTCTTACTGTCATTGCTCCTTATATCTTTACTGTATTATTTTGACTAGACTGTTGACCAGCGTAACCTTGCCTTGTAGTATTTTTCCCTTTCCAATATATATATATATATATATATATATATATATTATTTTTGAGAGAAGATGAGACTTGATGGTGAAGGAGGAGGGGTGGTCGTGAGTTTAGGGTGGCGTGGGGGTAGTACGGCGATGGAGGGGGCATACAACGGTAGGTGGAGGAGTGAGCCATGGGGAGAGAGGAGAGACGTGGGAGGAAGAAGGGGGAAAGGGTGAGAAAAGCTTTAAGAAGAAGAAGGACATGAAAGTGAATGGAATGAGAAGTGGGGAGGCTTAAGGGATGTTTAAATATACTAAGGCCAAGGGTGTAATGGTAAATAGTTTAGGGACACTTGCCTCTTTCCTAAGCATCATTAGCTTAGATGTTTTACATGTGTAAAACCACTCTCAGAACCATGTGCTCTCTCTTGAAAACCATGAGCCTTATGTGTATGGTTTGGAATTATATACTTAGTTTATTTAAGTAACGCTTTTAGGTTGTTACAACTACACTTCCATATGTTTCGATTTAACTTGCATTTGTTACTTTTCTTAAGCACTTTTGTCAACAAAATAAACGACGACTTTTATCAATAAAACTTGACGATGTTTATAAACAATTATTTGATTCAAAGAAATTATTTTATTTAATAACTTATATTAAATACTTATATTTAACCAATATAGATCATAGTAGAAACATTTCTACATTTTTGTTTCTAGAAATTTCGTTGTAACAAAAACGAATATGTTTTATTACAAAATTTTGACGGTTATATTTTATATTCTCAAATAACTTTCCCTATAATTTAAAAAAATTAATTTATAGTTTAAACAACTATATTTAATGAAACGACCCAAACTTGCCCTTACGAGAAAGCACGGATTGAGTTGAGAACACGACAAATCAGAACACAAACAGAAGAACATTCCATTGCTCTTACAACAATATACATCAGAGTACAAGAATATAACAGAATATAAATATATAATATACATTTGACAAATATCAGACATTCAAATTACAAAGCCGTGAAAAATCAATACATAACACAACTGTAAGAAATACACGGATACAGAGCATTCCTAATATAGCTCCAGCTGTAAATCCAGGATCCTGTGTGTAACGACAAGGAATTCCGCTCGATCCGAATCAGTTGCTAAACTGATCAAGACCGTTCAAAATGCCTGATTGTTTTGAGAACATGACAAATTAGAATGCAGACGGAAGAACGTTTCATTGTTAATTACAACAATTCCATCAGATACAAGAATATACAGAGTATGAATGAATAAAATACATTCGAAAAATATCAGAGATTACAATATATTACATAGCAGCGGAAAATAATACAAAATACAACTGAAGAAGATACACGGATACAAAGCTTTACGGATATCGTTCCAGCTGTAAACCAGGTTCCTGTGAATATAAATCTGCAAAACCAAAACTACTAGCTGCCCATGTCAAAATAAGGGCACCCAGAGTTTAGGTTAAAATAATAAACTCCAGGTCAGTCATGGGACTGGTGTGAGAACTAAAACAGTTATTTATCTTTATTTTAACGTTAGGTAAATCAAGGGACCACGTCGTATAATACAGAACGGGTTTCCTCCCAAGAATACCAATGCATAAAACAAACAGCGCAATGCTAAATAAAGAAAAATGAAGCTATTATAAGATCCAGGTCCTATAACACAATGCAATGCAAGCCGGGGGATAGGATTTTCCCTTATAATAGCCAAAGAATGCTTGATACGCTAAATTTCATGTTTTATTATTACTATAAGTGTATAGTGTTTAAAAACAATTTCAATCATAAATATCAATCATAGACGGCATGGGTACCATATATCATGTCGCCATACTAGGCTCTACAATCAAAACCGCAAATGTCACGTATTTGGAAGCTGGATTTCCTTCATGAACCAAGGCAAAAGATAGTCCTTACCGAATTCGAGACTGTCTAGCCTGAGTCTCAGGCACAGCCGCAACCGTACCATGGATCGTCAGGGCCGGTCCACACGGAGTGGATTATAATGCCTGAACAATGCGTTTCTCAGCCCTTTGGGGCGTAAATGAGCCAACGAATGACTCCATGGTCCCGGATCGACCGTTATAACCGAGGCGCCTCGCAACAGTAACAACCACATAAGTCAAACTCGTCAGGGCATGTAAAACCACTGACGCCACTTCTAGCTAGAAAGAAAACGCACGTCCCCCCTGAGGTCCTCTCCCATTTCTGGTTCATACCGGGGTGTGAGGCTCGCGAATTCACGCTACACAAAGCTACGCCACAAAGGCCGTGCTTTGATCATCAACCACAAGACTGTGCTTTTCAACAGAAGCCTTGATCATTTGCATCTTAGCATGCCACACAGGCAAACCACTCTATGCAACCGATATCAGTCGCACAGAATGAAATCCAATGTCAGACACACAGTCCATTTACAAGTTCGTTCTGGGTCTGAACGAAACCGGAGGCACCTAGTACCCCGCATATCCATCGATCTCCAAGTACGTCTGGACGATCACCAACTGTTCCCATCTTCTTGGGTGTACAGCCCAATCAAGATCATCAGTAATTATCCAAATGACGTGAAGACCTCCGGTCTTCGACCACCGTCTTCATCTTCGACACCACGTCGAATCAGTTATTTAGAATGGGATAAATCCGGTCTTTCTGAATAACTCGCGTATATAATAAACAAGTGTTACACAAACACAACATACGCCTCATTCCAATTCAGAATATTCTTTTGTTCAAATATTCTTATACTTTGGGATAAGTTCCCATTTATTTTATCAAAGATAAATTCTTTAAATTTATTCTTTAATCTTCTTTGAATATCAATTCAAACTAGTCGGGATTAGCGAACCACACCGGAGTAATCATTTATCTTATCTCCCAATCCCCACCTATTCATCCCATGAATTAAAAATGGTAATACTTCATATCTAACACCACAGTGTTATCGGTAAATTCAATTACCATCTCACGTTCAAATCTAATTAAAGATTTAACTATCGCCTGGAGTAAAACTAGCGATACTCCATTCTAGATCTTTTCAATCTAATTAAAGATTCATTAAAACTCCACTTAGTTTTAATCTTTAACTGGGTTAAAGAATCAGTGTCATTTAAAAACACGGTTCACGATAAACCCAAAATCACATTCCATTAATTATCGGGTTAAAGAACAAGTGTTATTTAAAACACTGTTCACGTTAAACCCAAAAATCAATACCAGTTCAATTCCAATTAAATATCATTTAATTGGTACGCTTCATTAAATCTAAATAAAAAGACTTAATCTTTTACTCAACTGGGCACAAGAACAGTGTTAATGAAGACACCATTCACGACAAACCCAAATCACATTTGATATTAAATACAAGGCTCTGAATAGAAAATATATCGGCTTATATTCAATATCAAATTCTACGACCAACAAATGTCGTATTAGAAATAACGATATATAAATATATCTTTCAAATTTCCATAACAATATCCGTATAATCACGAAATCCAACATCGAAATATTCCGAAGACAATTTCGATTCAAATCCACTCCAATTCAATTATTGGAAATTCTGGTTATTTTCAAAACCATTTCAAATCCAATTTATTTATTTTTAAAAATAAATAAATTATTACTCTAGTTCAAAACTAGTTCATTTAGATAAAAATCTACTTTTATCTTTTCAAATATGGAGTTTTTAATCCCAATTCTTCACGAATCATTTCTTATGATTTTACACAAATTATTATTATTTTTAATAATTTTATCAAGGCATGTACAGTCGATTTCCATCAACGGCCATCGAACTGCACTTACAGCGACCTTTTCCAAATTTGATTTGGACATAATTCCAAATCCAACCGTTAGATTTCAAATTTCTAATATTCTTTAGAAAGCTCTTTTCGATACGAACCCAATGGTTCCGGTTTTAGGAGAATCCGACGGTCGGATCTCCCGCAATGTCCATTCGAAGTCAATGGTCGAAATTCGCGAACTACCGCGGTGCGACGCGTTCTATTCAGGCCATTATATATATAATATATATATATATATACATATATATTATATATTTCGTCGATTTCCTTTTAAAACGTATTTTATAAATCGTTTTAAATTCGTTTTCAAAACGATTTCAACTTCCTTTTCAAATTCAAATCAAAATTGAATTTTCCCTTACAAATTCGGTTTAAATTCATTTCAAATTGATTTCAATTCAAATCGATTTTTAAATTAATTCAATTTCAATTCGAATTCAATTATATTCAATTTCAATTCGAATTCAATTTCAATTCGAATTTCAAATCATTTCAGTTTATTTCGAATTTCGAATTTCAAATCAATTCAATTTAATTCGAATTTCAATTTACTTTAATATTCATTTCAATTTGAATAAAATCGATATAAGTATCGTTCACGTCAAAATGGCGTCAATCTAATCAACACGTCTTCATATATTTCTATTTCAAATATTTCTATTTCAAATATTTCTATTTCAAATATTCTATTTCAAATATTATATTTGAAAACTGGAATGAGGCCCAATCAATTACCATATAATGTTAATTATACGGATTTCAACAACACATGTATATATCAACCATGACAAATAATCAACCATCATCCAAAGTGCATTCTACACTGTACAAGCATCAAATATAAATATTCAACGCTTATGACAGTCTGTCAATCAATCGATCGACATACAACTAATTATTGGGATTAGTGTATGTCATATATCATCCCAATACCCGTGTGGGGTTTCAAACAATCAAACACAGATTTTATTTGTGCAGTTGGGCGATGTGTAAAATTTATCGTCCCAATCAATATCGGTCAAATGTGTGTATATAAACAAATCGTCTGATTTGTTTATATTTATTTATTCACATTCACGTTAAAAATTATATTTTCAACTATATAAATATTTTATTTCTTTTCACATCACATCACACAATCAACTACACATCAAAATCAAACAAACAAGCATACAAGCCGTCCATGGTCTGTGGACGACAGGTGTCGGGTGCTACTAAACACCGTCTGCATCCTAGTATATATTATTAACTAGAAAACAAAATTAAAAGGTGAGGAGTTCTCACAGAGGGTTCCACTCCGCCGTGCTTTGCTTTTGAACTGCTGAACATCTGGATTTGTTTGCAATTCCATTGTAGCTCTTTTCACGCTGCTCATAATAAAAATTATATTTTTTACTTCTACAATATAAAAGATTATATTTTTATACTTCTACAATATAAAAGATTATATTTTTATACTTCTACAATATAAAAGATTATATTTTTATAGCACTACTATATTTATAAAAAATCACATCTTTATTTGTTCTATTTCAATTTAAAAATCATATTTTTCCTTAACCATTCTAATGATAAAAATCTTATTTTTATAACTTCAGCTTCACATTAAAAATCGTATTTTTATTCTATATAGATAATCTCTCCTTTCCCTATATTAAAAGATTATATTTTTATTCCGCTACTATACAGATAAAAATTCTATTTTTACATCGCTACTATATAAAAATTATATTTTTAACCATTCGATATTATAAAAATTATATTTTTAACCTTTCTATATTATAAAAATTATATTTTTATTCTTTCTAAAATATAAAAATCATATTTTTACATCGATAAAAATCGTATCTTTTTAATAATAAAAATCAATTCTTTTGCTAATTAAAAATCAAATCATCCCTCTCTTTTTCAAAGCGTTATTCATAAAAAAAACCAAAAATTTTCTTTACTAAAAATCGCATCTTTGTTTTACTAAATGTTTCATCTTGATTATAAATAAAAATCTAGACTTGATTATAAATAAATAAAACTGAAACAACTTACAGTTAATCTAGAATGGGGGGAGAAAAGAGGTCTGCGCGCCGGCAGGAGGGGGAGGGCGAGGTCAGGGTGCTGTGGCGCGTTGGTGGCAGGGGCTCGACTGCTAGGCTTCACGGGTTCGTGGGGTTTTTGGGCGTCAAACGGAAAGGAGGGAGAGAGAATCGAAGAGGGGCGAGGAGAGGGAGCCTGGTGCGTCGCGAGGAGGAGGCGGGTAAGTGGTGGGTTTCTGGCGATCTCGACTGCAGTGCGACGGAGGGCTCGAGGCGTTCGAGAGGAGGGGCTGGCGGGTTTCTCGAATGGAGGAGGTGAAGGCGGAGGAACTGGGTAAGGGGCGACGGGTGGTTGGGTGCGGCGCCAGGCTCCGACGATGGGCGATTTAGGGCACAGGGGTTTTTACTTTATTTTATGTTGAAACGTTGACTGAGTTTGAATGGCAAGGGAGAGAGGATATATAGTATGGGAATATATATTTAAATATATAATTATATTAATTAATTTTAAAAAAAACAACTTTTAAATTCGACCTCCAATCGAGACCCAACGACTGTCACCCCTGGTGTATTACCCCCATTCTGAACACAATGGGATATGTTTCGTAAGCCTATTCGATTGTTTCGATCAGTTTTCCTCCTATTCAAATATAAATCATTATATATTCAGTTAAAACGTACATTTTAATTTACCGGGGCCACATATTAACTCGAAAAATTCCAGAAAAATATTTTCTAGCTTCGTATTAACGATACGGTCCTAATAAAACTAATTTCATCAAATTCTGAGATCGTTTGAAAAATGGCCAATTTCCAGTCGATTAAAATCAACTGAAACTGGTCAAACGCGTTTTCCTTTGCCACCCTCACATATTGATTCAAAAAATTACGAAAATTGGAATCTAGCCATAAATTGACATCACGGATCCAACAAAAGTGGTTTCGTCGAAATCCGAGGTCATTTGCAAAATGGCTATTTTTAAGGGCCAGAATTCCATAGCGACTATTCTGAAAATTCATTTGGGCATATCTTTTGATTCCCGCTATGAAATTTTGATTTTTCGGATTTGTTGAAAAGATATTCTCGATTAAATTCAAATATTGTTGGTTTCACTAAAATCCGGTTTATTTTGCACCCGGTACATTCATTTGAATTTTGAAATCGAATTATCGAACTACTGCGCCATTTTCAATTCCTTTTATATATAAAAATAAATATTTATATTCTAACGACGATTCGAATAAATATATACGTTCGAATTCTATTCAAAATAAATTTCTCGTCGTTCTTATTTAAAATAATTCATTTTAAATATTCAAAATTCGTCCAAATTGCCAAAATAAAAATTTTAAATTGGCTCGCATTTTCCGGGTTGTTACAATCTCCCCCACTTAAAACTTTTCGTCCCCGAAAAGGAACGAAGCCGAAAGTTGTTTAACTAATCAACTTAACTTTCACTATTTTCACTACGGCTTAAATTCTTCAACTTTTTAGTTTCTAAGAACTTTTCAAATTTTTCAAAAATTTGGCTAACACCCTAAATTTCCGAAAAATTTCTCCATAACCTCCCCTGCACCGGGGACTTCGGGATATTTCATATAGCCTCCCATGGCCTTCTTCAATCCAAAAGAAAAAGAAAGAGCCAAGCGGCTAGCCAATCGGCTCATAAAATCATCTTCACCCAAACAAAATAGTAAATTATGGTAAACATGTACCTATTTGTCGGGCAAACAATTTTATTCTCTGCTCTAGCCTCCTTGCTATGACCTGTTCAATGTAAGTACATGTATATGCATGCAAATGCGATTAATTTTCAATACATCTCACTATTTGATTCAATTTGGCTAAATGGTTCAAATTTAATTAATCAAACCATAATCAAACAACACAACTAGCAATCAATTAGTTGATTAGCTTTTCAAATTCATAACTTTGATATATAGTCAAAATCACATTTTTGATGCCAAATCTCAACAATAAGCCCTATCTAATTTTGGTTCTCACACCAGTCAATAGGAATTATATAAATATCACACCTTTGAAACTCGAACCCAAACGACTGATGCTGTACACACTACTACAAAAGTGGGCATATTCGACACTAATTTGTGTGCGTTGCATGAAAAGTGTGGCGAAAGCTATGATTTCTTCGAGCTTCTGCAACAGCATTCATATGTTGTTGCATTATACGTGGATGCACTATTGCGGTGGGAATTTTAGTGTTCTGATGTGCAACACCAGTTAAAAGCGTAGCATTACGTATATATAATCCAGCTCAGCTATCCGCGTTATCAACATATAAAAACCCCAACCGTAGATGAAAGATTAACCCAACGGTTCAAACCATCTATGGATCTGATGATCTTAATGTTAGCCATCATCCAATCATTGACAGCCACGTCATTTCATTCTTTTGACGAAATTTTGGCGCGATCTTCTCCCTTCATGAATTCGTTTTCTTCTCTATCATCTAATCGTTTTTCCCCCTTTTTACTATTGGCAAAAATTTAAACCTAAATTCACGTCAGTATCGATCCTCTCCTCGACAACAAATTCTATTCCGAAAAGGATGAAGCTTTGAAACGCTTTCTAGTTTTGATTGCTCAGGGCGCTGACATCGCCAGTTTTTTCCCTTAGTTTCAGTTTGTATTGCACTGTGAATTAGTTGCGCTTATTATAGATTGGATTATGAGTAATTAGTAATTAGTTCATTTGTTACATTTTGGAAAACCCATTCGCTTATGAGTAATTAGTTGCGCTTATTATTGATTTGGGATTTGGGATTATGCTGAGGTTTATTCGAAAATTATACCCAGCAATAAACCATGAGAACTGGGCTACTGGCATGAAAAAGACATTGGTTTATTATAGAGGTCGAGCTAGTTAAGGAATGGGGACTGCGGTTAATTTGCACTGCTTGAGGTTCATATCTTACACTGCGGTTAATTTGTATGCTTGAGGTTAATTTGCACTGCGGTGTGTATGCACTGCGGTGACATCCGAATTTTAAGCCTCTTACCGCAAATTTTGACAAAATATGAAGCGGGCACTCAAGCATTTTCGTTTTATTACAATACACATCATACACGCAGTGCATATATACACTCACAAGTATACACGCACGCACAAGTATACACGCACAAGTATCATAAGTATACACGCACAAGTATACACACACAAGTATCACAAGTATACAAGCTCAATTATCATAAGTATACACGCACAAGTACACACGCTCAAGTATCATAAGTATACACGCACAAGTATACATGCACAAGTATCACAAGTATACAAGCTCAAGTATCATAAGTATACACGCACAAGTACACACGCTCTAGTAGACACGCACAAGTATACACGCGCGCACAAGTATACATGCACGCACAAGTATCATAAGGCAGCCATCTAAAGGCACGCACAAGTATACACGCACAAGTATCATAAGTATACACCAGAGACGTATGCAGAGATTTTAAAAAATCACCAGCATTCACAAACAAAACAACGTACCATTCACAAACATTCAAAAACATTCACCAGCATCCATCATCAGTCATCACCAGTCATCACAAACTTCCACAACCACACAAAGTTTCACAAATATTCACAAAATTTCAAGCCAAAAATCATTACCAGCAGAATAAAACCAACATCCACAAACATCACCAGTCATCACCAGCATCATCACCAGCATCCACACCAGCATCCATGTCAGAGTCATTGTCCATGTCAGAGTCATTGTCTATGTCAGAGTGGCTATTAAGGATAGAGCATAGTCAGCGACCAAACCAGAATTTCTTGTTGTGGAGGGCAAAGTGATCTTTGGATGATCAAACTTCAATAGATATGTTAATTCTATTTCTGTAAACATTTTGTGATCCACCTAATATATTATATGATCAAACTTCTATTTCTGTAAACATTTTGTGATCCACCTAATATATTATATGATTCAATTCTCAAATAATGTGATCCACCTATGAGTTTATATGCCTTAATTATCAAACAATTTGACATGTAACACACATTAATTATCAAACAATTTGACATGTAACCACATCTGAAGGAAATTCAAGCCATACAATAACAGTGTCTCAAATTCAAGCCACACAACCACATCTATGTACAACTAACAGAGCACCAGTTTGTATTATTATTTCAGAATCTTGGGTGGGGCATTATAACCTTGTATGTATGTATGTGAGTGTGTGCATGTGTGGTTGTGTATCACTATAAGAAACTGTGGATGGAAGTAAAATTTACCTATGATCACAAAAAAATGGTACCACCGGTTCCTCCCTATTGCTCACAAACAGAATTTCAGGCCTCGTCAAAGGGTGAGTATGTGTGGTGCGCTCAACCCTAATGATGTATTTCTTGTTGTCGAATCGAGCAGCAAAAACATTCTCCAAGCCAATGCCTTCATAAAATTCCATTTTCAGGTATAATGATCTATGGTCAATTCGAGACCAATGACAGTCGTCAATTTTACACACATTTCCCATTGGCGTCATTAATTCTTTTATTGCAGGAACATTTGTCTTCAGGAACTCGGGAAAGCCAACAACTCTGGCCCATGATTCTGCCTCGAACGATGGTTCAGGCTCAAATTCTTCAGCAGACCATTGTTGCACATAAAAAGCACCTCCAATTTTTGTAAAAAGTTTCAACATTAGCGCATGATCACGCGTACTGTAAGATGGGCATGTTATTAGAAAAGAGTTTTTGGGTATAACCCGTATAGTCCACTCCTCATTAAGCTTCAGCGTATGCCTAAGCGTGAGATGCACAAATTCGTAAGTCCAATGTCCTGAAAGAACAGTGGCAGTGATGCATAGTGAAGAGTCCTCCATTGTTTTTTTTTTTAACTTTTTGCTCAGAAGACGAATGGCCATATGAAATTGCTTATTTGTTGGCTGGCATGAGTGACCAATCGCCAATGGTCAGTAAGTCAATTGTAATAATTGTGTTCATAACATTTTACTAAGAAGGCCAATGGCCATTCGATGCCACCACTTATCAAATAACTTGTTATCATTTGATCAGGTGCATATTTAATTCTGGAAGGCAGAGGGATACATTTTGCAGATCGGATTGCTGCATATATATGATTCATATATAGGTACATACTAACATACATATATATATTTCCTATTGCAATCGGATTGCTGCATATATATGATTCATATATATAAATGAGTAATACATTTTGCAGGTGTGGACACATGTGTACATGTTCAGAATTCGCTAAAGAATTGGCCAGGAATGGATCAGGATAATGTCCCTTATGCCGTGCCCCTATTCTTGAAGTAGTTCGAGCTTACTATATACAATGAACAAAACAGTGTAGCCGATTTTTGAGTTTTGATATTTGGATAATTAAAACAATTGCTTTGGATGAGTTTCTTGTACAAAACCTGTATGCAAAATATTTAATTAAAGCATTGTATTTCTATCAAATTAGTGTTGCATTTTCCTTCTTCTACTGTTGCGTTAGCTTTTATTGATATTGCATTTCATTGTAATGGTGTTGCATTACATATTGTAGTGGTGTTGCATTACATTAAATATAATTGCTTACCCGTCGCACGTGGATCCCACAGCTGACGTGGATAGCTGGTGTGGCATGTGACACGTGGAGTGCTGACATGGAGAGATGACGTGTCGTGTGACACGTAGACAGCTGACGTGGAAAGATGACGTGGCGGCACTGGAAGCCGGGCCCTAACTAATGCTTAAGGCAACGCTGAATAGTGTTGCATTACGTGCAAATAGTGTTGCATTATGGCTATAATGCAACACTTTCTTTCCGTGGCCGTAGATGGGCAAAAGTGTTGCCTTAGGTGGCTAATGCAACGGCCGTGGATGCCACGCCCCCTGGTGTTGCCTATTTGAAAAAATGGCCTACGGCAACGCTTTTTTGATCTATGGCCATATAAAAATAGTGTCGAATATGCCCACTTTTGTAGTAGTGACAGTCATCAATAGTGTAACACCCCGCAAATTCTATAACTGTGAAATTAAAAAATTAAAGTATGATTAATTTGAAATCAAAGAACTAAGGGAAACGGGATACGCCATTGCGTTCGTCTCGGAAAAATACGCGAAATAGAGTCCGAGTTTTCGAAAAACGGAGTCCGTATAAAGAAGATATGGCCTTCGGAAGTTTCTGAATTCGAACAGAATAAAACAGTTTAAAAATTAAAACCGGGCCCAATTGGCCAAGGCGGGAAAACTCCCGCCTAAGACACCCAGGTCGACTAGGATGTCGACCTGGTCTAACCAGGTCGACAGGGCTGTCGACAGGGCTGTCGACCTGGTCCAGACCCAGGTCGAACCCAGTCCACCCTGGCTGGCCTATTCTATGTTGGTCGATTTTCTGTGGTCTGCTTTGTCATTAGGGCTAGGTGGCAGGCTCTAATTGGTCCCTCTTGCGAATGAATGGCTACGATCAATCCAGGCAACATCGATGGTCCTAATCAGTTCATAAACTCTATAAAAATGGCCCTAGACTCTACCTAGGTTTCTTACACAATTCTCTAGCCTCCATTGCTCTCTTCTTCTAATAAAAAAATAAAAATGGCGTCTCTGCTCTGCTGGAATTAAAACTAGAAGATAATCAACATCAGCCTAAGCAACTCAATTCAAACTAGAGATTAAAGTTCTGCAAAGATTCTACAACAAGTTAAAGTTCTTTCTTTAATCCAATCAAGGCAAGTACAGTTATTCTCCGCTATAAACGTTAATTATAATTTTGGTATGCATTTAAAACTGAGTTTGAGGTTGTATATATATATTCTCTTCTGTTGGATCTGTTTTCTGTGACTGTTCTGTATTCCTTTCTTCTTTTCTGTTTCTATAGCCAGGCTACCACGAGCCTGGGCCCAATCTCATAAAGAGATTAACGTATGAACGCAAAATTTGGGACAATTAATGAATGATGCGAAGTTTGACAAGACTGAATTGAACGTATGACTTTAGATCTGAAGCATAAAATATATTGGACATGTGACTTGGGATTGGATGCATAAATTTGGCTATGAACATGTAATTTATATATTGCATGCATAGAGTATGTTGTAATTTAGATTTGTAACTAATTAGAGAAATGAACATATGTTATTTAGATCTGCAATTAATTAGAAAAATAAGCATATGTTATAAACTAGTTTTAGACCTATGCATATTCTGTGATAAAAGAAGAAGAGGAACCACTGTAAGATTACATATGATTTGAGACTTTGGACAAAATGCATATAAAAGTCAAGATTTGATTTTTAGAAGATATGATTTAAAGATTTATATTGTTGGGTATAGTTTGCATAATGATTCATGACATGAAAAGAAGAAGGATATGGAAAGTTAGGTGTAAAGATTTACATTAATTAGGATATCTATTATTTAGATTACACCTTAATAGGGATTTTTGGGATATATGGCATGCATTGAAATTAATGGTTATATTTGGTATAATTTATATGTGAATCTGCTGTAAGATGCTAGTTTAACAAAAATTGGAACATATGTTATAGGGTAAATTATGTCCATATTCTGCGCTATGTAAATGTATGCAAACATGGAAGTATATGATCATATTGTGAATCATGACATTATTTAGGCATATGAACTTAGGCCTAATTTATGGTTAGACAAGGCATGTAAATAGAACCTTTAGAAATATTAAATTTGCTAAATCTGCTAATTTGCCAAGTTGCCTAAACTGCTAGTTTTGTTATATTGCCTAGACTGCTAATTAGATTGAAATGCCTAATCTGTTAAATTTGTCGGTTGAAATGCCTAACCTGTTATATGCCAAAATCTGCTAAGTTGCTAAATCTGTTAAATCCGTTAAGTCATATAAAATCTGTTATCTGCTATGTTGATATAATCATCCTGTTATTGATATAATCTGAATTGGCATATATATTGGGCGTGCGCATAAACGGTAAATTATTAATTAATTGGCCGCAAAGATAAACATGGCTAACTCGAGGTTAGAATGAGTTTGCGGCGTAAATCTGCCCGGAACCGCCCGGCACATCCAGTGGCCGCAAACAATAGGTTCTAATGTGAGAAGTTAGTCATAACATGCGTAAGACACAAGGTTAGGTCTGGCTTGTGGCAGAAGTCTGCCCGGAACCGCCCGGCATATCCAGCGGCCACAAGCTACCGACCTAATGTGAGAGGTCTGTGCATTAATAATTAATTAATGCAAATCTAAGATAAGAATGACGTCTAAAACGTATTGGGGAAAATAGGGTTAAACCAAAGGGATTAATAGATGTAGTAAAACCCGTCCATGAATCTGTAGGCCCAATACAAAGTTAGACAAATCTGAAAAATCTGTACATCTGACCTATTAGTCTGAAAACTTGTTAACTTAATTTGTGAATTAGTAAACCTGAATTCTGTATGTCTGAACTTGTAAACAAGTTAATCTGAAATCTGTTAGTCTGGGGACACAAGGTTAGGAGGGGAATTACTTGTGTCATCTGTTGTTTGGGACCCATATTAGTCAGTAACCCTTTCTGGTATCAAAACTTTGACCCAACAGTAGGTAGGGTCTGGGCACGCTTACTGAACTAATTATAAGTGGTTCATTCTGATAATGGCGAGGGGTGTTGATGGTGCGTTCCAACCGGGTCATGTGCGTGCATGGATCTCGGTCTGCCTCTGAGGATGTAAGACGCCGTGACATCTATAAATAGGTCTGTGCCAATTGGTTGTCACTTTAGGGAGTGATACACCCTACTGTGGGGCCGACACAGGATATTTATGTATTAGGGAGCCGATCGCTTGGGGTAGGGTTTTAGGGTACGCTTAGTTCTGTCTGTTTCTGTTGGTACCGTCTGTTTCTGTTGGGTGGTAACACCTGTCTGTTTCTGTGTGGTACCGTCTGTTCGGGTGGTAAAGGCCCATTACTAGTGTACACCTAATTCCACATTCTGTCTCCATAGGGATAAATCTGTTTCTTCTTCTGTCTGTTTCTGAATCGGGTAGTAAAGGCCCATTATTAGCATTCTGTTTCTGTTAAAGTATTCTGTACCCGTTCCTGCTTCAATTTAGACATTAGGGTGACACCTAATTCTGCTATACTAGTATTAGTGCAGAGAAGTGTAAAACAATAGTTTATATCATTCTGTTTTTCTGTTATATCTGCTACACCTGTTATAGTTATCTCACATCCAGTTTTATGTTCATATCATATTATTATTATCTGTTCATATGCTGAAAGTCACTGGACTTGCCAGACTTTTTGTCTGACCCTTGTTCTTTCGCCTCCTTTCTTCCGTTTCCCCCCCAGGTTATCCAAGGAGGGAAATACTTTAGCTTGGTCCGGATTTCTCTTTGCTTGAAGTGCTTAAAGTATGGCTTGGCTCTGTATAGCTTCCGTTCCATGGGGATTATGATTTTAAACTATGCATTTTGAAGGCTTTTGTACAAGACTGATATTTTGTACTTGAATTCTGAAATTGAAAGGATGTAACCATATTAATTTCTGTTTCCGCTGTAATAAAGTTAAAAAATTTCAAGTACTGTTTTATCTGTCTTGTAAGTTTTTGTTCTGTTTACTAAAATGCTCCACCAAAGTTAAGGCATTCCCTTTGTGAGTGACCTTAACGAAGGTGGGGTGTTACACTTGGTATCAGAGCTGAAGGTTACCAGATTTGATAAAAAGTTTTGAAAACTATTTTCAAAAAGGATTTAAAAAGGAAGTATTTTCAAAGGTAAAGCTTATTTTTGAAAAATAAAATAAATAATCCCTAAAAGCCATATATCTTTCTTTCGATTCTTTGTTTCGAGTTCCTTCCTCTTTCCCTTTTTGAATCTCTTCCTCCGCGAATAGATGCTTTTTCTAGGATATGTAAGGACTTCCGTGCGATGGGAGGAAAACCGCTTTATAGGACTGAGACGTTGTCGAGGCTAGAAGTTGGCTGAACGAAGTGGAGGACTTGTTGGTACCTTTGAGATAGATTATGGGAGGAAGGTTCAACCAGCTGCTTGGTTAATGAAGGATGAAGCTTCATTTTGGTGGAAGGTCACAAATGGAGAACGTACATGGGAGACATGGATAGGACACACGATAAGAAAGTGGATCCAAAGAAGGGCACTTGCTTCAACTGTGGTGAGATAGGACACTTCACTAGGGACTGCCCGAAGAAACGAGGACAAGGGAAGAGGGCAGGACCAACTGCTGGAGGGAGGGCGAACACTTTCGAGGCTAGTGGATAGTATAGGATTAGGATAACTTTCTGTAGGAGGTTTAATTTCTTTATCTGATTGTTGCAATAAAACTCATTCTGATTCTGGCATTTTGATTCTGTAATCGATACTCTGCACTTTAATACTAGTATTGTTTCTGATTCCGCTGTAGACTCAGACCCATAAGGGTTATGGATCATCTGTTTGAGATTAGGGTTTGAGGGATATCTGTGTTAGGCGTCAAGTATGACGCATACATTCTGAGTTTTCGCGGGGTATGATTTTATCATGCTTAGCTTCCTAAGAATCATTAGGGAACCTGATCTGTACCAGTAGTCTGTAAATATCTAAATATTTTTGATAGGATTTCCAGTTTTGACATTGTCTAAAGAAGGTAATCCTCTGGGTGTCAATTTGATGTTGGTTTCGGTCTTTGGGGCCGATACTTAGGACCCATGTCTAATGGGAACCAAATTTTCGTTTTATCTGTACTCGCTTCCATCATTCGACTGTATCCTATCGATCAAATCTTCGAACTTTATGTAGAAACTAATGGGTGTAAACATGTGTTTGAGACATGTTATGTTTGATGGTTGCAAGTGGATGCAAGTGGTTGCTAGTGGTTGCCCGTGGATGCATATACACACACTAGGCACTAGATCGGCTCGAAAACACTCTCATACTGCATATGGATGGGTGAGCATTTTTCAATTCTTGTGGATGCAAATTGGTTGATTCAGCACATGGATGTTGCATTTGAGTGAATGGTTGTGCACTCATATAGAAATAATATATATCATCAGAATTCTATTGCATACATGTTGGACTCATGGCACTGACATAATTCGCATTAAGGAGGTCAACTGAATCAGTAGACCGCCTGATCTTTGCATTAGATAAGGAACATATACACACACTTTTGCATATGTTCATACAACATTAGAAGTTTTCTAAGGACAATGGATGCTTGTGGATGATGGTTGAGTAGATGGGTGATTGGATGGTAGGACACATTCTTCTTAACTTGAAGATTTCGGGGACGAAATCCTTTTAAGTGGGGGAGAATGTAACACCCCGCAAATTCTATAACTGTGAAATTAACAAATTAAAGTATAATTAATTTGAAATCAAAGAACTAAGGGAAACGGGATACGCCATTGCGTTCGTCTCGGAAAAATACGCGAAATAGAGTCCGAGTTTTCGAAAAACGGAGTCCGTATGAAGAAGATATGGCCTTCGGAAGTTTCTGAATTCGAACAGAATAAAACAGTTTAAAAATTAAAACCGGGCCCAATTGGCCAAGGCGGGAAAACTCCCGCCTAAGACACCCAGGTCGACTGGGCTGTCGACCTGGTCTAACCAGGTCGACAGGGCTGTCGACAGGGCTGTTGACCTGGTCCAGACCCAGGTCGAACCCAGTCCACCCTGGCTGGCCTATTCTATGTTGGTCGATTTTCTGTGGTCTGCTTTGTCATTAGGGCTAGGTGGCAGGCTCTAATTGGTCCCTCTTGCGAATGAATGGCTACGATCAATCCAGGCAACATCGATGGTCCTAATCAGTTCATAAACTCTATAAAAATGGCCCTAGACTCTACCTAGGTTTCTTACACAATTCTCTAGCCTCCATTGCTCTCTTCTTCTAATAAAAAAATAAAAATGGCGTCTCTGCTCTGCTGGAATTAAAACTAGAAGATAATCAACATCAGCCTAAGCAACTCAATTCAAACTAGAGATTAAAGTTCTGCAAAGATTCTACAACAAGTTAAAGTTCTTTCTTTAATCCAATCAAGGCAAGTACAGTTATTCTCCGCTATAAACGTTAATTATAATTTTGATATGCATTTAAAACTGAGTTTGAGGTTGTATATATATATTCTCTTCTGCTGGATCTGTTTTCTGTGACTGTTCTGTATTCCTTTCTTCTTTTCTGTTTCTATAGCCAGGCTACCACGAGCCTGGGCCCAATCTCATAAAGAGATTAACGTATGAACGCAAAATTTGGGACAATTAATGAATGATGCGAAGTTTGACAAGACTGAATTGAACGTATGACTTTAGATCTGAAGCATAAAATATATTGGACATGTGACTTGGGATTGGATGCATAAATTTGGCTATGAACATGTAATTTATATATTGCATGCATAGAGTATGTTGTAATTTAGATTTGTAACTAATTAGAGAAATGAACATATGTTATTTAGATCTGCAATTAATTAGAAAAATAAGCATATGTTATAAACTAGTTTTAGACCTATGCATATTCTGTGATAAAAGAAGAAGAGGAACCACTGTAAGATTACATATGATTTGAGACTTTGGACAAAATGCATATAAAAGTCAAGATTTGATTTTTAGAAGATATGATTTAAAGATTTATATTGTTGGGTATAGTTTGCATAATGATTCATGACATGAAAAGAAGAAGGATATGGAAAGTTAGGTGTAAAGATTTACATTAATTAGGATATCTATTATTTAGATTACACCTTAATAGGGATTTTTGGGATATATGGCATGCATTGAAATTAATGGTTATATTTGGTATAATTTATATGTGAATCTGCTGTAAGATGCTAGTTTAACAAAAATTGGAACATATGTTATAGGGTAAATTATGTCCATATTCTGCGCTATGTAAATGTATGCAAACATGGAAGTATATGATCATATTGTGAATCATGACATTATTTAGGCATATGAACTTAGGCCTAATTTATGGTTAGACAAGGCATGTAAATAGAACCTTTAGAAATATTAAATTTTCTAAATCTGCTAATTTGCCAAGTTGCCTAAACTGCTAGTTTTGTTATATTGCCTAGACTGCTAATTAGATTGAAATGCCTAATCTGTTAAATTTGTCGGTTGAAATGCCTAACCTGTTATATGCCAAAATCTGCTAAGTTGCTAAATCTGTTAAATCCGTTAAGTCATATAAAATCTGTTATCTGCTATGTTGATATAATCATCCTGTTATTGATATAATCTGAATTGGCATATATATTGGGCGTGCGCATAAACGGTAAATTATTAATTAATTGGCCGCAAAGATAAACATGGCTAACTCGAGGTTAGAATGAGTTTGCGGCATAAATCTGCCCGGAACCGCCCGGCACATCCAGTGGCCGCAAACAATAGGTTCTAATGTAAGAAGTTAGTCATAACATGCGTAAGACACGAGGTTAGGTCTGGCTTGTGGCAGAAGTCTGCCCGGAACCGCCCGGCATATCCAGCGGCCACAAGCTACCGACCTAATATGAGAGGTCTGTGCATTAATAATTAATTAATGCAAATCTAAGATAAGAATGACGTCTAAAACGTATTGGGGAAAATAGGGTTAAACCAAAGGGATTAATAGATGTAGTAAAACCCGTCCATGAATCTGTAGGCCTAATACAAAGTTAGACAAATCTGAAAAATCTGTACATCTGACCTGTTAGTCTGAAAACTTGTTAACTTAATTTGTGAATTAGTAAACCTGAATTCTGTATGTCTGAACTTGTAAACAAGTTAATCTGAAATCTGTTAGTCTGGGGACACAAGGTTAGGAGGGGAATTACTTGTGTCATCTGTTGTTTGGGACCCATATTAGTCAGTAACCCTTTCTGGTATCAAAACTTTGACCCAACAGTAGGTAGGGTCCGGGCACGCTTACTGAACTAATTATAAGTGGTTCATTCTGATAATGGCGAGGGGTGTTGATGGTGCGTTCCAACCGGGTCATGTGCGTGCATGGATCTCGGTCTGCCTCTGAGGATGTAAGACGCCGTGACATCTGTAAATAGGTCTGTGCCAATTGGTTGTCACTTTAGGGAGTGATACACCCTACTGTGGGGCCGACACAGGATATTTATGTATTAGGGAGCCGATCGCTTGGGGTAGGGTTTTAGGGTACGCTTAGTTCTGTCTGTTTCTGTTGGTACCGTCTGTTTCTGTTGGGTGGTAACACCTGTCTGTTTCTGTGTGGTACCGTCTGTTCGGGTGGTAAAGGCCCATTACTAGTGTACACCTAATTCCACATTCTGTCTCCATAGGGATAAATCTGTTTCTTCTTCTGTCTGTTTCTGAATCGGGTAGTAAAGGCCCATTATTAGCATTCTGTTTCTGTTAAAGTATTCTGTACCCGTTCCTGCTTCAATTTAGACATTAGGGTGACACCTAATTCTGCTATACTAGTATTAGTGCAGAGAAGTGTAAAACAATAGTTTATATCATTCTGTTTTTCTGTTATATCTGCTACACCTGTTATAGTTATCTCACATCCAGTTTTATGTTCATATCATATTATTATTATCTGTTCATATGCTGAAAGTCACTGGACTTGCCAGACTTTTTGTCTGACCCTTGTTCTTTCGCCTCCTTTCTTCCGTTTCCCCCCCAGGTTATCCAAGGAGGGAAATACTTTAGCTTGGTCCGGATTTCTCTTTGCTTGAAGTGCTTAAAGTATGGCTTGGCTCTGTATAGCTTCCGTTCCATGGGGATTATGATTTTAAACTATGCATTTTGAAGGCTTTTGTACAAGACTGATATTTTGTACTTGAATTCTGAAATTGAAAGGATGTAACCATATTAATTTCTGTTTCCGCTGTAATAAAGTTAAAAATTTTCAAGTACTGTTTTATCTGTCTTGTAAGTTTCTGTTCTGTTTACTAAAATGCTCCACCAAAGTTAAGGCATTCCCTTTGTGAGTGACCTTAACGAAGGTGGGGTGTTACAAATAGTTTCATCTCCGGGCGACTAGAGTGTGATTCTATATCTACCCAATATATTAAAACTTCGAATACACGCGGATCAGACGTATATGCAAAATCTTTATATACTGGATAGTCCAAATCAATATAAATAAATATTCAAATACGAATAATTCTATTTAAATTTTCAAAACAAAAATTGTTTTCAATTTAAAAATATACTCTTCACACCTGTTCTAGGATACTACTGATCCTATCTCTAACGAGTCATTCTCATTGGATGTTACTAATCCAATCTCTGATGAATTCTTTCGTCTGGATCTAATGTGTCTTGTCCTCTGAGCTTTGCAAACCAAAGCTCTGATACCAACTGTGACGACAAGGAATTCCACTCGATCCGAATCAGTCGCTAAACCGATCAAGACCGTTCAAAACGCCTGATTGTTTTGAGAACACGACAAATTAGAACGCAGACGGAAGAACATTTCATTGTTAATTACAACAATTCCATCAGATACAAGAATATACAGAGTATGAATGAATAAAATACATTCGATAAATATCAGAGATTACAATAAATTACATAGCAGCGGAAAATAATACAAAATACAACTGAAGAAGATACACGGATACAAAGCTTTCCGGATATCGTTCCAGCTGTAAACCAGGTTCCTGTGAGTATAAATCTGCAAAACCAAAACTATTAGCTGCCTGTGTCAAAATAAGGGCACCCAGAAGTTAGGTTAAAACAATAAACTCCAGGTCAGTCATGGGACTGGTGTGAGAACTAAAACAATTATTTATCTTTATTTTAAAGTTAGGTAAATCAAGGGACCACGCCGTATAACACGGAAGGGGTTTCCTCCCAAGAATACCAGTGCATAAAACAAACAGCGCAATGCTAAATAAAGAAAAATGAAGCTATTATAAGACCCAGGTCCTATCACACAATGCAACGCAAGCCGGGGGATAGGGTTTTCTCTTATAATAGCCAAAGAATGCTTGATACGCTAAATATCATGTTTTATTATTATTATAAGTGTATAGTGTTTAAAAACAATTTCAATCATAAATATCAATCATAGACGGCATGGGTACCATATATCATGTCGCCATACTAGGCTCTACAATCAAAACCGCAAATGTCACGTATTTGGAAGCTGGATTTCCTTCATGAACCAAGGCAAAAGATAGTCCTTACCGAATTCGAGACTGTCTAGCCCGAGTCTTAGGCACAACCGCAACCGTACCTTGGATCGTCAGGGCCAGTCCACACGGAGTGGATTATAATGCCTGAACAATGCGTTTCTCTGCCCTTTGGGGCGTAAATGAGCCAACGAATGACTCCATCGGTCCCGGATCGACCAATATAACCGAGGCGCCTCGCAACAATAACAACTACATAAGTCGAACTCGTCAGGGCGTGTAAAACCACCGACGCCACTTTTAGCTAGAAAGAAAACGCATGTCCCCCCTGAGGTCCTCTCCTGTTTCTGGTTCATACCGGGGTGTGAGGCTCGCAAATTCACGCTACACAAAGCTACGCCACAAAGGCCGTACTTTGATCATCAGCCACAAGACTCTGCTTTTCAACAGAAGCCTTGATCATTTGCATCTTAGCATGCCACACAGGCAAACCACTCTATGCAACCGATATCAGTCACACAGAATGAAATCCAATGTCAGACACATAGTCCATTTACAAGTTCGTTCTGGGTCTGAACGAAACCGGAGGCACCTAGTACCCCGCATATCCATCGATCTCCAAGTACGTCTGGACGATCACCAACTGTTCCCATCTTCTTGGGTGTACAGCCCAATCAAGATCATCAGTAATTATCCAAACGACGTGAAGACCTCCGGTCTTCGACCACCGTCTTCATCTTCGACACCACGTCGAATCAGTTATTCAGAATGGGATAAACCCGGTCTTTCTGAATAACTCGCGTATACAATAAACAAGTGTTACACAAACACAACATACACCTCATTCCAATTCAGAATATTCTTTTGTTCAAATATTCTTATACTTTGGGATAAGTTCCCATTTATTTTGTCAAAGATAAATTCTTTAAATTTATTCTTTAATCTTCTTTGAATATCAATTCAAACTAGTCGGGATTAGCGAACCACACCGGAGTAATCATTTATCTTATCTCCCAATCCCCACCCATTCATCCCATAAAGTAAAACTGGTAATAATTCATATCTAACACCACGGTGTTATCAGTAAATTCAATTACCATCTCACGTTCAAATCTAATTAAAGATTTAACTATCGCCTGGAGTAAAACTGGCGATACTCCATTCTCGATCTTTTCAATCTAATTAAAGATTCATTAAAACTCCACTTAGTTTTAATCTTTAACTGGGTTAAAGAATCAGTGTCATTTAAAAACACGGTTCACGATAAACCCAAAATCACATTCCATTAATTATCGGGTTAAAGAACAAGTGTTATTTAAAACACTGTTCACGATAAACCCAAAAATCAATACCAATTCAATTCCAATTAAATATCATTTAATTGGTACACTTCATTAAATCTAAATAAAAAGATTTAATCTTTTACTCAACTGGGCTCAAGAACAGTGTTAATGAAGACACCATTCACGACAAACCCAAATCACATTTGATATTAAATACAAGGCTCTGAATAGAAAATATATCGGCTTATATTCAATATCAAATTCTATGACCAACAAATGTCGTATTAGAAATAACGATATATAAACATATCTTTCAAATTTCCATAACAATAACCGTATAATCACGAAATCCAACATCGAAATATTCCGAAGACAATTTCGATTCAAATCCACTCCAATTCAATTATTGGAAATTCTGGTTATTTTCAAAACCATTTCAAATCCAATTTATTTATTTTTAAGAATAAATAAATTATTACTCTAGTTCAAAACTAGTTCATTTCGATAAAAATCTACTTTTATCTTTTCAAATATGGAGTTTTTCATCCTAATTCTTCACGAATCATTTTTTATGATTTTACACAAATTATTATTATTTTTAATAATTTTATCAAGGCCTGTATAGTCGATTTCCATCAACGGCCATCGAACTGCACCTACAACGACCTTTTCCAAATTTGATTTGGACATAAATCCAAATCCAACCGTTAGATTTCAAATTTCTAATATTCGTTAGAAATCTCTATTCGATACGAACCCAACAGTTCCAGTTTTAGGAGAATCCGATGGTCGGATCTCTCGCAATGTCCATTCGAAGTCAATGGTCGAAATCCGCGGCGCGTTCTATTCAGGCCATTATATATATATATAATATATATATATTATATATTTCGTCGATTTCCTTTTAAAACATATTTTATAAATCATTTTAAATTCGTTTCCAAAATGATTTCAACTTCCTTTTCAAATTCAAATCAAAATTGAATTTTCCCTTACAAATTCGGTTTAAATTCATTTCAAATTGATTTCAATTCAAATCGATTTTTAAATTAATTCAATTTCAATTCGAATTCAATTCTATTCAATTTCAATTCGAATTCAATTTCTATTCGAATTCAATTTCAATTCGAATTCAATTTCAATTCGAATTCAATTTCAATTCGAATTTCAAATCATTTCAGTTTATTTCGAATTTCAAATCAATTCAATTTAATTCGAATTTCAATTTACTTTAATATTCATTTCAATTTGAATAAAATCGATATAAGTATCGTTCACGTCAAAATGGCGTCAATCTAATCGACACGGCTTCATATATTTCTATTTCAAAAATTTCTATTTCAAATATTTCTATTTCAAATATTTCTATTTCAAATATTCTATTTCAAATATTCTATTTCAAAACTGGAAAGAGGCCCAATAATTTACCATATAATGTTAATTATACGGATTTTCTACAGCACATGTATATATCAACCATGACAAATAATCAACCATCATCCAAAGTGCATTCTACACTGTACAAGCATCAAATATAAATATTCAACGCTTATAACAGTATGTCAATCAATCGATCGACATACAACTAATTATTGGGATTAGTGTATGTCATATATCATCCCAATACCCGTGTGGGGTTTCAAACAATCAAACACAGATTTTATTTGTGCAGTTGGGCGATGTGTAAAATTTATCATCCCAATCAATATCGGTCAAATGTGTGTATATAAACAAATCGTCTGATTTGTTTATATTTATTTATTCACATTCACGTTAAAAATTATATTTTCAACTATAAAATATTTTTAACTATATAAATATTTTATTTCTTTTCACATCACATCACACAATCAACTACACATCAAAATCAAACAAACAAGCATACAAGCCGTCCATGTTCTGTGGACGACGGGTGTTGGGTGCTACTAAACACCGTCTGCATCCTAGTTTATATTATTAACTAGAAAACAAAATTAAAAGGTGAGGAGTTCTCACAGAGGGTTCCACTCCGCCGTGCTTTGCTTTTGAACTGCTGAACATCTGGATTTGTTTGCAATTCCAATGTAGCTCTTTTCACACTGCTCATAATAAAAATTATATTTTTATACTTCTACAATATAGAAGATTATATTTTTATACTTCTACAATATGAAAGATTATATTTTTATACTTCTACAATATAAAAGATTATATTTTTATACTTCTACAATATAAAAGATTATATTTTTATACTTCTACAATATAAAAGATTATATTTTTATAGCACTACTATATTTATAAAAAATCACATCTTTTTTGTTCTATTTCAATTTAAAAATCATATTTTTCCTTAACCATTCTAATGATAAAAATCTTATTTTTATAACTTCAGCTTCACATTAAAAATCGTATTTTTATTCTATATAGATAATCTCTTCTTTCCCTATATTAAAAGATTATATTTTTATTTCGCTACTATACAGATAAAAATTCTATTTTTACATCGCTACTATATTAAAATTATTTTTTTAACCTTTCTATGTTATAAAAATTATATTTTTAACCTTTCTATATTATAAAAATTATATTTTTATTCTTTCTATAATATAAAAATCATATTTTTACATCGATAAAAATCGTATCTTTTTAATGATAAAAATCAATTATTTTGCTAATTAAAAATCAAATCATCCCTCTCTTTTTCAAAGCGTTATTCATAATAAAAACCAAAAATTTTCTTTACTAAAAATCGCATCTTTGTTTTACTAAAAGTCTCATCTTGATTATTAATAAAAATATAGACTCGATTATAAATAAATAAAACTGAAACAACTTACAATTAATCGAGAATGAGGGGGAGGAAAGAGGTCTACGCGCCGGCAGGAGGGGGAGGGCGAGGTTAGGGTGCTGTGGCGCGTTGGTGGCAGGGGCTCGACTGCTAGGCTTCACGGGTTCGTGGGTTTTTTTGGGCGTCAAACGGAAAGAAGGGAGAGAGAATCGAAGAGGGGCGAGGAGAGGGAGCCTGGTGCGTCGCGAGGAGGACGGGGGTTAGCGGTGGGTTTCTGGCGATCTCGACTGCAGTGCGACGGAGGGCTCGAGGCGTTCGAGAGGAGGGGCTGGCGGGTTTCTCGAATGGAGGAGGAGAAGGCGGAGGAACTGGGTAAGGGGCGACGAGTGGTTGGGTGCGGCGCCAGGCTCCGACGATGGGCGATTTAGGGCACAGGGTTTTTTATTTTATTTTGTGTTGAAACGTTGACTGAGTTTGAAAGGTAAGGGAGAGAGGATATAGAGTATGGGAATATATATTTAAATATATAATTATATTAATTAATTTTAAAAAAAGCAACTTTTAAATTCGACCTCCAATCGAGACCCAACGACTATCACCCTTGTTGTATTACCCCCATTCTGAACACAATGGGATATGTCTCGTAAGCCCATCCGATTGTTTCGATCAGTTTTCCTCCTATTCAATTATAAATCATTATATATTCAATTTAAACGTACATTTTAATTTACCGGGACCACATATTAACTCGAAAAATTTCAGAAAAATATTTTCTAGCCTCGTATTGACGATACAGTCCTAACAAAACTAATTTCGTCAAATTCAGAGATCGTTTGAAAAATGGCCAATTTCCAGTCGATTAAAATCAACTGAAACTGGTCAAACGCGTTTTCCTTTGCCACCCTCACATATTGATTCGAAAAATTACGAAAATTGGAATCTAGCAATAAATTGACATCACGGATCCAACAAACGTGGTTTCATCGAAATCCGAGGTCGTTTGCAAAATGGCTATTTTTAAGGGCCAGAATTCCATAGCGACTATTCTGAGAATTCATTTAGGCATATCTTTTGATTCCCGCTATGAAATTTTGATTTTTCGGATTCGTTGAAAAGATATTCTCAATTAAATTCAAATATTTTTGGTTTTACTAAAATCCGGTTTATTTTGCACCCGGTACATTCATTTGAATTTTGAAATCGAATTATCGAACTACCGCGCCATTTTCAATTCCTTTTATATATAAAAATAAATATTTATATTCTAATGACGATTCGAATAAATATATACGTTCGAATTCTATTCAAAATAAATTTCTCGTCATTATTATTTAAAATAATTCATTTTAAATAATCAAAATTCACTAAAGTTGCCAAAATAAAATTTTTAAATTGGCTTGGATTTCCGGGTTTTACACTGTGAATATAATATCTGCAAAACCAAAACTCCTAGCTGGCCGTGTGGAAAATAAGGGCACCTATAGTTTAGGTTAAAACAATAAACTCCAGGTCAGTCATGTGATTGGTGTGAGAACTCAAAACAGTTAACTTTAAAACTTTACATTAAAATTTGATAAATCAAGGGACCACGCCGTATAACACGGAACTGGTTTTCTCCCCAGAATACCAGTGCCTAAAACAAACATCGCAATGATTTTTGGAAAAAAAATGAAGCTATAATAAGACTCAGATCCCATCACACAATGCAACGCAAGCCGTAGGATAGAGTTTTACCTTATAATAGCCAAACATGCTTGGTACATTTAAAACAAATCATTTTGATACTATTATAAGTGTAAAGTGTATAAAACAACTTCAAATATAAATGTATCAATCATAGATGGCATAGTATCCCATACTTCTATGTCTCCATACTAGTTCTGCAATTAAAACTGAAATGTCATGTATTGGAAATTGGATTCCATCTATGAACCAAGGCAAGGGATCGTCCTTACCGAATTTGAGGCGCTCTAGCCCTTGTCTCAGGATCAGCCGCAACTGCACCTTGGATCTTTAGGGTCGGTCTTCTATTATGTTTGAGGATTGGTAATTCCTAAACAATACGTTTCCCTTCCCTATGAGGCGTAAGTCTGGTCAATATGTCCACCATATCATCCATCGGCCCCATAGTGACCGATATATCCGAGGTACCTCGCTTTCCATCATCCACATAAGTAAAAATGTCTGGGCTCCATACCATGACACCACTCCGAGCTAGAAAGAAACGCATGTTCTCCTCCTCTTCCGTCTTTGGTCCATACCGGGGTGTGAGGCTCGCGAATTAACGCTATACACAAAGCTATGCTATTTAAAGCCATGCTTTGATCATCAACCACAAGACTCTGCTTTTCAACAAAAGCCTTGATCATTTACATCTCAGCATGCCACATTGACATTCCACGCCATGTGACTGATGTCTGTCAATATATAACCTCTAAGCTCGTACGTCTTAGAGAAGGGTGTTAAGCAAGAGAATAAATTCTCCACCACCAAACAGATATATATTTAATAAAGATCAATCAACACAGAATAAAATTCAATGTCAAACACACATCCATTTACTAGTTCGTTCTGGGTCTGAATGAAACCAGAGACACCTTATTCCTCGTCCCATATATCCAATACAGGAGAGAGGTCCTCGCATATCTGGTCGATCTCCAAGTACGTCTAGATGATCACCACTTATTACCTTGTCTTGGGTGTACAGCCCAATCAAGACATTAGCAATCATCCAAACGATATGAAGATTTCCGGTCTTCAACCACCGTCTTCAACGTCGACTTATCGTCGAATCAATTATTCAGAATGGGTATAAACCTGGCCTTTCCGAGTAATTCACGTATTTTATAATCAAGTGCTATAGAAACACAACATACGCCTCATTGCAATTCTGAATATTCTTTTATTCAAATATCCATATCCTTTTGGAAGGGTTCCCACAAATTTTATCAAAGATAAATTCTTTAAATTTATTTTTTAATCTTCTTTTGGGTATCAATTCAAACCAAATTAAGGTTTATCCTAACTAGTCGGGATTAGCGCACCTTACCGAAGTAATCATTTGTTTTATTTCCCAATCCCAACCTATTCATACCATGGAGAAAAACTGGTAATACTCCATATCTAACACCATGGTGTTAACCATAAATTTAATCACCATTTCACGTTCAAATTTAATTAAAGATTTAACTATCGCTAGGAGTAAAACGGGTGGTACTCCATTCTTGATCACTTCATAAATTTGATAATTTAAATTATCACATTCACATTTCAATCTAATTAAAGATTCATTAAAACTCCGCTTAGTTTTAATCTTCCCAAAAATCAATATTAATGATTATTTAACTTTAGAAAATCAAACATGCCGCATCGACAATCTACACCGTACCATTGATTTCTACTGATATATAACCTCTTAGCTCGTACATATATATATTTAGCAGAGATCAATAATACAGTTCCAAATACAATGTTAGACATGAAATCCTGTCTCTAACTGGGTTAAAGAACCAATGTCATTTAAAACACGGTTCACGATAAACCCAAATCACATTCCATTAATTATGGAATCTTCACGGAAAACAGATCAATATATAATCAATATCAATTTCCGTATCCGACTAATAACATAAATGGAATAACAACAAAGCCTTTTAAATTCCATATATATTAACAGTCTTCCTCCACAGAAACTCATTTCGATTATTACCAAATCGAATTCCATTCAAACCCAATTTATTTTATTAAATTGGAAAACTTTACCTTGAAAAATTCCATTAAATCTTAGAATAAAGATTTATAAATTCCAAATCTTAACTTCATTGTTAATCTGGTTAAAGAACAAGTGTTATTTAAAGCAACGTTCACAATAAACACAAAAATCCAATTTAATATTAAATACAAGGATCTAAATAGAAATTATATTAGCTTATATTCAATATCAAATTCTGAAACCAACAAATACCGTATTGGAAATAATGATATAAATGATTTATTTTGGAAATGGATCGGTGAAGACCATGGGTCATGATTTTCTCTAAAGGATCGGTAGCGATTTTAGAGCATGGATCGGTCAAGTCCATGGGTCGGTCGAGCAACAATTACAGACATGGTTTGGGGAGAGTCTGAAGGCATGGATCGGGTTCAAATTCGATGGCTCGGGGTCGTTGCTCAAAGATGGGTCGAGAACATTGAATCACATGGATCGGTTTCATTTAGATGCCATGGATCAGCCACGAGTTTAGTGATGGATTGGTCTACTTTTTAGTGATGGATCGGCAGTTGGTATGTAACCATCCGGAAAATCAGAACCAATTTAAAATTTTTATTTTGGAAATTTAAATGAATTTTGAAATTTAAAATGATTTATTTTAAATAATAACGACTAGAAATTTATTTTGAATAGAATTAGAATGTATAAATTTATTTAAATCGAAGTTAGAATATAAATATTTATTTTAATTATAAAAAGAATTGGAAATGGCGCGGTAGTTTGAAAATTTGATTTCAAATTTCAAATGAATGTATAGGATTCAAAATAAACCGGATTTTAGTAAAACCATAAATATTTGAATCTGTTTGAAAATATCTTTCCAACGAATGTGAAAAATCCAGATTTCATAGCGGGAATAAAAAGTTATGTCCAGTTGAAAATTCAAAAAAATCGCTATGGAATTTTATATAATATATAGCCCTTTAAAATGGGCATTTTGCAAACGACCTCCGTTTTCGATGAGACCACTTTTGTTGGATCCGAAATGCCAAATTATTGCTAGTTTCCAATTTTCACAATTTTTGGAATCAATATGTGAGCGTGGCAGATTTAAACGTGTTTGGTAATTTCAATTTGAATTTAATCGACTGGAAAATGTCCGTTTTTCAAACAGTCTCCAAATTCGATGAAATTAGTTTCATTAGGACCATATCATGAAAACATAGCTAGATTTATTTTTTAGGAATTTTTGGAGTCCGTATGTGTCCCCGGTAAATTAAAATGTGCGTTTGAATTTAAAATATAACGATTTATATTTTAAATTTAGTGGAAACTGATTGTAACAGCCGAATTGGGTTACGAAACATATCCCATTGTGTCTAGAATGGGGGTATTACGCTAGGGGTGACATTCGTTGGGTCTCGGTTGGAGTTCGAATAAAAAGTTAACCTTTTTGAAAATTAAATTAAAATAAATTACAAATTATATTTCCCACCACCTTTTCTCTCTCACTGGTTCAAATCGAAAACAAAATAAAAAATAAAAAAATCAACGGAACTCGAAGCCCCCCTAGCGACGCCATCGTCGCGTCGCACCCCGTCCATCGCACCCCCCTCCCCCCTCCGACGCTCGCTCTCGTCCTGCCCCATTCGAACACTGAAACCCGCGAGACCCCAAAACCCCATGCCCTAGCTTTGAACCACCGACGCCACTCCTCCTTAGGCCTACCCCTACGTCAAGCATCTGACCGCCGCCGCCTCCAGGAAGCTTCAGCCCCACGATAGCCTCCTCCGAACGTGAAAAGGTGAGTTTTTATATATTTAGTTTAATTAATTCTGTAATTAAATAAAATCTGATTTTTAATACGTAATAGCATTAAGAATATATGGTTATAAATTGAAAAGGTGATTTTTGATTATATATATATAGGTTGTATATTAAAAATATGTTTTTTATGTAAAAAGATATGATTTTTACTTATAATAAAAATTAGATTTTTATGTATAAGTTAGCGAAATAAAATTTAGATTTTTATGTATAAGTTAGGGAAATAAAAATTAGATTTTATCTACAAGTTAGCGAAATAAAAATTAGATTTTTTTATATAAGTTAGCAAAATAAAAATTAGATTAAATTTTTTTAATATGAGTTAGCGAAATAAAAATTAGATTTTTATATATAAGTTAGCGAAATAAAAATTAGATATTTATATATGAGTTAGCGAAATAAAAATTAGATTTTTATATATGAGTTAGCAAAATAAAAAGATCTAATTTTTATAAATAAAAAGATTTGATTTTTATAAACAAAAAGAAATGATTTTTATATAAGAAAAGCGTTATAAAAATATGATTTTTATATTGAAAGAGTAATTATAAAATATGATTTTTATACTGAAAGAGAGATTATAAAAAAATATGATTCTTATATGAATGAAATCATTTTAAAAATACGATTCTTATATGGATGAAGTCATTTTAAAGGTGCGAATTTGATATGAATGAAATCATTTTAAAGATGCGATTTTTATACGAATGAAATTGTTTTAAAGATGCAATTTTTATATAAATGATTTCTAGTTAAAAAAAGGAATGATTTTTAGTTAGATAAAAATGCGATTTTAGTTATATAAAAATGTGATTTTTATTATATACAGCGATATAAAAATGTGATTCTTGCTATATATATAGCGATATAAAAATGCAATTTTTATTATATATATAGTGATATAAAAATGTGATTTTTATAACATATATAGCTATATAAAAATGTGACCTTATATATATATATATAGATAGCGATATAAAATGCGATTTTTAAATATATAAACATCATATTAAAGATATGATTTTTACCATGAACAGCGTGGAAAAGACTGCATTGGAATTTCGGGCAAATCCAAACGGTTCAGAAATTCAGAAATAGAACTGGAGGAGTGGATCCCAAAGGTGAAAAATTCTCACTCTAATTTATTTTCTAGTTGAATATATATATATATATATATATATATATATATATATATACCGGGATGCAGACGGTGCTTAGTAGCACCCGACACCTTGTTTGAAACCATGTTTGTTTGGTTGTTTGATTGATTGGCTTATTTGTTTGAATTTAGTTTGGGATGTGAATTGAATTGATTAGAATTGGTATGTATATGGAGCGAGCCATTATTAGGTGAGGGATATGGCTAGACCTTATTCCGGTTCTAGTATCGGACCGTTATGCTGCCGAAATTTTCTAAAAATGTTAGAACAATAAAAATATCACTTTTATTGTGTAAATGAACTGTATAAAATATTCGTGAGTTGAAATAAATATTTTATAGTTAAAAATATAATTTTTAACGAATATATGAATGACAATAAATATTCGTTTACAAATCAGACGATTTGTTTATGTACACACATTTGACTGATATTGATTGGGACGATATATTTTACACATCGCCCAACTGCACAAATAATAATCAATATTTGTTGGTTGAAACCCCACACGGGTATTGGGATGATATTTGACATACACTAATCCCAATTGTTTAGTTGTATGTCAATCGATTGGTTGACAGGCCATTATAAGCATTGATTATTTATATTTAATGCTTATGCAGTTGTGTAATGTACTCTAGATGATGGTTGACTGTGTTTGATTATTGTTGTGTATATGTGTGTATGAAATCCATATAAATAAAATTATATAGTAATTGACTGTGTATGATTCCAATTTGGAAAGAACGAATATTTTAAAATGACGAATAATGAATATTTTAGAATAACTAATATTTTAAAATAATATTCCGTAATGGATCAAAATATGATTTTGATGTCCGATTTGGGATGGACACAAAAATATTTAAATATATAAAGTTGTGTTGATTAGGTTAACGCTAATTTGACGTGAACGATATTTATATTGATTTTATTCATTTTTATAATGAATAAAAAGGAAATGATTTCAAAATCTGATATTTTGAAAATATTATCATTTATATATTATAATGATAAGGAAAATTCAATTTTGATTTAAAATTGAAAATGAAGTTGGAATCGTTTTAAAATGAATTTATAAAATACGTTTTAAATGGAAATCGATGAAATATATATAATATATATTTAATGGCCTAAATAGAACGCGCCGCGCCGCTGCAGTTCGCGAATTTCGACCATTGACATCGAATGGACATTACGGGAGATCCAACCATCAGATTCTCCTAAAACCAAAAACGTTGGGTTTGTATCGAAAAGTGCTTTTTGACGAATACAATAAATTTGAAATCTAACGGTTGGATTTGGAATTATGTCCAAATCAAACTGGGAAAATGTCGCTGTAAGTGCAGTTCGATGAGCATTTATGGAAATTGACTGAAAGGGCCTTAATAAAATCATTAAAAATATTTATAATTTGTGTAAAATCATAATAAATGATTTGGAAAGAATTAGGATGAAAAATTCCACGTTTGTAAAATATATTTTTATCAAAACGAACTAGTTATTAACTATATTTGAAACCCAATAATTTTTAAATAAAATAAACTGGATTTGTGAATGGTTTTAAAAATAACTAGAATTTCCAATATATGAATTGGAATGGATTAGAATCGAAATTATCTTCAGAATATTTTGACATTGGATTTCGTGATTATACGGATATTGTGGAGGAATTTGGGAGATATATATTGTTATTCCCAATACGATATTTGTTGATTTCAGAATTTGATATTGAATATAAGCCGACATAATTTCTATTCAGAGCCTTGTATTTAATATTGAATTGGAATTTGGGTTTGTCATGAATGGTGTCTTCATTAACACTGTTCTTAAACCCAGTTGAGAAAAGAATTGGAATTAAAGTAAATATTTAATAACTGTTTTAGTTCTCACACCAGTCACATGACTGGCCTGGAGTTTATTATTTTAACCTAAACTCTGGATGCCCCTATTTTCCACACGGGCAGCTAGTAGTTATGGTTTTGCAGATATTATATTCAAAGGATCCTGGTTTACAGCTAGAGCTATATTCGGAACGCCTTGTATCTGTGTATTTCTTTCAGTTGTGTTTTGTATTATTTTCTGTTGCGTAATAATTTGTAAATCTTTGACATTTATCAAATGTTTGTTATTTGTTCATACTCTGTATATTTTGTACTCTAATGTAAATTGTTGTAATAAGCAATGAAATGTTCTTCTGTTTGTATTCTGATTTGTCATGTTCTCAACTTAATCCAGGCTTTCCCGTAAGGGCGAGTTTGGGTCATGTCAGCTTGGTATCAGAGCTTTGGTTTACAAAGCTCGGAGAATAAGACACATTAGAACCAAACGAAAAAATTCATCAGAGATTGGATTAGTAATATCCAATAAGAATGACTCGTTAGAGATAGGATCAGTCGTATCCTAGAATGAGTGTGAAGAGTAGTGTTTTTAAAATAAAAATATAAGAACAAATTTTGTTTTAAAAATTTAAACCATTTTATACGTATTTGAATATTTATTTTATTTTATATTGAATTTGGAAAATCGAGTATATAAAGATTTTGCATATATGCCTTGTAAACATATATTCGAAGTTTTAATATACTGGATAGATATAGAATCACACTCTAGTAGCCCGAAGATGATTCTAATGATTGAGTACTCATCACCAGAGTTTATGTTCGAGTTTCGAAAGTGGGATACTATATATCTCCAACTGGCTGGTGTGAGAACCAAAACTAGATAGTGGTATTGTTGTAAATTGGCATCAAAAACATGATTTTGTTTTTATATATATATATATATATATATATCAAAGTTATGAATTTGAAAATTTTAATCAACTAATTGATTGCTGGTTGTGATGTTTGGTTATTTGTTAACTAATAAAACCAACATGTGAATGAAAGGTAAATTTAGCCAAACTGAATCAAATATTGAACTGAATTGAAAATTGATTGGAAACCGCATACATGTACATGCATATATATTGGACAGGTCATAGCAACGAGGCTAGAGCAGAGGAATAAAATTGTATACCCGACAAAAAGGTACATGTTTACTATATTTCTTGGGTTTGGATGATTTTATGAGCCGATTGGCTTTTTCCTTTTCTTTTGGATTAGTGAGGGGCCTACGTGGCTAGTTGAGGTTTTAAATGCCTCCCCGTACAAAGGAGTTTATGGCGAAAGTTTTCAAAAATTTGGGGTGTTAGCCAAATTTTTGAAGAATTGGAAAATTCTTAGAAACTGAAAAGTTGAAGAATGAAAGCCAAAACTGAAAGTTGAGTTGGTTTGTTAAACAACTTCCAGCTCCATTCCTTTTCGAGGATGAAAATATTTTAAGTGGGGGAGATTGTAACAACCCGGAAAATCAGAACCAATTTAAAATTTTTATTTAAGCAATTTTAATGAATATTGAATATTTAAAATGATTTATTTTAAATAATAATGACTAGAAATTTATTTTGAATATAATTAGAATGTATAAATTTATTTAAATCGAAGTTAGAATATAAATGTTTATTTTAATTATAAAAGAAATTGGAAATGGCGCGGTAGTTTGAAAATTCGATTTCAAATTTCAAATGAATATACAGGATTCAAAATAAACTGGATTTTAGTAAAACCTGAAATATTTGAATTTGTTTGAAAATATCTTTCCAAGAATGTGAAAAATCAAGATTTCATAGCGGGAATAAAAAGTTATGTCCTGTTGAAAATTTAGAATAGTCGCTATGGAATTTAATATAATACATAGCCCTTAAAAATAGCCATTTTGCAAACGACCTCCATTTTTGACGAGGCCACTTTTGTTGGATCCGGAATGTCAAATTATTGCTAGGTTCCAATTTTCATAATTTTTGTAATCAATATGTGAGCGTGGAGGATTTAAACGTGTTTGGTAATTTCTGTTTGAATTTAATAGACTATAAAATGACCGTTTTTCAAACGGTCTCCAAATACAGCGAAATTAGTTCTATTAGGACCGTACCGCCAAAATATAGCTAGATTTATTTTTCTGGAATTTTTGGAGTCCGTATGTGGCCTCGGTGAATTAGAATGTGCATTTGAATTTAAAATATAATGATTTATATTTTAAATTTTGCGGAAACTAATCGTAACAGCCGAATTGGGTTACGAAACATATCGCATTGTATCCGAAATGGGGGTATTACGCTAGGGGAGACAGTCGTTGGGTCTCGGTTGGAGTTCGAATAAAAAGTCAACGTATTTGAAAATTAAATTAAAATAAATTAAATATATATCTATATATATAATTTCCCACCCCCTTTTCTCTGTCACTGGTTAATATCGAAAACAAAAAAAAAACAGATGGAGCTCGAAGCCGCCCCCTTCCCCCTCCCCCCCACCCCGCGATGCCATCGTCGCGCCGCCCCCAAGCGTCGCACCCCGTCCATCGCACGCCCCTTCCGACTCTCGCTCTCCTCCTCCCCCATTCGAACCCTGAAACCCGCGAGACCCCAAAAACCCCACGCCCTAGCTTTGAACCGCCACTCCTCCCTAGGCCCATCCCTGCGTCAAGCTTCCAAACGTGAAATTGTGAGTTTTTATATATTTAGTTTAATTAATTATGTAATTAAATAAAATTTGATTTTTAATATGTAATAGCATTAAGAATATATGGTTATAAATTAAAAAGGTGATTTTTGATTATATATATATATATATTAGTTGTATATTAAAAATATGATTTTTATGTAAAAAGATATGATTTGCACTTATAATAAAAATTAGATTTTTATATATAAGTTAGCGAAATAAAATTATATTTTTATATATAAGTTAGCGAAATAAAAATTAGATTTTTATAAATAAGTTAGCGAAATAAAAATTATAATTTTATATATAAGTTAGCGAAATAAAAATTAGATTTTTTATATATAAGTTAGCGAAATAAAAAATAGAATTTTATATATGGGTTAGTGAAATAAAAATTAGATTTTTATATATAAGTTAGAGAATTAAAAATTAGATTTTTATATATGAGTTAGCGAAATAAAAATTAGATTTTTATATATGAGTTAGCGAAATAAAAAGATTTAATTTTTATAAATAAAAGATACGATTTTTATATAAGAAAAGCGTTATAAAAATATGATTTTTATATTGAAAGAGAAATTACAAAAATATGATTTTTATATTGAAAGAGAGATTATAAAAAAATACGATTCTTATATGAATGAAATCATTTTAAAAATACGATTCTTATATGAATGAAATTATTTTAAAGATGCGATTTTTATATGAATGAAATCATTTTAAAGATGCGATTTTATATGAATGAAATTGTTTTAAAGATGTGATTTTTATATAAATGATTTCTAGTTAAAAAAAGGAATGATTTTTAGTTAGATAAAAAATAGATTTTTAGTTATATAAAAATGTGATTTTTATTATATATATAGCGATATAAAAATGTGATTTTTATTATATATATTTAGCGATATAAAAAATGTGATTTTCTATTATATATAGCGATATAAAAATGTGATCTTATATATATATAGCGATATAAAATGCGATTTTTAAATATATAAACATCATATTAAAAATGTGATTTTTACTATGAACAGCGTGGAAAAGACTGCGTTGGAATTTCGTGCAAATCCAAACGGTTTAGAAATAGAACTGGAGGAGTGGATCCCAAATGTGAGAACTTCTCACTCTAATTTATTTTCTACTTGAATATATATACTAGGATGCAAACGGTGCTTAGTAGTACCCGACACATTTGCTTGAAACCATGTTTGTTTGGTTGTTTGTTTGATTGGATTATTTGTTTGAATTTAGTTTGGGATGTGAATTGAATTGATTCGAATTGGTATGTATATGGCCAAGCCATTATTTGGCTAGGGATAAGGCTAGACCTTATTCCGGTTCTAGTATCGCACCGTTATGCTGCCAAAATTTTCTAAAAATGTTAGAACAATAAAAATATCACTTTTATTGTATAAATGAACTGTATAAAATATTCATGAGTTGAAATAAATATTTTATAGTTAAAAATATTTTTTTAACGAATATATGAATGACAATAAATATTAGTTTACAAATCGGACGATTTGTTTATGTACACACATTTGACTGATATTGATTGGGACGATATATTTTACACATCGCCAAACTGCACAAATAATAATCAATATTTGTTGGTTGAAACCCCACACGGGTATTGGGATGATATTTGACATACACTGATCCCAATTGTTTAGTTGTATGTCAATCGATTGGTTGACCGGCTGTTATAAGCGTTGATTATTTATATTTAACGCATATGCAGTTGTGTAATGCACTCTGGATGATGGTTGATTGTATTTGATTATTGTTGTGTATATGTGTGTATTAAATCCACATAAATAAAATTATATGGTAATTGACTATGTCTGATTCCAATTTGGAAAGAACGAATATTTTAAATTAACGAATATTTTAAAATGACAAATAATGAATATTTTAAAATAATATTCCGTAATGGATCAAAATATGATTTTGATGTCTGATTTAGGATGGACACGAAAATATTTAAATATATAAAGTCATGTTGATTAGGTTAACCATTTTGACGTGAATGATATTTATATCGATTTTATTCGTTTTTATAGTGAATATTGAAAAGGAAATGATTTCAAAATCTGATATTTTGAAAATATTATCATTTATATATTATGATGATAAGGAAAATTCAGTTTTGATTTAAAATTGAAAATGAAGTTGGAATCGTTTTAAAATGAATTTCTAAAATACGTTTTAAATGGAAATCAACGAAATATACATAATATATTATATATATTTAATGGTCTGAATAGAACGCGCCGCGCCGGGACAGTTCGCGAATTTCGACCATTGACATCGAATGGGCATTACGGGAGATCCGACCATTGGATTCTCCTAAACCAAAACCGTTGGGTTCGTATCGAAAAGAGATTTCTGACGAATACAATAAATTTGAAATCTAACGGTTGGATTTGGAATTATGTCCAAATCAAATTGCGAAAATGTCGTTGTAAGTGCAGTTCGATGAGCATTTATGGAAATCGACTGAAAGGGCCTTAATAAAATCATTAAAAATATTGATAATTTGTGTAAAATCATAATAAATGATTTGGAATGAATTAGGATGAAAAATTCCGCATTTGTAAAGATAAAAATATATTTTTATCAAAATGAACTAGTTATTAACTATATTTGAAATCCAATAATTTTTAAATAAAATAAATTGGATTTGTGAATGGTTTTAAAAATAACTAGAATTTCCAATATATGAATTGGAATGGATTTGAATCGAAATTATCTTCAGAATATTTCGATATTGGATTCCGTGATTATACAGATATTGTGGAGGAATTTGGAAGATATATATATATATATATATATATATATATATTGTTATTCCCAATATGATATTTGTTGATTTTAGAATTTGATATTGAATATAAGCCAATATAATTTCTATTCAGAGCCTTGTATTTAATATTGAATTGGAATTTGGGTTTGTCGTGAATGGTGCCTTCATTAGCACTGTTCTTAAACCTAGTTGAGAAAAGAATAAATCTTTAATTAAGATTTAGTGAAGTTTTTCCAAATAATTAATATTTAATTGGAATTGAATAAAAGAATTTTATTTTGAGTTTGTCGTGAATAATATCTTAAATAACACTGTTCTTAAACCCCGTGTGAAAAGAATAAATCTTTTAATTAAGATTATTGGAGTTTCCAGTTAATTAACATTTAATTGGAATAAAATGGAATGTGAATTGGGTTTATTGTGAACTGTGTTTTTAACGACATTCATTCTTTAACCCGATTTACAGTGAAATGCGATTTGAATTTATAATTTTTTTTATTAAGATTTAGTGGAAAATTTCCAAAGTAAAGTTTTCCAATTTAATATATTAAATTGGAATTGGATGGAATTCGATTGGTAATAATCGAAGTGAGCTTCTGTGGAGGAAGACTGTTAACATATATGGAATTTAAAAGGCTTTGTTGTTATTCTATTTATATTATTGGTCGGATACGGAAATTGATATCGATTATATACTGATTTGTTTTTCCTTGAAGATTCCATTTTTATGGAAGAGGATTGGGGTTTATCGTGAACTGTGTTTTAAATGACATTGGTTCTTTAACTCAGTTAAAGACAGGATTACATGTCGATCATTGTATTTCTAACTGTATGGTTGATCTCTCCTAAATATATATCTGTTTGGTGGCGGAGAATTTATTCTCTTGCTTAACACCCTTCTCTAAGACGTACGAGCTTTGAGGTTATATATCGGGAGAAATCAATAGTATAGTGTGAATTGTCAATGCAGCATGTTTGTGTTTCCAAAGTTAAATAATCATTAACATTGATTTTTGGGAAGATTAAAACCAAGCGGAGTTTTAATGAATCTTTAATTAGATTGAAAGGTGAAATTTGATAATTTAAACTATCAAATTTGGGAAATGATCGAGAATGGAGTATCACCAGTTTTCCTCCAAGCGATAGTTAAATCTTTAATTAGATTTGAACGTGAAATGGTTATTAAATTTATCGATAACACCATGGTGTTAGATATGGAGTATTACCGGTTTTGGTCCATGGAATAAATAGGTTGGGATTGGGAAATTAAACAAATGATTACTTCGGTAAGGTTCGCTAATCCCGATTAGTTGATAAACCTTAATTTGGTTTAGAATTGATATCCAAAGGAAGATTAAAGAATAAATTTAAAAGAATTTATCTTTGATAAAATTAATAGGAACCTTTCCCAAAGAATGAGAGTATTTTAATAAAGGAATATTCTGGATTGGAATGAGGCGTATGTTGTGTTTTTATAGCACTTGTTTATTATATACGTGAGTTATTCAGAAAGATCGGGTTTATCCCATTCTGAATAACTGATTCGACGATATGTCGACGATGAAGACGGTGGTTGAAGACCGGAGGTCTTCACATCGTTTGGATGATTACTGATGTCTTGATTGGGTTGTACACCCAAGACGAGGTAATAAGTGGTGATCGTGTAAACGTACTTGGAGATCGATCGGATATGCGAGGACCTCTGTCCTGTGTTGGACACACGGGACTAGGGATAAGGTGCCTCCGGTTTCGTTCAGACCCAGAACGAACTAGTAAATGGATGTGTGTCTGACACTGGATTTTATTATGTGTTGATTGATCTCTATTAAATATATTTTGTTTGGCGGCGGAGAATTTATTCTCTTGCTTAACGCCCTTCTCTGAGACGTACGAGCTCAGAGGTTATATATCGATAGACATCAGTCGCATGGCATGAATTGCCTGAGTGGCGTGCTGAGATTCAAATGATCAAGGATTCTGTTTAAAAGAAGAGTCTTGTGGTTGATGATCAAAGCACGGCTTTAATATAGCATAGCTTTGTGTATAGCGTTAATTCGCGGGCCTCACACCTCGGTATGGGTCAAAACGGGATAAAGGGCAACAAGGAGTGCATGACGTTTCTTTCTAGCGATGGTTTACCTATGTGGATGATGGATAGCGAGGCGCCTCGGATATATCGGTTTCTACGAAGCCGATGGATATAGGTCCTATTGGACCGGGAAACGTGTGTTCAGGAATTACCAATCCTCAAACATAAGAGAGGACCGGCCCTGCAAGATCCAAGGGTTGCCCAGAGTGCGTAGTCCTGAGACATTTGCTAGAGTATCTCGAAGCGGTTAGGAGTACATCCCTTGCCTAGGCTCATGACGGAAATCCAATTTCCAATACGTGACATTTCGGTTTTTATTGTAGAGCCTAGTATTGGCGACATGATATATGGTACCTATGCCGTCTATGATTGATACATTTATATTTGAAGTTGTTTTATACACTATGCACTTATAATAGTATCGAATGGTTTGTTTTAAACGTACCAAGCATGTTTGGCTATTATAAGGGAAAACCCTATCCTCCGGCCTGTGTTGCATTGTGTGATAGGACCTGGGTCTTATAATAGCTTCATGTTTTCAAAAAGCATTGCGCTGTTTGTTTTATGCACTGGTCTTCTTCGGAGGAAACCCATTCCATGATATACGACGTGGTCTCTTGATTTACTTTATTTTTAAAGTAAATATTTAATAACTGTTTTAGTTCTCACACCAGTCACATGACTGACCTGGAGTTTATTGTTTTAACCTAAACTATGGGCACCCCTATTTTCCACACGGACAGCTAGTAGTTGTGGTTTTGTAGATACTATATTCATAGGATCTTGGTTTACAGCTGGAGCTATATTTGGAACGCTCTGTATCTGTTTATTTCTTTCAGTTGTGTTTTGTATTATTTTCTGTTGCATAATAATTTGTAAATCTCTGACATTTATCAAATGTATATTATTTGTTCATACTCTGTATATTCTTGTACTCTGACGTAAATTGTTGTAATAAGCAATGAAATGTTCTTCTGTTTATGTTCTGATTTGTCGTGTTCTCAACTCAATCCAAGCTTTCTCGTAAGGGTGAGTTTGGGTTGTGTCAAGGTACATGCTATGGGCCGGACATGACCCTAGAGAATGGGTCGGTCGTAGTGTTCAGGGATGGATCGGATAAAAGATCCATGGTAATGGATCGACATGATCGATCCATAGTGGATCGATATGTACTAAGGGTTATGACTGCGCTTTGAAACGTTATGGTTGATGGTATAAACATTGTGGTTTGTTTTCGTTGTGAAAGGATGAAACACTATGGATTGATGTTGGACCCACTACAAGAAAAACGATTTTTTATTGCAAAAATTAGTGGCGTTTATTATCAAATGCAAGCAAAAGTGTTTTCATGAACAACGTAAGCGCGGTAAAAGAAATTCTCATTCCCGCCTCTTTGTAAACACAAGTCCGCGTGTCCTAGGAGAAACGTAACCGACCTAATCTCTTTTCCTATTCCTTCATACTTAACATCTTTTACGTTTTAACCCTCGTTCACTTTTCTTTCTTTTTCTGGAAAAAACCCTAGCTTTTTTGTGATAACCCCAAACTTTAATAGCACGAAAGCGAGGATAATCATTGGAATATAACACATAAACAAAAATGGTGACGGCCCGCCCCGCACCAACCGACATTTACTCCAAAGGTGCGCTGTACACATGTCCAGTTAGCACGGAACGGGTCGTCAGAAGGAAAGGGAAGAAGGGAATGAACTAATAAAGAACCTGTAGAATGTATCACAGCACATAGAATAAAATATAATAATAACATACTTGACATAAAACAGGTGAGACAGTGCATAAGCTGAAACAACTAACATAGCAGCGGAAAATCCAAGTACAGCTTATGATCCAAAGTTAAACATTATTACAACTTTTCAAACCGCCTCAAAGCAAAAGAAAGATAAAGGGGTAACACTACTAATGCCCAAGTAGCGACCGCCAACGACACAGGGAGAATATCTATATATCATACGTGGAAGCCTCCTACCCGCCTCCGAATCAGCTACTCGCGCATCACCAGCTAACCTGTCTCTAGTCTACTCGTGTGAGCACCCAGAGTAATAAGAGGAGACATAAAACTCTGGGTCAGACATTAAGCCTGGTATGAGCGATAAGCATCTAAATAGAACAATAACAGGTAGACTAAAACATACCTGAACCTGGACCTGCAACCAAAGAGTTAGCACTACATACTGTACAACACTCTAAGGTTCCAAATCAAACGGTGTAAAGATACGGAGGTGGGGGTGTGCATGTCATAGTGATGGCAAACAATCAAACATAGCAACCATCCTCACATCTCTCACTCAGTGCGTAAAGCATATGATATTCACCACTTCGATCACCCAACATACCTTGCTACGATCACTTTGCCCCCATGAAGTCATAAATGGCTTCACTGCACTGATAACGTAGCCACTAATTCTTCGCTATGTCCACTTGCCCCATGGAGTTATTCACCCCATCTGCGTTGGCTCATAGCCTTACCAATCCTTACTATGTCCACTTGCCCCATGGAGTTATTCACCCCATCTGCGCTGGCTCATAGTCTTACCAATCCTTTACTATGTCCACTTGCCCCATGGAGTTATTCACCCCATCTGCGCTGGCTCATAGTCTTACTATGCATCACTTTGCCCCTCAAGTCATAATGACTTTACTGCACTGATAACGTAGTCTTGCTACCATCAGCTTGCCCCTTGAGACATAATGACTCTACTGCACTGATAAGTAGCCCATCATCCATTTTTAGTGGTGAATCGAAGTTATGAACGTCGACAACTCCTTAGCACATGTCCCGCAGCAAAGCCCAACCATGAAGTGAACTCATCAGTTCCCAATTGGATCCTGAGCTCTAACTTCCCATATTGGACTACCTTTGCATCTCGGGTTATTGGTCAATACTGGGTCGGGTCGGGTTACTCTTCGAGTTATCAGTTTGGGTCGGGTCCACTACATCGCGTCGGTTCATGGTCTTCCTCTGGTAACGGTTCGGTTCGGGTCCACTACATCGCGTCGGTTCGGGTCGGGTTGCCATCTCCCATCCAGTTCGTGCTCCCGCTCCGATCCTCCTCCTTTAGCCGATCTGATCCCCCTCCTTTATCTGATCCGATCCCAATATTGCTAGCATGGCCTTCTTTTTGCTAGTTTTCTCAAGTGCTAGATTCTGATCCGATCGAATCCCTTGCCCAGTTCACTTATCCGATCCGAGCCACCATATCCGATCCGATCTGATCCTGCACTGTTTCCTGCAACTTTTCCAGCAAGGGTTTTACGCCATTCGACGACGTTTTCGACCATTCTAACTATTGAAATCAATCACAAAGCATATCATACATTCATAGCAACATGCATAATCAACCACAACCATCAAAACATCAATGTGATAGATTAAAATGGATCAAACATACCCAAAACCCCATATTTCCCCTTAAGCATGTTTAGGTGAAACTAATGATAGGATTAGAAAAACTCAACCAAATTAACTCAAATTCATATCAGACGTTTAAAACATCATTTAAGATTTTATAAACATTTTTCCCGAATTTATCATGTTTAAATTCGCTAATTAACACTAATTACCCTTAATTAGCCATAATTAGTGAGGAACTATGCAAATCACTCACCTTAGCCACAAATAAACTAAAATATGAAATAAATATCTGATTTAATGCGAATCCCAATGCTAAACAGCAGCTCCAATGTTGATTTGGTGTAGATCTCCCTTGATTAGATGTTGCTAAGCTTAATCCTTGATTAAAAGATGATTTGGAGGTGATTTAGAGGTTGAAGGCCATTTTTAGGGTTCCTTGGTGATAAGTGGAGGCTAGAAAATTGAAATGGAATGATTCTCTAACTCATTTCAGCCTCCCCATAACCCTAATCCCGAAATGGGTTATGGGCCTATTCACTAATCACCCTATTTGGCCCGGTTAAGCAGTTTTTCACCTTCCAAACCTTATTTCAGCCATATCTCCCAAACGGTAAGTCCGTTTGGCTGTTATGACCACTCTACGGAAAGATAAACCATCAAACGAATCTAATGGAAGTTGTTTTAGGTCAAAATTCCTTTCCAATCAAAAGTTATGGCCAAAACAAGATCAGCTAGGGGCAAAATGATCATTTAAAAATCGACAAAAATCATGAACATGGGAAATGACTCTAATTGATGTTCCCCAAAGTTACATGACCATACGACTTCATATGGGAAAGAAATAAATATTCTACGATCCTCCGATACGTAGAATGCGGGTTGTTACATTCTCCCCCCCTTAAGAAATTTCGCCCCCGAAATTCCCTAACCAAAACAGACAAAGAGTCCCGCATCCCTATCAATCATAAATCAACAATCAAACATACAAAACAAGTAAAGCAAGTCTATCCTAGCATGCGGAATAACTAAATTACAAAGTAAATCTTACCAGGCAAAGAGTTCTGGATACGCCTTTCTAATGCTCTCCTCTGTCTCCCAAGTACAGTCATTCTCGTTCTCGCCCCACTGAACCTTGACTAGCTTCACCGCCTTCCTTCGAAGTAGCTTCGTATCATGCCCCACAATACGAATCGGCTTGCAGTTCCCAACCGCCTCGGGTTCTACTTCGAAGTCCTCAAACTGATCAGGTGAAATAGTCATATCTGAGTCGTGAACGAATTTCCTTAGTTGGGAAACATGAAATACATTGTGAACTCCCGCCATCTTCTCTGGTAAGCCCACTCTATATGCCAAATTCCCGACTAGTTCAAGAACAAGGAATGGGCCAACAAATCTTGGTGCTAACTTGTCTCTCCTGCCAAATCGTATTACACTCTTCAACGGAGAAATCTTAACAAACACCAAGTCACCAACGGAGAATTTTAAGTCTCTTCTCCTCTTATCAGCATAACTCTTCTGCCTATCTTGGGCAGCTTTCATTCGTTGTTGAATGACCTTAATCTTGTCCGAGGTTTCTCTTACCACATCTGGTCCAAGTATAAACTTCTCACCGGTCTCTATCCAACATGATGGTGAGTTGCACGGTCTTCCGTACAGAGCTTCATATGGAGCCATACCGATACTGAATTGGTAGCTATTATTATATGCAAACTCTACTAGATGCAAATGGTCATCCCATGATCCACCAAAATCCAATATACAAGCTCTCAAGAGATCTTCCAATATACGATTCACCCTCTCCGTCTGACCGACGGTCTGAGGATGATATGCGGTACTGAGATGTAATCCTGACCCTAGAGCCTCTTGTAAGCTCTTCCAAAACCCACTAGTGAACAACGGGTTTCGGTCACTCACAATGCTTTTGGGTACTCCATGAAATCTCACTACCCACTAGTGAACAACGGGTCTCGGTCAATCGATCCACAATTACCCAAATGCTATCATATCTCGATCTAGTCCTTGGTAAACCATCGATGAAATCCATCGAGACTTGCTCCCATTTCCACTCGGGAATTTCTAATGGTTGCAACAACCCACTAGGCTTCTTTTGCTCAGCTTTAACCAGCTGGCAATTCATGCATTTGGATATAAACTTCCCAACGTCTCTTTTCATCCCTTCCCAGTAGTAAGCCTGCTTCATATCTCGATACATCTTATTACCACCGGGGTGTATAGTCAGTTTTGAGTGATGACATTCCCTAAGCACTTCATCTCTCAAACCATTCACGTTGGGTACAACAAGTCTTCCATTCTTTCTAAGCCATCCATCTCGATCAAGCCCATACAAATTCATCTCCTCACCGTCGATGTCCATCTCTAACTTGGAGATGACTTCCAATAGATTAGGATCGTCCCCCTGGCTGGAACCAATCTGCTCTATCAAAGTGGGTCTGATCGTCAAACTAGCTAGCATGACTGGATCTAATTCGCACTTTGGTCTGAAATCAAACCCCGGGATATACTCCAGTTGCTTCCATTCAAGAAACATTGACCATAAACTGGCATGTCTCCTACTCAAGGCATCGGCTACCGCATTACTTTTCCCAGGTGTATATGCGATATCAAAATCGTACGAAGCCAAGAACTCTAACCATCTCTGCTGACGGAGATTCAGATCTTTCTGAGAGAAGAGATACTTTAACGATTTATGATCGGTAAACAACTCAAATCTTTCTCCTAAGAGATAGTGTCTCCACATCTTCAATGCGAACACAATCGCTGCCAATTCCAAATTATGGGTAGGATACTTCTTCTCATGCGGTTTTAGCTGCCGACTAGCATAAACTACAACCCTACCACCTTGCATCAACACAGCACCTAAGCCGGTACCACAAGCATCCGTGTATACCGTCATCTCTTCATTCCCTTTAGGAATGACTAGCACTGGCGCACGCGTCAACCTTTCCCTTAGACTCTTGAATGCATTCTCACACACTCCGTCCCAGACGAAGGACTGATTCTTCTTAGTCAACTGAGCCAACGGTGCTGCTATCTTGGAGAAGTCCTGGATAAACTTACGATAATATCCAGCTAATCCCAAGAAACTTCTTACATCTGTTGCATTCTTGGGCGTAGGCCAATCCTGTACCGTCGCCATCTTCGCAGGGTCCACGGCAATACCACTCTCTGAAACAACATGACCCAAGAATATCACTTCCCTTCTCCAAAAGTGACACTTAGAGAATTTCACTTTCAATTGGTGTTTCCTCAACACCTCCATCACTATCCTTAAGTGTCCCTTGTGTTCCTCCTCTGTCCTTCAGTAAACAAGGATATCATCTACGAACACAAGAACAAACTTATTCAACTGATCTCTGAATACTCGATTCATAAGATCCACAAAGTAGGCTGGTGCATTGGTCAACCTAAATGGCATGACCAACCACTCATAAAATCCAGACGGCGTCCTAAATGCCGTTTTCGGAACACTCTCATCCGCTACTCGTAGCTGATGAAATCCTATCGCGAGGTACAACTAGGAGAACACTCTTGCTCCTTCTAGTTGGTCAAACAAATCATCTATCCGCGGTAGAGGATACTTATTCTTCCTCGTTACCTTATTCAACTCGCGATAGTCCACACACAAACGAAGGGAACCATCTGCCTTAGTGGCAAACACAACTGGTGCTCCCCACTCGGAGACACTTCTTCTAATAAATCCCTTCTTCAAAAGATTGCTGACTTGCACCCCGAGCTCTCGCTGCTCCCTTGGTGCCATACGATGAAGTGGCATCACTATAGGTCTGGCATCTTTCTCTAAATCAATACGGAACTCAATCTCTCGGTGTGGTGGAAGTCCGGTCACCTCCTCGAAGATGTCCGGATACTGGCCAACCACGGGCACATCTGATAGCTCATCCTGCGGGATGTCGAGGGAATTTACAAAACTAGCCATAACCCCACCACTAGGTAGACTACCAAACACTACCCTCCGCCCATCATCCGCCCTAACTGTTACCAAAAAGCCCTCACAGTCTACCACCACCCCGTATCTTTGGATCCAATCGACTCCCAATATAATGCCATACCCAGTAAAGCCCAAAACAAAGCAATCACATACAAACATACATCCATGACTCGATAAGACCAAATTCCTGCAAATCATACTAAGGCTAGTCGAACCACCAATCGGGTTCGTCACAACCAATGGTCTATCGACTATCTCGGGTTCTAGTCCCAAACTATCTACCAGATCACTAGATATGAAGGAACGGGAAGCCCCAATATCAAACAAAACTCGAACTGGTACATCATAAATAGAAAGCATACCTTGAATAATAACATTCTTTCCTTTCTCCGCCGCAGTTGGGGCTTTCGACGAAGAAGGAACAACATCAATAGCATATGCTTTCACAATCTGCTTCTCCTTAAGAGGTTGCGGACACTTATCCTTGAAATGTCCCACTTGACCACAGTTGAAGCACTTCTTATCCGCTGGCTTGGCCCGACAATCTTTGGCATAATGGTCCTTCTTACCACAGCTGAAGCACTCAACATCTTTCTTGTTCTTTTTCTAGCCACCCTTAGATTGGTCCTGCTTCCTCTTATTCTGAGAGTTATTCTTGCCTCCACCGCCTGCTTGCGGCTTTGGCCCTTCTGCAGATGCAGCCTCAGTCTTTGACTTAGGGTAAAGACTCTCTGATCTCAAAGCTTTCCCCACGATCGATTCAAAAGTCTCATCGATGTGATTGATAAGCCTTTCCCCCAAGTATCCATCCAAACCAGTAATGAACTTCTCATTCTTCTTCTCAGGAGTATCGATAAGAGATAGTCCATACTTCGACAAAGTACGAATTTAGCAATATAGTCAGAGACTGCCCTACCATTCTGCTTGAGTTCTAAGAATCTCTTAAACAACACTGACTTCTGGGTAGCTGGAATGAACTTCTCGCTAAAGCGAGCCTTGAACTGATCCCAAGTAACATGATCTTCTGGAGTAGCTGTTCTGATGGCATTCCACCAATTTATCGCTCGCCCTTGCAGCTGACGAGACGCTAGCCTTCTCTTCATCGCATCCACAAGACCCAATTCATCGAAGATACGATCACAGCTATCCATCCAGTCTTGAACATTTGTGGCCGACTCCGTCCCGTGGAACGGCTTCCCACCAAGGTTAGTGTAATCCTTGCACAACTTGGCAAAATCGACCCTAGGCGCCTGCACTATTGGGCCAACACCAACTCCGGGATTGGGAACTGCCCCTTGCACTTCTCTGAGCATGTCTCTCATGAGGTCAGTAAACATCGCCCTCATGCCAGAAGCATTCCCATTATTGGCTCCTCTACCAGCACCTCTAGCATATCGGCTCATCGTCAATCTGTAAAAGGAAAACGATTAACGACCCCATAGTGGTGCTAGTGCAGTACGACTTCATTCTTATACTACCAATAGTATATATATATAGCTTTTGAAAACCAAAGTAATCACAAATACATGCTCTAATATACATACTATCTCTCCCTAGGTTAACTACGCAACCTAGAGCTCTGATACCAAATGTGACGGCCCGCCCCGCACCAACCGACATTTACTCCAATGGTGCATTGTACACATGTCCAGTTAGCACGGAACGGGTCGTCAGAAAGAAAGGGAAGAAGGGAATGAACTAACAAAGAACCTGTAGAATGTCTCACAGCGCATAGAATAAAATATAATAATAACATACTTGACATAAAACAGGTGAGACAGTGCATAAGCTGAAACAACTAACATAGCAGCGGAAAATCCAAGTACAGCTTATGATCCAAAGTTAAACATTATTACAACTTTTCAAACTGCCTCAAAGCAAAAGCAAGATAAAGGGGTACACTACTAATGCCCAAGTAGCGACCGCCAACGACACAGGAAGAATATCTATATATCATACGTGGAAGCCTCCTGCCCGCCTCCGAATCAGCTACTCGCGCATCACCAGCTAACCTGTCTCTAATCTGCTCGTGTGAGCACCCAGAGTAATAAGAGGAGACATAAAACTCTGGGTCAGACATAAAGCCTGGTATGAGCGATAAGCATCTAAACAGAACAATAACAGGTTGACTAAAACATACCTGAACCTGGACCTGCAACCAAAGAGTTAGCACTACATACTGTACAATACTCTAAGGTGCCATATCAAACGGTGTAAAGATACGGAGGTGGGGGTGTGCATGTCATAGTGATGGCAAACAATCAAACATAGCAACCATCCTCACATCTCTCACTCAATGCGTAAAGCAAACAATATTCACCACTTCGATCACCCAACATACCTTGCTACGATCACTTTGCCCCATGAAGTCATAAATGGCTTCACTGCACTGATAACGTAGCCACTAATTCTTCGCTATGTCCACTTGCCCCATGGAGTTATTCACCCCATCTGCGCTGGCTCATAGCCTTACCAATCCTTACTATGTCCACTTGCCCATGGAGTTATTCACCCCATCTGCGCTGGCTCATAGTCTTACCAATCCTTTACTATGTCCACTTCCCCCATGGAGTTATTCACCCCATCTGCGCTGGCTCATAGTCTTACTACGCATCACTTTGCCCCTCAAGTCATAATGACTCTACTGCACTGATAACGTAGTCTTGCTACCATCACCTTGACCCTCGAGTCATAATGACTCTACTACACTGATAAGTAGCCCATCATCCATTTTTAGTGGTGAAACGAAGTTATGAACGTCGACAACTCCTTAGCACACATCCCGCAGCAAAGCCAACCATGAAGTGAACTCATCGGTTCCCAATTGGATCCTGAGCTCTAACTTCCCATATTGGACTACCTTTGCATCTCGGGTTATTAGTCAATACTGGGTCGGGTCGGGTTCCTCTTCGAGCTATCAGTTCGGGTCGGGTCCTCTACATCGCGTCGGTTCATGGTCTTCCTCTGGTAACGGTTCGGTTCGGGTCCACTCCATCGCGTCGGTTCGGGTCGGGTTGCCATCTCCCATCCAATTCGTGCTCCCGCTCCGATCCTCCTCCTTTAGCCGATCCGATCCCCCTCCTTTATCCGATCCGATCCCAATATTGCTAGCATTGCCTTCCTTTTTGCCAGATTTCTCAAGTGCCAGGTTTTGATCCGATCGAATCCCTTGCCCAGCTCACTTATCCAATCCGAGCCACCATGTCTGATCCGATCCGATCCTGCACTGTTTCATGCAACTTTTCCAGCAAGGGTTTTACGCCATTCGACGACGTTTTCGACCATTCTAACTATTGAAATCAATCACAAAGAATATCATACAGTCATAGCAACATGCATAATCAACCACAACCATCAAAACATCAATATGATAGGTTAAAATGGATCAAACATACCCAAAACCCCATATTTCCCCTTAAGCATGTTTAGGTGAAACTAATGATAGGATTAGCAAAACTCAACCAAATTAACCCAAATTCATATCAGAGGTCTAAAACATCATTTAATATTTTATAAACATTTTCCCCGAATTTTATCATGTTTAAATTCGCTAATTAACACTAATTACCCTTAATTAGCCATAACTAGTGAGGAACTATGCAAATCACTCACCTTAGCCACAAATAAACTAAAATCTGAAATAAATCTCTGATTTGATGCAAATCCCAATGCTAAACAATAGCTCCAATGTTGATTTGGTGTAGATCTCCCTTGATTAGATGTTGCTAAGCTTAATCCTTGATCAAAAGATGATTTGGAGGTGATTTAGAGGTTGGAGGCCATTTTTAGGGTTCCTTGGTGATAAGTGGAGGCTAGAAAACTAAAATGGAATGATTCTCTAACTAATTTCAGCCTCCCCATAACCCTAATCCCAAAATGGGTTATGGGCCTATTCACTAATCACCCTATTTGGCCCGGTTAAGCAGTTTTTCACCTTCCAAACCTTATTTCAGCCATATCTCCCAAACGGTAAGTCCGTTTGGCTATAATGACCACTCTACGGAAAGGTAAACCATCAAACGAATCTAATGGAAGTGGTTTCAGGTCAAAATTCCTTTCCAATCAAAAGTTATGGCCAAAACAAGATTAGCTAGGGGCGAAATGATCATTTAAAAATCGACAAAAATCATGAACATGGGAAATGACTCTAATGGATGTTCCCCAAAGTCACATGACCATACGACTTCATATGGGAAAGAAATAAATATTCTACGATCCTCCGATACATAGAATGTGGGTTGTTACAATAATAGAAGAATAGAAATATAGAATTACAGTAGATAAAGTACATCAAATTACCTGGGAATAATATATCTTCAGAGTTACACAGCATAATAGGGTCATACTTAGTGTATAATACAGTTTTCAACTTAATATAAAATGTCTGCATCAGAATCAAACATAATATACTAAATGAAGTCTGAATAGCATAATAGAAATAATAGAATCCATCTTCAGCTCCATAGCTATCCAGAATGAGTCTGCAGAAACCTGAATACAAGGCTGCTCGTGTGGAAAGAGGGCACCCGAGTTTATAAAGTGAAACAAAATATGAGTCAGTCATGGGACTGGTATGAGAAATCTTACTTAACCTATATTAAGAATAAGGCTAATCACATGACCACGCCACTAACGTGGAACGGGTTTACTCCATTGGATTGCCAGTGCATAAATAAAGTAAATCGTTAAACAACACAATGCTTTTTAGAAGAATGAAACCATTATAAGACTCAAGTCCCATCACACAATGCAACGCAAACCGGAGGATAGAGTTTACCTTATAATGGTCAAAAATGCTTGATACAATAAAAACGGATTTGATATTATTATTAGTGTATATATGTTTCGAAAACATTTCAATCATAATGTATCAATTATAGATGGCAAATCTACAATATACTATGTCACCATACTAGTTTTACAATCAAAACCGTATGATGTTGTATTGGAAGTTGGATTTCCATCATCAACCAAGGCAAGGGATCGTCCTTACCGAATTCGAGACTCTCTAGCCCGAGCCTCAGGACAAGTACTCAGTCAAGCCTTTAGGAGCCATAGGGCCAGTCCACACATATATTAGTGGATTATATAAAATTCTGAACAATACGTCTCCCCGCCCTATGGGGCGTAAATAGAGCCACTAGGGACTCCAATCCGAGGTACCTCGCTTTCCATCATCCACATAAGTAAAAATGTCTAGGCTCCATACCATGACACCACTTCTAGCTAGAAAGAAACGAATGTTCTCCCTGGATCTTTCTCCCGTGTCTAGTTCATACCGAGGTGTGAGGCTCGCGAAGTAAAGCTATACACAAAGTTATGCTAAATAAAGTTGTGCTTTGATCATCAACCACAAGGCTCTGCTTTTCAACAATAAGCCTTGATCATTTGCATCTTGGCATGCCACACTGATAATTCACGCCATGCGACTGATGTCTACCAATATTTAACCTCTGAACTCGTACGTCTCAGAGAAGGGTGTTAAGCAAGAGAATAAATTCTCCGCCATCAAACAGATATATATTAAATAGAAATCAATTAGAATAGAATAAAACCCAATGTCAGACATACATCCATTTACAAGTCCGTTCTGGGTCTAAACGAAACCGGAGACACCTAATTCCTCGTTCCATATGTCCAATATGGAAGAGAGGCTCTCGCATATCCGGACAATCAACAAGTAGGTCCAGACCACTACCACTATAACCCTTTCAAGGCAACAACTCCAATCAAAGGCATTAGTAGTCATCCATTCGATGTGAAGATCGCCGGTCTTCAATCACTGTCTTCGAATCTTCGACTTACAATCGTCGCATAATTATTTGAAATGAGATTTAACTCGACGTCTTTAAATAATTCTCGAATATATATAATTTAAATCATTTCTTTTCATTCCATACCATTTATAATATTTTATAACGATTTATCGCTATTTTTATTTATATAATATAGTCATTTTAATTAAACGACGCTTCGGGTCATTACATGGCTTTGGCGCTGTTTTCATCAAAATTTGATTTACACATTTCTCAAAATCTAACCGTTGGATCTTAGAAAATTTTATGTCGCTGGAAAGATCTTTCTAAAGCGAACCCAATGGTTCTAGTTTTGGGAAAATCCGACGGTCGGATCTTTGGGTATAATCGTTTGAAGTTACGATTTCAAATCGCGAACTACGGCTGCGCAATTCGTTTTATTTTAATATACATACATACATACATACATACATACATACATACATACATATATATATATATATAAATTCATTCGACGATTTCAAACCATTTCCTCTTTACCATGTAGTTAACATCATTTTAATAAGTCATCATTACATTAAAATGTAATTTTTAATGTTTAATTATTTTTACCAATCTTAAATCTCTTTTATATGAGATCATTACATCACATTAAAAATGTAATTTTTAATGTCATAAACAGTTTCATTTCAACATTGATTTCTTTTATATGAAACCATGTATTACGTTAAAAATGTAATTTTCCTTATCTATCTTTTATTACATTAAAAATGTAATTTTTCTTATGTAATCTTTTAATCATCATTTTATTACATTAAAAATGTAATCTTTTTATTCATTCTTTTATTACATTAAAAATATAATCTTTTTAATCATTATTTTATTACATTAAAAAAATGTAATTTTTTATACATTCTTTCATTACATTGAAAAATGTAATTTTTTTCAATCATTCTTTCATTACATTGAAAAATGTGATTTTTTAATCATTCTTTTATTACATTGAAAAATGTAATTTTTTAATTATTTTTTCATTACATTGAAAAATGTAATTTTTTTAATCATTCTTTCATTTCATTGAAAAATGTAATTTTTTAATCATTCTTTCATTACATTGAAAAATGTAATTTTTCTTATGTAATCTTTTATTACATTAGAAATGTGAAATTTCTTATGGAAACACATTTTATATAACAATGGTCATTTTTAATGTTTCATTTACAATAAAATGTAAATATCAAAGAAAAGAAAATTTATATAACAATGGACATTTTTAATCTTTTATTTACATTAAAAATGTAAATTCCAATGGCAATACATTTTTATTTTCAAAATGTTTATTTTTAATGGTTCATATACATTAAAAATGTAAAATCCAATATTAATACATTTTTAATTCAAAAAGATTATTTTTTAATGTTTCATATACATTAAAAATGTAAAATCCAATATTAATACATTTTTATTTCAAAAAGTTTATTTTTAATGTTTCATATACATTAAAATGTAAAATCCAATATCAATACATTTTTATTTCAAAATGTTTATTTTTAATGTTTCATATACATTAAAATGTAAAAGCCAATATCAACAAATTTTTATTTCAAAATGTTTATTTTTAATGTTTCATATACATTAAAAATGTAAATTTCAAATGTAAATACTTTTTTATTTAACAAATGGCCATTTTTGATTTACAACAAAAATATGAATTTTATGTTGATATACCATGATCATATTCATATATATATATATATATATATATATATACACACACATAATAAAAATCTAATTTACATATTATTCACACAATTTTATGTAACAACATGATATTTTATTACAGAAGAATATTTCAAAAAATTACGGCAGCATAACGACAGGGTAATTAAAACCGGCACCATCCCTAGTATGGCTCCTCGCGCTACGTTAGGCCTCGCGGCGTTTACAAGGGGTTTAATTTCCTAATACATTTTTTTTCTTGGCAATTTATTGCCACAATATCAACCAATTTCGTTTTAACCACAGTCAACCACTAAAAATCAACCAATTTCATACCATAATACAATCAAGTTGTCCATGGTCTATGGAGGTGTCGGGAGTTTCTAAACTCCGTCTACAACCTAATATAATTTTATTTATTTAATTTGGATTTAGAAATCTCACATCGCTTTTTATTTCTTCTAAAATTGTAGAATGCTCCAAAAATTCTGCGGTCTCTTCCGAAATGTAGAAGACAATGCCACGGTTCTGATGTCTCCTGTTTCACTGAATTTCGACAACATATGAAAAAGATACGATTTTTATAAGTTAATCGTACTTTGCAACGTTTTATTGTGTTTAAAATCTTTATTTAAACTCAAGCCGTACCTCTTAGCAAACCCTTCCGAATTAGGGTTGCATTTTTCGCTCCAACCGCTGCACAAGGCGCTGATTGGAGTTGACCACGTCGAGGTGGCTGGAAGGCCACGCCGGAGGGTGGTGCTCCGGTTTTGATCGACGGCAAAATGAAGGCAGGGCAGCGAGCTGAAGTTCCAAACTTTGGGGAGGTGGTTCTCAGTGATGGCACAACGATAGGGGGAGCGTTGGTATGGATCCGAAGAGGATATCTACGATTTCCTCAACTGGAGCGTTCGAGCGAATTTGAAGTTATTTTGAGAGAAAGGATTGAACAACTCACGCCATTGATTTTGAAGTACAACGGCTAAGAGTAACAATGAGGGTTTATACGGTGTATGCGTATATATACGTATTTCTGTTTTATTTTTATTTTATTTAATTCCAATATAATTTCTATATCGCTCCTACCTACAAATCAAACCAAACGAGTGTCGCCCGCAGCTAAATACCCCCATTCCGGACACAATGGGATATGTCCCGTAAGCCAATTCAATTGTTTTGATAGGTTTTTCTTTAAATTCAAATATAAAACATTTAATTATTTAATTCGATCGTAGATTTTAATTTACCGGGGCCACATACTGACTCTAAAAATTCCCAAAAAATAAATCTAACTATGTTTTGACGATACGATCATAACAAAAATAATTTCATCGAATTTGGAGACCATTTGAAAAATGGTCATTTTCTGGTCGATCCAAATTGACCGAAATTGAAAAACACATTTTCTTTTGCCACACTCACATATTAATTCCAAAAATTATGAAAATTGGAATCCTGTAATAATTTGACATTTCGGATCCAACCAGCGTGGTTTCATCGAAAACGGATGTCGTTTGCAAAATGGATGTTTATACGGGCTATATATAATATTAAATTCCATAGCGACTATTCTGAATATTCAACTGGACATAACTTTTGATTCCCGCTATGAAATTTCAAATTTTCAGATTCGTTGGAAAGATATGTTTAAACGGATTTAAATAATTTTGGTTTCACTAAAATCTGATTTATTTTGCATCATGTACATTCAGTTAAAGTTCAAAATTTCAAATTGCCGCGCTATTTCTAATTCGGTTTAAAATTAAAATAAATATATTCGTTCTAACTTCGATTTTAATAAATTTTTAATCGTTATGATTTAACACAAATTATTTTAACTATTCAAAATTCAATAAAATAGCCAAAATAAAAATTTTAAATTGGTTCTGATTTTCCAGGTTGTTACAATCTCCCCCACTTAAAAACTTTTCGTCCCCGAAAAGGAAACAACAGTAAAGTAGGAAACAAAACAAAAAATGTAAAATGTTGTAAATGTACCTTGCACTAGAGCTAGTCAGAGATATCCACTCTGCACTAGGGATAAGCCTATTTGATGCTATCCTCGGTCTCCTATGTACAGTCTCTAGGATCTCCGCTCCACTGCACTTTGACTAGATGAATTCTTTTGTTCCTCAGACCTCGGGTTTTTTTGCCAATGATCTTTACCGACTCTCTTCTTACTAATAAGCTTGGGGTAATCTCCAAATCTTGCTGTGCAGCTTCCTCACAATCAGGTCTGGATCATGTGCATGCTTTCGAAGTAGAGACACATGGAATACATCATGTACCCCTGGCGACCAATCAGGCAACTGAACCCTGTAAGCGAGAGTTCCAATTATTTCTAGAATAGGGAATGGACCAATGAATCTAGGAACCAACTTCCCAATCTTCCCAAAACGAACTACTCCTCTAAATGGAGAAACTCTCAAGTACACATAATCACCAATAACAAATTCTATATCCCTTCTTCTTGAATCTGCAAAACTTTTCTATCGGCCTTGAGCTGTTAGTAATCGCTTCTTAATGAAATCAAATTTTTCCGAAGCTTCTCGAATCATGTCGGGACCCAACACTAGTCTATTATCTGGTTCAACCCAACTTGCGGGAGATCTACAATGCCTGCCATACAATGATTCGAATGGAGACATTTGCAAGCTTGCTTGGTAACTGCTATTATAAGAGAACTCAAACAAGTGCAAGTGATCTTCCCATGATCTGCCAAAATCCAGAATGCATGTCTGCAATAAGTCTTCTAGTATACAGTTCACCCTCTCAGTCTGGCCATCTGTTTGAGGACGATAAGCGGAGCTCAGATTTAACTTTGTTCCCAGCTCCTCTTGGAATGATTTTAAGAATTTACTAGCGAATATAGGGTCACGATCATTAACAATGCTACTAGGAACTCCATGTAGTCTAACGATTTCTTTGAAATAATTTTTCGCCAAACTTTGAGCTGTTCTAGTTGATCTGACAGGAATAAAATGGGCAAACTTCATGAAATGGTCTACGATCACCCAAATACTATCATTTCCTTTCCTGGTTCGGGGTAAGCCATCAATAAAATTGATGGAAATTTGATCCTACTTCCAACTTGGAACCTCTAGTGGTTGTAACAATCCAGCAGGTTTTTGCAGATCTTGTTGGCAAGTGGAACACCTGCTAACATATATGGAGATGTCTCTTTTCATAGATTTCCACCAGAACGTGCGCTTGAGATCATGATACATCTTGCTCATCCCTAGTTGAATACAAAGCTTGTATTTATGACATTCATCCATTACTTCTCTTCTGAGCTCAGGGATATTCGGGACACAAATTCGGCCTTTTAACCTCAAAACTTCTTTGTTATCTATTTGGAAACTCGATGGTTTGCCTTTCCTAACTCTTTTACTAATTCTCTAAGTAAATTCATCATCTTTCTGGAGGGAAGAGATCTTATCAATCAATGTAGGTGTAATGAAAATATTGGCAATGATAAGATTGGCAACAACTGCATTCTTTCTGCTGAGCGCATCGGCTACAACATTGGCTTTCCCTGGAGTATACAAGATGTCCATATCATAGGCCGCAAGAAATTTTAACCAATGTTGCTGCCTCAGATTCAAGTCCCTTTGGATGACCAGATACTTCAAGGATTTATAATATGTATATAATTTGAACTTCTCACCCAAAAGTTAGTGCCTCCATATCTTTAAAGCAAACACGATGGCCAACAACTCAAGATCGTGAATAGGATATCTCTTCTCATGTGGTTTTAATTGACGTCTAGCATAAGCAAATACTTTGTCTCTTTGCATTAATACCGCACCAATACCTTCAAGAGAAGCATTTGTCCACATTTTCAAATCTTTATTTCCATCAATAATAGTCAACACTGGAGCAGTGGTCAACCTCAATTTCATCTCTTGGAAAGCTGCCTCACATTCCGGTGTCCAATTAAACTTTGTGTGCTTCTTTGTAAGCTTCGTTAATGGATAAGATAGTTTCGAAAAATCCTTAATGAATTTTCGATAATAGCCAGCCAATCCTAGGGAACTTCTGACTTCAGTAGAAGTGCTAGGCTGCTTCCAATCTTGAATGGGTGCGATTTTGCTTTGATCCACCGAAATTCCTTCCTTCGATACTATATGACCGAGGAACTTCACTTCTTCTTGCTAGAATATGCATTTAGAAAATTTGGTTTTTAATAAGTTCTTTCTAAGAATTTCGAAAACTTGTTCCAAATGCTTTTCATGCTCGGCAGTCGACTTAGAGAAGATTAAAATGTCATCAATGAAAACCAGCACAAATTTATTTAGGGCATCGCGGAATACTCGATTCATTAAATCTACAAAATAAGCTGGAGCGTTGCATAAGCCGAACGACATTACTAACCATTCATAAAACATGTCTGGGCCTCTGAAAGCTGTCAAAGGAAAACATTCCTCGGCAATTCACAGTTGGTTGAAACCTATAGCTAGGTCCATTTTAGAAAACACTTTTGCTCCATTCAAACGATCCAATAAATCATCTATACGGGGCAATGGGTATTTATTCTTGAGTGTCTGCTTATTTAAATCTTGGTAATCCACACACAGTATGAGAGTAACATATGACTTTGGAGCAAACACTACTGCTGCACGCCAATTTGAAAAGCTAGGCCTGATCAAACCTTTCCATAAAAGCTGTTTAGTTTGATTTCCCAATTCTTCTTTCTCTTTCCATATCATTCTTCTAATAGGATGCACCACTGGCCTTGCATTTGAAACTAGATCAATCCTGAAGTCAATTTTTCTACGCAACGGTAAGCTATCAACTTCTTCGAACACATCCGCATAATTCTTAACAACAGGAATATCTTCAATGGCAGTAGAAGAAACCTCAAGAGCGGCCCAAAATTCATTTCTGTCTGAATTTGAGCCAACATAGGGTATAACAACATTGCCGAGCTTCGTTTTTATTCTGACAACTCTTTCAGCACATTTGACTTCGGCCTCGTGTTTGGTTAACCAGTCCAGCCCAAGAATGATATCGAATTCAGAAAAATCCGTGACAATCAAGGTGCAAGGAAACCGATAATGGGAAAAAGAGACGGGCATTTTACAATACACCCCGAGAATAAGAGAACCTCCTATCGGATTATGAACTCTAATCATTTCCTTAAGGTTCCTTAGTTTTAAATTCAACTTATTAGCCGTATGGCTTGAGATAAAGCTTTGTGACGCGCCCGTATCAAACAATACTTTAACCGGAATGTTGTTGACTGTAAGAGTACCTTCCAAAACATCTGGCCTTTGCTTACCAGCTGAGGGTGTTGGAGTTTTTGCTACTTCATTTACATGAGCCTATTACAGGCTCCTTTAACAGCAGGTAATCCCTTTCAACATGACCTGTCTGGTGGCACTTATGGCATTTCCTTTTACTATAAGTTCTCTTTTGCTTCTTAATGGATTTAGGTCCATCCTTTCCTTGTTTCTTTAGAGATCTGCAGTTTATCGATAAATGGCCTTGCTTATTGCAGTTATTGCATATGGCAGTTGTTAACGGTTCTTCTTTAGATTCAACCTTTTTCTGATCAGCTTTAGGCTTCTTACTGACCTCAGGCTTTGTACTTTCCTCAAGGCTATCAGTTTCAAACTTCCTTTTGTTTCTAGAGTTGCCTTCTTCTTCATCTCCCGAATCATGTTGCTTATCAATATACTCATAGCGGTAAGCCATTTGTATCATCTCAGAAAAAGGAAGATTCACATAAGCAAGTACTCTACGTTCGAATTTCTTTTGAAATCCTTTGATAAATCTCAGATTCTTCCTTATAAGTTCTTGAATTAGTTCTGGGGCAAAGCAAGAAAGTTCATTGAATATATTCTGATACTCCTAGATGGTCATATCTCCTCGTTTCAGATTGTAAAACTCATCATATAGCCACTCAGTTGCTTCTAGGGAAATATACCATTCTTTGAAAATATCTTTAAATCTATCCCAGGTATTATTACCTTCTGTATTTTCCTCAGTAACTGTTTCCCACCAGATTTGAGCTTTGTCTTTGGTGCCCAAAATGCCAGTAATCTTTTTTGATCATCTCTCAGCTTTAAGCCTTCAAAAATTCTCTTAGAAGAACGCATCCATGCTTGAGTTTCAATAATGGATTCTTTGCCCGAGAATTGTACTCAACCCAGATTTCGATACTTCATCATTAGAGCTTCTAGATCGGGTTCTGGTTGTGGGAGCATAATTGGCCATTAGATTGGTGAACCATAGAAGTACTTCTTATTTTTCTGCCACTCATTTTCTTCTATGTCTGCAAATAGCAGACAAAGAGTCAGGCCAACAGTAAAGATATTGTAAAGCATAGATACATATATTTAAATGTAAATGAATATATGAGGGTGTGTTTTATTCTGCTATACTCATTCTAGGACATTGCTATTCCTATCTATAATGAGTTACTCGCCTTGGAATACTGCTGATTCTATTTCTGTCAAGTTTGTTAATATGTTATATTCCGAGCTAAGTTTAACCAAGCTTTGACACCAACTGTGATAACCCCAAACTCCCGTAGCATGAAAGCGAGGATAATCATTGGAATATAACACATAAACAATAACAATAGAAAAGAAATATAGAATACAATAGATAAAGTACATCAAATTACACTGGGAATAATATATCATCAAAGTTACACAACATAATAGGATCATACTTAGTATGTAATACAGTTTTTAACTTAATATAAAATGTCTACAGCGGAATCAAACATAATATACTAAATGAAGTCTAAACAACATAATAGAAATGATAGAATCCATCTTCAGCTCTATAGCTATCCAGAATGAGTCTGCTAAAACCTGGATACAAGGCTGCCCGTATGGAAAGAGGGCACCCGAGTTTGCATAGTGAAACAAACTACGAGTCAGTCATGGGACTAGTATGAGAAATCTTACTTAACCTATATTAAGAATAAGGCTAATCATAGGACCACGCCGGTAACGCAGAACGAGTTTACTCCACTGGATTCCTAGTGCATAAATAAAGTAAATCGTTAAAAAATGCAATGATTTTTAGAAAAATGAAACCATTATAAGACTCAAGTCCCATCACACAATGCAACGCAAACCGGAGGATAGAGTATTACTTTATAATGGTCAAAAATACTTGATATGATAGAAAAGGATTTGATATTATTATTAGTGTATTATGTTTCAAAAACATTACAATCATAATGTATCAATCATAGACAGCATAGCTACCACATACTATGTCGCCATACTAGTTTTACAATCAAAACCGTATTATGTTGTATTGGAAGTTGGATTTCCATCATGAACCAAGGCAAGGGACCGTCCTTACCGAATTCGACTCTCTAGCCCGAGCCTCAGGAAAAGTACTCAGTCAAGCCCTTAGGAGCCATAGGGTCGTTCCACACACATATTAGTGGACTATATAAAATTCCTGAACAATACGTCTGCCTGCCCTATGGGGCGTCAATAGAGCCACTAGGGACTCCAATCTGAGGTACCTCGCTTTCCATCATCCACATAAGTAAAAATGTCTAGGTTCCATACCATGACACCACTTCTAGCTAGAAAGAAACGCATGTTCTCCCTAGATCCTTCTCCATTTCTGGTTCATACCGGGTGTGAGGCTCGTGAAGTAACGCTATACACAAAGCTATGCTAAATAAAACTGTGCTTTTATCATCAACCACAATGCTCTGCTTTTCAACAATAAGCCTTGATCATTTACATCTTGGCATGCCACAATGACAATTCACGCCATGTGACTGATGTCTACCAATATACAACCTTTGATCTCGTACGTATCAGAGAAGGGTGTTAAGCAAGAGAATAAATTCTCCGCCACCAAACAGATATATATTAAATAGAAATCAATCAGCACAGAATAAAATCCAATGTCAGACATACATCCACTTACAAGTCCGTTCTAGGTCCGAACGAAACCGGAGACACCATATTCCTCGTTCCATATGTCCAATACGGAAGAGAGGCACTCGCATATCCAGACAATCAACAAGTACGTCTGGACAACTACCACTGTAATCCTTTCAGGGCAGCAGCTCCAATCAAAGGAATCAATAGTCATCCATTCGATGTGAAGATCGTTGGTCTTCAATCACCGTCTTCAAATCTTCGACTTAAAATCGTCGTATAATTATTTGAAATGAGATTTAACTCGACCTTTTCCAATAATTCTCGAATATATATAATCTAAATCAATCCTTTTCATTCCATATAGTTTATAATATTTTATAACGATTTATCACTATTTTTATTTATATAAAAATAGCCATTTTAATTAAACGATGCTTCGGGTCATTTCATAGCCCTGACGTTGTTTTCATCTAAATTTGATTTACACATTTCTCAAAATCTAACCGTTGGATCTTACCAAATTTTATGTTGTTGAATAGATCTTTCCAAAGCGAACCCAACGATTCCAGTTTTGGGAAAATCCGACGGTCGGATCTTTGGATATAGTCGTTTGAAATTATGATTTCAAATCGCGAACTACAGCTGCGCGATTCGTTCTATTTTAATATATATATATATATATATATATATATATATATATTAATTCATTCAATGATTTCAAACCATTTTCTCTCTACCATGTAGTTAACACCATTTTAATAAGTCATCATTACATTAAAATGTTATTTTTAATGTTAAATTATTTTTACCAATCTTGAATCTCTTTTATATGTGATCATTACATCATATTAAAAATGTAATTTTTAATGTCATAAACATTTTCATTTCAGCATTGATTTCTTTTATATGAAATCATGTATTACATTAAAAATGTAATTTTCCTTATCCTTCTTTTATTACATTAAAAATGTTATTTTCTTATGTAATCTTTTATTCATCATTTTATTACATTCAAAATGTAATCTTTTTATCCATTCTTTTATTACATTAAAAATGTAATCTTCTTAATCATTCTTTTATTACATTAAAAAATGTAATTCTTTTATACATTCTTTCATTACATTGAAAAATGTAATTTTTTTATTCATTCTTTCATTACATTGAAAAATGTGATTTTTTTAATCATTCTTTCATTACATTGAAAAATGCGATTTTTTTAATCATTCTTTCATTACATTGAAAAATGTAAATTTTTAATCATTCTTTCATTACATTGAAAAATGTAATTTTTTAATCATTCTTTCATTACATTGAAAAATGTAAATTTTCTTATGTAATCTTTCATTACATTAAAAATGTGAAATTTCTTATGCAAACACATTTTATATGGCAATGGTCATTTTTAATGTTTCATTTATAATAAAATGTAAATTTCAAAGAAAAGACATTTTATATAACAATGGACATTTTTAATGTTTTATTCACATTAAAAATGTAAATTCCAATGGCAATACATTATTATTTTCAAAATGTTTATTTTTAATGTTTCATATACATTAAAAATGTAAAATCCAATATTAATACATTTTATTTCAAAATGTTTATTTTTTAAAGTTTCATATACATTAAAAATGTAAAATCCATTATCAATACATTTTTATTTCAAAATGTTTATTTTTAATGTTTCATATACACTAAAATGTAAAATCCAATATCAATACATTTTTATTTCAAAATGTTTATTTTTAATGTTTCATATACATTAAAATGTAAAATCTAATATTAATACATTTTTATTTCAAAATGTTTATTTTTAATGTTTCGTATACATTAAAAATGTAAATTTCAAATGTAAATACACTTTTATTTAACAAATGACCATTTTTGATTTACAATAAAAATATGAATTTTATGTTGACATATCACGATCATTTTCATATTCATATATATATATATATATATATATATATATAATAAAAATCTAATTTTCATGTTATTCACACAATTTTATATAACAACATGAATATTTTATAACACAAGAATATTTCAGAAAATTTCGGCAGCATAACGGCAGGATAATTAAAACTGGCACCGTCCCTAGTATGGCTCCTCGCGCTACCTTAGGCTTCGCGGCGTTTACAAGGGGTTTAATTTCCTAATACATTTTTTTCCTATGCAATCTATTACTACAATATCAACAAATTTCGTTTTAACCACAGTCAACCACTAAAAATCAACCAATTTCATATCACAATACAATCAAATCGTCCATGGTCTTTGGACGACGGCATCGGGAATTTCTAAACTCCATCTACAATTTAATATAATTTTATTTATTTAATTTGTATTTAGAAATCTCACATCGCTTTTTATTTGTTCTAAAATTTTAGAATGCTCCAAAAATTATGCGGTCTCTTCTGAAATGTAGAAGACGATGCCACGGTCCTGATGTCTCCTGTTTCACTGAATTTCGACAACACATGAAAAAGATACGATTTTTATAAGTTAATCGTACTTTGCAATGCTTTATAGTGTTTAAAACCTTTATTTAAACTCAAGCCGTACCTCTCAGCAAACCCTTCCTAACTAGGGTTGCATTTTTTGCTCCAACCGCTGCAGGAGGCGCTGATCGAAGTTGACCACGTCGAGGGGGCTGGAAGGCCACGCCGGAGGGTGGTGCTCCGGTTCTGATCGACAGCGAAACGAAGACGGGGCGGCGAGCTGAAGTTCCGAACTTTGGGAAGGTGGTTCTCAGCGATGGCGCAACGATAGGGGGAGCTGTTGGTATGGATTCGAAGAGGAGATCTACAATTTCCTCAACTGGAGCATTCGATAATATTGAGTGAATTTGAAGTTATTTGGAGGGAAAGGATTGAACAACTCACGCCATTGATTATGAAGTACGACGGCTAAGTGTAAAGGCCCGCAAATCCATACCAATTTGAGCTGACTAATATCCTACACCTTCAACCCAAAATGCATGAAAATACAGATCTTTAATAGAAAGAAGTTAGAGGATGAGATAGGAAAGATAGAACTAATAGAATAGAAGAAGAAGAACACAACTAAATAGAATCAGAGTAAACATGAAACTCATAGCGGAACAAATAAAACATATTATATAACAAAATCTTGAAATACAAATCTGAATTTGTACATACATACCATATCAAAATATAACTCATATACATTACAGCGGAAATAATCTCTAAATAACTAAAGGTGAAGCATCCTGCTTTGAGCTCCTCCTAGTGAATCTGTAAAGCCTGAAACATTTGACTGTCCATACAAATTTGGGCACCCAAGAGTTTAGGAAAAACACAAACAAAAAAAAACTCTGGGTCAGTCATGGGACTGGTGTGAGTAAATTCCAACCATATCGTTTAGCTTTGAAAATCCTTTCAAAAGAAAAGGATAATAGTTTGACCAGCCTACACATAAACATGGACGGTTTTTACCTTACTATAACCCAAAATATTTTGATATCAAAATCCAATGATATTATAATAATGTCTAATCAAATAAATAACCAAATAGCAGAACACTTGCATCTCACGCTCCACATACATAGTATAAAATCAAAAACTGTCGGGCGCTTATTGGAGATTGGATTCCAACTATGACAAGGTTTGGAACCACCTCCAAATCAGTGTATCTAGAGGGGATACACTAGGGTCAACAAGAACGTCTTGCAACCCGTCCACACTTGACCGACCACTCATTTAGCTTGAGTGTATCGAGTATATTGTCACCCATGGTTGTTAGCCATCCAACCATAATCCGAAGATACAAAATCAAAAAGAAGAACAAATATGAATTTTCTTTAGATCGGTGACAATACACCTTGCTTGGGTATGACCCAACTAGCCATGTTGCCCGCCCGATTTCTGTCATTTCCCAGATGTGAGGCTAGAGGCTACGTCTATCTTTTTAGAACATCCGATCACCATTCACTTTGAAAGCCACATTGTCAAACCCGTCAATTCACTAATCGATTTCCAAAAATATCATGGGTATAAAAAGCTAAGAGAAACGAATTCCTCCGCCACCAGACGTAATACCTTTAAGAGATCAACCATACGTGATTTATTAGGTATACTCTGTCAGACACTCATCCATACAAGTTGTCCCGGGACTGGACAAACAGAAAACACCATTCAAGAACAGAACGACCCTTGCGTTTCACTCCGTCTTCAATTATCTTCAGCATAAACTAATTCACAGTGCTTATGCCTATACGGAGTGGTTTTCAGATAATATATCCAACCGGTCTCTCCGTATTGGCAACGATGATCAAAACACTTTGATAGTCAGTTATTTAACTATTGAAGTAAAAACAAACATTCATTCAAATGTCCAACTAAACATCACACAACCACGGGCACTTTTTATTTAAAATTGGTTTTTATTATTCAAATTCCCATATCTTACTAGATATTTCTCAAACCCCATTTTAGCCTTTTCACACTACTTGGAAAAACATTCCCAGTTATTATAAACTCTTATTCTCCCATGTTCCAGAAAATATATATTATTAACATTCGAAACATTTCCACTCTTTTCACATTCTTTATTTTCTACACTTGGATAATATACCCTATCTACATTGGAAAAATATTTCCAATTTCATTATAAACATGTTAATCTGCCAAACGTTCACGTTTAAAACATTGTTCACTTTAAAATGTAGATAACATCCCTATTATAGAAATCTAAACACCTTTATCAAATAACTCTTTATTCAAGTAATAAATACCCTTATCTTGTTTACCAAAATCTCTTTCATAATTTTATATTTCCATTCCACTTTAAAAACTCGGTTTCTAAGTCAACTTCTTGCTAAATCAATATCAAGTTTATAACTAAATATTGATTACACATCCTATTATAATTTATTGGTTTACAACTAAATATTTACTATCCTATCAGATTATAATTCCTAAAAATAATTTACTTTAATTCATTTGACATCGTCGAATTTTAGTTCCCATTTCCTAATAGTGTTATTTAGTTCTAATCATATTCCAAACATCAAAATGGTGTCATCGTTTCTGAAACGATTCTCCAATTTCTCTTTCTAAACTCATTCTTATATTTCTTTGGACAAACATCGTTACGTATTACTTTTAGAATAAGTGGATTTCAAACCAAACTATTTTCATTCCCTAGGGAATAGTGCTATATATAAAAATCACGCTTAAGCTTGGCCAACAAGGTTAATTTATCGTTACAGTTCAAAAACTTGCAATACGCTGCAATATCCCCATTATAACTAATCTTGACATCTCTTTCCGTTTCAAACTGATACCATTCCTCGATAATAGTGAAGCCGTTCAAGTTGGGGTATTTTATTTACCTCTCAGACCTTGATCGACATCGTTCTTACCATAGAACAGATATTAGTCCGTAACTCTAAACTCCTTATTACCAATAATATCAATTAAACCATATTTCTTGCTTTACTTTAAATATGGTTTTATGACGCCATATCCTTATTTTGAAAACTCTGTTGTTTATAATTATTTACGTTAGTCATTATCTCTTCGCTTCATCTTCCTTATACAAATCCATCATTAAACATTTCTCTTCACTTCTTCTTCCTTATACAATTCCATTTAAAACCTCTCTTATAAAAAATCAAATAACTTTCTTTGTCCTTTGACCATTTTCTTTTAATTCGAATTATTAGACCCAATTCAAGTAAACACCTCATTACAAACTCAATACCATCTTAAATGAAATTCATTTAGGAAACAATTACTTTAATTAAATAGTGATTAACTTGATCACTTGTTGAAGTAAAACAATTTACTTCATTATTAATAACCAATATGAATTTTACTAGTTCAAAAATTATTTCAACTTCATTAAGTAAAAAGGTAATTAAATCTTATTAATTTTGATTAATTTATTTCTAAATTATTTTCACTAGATTAATTGAAGACCAATTAATCTAAAAATCAATTTCCAATAAACAGTTGATTTAATCAACTTCAAACCATTAGTTGATTCGTTAACTGATTCTAATTTCTTAACTTCATTAGATTAATATAATTTACGTAATAATATTTATTAACCGTTTTCCTTAGATAATTATCCGAATTATTTACTTGTAGGATAATTACAGCTTCATATTAAATAATCAAAACTCTAAAATACCAGTTTATAATAGAACTTCTATTATAGTCGAAACTTTGCTTTAATTATAAAAATAAAATTTTCATAACTAACTTCGTTGATTTTCCTGACGGCCAATTAACTTCTTAACAAAAAGATGGGTTTATGGTCGACTGTTGCCACTTTCTTAATCGATATCGTCTATTGATTAAATCGAAACAAATGTTGAATTTCCATTCAACATTAATATTCACACAGGCTTTCAATGTCATTTGGGTTCAAATAGTGCATATATAAATAATATAAAACAAACAGTGCATATAAATATTTTTTAATCAATTTAATTGTAATCTACCTAAACGACCATCACACAACATTCAACCAATATTTAAAATATAATTATAATATTTTAAAATAGAGCAGATTTAGTGAACTTACTCACCTTGCGTGTTAACCGTTAGATAACGATTTGCGTCAGTTGATTATACCCGACGTTCAATTTCGTCAAATTCTAACAAGCTCCAAATGCCTCCCAACCACTTCCATGTTATAGCCTAAAATCTTACAATCCCAACGAGTCCAAAATTTCGCAGTTCTTAATAACCAATTAATCATGTTCAGGCATGTTTAATCCTTCTCACTACTGCCACGCTCAAACTGACCCGAGGCACCGGTGCCGCCATGTCAGCCCTACGTCAAAAGCTTTGGTGATCCCTTCCTATGCTGCATTTGATAGTGAGCCAACCACTGTCAGCTCGCAACCTGAAACAGAAAGTGCCTCCATCCCCGTCACAGTCAAACCCAACGTTGAGTGCCTGCATCCTCCCACTGCATATTCACGTTCCATCTCTAAGTGTATATTCACGTTTTATTTTATTATTCTACTTTGCTATTTTGGTTTTAGGAATTGAACTTGAAGAAGAAAGCTCATGTTTTTATAGCTTCGAACCCTTTATGCCCAAGTAATAGCTATTATGTTAGGGGCAGGTAGGCTTTTGAAAATTTCCATTTCCTTGGTTTGCACGTATATGTTGTCCTGTAGGATGTAGATTAGGATATACAGTACTTGATGTAAGGAAACATTTCAGTGTGGCTTCTCTACGTTTGGTTGGAACAACTCAATGTTTGTTAGGCGTTGAAAATATGTATGCACCTAGCTGTGTGATAAGAGCAGGCTATGCTATGAAATAAAAATTCATACATTCACTGCGTCATAGTTAATTAGGTGGTAGGTAGGTCATTTTCCTTCACCATGAAGCATTTTTTAATCGAATAGAATCTATAAGTAGGTAGCTGGATGTATGGGAAAAGGGGTACGACTCTTCTCTTCAAAGCAAATGATATATAATACTACATACATTTTTATGCAAGGTGGAAGGAATTGTTGGCATGGGTGATTTGGTATTTGATTTTTCAAAATTTATTTTCATGGTGACTTTGCCGCATGGTTTACAGTATAGGTGAGGACATTGATACTAGAGTCGCTTGCTGTAACAACCCGGAAAATCTGAGCCAATTTAAAAATTTTATTTTGGCCCTTTTAGTGAATTTGGATATTTAAAATTAATTATCTTAAATAATAACGATGAGAAATTTATTTTGAATAGAATTAGAACATATATATTTATTTGAATCGACGTTATAGTATAGATTATTTATTTTAATTATAAAAGGAATTGGAAATGGTGCGGTAGTTTGAAAATTGAATTTCAAATGAATGTACATGATTCAAAATAAACCGGATTTTGGCGAAACCAAAAACATTAGAATCTAATTGAGAATATCTTTCCAAGGAATTCGAAAATTTGAAATTTTATAGCGGGAATAAAAAGTTATTCCCAGTTGAAAATTCAGAATAGTCACTATGGAATTTTAGCCCTTAAAAATGGAAATTTTGCAAACGACCTCCGTTTTCGACGAAACCACTTTTGTTGGATCCGGGATGTCAAGTTATTGCTAGATTCCAAAATTCAAAATTTTCTGAATTAATATGTGAGTGTGGTGAAGGAAAACGGGTTTTGATAGTTTTAGTCAATTTGGATCGACCAGAAAATGGTCATTTTTCAAACGGTCTCCAAATTTGACGAAACTAGTTTTGTTAGAATCGTATCGTCAATATGAAGCTAGAAAATATTTTTTGGGAACTTTTAGAGTCCGTATGGGGCCCTAGTAAATTTAAATGTGCTTTCAAATTCAATATATAGATTTTTATTTTGATTTTGACGGAAACTGGTCGAAACAGCCGAACTGGCTTACGATACATATCCCATTGGGTTCGGAACGGGGGTAATTAGTTATGGACGACAGTCGGTGGGTCTCGTTTAGAGGTCGAAATAAAAAGTACCTTTATGGATAATTAAATAATAAAATATATAAATAAAAGGTCAAACCCTTATCCCTACATCCCGATCAAACCCGCTCCCTCTCCTTCTATCGTTCATACCCGAAGTAAAATAAAAAAATTGAAATCGATGGAGCCCCCTCCCCACCGCTAGTTCATCGCGCCACCGCGATGCTGGTGTCGCCGCCCAGGTGGGAGCGCTCCCCCTTCCTCCCTCTTCCCCACGCTCCAATCCTTCGCTCCTCTCCCCTTCGATTTCCGCCAATCCTAGCCCCAGTCACAAAGACCGTCGCCGCCGGCTATAGGAGGGAGCCCCGTCGCTTCCCCTCCGTCCATCTCCTACCTCACGCCTTCCCGTTCGCTGAAACCCTAATAAAAGGTGAGTTTTTAACTTTATTTTTACTTATTTAGGTAATTAAAAATATGGGTTTCTTTTTTTAGGCAATATAGAGATAAAGGTTTGATTTTTATTGTAAAGAAAGGTTTGATTTTTAATGCAAAAGCACGATTTTTAATCGTAGAAAGGTATGTTTTTTTATCATATAAAGACATGACTTTTAGTCGTATAAAAATTTGATTTTTATCATATGAATAGCCAGATAAAAATTGTATCTTTAAAGGATAAAAAGATTAAATTTTTATTCATGAAAAGATTTGATTTTTAAAAAACTAAAATTTTATATGAATAGATTTGAAAATGGATTTTTTTATATACCGTAGCAATGAAAGAAAGATACGATTTTTCTTGGTGATAAACATACGATTTTTATATATATAGCGGCTTAATAAAAATATGATCTTTATATATAAAAATGTGATTTTTATATGGGTAGTGGCGAGGTAAAAATGTAATCTTTATATAATTATTAGCGATTTAAAAATGTGATTTTTAAAGATAAAGATATGATTTTTATTTTGAAAAGGGCGTTACAGAAATATAATTTTTATGTGAGTAGCAGTATAAAAATAGCGATTTTTAAATATGTGAACATCATATTAAAAATGTGATTTTAATATGAACAGCGTGGAGGAGAAGACTATGTTGGAAGTATGGGCAATTCCAGACTGTTCTGAATTTCAGAAATAAAATGGAGGAGTGGATCTCAAAGGTGAGAACTTCTCACTTTTATTTTATTTTCTAGTTGAAATATATACAAGGATGCAGTCGGTGCATAGCAGCACCCGACACCCATCGCCCACAGACCATGGACGACTTGTTTATTTGTTTGATTGCATTGTGAAATTTTACTGTGTGATGTGGAATGAAATAAATAAATATTCTTGTGTTGAAATAAAATATTTTATAGCTAAAAATATAATTTTTAACGTGTATATGAATAAAATAAATATTCATTTTCAAATCAGACGATTTGTTTATGTACACTGATTTGAATGATATTGATTGGGACGATAAATTTTACACATCGCCCAACTGCACAAATAAAACCTATGTTTGATTGTTTGAAACCCCACACGGGTATTGGGATGATATATGACATGCACTAGTCCCAATAATTAGTTGTATGTCGATCGATCGATTGACAGGCTGTTGTAAGCATTAAATATTTATATTTCATGCTTATGCAGTGTAGAATGCACTTTGGATGATGGTTGACTGTGTTTGATTGTTGTGGTATACATGTTGTATGAAGTCCATATAATCACATTATATGGTAATTGACTGTGTCTGATTCCAGTCCAGAAAGAATAAATATTTTAATATAACGAATATTTTGAAATAATGAATATTTTAAAATAATATTCTATAAAAGATCAAAATTTGATTTTGATGCCCGATTTGGATGGACACGAATATATTTAAATATATGAAGTCGTGTTGATTAGATTGACGCCATTTGAACGTGAACGATATTTATATCGACTTTATTCATTTTATAATGAATATCGAAAAGAAATTGGTTTCGAAATCCAATGTTTTGAAAATACTATCATTTATATATCGATGATATGGAATATTCAATTTTAATTTGAAATTGAATATGAAGTTGAAATCGTTTGGAAAACGAATTTAAAACGATTTATAAAATACGTTTTAAATGGAAATCGACGAAATATATATTATATATAATGTATAATGGCCTGAATAGAACGCGCCGCGGTAGTTTGCGAATTTCGACCATTGACTTCGAATGGACATTACGGGAGATCCGGCCATTTGATTCTCCTAAAACCAAAACCGTTGGGTTCGTATCGAAAAGAGCTTTCTAATGAGTATTAGAGATTTGAAATCTAACGGTTGGATTTGTCCAAATCAAATTTGGAAAAGGTCGCTGTAAGTGTAGTTCGATGGCCGTTTATGGAAATCGACTGTACGGGCCTTGATAAAATTATTAAAAATATCAATAATTAGTGTAAAATCATAAGAAATGATTTGGAAAGAATTGGGATGAAAAATTCCATATTTGAAAAGATAAAAGTAGATTTCTATCGAAATGAACTAGTTCTGAACTAAAATTATATTCCAATATTTTTAAATAAATAAATTGGATTTGAAATGGTTTTAAAAATAACCAGAATTTCCAATATATAAAATGGAAATGGATTTGAATCAAACTTGTCTTCGGAATATTTCGATGTTGGATTTCGTGATTATACAGATATTTTTATGGAAATTTAAAAGATATATTTATATCGTTATTTCCAATACGATATTTGTTGGTTGTGGTATTTGATATTGAATATAAGCCGTTATATTTTCTATTCAGAGCCTTGTATTCAATATCAAATGGGATTTGGGTTGTCGTGAATGGTATCTTTAATAATACTGTTCTTAGACCTAATGGAGTTAAGATAATCAAGAACTAACTGGAGATTAGTTAAGTTGAATGGTTTCCTGGGTATTGATCTGATGTTGGTTTCGGCCTTCGGGGTTAATACTTAGGGAATTGTTCACTTGCTAATTTACGGTTAAAGCTGATGGAATGGAATGTGATTTTGGGTTTATCATGAACCGTGTTTTAAAGGACATTGGTTTTTTAACCCAGTTAAAGAGGGGAATAAGATTTGGGTTGTCGTGAATGGTATCTTTAATAGTAATGTTCTTAGACCCAATGGAGTTAAGAAAATCAGGAACTAACTGGAGATTAGTTAAGTTGAACGGTTTCCTGGGTATTGATCTGATGTTGGTTTCGGCCTTTAGGTTTAATACTTAGGGAATTGTTCACTTGCTAATTTACGGTAAAAGCTGATGGAATGGAATGTGATTTTGGGTTTATCGTCGTGAACCATGTTTTAAAGGACATTGGTTCTTTAACTTAGTTAAAGGCAGGATATGATTTCCCAAGTTAAACAATCGTTAATATTGATTTCTGGGAAGATTAAAACCAAGTGGAGTTTTAATGCATCTTTAATTAGATTTAATTGATATCCAAAGGAAGATTAAAGAATAAATTTAAACAATTTATCTTTGATAAAATTAATGGGAACCTTTCCTAAAGTATATGAATATTTGGATAAAGAAATATTCCTGATTGGAATGAGGCATATGATGTGTTTTTATAGCACTTGTTTATTATATACGCGAGTTATTCAGAAAGACCGGGTTTATCCCATTCTAAATAACTGATTTGATGATGTGTCGAGGATGAAGATGGTGGTTGAAGACCGGAGGTCTTCACATCGTTTGGATGATTACTGATGTCTTGATTGGGCTGTACACCTAAGGCGAGGTTATAAGTGGTGATCGTCCAGACGTACTTGGAGATCGACCGGATATGCGTGGGCCTCTCCCCTGTATTGAACATATGGGGGAGGAATAAGGTGCCTCCGGTTTCATTCAGACCCATAACGAACTTGTAAATGGATGTGTGTCTGACATTGGATTTCATTCTGTGTGATTGATATACATTGGATGCATAGCGTGAATTTCCTGTGTGGAATGCTGAGATGCAAATGATCAAAGCTTATGTTGAAAAGCAGAGTCTTGTGGTTGATGATCAAAGCACGGCTTTAATATAGAATAGCTTTGTGTAGCGTTAATTCGCGGGCCTCACACCCTGGTGTGAACCAGAAACGGGAGAGGACTTTAGGAAGGACATGCATTTCCTTCTAGCTAGGAGTGGTGTCAGCGTTTTGCATGACCTGGCATTTTACTTATGTGGATGATGGATAGCGAGGCGCCTCGGTTATATCGGTCGATCCAGGACCGATAGTTTGGTCGGGATATGACCAGTTGACGCCCTATAGGGCGGGGAAACGCATTGTTCAGGCATTTTAATCCACTCCGTGTGGACTGGCCATGACGATCTAAAGGTCACTCGAGCTCTGACCTAAGGGGCGGGCTAGAGCGTCTCGAAGTGGTAAGGACGATCCATTTCCTTGGTTCACAGATGGAAATCCAGCTTCCAATACGTGACATTTGTGGTTTTGATTGTAGAGCCTAGTATTGGCGACATGATATATGGTACCCATGCCGTCTAGGATTGATACATTTATATTTGAAATTGTTTTATACACTATGCACTTATAATAGTATCAAATGATTTGTTTTAAACATACCAAGCATGTTTGGCCATTATATGGGAAAACCCTATCCTTCGGCTTGCATTGCATTGTGTAATGGGACCTCGGTCTTATAATAGCCTCATTTTTCCAAAAAGCATTGCGCTGTTTTGTTATATGCACTGGTATTCTTGGGAGGAAACCTGTTCCGTGTTATACGGCGTGGTCCCTTGATATATCTGATTTAAAGTAAAGTTTTAAATAACTATTTTAGTTCTCACACCAGTCACATGACTGATCTGGAGTTTATTGTTTTAACCTAAACTCTGGGTGCCCCTATTTTCCACATGGGCAACTAGTAGTTTTGGTTTTGCAGATTTATATTCATAGGATCCTGGTTTACAGCTGAATGATATTCGGAAAGCTCTGTATCTGTATATTCCTTTCAGTTGTGTTTTATATTATTTTCCACTGCATTGTAATTTGTAAATCTATGATATTTAGTAAATGTGTAATATTTATTCATACTCTGTATATTCTTGTATTCTGATGTAAATTGTTGTAATAAGCAATGAAATGTTCTTCTGTTTGTGTTATGATTCGTCTTGTCCTCAATTCAATCTGTTCTTTCCTTCACGGGGAAGTTCGGGTCACTTCATTTGGTATCGGAGCTTTGGTTTACAGAGCTCGGAGAACAAGACACGTTAGAACCAAACGAAAGAATTCATCAGAGATTGGATTAGTAATATCCAATGGGAATGACTCGTTTGAGATAGGAACAGTAGTATCCTAGAATGAGTCGGAAGAGTATGTTTTTTATAAAAAAATGAAAACAAATTTTGGTTTTAAAATTTAACTCGTATTATACATATTTTAATATTTATTTTAAATTGATTTGGACAATCCAGTATATAAAGATTTGGCATATAAGTCTGATCCATGTATATTCAAAGTTTTAATATACTGGATAGATATAGAATCATATTCTAGTCGCTCGGAGATGATGCTGATAATGACCATGGCATCATCAACATTTGTGTTTGAGTTTCGAAAGTGTGATTTCTATATGTTTCCAATCGACTGGTGTGAGAACCAAAATATAACTAGAATATATTGTGTGAATTGGCATCAAAAACATGATTTTCTATATATGTATCAAAATTATGAATTTGAAATGTTAATTCACTAATTGATTGATGATTGAGTTGGGTGATTATTCATTTAAACCATTATGTGAACGAGTGGTAAAGGTAGCCAATCGTACCAAATATTGAACTGTATTGAAAATTTATCACATTTGCATACATGTACATACATGATTATTGAACAGGTCATAGCAAAGAGGCTAGAGCAGAACAATAAAATTGTTTGCCTGACAAATAAGTACATGTTTATTGTATTTCTTGGGTTTTTTGATGATTTTATGAGTCGATTGGCTAGTCGCTTGGCTGTTTCTTTTTCTTTTTGGATTGGAGAAGTCTGTATGGCAATTTCGGGATTTTCCCGGTGCTCCCGTACAAGGGAGGTTATGGCGAATTTTTTTGAAAATTTAGGGTGTTAGCCAAATTTTTGAAAATTTTGAAAAGTTCTTAGAAACTGAAAAGTTGAAGAATATAAGCCATAATGAAAATAATGAAAGTTGATGTGACGGCCCGCCCCGCACCAACCGACATTTACTCCAAAAGTGTGTTGTACACATGTCCAGTTAGCACGGGACGGTCGCCAAAGAAAGGAAAGAAGACGAAGAATCAACAAAGAACCTGTAGAATGTCTCACAACGCATAGAACAAAATATGATAACAACATACTTGACATAAAACAGGAGAGACAGTGCATAAGCTGAAAACCGGAACTAAGCATCATAGCAGTGGAAATCCAAAATACATCTTATTACAACTTTTAGAATACAGTCTCCAAAGAATAGCAAGATAAATAAGGTACACTACTAATGCCAAGTAGTGAGCACTAACGACACAGGGAGAATATATGTAGATATCATACGTAGGAGCCTCCTGCTCGCCTCCGAATCAGCTACTCGTGCATCACCAGCTAACCTGTCTCTAGTCTGCTCGTGTGAGCATCCAGAGTAATAAGAAGAGACATAAAAATCTGGGTTAGACAAAAAGTCTGGTATGAGCGATAAGCAGCTAAACAAAACAATAACAGGTATACTAAACCATACCTGAACCTGGACCTGCAACCAAAGAGTTAGCACTACATACCGTACAACACTCTAAGGTGCTACTAACATATGGTGTAAAGATACGGGGGTGGGGGTGTGCATGTCATAGTGATGGCAAACAATCAAGCATAACAACGATCCTCACATCTCTCACTCGGTGCGTAAAGCATACGATATTCACCACTTCGATCACCTCAATACTTTGCTATGATCACCTTGCCCCATGAAGTCAGAAATGGCTTCACTGCACTGATACATAGCCACCAATCCTTCGCTATGTCCACTTGCCCCATGGAGTTATTCACCCCATCTGCGCTGGCTCATAGCCTTACTAGCTCTTTATTATGTCCACTTTCCCAATGGAGTTGTTCACCCCATCTGCGCTGGCTCATAGTCCTACTAATCCTTTACTATGTCCACTTTGCTCCTCGAATCATGACGACTCTACTGCACTGGCTCATAGTCTTACTACGATCACTTTGCCCCTCGAGTCATAGTGACTCTACTGCACTGATAACGTAGTCCTATCATTTATGGTGAATCGAAGTTATGAACGTCGACAACTCCTTAGCACACACCCCGCAGCAAAGCCCAATCATGAAGTGAACTCATTGGTTCCCAACTGGATCCTGAGCTCTAACCTCCAACTTGGACTACCTTTGCATCTCAGGTTATTGGTCATCACCGGATCGGTTCAGTTCTTCATCTCGTGGCGGTTCGGATCGCAGTTCGCCCCTATGAACGGTTTGTGGTTCCTCCTTCTACTTCCCTGGATTGGATCGGGTCAGGGTTTCCAGCTTGCCATGGTTCGGATCGTCATCACCCCAGGGGGTCGGGTCGGATCAGAGGGTGCCATCAACTCGGGTCGTGCTCCATGCTCCAGCCCATCAGATCGTTTCATCACCCACGAACGGATCGGTCAGGGAACAAGGGATCGGTTCGTGGTCACTACCCATGGACGGATCGGGTCGTGGTCCACGCTCCAGCTCGTGGTCGAGGGCGACACGAACGGGTCGGATCGAGGTTGAAGGGGGCGATCCGATCCGGTTCTGGAATATCCTGCATAGTTTCCTGCGACTGTTTTTACGCCATTCGACGGCGTTTTCGACCAATCTAACACTTCTAGACAATCAAAAAGCATACCATACAGTCATAGCAACAACTAGAAGTGACCTCAAACACCAAAACATCAATATGATAAGTCAAAATGGATCAAACATAGCCAAAACCCCATATTTTCCCTTAAGCATGTTTAGGTGAAACTAATGATATGATTAGCAAAACTTAACCAAATTAACACAAATTCATATCAGAGGTCTAAAACATCATTTAAGAATTTATAAACATTTTTCCAGAATTTATTATTGTATAAATTCACTAATTATCACTAATCACCCCTAATTAACCATATTTAGTGAGGAACTATGCAAATCACTCACCTTAGCCACAAATAAACCTTAGATCTGAAATAAATCTCTGATTTGATGCGAATTCCAATGCAAAACAGTAGCTCTAATGTTGATTTGGTGTTGATCTCTCTTGATTTGATGTTGCTAAGCCCAATCTTCAAATAGAAAGCGATTTGGAGGTGATTTAGAGGTTGGAGGCCATTTTTAAGGTTTCTAAGAGGTAAGTAGAGGCTAGAAAACTGGAATGGAATGAAAACCTAACTCATTTCAGCCTCCCCATAACCCTAATCCTGAAATAGGTTATGGGCCCATTCACTAATCACCCTATTTGCCCCGGTTAATCAGTTTTTCACCTTCCAAACCTTATTTCAACCATATCTCCCAAACGGTAAGTCCCTTTTTCACATGTGACCACTCTACGGAAAGGTAAACCATCAAACGAATCTAATGGAAGTCGTTTCAGGTCAAAATTCCTTTCCAATCAAAAGTTATGGCCGAAACAAATCAGCTAGGGGTAAAACGGTCATTTAAAAATCGGCAAAAATCATGAACATGGGAAATGAATCTAATGGTTGTTTCCCAAAGTTACATGACCATAGGACTTCATATGGGAAAGAAATAAATATTCTACGATCCTCCGATGCGTAGAATGCGGGTTGTTACATTCTCCCCCTTAAGAAATTTCATCCCCGAAATTCCCTAATCAAAACACACAAAAGGGTCCCGCATGCCTATCAGCCATAAAACAACAATCAACCATACAAAACACTCAAAACAAGTCTATCCTAGCATGCGGAATAACTGAATCGCAAAGAAAATCTTACCAGGCAAAGAGTTCTGGATACGTCTTCCTAATGCTCTCCTCTGTCTCCCAAGTATAGTCATTCTCGTTCTCGCTCCATTGAACCTTGACTAGCTTCACCGCCTTCCTTCGAAGTTGCTTCGTATCGTGATCGACAATACGAATCGGCTGGCGGTTCCCAACCGCCTCGGGTTCCACTTCGAAGTCCTCTAACTGATCAGGTGAAATAGTCATATCTGGGTCGTGTACGAACTTCCTTAGCTGGGAAACATGAAATACGTTGTGAACTCCCACCATTTTCTCTGGTAAGTCAACTCTATACGCCAAATTCCCAACTTGATCGAGAACAGGGAATGGGCCAACGAATCTTGGTGCTAACTTGCCTCTCCTTCCAAATCGAATCACGCTCTTTAACGGAGAAATCTTGACAAACACCAAGTCACCAACGGAGAATTTTAAGTCTCTCCTCCTCTTATCAGCATAACTCTTCTGCCTATCTTGGGCAGCATTCGTTCGTTGTTGAATGATCTTAATCTTATCTAAGGTTTCTCTTACCACATCTAGTCCAAGCGCAAACTTCTCACCGGTCTCTATCCAACATAATGGTGAGTTGCATGGTCTTCCATACAAAGCTTCATATGGAGCCATACCGATACTGGATTGATAACTATTATTATATGCAAACTCTACTAGATGCAAATGGTCATCCCATGATCCACCAAAATCCAATATACAAGCTCTCAAAAGATCTTCCAATATACGATTCACCCTCTCCGTTTGACCGTCGGTCTGAGGATGATATGTGGTACTGAGATGTAATTTTGACCCTAGAGCCTCTTGTAAGCTCTTCCAAAACCCACTAGTGAACAGCGGGTCTCGGTCACTCACAATGCTTTTAGGTACGCCATGAAATCTCACTACCCACTTCATATACAATTTTGCTAACTTAGCTGCCGTTCTGGTCGATTTGACAGGTATAAATCTTGCACTCTTAGTCAATCGATCCACAATTACCCAAATGCTATCATGTCCCGATCTAGTCCTTGGTAAACCATCTATGAAATCCATCGAGACTTGCTCCCATTACCATTCTGGAATTTCTAATGGTTGCAACAACCCACTAGGCTTATTTTGCTCGGCTTTAACCAGCTGGCAATTCATGCACTTGGATATGAACTTCCCAACGTCTCTTTTCATCCCTTCCCAGTAGTAAGTCTTTCTCATGTCTCGATACATCTTTACACCACCGGGGTGTATAGTCAGTTTTGGATGATGACATTCTCTAAGCACTTCATCTCTCAAACCATTCACATTGGGTACAACTAGTCTTCCATTCTTTCTAAGCCATCCATCTCGATCAAGCCCATACAAATTCATCTCCTCACCGTCAATATTCATTTCTAACTTGGAGATGATTTCCAATAGATTAGGATCGTCCCTCTGGCTGGAACCAATCCGCTCAATCAAAGTGGGTCTGATCGTCAAACTAGCTAACATTTCTGGATCCAATTCGCACTTTGGCCTGAAATCAAACCCCGCGATATACTCCAGTTGCTTCCATTTAAGAAACATAGCCCCCAAACTGGCATGTCTCCTACTCAAGGCATCGGCTACCGCATTGCCTTTCCCAGGTGTGTATGCGATATCAAAATCATACGAAGCCAAGAAATCTAGCCATCTCTGCTGGCGGAGATTCAGATCCTTCTGGGAGAAGAGATACTTTAACGATTTATGATCAGTAAACAACTCAAATCTTTCTCCCAAGAGATAATGTCTCCACATCTTCAGCACAAACACGATCGCTGCTAGTTCCAAATCATGGGTAGGATACCTTTTCTCATGTGGCTTTAGTTGCCGACTAGCATAAGCTACAACCCTACCTCCTTGCATCAATACAACACCTAGTCCGGTACCACAAGCATCCGTGCATACCGTCATTTCTTCATTCCCTTTAGGAATGACTAGCACTGGCGCACGCGTCAAACTTTTCTTTTAGACTTTTGAATGCATTCTCACACACTCTGTCCCAGACGAAGGCCTGATTCTTCTTAGTCAACTGAGTCAACGGTGCCGCTATCTTGGAGAAGTCTTGGATAAACTTACGATAATATCCAGCTAATCCCAAGAAACTTCTTACGTATGTTGCATTCTTGGGCGTAGACCAATCCTGTACCGTAGCCACCTTCGCAGGGTCCACGGCAATGCCATTCTCTGAAACAACATGGCCTAAGAATCTCACTTCCCTCTTCCAAAAGTGACACATAGAGAACTTCGCTTTCAATTGGTGTTTTCTCAACACCTCCAACACTGTCCTCAAATGTTCCTTGTGTTCCTCCTCTGCCCTCGAGTAAACAAGGATATCGTCCACGAACACAAGAACAAACTTATTCAACTGATCTCTGAATACTCGATTCATGAGATCCACAAAGTAGGCTGGTGCATTGGTCAACCCAAATGGCATGACCAACCACTCATAGAATCCAGACGGCGTCCTAAATGCCGTTTGCGGAACACTCTCAGCCGCTACTCGAAGCTGATGAAATCCTGTCGCGAGGTCCAACTGGGAGAACACTCTTGATCCTTCCAGTTGATCCAACAAGTCATCTATCCACGGTAGAGGATACTTATTCTTCCTCGTCACCTTATTCAACTCGCGGTAGTCCACACACAAACGAAGGGAACCATCTGCCTTAGTGGCAAACACTACTAGTGCTCCCCACTCGGAAGCACTTCTTCTAATAAATCCCTTCTTCAAAAGATCGCTTACTTGCACCTTGAGCTCTTGCTGCTCCCTTAGTGCCATACGACAAAGTGGCATCACTATAGGTTTGGCATCTTTTACTAAATCAATACGGAACTCAATCTCTCGGTGTGGTGGAAGCCCGGTCACCTCCTCAAAGATGTCCGGATACTGACCAACCGCGGGCACATCTGACAACTCATCATGCGGGATGTCGAGGGAATTTATAAAACTATCCATTACCCTATCACTAGGTAGACTACCAACCACTACCCTCCGCCCATCATTTGCTCTAAATGTCACCAAAAAGCCCTCACAGTCTACCGCCACCCCATATCTTTGGAGCCAATCGACCCCCAATATAATGCCATACCCAGTAAAGCCCAAAACAAAGCAATCACAAACAAAAATACATCCATGACTCGATAAGACCAAATTTTGGCAAATCATATTAAGGTTAGTCAAACCACCAATCGGGTTCGTCACAACCAACGGTCTATCGACTATCTCGGGTTCCAGTCCCAACCTATCCACCAGGTCACTAGATATGAAGGAACGGGAAGCCCCAGTATCAAACAAAACTCGAACTGGTACATCATAAATAGAAAGCATACCTTGAATGACAACATTCTTTCCTTTCTCCGCCGCAGTTGGGGCATTCGATGAAGAAGGAACAACGTCGATAGCATATGCTTTCACAATCTGCTTCTCCTTAAGAGGTTGTGGACATCTGTCCTTATGATGTCCCACTTGGCCACAGTTGTAGCACTTCCTATCCGCTGGCTTGGCCCGACATTCTTTGGCATAATTGCCCTTCTTACCACAGCTGAAGCACTCAACATCTTTCTTGCTCTTTTTTTGGCCATCCTTAGCTTGGTTCTATTTCCTCTTATTCTGAGAGTTATTCTTGCCTCCACCGCCCACTTGTGGTTTCAGCCCTTCTGCAGATACAGCCTCAGTCTTTGGCTTAGGGTAAAGACTCTCTGATCTCAAAGCTTTTCCCACAATCGATTCAAAAGTCTCATCGATGTGGTTGATAAGCCTTTCCCCCAAGTGTCCATCCAATCCAGTAATGAACTTCTCGTTATTCTTCTCAGGAGTATCGGTAAGAGATAGTCCATACTTCGACAAAGTGTCGAACTCAGCAATATAGTCAGAGACTGCCCTACCACTCTGCTTGAGTTCCAAGAATCTCTTAAAGAACACTGACTTCTGGGCAGCTGGAATGAACTTCTCGCTAAAGCGATCCTTGAACTGATCCCAAGTAACCTGATCTTCTGGAGTAGCTGTTCTAATGGCATTACACCAATTCATCGCTAGCCCTTGCAGCTGACGAGACGCTAGCCTTCTCTTCATCGCATCCTCAATACCCAAGTCATCGAAAATACGATCACAGCTATCCAACCAATCCTGAACATCTATGGCCGACTCCGTTCCGTGGAACGACTTCCCACCAAGGTTAGTATAATCCTTGCACAACTTGGCGAAATCGACCCTAGGCGCCTGCACTACTGGACCACCACCATTTCCGGGATTGGGAACTGCTCCCTGAACATCCCTAAGCATCTCCCTCATGAAGTTAGTAAACATTGTCCTCATGTCAGGAGCATTCCTATGATTTGTCCCTCTACCAGCACCCCTGGTATCTCGACTCATCGTTCAATTTGTAAAGAGAAAACGATTAATGACCCCATAGTGGTGCTAGTGCAGTATGACTTCTTTCTTATACTACTAATAGTATATATATAGATAGCTTTTGAAAACCAAAGTAATCACATATACGCTCTCTCTCATATACGTGTTATCTCTCCCTAGTGTCTTTCCCTAGGTTAACTACGCAACCTAGAGCTCTGATACCAAGTGTGACGGCCCGCCCCGCACCAACCGACATTTACTCCAAAAGTGCGTTGTACACATGTCCAGTTAGCGTGGGACGGTCGCCAAAGAAAGGAAAGAAGACGAAGAATCGACAAAGAACCTGTAGAATGTCTCACAGCGCATAGAACAAACTATAATAACAACATACTTGACATAAAACAGGAGAGACAGCGAATAAGCTGAAAACCGGAACTAAGCATCATAGCAGCGGAAATCCAAAATACAGCTTATTACAACTTTTAGAATACTGTCTCCAAAGCAAAGCAAGATAAAGAAGGTACACTACTAATGCCCAAGTAGTGACCACCAACGACACAGGGAGAATATATGTAGATATCATACGTGGGAGCCTCCTGCTCGCCTCCGAATCAGCTACTCGTGCATCACCAGCTAACCTGTCTCTAGTCTGCTCGTGTGAGCACCCAGAGTAATAAGAAGAGACATAAAACTCTAGGTCAGACAAAAAGTCTGGTATGAGCGATAAGAAGCTAAACAAAACAATAACAGGTATACTAAACCATACCTAAACCTGGACCTGCCACCAAAGAGTTAGCACTACATACCGTACAACACTCTAAGGTGCCACTAACATATGGTGTAAAGATACGGGAGTGGGGGTGTGCATGTCATAGTGATGGCAAACAATCAAGCATAGCAACCATCCTCACATCTCTCACTCGGTGCGTAAAGCATACGATATTCACCACTTCGATCACCTCAATACTTTGCTATGATCACCTTGCCCCATGAAGTCAGAAATGGCTTCACTGCACTGATACATAGCCACCAATCCTTCGCTATGTCCACTTGCCCCATGGATTTATTCACCCCATCTGCGCTGGCTCATAGCCTTACTAGCTCTTTACTATGTCCACTTGCCCCATGGAGTTGTTCACCCCATCTGCGCTGGCTCATAGTCCTACTAATCCTTTACTATGTCCACTTTGCCCCTCGAGTCATGACGACTCTACTGCACTGGCTCATAGTCTTACTACGATCACTTTGCCCCTCGAGTCATAGTGACTCTACTGCACTGATAACGTAGTCCTATCATTCATGGTGAATCGAAGTTATGAACGTCGACAACTCCTTAGCACACGTCCCGCAGCAAAGCCCAATCATGAAGTGAACTCATTGGTTCCCAACTGGATCCTGAGCTCTAACCTCCAACTTGGACTACCTTTGCATCTCAGGTTATTGGTCATCACCGAATCGGTCCGGTTCTTCATCTCGTGGCGGTTCGGATCCCGGTTCGCCCCCATGCAAGGTTCGTGGTTCCTCCTTCTACTTCCCTGGATCGGATCGGGTCAGGGTCTCCAGCTTACCATGATTCGGAACGCCATCACCCCAGGGGGTCGGGTCGGATCGGAGGGTGCCATCAGCTCGGGTCGTGCTCTTTGCTCCAGCCCATCGGATCGTTTCATCACCCACGAACGGATCGGTCAGGGAACAAGGGATCGGTTCGTGGTCACTAACCATGGAAGGATCGGGTCGTGGTCCATGCTCCAGCTCGTGGTCGAGGGTAGCACGAACGGGTCGGATCGAGGTTGAAGGGGGACGATCCGATCCGGTTCTGGAATTTCCTGCATACTTTCCTACGACTGTTTTTACGCCATTCGACGGCATTTTCGACCAATCTAACACTTCTAGACAATCACAAAACATACCATACAGTCATAGCAACAAGTAGAAGTGACCTCAAACACCAAAACATCAATATGATAAGTCGCAATGGATCAAACATAGCCAAAACCCCATATTTTCCCCTAAGCATGTTTAGTGAAACTAATGATATGATTAGCAAAACTTAACCAAATCAATCCAAATTCATATCAGAGGTCTAAAACATCATTTAAGAATTTATAAACATTTTTCCAGAATTTATTAATGTATAAATTCGCTAATTATCACTAATCACCCCTAATTAACCATAATTAGTGAGGAATTATGCAAATCACTCACCTTAGCCACAAATAAACCTTAAATCTAAAATAAATCACTGATTTGATGTGAATCCCAATGATAAACAGCAGCTCTAATGTTGATTTGGTGTTGATCTCTCTTGATTTGATGTTGCTAAGCCCAATCTTCAAATAGAAACGATTTGGAGGTGATTTAGAGGTTGGAGACCATTTTTAGGGTTTCTAAGGGGTAAGTGGAGGCTAGAAAACTGAAATGGAATGAAAACCTAACTCATTTCAGCCTCCCCATAACCCTAATCCCGAAATGGGTTATGGGCCCATTCACTAATCACCCTATTTGGCCCGGTTAAGCAGTTTTTCACCTTCCAAACCTTATTTCAGCCATATCTCCCAAACGGTAAGTCCGTTTTTCACATGTGACCACTATACGGAAAGGTAAACCATCAAACGAATGTAATGGAAGTGGTTTCAGGTCAAAATTCCTTTCCAATCAAAAGTTATGGCCGAAACAAGATCAGCTAGGGGCAAAATGGTCATTTAAAAATCGGCAAAAATCATGAACATGAGAAATGACTCTAATGGTTATTTCCCAAAGTTACATGACCATACGACTTCATATGGGAAAGAAATAATATTCTACGATCCTCCAATTCGTAGAATGCGGGTTGTTACAGTTGAGTTGGTTTGTAAAACAACTCTCAGCTCCGTTCCTTTTAGAGGATGAAAAGATTTTAAGTTGTGGAGATTGTAACAACCCGGAAAATCTGAGCCAATTTAAATTTTTTATTTTGGCCCTTTAAGTGAATTTTGGATATTTAAAATGAATTATTTTAAATAATAACGACGAGAAATTTATTTTGAATAGAATTTGAATGTATATATTTATTTGAATCGACGTTACAGTATAAATTATTTATTTTAATTATAAAAGAAAATGGAAATGGCGCGGTAGTTTGAAAATTCAATTTCAAATTTCAAATTTCAAATGAATGTATAGGATTCAAAATAAACCGGATATTGGCGAAACCACAAAAATTAGAATCTATCTGAGAATATCTTTCCAAGGAATCAGAAAAATTGAAATTTCATTGCGGGAATAAAAAGTTATGCCCAATTGAAAATTCAGAATAGTCGCTATGGAATTTTGGCCCCTAAAAAAGGAAATTTTGCAAATGACCTCCGTTTTCGATGAAACCACTTTTGTTGGATCCGGGATGTCAATTAATTGCTGGATTCCAAAATTCATAATTTTTTGAATTAATATGTGAGCATGGTGAAGGAAAACGTGTTTTGACAGTTTCAGTCAATTTGGATCGACCAGAAAATGACCATTTTTCAAACGGTCTCCAAATTTGACAAAACTAGTTTTGTTAGAACCGTATCATCAATACAAAGCTAGAAAATATTTTTGGGAATTTTAAGAGTTCGTATGTGGCCCTAGTAAATTTAAATGTGCGTTCAAATTCAATATATAGATTTATATTTTGATTTGATGGAAACTGGTCGAAACAGCCGAGCTGGCTTACGATACATATCCCATTGTATTCGGAACGGGGGTAATTAGTTATGGACGATAGTCGGTGGGTCTCGTTTAATGGTCGAAATAAAAAGTACCTTTATGGATAATTAAATAATAAAATATATAAATAAAAGGTCAAATCCTTATCCCTACATCCCCGGTCAAACCCTCTCCCTCTCCTCCTATCGTTCATACCTGAAGTAAAATAAAAAAACTGAAATCGACGGATCCCCCCCGGTAGTTCATCGCGCCACCGCGATGCTGGCGCCACTACCCAGGTGGGAGTCGATTCCCCTTCCTCCCTCTGCCTCGCGCCCCGATCCTCCGCTCCTCTCCCCTTCGATTTCCGCCAATCCTAGCCCCAGTCATGAAGACCGCCGCTGCCGGCCATCAGAGGGAGCCCCGCCACCTGCCAACACCCTGTGTCGCCTCCCCTCTGTCCATCTCCGACCCCACGCCTTCCCATTTGCTGAAACCCTAATAAAAGGTGAGTTTTTAACTTTATTTTTACTTATTTAGGTAATTAAAAATATGGGTTTCTTTTTTTAGGCAATATAGAGATAAAGGTTTGATTTTTATTGTAAAGAAAGGTTTGATTTTTAATGCAAAAGCACGATTTTTAATCGTAGAAAAGTATTTTTTATCATATAAAGACATGATTTTTAGTCGTATAAAAAATTGATTTTTATCATATGAATAGCCAGATGAAAATTGGATCTTTAAAGGATAAAAAGATTAGATTTTTTATTTATAAAAAGATTAGATTTTTATTCACGAAAAGTTTCGATTTTTAAAAAACTGAAATTTTATATGAATAGGTTTGATAATTTTTGAAAGAAATAACATCGTTTTAAAAATGGATTTTTTATATACTGTAGCAATGAAAGAAAGATACTATTTTTCATGGTGATAAACATACGATATATATATATATATATATATATATATATATATATATATATATATATAGCGGCTTAATAAAAATATGATCTTTACATATAAAAATGTGATTTTTATATGGGTGGTGGCGAGGTAAAAATGTAATCTTTATATAATTATTAGCGATTTAAAAATGTGATTTTTACAGATAAAGATATGATTTTTATTTTGAAAAGGGCATTATAGAAATATAATTTTTATGTGAGTAGCAGTATAAAAATAGCGATTTTTAAATATATGAACATCATATTAAAAATGTGATTTTGATATGAACAGTGTGGAAAAGACTACGTTGGAAGTACAAGCAAATCCAGAATGTTCTGAATTTCAGAAATAAAATGGAGGAGTGGATCCCAAAGGTGAGAACTTCACACTTTTATTTTATTTTCTAGTTGAAATATATACAAGGATGCAGACGGTGCTTAGCAGCACCCGACACTCGTCGTCCATAGACTATGGACGACTTGTTTGTTTGTTTGATTGCATTGTGAAATTTTATTGTGTGATGTGGAATGAAATAAACAAATATTCTTGTGTTGAAATAAAATATATTTTATAGTTAAAAATATAATTTTTAACGTGTATATGAATAAAATAAATATTCATTTTCAAATCAGACGATTTGTATGTACACTGATTTGAATGATATTGATTGGGACGATAAATTTTACACGTCGCCCAACTGCACAAATAAAACCTTTGTTTGATTGTTTGAAACCCCACGTGGGTATTGGAATGATATATGACATACTCTAGTCTCAATAATTAGTTGTATGTCGATCGATTGATTGACAGGCTGTTGTAAGCGTTAAGTATTTATATTTGATGCTTATGCAGTGTAGAATGCACTTTGGATGATGGTTGACTGTGTTTGATTGTTGTTGTATACACGTTGTATGAAATCCATATAATCACATTATATGGTAATTGACTGTGTCTGATTCCATTCCAGAAAGAATGAATATTTTGAAATAATGAATATTTTGAAATAATGAATATTTTAAAATAATATTCTATAAAAGATCAAAATTTGATTTTGATGTCCGATTTGGGATGGACATGAATATATTTAAATATATGAAGCCGTGTTGATTAGATTGACGCCATTTGAACGTGAACGATATTTATATCGACTTTATTCATTTTATAATGAATATCGAAAAGAAATTGGTTTCAAAATCCAATGTTTTGAAATACTATCATTTATATATTGATGATATGGAATATTCAATTTTGATTTGAAATTGAATATGAAGTTGAAATCGTTTTGAAAACGAATTTAAAAGGATTTATAAAATACGTTTTAAATGGAAATCGATGAAATATATATTATATATATAATAGCCTGAATAGAACGCGCCGCGGCAGTTTGTGAATTTCGACCATTGACTTCGAATGGACATTATGGGAGATCCGACCGTCGGATTCTCCTAAAACTGGAACCGTTGGGTTCGTATTGAAAAGAGCTTTCTAAAGAATATTAGAGATTTGAAATCTAACGGTTGGATTTGTCCAAATCAAATTTGGAAAAGGTCGCTGTAAGTGCAGTTCGATGGCCATTTATGGAAATCGACTGTACGGGCCTTGATAAAATTATTAAAAATATCAATAATTAGTGTAAAATCATAAGAAATGATTTGGAAAGAATTAGGATGAAAAATTCCATATTTCAAAGATAAAAGCAGATTTCTATCGAAATGAACTAGTTCTGAACTAGAATTATATTCCAATATTTTTAAATAAATAAATTGGATTTGAAATGGATTTAAAATAACCAGAATTTCCAATATATAAATTGGAAATGGATTTGAATCGAAACTGTCTTCGGAATATTTCGATGTTGGATTTCGTGATTATACAGATATTGTTATGGAAATTTGAAAGATATATTTATATCGTTATTTCCAATAAGATATTTGTTGGTTGTGGTATTTGATATTGAATATAAGCTGATATATTTTCTATTCAGAGCCTTGTATTTAATATCAAATGAGATTTGGGTTGTCGTGAATGGTATCTTTAATAATAATGTTCTTGGACCCAATTGAGTTAAGAAAATCAGGAACTAACTGGAGATTAGTTAAGTTGAATGGTTTTCTAGGTATTGTTCTGATGTTGGTTTCGGCCTTCGAGTTTAATACTTAGGGAATTGTTCACTTGCTAATTTACGGTTAAAGTTGATGGAATGGAATGTGATTTTGGGTTTATCGTGAACCGTGTTTTAAAGGACATTGGTTCTTTAACCCAGTTAAAGACAGGAATAAGATTTGGGTTGTCGTGAATGGTATCTTTAATAATACTGTTCTTAGACCCAATGGAGTTAAGAAAATCAGGAACTAACTGGAGATTAGTTAAGTTGAATGGTTTCCTGGGTATTGATCTGATGTTGGTTTCGCCTTCTGGGTTAATACTTAGGGAATTGTTCACTTGCTAATTTACGGTTAAAGCTGATGGAATGGAATGTGATTTTGGGTTTATCGTGAACCATGTTTTAAAGGACATTGGTTCTTTAACCCAGTTAAAGGCAGGATTTGATTTCCCAAGTTAAACAATCGTTAATATTGATTTCTGGGAAGATTAAAACCAAGTGGAGTTTTAATGCATCTATAATTAGATTGAATTGATATCCAAAGGAAGATTAAAGAATAAATTTAAAGAATTTATCTTTGATAAAATTAATGGGAACATTTCCCAAAGTATATGAATATTTGGATAAAGAAATATTCTGGATTGGAATGAGGCGTATGTTGTGTTTTTATATCACTTGTTTATTATATACGCGAGTTATTCAGAAAGACCGGGTTTATCCCATTCTGAATAACTGATTCGACGATGTGTCGAGGATGGAGACGGTGGTTGAAGACCATATGTCTTTATATCGTTTGGATGATTACTGATGTCTTGATTAGGCTGTACACCCAAGGCGAGGTAATAAGTGGTGTTCGTCCAGACGTACTTGGAGATCGACCGGATATGTGTGGGCCTCTCCCCTGTATTGGACGTATGGGGGAGGAATAAGGTGCCTCTGGTTTCGTTCAGACCCAGAACGAACTTGTAAATAGATGTGTGTCTGACATTGGATTTCATTCTGTGTGATTGATATACATTGGTTGCATAGCGTGAATTTCCTGTGTGGCATGCTGAAATGCAAATGATCAAGGATTCTGTTGAAAAGCAGAGTCTTGTGGTTGGTGATCAAAGCACGGCTTGTGTAGCGTTAATTCGCTGGCCTCACACCCCGGTGTGAACCAGAAACGGGAGAGGACTTCACGGAGGACATGCGTTTCCTTCTAGCTAGGAGTGGTGTTAGCGTTTTGCACGCCCTGGCATTTTACTTATGTGGATGATGGATTGTGAGGCGCCTCGGTTATATCGGTCGATTCGAGACCGATAGTTTTGTCGGGATATGACCAATTGACACCCCATAGGGCGGGGAAACGCATTGTTCAGGCATTTTAATCCACTCCGTGTGGGCTAGCTCTGACGATCCAAAGGTCACTTGAGCTCCGACCTGAGAGGCGGGCTAGATCGTCTCGAAGCGGTAAGGACGATCCCTTGCCTTCGTTCACAGATGGAAACCCAACTTTCAATACGTGGCATTTGCGGTTTTGATTGTAGAGCCTAGTATTGGCGACATGATATATGGTACCCATGCCGTCTAGGATTGATACATTTATATTTGAAATTGTTTTATACACTATGCACTTATAATAGTATCAAATGATTTTTTTTAAACGTACCAAGCATGTTTCGCCATTATAAGGGAAAACCCTATCCTCCGGCTTGCGTTGCATTGTGTGATGGGACCTGGGTCTTATATAGCCTCATTTTTCCAAAAAAAGCATTGCGTTGTTTTGTTATATGCACTGGTATTCTTGGGAGGAAACCCGTTCCGTGTTATACGGTGTGGTCCCTTAATATATCTGATTTAAAGTAAAGTTTTAAATAACTGTTTTAGTTCTCACACTAGTCACATGACTGACCTAGAGTTTATTTTTCTAACCTAAACTCTAGGTGCCCCTATTTTCCACACGGGCAGCTAGTAGTTTTGGTTTTGCAGGTTTATATTCATAGGATCCTGGTTTACAGCTGAATGATATTCGGAAAGCTCTGTATCCGTATATTCCTTTCAGTTGTGTTTTGTATTATTTTCTGCTGCTTTGTAATCTCTGATATTTAGTAAATGTGTAATATTTATTTATACTTTGTATATTCTTGTATTCTGATGTAAATTGTTGTAATAAGCAATGAAATGTTCTTCTATTTGTGTTCTGATTCGTCTTGTCCTCAATTCAATCCGTTCTTTCCTTCACGGGGAAGTTTGGGTCGCTTCACTTGCCATCACTTTCACTTCACCATTCCTTACTTGCTAAGTAATTGAAAAATATTTTAATAAATATGTTCATGATTTTCTTTCGTGGCATAGATATAATGTTGGGTTTTGATTTCCAAAGCGAAGTTATACGGTTTCTGTTACACCGAATTTTATTGTGTTACGGATCGCTATAGACAGAAATAAAAATACAATTGTGTCCAGTGAGGTGCCACGATCCCAAAAATATAATAATATCGGTAGGTTAATTTATATTGTGAAACCCCAAAATATTGATATAGGGTGCAAAATACTCCAAATAAAAAGTTGTGTATTTAATTAATTAAAAATTACAGTAAAATTCTAAAAATTAATTTATCACTACATCTCAAAGGTTTTGTCCAAAATTGAAACTAGTATCTAGTTATATCAAATAAACCGTTACAGTCGATAAACGATTCTATATCGACTATTTGAAAATTTTATTTGGATATAACTCGTAATCTATAACGTAAAATATTGATTTTTTACTTCTGTTGGAAAAATATAGTTTAACGGATCCCAACGTTTCTTGTTTCGAAGAAATCCGACTAATAACGGATCTTGTACACTCCTTTGAAGTTTAGAATGTTAAATTACGAACTATTGTGATATTATGGGCTCGATTATATTTAATATATATTTTTATACGTTCAACTCCATTTTAACTAATGTATAAATCCACTTATATTACGAATTCAATATTTAAACTGATTTAAATATTTAAATACAAACTGATAAAAATGTGGGATGTTACATTCATTCCCCCTTAAAAGAATTTCGTCCCCGAAATTATTACTAAGGTCGGAAAAATGTTACAATCCCTATTATACCTAGGTTTAAAATCTTTTATTTTATTTCTGAAATTTAGTTTCAACAGAACCGATTAACTCTAATTAAAATATTAATTTCTTCTTATTAACGAATAATTTCAGAAATTCTGAAAATTTCCCAACAGCTTAAATTTTTGGAAAATTTCGCCAGCATTTCCTCGGCACGACTTTTTGGTACTACTACAACTCACCACTCTGGGCCTTCCCCAAATTCAAAAGAAAACAAATAGCCAAGCAGCTTTCCAAAATAGCTCATAAATCTCATACTCGAATATAATGTAAACTTGTACCATTTTGTTGGCATTTAACTCTATCTATGCCCTTTGCTATCACTTTAACATATATCCAAGCATCCTTGGTTGATCTCTCATCAATCCATTCTCAAACCCAACTTTCGCTTTTACTAAGCCAAATTCCTATTTCAACTCCAATTCCATTTACTGATTTATTTCTCAAATCAGTTATCTTCATCTCCAAATTCAAAATTCGATTCTTATTCTCCAAGAATCAATTCATTTTAATAACTCAAATCTCCAATATTTCTCTTTTACAATTTCCATTCTGGATCGTTCCAAATTCAATCCAATTTTGTTTATCTTAATTTAAGTTCCACTTTTAACATTTTAACTCCATAAGTTAAATATTTATTTCAGAATTCAAATTCCTGGGATTTATTTCAAATCAGTTTGAAATCATATATTATCCAAAACATTTGAATTTCTGACAACTTGTTTCCTCACAATAATTCAAAAACAAAATCTTTGGTAGTAACCCATCACTTAGAAACTCAAAAATGAACACTAATGATGCGACCGTCATCATCATAATTATTTTCTAGTGATCGAAGTGAGTTCAATACTATATCACTTTCAAAATTCATTTTAAAACACTTTCATTTTGAATTTTACTTCAAAATATACTTTTCAACACTTGGAAAACATTTCCAAATTTCCCTAGGATTTTTAATTTTCCATACACTCAATTCAGAATTCATTTATAACACCTTTCTAAGTTTCTAGAGTTTTATTTCAATTCTGGTTTTAAATTCAGATTTAGTTCATCTGATTTTGTATATTATACTCATATAATATTTCGATTGGTTATTTATATGACCAACTCAATTATAATCTTATGCGGTTATAATAACAACCAACACATCCAATATATATACAATGATTCCAATATATTTTGCTTCTTTTTATATTAGAATATATTTTGGGTAAAATTATTTCATTTACCCAGCTTTTTAAAACAATATTATGTCAAATTTCTCTATCCAAGCATTTATAAATCCCTATCGACCACGTTAGCTAAACGCGTCGATCTCGAATTTATATACCACTCAACAGATCAATCAACACAATATAAAATAGTCTTTATACATATCTACAAATACACGCTCATATATATACACTCAAACTCAATCTAGGGTGTTACTAACCCTATTTCTACTGAGTCACGCCACAGAGCCAAGGTAATCACTTTAACCTTACGCTCTGATACCAACTGTAAAGGCCCGCAAATCCATACCAAATTGAGCTGACTAATATCCTACACCTTCAACCCAAAATGCACGAAAATACAGATCTTTAATAGAAAGAAGTTAGAGGATGAGATAAGAAAGATAGAACTAATAGAATAGAAGAAGAAGAAGATCATAACTAAATAGAATCATAGTAAACACGAAATTCATAGCGGAACGAATAAAACATATTATATAACAAAATCTGAATTTGTATATGCATACCATATCAGAGTATAACTCATATACATTATAGCGGAAATAATCTCTAAATAACTAAAGGTGAAGCGTCCTGCTTTGAGATCCTCCCCGTGAATCTGTAAAGCCTGAAACACTTGACTGTCCGTACAAATTTGGGCACCCAATAGTTTAGGAAAAACACAAACAAAATAAACTCTGGGTCAGTTATGGGACTGGTGTGTGTAAATTCCAACCATATTGTTTAACTTTGAAAATACTTTTAAAAGAAAAGGATAATAGTAAGACCAGACCATACATAAACATGGACGGTTTTTACCTTACTATAACCCAAAATATTTTGATATCAAAATCCAGTGATATTATAATAATGTCTAATCAAATAAATAACCAAATAGCAGAACGCTTGCATCTCACGCTCCACATACATAGTATAAAATCAAAAAACGCAGGGAGCTTATTGGAGATTGGATTCCAACTATGACAAGGTATGAGCATCTCCCGATTAGTGTACTCTAGAGGGGATGCACTAGGGTTCAACAAGAACGTCTTGCAACCTGACCACACATGACCGACCACTCATTTAGCTTGAGTGTATCGAATATATTGTCACCCATGGTTGTTGGCCATCCAACCGTAGTCCGAAGATATAGAATTGAAAAGAAGAACAAATATGAATTTTCTTTAGATCGGTGACAATACACCTTGCTTGGGTATGATCCAACTAGCCATGCTGCCCGCCCGATTTCTGTAATTTCCCAGATGTGAGGCTAGATGCCACGTCTATCTTTTCAGAACATCTGATCACCATTCACTTTGAATACCACATCGTCAAACTCGTCAATTCACTAATCGATTTCCAAAAATATCATGGGTATAAAAAGCTAAGAGGAACGAATACCTCCGTCACCAGATGCAATATCTTTAAGTGATCAACCGTACGTGATTTATTAGGTATACTCTGTCAGACACTCGTCCATACAAGTTATCCTGGGACTGGACAAACAGAAACTGGAACATAACGACCCTTGCATTTCACTCGGTCTTGAATTATCTTCAGCATAAACTAATTCGCAGCGCTTATGCCTATACGGAGTGGTTTTCAAATAATATATCCAACCGGTCTCTCTGTATTGGTAATGATGGTCAAAACACTTCGATAGTCAGTTATTTAACTATTGAAATAAAAACAAACATTCATTCAAATGTCCAACTAAACATCACACAACCACGGGCACTTTTTATTTAACATTCGTTTTTATTATTCAAATTCCCATATCTTACTAGATATTTCTCAAACCCCGTTTTAGCCTTTTCACATTTCTTGGAAAAACATTCCTAACTATTATAAACTCTAATTCTCCCATGTTCCTGAAAATATACGTTATTAACATTCGAAACATTTCCACTCTTTTCACATTCTTTATTTTCTACACTTTGATAATATACCCTATCTACATTGGAAAAATATTTCCAATTTCATTATAAACATGTTAATCTGCCAAACGTTCACTTTTAAAACATTGTTCACTTTAAAATGTGGATATCATCCCTATTATAGAAATCTGAACACCTTTATCAAATAACTCTTCATTCAAGTAATAAATACCCTTATCTTGTTTACCGAAATCTCATTCATAATTTTATATTCCCATTCCACTTTAAAAAACTCAGTTTCTAAGTCAACTTCTTGCTAAATCAATATCAAGTTTATAACTAAATATTGATTACACATCCTATTATAATTTATGAGTTTACAACTAAATATTAACTATCCAATCAGATTATAATTCCTAAAAATAATTTACTTTAATGCATTCGACATCGTCGAATTTTAGTTCCTATTTCCTAATAGTGTTATTTAGTTCTAGTCATATTCCAAACATCGAAATGGTGTCATCGTTTTCTGAAACGATTCTCTAGTTTTTCTTTCTAATCTCATTCTTATATTTCTTTGGACAAACATCATTACGTATTACTTTTAGAATAAGTGGATTTCAAACCAAATTGTTTTCATTCCCTAGGGAATAGTGCTATATATAAAAATCACGCTTAAGTTTGGTCAACAACGTTAATTTATCATTACAGTTCAAAAACTTGCAATACGCTGCAATATCCCCTTTATAACTAATCTTGACATCTCTTTTCGTTACAAACTGATACCATTCCTCGATAATATTGAAGCCATTCAAGTTGGGGTATTATATTTACCTCTCAGACCTTGATCGACAACGTTCTTACCTTAGAACAGATATTAGTTCGTAACTCTAAACTCCTTATTACCAATAATATCAATTAAACTGTATTTCTTGCTTTATTTTAAATATGGTTTTATGACGCCATATCCTTATCTTGAAAACTCGGTTGTTTATAATTATTTACATTAGTCATTAACTCTTTGCTTTATCTTCCTTATACAAATCCATTATTAAACATTTCTCTTCGCTTCGTCTTCCTTATACAATTTCATTTAAAATTTCTCTTATCAAAAATCAATAACGTTTTTGTCTTTTATCCATTTTCTTTTGATTCGAATTATTAGACTCAATTCAAGTAAACACGTCATTACAAACTCAATACCATCTTAAATGAAATTCATTTAAGAAACAATTACTTTAATTAATAGTGATTAACTTGATCATTTGCTGAAGTAAAACAATTTACTTCATTATTAATAATCAATACAAATTTTACTAGTTCAAAAATTATTTCAACTTCATTATTTATTTTCATTAGATTAATTGAAGACCAATTAATCTGAAACTCAATTTCCAACAAATAGTTGATTTAATCAACTTCAAACAATTAGTTAATTCGTTAACTGATTCTAATTTCTTCACTTTATTAGATTAATATATTTTACGTAATAATATTTCTTAACCATTTTCCTTAGATAATTATCCGAATTATTTACTTGTAGGATAATTATAGCTTCATATTAAATAATCGAAACTCCAAAATACCAATTTATAATAGAATTTCTATTATAGTTGAAACTTCGCTTTAATTATAAAAATAAAATTTTCATAATTAACTTCGTTGATTATCCTGACGGCCAATCAACTTCTTAACAAAAAGATGGGTTTATGGTCGACTGTTGCCCCTTTCTTAATCGATATGGTATATTGATTAAATCAAAAAAAATGTTGAATTTCCATTTAACATTAATATTCACACAGGGTTTCATTGTCATTTGTGTTCAAACAGTGCATATATAAATAATATAAAACAAACAGTGCATATAAATATTTTTTAATCAATTTAATTGTAGTCTACCTAAACGACCATCACACAGCATTCAACCAATATTTAAGATATAATTATAATATTTTGAAATAGATCAGAGTTAGTGAATTTACTCACCTTGCGCGTTAACCGTTAGATAATGATTTGCGTCAATTGATTTTACCCGGCGTTCAATTTTGTCAAATTCTAACAAGCTCCAAATGCCTCCCAACCAGTTCCATGTTATAACCTAAAATCTTACGATCCCAACGAATCCAAAATTTTGCAGTTCTTAATAACCAATTAATAATGTTCAGGCATGTCAAATCCTTCTCCCATCTTTAGACTATCTGCACGCACCAGTATATGGGAACCTACGTTCAAACATTGCTGAACCTCTTCCCCCACTCCAAACTTAACGTATCCTTTCTAATGTTCTTTTATCCTGGGCCTTATTTTACACACAGCCCAACCAACCAATCCCCACCGACCCAATTTAAATAGTACCTCATCTTCATACACCTCCTGGTAAAATTAGAAACTGAAAACTCCACCATTTCAAATCCTTTGAACCGCACGTTTATTACTGCTACCCCTTCTCCTAATCATTTCTTTCTTCTATTCTTCAGAATGCAATGTACTCCACGGCCAACCGTAGCTTCTTCCTCGACACCATACAAAATCACCTAAGCCTTCCTCCTCCGAATATATACTGGAACCGTCCCTTGTATTACTCCACGTAAACAACTAATACACCATAAAAATCTTCCTCGAACTCTCCTGTCTACGTCCGTTTTTCATGTCCATTACGGTGCTATCGACGTCCATCCTTTCATGCTTCAGACCCTCCTTCTCTCTCCAGAAATGTCGCAACCTTCCTTTTCCACTGTCTCTGTACATGCCTTCCCATTTGCCAACGCAACTGCTCTCCACCGCTCCTCACCTGGCAACCTACACTTCCTATCAATGCCTCCCTCTCCCATCAGCCCTCAACAATACATACTCCACCACAAAGTCCCCCCTTCCTCACGTCTTTAAATGCAAACAACACCCATGCTCACATTACTTACTGACAAGCCCCTTCACCTCACTACTGCCGCGCTAAAACTGACCCGAGACACCTGTAATAACCCGGAAATCTGGGTCAGTTTAAAATTTTTATTTTGGCAATTTTAGCGGATCTTGGATATTTAAAATAAATTATTTTAAATAATATCGACGAGAAATTCATTTTGAATATAATTCGAATGTATATATTATATACATCGTCGTTAGAATATAATATTTATATATAAATATAAATAGAATTGAAAATGGCGCGGTAGTTCGATAATTCGATTTCAAACTTCAATTGAATGTACCGGGTGCAAAACAATCCGGATTTTAGTGAAACCAAAAACAATAGGATCTGTTTGAGAATATCTTTCCACGAATCCGAAAAATCAAGATTTCATAGCGGGAATCAAAAGTTATGGCCAAATGAAAATTCAGAATAGTCGCTATCGAATTCTGGCCCTTAAAAATAGCCATTTTGCAAACGACCTCGGATTTCTACGAAACTACTTTTGTTGGATCCGTGATGTCAAGTTATTGCTAGATTCCAATTTTCATAATTTTTTGAATCAATATGTGAGCGTGGCAAAGGAAAACGCGTTTGACCAATTTCAGTTGATTTTAATCGATTGGAAAATAGCCATTTTTCCAACGGTCTCAGAATTTGACGAAATTAGTTTTGTTAGGACCGTATCATCAATACGAAGCTAGAAAATATTTTTTGGGAATTTTTCGAGCTAGTATGTGACCCCAGTAAATTGAAATGCACGTTCAAAATCAATATATAGAGTTATATGTTGATTTTGACGAAAACTGATCGAAACAGTCGAATTGGCCTACGATACATATCCCATTGTGTTCGGAACGAGGGTAATACGCTTGGGACGACAGTCGGCGGACTTGATTTCGAGTTCGTATGAAAAGCCAACAGAGGAGAGAGAAAATAATAAATTAAAATTATATAAAATAATAGTTCTATCCTTTTTCATATAAGACCCTCCCCCCCCCCCCCCCCGGTTATTTTCTCCAATCCCAAACCCGATACCCCAAATCAGAAATGGCGACGTCGATCGCCATCACCCTCATCGCACCACCGCGCCACCCTCAGGATCTCCCCTCGCCTCCGCCTTCCTTCCTGGATCCACGCTTTCCCCTCTCTCTTCGTTCGTGAAACCACAGCCAAGCCCGTAGCCCTAACCTCGATCGAAACACCGCAAACTCCTGTCGCACCTCGTTGCGCCTCTTCCTCCATCGCCACAGCCCTCTCCAGCCGCCGTTCCGATGATCTGCCATCCCCCTCCCTGCAAACCGCGCACCCACTTGAAAGCTCTGCACCAGAAGCAACGCGCCCGTCCTCCATCAGTCGAGCAACCAGCAAGTAAAGTCGCCGTCCTCATCTGCTCCGAACCTGCGCACCGCCATGAAGACCCCCTCTCGAATTCAGGCGCAGTAATTCCAGCAGCTCCTCCGACCATTTAAACCCTAAAACGTGAGTTTTCTGATTTTGTTAATTTCATTTTATTTGATGGAAAAATCTGATCTTTTTATTTGGTTTTTTTTATATCGGAAAGTTATGATTTTTAATGGTGTCTGCTTTAAAAATGAAAATTTGGTTTCATAGAAATAAAAAGATATGATTTTTAAATCATAAAGATATGATTTTTAACTTATACAAAGTTATGGTTTTCAAAAGTAAAAAGAAGGGATCTTTTAAATTGAAAAAAATGTCATTTTTAAATTGACAAAGATGAAATTTTTACATATGAAAAAATATGATCCTTGTTTGTTTAAAACGTAAGATTTTTATGAAAGTAAAAATTCGATTTTTCTATATTGAATAGCGGAGTAAAAATTCGATTTTTTTATATTGAATAGCGAAGTAAAAATTTGATTTTTACATATGTAGAGAATACAGGAAACGAAGGTGACAAAAAGGCGAGAACGATGAAGATTTCTCTAAATGAAGAGTCGTGGTATTGGATAGCTTTCGGTGAGAACTTCTCACCTTTAATTTTCTTTTTCTAGTTATATTATTATATATACTAGGATGCAGATGGTGTTTAGTAGCACCCGACACAATCGTCCACAGACCATGGACTTGTTTGTTTGGTTGTGTAGTTGGTTAGATTATTTGGTTTGAATTGAATTGTTTGGTGAAATAGAATGGATTTGATTGATGTGTGAATGGCGTGGGCCTTCACTAGACCGGGGATAAGGCTAGGCCTCGTCCCGTTTCTAGTATCGTGCCGTTATGCCACCGAAATTTTCTAAAATAAGTTAGAAAAATAAAAATATCATTTTATTTAAAGAATGAACTGAATAGAAATTCATATGTTGAAATAAAAATGTTTTATCGTTAAAAATATAATTTTTAACGTGAAAGTGAATAAACAAATATTCATAAACAAATCGGCCTATTTGTTTATATACACTGATTTGACTGATATTGATTGGGTCGATAAATTTTACACATCGCCCAACTGCACAACTAAAATCTGTGTTTGATTGTTTGAAACCCCACACGGGTGTTGGGATGAAATTTGAAGTTCACTCATCCTGATTGATTAAATATGTCGATCGATTGATTGACGGGCTGTTATAAGCGTTAGATATCTATATTTGATGCTTATACAGTGTAGTGCACTTTGGTTGATGGTTGATTATTTTTCAATGCTATTATATACGTGTGACGTATGAAAATCCATATAATTAACATTATATGGTGATTGATTGGGCCTCATTCCAATTTAGAAAATAAAGCACAATATAAAATAAAGGTTCATGTGTTGACCGTACTCATCCGTTGAGATTAGTCATGTGTTGAACGAAATATTTTAATAATAAAATTTATATCTTTATCAATATAAAATAAAGGTTCATGTGTTGACAGTACTCATCCGTTGAGATTAGTCATGTGTTGAACGAAATATTTTAAAAATAGAAATATTTGAAATAGAAATATTTGAATAGGAAATATTTGAAAAAAGAAATATTTGAAATAGAATATTTGAAAATAGAAATATATGAAGCCGTATTGATTAGATTGACGCCATTTTGACGTGAACGATATTTATATCGATTTTATTCATTTTAAAATGAATATTGAAAAGTGATTTCGAAATCGAATATTTTAAAACGAATTTGATTTCAATTGAATATATAACGAATTTGATTTCAATTGAATATAAAACAAATTTGAATTGAATCGAATAGAAAACGAATTTGATTTGAATTGAATAGAAAACCAATTTGAATTGAATTGAATAGAAAACCAATTCGAAATGAATTGAATATAAAACGAATTCGAATTGAATATAAAACGAATTCGAATTGAAGTGAATTCAAAATGAATTGAAATTTGATTTGAATAGAAAACAAATTTGATTTTATTTGAATAGAAAACGAATTTGATTTGAATAGAAAACGAATTTGATTTGATTTGAATAGAAAATAAATTTGATTTGAATTGAATAGAAAACGAATTTGAATCGAATTGAAAAGAAAATGAATTAGAATTGAATTGAATTGAAAAGGAAATGAATTCGAATCGAATTAAAATCGATTTGAATTGAAATCAATTAGAAAAGAAAGTAAAAGGGATTTATTATTAGATCAAAATTTGGACCTAACACCCAAATTGTTCTGAATCTTATAGAGTTTTAACTGAAGAATGAAGAAAAAGAAAATAACACACAGAATTTATAGTGGTTCGGCGTTAACAAGCCTACGTCCACTTTATATGTTATTGATTATACTTTGAATGCTGATACAATCAATGATTTCTCTCTAGCTCACTTTTACAATTGTGATTTCTCTCAGTAATCTAGTAATAAAACTAATAAGAAATGATAGTATGACAATAATGGCGGAATCAGTTCTCAATATTGCCAAAAGGATCCTCCAAAATGCCAAGCTCCGGGCTATTTATAGCTGATTTTGTCAGGCGGATCGTGGTAACACGTGGCACGAATCCCGAGAACATCGGATCGCATCGCAGCCGATGAAGAAATAGTCAAATTAGCCGTTGTGGACAAGTGTCGCGATCCCCTCGAAAATCGGATCGAGCAAATGGGGAGAATCAGTCAAAATGACGGTTGGGGACACGTGTCGCTGGATCCGTGCGTCTCGGATCGCTGAAGACTAGCTCGTGCTTGAACGGGTCAGAGGCTTCGCCGTGCATCAGGGGATCGGATCGGTCTATACTGGGCAGTAATGTATGTACGGATCGGATCGCATAGAGGTGTCGTTTCGCTGATGAAATGAGGGCGATCCGTTGAGGTGCGATCCGATGAGGTGCGATCCGGTAAGGGGCGAGTCGATGGTGCGATCCGTTCCTTCATGTACTTAGGGAATGTAATTTCATACTTTTTTCTTGTGAATGAACCTGGGTGGCTTGGTCAAAAAGCTAGCCAACATTTTGCCCCCTCGAAGTATGTTTTATCGATGATGGAACATGCTTCGAAGCTATAGAATCGTCTTTTCACAACGAGACGCAAATCAGTGAACAATTCCTTTTCTGGGATCTTTCAGAGTCTTCATCACTGGATCTGTCGGTCATTTATCGATTCGGATCACGTGCTCGAGTCGCGGTCCGTTAGCAAGCCATTCGCCTCATTCTTTGGTGAACACTTGGGCCTCTTCACGGAACGGAACGAGATGGGCTTCTCTTCGAGACGTGGTGGGCTTTTGGTTCGCGGCCCATCTATTTTCGCGGATCGAATAAGACAAAAAAGGGGAGACAAACGGTCGCCCTTTTGCCTATATAAGTCGACCCTCCTCTCCACTTTCTTCCTTCTTCTTACTTTTGTATCATATCGCCAGCATCGTTGAGGAAAAACCTTATTTTCGATTTCCAAATTCTTGCTCGATTTCGAACTTTTAAAAAGGTAACTAGATGATTTCTCTTGAATTTCTACCGTGTTCGCACTAGTTTAGAGAGCATGGACAGCGGGATTTTATAAGATTTGGTGAGAATGGACGTGAGTGTGCTTGGTGCGAAGGGGAGAGTTGAGGAAGAAGAAGGAAGAGATGACCAGGTCGACTCGTGGGCGAGGTCGGAGTTCGGATTGGGGGCGAAACGAGGAGAGAGGGTACTGAACTGGAAAGTTGATTTGGGTAGCGGATCGGATCGCGGAAATGACAAGGCTTTGATTCGTATGAGTGTCGTTTCGCGGGGATACTAGAGCTTCAGATCGTGCAGGATGGGGGCGATACGGATCGCCAAGAAGCCATCGTGATCCGTTCAGGATGAGCTGGTGCGCCTCACGGTTCGAAGCTTTTGTCTAACCTAACACCCTTCCGCGTATCGAGTCCTTCACCACGATCCGTCCTTATTTCGCGATCCGAACCTGTCTTGCGATCCGATTGCTGACTAAATAATATGATGCGACTTTAACAAATCGATGAACAGTTAGGTTAGAGCCTTTGATACGAACATTCCAGATCGAACAACTGCATAATCTATCAATCGAATGATGACCAATGTCTGGATGATTTTATTGACCCTTGTACTTTTATTTAATGCATGCACAAGCACACACACCGGCACTTGCACACACGGGGGACGGGTAGTTTTAATCTCATTTTTCAAGTTTTCTCGCCTAACAGTAATGTCGGATAATCAATCTTCTTCAAGATCCGTTACAGAAACGGAGTCCGAGGTTCCTGAGCAATACAACCCCGAGGTCCCTCCAATTAACCCAGGAGGTGAAGATTCTGGATCTGAATACGAGGCAACGGAATCGGATCCGTCTGGGAGTACATCATCTAGTGAAGAGTCTAAGATAGACAGGCGAGCTCCGGACGAGATTCCTGGCGCGCTCGGGATAGAGAAATTTTCCGATTCTTTAGCATCTAAACTCGATGATATAAAGCTTAAAAGAATCTGCCAAAGACATGGGATCCCTTGGGATGACGTGATGGCACCCGGTAGCAAAGATAGACCCCACTTAGCTCCAGAAGGGTATATGGCAGTCAGTCGAACCATGTGCTTGGTAGGAGCTATTCCTCTGTTTCCTCTAATCGTCATCGAGACTTTAAAACGACTGGGTATCGCTCTGATGTAGCTTCATCCTAACACCAACGCATCTCTCTACACCCTATATATTGCATACGCGGAGATCCTACATACCGAACTCACATTTAGAGATTTGACATTCTTCTCTCTTTTCAAGCATCGTTCCTCGGCAACCCCAAATTTCTCTTTCTTTGAATCGGTGGCGAATAGGAAGGTTCTGTACGACGGATACAACAATATAGGGGATCCTAAGTATGATTGGTTCTATATAAAGAAAAAGGCCGGATGCTCAAGAAGATGGCTTAAATCAAGTAAACCTTAAGCTTTTGACTGAATATCTTGTTCAAGAAGTCGAAGCACTAACATTCTCCCCCCTTTTTCTTTGTTTTAAACAGATCACGTCTTCCCGAAAACGGAGGGTCCGTTGTACAACAATCGATTGTCTATTCTTCTACAAAGCAGATCCGACTTTCTAAGGATCAAAAAATGCATCACTGATGAGAATCTTCATAAGCATCATCTTCTGGATATAAGATTTGGACTTGGCGCTGGCGGCAAACCCTATAGATACGTTCCCCCAATGGAGGGAGAGGGAACATCGCAAGCAGTAGAAACAACTAAATTTCGCAAGAGTCCTTACTCGATAGTCATCCAAGACGATGAGGACCTGAACATATACAGAGGGGATGAGGCCCGCGGTGACAAGTCCATGGAAATCCCTGTTTCTACTCCAATCGAACCCGCTGCTCCCGATGATTTGACAGAAGAATAGTTATTCCACGAGCTGAGCAAAATTCCTGTACCCGATGATGTATACACAGAGAGGGACTTTGAAGGGGAGCCATTCTTCCCTGCTTCTGAAGAGACCATCGCTCCAACTAGAGAACAAGAAACTAGTCAGATGAGCCTGTCTTCAGGCCCGGGTCTGTTAGGGGGAATTATATGGGATGCACAAATCACACACACTGTCTGACCCCGCACTCTTATATCGTCAGTATTCAAAGTTTTAATATGCTCTTTTTTTCTTTTTTGCAGGAAAGATGTCCCGCAGGCGATCTTATTCTTATCGTTCTCTTCGTGAGGGCACACCTAGTCTTCATCCGGGTACTGAGCACTCCCGCGGCCCTTCTCACAAGCCGACTTCCTCGCAACCCCGGTCTCCATCGAAATCGACATCTGCCAAGCTTCCCAGTTATCCGGTAGTTCCTACAGGGGGAAAGAAACTTCCTAAAGAGTTAACCCCTCCGAAAAGTGCACCCTCTCACAGCAGGTCGTCAAAAAGGCATCATGAATCTAAGGACAAAGGCAAGGATCCAATCAAAGAGTCTGAAAAGGAGAGGAGTGACATAGTCCCTTCCAGCCAGCCAGAGTTGGCTGCCCCCGGATCACGGGATTACATCCATGGTCCCGAGATTCAAGGTAGCCTGGAAAAGCTGCGGGAACAATTCCCAGACATTTTCTTCGAAAGGATGACATTTGTTCCAGCCTTGGAAGCGGTCCCTAAGAACTGGGATAACGAAGTTGTCGAACACATCCGCCATGTAGCCAGACAGTATGAGATGATGAAGAAACATGCGGTGAATCTTTCCGAAGTCATTCGAACGCTTGAAATGGAAGCCCATAGATCTAAAGTGAAAATTGATAACAACGAAAGGGACAGAACAAAGATGGAGAAGGAATTGGAAGATGCTCAATCCCAACTCGCCTTAGCACGGAGAGATGCTGAAAATTATAAGATCGAATTGGAGAATGCTAAGAAGCGCTTTCATTCGGAACTTGACTCCAATAGCCAAGAGAAGATGGCTTTAAATAAGGAAGTAGAAGATCTCAAAATGGCCAACATTGAGTTGAAAACAGCACAAGGCCATTTTGAAGCTGAGAGAGCTGCTTGGGAGGCAGAAAAAGCAAGTTTGAAAGAAAGTTTAGCTTTGGATGAAGAGGAAAAGGTGATTTTGAATGATCAAGTCACGGATGCGGAGAGACGGGCAGCTCTCACCGAAAAGAATGTTGAAAGTGCCATCGAAATGGCTACTGCTTCTAACAACAAGCTCCTCGAGAGAGAGAAGGATATCGAGGGGTTTGAAGAGATGATTTTTGACTTCCTTGGCCAAGTCCTCAAAACCCGTAACATCTCGTGGATCCCGGATTACCACGTTACTTTAGCCAATTTATGGGATGCCATTGTTGAGGGTGAGAAGCAGAGATTGGGAGTCGAAGAAATTGATGAAGATGAGTTGATGAAGAGCATCTTGAGGGATAACGAGCCCGAGGACCTGGCAGAGGGTCGTCGTCTGATTCTAGTGGAGATGGAAAAGGAGAGAGCCCTGGCTAAGGGTAAAGGCAAAGCTGACGAAGGTTCGAGTTCAGCCGTGGAGCCCAAGACCTCCGGAGTTGAGGAATACCATCCTGACAATCCACTAATCCCTTTGGGCCTAACTCCTGTGGTTGTTGGGGCTCCTGCAGCTACCCAAGAAGGAGGATCTGCTGAAGGTATCTCCCTTTTTTCCCCACAATTTGTCAAAGCAATTGTGAATTGTCGTCGTCTGGTAGAACAACCAATTGAATTAGTAACGTGTGTTCCCCATAATACAGGTGGTGAGCCCGTCGACAAGGGTGTTGAAAAAGGAAAAGAGGCGGAGAAGGAGGCTGTCTCGCCAGGTGCCGGTGTTGATATATCGATGCAGACCGAGGATACAACAGTAGAAAAAAGCGTCCTGGCACCTAGTGCTGTCGTCCCCAAGGATGCTGAAACCATCGAGGCCTTGAAAGACATGGATGGGCGCCATGTAGAGGATGAGGAAGATATCATTGGTGCCAAAGAGACCAAAGACGATGACGACGAAACTTTGGCCAGCAGAAAAGCTAGGCAGGAAAAAGAGATGGCTTCGAAGAAGGTGGGACAAGAGCCTTTGGACATAGTCCCTATCGCAGAATTTGATCCCAAAACTGGGATGATTTTGAAAATCCAGCCCAAATCCATCAGCAGACAGCTCCATTTTGCGAATCCTGATGATTTCCCGGCTTCCCTTTCTGATAAAAGGAAGAGAAAGGAGGCGGAAGAGGAATCTTCCGAAGAGTCGGATGTTCCTCTCATAGACAAAAGGAAGAGGAAGAAAGGAGATCAATCCGACGCTGACAAGGCGAAGCTGGAGAAACAGAAGCAGGAGAAGAGGTCAAAGCGTAAATAGGATATTGTCACTGGTTTATATTTTGTCTTCAGATTTCCCACTGGCCAGGAAATGTAATTATGAGACTGGCTCTCACTTTTGTTTTCTAGGTTGTTTTTCACTTTGTAGGCTTGTCGTATATAAAGGAAAGTTTATCTCTTTTTGCATCATTGTGTACCTGTATTCAAATAAACTTTCCAGATTTAGTCATAGACCATCTAATTATAACTACAAATCAGTCAAACAACAGAAAGAAAAATTAAAAAATTTCGTGCTGCATTAAAGTTCATGTGTATATGCATATGGCCCCCAATCAATCGTTAATGTGGCGCTTAACTAGGGCTTATTAAAGATTGATTAGCATTATTCACATGTTGCCCCCTATTTCTGAATATGGGGGACTTAGAAAATTTCATAAGATAACTGTTCTTGTGGTACTGAACTTCTGGCACCTTTCTCAGTGCTTAATCATAGACTCCTTTATACTCTCCTGGCGGTCGTCGAGGTTAGGGTTCAAATTCAATAGTCCAGTCGGTCCTTGTTCCTTCAGCAGGGAAGGAGTTCTTTCTCAGCGCTTACTCTGAGACACTTTTATACTCTCTCTCTCTCTGGAGAGTTAGAGTTCGAGCTCAGCAATTCAATCGCTCCCCGATCCTTCAGCGGGGAAGGAGCTCTTTCTCAGCGCTCAATCGGAGACGCTTTTATACTCTCTCTCTCTCTCTCTGGAGAGTTAGAGTTCGAGCTCAGCAATTCATTCGCTCCCCAATCCTTCAGCGGGGAAGGAGCTCTTTCTCAGCGCTCAATCGGAGACGCTTTTATACTCTCTCTCTCTCTCTGGAGAGTTAGAGTTCGAGCTCAGCAATTCATTCGCTCCCCGATCCTTCAGCGGGGAAGGAGCTCTTTCTCGGCGCTCTATCAGAGACGCTTTTATACTCTCTCTCTCTCTGGAGAGTTAGAGTTCGAGCTTAGCAATTCATTCGCTCCCCTATCCTTCAGCGGGGAAGGAGCTCTTTCTCAGCGCTCAATCGGAGACGCTTTTATACTCTCTCTCTCTGGAGAGTTAGAGTTCGAGCTCAGCAATTCATTCGCTCCCCGATCCTTCAGCGGGGAAGGAGCGCTTTCTCAGCGCTCAATCAGAGACGCTTTTATACTCTCTCTCTCTGGAGAGTTAGAGTTCGAGCTTAGCAATTCATTCGCTCCCCGATCCTTCAGCGGGGAAGGAGCTCTTTCTCAGCGCTCAATTAGAGACGCTTTTATACTCTCTCTCTGGAGAGTTAGAGTTCGAGCTCAGCAATTCATTCGCTCCCCGATCCTTCAGCGGGAATGAGCTCTTTCTCAGCGCTCAATCAGAGACGATTTTATACTCTCTCTCTCTGGAGAGTTAGAGTTCGAGCTCAGCAATTCATTCGCTCCCCGATCCTTCAGCGGGGAAGGAGCTCTTTCTCAGCGCTCAATCGAAGATGCTTTTATACTCTCTCTCTCTCTCTCTCTGGAGAGTTAGAGTTCCGTCAAGGCGGTTCCGACCATGGTACACCACCATGACTTATGGACATCGGCTTCATGTCCGTTATGCTCTCTCTCGGCTCGGGAGAGTTAGAGCGCTATCAACGATATAATTTACTTTATTGCATCCTCAGAATTTTGACTTGTGATTGCATTCCATTCTGATGGAAGGCATTTATGATTATATGCTTCTGAGATCGTTGCATTATTCATAGCGATTTCCATAAAAATAAAAAGGCAGATAATTAAAGGTGCAATAAAGGTAAATGACACACAATATTTTTATAGTGGTTCGGTCGAATCATGACCTACGTCCACTTTATAATTTTTTGCTTTAAGAAATCAGACTATTCTAGGCAAGTCGTGCCTTTTACATAGTTCTTAACAAAGCAAAAGAACAGATTTGAAATTTTTATGTTAAGTATGGCCGTAAATGTTGGGCATTCCACACTCTGGGGATTTCCTTTCCATCTACGGTTGCCAGCTTGAAGGTTCCATTATCAAGCTTGCTCAGAATGGAGTACAGTCCTTCCCACTTCGCTCCCATATGAGTTGGGGGTGGAAAGACACGTTTCAGAACCAAGTCTCCGGGTTCCAAGGTTCGGACTCGAACCTTTTTGTTGTAGTATCGAGCGACCTGTTGTTTGCACCTCAAGGCACGTAGGTCTGCTTCATCCCTCTTTTCTTTGATCATATCCAGGGACTCAAGGAGCAATTCATTATTGGTCATCGGGTCATAATAAGTCACTCGGTGAGAAGGTACCTTTATCTCAACCGGGATGACCGCTTCCGTTCCAAAAGCAAGGGAGAAGGGGGTATGTCCTGTTGCCGATTTATATGTTGTCCTGTAGGCCCATAGTGCCGAGGGCAATTCATCAGCCCACATGGCTCTGGCCCGCTTCAGTCTTCTTTTCAGAATGGACTTAATCACTTTATTCGCCGCTTCGACTTGTCCGTTCGATTGCGGGTGCACCACAGCGGTGTACCGTTTCTCAATATGGTATTTCTGGCAGAAGTTTCTGAATTCAGTGCTATCGAACTGAGTTCCATTATCCGTTATCACAATCTTTGGAATCCCAAATCTACAGATGATGTTTCTAACGATAAAATTGATCACTCGTTTGGTTGTGATTGTAGTCAGTGGTTCAGCCTCGACCCACTTAGTGAAATAATCCACGGCCACAATAGCGAACTTTGCTCCGCCCCTAGCTATGAGGAGACTTCCAATGATATCAATTCCCCACATAGCGAAAGGCCATGGGCTCGTCATTGTTTTTAACTGATTAGGAGGTGCTCTAGGTATTTTTGAAAATCTCTGGCACGCATCACATCGTCGTGCATATTTTGCCGCATCCTTGTTTATGGTAGGCCAGAAATAACCATGCCGCAACACCTTTTTTGCCAAAGTTTACCCTCCAGTGTGATCGCCGCATTCGCCTTTGTGTACCTCCTACAGCGCACGCTTGATGTCATCGTGGGCTATACACCGAAGAAGGGGCATCGAAAATCCTTGTCTGTAAAGAACTCCGCCTTGCAGAACGTATCGGGTAGCTTTACGAATTACTTTACGCCTCTCGTTCTTCTTGGTCGGAAGTGCTCCATTCATCAAAAAATTCTTTAGAGGGGTCATCCACGACTCCCTTTCTGGTTTCGTCTCTAGTATTAGATTGATTTCCATTTGATCTATACTAGGGGACTGAAGTACCTCAACGGGGGCTAGCCCGGTCTCTTCCGGATCGTCGGAACTAACCATCTTTGCCAACTTATCCGCCTGCTGATTCTCTGACCGCGGAATGTGAGATATGTTGTAGTGATCAAAATCGTTCAACAACTCCTTCACTTTCTTCAAGTATAAAAACAATCTTGCACTTTTAGCTTGGAATTTCCCAGTAACCTGGTTCACAACTAACTTGGAGTCGCAAAAGATGTTCAGCTTTGTGACCTCTAACTCCTTTGCGATCCTTAATCCGGCTATCAGGGCTTCATATTCGGAGTCGTTGTTAGTGGCGTGAAACTCCATCCGGATAGCATAGGATATCAATCGTTTCTCGGGAGTTTCAAGCACTATTCCAGCGCCGGATCTTTCGTCACTCCTAGCGCCATCAGTATACAATTTCCAGGCATTGGGATCGAGAAGTAACTTTGAGGGATCAACTTCTTCGTTTGCTATATCCTCCTCCGGGACGGTAAACTCTGCTATGAAGTCGGCTATTACTTGCCCCCGAATTGACCATCTGGGCTGAAAGTTCAGATCAAATTGACTTAACTCAATGTTCCATTTGAGTAATCTTCCAGACGCCTCTAGTCTCTGTAAAACTTGCTTGAGTGGATGATCGGTGTATACGGTAATGGGATGCGCCTGAAAATAATGTCGAAGCTTTCTAGAGGCGATCAGCAAACTATACGCCAACTTTTCTATCCTTGGATAATTACGCTCTGCCGCCATCAATTTTTTGCTCACGTAATACACAGGTCTTTGGACCTTATCTTCTTCTCTTACCAATGCTGAGCTGATCGCGTGGGATGACACTGCCAAGTACACGAATAAGTCCTCGTGATCCATTGGCTTAGATAATATTGGAGGTTTCTCCAGGTGCCTCAATAAGTTCTGAAATGCTTCTACGCAGTCAGGCATCCATTTGAAATGGCGTTTTCCCCGCTTTATTAATTCGAAGAATGGGATGCACTTGTCCGTAGCCCTGGAGATAAATCTGCTTAGTGCGGCTACTTTTCCTGCAAGGCTTTGCACATCCTTAATTTGCCTAGGTTCCTGAATGTCTCTGATTACCGCGATCTGGTCTGGATTAATCTCAATCCCACGGGAACTGACGATGAACCCCAAGAATTTTCTGGAGGCGACACCGAATGAACATTTTCTTGGGTTGAGTTTCATTCCGTACTTTCGAAGAATGCCGAACATCTCTGCCAAGTCCGTAGTGTGATGGGAGGATTGCTTGGACTTAACCAACATGTCGTCGACGTATACTTCCATTGTTTTCCCGATCTGGTTATAGAACATTCTGTTGACTAAACGTTGATATGTAGCGCCTGCGTTCTTCAAGCCAAAGGGCATCACTACATAGCAATATAATCCTAGATCCATGATAAAACTAGTGTGTTCTTGATCTGGAACATGCATTGGAATCTGGTTATATCCTAAGTAAGCATCCATAAATGAGAGAAGTTCATGACCCGCCGTCGAGTCCACCAACTGGTCGATCCGTGGTAACGGAAAACTGTCTTTTGGGCAAGCTTTGTTCAAACCCGAGAAGTCGATACACGTTCGCCACTTCCCGTTGGCCTTCTTTACCAGGAATGGATTTGAAATCCAGTCTGGGTAGGTCGAGTCTCTGATAAATCCATTACTCTTTAGCTTTCCAACCTCTTCTTTCAAGGCAGCGGACCTCTCTGGGCCCAGCATTCGCCTTTTTTGCTTTACCGGAGGATGTTTAGGGTTAATGCTTAATGAATGGCTCATGATTGATGGGGATATCCCGCACATGTCTGCGTGGGTCCAAGAAAATACATCCAAGTTATTTTTTACGAAATCCGTCAGTTCTTTAGCGAGATTCAGATTTAACTGGGATCCAATCTTAAGGACCTTCTCTGGGTCACCATCATCGATCGGTACATCCACAGTTGTCTCGTTGGGAGTCGCCATTCTTCCCCCAGGTTCTTGGTCCTCTCTGGGATCTATATCCTCGGGCAACTCTCTGGGCGACTCTCCTACGATTATCCTCTTTAGTTGCTATAAGGTCTCCGCCCTTGTAGGGGGAGAAGCGCCCTTGGTTTCTATGTCCCCTCCATTGCGAAGTAACTTTAGCTTGGCAACATAACATGCTCGTGCGGCAACCTGATCTCCTTTGACAATACCAACGCCAGCTTCTGTGGGGAATTTCAATAATAAGCTCCAGGGGGCTATACAGGCTCTAAATTTTGCGAGGGCCGGTCGGCCCAAGAAGGCATTGTAGGGTGACTCAACATCCAAAACCACGAAAGGAAGGATTCTCAATCTCTGGCGTTCTCCTTCCCCAAGCGTAACTGGTAACTCTACATAACCCATTGGAGCGGTGGATGCTCCGTTAAATCCATGGATCCATCCCTGATAGGGCTTCAAGTCTTTTATTTCGAGGTTCATCTGGTCGAATGTCCTTTTGAAAAGAATGTTGACGGAACTCCCGTTGTCCACTAAAACCTTATGAATAGTGGCTAGTCCAATAGGTACTGTGATTACAAATGGATCTTCAGTTGGAGCATGGACTCCAATGCTTTCTCGTTCGCGGAAAACGACATCGTCGGACATCATCTTTTGTTGCTTTACCGGGATATTGTCCTCGGGGTTGCTACACTCCCCTACCTCGAGGTGTTGCTTGGCTTCATTGACATATTGATCCAATGCTTTGGAACTATGTCCAGCGAGATAAAGTCCTCCGATTACGGTATTGATAACGATGTCCTTTCCCTTTTGCTGGGCAGTTGGCCTGGCAGCAAGTTGATTCCGGTTCTGATTTGGGGCCTGTACGGCTTGCCCCCTATCTCTGGGCGTTACTCTGTATTCATCTAATTTTCCTTCTCGAAGAAGCCTCTCGACTACATCTCTTAGGTGACGGCATTCATTTGTCGAATGGCCGTGAATCTGATGAAAGAGACAAAACTTCCCCGTTTCACGTTCTTTCTCCGTCGACTCTCCGGGAGGTGGCCTCTTACTCTGGAGGACGTTGTACGAATCCATGAAGATATTTTCCAGAGTATCATTTATTGGCGTATAACTCTCAAAGGCCCTGGGACGAGTCCTTCTCTGGGAGTCATTCCCTCGGTTCCTCTTCCGGTTGTTGCCATTACTATTATTATCATTGTTCCCTGACTGACGACCACCCTGATTCCGATTTCCGACATTAACCTCGACCTTCCCCGAGCTGTCTCCTGTCTGCTTAATGGCGACATTGCTCTGGATTTCCTCCTTATCGGCCGTTTTTGCCTTTCGGTTAGCATATACTTCTTCCCGGCGTAAATGTACGTTAGCTTTTTCGTAGAATAACTCTCTAGTATGGGGTGGCTTGCCTGCCAGGTATCTCCCAAATTCAGTGTCTTTATCTACTCCATCAATCAGAGCTGCGACAACGGTTGGCTCATGGGGATCTTTAACTTCAGTAGCGGCCAAGTTGAAACGGTCTAGGTACACCCTCAAACTCTCTCCTGGTCGCTGCTTGACAAGGAACAAGTCAATCACACTCTTTGTCTTTTGTGCATAGATGCGGAATTGTTCTACGAACTTTTCACTCAACTCCCTGAAGCTAGAAATCGATCTTGCTGGTAAGCGAGTAAACCATAACAATGCTACATCCTCCAAGAATATGGGAAACGCTTTGCACTTGACAGCATCAGAAGCTGCGGCAGCGGTCATTGACCAAGAGTATCTCATCAGATGCTGGACGGGATCAGACCTACCCGCGTATCGGCTCATCTGTGGCATGTTGAAACGCCTCGGGAAGGTCGCGTCCAAAATATCATTATTGAAAGGGGTGTGACTGCGGTCGATTCCCCAATCTTCATTCCGTTGTCCACGGCTATCTGTCAGAATTTGATGGATCATAGCTGTAACATTTGCACTGGTCAGCGGAGGTTCAGGGTCAGTGCTTCTTGCTCGGCAGGGTTCTCTAATCTCTCTTCCAGGAGCAGTCACAAAATCCGGGGCTCGGATAGGGCTTCGTTGCCCCCTGTTACCATGAGCATTTGCGCGGCGACGGGGCTGAGGTAGTCTGTTCTGTACATGACTGTCCGCACCTCGAGCTCTGGGAGTTGCGGCGTGATCGTTCACATTATGATTTGAGGGCCCTGCACCCAGTGCCTCTTCTTCTCGTGACGGCAGGGTCCCGAACCGAAGCTGCTCTATGTTTTCGGGTCTCTCATATGGTCGCCGCGGAGGTCTCGGCGATTCCTCTGACGAAGAAGAATATCCTGGAGTGAGCGGACGAACTGGTGGCGTCCTTTGCCTTACGAGATCATTAAGCCTTCTATCCATAACGGTCAAATTTTGTCGTAGAACGGAGATTTCCTGCCTTTGGGCAGCCAATTCATCAAACAGTCTCTCCCACATTTCGGAAAAGCGAGAGAGATCCCCCTCAGTAACGGGAGCAGCGGGGTCATATTGATCATCATCACTTTCTCTTATACGCAAAGAGCTTGAGCCAGGTCGAGCGGAGGGGCTAGGACGGTAGGAGCAAGCCATAGGCTCTTTCCAGGTCGAGCTGTAGTCCGATCATCAATTCGGATCGTTGTGGATCGAGGATGGTGGCTCGCAGCGCCCCCGGGGATCGGTTCGCGGTCACGGTATGCGGAGGATTCGAGGCGTTATCTCGGGATCGAGTAACAACCCCTTCAACAGTCTGGATCGCCTCGTTCTCGTCGACTCAGAGCGTGGCGTCTTCATCGGATCGGTTCGCCCCCGGCGCTCCGCGATCCAAAGTTCCCTCATTGCCTAGCTCATGCACACTTTCTTCGACTGCTTCATTCGCGGTTTCATTGGTTCGTGAAGCTCGTACTTCCTTAGATCTCTTTCCAGCCATGATATCCGAGTCGCTGGAATCTTCAAATAACTGAATAGTGAAGCTTTAGGACTGTTTTCTCAGTAAAGCACCAAAATGTTAGATCAAAATTTGGACCTAACACCCAAATTGTTCTGAATCTTATAGAGTTTTAACTGAAGAATGAAGAAAAAGAAAATAACACACAGAATTTATAGTGGTTCGATGTTAACAAGCCTACGTCCACTTTATATGTTATTGATTATACTTTGAATGCTGATACAATCAATGATTTCTCTCTAGCTCACTTTTACAATTGTGATTTCTCTCAGTAATCTAGTAATAAAACTGATAAGAAATGGTAGCATGACAATAATGGCGGAATCAGTTCTCAATATTGCCAAAAGGATCCTCCAAAATGCCAAGCTCCGGCTATTTATAGCTGATTTTGTCAGGCGGATCGTGGTAACACGTGGCACGAATCCCAAGAATATCGGATCGCATCGCAGCCGATGAAGAAATAGTCAAATTAGCCGTTGTGGACAGGTGTCGCGATCCCCTCGAAAATCGGATCGAGCAAATGGGGAGAATCAGTCAAAATGACAGTTAGGGACACGTGTCGCTGGATCCGTGCGTCTCGGATCGCTGAAGACTAGCTCGTGCTTGAACGGGTCAGAGGCTTCGCCGTGCATCAGGGGATCGGATCAGTCTATACTGGGCAGTAATGTATGTACGGATCGGATCGCATAGAGGTGTCATTCCGCTGATGAAATGAGGGCGATCCGTTGAGGTGCGATCCGATGAGGTGCGATCCGGTAAGGGGCGAGTCGATGGTGCGATCCGCTCCTTCATGTACTTAGGGAATGTAATTTCATACTTTCTTCTTGTGAATGAACCTGGGTGGCTTGGTCAAAAAGCTAGCCAACATTTATAATAGAAAATTCAATTTTGATTTGAATTTGAAATAAAGGTTGAAATTGCTTTTGAAACGAATTCAAAACTATTTATAAAATTCATTTTAAATAGAAATCGACGAAATATATATAATATATATATATTATATATATAATGGCCTGAATAGAACGCGCCGCGTCGCGGCAGTTCGCGAATTTCGACCATTGACTTCGAACAGACATTACGGGAGATCCGACCGTCGGATTCTCCTAAAACCGAAACTGTAACAACCCGTATTTCGATAACACGTTAAAACAAGAAATCAAGGCAGAATTTAATTATAAAACCTGAATCAGGATAAACGGGTTGCGCCTTTGCGTTCGTCTCGGAAAAATACGCGAAATAGAGTCCGAAATTTCGTAAATTGGAGTTCGTATGACTGAGATATGGCCACGCAAAGTTTCACGAAAATTCAAATCCGAAAACAGATTTGAAATTCAGCCCAATTAAGACACCACTCCATTTTTAGGCCTGGTTAAGACACCACTCCATTTTTTAGACTTGACTTCTTCCCCAAGACATGCTTTGATGGCTTGGATTGAATCTAGGTTTAATCCTATGGCCTAAAACACTTGCCTAATCTATAAATAAGACCCTAACCTATCCTAAATCCTCATTATTCATTCATGCAACTAAACTATGGCAAAATTTTACCTCTCATGGCCTCCACTCTCTTCATAAAATTTCTAAATGGTTTCTATGAGAGATTTTCCATGCATACAAGTGTTTTCAAGCTTGTATGAGTGTCATTAGCTTGCATTCAAGTCAAGTTTCTATCTTTGCATCATAAAGCAAGGATTTTGATCATTTTGGCTCAAGGGTTTTTATGTTAGAGCTTGCATTTTGGGTCTATTTGATTGCATAAGGGCTTTGTCATATCTTTTGTGCCTTCATAGCAATGTAAGCCCTTTCCCTACTCTTAGATATTAACTATGAAGTTAAATGTTCATGTTGCAAGTTTGGGTTTGATCATTGAGTATGATACATGCTATCATGTCATGCAAGTTTATGAAGTCATTATCTTGATCTTGTGAGCTAAAAGCTACAACCTTTATGTTGAAATGTTGCATTAGGCAACATGAGAACCCTCATAACCTTTATGTCAACTTGCATATGAAGTCATAACCCTTATATGATGATATATGCGAGTTACTAGTCATCATTCCATATCTTTTGTCACCATGATTCGCTTATGTGCCAAGTTTGGGTTTATGCATGTTTTGAGGCTTAAGAATGTAAAATGCAAGTTAATGAACACATTTGTGCCTCATTTGCCACCATGATTAACTTGTGGCTTAATATCCATTTTTGTCATGCCTTTGCCAACTCTCTTCTTTTAATCCATTACGTTGTCGCGAACGTATATGCGAGTTTAAAAGCGTTGGGTTATGTTATGGGTGATTTCTAATGACATGAAAATACAACTTGAAAACATGACTTGAAATATAACATGGAAGTTGACATGTAAGTATGCATAAAAACATAAGCTTGGGAATTTACCTATTAAGTTAGGTCTACCCTTTAGGAATTTACCTATTAAGTTAGGTCTACCCAAATGCTTGAAAACTTGTAACATGTTTTGGGAAACATGATGGACATGACACTTAGATAATATAAGTGTGGCCAACTCGAGGTTGGGTTGAGTTTGCAACGTAAAACTACCCGGAACCGACCGGCCTAACTAGTAGTTGCAAACAATAGGACCCAATGTGAGAAGTTGGTCATGTTGTGCTTGAACCCGAGGTTAGACCAAGTTGTGGTGTAAAGCTACCCGGAACCGACCGGCTTAACTAGTAACCACAACAAAGTCTAATGTGAGAGGTGAAGGTGCATTAAGTAATTAATGCCACATGATAGGGTTAAGTTAATTTGATTAATGACTCTTAACCAAGTATGACATGGACAAATGGGTTAAGTAATTTGATTAGGCTAATGATACTTAACAAAACATGACAAGGTTGGGTAGGTTAAGTAACTTGATTTGCCTAATGACACTTAACCATTTTTATATGACTAGTGGATGGGGTTAAGTTAACCAACAGTTAATCAATCCAAGGCGATAACTTGGTAAGGTTAAGTAAGTTTCTTAATGCCGCTTAACCGAAAAATACGGTTAACGAATGGGGTTAAGATTAGACTCAACTAGTCTAAACATGGAAATCGGATGGGGTTAAGTTAGCCTAGACTTAATTAATCCCACTTGGTAGTTTAATGGGGTTAAGTTAAACACTTAACTAATCTAAACATGATGAATTGATGTGGTTAAGTGACCTATACATATCCAATCTAACTCGTTAATTTATTGTGGTTAAGTTAACCAATACTTAACCAATATAACGTGAAAACATGATAAGGCTAAGTCACGAATCGCTTGAATACACTTGACCGATTTGACTAAGTAAATTGATAGGTTCAAGTTAATATATACTTAACCAATCTAGAATGATAATTGGACGAGGTTAAGTCGTGAATTGCTTAATATACTTAACCAACTTGAGCATGGTTTGTAGGGTTAAGCCTTGAACTTGGATACTTAGCCAATTTTGACAGGATTTGTAGACGGGTTAAGTCATGAACTTAAGTGACACTTAATCCATTATGTAAACCCTAGTTCTAAGGATTAGGTGGATAACCGTAGTTAACAAGGATAACGGGAACAATGCTAAGTGGTAAACCTTAGTTGAAGAATAACTAAGTAATGATTCTTAGTCAAGGAAGTTTAGACCAGTTCATAGATAGATGAGTAACCTAATACGGTAGGTCATCGTTTAAGTATACGAGTAGGAGCAAGTATCTGATTTAGATAAAGGCTCCAGCGAACTGGGTAACGAAGCAGCGGCTTCGGGGAACGTGAGGGTATTCTTGGTATCCATCTATGAGCTGCCAGGTGATTATACTAGGCTCATGAGAGGTTAAGGTCTGCGTTAGAAGAGCCAAGAGTATGCCTTGGTTGCTATACGAGCGACCTAAAGACGGGGATGGATAGGGGATAGTCGATGATACACGGTCGTACCCTAGATAGCATTTCGTCAGGCTACCTACCATCTTTAGCCAAGCGTGTACGTATGGAAAGGCAGAGAACACCCAAAAGACCATAATTGCTATCTAATTATGGTTGCGGTAAGGCTTGGATGTGGGTTGGCCAGTGTTGTGTTCTCATACAGGATTTATCCTGTCTTGTCTTTCACTAGTTGAGGGAGTGGTCTCGTGGGACCATAGCCACGTATAGGAAAAAACAGACCGTAGCATCTGCATCGGCAGATAAATTGAAAGCTCCCGACCGAGTCCTGTATTTCCTGGTCTGCCCTGTGACAGGACTCGGATGGCACGATGTGATACATGTGCATACAGTCATAGAAAAACGATTCACGATATATGCATGGGAAAAAGGGCGCGGTTGTCGGTTAGCGTAATCCCTAGTGGCCCTAGGTGGTTGAACCCAAACCGAGATACGAAAGCGTGCAATAGGTAAGCATAATCCCTAGTAGCCCTAGGTAGCATAAGTCCTAGTTGTACAAACGATAATTCATGTTGGAAGACCCTGGCTAGGTTTAGGGTAACAGTCCAAACCGATCTTAAGGATCATGGAACTATGTTAAAGTAATATAGAATCTCATGGGAAAGCCCGTATGGTCTACGGCAAGGGACTGAACATTTACATGGAATAAAACATACAAGTTAAGTAACCTATATATGCGATATATTAAGTTGACATGGACCATTACACGACTTTTGAGTGAGGGTCATTCTTGGTTAACACATGACACGGTGGGGATACTAGTACGGTAGGTGCAGAGCTAAAATACAGGATAGATATCACGGGGCGTTATACGTGACAGATATCTTGGGGATATTATACTTGATAGAAACCTGACGATGTGATACCTTGTTTTATCTTGACATCGTAATTTATCATGACACCTTAGTTTATCTGAGTTCAGTAGTTCATCCTGTTATTTTGATTTAGCTTATCTATCTTGTTATCATGCTTATGTTCATCTCAGTTTCTCATGTCAGTTAACTTTACTAGTTTTTATGCTAATAGTAGATAGGGCTTACTCAGTCTTTTTGACTGACCCGTTTTGTTTCGCCTCTTTTCTTCCGTTTCCCCCCAGGTTACAGGGAGGAAATACTGTTGTTTAGTTCGGACTTCTTCTGCTTGAAGGTCATCATGGATGGCTTGAACTTTTCTTGGCTAATGGCTACTTTACTGTTTTTACTTGGGGAATAATTTATGAAAATGTCTTTATGCTTCTTTACTATTGCAAGACAGGTTTTGATGTACTCTGATGTAAAAGGCTTTAGACCTTATTTATTCATGTTATGAAAGTTTGATTTTACTTCCGCTATTTTGTATGTTCTGTCTTGTGATATTTCTGTGCATGTTTACCAATAATGCCCCTCTAAAGCTAGTGCATTCCTTTTGCGAGTGACCCTAGCGGAGGCGGGGTGTTACATTTGGTATCACAGCAGAAGGTTACCAGACTGGGCAAAAGTTTTTAAAGACCTTCTGAAAACTATTTGAAAAAAAACCGTTTACAAAGAAGCATTTTTCAATAAAAATTTCTTTTAAAAGAAAAAGGCTATTCCCCAAAGGCCATTAGCACTATCCTTGTTTCCTTAATTGAGTCTCTTTTCCTTTCTTTCCTCCATCTGTAGTCACAGTAGTTTTAACTGCGACTAGTCTTTTCTACCTACGAAAGTGCTTTCCATACGATGGAGGTGGTTCTCGAGAGACCAGTGGCCGCGTTATAAGAAAGGATCGTGAGAAAGAAGGATAAAGGATACGAGCTTAAGGATGAGCAACTTGTTGGTATGGCTTAGTCCTCAAAGGAGGGAGAATGATGAACAATGAAACCCATGACGAGAGAGTACCTTTGGCATGGTAAAACGGGGCGGATAGTTAAGTATTATGGGACAAGGACAAGATCATCGGGAGGGCAGTAGTATGCTCTCATTTCTAGAGTACCTCGGAAGGAGGGTAACGATCTTGTTAAAGGTTTAGCTTTTCTTCTCTATCATCCCGTTAGGACTTCGTTGTTCGTATCATTTAAGTCTGCTTCGATAGTTGAGTCTCTGCACCTTAAGTACTAGCGTAATAGAGAATCCCATTTTTGTCTCAAAGTCCTATTGGAGAATCAGTCCATTTATACATGACTTGTTTGGATTTGGGAATGTCTATGCCCAGTGTTGAGTTTGGAAATAATGCTTATGTTTATAAGCTATGGATGGATTCTAGGGATGAAGTGGTTATCCAGTAGGGGGTGCCACTCTCGGTTTTGATAGGAGGGTAGTTAGACCTTTTGACTAGCCTTGGTAATGCCCTCGAAGTATCGGGTAACCTTTTTGAGGTTCTATCATGACTAGTTACTTAGAATCCCTTGATGCCTTTATTGGAAATTTAAAGCCCGATCGAGTGGTGTTCGCCAATAAGACGGATGGTTTACTTCATTTATGCATGGGTTATAGAGATCACCCTAGTAAGTGCGCATGATAACCTGATTGACATCTGTTTACTTTCAAGAGAAAGTTCTTCTACATGGAATGCCTTATAGTATATAAACGAGATCCAAGATTCACTAGTGAATTTTGGAAAGCTTGCATGAGATCATGAGTACGCAGTCATGTTTGCATCAAGTATTCTAGGAAAAGGATAAGTGCAAGTGGAACGAGAGGCGACGAAGAAATGAGTTCCAGCTCATGTTATGGAAACAGGAATAAGAAGCTACAAAATCGCGAAGTTAAAAGACGACTTTGATGGTCAAAGACTAGATACGCGCATGATATCTCTTTTTGGGAGTATATCCTTGATCCCTGTTTTCTGTAGAGCTTACTTGTAGGCTATCTTCTGTGGACATCCTCTCGGTCCTATTCTCCGTTACAAACCCTGTAAGGAGTTTGTCCTATTTATCTTCTCGACCCTGTTTCAGGGAATTCTAGGTAGAACCCTATGGATGTAAACATGTATTTAAAACATGTTATGATTGATATGGTTGCAAGTGGTTGCTCGTGGATGCGCGAATACACATTAGATACTAGCTCGACTCGGTCACATTTCATATTGCATATGCACGAGTATTTATACTTGTATATGGATGAAATTGAATGTGTTATCATGTGATTGTTGCATATGAATGAATGATTTTGCACGCATATAGTATCTATATGACTAGGACTATTTGCATACATGTTGGATTCATGGCACTATACATATTTTTCATTAGAAAGATTATTCAGGCCTGACCATTAGCAATAGCTAAGGAACATGTACACACACGTTTTGCATATATTCATACAGCATTAGAAATCATCTAAGGACAATGGTTGCTTGTGGATGATGTTTTGAGTAGATGGATGATGGATGGTAGGATGTGTTCTTCCTAACTTGGAGATTTCGGGGACGAAATCCTAAAAGGAGGGGAGAATGTAACAACCCGTATTTCGATAACACGTTAAAACAAGAAATCAAGGCAGAATTTAATTATAAAACCTGAATCAGGATAAACGGGTTGCGCCTTTGCGTTCGTCTCGGAAAAATACGCGAAATAGAGTCCGAAATTTCGTAAATCGGAGTTCGTATGACTGAGATATGGCCACGCAAAGTTTCACGAAAATTCAAATCCGAAAACAGATTTGAAATTCAGCCCAATTAAGACACCACTCCATTTTTAGGCCTGGTTAAGACACCACTCCATTTTTTAGACTTGACTTCTTCCCCAAGACATGCTTTGATGGCTTGGATTGAATCTAGGTTTAATCCTATGGCCTAAAACACTTGCCTAATCTATAAATAAGACCCTAACCTATCCTAAATCCTCATTATTCATTCATGCAACTAAACTATGGCAAAATTTTACCTCTCATGGCCTCCACTCTCTTCATAAAATTTCTAAATGGTTTCTATGAGAGATTTTCCATGCATACAAGTGTTTTCAAGCTTGTATGAGTGTCATTAGCTTGCATTCAAGTCAAGTTTCAATCTTTGCATCATAAAGCAAGGGTTTTGATCATTTTGGCTCAAGGGTTTTTATGTTAGAGCTTGCATTTTGGGTCTATTTGATTGCATAAGGGCTTTGTCATATCTTTTGTGCCTTCATAGCAATGTAAGCCCTTTCCCTACTCTTAGATATTAACTATGAAGTTAAATGTTCATGTTGCAAGTTTGGGTTTGATCATTGAGTATGATACATGCTATCATGTCATGCAAGTTTATGAAGTCATTATCTTGATCTTGTGAGCTAAAAGCTACAACCTTTATGTTGAAATGTTGCATTAGGCAACATGAGAACCCTCATAACCTTTATGTCAACTTGCATATGAAGTCATAACCCTTATATGATGATATATGCGAGTTACTAGTCATCATTCCATATCTTTTGTCACCATGATTCGCTTATGTGCCAAGTTTGGGTTTATGCATGTTTTGAGGCTTAAGAATGTAAAATGCAAGTTAATGAACACATTTGTGCCTCATTTGCCACCATGATTAACTTGTGGCTTAATATCCATTTTTGTCATGCCTTTGCCAACTCTCTTCTTTTAATCCATTACGTTGTCGCGAACGTATATGCGAGTTTAAAAGCGTTGGGTTATGTTATGGGTGATTTCTAATGACATGAAAATACAACTTGAAAACATGACTTGAAATATAACATGGAAGTTGACATGTAAGTATGCATAAAAACATAAGCTTGGGAATTTACCTATTAAGTTAGGTCTACCCTTTAGGAATTTACCTATTAAGTTAGGTCTACCCAAATGCTTGAAAACTTGTAACATGTTTTGGGAAACATGATGGACATGACACTTAGATAATATAAGTGTGGCCAACTCGAGGTTGGGTTGAGTTTGCAACGTAAAACTACCCGGAACCGACCGGCCTAACTAGTAGTTGCAAACAATAGGACCCAATGTGAGAAGTTGGTCATGTTGTGCTTGAACCCGAGGTTAGACCAAGTTGTGGTGTAAAGCTACCCGGAACCGACCGACTTAACTAGTAACCACAACAAAGTCTAATGTGAGAGGTGAAGGTGCATTAAGTAATTAATGCCACATGATAGGGTTAAGTTAATTTGATTAATGACTCTTAACCAAATATGACATGGACAAATGGGTTAAGTAATTTGATTAGGCTAATGATACTTAACAAAACATGACAAGGTTGGGTAGGTTAAGTAACTTGATTTGCCTAATGACACTTAACCATTTTTATATGACTAGTGGATGGGGTTAAGTTAACCAACACTTAATCAATCCAACGCGATAACTTGGTAAGGTTAAGTAAGTTTTCTTAATGACGCTTAACCGAAAAATACGGTTAACGAATGGGGTTAAGATTAGACTCAACTAGTCTAAACATGGAAATCGGATGGGGTTAAGTTAGCCTAGACTTAATTAATCCCACTTGGTAGTTTAATGGGGTTAAGTTAAACACTTAACTAATCTAAACATGATGAATTGATGTGGTTAAGTGACCTATACATATCCAATCTAACTCGTTAATTTATTGTGGTTAAGTTAACCAATACTTAACCAATATAACGTGAAAACATGATAAGGCTAAGTCACGAATCGCTTGAATACACTTGACCAATTTGACTAAGTAAATTGATAGGGTCAAGTTAATATATACTTAACCAATCTAGAATGATAATTGGACGAGGTTAAGTCGTGAATTGCTTAATATACTTAACCAACTTGAGCATGGTTTGTAGGGTTAAGCCTTGAACTTGGATACTTAGCCAATTTTGACAGGATTTGTAGACGGGTTAAGTCATGAACTTAAGTGACACTTAATCCATTATGTAAACCCTAATTCTGAGGATTAGGTGGATAACCGTAGTTAACAAGGATAACGGGAACAATGCTAAGTGGTAAACCTTAGTTGAAGAATAACTAAGTAATGATTCTTAGTCAAGGAAGTTTGGACCAGTTCATAGATAGATGAGTAACCTAATACGGTAGGTCATCGTTTAAGTATACGAGTAGGAGCAAGTATCTGATTTAGATAAAGGCTCCAGCGAACTGGGTAACGAAGCAGCGGCTTCGGGGAACATGAGGGTATTCTTGGTATCCCTCTATGAGCTGCCAGGTGATTATACTAGGCTCATGAGAGGTTAAGGTCTGCGTTAGAAGAGCCAAGAGTATGCCTTGGTTGCTATACGAGCGACCTAAAGACGGGGATGGATAGGGGATAGTCGACGATACACGGTCGTACCCTAGATAGCATTTCGTCAGGCTACCTACCATCTTTGGTCAAGCATATACGTATGGAAAGGCAGAGAACACCCAAAAGACCATAATTGCTATCTAATTATGGTTGCGGTAAGGCTTGGATGTGGGTTGGCCAGTGTTGTGTTCTCATACAGGATTTATCCTGTCTTGTCTTTCACTAGTTGAGGGAGTGGTCTCGTGGGACCATAGCCACGTATAGGAAAAAACAGACCTTAGCATCTGCATCGGCAGATAAATTGAAAGCTCCCGACCGAGTCCTGTATTTCCTGGTCTGCCCTGTGACAGGACTCGGATGGCACGATGTGATACATGTGCATACAGTCATGGAAAAACGATTCACGATATATGCGTGGGAAAAAGGGCGCGTTTGGCGGTTAGCGTAATCCCTAGTGGCCCTAGGTGGTTGAACCCAAACCGAGATACGAAAACGTGCAATAGGTAAGCATAATCCCTAGTAGCCCTAGGTAGCATAAGTCCTAGTTGTACAAACGATAATTCATGTTGGAAGACCCTGGCTAGGTTTAGGGTAACAGTCCAAACCGATCTTAAGGATCATGGAACTATGTTAAAGTAATATAGAATCTCATGGGAAAGCCCGTATGGTCTACGGCAAGGGACTGAACATTTACATGGAATAAAACATACAAGTTGAGTAACCTATATATGCGATATATTAGGTTGACATGGACCATTACACGACTTTTGAGTGAGGGTCATTCTTGGTTAACACATGACACAGTGGGGATACTAGTACGGTAGGTGCAGAGCTAAAATACAGGATAGATATCACGGGGCGTTATACGTGACAGATATCTTGGGGATATTATACTTGATAGAAACCTGACGATGTGATACCTTGTTTTATCTTGACATCGTAATTTATCATGACACCTTAGTTTATCTGAGTTCAGTAGTTCATCCTGTTATTTTGATTTAGCTTATCTATCTTGTTATCATGCTTATGTTCATCTCAGTTTCTCATGTCAATTAACTTTACTAGTTTTTATGCTAATAGTAGATAGGGCTTACTCAGTCTTTTTGACTGACCCGTTTTGTTTCGTCTCTTTTCTTCTGTTTCCCCCCCAGGTTACAGGGAGGAAATACTGTTGTTTAGTTCGGACTTCTTCTGCTTGAAGGTCATCATGGATGGCTTGGACTTTTCTTGGCTAATGGCTACTTTACTGTTTTTACTTGGGGAATAATTTATGAAAATGTCTTTATGCTTCTTTACTATTGCAAGACAGGTTTTGATGTACTCTGATATAAAAGGCTTTAGACCTTATTTATTCATGTTATGAAAGTTTGATTTTACTTCCGTTATTTTATATGTTCTGTCTTGTGATATTTCTGTGCATGTTTACCAATAATGCCCCTCTAAAGCTAGTGCATTCCTTTTGCGAGTGACCCTAGCGGAGGCGGGGTGTTACAGAAACCGTTGGGTTCGTATCGAAAAGAGCTTTCTAACGAATATTAGAAATTTGAAATCTAATGGTTGGATTTGGATATACGTCCAAATCAAATTTGAAAAAGGTCGCTATAAGTGCAGTTCGATGGCCGTTGATGGAAATCGACTGTACGGGCCTTGATAAAATTATTAAAAATAATAATAATTTGTGTAAAATCATAAGAAATGATTTGGGAAAAATTGGGATGAAAAATTCCATATTTGAAAAGATAAAAATAGATTTTTATCGAAATGAACTAATTTTGAACTGAAATTAAAACCCATTTATTTTTAAATAAATAAATTGGATTTGAAATGGGTTTAAATAGAATTGATTCATGGGTTTATCATGAACTGTGTTTTAAATAACACTAGTTCTTTAACCCGCTAATAAATAGAATGTGATTTGGGTTTATCGTGAACTGTGTTTTAAATAACACTAGTTCTTTAACCCGCTAATAAATAGAATGTGATTTGGGTTTATCGTGAACTGTGTTTTAAATGACATTGGTTCTTTAACCCAGAAAAGGGAGTTTTAATGAATCTGCAATTGGATTGAAATGTAAATTGATAATTTAAATTATCAAATTTAGAAATTGAGCGAGAATGGAGTATCGCCAGTTTTGCTCCAAAGCGATAGTTAAATCTTTAATTAGATTTGAACGAGGAATGGTAATTAATTTTACCGACAACACTATGGTGTTAAATACGGAGTATTACCAGTTTTGCTTCATGGGATGAATAGGTTGGGATTGGGAAATAAAATAAATAATTACTTCGGTGTGGTTCGCTAATCTCGACTAGTTCAGAAAACCATAATTTGGTTTGAAACGACATCCAAAGGAAGGTTAAAGGATAAATTTTAAAGAATTTATCTTGGATAAAATTAATGGGAACTTTTCCCTGAGAATATGAATTGGAATGAGGCATATGTTGAGTTTGTGTAACATTTGTTTTTAATATACACGGGTTGTTCGGAAAGGTCGGGTTTATATCCATTCTGAATAATCGATTCGACGATAAGTCGAAGATGAAGACGGTGGTCGAAGACCGGAAGTCTTCACATCGTTTGGGTGATTACTGATGATCTTGATTGGGCTGTACACCCAAGATGAGGGAATCAGTTGGTTGTTGTCCAGACGTACTTGGAGATCGATGGATATGCGAGGAAAGTGCCTCCGATTTTGTTCAGACCCAGAACGAACTTGTAAATGGATTGTGTGTCTGACATTGGATTTTATTCTGTGTTGATTGATTTCTATTAAATATATATCTGTTTGGCCGCGAAGAATTTATTCTCTTGCTTAACGCCCTTCTCTGAGACATACGAGCTTAGAGGTTATATATAGATAGATATCAATCGCATGGCATGAATTGTCTGTGTGGCACGCTGAGTTGCATGGATCAAGGCATCTATTGAAAAGCAAAGTCTTGTGGTTTATGATCAAAGCACGACCTACGTGGCAGCTTTGTGTATAGCGTGGATTCGCGAGCCTCACACCTCGGTATGAGTCAAAAACGGGATGAGGACCCAAGGAGTGCACGACGTTTCTTTCTAGCTATGGGTGGTGTCAGTGACCTACCAGCCCTGACATTTATATACTTTTCACCTTTGTGGTTTGGATGCGAGGCGCCTCGATTTTAGGTCTGTAAGGACCGGGAAATGTGTGTTCAGGCATAATTAATCCTCTAACGTAAGTGAGGACCGGCCTTGGAGGATCCCAGGGTTGCCCAGAGTGCGTAGCCCTGAGACATTTGCTAGAGTGTCTCCAACGCGGAGAGGAGCTTGCCCCTTGCCTCGACTCGTGACGGAAATCCAATTTCCAATACGTGATATTGCGGTTTTAGTTGTAGAACTAGTATGGCGACATGATATATGGTACCCATGCCGTCTATGATTTATATTTATGATTGAAATTGTTTCGACACTATACACTTACTATAGTATCAAATGATTTGTTTTAAACGTACCAAGCATGTTTGGCTATTATAAGGGAAAACCCTATCCTCCGGCTTGCGTTGCATTGTGTGATGGGACCTATGTCTTATAATAGCTTCATTTTTCGAAAAAGCATTGCGTTGTTTATTCTATGCACTAGTATTCTTGGGAGGAAACCCGTTCCGTGTTATACGGCGTGGTCCCTTGAATTACGCTCTTTTAGAGTAAAGTTTTAAATAACTGTTTTAGTTCTCACACCAGTCACATGACTGACCTGGAGTTTATTGTTTTAACCTAAACTCTGGGTGCCCCTATTTTCCGCACGGGCAGCTAGTAGTTTCGGTTTTGCAGATTTATATTCACAGGATCCTGATTTACAGCTGGAACGATGCTCGGAAAGCTCTGTATCCGTGCATTACTTTCAGTTGTGTTTTATATTGTTTTCCGCTGCTATGTAATTTATTGTAATCTCTGATATTTGTCGAATGTAATTTATTCAATTATACTCTGTATATTCTTGTATTCTGATGGAATTGTTGTAATAGCAATGAAATGTTCTTCCGTCTGCGCTTTGTTTTGTCTTGTCCTCACAGTAATTCGTTCTTTCTCATCTCTTCGGAGATAGGGGAAGTTCGGGTCGCTTCAATACCGGTGCCGCCATGTCAGCCCTACGTCAAAAGCTTTGGTGATCCCCTCCTATGCTACGTTTGACAGTGAGCCAACCACCATCAGCTCGCAACCTGGAACAAAAAGTGCCTCCATCCCCGTCACAGTCAAACCCAACGTTGAGCGCCTACATCCTCTTACTGCATATTCACGTTCCATCTCCAAGTATATATTCACATTTTATTTTATTATTCTACTTTGCTATTTTGGTTTATGAATTGAACTAAAAGAAGAAAGCTCATGTTTTTATATCTTCGAACCCTTTATGCCCAAGTAATAGCTATTATGTTAGGGGCAGGTAGGCTTTTGAAAATTTCCATTTCCTTGGTTTGCACGTATATGTTGTCCTGTGGGATGTAGATTAGGATATACAGTACTTGATGTAAAGAAACATTTCAGTATGGCTTCTCTACATTTGTTTGGAACAACTCAATGTTTGTTAGGCGCTGAAAATATGTATGCACCTAGCTATGTGATAAGAGCAGGCCATGCTATGAAATGAAAATTCATACATTCGTTGCGTCATAGGTAATTAGGTGGTAGGTAGGTCGTTTTCCTTCACCATGAAGCAATGTTTTAATCGAATAGAATATATAAGTCGGTAGTTAGGTGTATGGGAAAAGGGGTACGACTCTTCTCTTCAAAGCAAATGATATATTATACTATATACATTTTTATGCAAGGTGGCAGGAATTGTTGGCATGGGTGATTTGGTATTTGATTTGATTATTCGAAACTTATTTTCATGGTGACTTTGTCGCATGGTTTACAGTATAGGTGAGGACTTTGATACTAGGGTGGCTTGCCATCACTTTGTCTTCACCATTCCTTACTTGTTAAGTAATTGAGAAATATTTTAATAAATATGTTCATGATTTTCTTTCGTGGCATAGATATAATGTTGGGTTTTGATTTCGAAAGTGAAGTTATACGGTTTCTGTTACACCGAATTTATTGTGTTACGGATCTCTATATAGAGAAATAAAAATACAATCGTGTCCAGTGAGGTGCCATGATCCCAAAAATTTAATAATATTGATAGGTTAATTTATATTGTGAAATCCCAAAATATTGATATAGGGTGAAAAATACTCCAAATAAAAAGTTGTGTATTTAATTAATTAAAAATTACAGTAAAATTATAAATTTAAATTACACTATGTCTCAAAGGGTTTGTCCAAAATCGAAACCAGTATCTAGTTATATCAAATAAACCGTTACGGTCGATAAACGATTCTATAGCGACTATTTGAAAATTTGATTTGGATATAACTCGTAATCTACAACACAAAATCTTAATTTTTCACTTCTGTTAGAAAGATATAGTTTAACGGATCCCAACTTTTCTTCTTTCGAAGAAATCCAACTAATAACGGATCCTTTACACTCCATTGAAGTTCAGAACGTTAAATTATGAACTATCGTGATATTACGGGCTCGATTATATTTAATATATATTTTTATACGTTCAAGGCCGTTTTAATTAATATATAAATCTACTTATATTATGAATTCAATATTTAAACTGATTTAAATATTTAAATACAAACCGATAAAAATGCGGGACGTTACACTAAGAGTAACGATGAGGGTTTATACGGTGTATGCGTATATATACGTATTTCTATTTTATTTTTATTTTATTTTATTCCATTTAATTCCAATATAATTTCTATATTGCTCCTAACTCCAAATCAAACCCAACGAGTGTTACCCCTAGCTAAATACCCCCGTTTTGGACACAATGGGATATGTCCCATAAGCCAATTCAATTTTTTTGATATGTTTTTCGTTGAATCTAAATATAAAACATTTAATTATTTAATTCGATCGTACATTTTAATTTACCGGGGCCACATACTGACTCCAAAAATTCCCGAAAAATAAATCTAGCTATTTTTTGATGATACGGTCCTAAAAAATTAATTTCATTGAATTTGGAGACCGTTGGAAAAATGGCCGTTTTCTGGTCGATCCAAATTGACTAAAATTGACAAAACACATTTTCTTTTGCCACGCTCATAAATTAATTCCACAAATTATGAAAATTGGAATCCTGCAATAATTTGACATTCTGGATCCAACCAGGTTAGTTTCGTCGAAAATGGAGGTCGTTTGCAAAATGGCTATTTATACGGGCTATATATAATATTAAATTCCATAGCGACTATTCTGAATATTCAACTGACCATAACTTTTGATTCCCGCTATGAAATTTCAAATTTTTGGATTCGTTGGAAAGATATTTTTGAACAGATTTAAATATTTTTGGTTTCACTAAAATTCGATTTATTTTGCATCATGTACGTTCAGTCAAAATTCAAATTCAAAATTTCAAACTACCGCGTTATTTCTACTCGTTTTATAATTAAAATAAATATATTCGTTCTAACTTCGATTTAAATAAATTTTTAACCGTTATTATTTAAAACAAATTATTTTAACTATTCAAAATTCAATAAAATAGCCAAAATAAAAATTTTAAATTGGTTATGATTTTCCGGGTTGTTACATTTTTACCCCTTTCGATCTCTCGCTTATTATTTCTCGGTTAAATTCAAATTTGTAAAGACTGTCTCATTCAATGTTGGCATGGATACCAGTAAAGGCGGTTCATCTCAATGACGCTACAAAGCGATTCGATTCAATTCCTAATCATATTCAAGATCGTGAAATCGGTAAAGCTAAAAAGGTATAAAACCAAACTTGATTTATCTAATTTTGTTTGGATTCTATGGTTTAGGGTTTTGAACAGTTAAAATTTGCTAAGTGTTGAGTTCTGCAACCACAAACCAAACAGTTGGTTTCTGCAAACAGTGTTTGTAAATGGGTTTTATATTTGGGTTTTTAAGTTAATTTTGAGCTTTGAGTTTTGACAGTATACCAAATTAAATTACTTCTGAATCGAATGGGTTTTTAACTCTGGGTTTTGACAGTATACCCGAAAAAATTACCAAGCAGTGTTGATTTCTAGTGTTTGCACCTGCATCGAATGGGTTTTGAACCTATCTTGTACATATATGTTGATTGCCTGAACTATAGTCTATACTGATTGGAATTCAATATGGACATTGATTTTAAATGTTAACATGTTAAATTGCTTGATTGGGTACTTGCAGCAAACATATTACATTGATATACATATATGTATATATATAGGAACCTTGCAATGCATGAATTATATATGTGAGTTACTCGGTATACAAAATTGTGCAGCTTATGACTTGGGAGTTTATGAATTTTGCAATATGTGATATTATGCAAGTATATCAGAATGTGTTTATGTATGCTAATTTAATCTGTTTTCTTTCATCTGATTTGCATGTATACAAGTATACATGAATACAGAAATTATGCTGTATAAAAGAGTGACACTTAACTGATAAATTTCATACAAAATTTCTCTGTAGGCTCAGGAGAACCCAAAGGGACAAAGACAATTTGTTTTAGGCTCTCGTCCCATTAATATCAATAATCGATATTGGAAAATTTGTGTTAGGCCATCAACAATCAAGTTGAACCTGAACCGTATTTGCAGTCTTGATATTGATATTTATGAGCGAGAAACGTGAATTGATGTGGGAAATTGAACAGAGAAACAGTTCAAAACAGGTATACCTACATTGCAATCAGAATGTGTTTATGTATGTTAATTTAATTTATTTTATTCCATTTGATTTGCATGTATAGGAGTATATATACGTGAACAATGAAATATGCCATATATCTGTTGTGATTGAACATGTGAATCTAGGCTCCCCCCCCCCTCCTCCCCCACCCCCACATATATATACATATATATATACACACACACATATGCAAGGTTTACAAAATGGGATTTAAATCGTAAAGTTTATATTTCAAATCGAAACAGATTTTAAATCGTAAGTCATAGTTTCCAAATATCATTACTTATGGGTTTCATATGCACTTTGAATTTGATTTGGATGTTTGAATTTCTAAAATTAAATTTAAAACTCAAATATTTTTCCCTCCAATTTCATTCTTATTTTATTTTAAAAGCATTGCCAAGTGATTGTGAATCTAAACAAGTATATTACATATGGTAGTTTGAGTTGAATGTGTTTTTTTTATAACTAAGTTTGAATCGTAATGTAAAAACCGAGTCGTAAACGGAGAGATTCAGGATGGATCAGGATTCAAATCGCAAGATTTTAGGATTTTTGACAACAATGTGTGTGTATGTATGAGTGTATATATATATATATATATATATATACATACATACATACACACACAATGATATACATCAGTACATGTATATATATAACATATCATGATTATGAGCATACAAACATAGATAGTGCAGGTGAAACTATGTTTTGTATCTGTGAAGCATGTGCACATATTTTTATGAGTGGTGTATATATCAAGTATGTGTGAACATTTCGAGAAATCTCAGAATTATGAGCAGTGTAGTCAAGGCGAAAAAGCCCCCAAAAAGCTGCAGACTGGCGCCTAGAGATTTTTTGGGCGCCTTGAGCGTGACTTTTGCTGTTTTACAGGAAAAAAAACTGCACTTAAAAAATGGCATAAAACTCCATTTTTGGCTTTTAAGAAGTGTATAATAATGCACCATTGAGATTAAACAAACTGCATTTGTCCAAAACTTCCAAAAAAAAACTGCATTTGTTCCAAAAAAAAAATCTGCATTTGTTTGAAAAAAACATCTTATGTTTTATAAAAAAAAATGCACTACACTTGTATTAAAAAAAATTGCTCTGATTTTATAAAAAAAAACTGCATTTGCTAAAACTTAAAAAAAACTATTTGTTCAAAACAAAAATCTGCATTTGTTCCAAAAAAAAACTGCATTTGTTCAAAATTTCAAAAAAAACAAGCTGCATTTTTTTATTAAAAAAATCTGCATTTGTTAAAAAAAAGCATTTGTTTCAAAAAAAACGCATTTCTTCGACAAAAAATAACACGGCACTTACGCTTGTTTAAATAAAACAACTGTTGTTCAAAGAAAAAAAATCTTATAGAAGAACCTAACCGAAGCACGCTTCTTTAGCTCGGCGCTTTTTTAGGGCTTCGGCGCCTCGAGCGCTTTTCTGGCGCCTCGAGCAAGGCTGGCGCTTCAGTGGCCAGAAAAGCCCTAGGCGCGCCTAGGCAAGCGCCTTGACTACAATGATTATAAGCAAGTTATTTTTTGGCCCAAGATGTCTGATTTATATGAGCTGACAATGAATCCGTCTTGGGAGTTACTAAATCAATTTAATTTGACTTGAGAGTTACTAAATTAAGTTAATTTGACTTGGGAGTTACTAAACTAATTTGACTTGGGAGTTACTAAATTAAGTTAATTTGACTTGGGAGTTACTAAATTAAGTTAAGTGACTACGTAAATACAGTTTATCTTAGAGGTAAGAGAGGTATTGATCTCCTATCATGAATCGACAATTATTTTAAAACGAAACACTAACATGGTAGGATCTCCTATCAAAGTTCATTGTTAGTGTATAGTAGTGCTTTCAGGAGGTATATTTCAGATCCATGTCAGCTGGTGTTTAGTATTTTTAGGATACTATGACTTATTAAGAAACAAATCACGAGTTCTAAGCGTATACTTGGAGGTAAGAGAGTTATTGTTCTAGCTTTCTGCGGTCTGGTTGAGGAAACACTCCAGAATGATGAAAAATTTAAAATAAATTTTTTGATCATTAAAGAGCTTCAAAATTCGGTAAATCAATTTTGGAAAATTAATAAGTTTCAATGGATCAACTTAGTAACCCCCAAGATAAGTCAATTTTAGTTGGTTTGTTAACCAGACCAAATTATTAAACAGTAAGTGGTAAAAATATTTGTCCATATGATCAACTTTATTATTTCGGAGTGTTTCCTCGACCAGCTCACAGAATGCTGGTTCAATTCCTCTTTTATCTTCAGGTGTATGCATATAACTCGTGATTTAGGACTTAGTAGTCGTAGTATCTTAAGATTACTGCACATCTAGTCGCCATGGTTCTGAAATTTACTTTCTGTCAGTACTACTTAACAGTGTCAGGACCTTCAAAAGTTTGTTTTGGCTAATGAATGTTACATTGGTGAACATACTTATTTTCTGTGCATAGGCAGATCACTTAAGGATTATGTAATGGTACAAGGATTACGTAACATTCTAATACATTTGATACAAAATTTCCATGTATGCTCTGGGGAAGCATTATGCTATATAGGGGACAAAGATAATTAGTTTTAAGCTCTTCCCCCATCAATATTAATAGTTGAGATTGCAAATTTCCATGTTAGGCTATCAACGATCAAGTTGAACCTGAATCGTATTTGCAATCTCGATTATTAATATTGTTGAGGCTAAAGGAACCTGAATTGATGTGGGAAACTGAACAGAGATCCGGTCAACCTGAATTAGCGTTATCGAAGAAATGATTATACCGTACAAGGGGAGTTTGAGATCCGGTCTTACATTTGTTCGGACAATTATGTTTCTTCTTATCTGAATATACCTGCAGTTCAAAAGGCTCTTCAAGTTTGTCGCATTGCTCAGAACTCTACATGCATGCCTATTACTTACAAAAACTTTGTCTTTTTTGTTAATTTAACATTGTTATATGTCTTAACAAATTTTGATTGCTTATAGTACCTATTATTTACGAACTCTACAGGCGTGCTCTTGGATTTTCTACGAGACAAAATGATACGGTATGATTTCTTATTGCTGCATGTTAGCACATTTTATCCTAAGACTAATCCCAAGTCACTGCTGTTTAAATTGGTTTACGTTCTGTTATATTATGCAGATTAGCAAAGCTAAGAATATCTGCGAGAGCATGATTTCATATGCATGTTAGGCCATCAATGTAAATAATAGGAGGTAGGAAAACAGGTAAACCTTAGGTACATCTAGGGTAATTCAAATCCCATATACATATACATACATGGTGTGTGTCTGTGTGTGTGTGTGTGTGTGTGTGTGTAATATACGTGTGTATGTATGCATATGTTTCAGCTAAGATTGTAGATCATGGAGAGAAATAACATGGTTATTTACGTGTACAGATGACATGCTGAAATTGATCAAGAAACATGGTTGAGTGATGCTAAAGGGTTATGTCTACATATATCTACTCAGCTTAGAAAAATGGATATTGAGGCAAGAAGTTTGCAACCTAGTGTAAAGCTGTATTGCTGACAAAGCTGAGAGAGTACAAGTCCGATTTGCATAATCTGAAAGCTGAAGTTAAGAAAATTTCTTCAAGTAATTTGGATAAAGCTACAAGAGAGGAACTTCTAGAGGCAGGATTGGCATATACTTTAGCGGTATTGATTTGGAACTTTTTAGTTATGTTATGCATTTTACATTGAATTGTTTATTTGCAATCCTGTTCTGCTTAATGTTAAACTTCAAAACAATATTCATCTTGTTGTTGTAGCCGTTGAAAGTTAGTGCTATTTTTCCACCCATTGTTCTACACATAAATTAATGATTGTTTCCTACAACCTAAGTAAAATGTTCATCATTTTGTAAGTAGACCAGTATTTATTTCTTGTTCCTAAATTGCAGTTGTAAACTTCTATACATCACATATATATAGGAAACATGGCTGAGTTCACCATTTCAATGGAAGTACGTTAACACATAAATATTTGGTAGTCTAATTTTGTTGTATACAGTTTGACGAATAGGTCTTTCCACTGTTGTATACAGTTATCACATAAACATTTCAATGGCTGAGTTCACCATTTCAATGGAACTGCTTGTGGAAGTACTTTCAGGTCTATTGCCTATGAAAGTACTTTCAATGGCTGAGTTCACATTAATTTGTTGTATACTACTTTACTATTTACATGAATGGTGTGACGACTGCCCATTACCCCTGCACTATACAAGAGGAAAAATGCGCTGAAAGGCATGCCAGGCAGTCATGGATGATCATCAGAGTGGGCAAATACAAGCGGAACTTGTCGTAAACTCACAGCGCAAGGATAAAATATAATAGAACATATATAACAGGTAGTAATAGTGAAGTAGAAACACAAGACTTTCATACAACCAGAAAGTAATATCCACAACTCGGAAATAGTGTTTGTACAAAGCTGCCTCACTACATCACTCAGAAAATCAAGCAGCGAAAATCCAATTATTAGATACTAGTAAAACTGGTACGTGAGCCTCTTGCACGCCATCGATCAGCATCGTCGTCCTCACTAAAGCATTACCTGTCACCTGTTACTTAATCTGCCCATCCACAATCGGATGAACAACCAAAGATAATAAGAGGAAACATAAAACCTTGAGTCAGACAATAGTCTTAATGAGCGATAAAACAGCTAACAAACTTCAACAATAAAGTGTATGATAAGGGATAGATAAACATACTAATCTACCCACGATATCAGATAAGAACTCAACCTTGTCTTCCCCAGATTGGAAAGTGATAGCCTTTACTATAAACAATTCAACCATTCATTCATGGAAACCAGAACACCCATTCAATAATGGAAAACATTCACATCATCCAGATTATATAAGTCTCACACAGACAACCCTAATAGAGTTTAACATTCCCCAAGTACTCTCCCCAGAGGCCTAAACCAATATCAGTTAAGCACTCAAAGAACATCTCCCTCGACTTTGGATAATCTATGTGAGATAGTACAAACAGAACAACCAATCATCCATGACTGACTCTGGCTATAATCGCCAATCGTGCTTTGAAACCATCGTTAATCGTATGATGGCCAACCTTGCCATACGTTAAGGGCTAATGGTAACCCCAGTTCAAGCATAAACTCCATATGTCCAACCTTGACAATGTCCAACCTTGACAACTAGGCTTTTCCCCAAGACCCAGGGTACTCGACCTACAACCGGTCTTTTAGACGTCTCTAATGTACCTCTACTTCGAGCCTGCTAGAACTTACAACAACGATAATCTCTCGGCCTTCACATCTCTAGTCTCCCATCCTGATGACTTTTCATGGCTCAAGCAACCTTCTCGAGCAACCATTATCCACCAACTCATGACCTTTGAGTTGCCACCTCATTCGTTGTTCTACACCGATCAACGAGAACCTTTCAACACTTTGAACCTTCCTACTTGTATCACTTCGAAGTTACACCACCACCGAGCCATGTTACACCACTGCTTTGTTACACCTTTTTATTAAAATCAGAACCATTCCCGAAAAATAATTTTTTTAGGAAATCAACACCGATTGGCCCCCCTTCTTGGAGCACACCGATCGGTTCACCCCATATGGCACCACCGGTCGGTCCTCTGAAGGACCACCGACCGGTCCTCTGACACCTCCGGTCGGTCCCCTGAACACCCACTAATTTGTCTCCTGAAGCCCACCGATCGGTCCTCTAGAGCACACCACCGGTCGGTCCTGGAAGCACACCACCGGTCAGTCCTGACTTGTTCCCCAAGATATGATTTCTGACCGGTCGGTCCACTGTGCAACCCCAATCCAACTCCGATTGCGACCAAAACTTCGCCAAACGACGAATTCAACTAAACGAACTCAACCAAAATCATCAAAAACAATCATAAACATGTCACAACATTTCTAACAACATGAATATGGCGATTATCACAAAAATGATGTAAATCCCACCAAAATCCACTAAAATGAACATATAACCAAAATGAGATATCTAACTTACGTAAACATGTGAAACGATATGAAATTAATAGTTAAAACTTGCTGAATTAGATCATAGTGTGATGCATATGAAAATACACACATAATGGTGTAAATCTATGGTAAAATTCCAATTTGATGAAAAACATGCACAAATACTCATATACTTCATTGCATTCATGTGAGAGATGTAAACCACTCACCAATTAGCCAAAACAAAGCAAAATCGAAGAAATAGAATTCCGGACAGCGAAGAGATAGCTCCTAGCCCTTCGATTTGATGAATACTCTTTTGAAATGATGTAGATCTAGCCTCTAATGGTGTAGATCTATGATTTCCCTTCTTAGATTTGGATTTTTAATGGTGGAAAGGTGTAGGAGGAAGAAGGAGATCAATGCCTCCAAATGGGAGAATGGGAAAGTAAACTTTTTGTAACAACCCGCATTCTACGTATCGGAGGATCGTAGAATACTTATTTCTTTCCCATATGAAGTCGTATGGTCATGTAACTTTGGGGAACATCCATTAGAGTCATTTCCCATGTTCATGATTTTTGTCGATTTTTAAATGGTCATTTTGCCCCTAGCTGATCTTGTTTTGGCCATAACTTTTGATTGGAAAGGAATTTTGACCTGAAACCACTTCCATTAGATTCGTTTGATGGTTTACCTTTCTGTAGAGTGGTCATAATAGCCAAACGGACTTACCGTTTGGGAGATATGGCTGAAATAATGTTTGGAAGGTGAAAAACTGCTTAACCGGGCCAAATAGGGTGATTAGTGAATAGGCCCATAACCCATTTCGGGATTAGGGTTATGGGGAGGCTGAAATGAGTTAGAGAATCATTCCATTTCAGTTTTCAAGCCTCCACTTATCACCAAGGAACCCTAAAAATGGCCTCCAACCTCTAAATCACCTCCAAAACATCTTTTGATCAAGGATTAAGCTTAGCAACATTTAATCAAGGGAGATCTACACCAAATCAACATTGGAGCTGCTGTTTAGCATTGGGATTCGCATCAAATCAGAGATTTATTTCAGATTTTAGTTTATTTGTGGCTAAGGCGAGTGATTTGCATAGTTCCTCACTAATTATGGCTAATTAAGGGTAATTAGTGTTAATTAGCGAATTTAAACATGATAAAATTCGGGGAAAATGTTTATAAAATCTTAAATGATGTTTTAGACCTATGATATGAATTTGGGTTAATTTGGTTGAGTTTTGCTAATCCTATCATTAGTTTCACCTAAACATGCTTAAGGGAAAATATGGGGTTTTGGGTATGTTTGATCCATTTTAACCTATCATATTGATGTTTTGATGGTTGTGGTTGATTATGCATGTTGCTATGACTGTATGATATGATTTGTGATTGATTTCAATTGTTAGAATGGTCGAAAACGTCGTCGAATGGCGTAAAACCCTTGCTGGAAAAGTTGCAGGAAACAGTGCAGGATCGGATCGGATATGGTGGCTCGGATCGGATAAGTGAACTGGGCAAGGGATTCAATCGGATCAGAACCTTGCACTTGAGAAATCTGGCAAAAAGGTAGGCCATGCTAGCAATATTGGGATCGGATCGGATAAAGGAGGGGGATCGGATCGGCTAAAGGAGGAGGATCGGAGCGGGAGCACGAACTGGATGGGAGATGGCAAACCGACCAGACCCGAAGAGGGACACCCGACCCGAACCGACGCAATGGAGTGGACCCGAACCAAACCGTTACCAGAGGAAGACCATGAACGGACGCGATGTAGTGGACCCGACCCGAACTGATAGCTCGAAGAGGAACCCGACCCGACCCAGTATTGACCAATAACCCGAGATGCAAAGGTAGTCCAATATGGGAAGTTAGAGCTCAGGATCCAACTGGGAACCGATGAGTTCACTTCATGATTGGGCTTTGCTGCGGGACGTGTGCTAAGGAGTTGTCGACGTTCATAACTTCGATTCACCACTAAAAATGGATGATGGGCTACTTATCAGTGCAGTAGAGTCATTATGACTCGAGGGGCAAGGTGATGGTAGCAAAACTACGTTATCAGTGCAGTAGAGTCATTATGACTTGAGGGGCAAAGTGATGCGTAGTAAGACTATGAGCCAGCGCAGATGAGGTGAATAACTCCATGGGGCAAGTGGACATAGTAAAGGATTGGTAAGACTATGAGCCAGCGCAGATGGGGTGAATAACTCCATGGGGCAAGTGGACATAGTAAGGATTGGTAAGGCTATGAGCTAGCGCAGATGGGTTGAATAACTCCATGGGGAAAGTGGACATAGCGAAGAATTAGTGGCTACGTTATCAGTGCAGTGAAGCCATTTATGACTTCATGGGGCAAAGTGATCGTAGCAAGGTATGTTGGGTGATCAAAGTGGTGAATATCGTATGCTTTACGCACTGAGTGAGAGATGTGAGGATGGTTGCTATGTTTGATTGTTTTCCATCACTATGACATGCACACCCCCACCTCCGTATCTTTACACCGTTTGATATGGCACCTTAGAGTGTTGTACAATATGTAGTGCTAACTCTTTGGTTGCAGGTCCAGGTTCAGGTATGTTTTAGTCTACCTGTTATTGTTCTGTTTAGATGCTTATCGCTCATACCAGGCTTTATGTCTGACCGAGAGTTTTATGTCTCCTCTTATTACTCTGGGTGCTCACACGAGCAGACTAGAGACAGGTTAGCTGGTGATGCGCGAGTAGCTGATTCGGAGGCGGGCAGGAGGCTTCCACGTATGATATATAGATATTCTCCCTGTGTCGTTGGCGGTCGCTACTTGGGCATTAGTAGTGTACCCCTTTATCTTGCTTTTGCTTTGAGGCAGTTTGAAAAGTTGTAATAATGTTTAACTTTGGATCATAAGCTGTACTTGGATTTTCCGCTGCTATGTTAGTTGTTTCAGCTTATGCACTGTCTCACCTGTTTTATGTCAAGTATGTTATTATTATATTTTATTCTATGCGCTGTGAGACATTCTACAGGTTCTTTGTTAGTTCATTCCCTTCTTCCCTTTCCTTCTGACGCCCGTTCGGTGCTAACTGGACATGTGTACAGCGCACCTTTGGAGTAAATGCCGGTTGGTGCGGGGCGGGCCGTCCCATTTGGTATCAGAGCTCTAGGTTGCGTAGTTAACCTAGGGAAAGACACTAGGGAGAGATAGTACGTATATGAAAGTGCGTATTTGTGATTACTTTGGTTTTCAAAAGCTATATATATACTATTGGTAGTATTAGGATGAAGTCGTACTGCACTAGCACCACTATGGGGTCGTTAATCGTTTTCCTTTTACAGATTGATGATGAGCCGATATGCTAGAGATGCTGGTAGAGGGGTCAATAATGGGAATGCTGCTGACATGAGGGCAATGTTTACTGACCTCATGAGAGACATGCTCAGAGAAGTGCAAGGGGAAGTTCCCAATCCCGGAGTTGGTGTTGGCCCAGTAGTGCAGGTGCCTATGGTCGATTTTGCCAAGTTGTGCAAGGATTACATAACCTTGGTGGGAAGCCGTTCCACGGAACGGAGTCGGCCACAAATGTTCAAGACTGGATGGATAGATGTGATCATATCTTCGATGACTTGGGTCTTGAGGATGCGATGAAGAGAAGGCTAGCGTCTCGTCAACTGCAAGGGCGAGCGATGAATTGGTGGAATGCCATCAAAACAGCTACTCTAGAAGATCAGGTTACTTGGGATCAGTTCAAGGCTCGCTTTAGCGAGAAGTTCATTCCAGCTGCCCAGAAGTCAGTGTTGTTTAAGAGATTCTTAGAACTCAAGCAGAATTGTAGGGCAGTCTCTGACTATATTGCTGAATTCGACACTTTGTCGAAGTATGGACTATCTCTTATCGATACTCCTGAGAAGAAGAATGAGAAGTTCATTACTGGTTTGGATGGATACTTGGGGGAAAGGCTTATCAATCACATCGATGAGACTTTTGAATCGATCGTGGGGAAAGCTTTGAGATCAGAAAGTCTTTACCCTAAGTCAAAGACTGGGGTTGCATCTGCAGAAGGGCCAAAGCCGCAAGCAGGCGGTGGAGGCAAGAATAACTCTCAGAATAAGAGGAAGCATGACCAATCTAAGGGTGGCCAGAAAAAGAACAAGAAAGATGTTGAGTGCTTCAGCTGTGGTAAGAAGGGCCATTATGCCAAAGATTGTCGGGCCAAGCCAGCGGATAAGAAGTGCTTCAACTGTGGTCAAGTGGGACATTTCAAGGATAAGTGTCTGCAACCTCTTAAGGAGAAGCAGATTGTGAAGGCATATGCTGTTGATGTTGTTCCTTCTTCATCGAATGCCCCAACTGCGGCGGAGAAAGGAAAAAATGTTGTCATTCAAGGTATGCTTTCTATTTATGATGTACCAGTTCGAGTTTTGTTTGATACTGGGGCTTCCCGTTCCTTCATATCTAGTGACCTGGTAGATATGTTGGGACTGGAACCCGAGATAGTCGATAGACCATTGGTTGTGACGAACCCGATTGGTGGTTCGACTAGCCTTAGTATAATTTGCAGGAATTTGGTCTTATCGAGTCATGGATGTATGTTTGTATGTGATTGCTTTTTTTTGGGCTTTACGGGTATGGCATTATATTGGGAGTCGATTGGCTCCAAAGATACGTGGTGGTGGTAGACTGTAAGGGCTTTCTGGTGACAGTTAGGGCAGATGATGGGCGGAGGGTAGTGTTTGGTAGTCTACCTAGTGATGGGGTTATGGCTAGTTTTGTAAATTCCCTCGACATCCCGCAGGATGAGCTGTCAGATGTGCCCGTGGTTGGCCAGTATCCGGACGTCTTCGAGGAGGTGACCGGGCTTCCACCGCACCGAGAGATTGAGTTCCGTATTGATTTAGAGAAAGATGCCAGACCTATAGTGATGCCACTTCGTCGTATGGCACCAAGGGAGCAGCAAGAGCTCGGGGTGCAAGTCAGCAATCTTTTGAAGAAGGGATTTATTAGAAGAAGTGTCTTCGAGTGGGCAGCACCAGTTGTGTTTGCCACTAAGGCAGATGGTTCCCTTCGTTTGTGTGTGGACTATCGCGAGTTGAATAAGGTAACGAGGAAGAATAAGTATCCTCTACCGCAGATAGATGATTTTTTTGATCAACTGGAAGGAGCAAGAGTGTTCTCCCAGTTGGACCTCGTGACAGGATTTCGTCAGCTACGAGTAGCGGATGAGAGTGTTCCGAAAACGGCATTTAGGACGCCGTCTAGATTTTATGAGTGGTTGGTCATGCCATTTGGGTTGACCAATGCACCAGCCTACTTTGGGGATCTTATGAATCGAGTATTCAGAGATCAGTTGAATAAGTTTGTTCTTGTGTTAGTAGATGATATCCTTGTTTACTCAAGGACAGAGGAGGAACACAAGGGACACTTGAGGATAGTGATGGAGGTGTTGAGGAAACACCAATTGAAAGCGAAATTCTCTAAGTGTCACTTTTGGAGAAGGGAAGTGAGATTCTTGGGTCATGTTGTTTCAGTGAGTAGTATTGCCGTGCACCCTGCGAAGATGGCTACGGTACAGGATTGGCCTACGCCTAAGAATGCAACAGATGTAAGAAGTTTCTTGGGATTAGCTGGATATTATCGTAAGTTTATCCAGGACTTCTCCAAGATAGCAGCACCGTTGACTCAGTTGACTAAGAAGAATCAGTCCTTCGTCTGGGACGGAGTGTGTGAGAATGCATTCAAGAGTCTAAAGGAAAGGTTGACGCGTGCGCCGGTGCTAGTCATTCCTAAAGGGAATGAAGAGATGACGGTATACACGGATGCTTGTGGTACCGGATTAGGTGCTGTGTTGATGCAAGGAGGTAGGGTTGTAGCTTATGCTAGTCGACAGCTAAAACCGCATGAGAAGAAGTATCCTACCCATGATTTGGAATTGGCAGCGATTGTGTTCGCATTGAAGATGAGGAGACACTATCTCTTGGGAGAAAGATTTGAGTGGTTTACCGATCATAAATCGTTAAAGTATCTCTTCTCTCAGAAAGATCTAAATCTCCGTCAGCAGAGATGGTTAGAGTTCTTGGCTTCGTACGATTTTGATATCGCATATACACCTGGGAAAGGTAATGCTGAAGCCGATGCCTTGAGTAGGAGACATGCCAGTTTAGGGGCAATGTTTCTTGAACGGAAGCAACTGGAGTATATCGCGGGGTTTTATTTCAGACCAAAGTGCAAATTAGATCCAGTCATGCTAGCTAGTTTGACGATCAGACCCACTTTGATATAGCAGATGGGTTCCATCCAGAAGGACGATCCTAATCTATTGGAAATCATCTCCAAGTTAGAGATGGACATCGACGGTGAGGAGATGAATTTGTATGGGCTTGATCAAGATGGATGGCTTAGAAAGAATGGAAGACTTGTTGTACCCAACGTGAATGGTTTGAGAGATGAAGTGCTTAGGGAATGTCATCACTCAAAACTGACTATACACCCCGGTGGTAATAAGATGTATCGAGACATGAAGCAGGCTTACTACTGGGAAGGGATGAAAAGAGACGTTGGGAAGTTTATATCCAAATGCATGAATTGCCAACTGGTTAAAGCCGAGCAAAAGAAGCCTAGTGGGTTGTTGCAACCATTAGAAATTCCCGAATGGAAATGGGAGCAAGTCTCGATGGATTTCATCGATAGTTTACCAAGGACTAGATCGAGATATGATAGCATTTGGGTAATTGTGGATCGATTGACTAAGAGCGCAAGATTTATACCAGTCAGATCGACCAGAACGGCAGCTAAGTTGGCAGAATTGTATATGAAGTGGGTAGTGAGATTTCATGGAGTACCCAAAAGCATTGTGAGTGACCGAGACCCGTTGTTCACTAGTGGGTTTTGGAAGAGCTTACAAGAGGCTCTAGGGTCAGGATTACATCTCAGTACCGCATATCATCCTCAGACCGACGGTCAGGCGGAGATGGTGAATCGTATATTGGAAGATCTCTTGAGAGCTTGTATATTGGATTTTGGTGGATCATGGGATGACCATTTGCATCTAGTAGAGTTTGCATATAATAATAGCTACCAATCCAGTATCGGTATGGCTCCATATGAAGCTCTGTACGGAAGACCGTGCAACTCACCATCATGTTGGATAGAGACCGGTGAGAAGTTTATACTTGGACCAGATGTGGTAAGAGAAACCTCGGACAAGATTAAGGTCATTCAACAACGAATGAAAGCTGCCCAAGATAGGCAGAAGAGTTATGCTGATAAGAGGAGAAGAGACTTAAAATTCTCCGTTGGTGACTTGGTGTTTGTTAAGATTTCTCCGTTAAAGAGCGTAATACGATTTGGTAGGAGAGGCAAGTTAGCACCAAGATTTGTTGGCCCATTCCCTGTTCTTGAACTAGTCGGGAATTTGGCATATAGAGTTGGCTTACCAGAGAAGATGGCGGGAGTTCACAATGTATTTCATGTTTCCCAACTAAGGAAGTTCGTTCACGACTCAGATATGACTATTTCACCTGATCAATTAGAGGACTTCGAAGTAGAACCCGAGGCGGTTGGGAACCGCAAGCCGATTCGTATTGTGGGGCACGATACAAAGCAACTTCGAAGGAAGGCGGTGAAGCTAGTCAAGGTTCAGTGGGGCGAGAACGAGAATGACTGTACTTGGGAGACAGAGGAGAGCATTAGAAAGGCGTATCCCGAACTCTTTGCCTGGTAAGATTTGCTTTGTAATTTAATTATTCTGCTTGCTAGGATAGACTTTCTTTACTTGTTTTGTATGTTTGATTGTTGATTTATGATTGATAGGCATGCGGTACTCTTTGTGTGTTTTAGTTAGGGAATTTCGGGTGCGAAATTTCTTAAGGGGGGGAGAATGTAACAACCCGCATTCTACGTATCGGAGGATCGTAGAATATTTATTTCTTTCCCATATGAAGTCGTATGGTCATGTAACTTTGGGGAACATCCATTAGAGTCATTTCCCATGTTCATGATTTTTGTCGATTTTTAAATGATCATTTTGCCCCTAGCTGATCTTGTTTTCACCATAACTTTTGATTGGAAAGGAATTTTGACCTGAAACCACTTCCATTAGATTCGTTTGATGGTTTACCTTTCCGTAGAGTGGTCATAATAGCCAAGCGGACTTACTGTTTGGGAGATATGGCTGAAATAAGGTTTGGAAGGTGAAAAACTGCTTAACCGGGCCAAATAGGGTGATTAGTGAATAGGCCCATAACCCATTTCGGGATTGGGGTTATGGGGAGGCTGAAATGAATTAGAGAATCATTCCTTTTCAGTTTTCTAGCCTCTACTTATCACCAGGGAACCCTAGAAATGGCCTCCAACCTCTAAATCACCTCCAAATCATCTTTTGATCAAGGATTAAGCTTAGCAACATCTAATCAAGGGAGATCTACACCAAATCAACATTGGAGCTGCTGTTTAGCATTGGAACTCGCATCAAATCAGAGATTTATTTCAGATTTTAGTTTATTTGTGGCTAAGGTGAGTGATTTGCATACTTCCTCACTAATTATGGCTAATTAAGGGTAATTAGTGTTAATTAGCGAATTTAAACATGATAAAATTCGGGAAAAATGTTTATAAAATCTTAAATGATGTTTTAGACATCTGATATGAATTTGGGTTAATTTGGTTGAGTTTTTCTAATCCTATCATTAGTTTCACCTAAACATGCTTAAGGGGAAATATGGGGTTTTGGGTATGTTTGATCCATTTTAACATATCATATTGATGTTTTGATGGTTGTGGTTGATTATGCATGTTGCTATGACTGTATGATATGCTTTGTGATTGATTTCAATAGTTAGAATGGTCGAAAACATCGTCGAATGGCGTAAAACCCTTGCTGGAAAAGTTGCAGGAAACAGTGCAGGATCGGATCGGATCGGATATGGTGGCTCGGATCGGATAAGTGAACTGGGCAAGGGATTCGATCAGATCAGAACCTGGCACCTGAGAAATCTGGCAAAAAGGAAGGCCATGCTAGCAATATTGGGATCGGATCGGATAAAGGAGGGTGATCGGATTGGCTAAAGGAGGAGGATCGGAGCGGGAGCACGAACTGGATGGGAGATGGCAACCCGAACCGACCCGAAGTGGGACACCCGACCCGAACCGACGCGATGGAGTGGACCCGAACCGAACCGTTACCAGAGGAAGACCATGAACCGACGCGATGTAGTGGACCCGACCCGAACTGATAGCTCGAAGAGGAACCCGACCCGACCCAGTATTGACCAATAACCCGAGATGCAAAGGTAGTCCAATATGGGAAGTAAGAGCTCAGGATCCAATTGGGAACCAATGAGTTCACTTCATGGTTGGGCTTTGCTGCGGGATGTGTGCTAAGGAGTTGTCGACGTTCATAACTTCGATTCACCACTAAAAATGGATGATGGGCTACTTATCAGTGCAGTAGAGTCATTATGACTCGAGGGGCAAGGTGATGGTAGCAAGACTACGTTATCAGTGCAGTAGAGTCATTATGACTTGAGGGGCAAAGTGATGCATAGTAAGACTATGAGCCAGCGCAGATGGGGTGAATAACTCCATTGGGCAAGTGGACATAGTAAAGGATTGGTAAAACTATGAGCCAGCGCAGATGGGGTGAATAACTCCATGGGGCAAGTGCACATAGTAAGGATTGGTAAGGCTATGAGCCAGCGTAGATAGGGTGAATAACTCCATGGGGCAAGTGGACAAAGCGAAGAATTAGTGGCTACGTTATCAGTGCAGTGAAGCCATTTATGACTTCATGGGGCAAAGTGATCGTAGCAAGGTATGTTGGGTGATCGAAGTGGTGAATATCGTATGCTTTACGCACTGAGTGAGAGATGTGAGGATGGTTGCTATGTTTGATTGTTTGCCATCACTATGACATGCACACCCCCACCTCCGTATCTTTACACCGTTTGATATGGCACCTTAGAGTGTTGTACAGTATGTAGTGCTAACTCTTTGGTTGCAGGTCCATGTTCAGGTATGTTTTAGTCTACCTGTTATTGTTCTGTTTAGATGCTTATCGCTCATACCAGGCTTTATGTCTGACCCAGAGTTTTATGTCTCCTCTTATTACTCTGGGTGCTTACACGAGCAGACTAGAGACAGGTTAGCTGGTGATGCGCGAGTAGCTGATTCGGAGGCGGGCAGGAGGCTTCCACGTACGATATATAGATATTCTCCCTGCGTCGTTGGCGGTCGCTACTTGGGCATTAGTAGTGTACCACTTTATCTTGCTTTTGCTTTGAGGCGGTTTGAAAAGTTGTAATAATGTTTAACTTTGGATCATAAGCTGTACTTGGATTTTCCGCTGCTATGTTAGTTGTTTCAGCTTATGCACTGTCTCACCTGTTTTATGTCAAGTATGTTATTATTATATTTTATTCTATGCGCTGTGAGACATTCTACAGGTTCTTTGTTAGTTCATTCCCTTCTTCCCTTTCCTTCTGGCGACCCGTTCCGTGCTAACTGGACATGTGTACAGCGCACCTTTGGAGTAAATGTCGGTTGGTGCGGGGCGGGCCGTCACACTTTTTCCCTCCACTCTCACCCCCTATTTATAGGATTCCACCAACCCACTAATGGGCCTCTCCAATTCAATCCATCAGGCTCTCCAAACCTGACCAACCAACTGAAAAATCTTAAAACAACGATTTCTCTCAAACCACTGAGCCAAATCTTTAATGTAACCACTCTATGGAAAGGCAATCATCGATTCCTTTCCAATGGCACAGGTCTCACCCTATGATTCGACCTGAGTCAAAAGTTATGCCCTGTACAAGACTAACAGGGGCAAAATGGTCACAAACAAAATCGGTAAAAATTATGGACATGCCTCACATCCCCATAAGCAACATATTAAAAGATGAGAATGATCCAGCCCTCAGGAAATAAAATAAAAATATTTTACGATCTTCCAATACGTAAAGTACGGGCTATTACAAATGGAACTCATAAAAGCTGGCGTCAGCTGTGACTAGTATTTTGTATTGTCATTTGTGCTCAGCTGCTGCTAAAGCTACACAGTAGTATTCTATATTTACACGAACGTAACAAATATATGAACTTGCATTGCCTGGTATGTCCAGTCATGTTTTGTGATGGCTCATAATCTGCTGGCTTGTTAACATACCTTGTTAACATTTGTGTATCTTGTTGTGAAATCAGTTAGGAGCTGTCTGACTATATGTTGCATCACTTCAAAGAGCAAAGTGGTTATTGTACTAGATGTGTGCATTATGGGTATAACATTTTCTTTGTATAAATTGTGTAAATTTGTATATCAGAGTGGTTATTGTATGTGAGTTTTTGGTCATTTGTATCGAAAATTATTGTATTGAATCATGTATCCATATTTTACTTGATTGTATGGTTAATTGTTTTTCTGATTGTTTGAACGTCATGAGTATGTGAATGATTATGGATTGATATTGTAGAAACAAAATAGAGAGCTAGCAGGAAATAATTATAGGGGAAAAAAAGCAAATTAGTTAATAATTTTTAGTTGCATTTTAAAAATGCTACATAAATATATTTAGTGGCGTTGAATTAACGCAACCGTAAACCAGGGGTAAAAGTGAAAATTTTATTAGTAACATTACAAGCCTTTTTTATGACGTTTATTTAGTGCGACAAAAATTATTTTGGTGGCATTTAATAAACGTTACAACAAAAGAAATTATAGTGGCGTTAAAAATAGTGCAACCAATTTGAAATGACTTTTATTGTCATGTTTTCTCGCAATGATTATAGAAACGCCACCAAAAATGATTGGTAGCGGTTTTTGAGCACTACAAAAAATCATTTTTCTTATAGTGATCTTATATTGATGTCGTTTAGTTCAGTAACGTTGTGACTCAATGTATATCCAGGTCGAAATGTTTGAAGTGATGTGATGTGTCCGTTGATCGATGTAAACCAAGAAATGTGAAGACAACTTTAGGGTGTTGAGTTGTGGATAATGGTTACTCAAGGGGGACTTGAGTTGTGAATGCTCATCGGGGTTGATGGCTAGAGATTCGAAAGCCGAAAGATTATCGTTATCGTAAGTTCTAACGGACTCAAAGCAGGGGTACTTTGGGCAATCATGAAGGGCCTCATATCTTGGGCAGGCGTGAAGGGCCAGTTTGTCGAGACTTGAGAAGACAAACATAGGAGTCATGAAGGCGTTTGGAGTTTTTGCTAGAACTGGGGTTTACCATTAGCCCTTGACATATGGCAGGTAGTCGTCATACGATTAACGATGGTTTCGAAGCAGGAAAGGAAGTGGTAGCCAGGGTCAGGAATGTTTGGTTGTTTTCCTTGTACATCTCACATAGATTGTCTGACGTCGAAGGAGATGTTTCTTGGGTGCTTGTCTGATATTGGTTTAGGCCTCTAGGGCTTGTGCTTGAGGGATGTTGATGTCGATTAGGATGATTTACGTAAGATATAACAAATTGCTATGGTTGTTATTGTCTGGTTACTTCTGATTGCCATGGACCTATAGTTGTTGGTTATTCTCTGATTTCCATGGATGAATGGTTGTTTCCAATTTTTTGTTTTGTAAAGGCTATCGCTGTCAGATGTGGGGAAGGAAGGTTTGGGTTCTTCTTTGGTGTTTGGTAGATTAGTTTGTTAATCCACTTATTCTTATCTACTTTATTGATGATGTTAGATAGTTATTTTATCATTCACTAAGGCTGTTGTGTGGCTTAAGGTTTTATGTTTTCCTATTATTACCTTAGGATGTTCATCCGGTTTGGATGGGCAGACTAGGTGGCAGGTGATTAGTGAGGACGGTGCTGTTGTGCGATGGCGAGCAGGAGGCTGGCATATTATTTTACTATTAAGTAGCTTTGTTTCCGCTGTTTGATGAGTGTTGTAGTGCGGCTTCATATACAGACTTTGATGTTGTAATCCAAGATGTATGGATATCCTTTCTAGTTATTATGAAAGTTTAAAAGTTTGGTATATGGTGCTCCACCATTTCTGCATGTTGTATATGTTCTATTATATTTTATCCTTACTTTATAAGTTATACAATAGGTTCCGCTTGTGTCTACCTACTCTAATGATCATCCATAGCTGCCTCACACATCTTTCAGTGCATTATTCCTCTTGTTTAGTGCAGGAGTTTTAGACGGTCGTCACATTTGGTATCAGAGCTTTGGTTTTTAGGCAAAGTTCAAAGACGTAATAACATATGAGAGACGTATTTGTAGATTTATTATGGATGTATATTATATTGTAGTATATAGTATGGTAGCGTTTGAACTTTGTTAGCAGTTTTTCGTGTAAGTGGCTAATTATTCTATATTGCATATTTAGAATGAGTCGACAAAATTCAAGACATATTACTAGGGAGGAGGCTGTGCTTGGAGGGGGAAATGGTGGTACATCAGATTACCTAGCCATGTTTGAGGCCATGATGGAAGCATTCATGAGAAGGGTACTCTCCAGTGGCACCACGGTAGATGTAGGTGTGCAGGTGCCTATGGTTGTGGACTTTGTGAAGTTGTGTAAAGACTTCACATCTCTGTTGGGAAAGCGATTCAAAGGGACGTAGCCGACCGAAGAAGTTCAAAGATGGTTAGATGCTTGTATTCAAATTTTTGGAGACTTGGGTATAGATGATGCAACTAAGAGAAAGCTTGAGTCAAGGCAGCTGCACAGCAGGGCCATGGAGTGGTGGATTTCTGTTACGTTTGAGACTCCGGAAGAAGAAATAACTTGAGAGCAGTTCCAAGTAAAGTTCGAGACGAAGTTTATTTCTACTGCTTAGAAGTCTATTCTGTTCAAGAAATTTGTAGAGCTGAAACAAAATGGTCGTCCAGTGCTTGATTTTGTTTCTGATTTTGAGACCTTGTCGAAGTATGCTCATTTGTATATTAACACTCCTTATCAGAAGAACGAGAAGTTATGTAACACCCCACCTCCGCTAGGGTCACTCACAAAGGGAATGCACTAGTTTTGCCGTAGTATTATCTAGGTAAACATACACAGAGATATCACAAGGCAGAACATAAATAAAGCAGCGGTAGAAATTAAAAACCCAATTTTTATTACTTTCGAGAAAAGAGTCAAAACCTCATATATCCAAGGTACAAATTATTCCATTACATCAAGTTCTAGATAAAGAAGCATAAACTTAAAGTAGCAAAAGTAAATTATTCCCCAAACATAGCAGAAGTGCAGCCATAGCATAGCTCAAGACCAAACCGTACATGAGCTGTCAGAAAGAAAGCTAAATCCAAGCTAAGAGCTAGTGTTTCATCCCTGAGAACCTAGGGGGGGAACGAAAGAAAACGAGGCGAAAGGAAAAGGGTCAGTCATAAAGACTGGTAAGTCCTAGTAACTTTCAGTATAAAAACTAGTAAAGGTAACAAGACAGGTATAAACTGAAAACAAACATAAGGATGATGATAAGTCTGGCATGATAAACTAAGATAACGAGATAACTCAAGTATAGCATCGCATGTTCAAGGTTCGTTGCACCAACCGTACTAGTATTCTAACCCATGTCAAGTATTTATCATGAAGTGATCCCTTGGCCCAATATCATGAAGTGACCCCTTGGCCTAATATCATGAAGTGACCCATTATGGGGTCCCACGGTACGATCTACTAATCGATCGGCTCCCTACAGGTTCTAGCTCGTCAAGTGTCTTTGTCATGTGGCCCAATCACGAAATGTAGTCACTTGTGTTAGGTCCACCCTAGGGTGTATCAAGTCCTAGGGTGCCAACCACCGACACGAATCAAGCACGCACAGTGTAAACCTACGGGTGCCCAATGCTTGCTTTTTCAACTCTGGATTACGTGCACGACCATAGTCTGCCTGAACCTACAATGGCGCACCTACTCAGCCGTCGTTCTGGTCGCTTACAATCAGCCCAGTAATCGTGCCCCACCCTGCCTAGTCCCAGGGTATCGTGATACATCTAAGTGGGTTACTACTGAAAAGGACCGTGTAACTAGGGTTTTCTAATGGGTTAAGTGTTGTCATTCAAATTCGTGACTTAACCTTATACAAATCATGTATCAAGTTGGTTAAGTGTGTTCAAGCGGTTCATGACTTAACCCTATCAAATCATCGTGCCAAATTGGTTAAGTATATTCAAGTGGTTCATGACTTAACCCTATCATGTGGCATTAATTCATTAATGCACCCCAACCTCTCACATTAGACTAGTTGTTGTGGTCACTGGATTTGCCGGGCGGTTCCGGTCAGATTTACACCACAACATAGTCTAACCTCGGGTTATAGATGCGATATGACCAACTACCCACATTGGATCCTATTGTTTTACAGTTACTGGATTCGCAGGCAGTTCCGGGCAGATTTACACTGCAAACTCAACCCAACCTCGAGTTGGCCATTTTCAAGTTTATCTAAGTGTCATGTCCATGTTCAAGTTTTCATGTCAAAATTCATGTCAAGTTTCATGTCAGATTTCATGTAAGTTTCATGTCACGTTCTTGTCCATATACAGGTTCAAGTTACAATAACGTTCATATTCAAGTTCAAAGCCAATTCATGTTTTACCTAATCTACCCAAATCGTATTCCCATCGCACGTAAACTCGAATCGATACAAATAAATCTAATTAGGGAATAACATAAAAAGGGACAGATATAAGGTGGCAAAAGTGATTACTAGCATAGCATGGTATAACTTGAGATAAATTATTATAACATTACTGGCATATGGAATGTCGGCCTCAAACATAAAGATTCCAAATCTAGCAAAATGAGGTACTAGTCAAGATAACAGTTGGCATAAAGTGATAGTCATGGTAACGGTTGACACAAGGTGATAGTCATAAACTTGTGACTAATAGCAGATTCAACATTTCGGGTATGATAATAGGAGGGGTTTTTCTTTTTTTGATTTACAACATGAATAGGCCCCAAATCAATGTCATAGTAATATACCTAAAGGTCAAGATCCACGATGAACAAGAATGGATGTAAAACAGTCATCATACACAGATCCAATTTCAATTTACACATATACATATTACGTTTATAGTTTAAAACTAAAAGTAACTGGGGCTTACAGATCGTGGTTCGAGAATTAGAAAAAGAGAGTCGATGTTGAATCTTTAGTCGAGTCCTAAAAGAAGTCCCCAAATCAGCAATTCTCTTAACATAGTTTCGACGTAGTAGAAGTAGTCTCTTTCTTTAACTTCCCAACCAGAATTAGATCAACATAAGGTCGGAGAGAATTTTGTGTAGAGAGACTAGTGTTAGGGGCTGTTTATATAGGGTTAGGCCAACGAATGTAGACAGAAATGAGGCCAGATACATCAAAACGAACTCAGACTCAAAAATGGGTTCTGTCACCAGGTCGACCCTCAGGTCGACACTATGGTCGACCTGGTCCTGAGCAGGTCGACTACATAGTCGACCCCTAGGTCGACCTGGTCCTCGGCGGGAAATTTCCCGCCCAATCCATTCTGAGGTTTGAATTTCGAAATTTGAATTCGAATTCTGAGCTGTTTTGAACTTGAAAACTTCTGAAAACTTCGAAAGGTCATAACTTAGTCATACGGACTTCGATTTTCAAAAACTCGGACTCACTTCCAAGTAGAATTTCGAGACGAACGCAATGGCGTAACCCGTTTCCCTTGATTCTTATTTTAAAAATTAATTCTGTCCTGATTTATGGTTATTATACGTTATAAAATACGGGTTGTTACAAGTTATTTATAGGTTTGGACACCAACATAAGGAGACCATTGGTGGATCATCTTGACGATCCATATGAGAAGATTGTGGAAAAAGATGTGAGATATGAAAGCTTGTTTACAAAGGAAGGAACCGTTGTTGTTGCAACCAAGGAAACCCAAAAACCACAGCAGGGTGGTAATAATAATAATAATAATAATAATAATAAGAGGAAGCAACAACAGCGGAAAGGAAAGGATGGCAAGAAGAAACCTAAAAGTGAGGTGGTTTTCTTTAACTGCCAACAGAAAGGTCATTTTGCTAGAGAGTGCAAGAACCCAAAGATTGAGAGGAAGTTTCACAACAACAAGACTGGGCACTGCAAGAAGGACTATCCGGAACCAGCTAAGGGAAAATAGATATTGAAGGCTTATGCTTTGGAAGTTGTGTCGTCTTCTTCAAGAGGTCCTACTGCAGAGGAAAAGGGAAAGGGTTTCGTCGTTCAAGGTACTCTTTCTATTAACGATGTTTCAGTTCGTGTGTTGTTTGGTACTGGAGCATCACATTCTTTCATTTGGAATGAGCTTGTGTCGCTTGGGTTTGAAATTCAAGATATTTGATACACCTTTGGTTATGACTAATCCAGTTGGGGTTCGTCTAGCCTTTGTATGCTTTGTCATAGTCTTGTGTTGTCGATTTATTGTTGCTCCTTTGTGTGTGATTGCTTTGTGTTGAACTTCGCTGGGTTTGGGATCTTCATGGGCATGGATTGGCTTAAGAGATATGCGGCAAGAGTGAATTGCGAGAAGCTTGAGGTTAGAGTCGGGGATGTGGAAAGGCGAAAGGTTTTGATTCGGTGTAAGCTCGAAGATGGTGTCTTCATAAGCTTTTTATATTCTCTTGGGATTCCACATGAAGACTTGTCATCTGTGCAGATCGCAAATAAGTTTGAGGATGTCTTTGACGAGGTCAAAGGGTTGTCGCCGCATCGTGAGATCGGGTTTAGAATTGATTTGGTCGAGGGTGCTAGACCTATCATTATGCCTCTTAGGCGGATGGCACCTAAGGAACAGCGAGAGTTAGAGATGCAAGTCCGTGATCTTTTGGGAAAAGGATTCATTCGGAGGAGTGTATCCGAATGGGGTGCACCAATTGTGTTTGCAACCAAGGCTGATGTATCTTTGAGACTATGTGTGAACTATTGTGAGCTGAGCAAGGTGACCAAGAAGAACAAGTATCTGTTGCCAAGGATAGATGACTGTTAGATCAGCATCACAAAGCCAAAGTGTTTTCCCAGATGGATTTGGCAACGGGATTTCACCAGTTGAAAGTGGCAAAGGATAGTGTGTCAAAGACTGCTTTTAGGACAACATCAGGTTTCTTCAAATGGTTGGTAATGCCGCTTGGGTTGACTAATGCACCAACGTACTTTGTGGATCTTATGAATAGGATTTTCAGAGATCAGTTGAACAAGTACATGCCTATGTCGTAGATGATATTCTGGTTTACTCTTGGAATGAGGAAGAACATAAGATGCACTTGCGAGTTGTTTTGGAAATCTTGCGAAAGCATCAAATGAAGGCTAAGTTTTCGAAGCGTCACATCTGGAAGAGCGAAATGAGATTCATAGGCCATGTAGTTTCTGGAAATGGAATAGCGGTTGTCCCCGCTAAGGTGTCAGCAATCCATGACTGGGATAGACCTAAGAATCCAACGAACGTGAGAAGTTTCCTTGGATTTGTAGGTTATTACAGACGGTTTATCAAGGATTTCTCCAGGATGGCTTCTCCATTTACAGAATTGACGAAGAAGAAACAAGTGTTCACATGGGATGCAAAGTGTGAGCAAGCTTTCATAATCATGAAAGAGAGACTGATGAGTTCTCATGTTTTGACGATTCCAAGTGGGAATGAGGAAATGGTGGCATACACCGATGCATGTGATACTGGGCTTGGAGCAGTGCAAATGCAGAGGGATAAGGTTATGGTTATGCAAGTTGAAAGCTGAAGCCGCATGAAAGGAATTACCCAACTCATGATTTGGACTTGGCAGCGACCGTGTTTTCTCTGAAGATGTGGAGACATTACATGTTGGGGGTTCGATTGTAGTTGTTTACATATCACATGTCGTTGAAGTATCTTTTCTTCGAAAATGATTTGAATCTTCGGCAGCAAGGATGGTTAAAGTTTCTGGCATCATATGATTTTGGTATATCCTATGCTCCAAGAAAAGGTAATGCAGTTGTAGATGCGTTGAGTCCAAGACATGCAGGATTATGAGCAATGTTTTTGGAATGGAAGAGCCTCGAGTTTTTGGCAGGGTTTGATTTTAGGCCAAGTGTGAGTTGGAACCTGAAATGTTGGCAAGCTTGTCGATAAGACCAACTCTCATTCAAAGAATTGGTGAGAGCCAAAAGCGAGACGTAGAGCTTGTCGAGTTTATCCATAAGTTGGAATCGGAGGATAAAGAGTTCGAGGTCGATCGATAAGGTTGGCTTCGAAAGAAAGGACGACTGGTTATTCCTGATATCGATGAATTTAGAGATAAGGTTCTAAGGGAATGTCATCACTCGAAGTTGGCGATTCATCCCAGTGGTAATAAGATGTATCAGGACATGAAGCGATCTTACTACTAGGAAGGGATGAAAAGAGATATTGGAAAGTTCATTTCCAAATGTATGAACTGTTAGTTGGTGAAAGCTGAACAGAGAAGCCAAGTGGGTGGCTTCAGCCATTGGAAGTTCCTACATGGAAGTGGGAGCGGATATCGATGGGTTTTATCGATGGACTACCTAGGACAAGTATAGGAAATGAAGGAATTTGGGTCATTGTGGATCGTTTGACCAAAAGTGCAAGATTTATTCCTGTCAAATCGATTAGGACAGCATCGAAGTTGGCTGAGCTTTATATAAAATGGATAGTTTGATTCCATGGTATCCCAAAAAGAGCATAGTGAGTGATCGAGATCCATTGTTCACGAGTGGATTTTGGAAAAGTTTGCAAGAGACTTTGGGAACCGAGTTATGTTTGAGAACGGCTTATCATCCCCAAACTGATGGTCAAACTGAGAGGGTTAACCGAGCTTTGGAAGATCTCCTAAGAGCTTGTGTGAAACACCCTACCTCCGTTAAGGTCACTCATAAAGGGAATACCTTAACTTCGATGGAGCATTTTTTTTAGTACAAGATGCAGAAAAATTACAAGACAGACAAATAAAGCAGCGAAAAATAAATAACCTTTATTGATTAAAATAGCTTTTACAAAGATTGTTTTACAACACCAATACTTATTACAAGAAAGCATCTGTCTTGTTTGATATATAAGAAGCACAAACTGACAATGATATTCCCCAATAAAGCATGAGCCAGCCATAGCAGTAGAAAATGGAGTTCAAAGCAATGCGCCAAAGAATCTTCAAGCTCGGAAAGAGTAACGGTCCCAAAATGAGCTGATCTTTTCCCTCCCTGACTACCTGGGGGGAACGAAAGAAAAGAGGAGAAAGCAAACTAGGTCAGACTTAAAGTCTGGTAAGTCCAGTGATTCTTAGTATTTAAACGAGGAAAAGTGTCATGACATGAATAAACTAAATATAAGACAAAACCATAGTAACAAGACAACATGGGGGTAAGCATGGGATATGGCAAGATAAACCGAATGTACCGATAAACTAAATGTACAAATAAACTGAATGCGCTTCTACTCCTTCTCTGCTTTGCAACTACCCTATTATACTAATTTCTATATCTCTGCACTACTTACTAGTGTCCAAACTAGTAATCTATGATCATATGATAACGTGATCCCAATCCCCGTATTTGCGGTTGCCTTCAGGTGTACATCTATTATGGAGATTCCATTTATTACCTAGATCTAATCTAGGGTTTACTATCGAGTGCTTCCTAGATTCAACCAAGGTTTACGCTACCCAGGGCCGTTGGGGGTTTATGTTATCTATTGAACGCTTCTCGGATTCAGGGTTTACGCGACCTAGGGCCAACTAGGGATTATGCTACCTACTTTGTATTAATTTTCCATGTGTTTGTGTCTGTCGGCCCTCTCTTGCGTGTAGATACTCTGTGCTGGCCCCACCATAAGGTGTATCAAGCCTTATGATAGCGACCCGACACGATTCAAGATGCGCAGTGTATAACTACTGGTACCCAGTGCCTGTTTTTCCCATTCCAGAGTACGTGCACGCCCGTAAACCGTCGGAACCCACACTGACATACCCCCTTCCGCTATTTTGACCGCTTATAATCAACCCAGTAATCGTGCCCCACCCTGCCAAGTTATAGGGTACCATGATACATCTATGTGGGTTACTACTGAAATGGGTCCCCGTTACTAGGGTTTCCTGCTGGTAAAGTTCGTGGGCCTATATATACGAATATTACCCACCTACACGAGATGTATTTAACCCTCCCACCGATTCTAGAATGTTTTCTTAATGGTTAAGTTTTGTGGACCTATATTTACTAATATTACCCACCTACCCGACGTGTACTTAACCTTCCCACAGATTCAAGCATGTTTATTTAATGGTTAAGTTTTGTGGGCCTATATTTACTAATATTACCCACCAGCCTGATATGTACTTAACCCTCCCACTGATTCAAGTTGATATATATTCTTGGTTAAGTGTTATCCATTCATTCAAGTTAACTTAGCCTGCCCACTCATCATGTTATATATATATATATATATATATATTGGTTAAGTGTTCCCCTTGTGTTACTTAACCCCTATCACATATCATGTTATATATATATATTGGTTAAGTGTTCCTCTTATGTTACTTAACCCAATCACACATCATGTTATATATATATATATATATATATATATATATATTAGTTAAGTGTGTCCTATTAACTTAACCTCACCCACTAGTCTAATTAACATGTTATGACGGTTAAGTGTTCTAATTTTACTTAACCTCACCCACTTGCCTAGATAACATGTTATGACGGTTAAGTGTTCTAAATTAACTTGACCCCTATCAACCTTGTCTAGTTAACATGTTGAATTGGCTAAGTGTTTTATCGATTACTTAACCCCACCCTTCTTGTCTTTATTAACGTGTTATTACGGTTAAGTGTTTCCCTCGTTACTTAACCTCACCATTTCTAGCTTGATTTACTCATGAGCCTTAATTAATTAATTAATTAAAGCACCAACCACTCACATTAGACATATATTGTTGTGGTTACTGGATGTGCCGGTCGGTTCCCGACAGGTTTACACCACAACTTAGTCTAACCTCGGGTCCTTCTGGGCTTGATGCACTAACCACCCACATTAGACAGGTATTGTTGTGGTCACTGGATGTGCCGGTCGGTTCCGGACAATTTTATACCACAACTCAGTCTAATCTCGGGTTAGGCATATTCGTCTTTTACTAAATTTACATATTTACTACTTATGTAAATTTTCTGTAAATCAATTTAGCCTAGATCATATTCAACTGTCATGCAAATTAACATACTTATATTCTATGCCAAAACTTGATTTACCAATCAATTAACTGAACTTGCAATTTATACAAATTTAGATTTAATATTCCCCTTTTTCAATTTATGCCCAAGTCTAAATTAATATTCCAATTTACGGTTCGTGCCAAAACTAGATTTAATATTCTAGTTTACCGTTTATGTCCAAAACTTGGTTTACACGCCAATTACACACTTTGCTGCCAATTAAATTTACCAATTTATACCCAAGTCTAACATGCATGTAAATCATTCACTATTATAGCATGCCAACATATTTATTATGCCAAATTAACTTAATTAAGCTACGCCCATTTCCTGCGCTGTAATTGTACGTATAACATGATTTCACAAGTTTCTAAGTACTCATGAAATGATACTAATAGTATCAAAGCAAGGAATAGGGGATAAGCACGAGAATTGACATAAAAGAATAGCCATGCAAGAATGAACCAAATACAAAAATAATGGTTCCAATGGGTTTGATGTACATAACAGTGAATAGGAATAAACTAGACAAGTTACACCACAAAAAAATAAGATCCAACATAATTAAGGGAATTGGCATAGGTGATTTGGTCCAACATAATGCCAGTTCGAAGTACAACCTAAATGGGAATAGGCATAAGTCACTGACTACAATAGTTATAGGCAATTAACCACATTAGTCATGGGCGACTAATCACAATAGTTTCTTAATCAATGTCATAGGCAGTAGTCTCATAGTCATGAATCTTGGTAATAGTCTCATAGTCATAAATCATATGCAATAGTCTCAAAATTATGAATCATAGTCATAGGCAACAGTCTTATAGTCATAGTCATATGTAATAGTCCCTTTGTCATGAATCATAGTCATAGGCGATAGTTTCATGGGCAATAGGTTCATAGTCATAGTCTTAGGCAAAAGTCTCATAGTCATAGTCATAAATCAGATCCAAAGGCATAGATAACTTTCGATTTGACATAAGCACGAATCAAAGATAATTAACTTGCAAATTGGTAGATTTCTTTATTTTGATTCATTACATTCACAATTCCAATTACACGGTCAAATCTAAGGAATAACCAAACTTACAGTGATCGGTTTTAGAAAAGGCGATTTGCTATGATTCGAGTGACGTTGCTTGAAGCGGAATGCATGGTCCAACTTGAAGCTTTAACTTGATTTGGATCTCCAATTTGAAGAAGAACTATAACTTATTTTAATAATATTTATTTTAATGGTGGAGGCTAGAGAGAAACATCATGTAGACGCCTAAAAGAATTTGTGTGGAGAAAGTGAAGTTTGTGGGCATTTATATAGCGTAGAACTCATGATTTTGGTCCAGAAATCAGCCCAGATACATAAAAATGAATTTTGCCTCGGATCTGGAAAAACAGGGCAGGTCGACCCACAGGTCAACCTATGGGGGGAGGTCGACCCCCAGTTCGACCCCCCGGTCGACCTGGGTCCTGGGCGGCAAATTTCCCGCCCAGCCCGGGTGTGTGTTTTGAATTCGAATTTTGAATCTGTTTTTATTTATTTAAATTCTTGAAACTTCTGAAGGCCATAACTTCTTCATACAGAGTCCGATTTACGCAAACTCGGACTCTAACTCAAGCAGAATTTCGAGACGAACACGATGGCGTAACCCATTTCCATTAATTCTTCTTCTAAAAATTATTTATACTTTAATTTGTGAAACTTAATGTTATAGAATTACGGGGTGTTACATTCTCCCCCCTTGACGAAATCTTCAAGTCAGGAAGAATGTGTCCTACCATTCAGTCATCCATCTACTCAACCATTCAATCACAGGCATTCATTGTCCTTAAAAAGATTTCTAATGCTTTCATGTTCATATGCATAGTGTGTGTGTATGTCCTTATCTAATGCAAAATCAGGCGGTCTACTGATTCAGTTGACCTCCTTAATGCGAATTATGTCAGTACCATGCGTCCAATATGTATGCAATCCTAACGATACATATCATTTCTATATGAGTGCACAACCATTCACTCAAATGCAACGTCCACAGGATAACACATCAAGTTGAATCCATAAACAAATACATATATGCAAATGCAATATGGAAGTGACTGAGCTGATCTAGTGCCTCATGTGTGTATATGCATCCACGAGCAACCACTAGCAAACACTTGCAACCACTTGCATCCACCAAACATAACATGTCTCAAACACATGTTTACATCCATTGGCTTCTACCTAAGGATTGGGGATAGGACCGAGAGGATATACTTAAAAGCTAAAGACTAGCATGCAAACAGATTTTACAGAAAAAGAGGAATCAAGGATATACCCTCAAAAAGGGTAAGATGCGCGTATCTGGTCTTCAGTCTTTTAAGTCGCATCTTCTTGAGCTTCACTCCACTGTACCTTAACTAATTTAACTTCACGATCGCGAAGCTTCATGGCTTCCATTTCCAAAACCCACTAGTAAAGACAGGACCTCGCTCACTTACTATGCTAGAGGGTATCCAATGTAATTGAACTATCCTTCCGAGAAAAACATATGTTAATCATGATACCAAGTGCATATCCTAAGATGATTAGAGGTCTCTCCTCTACTCATCTTATCCATCATGCTGCAAGTATGAGGGTCTAAAGCTAATGGTTACTATGTGCTTATTACCTCTCTTAAGGTCAATCTTTTTTTCTACTTAGGGCGTTTGCCACAACCATTTATTTCTCATGCAAACCATCCTAGTCGAACTCGACATCCCTCAAGTACAAGCCCCAAAGGCCTAAACCAATATCAAACAACCACCCAAGGAATACCTTTGTAATAACCCGGAAAATCTGAACCAGTTTAAAATTTTTATTTTGGCAATTTTAATGAATTTTGAACATTTAAAATAGATTATTTTAAATAATGTAGGCGAGAAATTTATTTTGAATAGAATTTGAAACGTATATATTATATACGTCGTCGTTAGAATATATAATTTTATATATAATTATAAATAGAATTGAAAATGGCGCGGTAGTTCGATAATTTGATTTCAAACTTCAATTGAACATATCGGGTGCAAAACAATCCGGATTTTAGCGAAACCAAAAACATTAGGATCTAATTGATAATATCTTTCCAACGAATCCGAAAAATCGAGATTTCATAGCGGGAATCAAAAGATATGTCCAGTTGAAAATTCTAAATAGTCGCTATGGAATTCAGGCCCTTAAAAATGGGAATTTTGCAAACGACCTCGGATTTCGACGAAACCACTTTTGTTAGGACCGTATCGTCAATACGAAGCTAGAAAATATTTTTATGGAATTTTTAGAGGTTGTATGTGACCCCGGTAAATTGAAATACGCGTTCAGATCTAATATATAGAATTATATGCTGATTTTAACGAAAACTGATTATAACAATCGAATCAACCTACGATACATATCCCATTGTATTCGGAATGGGGGTAATACGCTATGGACGACAGGCGGTGGGCCTCTTTTTGAGGTCGTATGTAAAACTCAACCTTTTCGAAATTAAATAAGTAAATAATAAAAGAAAAAAATATAAAACTACCTCCCCTCTTCCCTATATTCGTTCTGGACCCCCCCCCCCCCCCCCGTATCGTTCTATTCCAAAATCAAAAAAAAAAAAGAGAGAGAGAGACGACGGATCGAAGAAAACCCGTCGCCCCTGCATCTAGCCTCCGCCGTCGCATCGGAGCACGAGCCGCCACCGTGAGCCACCACCCCACCTCGTCGACTCCCCTCCAGCAGCCATCTCCGACCACCGTACCCCCCCTCCAGTCCCACTTCTTCGAATTCAAACCCAAACACCCGAATCAAAGACCATCCGACGCCTATGGCCAAGACCCTCCGCCGTGACCCCCTTTTGACCACCCTCCCAGCGCTGCAGCGCCCTCCCTGACCCCACTCTCTCCTTCAAACCACCAAGACAGCCACCGTCGCCCCCTCTGAGGGCTGTCAACGCGCCTGAGCCGCTTTCCTTCGACCGTCCATACGCCGGTGAGCATTTATTGGCATTTCTAGTTATTTAAATAATTAAAATTTACATCTTTATCATATATAGAATTGGAAATCAGCTAGAAAATAGATGAGATGAGTGGTCTCCTGGATATTAATCTGATGTTGGTTTCGGCCTTCGGGGTTAATATTCAGAAAATCGTTCTCTTACTAATTTACGGTTGGAGTCTGATTCAATATCAAACGATAGATACCTTAATTTTCATAAAATATATTAAATAACAAAAATAGTCACACGTGGACAGTACTCATTCGCTGAGATTAGTCGTGTGTTGACAAAGATATAGAGTCGTGTATTGAAAGAAATATAGATCCATTTGTTGAATATGAAGCCGTGTTGATTAGTGATGCGCTATTTTGACGTGAATGATATTTATATCAATTTTATTCATTTTAAAATGAATATTGAAAAGTGATTTCGGAATCGAATAGAAAACCAAATTGAATTGAATCGAATAGAAAACCAATTTGAATTGAATCGAATAGAAAACCAATTTGAATTGAATCGAATAGAAAACCAATTTGAATTGAATCGAATAGAAAACCAATTTGAATTGAATCGAATAGAAAACCAATTTGAATTGAATCGAATAGAAAACCAATTTGATTTGAATTGAATAGAAAATCAATTGAATTTGAATAGAATAGAAAATCAATTGAATTTGAATAGAATAGAAAACGAATTTGATTTGAATTGAATTTGAATTGAATAAATAACAAATTGAATTCGAATTAAATAAATAACGAATTCGAATTGAATTGAATAGATAACGAATTCGAATTGAATTGAATAGATAACGAATTCGAATTGAATTGAATAGATAACGAATTTGAATTGAATTGAATATAAAACCAGTTCGAATTGAATTGAAAACGAATTCGAATTGAATTGAAAACGAATTCGAATTGAATTGGAAACGAATTGCAATGAATTCAAATTGAATTGAAATTTGAATTGAATAGAAATGAATTTTAAAACGAATTTATAAGGAAAAAATCAATTTTGATTTGAATTTGAAATGGAAGTTGAAAATGTTTTTGAAACGAATTTAAAATGATTTATAAAACTTCGTTTTAAATAAGAATCGACGAAATATATATTATATATATAATATAACGGCCTGAATAGAACGCGCCGCGCCGCGGCAGATTGCGAGTTTCAACCATTAACTTCGAACGGACATTACGGGAGATCCGACCGTCAGATTCACCTAAAACTGGAACCGTTGGGTTCGTATCGAAAAGAGCTTTCTAACGAATATTAGAAATTTGAAATCTAGCGGTTGGATTTGGAGATACGTCCAAATCAAATTTGAAAAAGGTCGCTGTAAGTGCAGTTCGATGGCCATTGATGGAAATCGACTGTACGGGCGTTGATAAAATTATTAAAAATATCAGTAATTTGTGTAAAATCATAAGAAGTGATTTGGGAAAAATTGGGATGAAAAACTCCACATTTGAAAAGATAAAAATAGATTTTTATCAAAATGAACTAGTTTTGAACTGAAATTAAAACCCATTTATTTTTAAATAAATAAATTGGATTTGAAATGGGTTTAAATAGAATTGATTCATGGGTTTATCGTGAATAGTGTTTTAAATAACACTAGTTCTTTAACCTGATAATAATTAGAATGTGATTTGGGTTTGTCGTGAACTGTGTTTTAAATGACACTAGTTCTTTAACCCAGTAAAAGGAGTTTTATTGAATCTGCAATTAGATTGAAATGTGAATTGATAATTCAAATTATCAAATTTGGCAAATGAGCGAGAATGGAGTACTACCAGTTTTGCTCCAAAGAGATAGTTAAATCTTTAATTAGATTTGAACGTGAAATGGTAATTAATTTTACCGATAACACCACGGTGTTTGATATGGAGTATTACCAGTTTTGCTTCATGGGATGAATAGGTTGGGATTGGGAAATAAATAAATAATTACTTCGGTGTGGTTCGCTAATCTCGACTAGTTTAGAAAACCATAATTTGGTTTGAAATGACATCCAAAGGAAGATTAAAGGATAAATTTTAAAGAATTTATCTTGGATAAAATTAATGAGAACCTTTCCCCTAGGAAAGTGATTTTGGGAATAAAAGAATATTCTGGATTGGAATGAGGCATTTGTTGTGTATGTGCAACATTTGTTTTTAATATACGCGGGTGGTTCGGAAAGGCCGGGTTTATACCCATTCTGAACAACCGATTCGACGATAAGTCGAAGATGAAGACGGTGGTTGAAGACCAGAAGTCTTCACATCATTTGGATTATTACTGACGATCCTGATTGGGTTGTACACCCAAGAGGATGGAAATAGTTGGTGGTCGTCCAGACGTACCTGGAGATGGATGGATATGCGAGGAAAGTGCCTCCGGTTTCGTTCAGACCCAGAACGGACTTGTAAATGGATTGTGTGTCTGACATTGGATTTTATTCTGTGTTGATTGATTTCTATTAAATATACATCTGTTTGGCGACGGAGAATTTATTCTTTTGCTTAATGCCCTTCTCTAAGACGTACGAGCTCAGAGGTTGTATATCGATGGACATCAGTCGCATGGCATGAATTGCCTGTGTGGCACGCTAAGATGCAATGATCAAGGCTTTTGTTGAAAAGCAGAGTCTTGTGGTTGATGATCAAAGCACGGCCTACGTGGCAGCTTTGTGTATAACGTGAATTCGCGAGCCTCACACCTCGGTATGAGTTAAAAACGGGATACGGACTGCAGGGAGAGCACGACGTTTCTTTCTAGCATTGGTGGTGTCAGTGACTTACCAGCCCTGACATTTATATACTTTTCACCTATGTGGTTGTTGGAATGCGAGGCGCCTCGATTATAGGTCTGTAAGGACCGGGAAACGTGTGTTCAGGAATAAATAATCCTCAAACGTAAGAGAGGACCGGCCCTGAAGATCCAGGATTGCCCAAGTGTGTAGTCCTGAGACATTTGCTAGAGTGGCTCAAACGCGGAGAGGAGCTTGCCCCTTGCCTCGACTCATGACGGAATCCAATTTCCAATACGTGATATTGCGGTTTTAATTGTAGAACTAGTATGGCGACATAGTAGATGGTAGCTATGCCGCCTATGATTGATATTTATGATTGAAATTGTTTGACAATATACACTTATTATAGTATCAAATGATTTGTTTTAAACGTACCAAGCATGTTTGGCTATTATAAGGGAAAACCCTATCCTCCGGCTTGCGTTGCATTGTGTGATGGGACCTGGGTCTTATAATAGCTTCATTTTTCGAAAAAGCATTGCGCTATTTATTGATATGCACTGGTATTCTTGGGAGGAAACCCATTCCGTGTTATACGGCGTGGTCCCTTGAATTACTCTCTTTTAAAATAAAGTTTTAAATAACTGTTTTAGTTCTCACACCAGTCACATGACTGACCTGGAGTTTATTGTTTTAACCTAAACTCTAGGTGCCCCTATTTTCGACACGGGCAGCTAGTAGTTTTGGTTTTGCAGATTTATATTCACAGGATCCTGGTTTACAGCTGGAATGATATCCGGAAAACTCTGTATCCGTATATCACCTTCAGTTGTGTTTTGTATTATTTTCCGCTGCCATGTAATTTATTGTAATCTCTAATATTTATCGAATGTAATTTATTCATTATACTTTGTATATTCTTGTATCTGATGGAATTGTTGTAATAGCAATGAAATGTTCTTCTGTTTGTGTTCTGATTTGTCTTGTCCTCACAGTAATTCGTTCTTTCTCATCTCTTCGGAGACCGGGGAAGTTCGGCTCGCTACATTTGGTATCAGAGCTTTGGTTTACAGAGCTCAAGAACAAGGCACATTAGAACCATACGAAAGAATTCATCAGATATTGGATTAGTAATATCCAATTAGAATGACTCGTTAGAGATGGGATCAGTAGTATCCTAGAACGAGTGTAAAGAGTATATTTTTCAAATGAAAACAATATTGTTTTGAAAATTTAAACCATTTTATACGTATTTGATATTTTATTTATTTTGAATTTGGACAATCCAATATATAAAGATTTTGCATATACGCGTCATGAACGTATATTCGATGTTTTAATATACTGGGTAGATATAGAATTACACTCTAGTCGCACGGGCCTGATTCTGATGATTGACGCGTCATCATTAGTAATTATTTTCGTGTTTGGAAGGTATGATATCTATATATTTCCATTAGACTGGTGTGAGAACCAAAACTTATATAGCTAGATTTATTTGTTGTGATTTGGCATCAAAAACAAGATTTTCAGTATATATATCAAAATTTATGAATTTGAAACGTTAATCCACTAATTGATTGATGTTTGTGTTGTTTGTTAATTTTTTGCTAATTTTGAACCATTTAGCCTAATATAATCAAATATTGTATTGTATTGAAAATTAGTTGCATTTGCTTGCATATACATGTACTTACATTGAACAGGTCATAGCAAGGAGGCTAGAGCAGAGAATAAAATTTGTTTGCCCGACAAATAAGTACATATTTACTACATAATTTACTGTTTTGTTTGAGTGATGATGATTTTATGAGCCTATTGGCTAGCCGCTTGGCTTTTTCTTTTTCTTTTTGAGGTCAGAAGGCCTATATGGCAATTTCGGGATTTTCCCGTAGCTCCCGGTGCAGGGGAGGTTATGGCGAAATTTTTCGAAAATTTAGGGTGTTAGCCGAATTTTTGAAAATTTGAAAATTCTCAGAAACTGAAGAGTTGGAGAATGGAAGCCAGATTGAACGTGGAGCTGATTAATCAAACCACTTTCGACTTTGTTCCTTTTTGGGGACGAAAAGTTTTAAGTGGGGGAGATTGTAATAACACGGAAAATCTGAACCAGTTTAAAAAATTTATTTTGGCAATTTTAATGAATTTTGAACATTTAAAATAGATTATTTTAAATAATGTAGGCGAAAAATTTATTTTGATAGAATTCGAAACGTATATATTATATACGTCGTCGTTAGAATATATAATTTTATATATAATTATAAATAGAATTGAAAATGGCACGGTAGTTCGATAATTCGATTTCAAACTTCAATTGAACATACCAAGTGCAAAACAATCCGGATTTTAGTGAAACCAAAAACATTAGGATCTAATTGATAATATCTTTCCAACGAATCCGAAAAATCGAGATTTCATAGCGGGAATCAAAAGATATGTCCAGTTGAAAATTCTGAATAGTCGCTATGGAATTCAGGCCCTTAAAAATGGGAATTTTGCAAACGACCTCGGATTTCGACGAAACCACTTATGTTAGGACCGTATCGTCAATACGAAGCTAGAAATTATTTTTGTGGAATTTTTAGAGGTTGTATGTGACCCCAGTAAATTGAAATACGTGTTCAAATCTAATATATAGAATTATATGCTGATTTTAACGGAAACTGATTATAACGATCGAATCAGCCTACGATACATATCCCATTGTGTTCGGAATGGGGGTAATACGCTATAGACGACAGGCGGTGGGCCTCGTTTCGAGGTCGTATGTAAAAGTCAACCTTTTCGAAATTAAATAAGTAAATAATAAAAGAAACAAATATAAAACTACCTCCCCTCTTCCCTATATTCGTTCTGGACCCCCCAATCGTTCTATTCCAAAATCAAAAAAAAAAGAGACGACAGATCGAAGAAAACCCGTCGCCCCTGCATCTAGCCTCCGCCGTCGCATCAGAGCACGCGCCGCCACCGTGAGCCACCATCCCACCTCGTCGACTCCCCTCCAGCAGCCATCTCCGACCGCCGTACCCCCCCTCCAATCCCACTTCTTCGAATTCAAACCCAAACGCCCGAATCGAAGACCATCCGACGCCTCTGGCCAAGACCCTCCGCCGTGGCCCCCTTTTGACCACCCTCCCAGCGCTGCAGCGCCCTCCCTGACCCCACTCTCTCCTTCAAACCACCAAGACAGCCACCGTCGCCCCCTCTGAGGGCTGTCAACGCGCCTGAGCCGCTTTCCTTCGACCGTCCATACGCCTGTGAGCATTTATTGGAATTTCTAGTTATTTAAATAATTAAAATTTACATCTTTATCATATATAGAATTGGAAATCAACTGGAAAATAGATGAGATGAGTGGTCTCCTGGATATTAATCTGATGTTGGTTTCGGCCTTCGGGGTTAATATTCAAGAAATCGTTCTCTTACTAATTTACGGTTGGAGTCTGATTCAATATCAAACGATAGATACTTTAATTTTCATATAATATATTAAATAACAAAAATAGTCACACGTGGACAGTACTCATTCGCTGAGATTAGTCGTGTGTTGACAAAGATATAGAGTCGTGTATTGAAAGAAATATAGATCCATTTGTTGAATATGAAGCCGTATTGATTAGTGATGTGCTATTTTGACATGAACGATATTTATATCGATTTTATTCATTTTAAAATGAACATTGAAAAGTGATTTCGGAATCGAATAGAAAACCAAATTGAATTGAATCGAATAGAAAACCCATTTGAATTGAATCGAATAGAAAACCAATTTGAATTGAATCGAATAGAAAACCAATTTGAATTGAATCGAATAGAAAACCAATTTGAATTGAATCGAATAGAAAACCAATTTGATTTGAATCGAATAGAAAATCAATTGAATTTGAATAGAATAGAAAATCAATTGAATTTGAATAGAATAGAAAACAAATTTGAATTGAATTTGAATTGAATAAATAACAAATTGAATTCGAATTAAATAAATAACGAATTTGAATTGAATTGAATAGATAACGAATTCGAATTGAATTGAATAGATAACGAATTCGAACTGAATTGAATAGATAACAAATTTGAAATGAATTGAATATAAAACCAATTCGAATTGAATTGAAAACGAATTCGGATTGAATTGAAAATGAATTCGAATTGAATTGGAAACGAATTGCAATGAATTCAAATTGAATTGAAATTTGAATTGAATAGAAATGAATTTTAAAACGAATTTATAAGGAAAAATTCAATTTTGATTTGAATTTGAAATGGAAGTTGAAAATGTTTTTGAAATGAAATTAAAACGATTTATAAAACTTTGTTTTAAATAGGAATCGACGTAATATATATTATATATATAATATAATGGCCTGAATATAACGCGTCGCGCCGCGGCAGTTCGCGAGTTTCGACCATTAAATTCGAACGGACATTACGGGAGATCCGACCATCGGATTCTCCTAAAACAAGAACCGTTGGGTTCGTATCGAAAAGATCTTTCTAACGAATATTATAAATTTGAAATCTAACGGTTGGATTTGGAGATACGTCCAAATCAAATTTGAAAATGGTCGCTGTAAGTGTAGTTCGATGGCCGTTGATGGAAATCGACTGTACGGGCCTTGATAAAATTATTAAAAATATCAGTAATTTGTGTAAAATCATAAGAAGTGATTTGGGAAAAATTGGGATGAAAAAATCCACATTTGAAAAGATAAAAATAGTTTTTTATCAAAATGAACTAGTTTTGAACTGAAATTAAAACCCATTTATTTTTAAATAAATAAATTGGATTTGAAATGGGTTTAAATAGAATTGATTCATAGGTTTATTGTGAACGGTGTTTTAAATAACACAAGTTCTTTAACCCGATAATAATTAGAATGTGATTCGGGTTTGTCGTGAACTGTGTTTTAAATGACACTAGTTCTTTAACCCAGTAAAAGGAGTTTTATTGAATCTGCAATTAGATTGAAATGTGAATTGATAATTCAAATTATCAAATTTGGCAAATGAGCGAGAATGGAGTACTACCAGTTTTGCTCCAAAGCGATAGTTAAATCTTTAATTAGATTTGAACGTGAAATGGTAATTAATTTTACCGATAACACCACGGTGTTAAGTATTACCAGTTTTGCTTCGTGGGATGAATAGGTTGGGATTGGGAAATAAAATAAATAATTACTTCGGTGTGGTTCGCTAATCTCGACTAGTTTAGAAAACCATAATTTGGTTTGAAATGACATCCAAAGGAAGATTAAAGGATAAATTTTAAAGAATTTATCTTGGATAAAATTAATGAGAACCTTTCCCTTAGGAAAGTGATTTTGGGAATAAAAGAATATTCTGGATTGGAATGAGGCGTTTGTTGTGTATGTGCAACATTTGTTTTTAATATACGCGGGTGGTTCGGAAAGGTCGGGTTTATACCCATTCTGAACAACCGATTCGACGATAAGTCGAAGATGAAGACGGTGGTTGAAGACCGGAAGTCTTCACATCGTTTGGATTATTACTGACGATCCTGATTGGGCTGTACACCCAAGTGGATGGAAATAGATGGTGGTCATCCAGACGTACTTGGAGATGGATGGATTTGCGAGGAAAGTGCCTCCGGTTTCGTTCAGACCCAGAACGGACTTGTAAATGGATTGTGTGTCTGACATTGGATTTTATTCTGTGTTGATTGATTTCTATTAAATATACATCTATTTGGCGGCGGAGAATTTATTCTTTTGCTTAACGCCCTTCTCTGAGACGTACGAGCTCAGAGGTTGTATATCGATGGACATCAGCCACATGGCATGAATTGCCTGTGTGGCACGCTAAGATGCAATGATCAAGGCTTTTGTTGAAAAGCAGAGTCTTGTGGTTGATGATCAAAGCACGGCCTACATGGCAGCTTTGTGTATAACGTGAATTCGCGAGCCTCACACCTCGGTATGAGTTAAAAAGGGGATACGGACTACAGAGAGAGCACGACGTTTCTTTCTAGCTTTGGTGGTGTCAGTGACTTACCAGCCCTGACATTTATATACTTTTCACCTATGTGGTTGTTGGAATGCGAGGCGCCTCGATTATAGGTCAATAAGGACTGGGAAACGTGTGTTCAGGAATAAATAATCCTCAAACGTAAGAGAGGACCGGCCCTGAAGATCCAGGATTGTCCAAGTGTGTAGTCCTGAGACATTTGCTAGAGTGGCTCGAACGCGGAGAGGAGCTTGCCCCTTGCCTCGACTCATGACGGAATCCAATTTCCAATATGTGATATTGCGGTTTTAATTGTAGAACTAGTATGGCGACATAGTAGATGGTAGCTATGCCGCATATGATTGATATTTATGATTGAAATTGTTTTGACCCTATACACTTATTATCGTATCAAATGATTTGTTTTAAACGTACCAAGCATGCTTGGCTATTATAAGGGAAAACCCAATCCTCCGGCTTGCGTTGCATTGTGTGATGGGACCTGGGTCTTATAATAGCTTCATTTTTCGAAAAAGCATTGCGCTGTTTATTGATATGCACTGGTATTCTTGGGAGGAAACCCGTTCCGTGTTATACGGCGTGGTCCCTTGAATTACTCTCTTTCAAAATAAAGTTTTAAATAACTGTTTTAGTTCTCACACCAGTCACGTGACTGACCTGGAGTTTATTGTTTTAACCTAAACTCTGGGTGCCTCTATTTTCCGCACGGGCAGTTAGTAGTTTTGGTTTTGCAGATTTATATTCACAAGATCCTGGTTTACAGCTGGAATGATATCCGGAAAGCTCTGTATCCGTATATCACCTTCAGTTGTGTTTTGTATTATTTTCCGCTGCCATGTAATTTATTGTAATCTCTGATATTTATCAAATGTAATTTATTCATTATACTCTGTATATTCTTATATCTGATGGAATTGTTGTAATAGCAATGAAATGTTCTTCTGTTTGTGTTCTGATTTGTCTTGTCCTCATAGTAATTCGTTCTTTCTCATCTCTTCGGAGACCGGGGAAGTTCGGGTCGCTACAACCTTCTTCGAATTTGGACGATCTATGTGAAATGATACTAACAAAACAACCAAACAATTGAGCATTTTACCGACTCTGGCTATCCTCGGCAATCTTGCTCCAGAATTATCGTTGATCGCATAACTGGCTTTGCAGTGTCATCTAGATACCTGCGGAAGTCTGTCTCGAATTTTAGGGGGAAAAACCCCTACTCTAATCAACACATCTTGCGTACTCATGGACTACCCCAACGGATCAAAAATCGTCGATAGATAAGTAAAGTGATTCTAGGTAGCTAAGACAAACTGATCCCTTAGGATCGTACGAAATCTTAAGGGTATTCTCGAGGCAAGTCGAAAGTCTAACTACCCTTGTTTCATAATTACTAGCAAACCAATCAATGCTTAGAATCAACCCATAACCCAAAAACATAAGCATAAATATAGCTATTCTCAAATCCTTATAAGTCAAAGATAAATGGGCCGAACCCGCAACTGGATTCGAGACTATAATGGGATCCTCTACTACACAATATCTAGGGTGCAGAGACTCAACTGTGGAAGCAGATATATACGAATGTGGAGCGCTAAAATAGGAAGGAGTACTAACAGGATAATCAAAAAGGAAACTCTTTCAACCGAAATCATATCGCCTCTCTCTCTCAGGTATGCTGGCGGTGAGAGCATGCACTCGCCTTTCGGAAAATCCTAACCCCTGTTCTTGCCCTTGCCCTTGATTATACGACCCGTTATACCAAAATAAAGATACTTCCTCTTGTTTTAGGTTTTAATATTTTTTTCCCCTACCCTCCTTTGTGAGCCAAGTCCATATCCATGGGTTCTTCATCCTTGTGTTGTGCTCCGTAGCCAGACCCCCTCATTCTCAACTTTGCCATCCTTATGTAACTTGTTGACGTGTCTCTCGAAAGCAGCTTCCATCGCACTGAGAATCCTACAAAGCTCGAAAGAAAATTAGCCACAGGTGAAACTGCTATGGCTACAGATGGAAGTTGGGCACTTGTTTGCCCTTTGACAAGTGTCGTAGTCTTGTCGAGCCTACGAAACCATGTCGCGATGAGGTTGCCTCCCAGAAAGCCAGGAGCCCCGGAGACTTAGGAAAGAAAGAAACAAGGATTCAAATAGAGGATCGAAAGATAGTGCATATGGCTTTGGGGAATATGCCTTTAAAACAAAACTTTTCTTTTGAAAATGCTTCTTTTAAATTATTTTGAAATAATTTTTCAAATCTTTTTATCATATCCGGTAACCTTCAGCTCTAATACCAAGTGAAACACCCCACCTCTGTTAAGGTCACTCACAAAGGGAATGCCTTAACTTCGATGGAGCTTTTTTTCAGTACAAGATGCAAAAAAATTACAAGACATACAAATAAAGCAGCGAAAAATAAATAACCTTTATTGATTAAAACAGCTTGTATAAAGATTGTTTTACAACAACAATACTTATTAAAAGAAAGCATATGTCTTGTTTAATATATAAGAAGCACAAACTGACAATGATATTCCCCAATAAAGCATGAGCCAGCCATAGCAGTAGAAAATGGAGTTCAAAGCAATGTGCCAAAGAATCTTCAAGCTCGGAAAGAGCAACGGCCCCAAAATGAGCTGATCTTTTCCCTCCTTGACTATCGGGGGGAAACAGAAGAAAAGAGGCAAAAGCAAACTAGGTCAGACATAAAGTCTGGTAAATCCAGTGATTCTTAGTATTTAAACGAGGAAAAGTGTCAAGACATGAATAAACTAAATATAAGACAAAACCATAGTAACAAGACAACATGGGGGTAAGCATGGGATATGGCAAGATAAATTGAATGTACCGATAAACTGAATGCGCTTCTACTCCTTCTCTGCTTCGCAACTACCCTGTTATACCGATTTCTATACCTCTGCACTACCTACTAGTGTCCAAACTAGTAATCTATGATCATATGATAACGTGATCCCAATCCCCGTATTTGCGGTTGCCTTCAGGTGTACATCTATTATGGAGATTCCATTTATTACCTAGATCTAATCTAGGGTTTACTATCAAGAGCTTCCCAGATTCAACCAGGGTTCACGCTACCCAGGGCCACTGGAGTTTATGCTACCTATTGAACGCTTCTCGGATTCAGGGTTTACGCGACCTAGAGCCAACTAGGGATTATGCTACCTACTTTGTATTAATTTTCCATGTGTCTGTGTCAGTCGGCCCTCTCTTGCATGTAGATACTCTGTGTTGGCCCCACCATAAGGTGTATCAAGCCTTATGATAGCGACCCAACATGATTCAAGATGCACGGTGTATAACTACTGGAACCCAGTGCCTGCTTTTTCCACTCCGGAGTACGTGAACGCCCGTAAACCGTCGGAACCTACACTGACGTACCCCCTGCCGCTATTTTGACCACTTATAATCAGCCCAGTAATCGTCCCCCACCCTGCCTAGTTACAGGGTACCATGATACATCTATGTGGGTTACTGCTGAAATGGGTCCCCGTTACTAGGGTTTCCTGCTGGTTAAGTTCGTGGGCCTATATATACAAATATTACCCACCTATACGAGATGTACTTAACCCTCCCACCAATTCTAGCATGTTTTCTTAATGGTTAAGTTTTGTGGGCCTATATTTACTAATATTACCCACCTACCCAACGTGTACTTAACCTTCCCACATATTCAAGCATGTTTATTTAATGGTTAAGTTTTGTTGCCTATATTTACTAATATTACCCTCTAGCCCGATATGTACTTAACCCTCCCACTGATTCAAGTTGATATATATTCTTGTTTAAGTGTTATCCATTCATTCAAGTTAACTTAATCTGCCCTCTCATCATGTTATATATATATATATATATATATATATATATATATATATATATATTGGTTAAGTGTTCCCCTTGTGTTACTTAACCCCTATCACATATCATGTATATATATATATATATATATATATTGGTTAAGTGTTCCTCTTATTTTACTTAACCCTATTACACATCATATTATATATATATATATATATATATATTGGTTAAGTGTGTCCTATTAACTTAACCTCACCCACTAGTCTAATTAACATGTTATAACAGTTAAGTGTTCTAATTTTACTTAACCTCACCCACTTGCCTAGTTAACATGTTATGACGGTTAAGTGTTCTAAATTATCTTGACCCCTATCAACCTTGTCTAGTTAACATGTTGAATTGGCTAAGTGTTTTCTCGATTACTTAACCCAGCCTTCTTGTCTTTGTTAACGTGTTATTACGGTTATGTGTTTCCCTCGTTACTTAACCTCACCATTTCTAGCTTGATTTATTCATGAGCCTTAATTAATTAATTAATTAAAGCACCAACTACTCACATTAGACATATATTGTTGTGGTTACTGGATGTGCCGGTCGGTTCCGGACAGGTTTACACCACAACTCAGTCTAACCTTGGGTTCTTTTGGGCTTGATGCACTAACCACCCACATTAGATAGGTATTGTTGTGATCACTGGATGTGCCGGTCGGTTCCGGGAAATTTTACACCACAACTCAGTCTAACCTCGGGTTAGGCATATTCGTTTTTAACTAAATATTCATATATACTATTTATGTAAATTTTCCGTAAATCAATTTAGCCTAGATCATATTCAAATGTCATGCAAATTAACATACTTATATTCTATGCCAAAACTTGATTTACCAATCAATTAACCCAACTTGCAATTTATAGAAATTTAGATTTAATATTCCCCTTTTTCAATTTATGCCCAAGTCTAAATTAGTATTCCAATTTACGGTTCGTTCCAAAACTAGATTTAATATTCTAGTTTACCGTTTATGTCCAAAACTTGGTTTACACGCCAATTACACATTTTGCGGCCAATTAAATTTACCAATTTATGCCCAAGTCTAATATGCATGTAAATCATTCACTATTATAGCAAATTTAGATTATGCCAACATATTTATTATGTCAAATTAACTTAATTAAGCTACGCCCAAATTCCCGCGCTGTAATTGTACATATAACATGATTTCACAAGTTTCTAAGTACTCATGAAATGATACTAATAGTATCAAAGAAAGGAGCAGGGGATAAGCACGAGAATTGACATAAAAGAATAGCCATGCAAGAATGAACCAAACACAAAAATAATGGTTCCAATGGGTTTGATGTACATAACAGTGAATAGGAATAAACTAGACAAGTTACATCCCAAAAAAATGAGATCCAACATAATTAAAGGAATAGGCATAGGTGATTTGGTCCAACATAATGCCAGTTCGAAGTACAACCTAAATGGGAATAGGCATAAGTCACTGACTACAATAGTTATAGACAATTAACCACAATAGTCATGGGCGACTAATCACAATAATTTCTTAATCAATGTCATAGGCAATAGTCTCATAGTCATGAATCTTGGTAATAGTCTCATAGTCATGAATCATATGCAATAGTCTCAAAATTATGAATCATAGTCATAGTCATAGGCAACAGTCTTATAGTCACAGTCGTATGTAATAGTCCTTTTGTCATGAATCATAGTCATAGGAGATAGTTTCATGGGCAACAGGTTCATAGTCATAGTCTTAGGCAAAAGTCTCATAGTCATAGTCTTAGGCAAAAGTCTCATAGTCATGGTCTTAGGCAAAAGTCTCATAGTCATAGTCGTAAATCAGATCCAAAGGCATAGATAACTTTCGATTTGACATAAGCACGAATCAAAGATAATTAACTTGCAAATTAGTATAGTTCTATATTTTGGTTCATTACATTCACAATTCCAATTACACTTTCAAATCTAAGGAATAACCGAACTTACAGTGATCGGTTTTCGAAAAGGCGATTTGCTATGATTCGAGTGACATTGCTTGAAGTAGAATGCCTATGGTCCAATTTGAAGCTTTAACTTGATTTGAATCTCCAATTTGAAGAACTATAACTTGTTTTAATAAGATTTATTTTAATGGTGGAGGCTAGAGAGAAACAGCATGTAGACGCCTAAAAGAATTTGTGTGGAGAAAGTGAAGTTTGGGGACGTTTATATAGCGTAGAACTCATGAATTTGGTCCAGAAATCAACCCGGATACATAAAAATGAATTCTGCCTCGAATCTAGAAAAACAGGGCAGGTCGACCTATAGGGGGGAGGTCGACTCCCAGGTCGACCTGGGTCCTGGGCGGGAAATTTCCCGCCCAGCCCGGGTGTGTGTTTTGAATTCGAATTTTGAATCTGTTTTTATTTATTTAAATTCTTGAAACTTCTGAAGGCCATAACTTCTTCATACGGAGTCGGATTTACGCAAACTCGGACTCTATCTAAAGCAAAATTTCGAGACGAACGGAATGGCGTAACCTATTTCCCTTAATTCTTCTTCTAAAAATTATTTATACTTTAATTTGTGAAACTTAATGTTACAGAATTATGGGGTGTTACATTGTGTATTAGACTCCAGAGGATCATGGGAAGACCATCTACATCTAGTTGAGTTTACCATGTAATTCTCCGGCATGTTGGTTAGAGACTGGAGATAAGTTGATACTTGGGCCTGAGATGATAAGAGGAACATCAAATTGTATCGAGATCGTTCGAAAACGAATGACAACCGTCGAAGACCGTCAGAAGAGTTATGTCGATAAGCATCGAAAAGATTTGGATTTTGACGTTGACAATATGGTATTCATGAAGATTTCGCCGTTGGAACACGTTTTTCGGCTCGGAAGCAAAGGAAAGTTGGCCCCAAGATTCATTGGACCGTTTCCGATAATCGAGTAGGTTGGAAAGCTCGCGTATAGGTTGGAGTTACCAGAGAAGATGTCAAGTGTGCATATTGTTTTCTATGTGCCATTTCTACGGAAGTGCGTCCATGATTCGAATGTGCTGGTATCTTCAGAACAGTACGAAGACCTAGGAGTAGAGACCGTAGTTATGATACCTCATAAGCTGCTTCGTGTTGTGGGAAATAACATGAAACAACTTAGGAGGAAGACGGTTAAGTTGGTCAAGATACAATGGAGCGAGGATAATGATGATTGTACGTGAGAGAAGACGAAGGTGGCCCATCCAGAACTCTTCGTCGGGATGACTCATTAATATCATGTCATCGTTACATCATTGTAACTTGTGGTTTGGTTGTTTTTGTTAGAATTTCGCATGCTAGGATAAGGCTATGGATGCATGGCTTGATGGCTGCTAGTTTGGGTGATAGAATTGGCTGCTCATGGATGATGGGCATGTAGAATTGTTTTGGTTGCTTGTGTTGTTGGTTTTTCGGGGGTGAAATTCTTAAAGAAGGGGAAGAATGTAACAGACCGCATTTTACGTATCGGAGGATCATAAATATTATTATTTTATTTGCCGAGGGTTGGATCTTTCTCATATTTTAATATGTTGGTTATGGGGATGTGAGACATGTCCATAATTTTTACCAATTTTATTTGTGACCATTTTGCCCCTGTTAGTCTTGTATAGGGCATAACTTTTGAATGGAATCGAATCAAGTACTGAGATCGGTCTCATTGGAAAGGAAATGATGATGTCAATTCCATAGAGTGGTCACATTAAATATTTGGTTTAGCGGTTTGGGAGGAGTCGTTGTTTTTGTGTTTAAAGTTTATTGTTTAGGTTTTTGAACTATTATTGGGATGATTTGGAGAGGCCCATTAGTGGGCTGGTGGAAGGCTATAAATAGGGGGTTAGAGGAATGGAGAATAGTTTATTTTCTTCATTCTCTTATTTGGTTGAGCTCGTGGTACTCCTTGCCCAATCAAATACACCTTTCCACCATTAAAATTCTAGATCTATATAAGAGAATCGAAGATCTACATCGTCAGATGTTAGATCTACATCAATCGAAGAGTTTGAAGCTAATTCTTCGCTGTATGGATTTAGATTCAAGTGTTTTCGTGTTGTTTTGAAGATTTGGTAAGTTATATGCATCTCTCACACGGATTCAATCAAGTATATGGGTTGTATGATCATAATTTCATCATTTTATGTCGATTTCACCTAGATCTACATCATGGTTAGTATATTTTCATATGAATTGCCATAGGATCTAGTCTAGTAACTTAAAAGCGGTAAATTCCATATAAATTTATAGGTTTATGCAAGTTAGATCCATTGCTTTGATCATTTATTCATTTATCATGATTTTGATGAATTTTGTATTATTATTGATGAAAATTGTCGTTTTGATGTTATTGATGATTTCATAGCATGCTAAATGTTGAATCGCTATTTGAAATGTATGAGATTTGAATCGCATTGGTTTTGAGCATGAATCAGCGTGTTTTGTGATAGATCGGACATGCCAAAGCCATGGATCGGCACATTTTCCCCATGGATCGGTCGTTCCATGACATGGAGAGCAAGACAGGATGGATCGGGCTAGATGACGATGGATTGGCCATCAACAAAATGATGAATTGGGCATAGCTCGGCACTGCGGATCGAGCGAGCACAAAGATGGATCAGTCGTGATTTTCTACAATGGATAGGTAGTGATTTTAGAGCGCGGATCGGTCAACACCATAGGTCAGTCAAGCCCTTGGATCAGGCAACATTTGCAAACATGGTTCGGGAGAGTTCGAAGGCATGGATTGGGTTCAAATTCGATGGGTCGGTGTCGTTGCTCAAAGATGGGTTGGGCACATTGAAACAGATGGTTGGTTGCATTCAGATGCCATGGATCAGCCATGAGTTTAGTGATGGATCGGTTTACTTTTTAGTGATGGATCGACAATAGGTACATGCTATGGGTCGGACATGGTTCTAGAGAATGGGTCGGTCGTAGTGTTCACGGTTGGATCGGATAAACGATCAATGGTGATGGATCGACATGACTGATCCATAGGGGGTCGGTATGTACTAAGGGTTATGACAGCGCTTTGAAATGCTATGGTTGATGGCATAAACATTGTGGTTTATTTCCGTAGTGAATGGATGAAATGGTGTTGATTGATGTTGGACCTTATATTGATGTTGTTTAGTTCAGTAATGTTGCGACTTCAATGTACATACAGGTGGGAATGTTCAAAGTGATGTCATGTATTCGTTGATCGGTGTAAAGCAACAAATGTGAAGACAACTCTAGGTTGTTGAGTTGTGGATAATGGTTACTCAAGGCGGACTTGAGTTGTGAATGGTCATCGAGGTTGATGGCCATAGATGCAAAGGCTGAGAGATTATCATTATCGTAAGTTCTAGCAGACCCAAAACATGGGTACTTTGGGCAGTTGTGAAGGGCCTCATACCTTAGGCAGTCGTGAAGGGCCAATTTGTTGAGATTTGAGAAGACAAACATTGGAGTCAAGAAGGCGTATGGAGTTTTTGTTATAACTAGGGTTTTACCATTAGCCCTTGACATATGGCAGGTGACCGTCATACGATTAACGATGGTTTCGAAGAATGAAAGGCAGTGGTAGCCAGGGTCATGAATTTTTGGTTGTTTTTCTTGTACTGTCTCACGCAGATTGTATGACGTCGAAGGAGATGTTTCTGTGGTGCTTGTCTGATATTGGTTTAGGCCTCTGGGGTTTGTGCTTGAGGGATGTTGATCTAAACTAGGATGGTTTACGTAAGATATAACTAATTGCTATGGTTGTTATTGTCTAGTTACTTCTGATTGTCATGGATGTATAGTTGTTGGTTGTCCTCTGATTTCCATGGATGAATGGTTGTTTCCAATTATTTATTTTTTAAAGGTTATCACTGCCAGATATGGGGAAGGCAGGTTTGGGTTCTTCTCCAGTGTTAAGTAGATTAGTTTGTTAATGCACCCATTCTCATATACCTTATTGATGATGTTAGATAGTTGTTTTAACGCTCACTAATACTATTGTCTGACTTAAGGTTTTATGTTTCCCTTTTATTACCTTGGACTGTTCATCCGGTTTGGATGGGCATACTAGGTAGCAGGAAACAGGCGATTAGTGAGGCCGATGCTTGTAACAACCCAGAAAATCAAAACCAATTTAAAATTTTTATTTTAGCAATTTTAATGGATTTTGAATATTTAAAATGAATTATTTTAAATAATAACGAATAAAAATATATTTAAATCGAAGTTAGAACGAATAAATTTATTTTAATTATAAAACGAGCCTGAAATGGCGCGGTAGTTTGAAAATTCGATTTCAAAATTCAAATGAATGTACAAGATTCAAAATAAATCGGATTTCAGTAAAACCAGAAATATTTGAATCTGTTTGAAAATATTTTCCCAACGAATGTGAAAAATCTAGATTTCATAACAGGAATAAAATGTTATGTCCAGTTGAAAATTCAGAATAGTCGCTATGGAATTTATATATATAGCCCTTAAGAATAGCCATTTTGCAAACGATCTCCGTTTTCAACGAAACCACTTTTGTTGGATCCGGAGTGTCAAATTATTATTAGATTCCAATTTTCATAATTTTTGGAATTAATATGTGAGCGTGGTGAGTTTAAATGTGTTTGGTAATTTCTGTTTGAATTTAATCGACTGGAAAATGACCATTTTTCAAATGGTCTCCAAATTCGACGAAATTAGTTTCGTTAGGACCGTATCATCAAAACATTGCTAGATTTATTTTTCTGGAATTTTTAGAGTCGTTATGTGGCCCCGGTAAACTAAAATGTACGTTCAAATTCAATACACAATGATATATATTTTAATTTTGATAAAAACTAATCGAAATAGTCGAATTGGCTTATGAAACATATCCTATTGTGTTCGTAATGGGGGTATCTAGCTAGGGGCGATAGTCGTTGGTTTCAATTTGGAGTTCATATCAATTAGTAGGTATTTTTCGAATTAAAAATATTATAAATAAATATATATATATATATATTAAACCCTATTTTTTCTATTCATTGGAAAAACCCCTGGCGGCTCTCGCGCGATAATCGTTCATCCTTTCTCTCCCATTTATCATGAAATCCATATAATAGAATTCAATTCTCCAGAAGAGAAAATCAAGGAGCTTCTCCTCCTCTTTCCATCCATACTCGAATCGAAAATTATCGTTGCGAATTAGAAGAGAACCTGTAACGACCCGGGAATTTTAGACCCCAAAAATCGACACAAAAACACCATGTCGAACATTCAAGCATCGAAAACACTGGAACATTATTAGAAAGAAATTAGAGGGTGAGATAAGATAGAAAGAAATATTAGAATAGAAGAAATAAGAAGAAGAAACACAACCGAACCGGAGTCTCACATCGCAGCGGTATAAATATAATAGAGAAATAAATCTTTATTGAGAGCTTGAAATAATACTTACAATCAGAGGACAGCTTACAGTCAACACACCTGGACAGTTATAATAATCTGTCCTTATATACAACACGTAGAGGAATAAATAATAGTACGTCTGTACTCCTCTAGCACGTCTTCTGAACTTCGTAGTGTCCAATAACCTGAACCTGTACACCCCGGTCTAACACGAGCATTACAAACATCGGGTCAGCTGTCAGGTGAACCAGAGTGAGAACAACACATTAAGTTTTAAGGGGATCATCCAATTTGGTTTTAAAGTTCAAAATCTTTTCGAAAGAAAGGATAATCGTAAGACCAAATCCACACATAAATACGGACGGTTTTTACCTTACGATAACCCAAACCATTTTAAAAACAATATTCTTCTGATATTATAATAATGTCTAAATACAAATAAATAGAATCTAGCAGAACGCTTGCATCTCACGCTCCACATATATAGTATACAAACAAAACCGCGGGCTCTTATTGGAGATTGGATTCCGACTATGAAAAGGTATGGAACCACTTGCCGATAGTGTATCTCTAGAGAGGAATACACTGAGTTCAACTAGAACGTCTTGCAACCCGGCCCACACATGACCGACCACTCATTTCTCTTGAGTGTATCGAATATATTGCCACTTTACGGACCACCGTAGTTCCCGGGAGATACAGAAATAAAAAGAAGTAACAAATATGAATATTCTCCATATGGTGACAACACACCCTAATGGGTGCGACCCACATAGCCATGTTGCCTTCCCGATTTTTGTCATTTCCCAGTTGCGAGGCTTGAGGTTATAACGTATCTTCTTAGCACATCTGGCCACCATTAACTTTGAACGCCACATTGTCGGATCTGTCCATACACATTGCCCTGGGATTGGACAACCGAAGGCACCCTCCTACCACATCCTTGGAATCACCATATAGATTAGTAGCGAGTAGTCATTGCAACCCATAGACTCCAACCACGACAGAATCACAGTTTATCTCTGGGAGCTAACCAGAGATTATAAGCAATACTTCTGCTTTATGAAGATCTATAGTCTTCAAATGCTCCATCTCGATCATCGTCTGATCTCTACCACGATTATGTAATTGTTGTCGGAATGGTTTTCGAATCTAAATTCGATCCCGGTCTTTCCGTACAAACAATCGTATAGGTCGGATTATGATAGTCGGTTATTTAACTATCAAAATAAAACAACCATTTAACCATAAAAATAAAATGGGTCCACTGGTTCAGTACTTAGCATCACTTGGCCCTTTTTAATATTTCCATTCGTTAATCAAAATCTCTAAATTTTCCAATATTTGGAACAAAGTTTTTCTTTATATCTCTTTTCAAGATATTATCATACTCAAAATCATCTTATTTAACTTAACATTTCAACTTATTTTATAATACCATCCATCAAACTTCTAACTTTATTTATCTCAAGCACTCTCGTTTTTAAACTAATATCATTCTTGGATAATCATGAAGTCGTTCAAGTTGGGGTATTTTATTTACCTCTCAGACCATGAATTAACAATATTATTATCTTCAGAAATATATAAGTTTATCAAAGAAATCCCATTTCATTAATTATCCCACATATTCCATTTACCAGTTGATTTAAAACTTTGTTTTAATATCGCACTTCCTCTTGGAAATCTTATTTCACCCTTAACACGTTTACTTCATTTAAGTAAACTATTATTAACCTCCTCTATTAACTTTACCGTCTTCTAAATATTTATATACACAAATCTTAGTTCTATTATTGTTAACCCTCTTTTTGGCAAGAGTCTCAATGTAACAACCCGTATTTCAATAACATGTTAAAACGAGAATCAAGGCAGAATTTAATTTTAAATTCTGAATCAAGTAAAACGGGCTATGCCATTGCGTTTGTCTCGGAAAAATACGCGAAATAGAGTCCGAGTTTTCGAAAATCGGAGTCCGTATGACCCGGTTAAGGCCCAAAGAAGTTTTCGGAAAATTTGAATTTCGAAACGTGCAGAAATGGGGCCAGGCGGGAAAATTCCCGCCCAGACAAGTCGACAGGCATGTCGACAGGCATGTCGACATGCATGTCGACAGGGCTGTCGACTTGCCCTGTCGGCTGATTTTGATCTGGTGCACCTATTTGCTATCTTGGCTAGGTTTTTGGGCCTGGTTTGAAATCTGACGGTTCTGGTTGGTCCTAGGGTTAATCTAAGGGCCTAAAACTATCCTAATCTCTATAAAAAGACCCTAAACCTACCCCTAAACCCTCATTATTCACTCATGTAACTAAACTATGGCCAAATTTCTACTCTCATGGCCTCCATCTCAAATCCCTAGAGCCTATGCACTCAAATCAAGTTCAAATCAAAAGATGCAAGCTTGCTACACCAAATGGAGGCCAAATCAACATAGCTATGCGAGTTTCATGAAGGTTCTTCTTCAAAGGAGCCACCTTTCTTCGTCAAGATGATGCATGACCCCTTTTCTAAGCCTTGCCTATGTAAGTTCTAGCTACTTTTGGATCAAAACGGTATTTTTAATGTTGACATGGGATAAAATGAGGCTAAACATGATTATGCGAACCTACATGAACCTTACCTTGCCTCTTGTGTTCATGTTTATGATTTTAGGCCATGTGAGTGACTTAATCATGCCTCTCATGCTATGCATAACCTAGTTTAACTTGCAAGTTTGGATCTTTATGCATGAAATGCTAGCATGAACCTTTAGGAAATACTTTACTTGTGAAACATTGGCTAAGACTAGATTTTGGGGCTTATGCATGTTTATGAACCCAAACCCCTTATGCTAACATGCAAGTTTGTGGCCAAATCCTTTATGAGATTATGCATGCTCGTGGCCAATCCCCTCTTTTGAGTTGTGCATGTTTATGGCCAAATCCCTCTTGATAATATGCATGTTTGTGGCCAAATTACCTTATGACACTATGCATGTTTATGGCCAACCCCCTTATGATGTTATGCATGTGGAAGCCAAGCCCTTTTTGGCATCATGCATGTTTTGAGAACAATATGTAACATAGTATTCTTACTATGTTGACTCGCTTTGCTTGCGTTGGGAAAACACGATTTTGGGTAGTTAGATAAACATGAACATGTCGCAAAATCTTAACTTGAATATGACATGTGTTTATACTTGAAAATATGACTTGAAAGATAACATGGAAGATGACATGTAAGTATGCATAAAAACATGAGCTTGGGAATTTACCTATTAAGTTAGGTCTACCCTTTGGGAATTTACCTATTAAGTTAGGTCTACCCAAATGCTCGAAAAACTTGTAACATGTTTTGGAAACACGATGAACTTAGATAATATGAGTGTGGCCAACTCGAGGTTGGGTTGAGTTTGCAACGTAAAACTACCCGGAACCGACCGGCCTAACTAGTAGTTGCAAACAATAGGACCCAATGTGAGAAGTTGGTCATGTCGCGCTTAAGACCCGAGGTTAGACTAGGTTGTGGTGTAAATCTACCCGGACCCGCCCGGCTTAACTAGTAACCACAACAAGGTCTAATGTGAGAGGTTGAGGGTGCATTAATTAAATTAATGCCACATAATAGGGTTAAGTTAATTTGATTAATGAGGCTTAACCAAATATGATATGGACAAATGGGTTAAGTAATTTGATTAGGCTAATGATACTTAACAAAACATGATAAGCTTGGGTAAGTTAAGTAACTTGATTTGCCTAATGACACTTGACCATTTTTATACGACTAGTGGACGGGATTAAGTTAACCAACACTTAATCAATCCAACACGATAACGTGATAAGGTTAAGTAATTAAGACTTAACTAACCTAACCACGGTAATTAGATGGGGTTAAGTAATCCACACTTAACTAATCTAAACACGGTAATTCGATGGGGTTAAGTTAAACACTTAACCAATTCAAACTTGGTAATTCAATGAGGTTAAGTAACCCATACTTAACCAACTTAACGTGATAATTTAATGGGGTTAAGCAACTTATACTTAACCAATTATACATGAAGATTTGATGTGGTTAAGTGACCTAAACTTAACCAATCTAACTCGTTAATTTGATGTGGTTAAGTGAACTAAACTTAACCAATCTAACTCGCTAATTGGATGTGGTTAAGTGACCTATACTTAACCAATCTAACGTGAAAACATGATAAGGCTAAGTCACGAATCACTTGAATACGCTTGACCGATTTGACTCGGTAATTTGACAAGGTCAAGTTAATTTATATAATTAACCAATCTAAAATGATAATTAGACGAGGTTAAGTTATGGATTGTTTAATATACTTAGCCAACTTGACACATGGTTTGTAGACGGGCTAAGTTATGGACTTAAGTGACACTTAACCCATTAGATAAACCCTAATTCGGAGGATTAGGTAAATAACCATAGTTAACAAGGATTATGGAAATAAGGCTAAGTGGTAAACCTTAGTTAAGGGAAACTAAGTAATAATTCTTAGTCAAGGAAATTTGGACCATTTCTTAGATAGATTAGTAACCCGATGCGTTAGGTCAACGTTTAAGTATGCGTGTAGGAGCAGGCTATCTGATTTAGATAAAGGCTCCAACGAACTGGGTAACGAAGCAGCGGCTTCGGGGGAACGTGAGGATATTCTTGGGATCCCTCTGTGAGCTGCCAGGTCATTATACTAGGCTCACGAGAGGTTGAGGTCTGCGGTAGATTAACCAAGAATATGCCTTGGTTGCTATGCGAGCGACCTAAAGACAGGGGTGGATAGCAGTGAGTCGGCGAATGCATAAGGTGCCCGAGATAGCAAGTTCGTCGATCATCTACCATCTTGAGTCAAACGTGTACGTACGGAAAGGCAGGGAACACCCAACAGACCATAATTTGCTATCTAATTATGGGTGAGGTAGGCCGTAGGATGTGGGCTGGCCGGAGTGTAGTTCTCATGCAAGATTTTCTCTTGTGTTGCCTTTCACTAGTTGAGGGAGGGGTCTCGTGGGACCATAGCCACGTGTAGAAAAGCAGACCTTAGTATCTGCATCGGCAGATAAATCTAAAGCTCCCGACCGAGTCCTATATTTCTTGTTTTGGCCGGTGACAGGACTCGGATAGCGCGATGTGATACATGTGCATCCAGTTATAGAAAAACGATTCACGATGAATGCGTGGGAAAAAGGGCGCGGTTGAGGGTTAGCGTAATCCCTAGTGGCCTAGGTGGTTTAACCCAGACCGAAATACGAAAGCGTGCAATAGGTAAGCGTAATCCCTAGTGGTGCTAGGTGGCGTAAGTCCTAATAGTTCAAACGATGATTCATATGGAAGAACCTAGCTAGAACAAGGGTGACAGTCCAAACGACTTCAAGGATAATACGACATGGGGAAGCCCGTACGAGGTACGGCAAAGGACTGAACTTATATACATGAAAAGAAACATATGATGTGAGTAACCTGTATATGTGATATATTAGGTTGACATGGACCATTACACGACTTTGAGCAAGGGACGTTCATGGCGCGGGTAGGGATACTAGTACGAGAGGTGCAGAGCAAATATACATGTTAGGACTAGATACCTTGGGATAATGTACTCGTTAGAAATCTGACGATGTGATACCTTGACTTATCATAACACCGCAGTTTATCATGATACCTTGGTTTACCTTGCCACAGTAGTTCAACCGGCCATCCTGGTTTATCTGTCTTGTAGTTATCCTTATGTTTACTTTCAGTTTATGCATGTCATGTTACCTTTACCTGTTTTTATACTGGAAGTAGATAGGACTTACTCAGTCTTTTTGACTGACCCGTTTTGTTTCGCCTCTTTTCTTCCGTTTCCCCCCCCCCCAGGTTACAGGGAGGAAACAATGCTGTTTAGTTCGGACTTCTTCTACCTGAAGGTCATCATGGATGGCTTGGACTTCTCTTGGCTATGGCTACTTTACTGTTTTTACTTGGGGAATAATTTATTAAAAGGTTTTTATGCTTCTTTATTATTGCAAGACAGGTTTTGATGTACTCTAATGTAAAAGGCTTTAGACCTTATTTATTCATGTTATGAAAGTTTGATTTTACTTCCGCTATTTATATATGTTCTGTCTTGTGATATTTCTGTGCATGTTTACCAATAATGCCCCTCTAAAGCTAGTGCATTCCTTTGTGAGTGACCCTAGCGGAGGCGGGGTGTTACACTCAACGAGCAGGACCGAAGTCGAAACGCGCAAATCATATGCAAGTCATGCTTCAGGAGGCCCAGCAGGGGCGCAACCTAAAGCAATGGCTTATCGGCCCAAGTCCAACTCAGTCAGATTGACTGTGCATTACCAGAAGAATCGCTCACCAGGACGACCGAGTTTTCCGCCTCCAGAAAGAACTCGTCGACCGATTATCTCGGGCCAGCGTAGAAGATTTCTGCAGAGCTAATCCAAATAATATCTTGACTTTCAAGGCAATAAAGGTGGTCAAACCATATACGGATAAAGCTCTACTTTTAATGAACCTCTCCGTGGATGCCACGTCAGCCACAACTTCTAAGGATACTATTTATGAACAGTGGAATCAGTTCTTCAGCCGCAATTCAAGCAATAGATGGATTCCACGTGTCCAGGCTTTCCCGAAATGGTCGGACCATACCGTAACAACCCAAGCTGCATTCTCCACCTATAAATACCCCTAAGCTTAAAGAGGAAAGAGGACTTTTGGCCAGACGGCTTTCTCCAAGCTTTTCATCTCTACGCTTCTCCATAACTTCAATCTCTCTAAAAGAAAGAAGAAGGGAAGACAGACATTTTCTTTCTCTTCTTCAAACAGAAAAAACATTGTACTTGTAATTAAAAAAAGAGAAATAATATATAAAGTGGACGTAGGCATCGTCTTTGCCGAACCACTATAAAAACTCTGTATGTGCTCCCCGTTCTTTTATTTTTATTGCATTTTTAATCTTTATTCGTGTGTTGATCACGCAAATGGGGTGTTGATCATCACAAGTAACCAACTTTTGACGTCAACACTTTGGCGCGCCAGGTCGGGGTAGCGCACCAACATCGCCATCGAACTCCTGCTTATCTCAGGTCATGGCAAACAAACGAAAGAAAGATGCAACATCCTCTCGTCCCGCAAACGCCGATGCAGCCGACACTGATGCTGCAGAAGTAAGCCACAAAGATTCCTCTCATGACGACATGTCTCGATTCCTTACCCGGGACGACATGGATAAAATCATGGTCGAACTCAGAGACCATATGACATCTCAGGGTAAAGTCCTCGAACGACAGCAGCAGTTGATGGATCACCTTCTCAGTCGATTGGAAACAGGGTTGAACTCTTCAACATCAATTCCTCCACAAGCCGAGATTGGAACAACGGCTGACCCTCGGTTTACTCGAAATCAGGCCACCGATCGGGCTGCACCTTTATTTCATCCTGATTTGGTCCCACCAACCAATCAAGCCCAGTCAGGAGTATCGCTTCCAGCGACCAGCGCGGTTGTGGCCACAGAACATCAGGAGACGGACGATCAAGATCTAGGTCGTTTGGCAAATATGCCTCCGCTCTTTGGAACATCTCGACCTGTCGAATCGGTCGAGCTACCATCGGGTCCCTCAGAATCAACGCCATTCCCATTACAACCCGGGATCTTGCCACATGCCAGTCTAACCACTCTTCCTTTTCAACGAAGAGTTGGAGTAACCTTCCCTTCGAACGAGGGAAGCCAGCCTACCATGCCGGCCCTCACAGTAGCAGAAGAAACCGCTACCGTAAACCCTCCTAACCTCACTTCAAGCGGGGGCAACCCTGGCCTCCAAACTCCTCGGAGATGGGAGCCAGCTTGCAAGCATCGTCCGACGCTTCACTCGGGGCAACTCTTCGCAGCAAGACATAGACAATGTCAGTCACAGCCCCTTCACTGGAGAAATCATAAATTCTCGAAATCCTCCAGACTTCAGGTTCCCAGCCATCGAGCCATACAACGACCACGCTGGCCCGACCATTCACCTCATGTGATACATACGACATATGGAAGTACTTGGTGCATCGACTAGCTTCATGGCTAGTGCTTTCCTCTCTTTCTCACAGATATAGCCGGTATGTGGTTTCGGCAGCTAACAACGGAGTCGATCAGTAGCTGGAATACTCTGGTCACCCGCTTCATTGAACAGTTTCGAGTGCATATCACTCGACCAAAAAGTGTCATGTTTTTATCTACCATCAAGCAGCGATCCGGAGAGACGCTAAGATCCTTTCTCGAAAGATTCAACGCAGTTGTAGCATCTGTCAATCGGCCCGAGCCATCGATGGTGCTGATGGCAGCCATCGCGGGAGTTCGGAAGAGATCAGAATTCTCAAACTCCTTAACCAGAGATCCCCCCAAAGATATAAATGATTTTTACTCCGAGGCCGAGAGATTCCTCCGACAAGAGGATGTCAGCCTTGAAATGGGGAGCCTTGAAGTTTTAGTAGCCAAACAACAAGGTCCACTCAACGGCAATGGCCAGAATAAAGGAGGAGGAAAGGCCCCGGAAAAGAATGAATGCAATGTGCGACCTCGAAATGAAAACAAATATGATCGATACGCCGAGCTCAATTCTTCTTTTCTCGATATCTACCTTGATATATGCGAGTCCTTGGCTACTCCAAGACCACCTCGACGAGAACCGACCCGGATGGAACTCGATTCTGGCAAGCATTGTATATCCCACAACGTAGCTGGGCATAATACAAATGATTGCCGACATCTGCGCGATCTCATCGAAGGACGAGTCAGAAAAGGGGAACTTGCTGAATATGTCAAAGATCGCGCCCCGGCCATGCCGCCGTGACCCTCTGCTCAAACTCCTCAGGCTAGTCCGGGAGCTCCTAGAAACGGAAAGGACCCTGAGACTAGCACTCGCGGCATTATCATTAATTAGATTTTTTTATCTTTTCTTTCGATGTATTTCTTCCAATAACAAGGATGCCTTGATTTTAGCTCTTGAGAATGCTCTGTAATCAATCGCTGTCCTCATAGAATTTCTTTTCTTTAGTTGCTTAGCAGTTATGAATTTCACTTTTTGTAAAAGTAGATCATGTTGTGAAATCTTTAAGCCAAACATGAATAATGCTTGCCCCCTGTTTTGTGTGGTCAGCGCGAAAGCCCACCACCATTTTAAACACCTACTCCTTCAAGTGAGTGAGGTCATATTTTCTAAATATGAGTGTGGACAACTTTACCTTCTTTACACCACGAGCATGCATAGCTCGCTAAACTAACCAACCTAGCATGAGTCGAGCATAAGAAACACTTGCCCTAAGCCGAGCATGGTTTATGCTCGCCCCTAAGCCAAGTATGGTCAATACTCGCCCTCTCTAAGTCGAGCATGATTTATGCTCGCCCCTAAGCCGAGTATGGTTAATACTCGCCCTCTCTAAGCCAAGCATGGTTTATCCTCGCCCCTAAGCCGAGTATGGTTAATACTCGCCCTCTCTAAGCTGAGCATGGTTTATGCTCGCCCTTAGGCCGATTACGGTTAATACTCGCCCTCTCTAAGCCAAGCATGGTTTATGCTCGCCCCTAAGACGAGCATGGTTAATACTCACCCTCTCTAAGCCGAGCATGGTTAATGCTTGCCCCTAAGACGAGTATGGTTAATACTCTCCCTCTCTAAGCCGAGCATGGTTTATGCTCGCCCATAAGCCGGGCATGGTTGATGCTCGCCACCCTCTAAAGCCAAGTAGGATAAAATGCTCGACCCGTCGCCCTCCTCCAAAACAAGGACAGTTAGTTTTGTATTTGTAGGAACCAACTCTCGTACAAATGGCAATCATCATCTCGGCCTTAATACGGTTCCCGATGGTTGTAGGTTTTCTGGCCTTAATACGACCTGGCATGGTCATCGGGATTACGGCCTTAATACAACATCGGACCATCGGTTTTCTGGCCTCAATATGGTCCGGCGCGACCATAGCAGTTCGAGCGTTTGTGCTTCAGTTCGGATTTCAGAACACACCTCCCTCTGTCGATGAAGATGCATTCTGAGGGGCAAAGTGTTAACCCTCTTTTTGGCAAGAGTCTCAACGAGCAGGACCGAAGTCCAAACACGCAAATCATATGAAAGTCATACTTCAAGAGGCCCAGCAGGGGCGCAACCTAAAGCAATGGCACATAGGCCCAAGTCCAACTCAGTCAGATTGACTGTTCATTACCGGAAGAATCGCTCACCAGGACAATCGAGTTTTCCTCCTCTAGAAAGAACTCGTCGACCGATTATCTCGGGCCAGCATAGAAGATTTCTACAGAGCTAGACCAAATAATATCCCGACTTTCAAGGCAATAAAGGCGGTCAAACCATATACGGATAAAGCTCTACTTTTAATGAACCTCTCCGTGGATGTCACGTCAGCCACAACTTCCGAGGATACTATTTACGAACAGTGGAATCGGTCCTTCAGCCGCAATTCAAGCCAATAGACGGATTCCACATGTCCAGGCTTTCCCGAAATGGCCGAACCATACCGCAACAACCCAAGCTGCATTCTCCGCCTATAAATACCCCTAAGCTTAAAGAGGAAAGGGGACTTTTGGGGACTTTTGGCCAGACGGCTTTATCCAAGCTTTTCATCTCTACGCTTCTCCATAACTTCAATCTCTCTAAAAGAAAGAAGAAGGGAAGACAGTCATTTTCTTTCTCTTCTTCAAACAGAAAAAACATTGTACTTGTAATTAAAAAAAGAAAAATAATATATAAAGTGGACGTAGGCATCGTCTTTGCCGAACCACTATAAAAACTCTGTGTGTGTGCTCCCCGTTCTTTTACTTTTTATTGCATTTTTAATCTTTATTCGTGTATTGACCACGCGATTGGGGGTTGATTGTCACTAGTAACCAACTTTTGACGTCAACAATTATAATTAGAAAACTTTGATAAGTTTATTTCAAACCCATTTGGTTATATCTCGATAAACTTCATCTCCCATTTAATATAGTGAGTTTAGATCACAACTTAATAACTTAACTCGCCTCGCCATTTTTATTCAAACTTGGGTTTTCATTTTGATTTTCATTTCATACTTTCATCGATCCCTAACCGTGAATCAGTAAGGAAAATTTCCCTAAATATTCAACCCCAAAGGCCGAAACCAACATCAGATCGATATTCAGAAAACCATTTAACCAAACCGATTTCCAGTTTGGTTCCAGTTCTTTAATTTCACATCTTGGGTTTTTAGTTTATTCATAAACCATTTCTAATTGCTCGTCTCAATCATATTTCAAAAAAAAACTTGGGTTTTTATAACATCTCTGTTCAAATCTGGATTTTTATAAATCCAATCAAAATAGAATTTTAATAAGAATTCAATTTGAAACTTAAATTTAAACTTAACTTGTATTATTATAAATATGATTTTCTATTTAATCTTCATTTAATTATAGATATGACTTATATTTTGATAAACTTCCATTAATACTATTTATATCCCAGATTTACTATTTTGATTATTATTATTTAATAAATAACAATCAAATATCAACATTTATTAGAAATAAACGGGGTTTACTTCTCCATTAAAAACTAATTTAATATTCAATTCCGTTAACTTGGTTGACTCGGTCAACTCAAACATGATTAATTTGTTAATCAATTCCAATTCGCCTTTCCACTTAAATTAATTAAAAATATAATTAATTTAATTAAATCTTATGTATCTTGATTATTATTTAGTAAATAATAATCACTTTCAATATCACTCCTTCGTTTCTAAGAACTTAATAACATAAGAATTTACATTATAAAACAATTCAATAATTCACTTTAACTTAAATAATATATAATAACATTTATTTCCCTTTTAAAAATTTCCTTTCAAAATAATACATTTCAAAATCCATTTCCTCGGTTATAAATAAAATTTATAACTTCATTTTTATCAGTTCTCCTGACGGAAAATCAATTCTTATAAAAACGGTGTATATTTGGGGCCATCTGCTTTTAATTCCTCAATCAATATTACCTATTGGTTAATAACAGACGAATATTGAATTTAGATTCAAAAAATCAAAAATCAATTCAATCATATTCACCAATCAGCTCATGTGATGATAATATAAACGATAAATTTGGTGATAACATGAATAATCAGTTCAACTGATCCACTAAAAATTCAAGCATCCAATTAAATATTATACGTTTATATTATTATAAACGTAACCAACAAGGTAAGTTACCTCAGTTGGGAATAATCGGTAAAAATAACGATTTGGTTTAAATTAAATTAAAAAACGTTTAATTTAATCAGTTCAGTCAATTGTATTCAGCATCCATCAAACAACTAACAACCATAGCACACAAATATTTAAACCCGACTTATATAAATATAAGTGGGATAAAAACTGAGTGAGTTAAACTCACCTTGATTTTCATCTGTTGTTTAAGCGGTCGAATTTTCCGTCAAATTAAACTAATGTTTAATTTAACTCAAATTTCTAGTTGATCCCAGCTTTATCCAAACTAGCCCCAGAATATGGTGTTTGTCAATACGATCTCAATGCTCCTTATCTCACGCTATTCTATGTACAAATGGACAAGATACGATATTCTAAAGTTTATAACTGAAATAATATAATTATTTAAATTAATCCACATCATTATATTTTATTGTTATTTTACCTTAATTACTTTTCGTTATTCCCTGCAAATCGCGCTTTCCTACCTGATACCAACTTTCCAATTCGAACTGAATATTCACGCAACTCCTACCTACTACCATCAATGCTGCTGATCACCAACCGTCCTTCTACTCCATCGCTGCCTTACCATTGACTCCGCCTGGACATCACCCCACCGAGCCCTTGTTTGCAATTCTGCTGAAACCCCTTTATATACGTTCAACTCCCCTCACAGCGGAAATCTGAATTTGATACCCATCCTATTTGCTTTGTTGTATCATAACATAGCCAAATCCCAACTATTAAAACAACCTCCGAAGATTCCAATCATAAAACTCCAGTTACACTTGCGTTAACTCCCCTCAGTTCAATGTCTGCATACAGGGCTGAAATCCACATCCCCTTCTACTTATATATAATTATTATTTTCAAAGGCCCATCAGCCCACACAAATATAAAACGTAACTGGCCCTCCCCCTTCATCTTCTCCATTTCTTTATTTAAAACCTCCTGCTCCCATTATTTCGCACTTCACCTTCCTCACTGAAAGCAGAGTCGCTTTCTTCCATTTTACTTTTTATAACTTTCGATGCTACTGTTGTATTGTATTCCAAACCCCACGTATTGGCTGCCTCCTTCACTAACAGCACCCTAAGCAGCTTCTCAACCTTCCACTCATCTCCTTTTTCATATACAAACTACTCAAGCTAAATATTCCTCAAACTTGCCTTCGCTTATTGCAAAAACACTCAACCATGAACTATTCGACCCCTCCATGCGTGAAAACTTACACCCCTGCTACTTCCAGCAATGAAGACTCATGTACCACCCCGAACGAAGAATCTTTGGAGAGAGAGAGAGTGAATGCTTTCGTTTTCTTCTGCATGAAACCATTCCAGTTCTATACGAATTCATGAAACCACATTGTTCTCTACACGTTAACAGTATTCTCCAGTTCACCAATGCTCTGCTCCCATATCATCAGCAACCCCCCACCTGGCTTCCAGCACTACACTGAAATAACTCCGCCACTCAGTGATCTCGCGTGAGTTCGAATTTACCCCGTTACCGATGCTAACGTTTTTATTTTGAAGAAAGTTTTCATGTATTTGGTGAAGAGGGATTTGGATTTTTATTTCTTGCAGAGAGCTTGTGTTTTATTGTGACTGAAAGGCAAATGAGGACAGCAGTATTTATAAGCGAGTAAAACGTGGAGAACACGAAAACGTGGGATACAAGAAAATGGTAGTGTGGGAAGCAAGGAACTGGTTTGTGTGTAGCGCAAGGCATTGTACAAATAAATTTTTATAAGCTACCTTGTCTAGAATATAGATTTGTATTTAGTTGTAGGGGACTGTTGTCCTTCTTAGGACAACGTGTATATATAAATTAGGCCATTCTTTCATTTAGCTTAGGGGTTGCACACGTATTGTTGCCATACTTTAGAAGCAAGGGTAACGGGTAGGTAATGCAGTGTATTAATTTGATGATGACATAAAAGAAGAATAAGTATGGGTTTCACTAAATTCGATGAAGACTAGAATAGGTTATGGTCAGTTTGAGTAAATATTTAGGGATCTGAGTGTAAATTCTTGGATGCTCATCCGTTTACATTTGTTTAGAAAACTAGATGTTTATGCAGTACTGACTAAAAGAAATTCCGTTAATTTATGGACTGCTATAGACGAAAATTAGAATACCGTTGAGATGAGCGATGCCCCACGATCCCAAAAATATAATAATATTGGTAGGCTAACTTATATTGTGAAAACCAAAAATGCTGATATAGGGTGCAAAATACTCCAAATAAAAAGTGGTGTATTTTCCAAATTGAAAATTACTATAAAATTCTAAAAATTAAATTATAACTACGTCTCAAAGATCCTATCCAAATTCGAAATCGATATTTAATTATATTTAATTATCGTTATGGTTTATAAACGATTCCATAGCGATTTTCTAAAAATTTGAATTGGACATATCTAACAATCTACAATATGAAATCTCGATTTTCCTCTTCCATTAGAAAAATAAAATCACATGGATTCAACCGTTTCTTGTTTCACTGAAATCCGATTTATATCGGATCCTGTATATTCAATTGAAGTTCAAAATTTAATATTACGAACTGCAGCGTCGTTTCGAACTCGTTTAAGTTATATTATAAATTATATATTCAACTTCGTTTTAGTGAACGATTATAAACTCAGTTCAACATTTAATATAATAAAATATATTAAATATCTGATCACTAAAAATACGGGACGTTACAGAACCACCTCCTCGAAGTCTCACAGTTCAACCTCAAATTGCGCACAGTGGGGACCGGCGAGTTGGTCGCGACTCAGGCTGGAGGAGGCGGTTGCTGAGGCGCTTCAGGTGACGGGGTCTGATCGAGTTCCAGCGCCTTGTTTTGCGTGCGAGGGGGAACCCTAATTTTGAAGATGTTGGGTTTCACGGTTTGTTCACGACGTAGAAGAAAGGTTAAGGGATTTAAATTTTAATTAATTGCTTTAATTATATAATTATCTTGTATTGTCCAATGTTTAAAAATCGATAACTTTCCCATACGAGGTCCAAATCACGCGAAACTGGATCTGTTGCGATCGTAGAGCCGAGAGCTTCACAATAAAACTGACCAGGCCTAATTTGGAGCACGTTAAAATTCCGAGCAAATTCAAATCCAAATTATTCAGAAATTCAGAAATAAAACTGGTGGAGTGGAAACCGACTGTGAGAACTCTCTCATACTAAAATTATTTTACGGTTATTATATGTTAGGTTGCAAACGGTGCTTATCAGCACCCGAAACCTTTTATTGTACAAACCATTGTTGTCTGTTTGGATTGAATGGATTGTATTGTGATTATTGACTGTACTGTATTGAATAAAATATATAAAATGTTCATGTGTATGGAATAAAATATTTGAACAATAAAAATATCATTTTTATTGTATATATGAAATATATAAAATATTCCTATGTTGAATAAAATATTTGAACAATAAGAATATCATTTTTAATGTATATATGAACTGTATAAAATATTCATGTGGTGAATAAAATATTTGAACAATAAAAATATCATTTTTATTGTATATATGTACTATATAACATAGTCATGTGTTGAAATAAATATTCATAAACAAATTGGATGATTTGTTTATGTACACCCATTTATCTGATACTGATTGGGACGATATATTTTACACATCGCCCAACTGCACAAATAAAATCTGTGTTTGTTGATTGAAACCTCACACGGGTATTGGGATGATATTTAACGTACACTAATCCTAATTATTTAGTTGTATGTCAATCAATGGGTTGACAGATTACTGTAAGCATTAATTATTTATATTTAATGCTTATGCAGTCGTGTAGTGCACTCTGGCTGATGGTTGATTGTTTGTCATTGTTGATATAAACATGTGTTGTATGAAATACATATAAATAAAATTATATGGTAATTGGTTGGGTCTGATTCCAATTCAGAAATAAGGAATATTTTAAAATAAGGAATATTTTAAAATAACGAATATCTTAAAATAATAAATATTTTGAAGTAATATTCAGAAAAGAATCAAAATATGATTTTGATGTCCGATTTTGGATGGACACGAAAATATTTGAATATATGAAGCCGTGTTGATTAGATTTGCGCCATTTGGATGTGAACGATATTTATATCGATTTTATTCATTTTTGTAATGAATATCGAGAAGGAAATGATTTCAAAGTATGATATTTTGAAAATATTATCATTTAAATAATATAATGATAAGGGGTATTCAATTTTGATTTAAAATTGAAAACGAAGTTGAAATCATTTTAAACCGAATTTATAAACGATTTATAAAATACATTTTAAATGGAAATCGATGAAATATATATAATATACATTATATATATAATGGGCTGAATAGAACGCGCCGCGTAGCGATCGTTCGCGAATTTCGACCATTGATTTCGAATTGACATTGCGGGAGATCCGACAGTCGGATTCTCCTAAAATCGAAACCATTGGGTTCGTATCGGAAAGAGATTTCCAACGACTATAAGAGATTTGAAATCTAACGGTTGGATTTGGAATTATGTCCAAATCAAATTTGGAAAAGGTCGTTCTAAGTGCAGTTCGACGACCGTTTATCGAAATCGACTGAAAGGGCCTTAATAAATTTTATTAATTTGTGTAAAATCATAATTTATGATTTGGACAGAATTGGGATGAAAAATTCCACGTTTGTAAAGATAAAAATATATTTTTATCAAAATGAACTAGTTATTAACTAGATTTGAAATCTATTGACTTTTAAAAAAATAAATTGGATTGAGAAAATGGTTTTAAAATAACCAGAATTTTTCCAATAAATAAATTGGAATGGTTTGGAAAGGAAATAATCTTCGGAATATTTCGGTATTGGATTTTGTGATTATACGGATATCGTCGAGGAATTTGGAAGATATATTTATCGTTATTCCAAATATGATATTTGTTGATTTCAGAATTTGATATTGAATATAAGCCAATATTATTTTCTATTCAGAGCTTTGTATTTAATATCATATTGGATTTTGGGTTTGTCGTGAATGGTGTCGTTATTAACGCTATTCTTAAAACCAATTGAGAAAAGATTAAATCTTTTAATTAAGATTTAATGAAGTTTACCAATTAATTAATATTTAATTGGAATTGAATTGAAATTGGATTTTGGGTTTGTCGTGAATGGTGTCTTCATTAACACTGTTCTTAAATCCCATGTGAATTAAGATTATTAGAGTTTCTAGTTAATTAATTGGAATAAAATGGAATGTGAATTGGGTTTATCGAGAACTATGTTTTAACGACATTCGTTCTTTAACCTGATTTACAATCAAATGTGATTTGGAATATATAAATCTTTTTATTAGGATTTAAAGGAAATTTTCCAAAGTAAAGTTTTCCAATTTAATACAACAAATTGGAATGGAGTGGAACTCGAGTTGATAATAATCGAAGTGAGCTTCTGTGGAGGAAGACTGTTAATATGTATGGAATTTAAAAGGCTATGTCATTATTCCATTTATATTATTAGTCGGATACGGAAATTGATATCGATTATATATTGATCTGTTTTCCGTGAAGATTCCATAAATAGTGGAATGGGATTTTGAGTTTATCGTGAACTGTGTTTTAAATGACATTAGTTCTTTAACCCAGTTAAAGATAAGATTAATTTCTTAATTTTGAAAAATCATTAAGAAATGATTTTTGAGATTAAAACTGAATTAGAATTTTTATGAATCTTTAATTAGATTGAAATGAGAAAGAGATAAATAAATTTATCGAATTCATGAAATGATCGAGAATGGAGTATCATCAGTTTTACTCTAGGCAGTAGTTAAATTTTTAAATAGATTTAAACGTGAAATGGCAACTAATTTTACCAGTAACACTGTGGTGTTAGATATGGAGTATTACCGGTTTTGCTTCATGGGATGAATATGTTGGGATTAGGAAATATAATAAATGATTACTTCGGTAAGGTGCGCTAATCCTGTCTAGTTTGGATAAACCTTAATTCAGTTTGAATTGATATTCAAAGGAAGATTAAAGACTAAATTTAAAGAACTTATCTTTGATAAAATTAATGGGATCCTTTCCCAAAGGATATGAATATTTAAATAAAAGAATATTCAGAATTGAAACGAAGCGTATGTTGTGTTCTATAGCACTGGTTTATAATAAACTCGAGTTATTCAGAAAGAACGGGTTTATACTCACTCTGAATAACTGATTCGATGATAAGTCGACAATGAAGATGGTGGTTGAAGACCGGAGGTCTTCACATCATTTGCCCAGCACAACTGATCGGACATGGAAGGTGCCTTCCGAACTAGCCGAAGAATTCGGCAAAAAGGACTCCAGGGCTAAGCTAAAGCTTTGGACTCGGACTGGTGAATAATGCCATTGCTATTTTCATGCGCATCAAAATCAGAATGAGAACTAGTGGTTTTCGCCAAGCAATGAAAGACCTTCTAATTGAATTCCCTACTGGAAAGAATCCTCGACATTCCTATTTCGCTTTGGGAGACTCGCTACCAACAATTGCTTCGGTTGGAGCCGCTATCGGTATCGGCCTTCATTCCCTAATTAATTTATTATTATAAGTCTGGACATTGGAAATAGCATTGCTTGGGTATTCTATCTTAAATGTTAATTCACTACAATTACTGATGTCTTGATTGGGCTGTACACCTAAGAAGAGGTAATAAGTGGTGATCGTCCAAACTTACTTGGAGATCAACTGGATATGTGAGGACCTCTCTCCTATATTGGACATATAGGACGAGGAATAAGGTGCCTCCGGTTTCATTCAGACCCAGAACGAACTTTTAAATGGATGTGTGTCTAACATTGAATTTTATTCTCTGTTGATTTATCTCTATTAAATATATATCTGTTTGGTGGAGGAGAATTTATTCTCTTGCTTAACACCCTTCTCTGAGACGTATGAGCTCAGAGGTTATATACCGATAGACATCAGTCGCATGGCGTGATTTTCCTGTGTGGCATGCTGAGATGCAAAGGATCAAGGCTTCTGTTGAAAAGCAGAGTCTTGTGGTTGATGATCAAAGCACGGCCTTAAATGGCATAGCTTTGTGTATAGCGTTAATTCACGAGCCTCACACCCCGGTGTGGACCAGAAATGGGAGAGAACCTCAGGGAAGACATGCGTTTCTTTCTAGCTAGGAGTGGTGTCTTGGTATGGAGCCCAGGCATTTTACTCACGTGGATGTTGCATATTGTTTGATGGATTGAGAGGCGCCTCGATTATATCGGTCACTACGGGGCCGATGGATTGTATGGTCGACATACTGACCATTTCGTCCCAAAGGGCGGGGAAACATATTGTTCAGGGATTTTTAGTCCACTTAAAATGTGGACCGACCCTGACGCTCCAGGTGCAGTTGTGACTGTATCCTGAGATATGATAGGCTGGATTGTCTCGAATCGGAAGGACGATCCCTTGCCTTGGTTCATAGATGGAATCTAATTTCCAATACGACATTGTGCGGTTTTAATTGTAGAACTAGTATGGCAACATGATATATGGTACCCATGCCGTCTATGATTGATACATTTATATTTGAAGTGGTTTTTAACGTTATGCACTTATAATACTATCAAATGATTTGTTTTAAACGTACCAAGCATGTTTGGCTATTATAAGGGAAAACTCTATCCTCTGGCTTGCGTTGCATTGTGTGATGGGACCTGAGTCTTATAATAGCTTCATTTTCCAAAAAGCATTGCGCTGTTTGTTTTATGCACTGGTATTCTTGAGAGGAAACCCGTTCCGTGTTATACGGTGCGGTCCCTTGATTTACTTTATTTTAAAGTAAAGATTAATAACTGTTTGAGTTCTCACACCAGTCACGTGACTGACCTGGAGTTTATTGTTTTAACCTAAACTCTGGGTACCCATATTTTCAACATGGGCAGCTAGTAGTTTTGGGTTTTGCAGATCTTATTTTACAGGATCCTGGTTTACAGCTGGAGCAATATTCGGAACGCTCTGTATCCGTGTATTCCTTTCAGTTGTGTTATGTATTCTTTTTCTACTGCTATGTATTTAAATGTAATTTAAATCTCTAATTTTTTTATGTATATTATTTACACATACTCTGTTATATTCTTGTACTTTGATGTAAATTGTTGTAATAACAATGAAATGTTCTTATGTTTGCGTTTTGATTTGTTGTGTTCTCAACTCAATCTGGGCCTTCCCGTAAGGGGACGTTTGGGTCGTTTCAGTTGGTGTCAGGGCTTTGCTTTATAGAGCTCGAGAACAAGACACAATAGAACCGAACGAAAGAATTCATTAGAGATTGGATTAGTTATATCCAATGAGATTGACTCGTTAGAAATGGGATCAATAGTATCCTAGAATGAGTCCGAAGAGTGTTATTCTTAAAATAAAGATGAAAACCAATTTTGTTTTGAAAATTTAAACCTTATGTATTTGAATATTTTATTTTAAATTGAATTTAGACAATCGAGTATATGAAAATTTTGAATATACGCATAATCAACGTGTATTCGAAGTCTCAAATATACTGGATAGATATAGAATCACACTCTAGTCGCCCGGAGATAATACTGATGATAGCACGTGCATCAGCAGTATTTATGTTCGAGTTTCAAAAGTGGAATATTTATATATTTCCAAATGACTGGTGTGAGATCCAAAACTTGATAGGATTTATTGTTGTGAACTGGCATCAAAAATATGATTTTTGACTATGTATTAAAGTTATGTGTTTGAAAATTTAGTTAACTAACTGATTGTTGATTGTTGATTGTGTTGTGTGATAATTCATTTATTCCATGTTAACGAATAGTAAATTTAGCCAAATCAAGTCAAAATTGAACTAAATTGAAATTTATTGGAAATGCATGCATATACATGTATATACATTGAACAGGTCATAGCAAGGAGGCTAAGAAGAGGAATAAAATTGTATGTCCGACAAATAGGTACATTTTACTATATTTCTTGGGTTTGGATAATTTTATGAACCGATTGGCTAGCCGCTTGGCTTTTTCCTTTTCTTTTGGATTGGTGAGGGCCTTGCATGGCTAGTTGTGGTTTTTACTATCTCCCCGTACAAAGGAGGTTATGGCGAAATTTTTCAAAAATTTAGGGTGTTAGCCAAATTTTTGAAGAACTTACAAATTCTTAGAAACAGAAAAGTTGAAGAATGAGCATCAGAATGGAAGTTGAGTTGGTTAGTTAAACAACTTTCACCTCCGTTCCTTTTCGAGGACGAAAAGATTTTAAGTGGGGGAGATTGTAACAACCCTGAAAATCAGAACCAATTTAAAAAAAATTCTTTTAGCAATTTCAATGGATTTTGAATATTTAAAATGATTTATTTTAAATAATAATAACCAAAATTTTATTTAAAAGGAAGTTAGAACGAATAAATTTATTTTAAGTATAAAACGAGCCTGTAATGGCGCGATAGTTTGAAAATTCGATTTCAAATTTCAAATGAATGTACAGGATTCAAAAATAAATCGGATTTCCGTAAAACCAGAAATATTTGAATCTTTTTGAAAATATCTTTCCAACGAATGTGAAAAATCCCGATTTCATAACCGAAATAAAAAGCTATGTCTAGTTGAAAATTCAGAATTATCGCTATGGAATTTATATATATATAGCCCTTAAGAATAGCCATTTTGCAAACGACCCCCGTTTTCGACGAAACCGCTTTTGTTGGATCTGGAATTTCAAATTATTGTAAGATTCCAATTTTCATGATTTTTGGAATTAATATGTGAGCGTGTTGAGTTTAAACGTGTTTGGTAATTTCAGTTTGAATTTAATCGACTGGAAAATGTCCATTTTTCAAACGGTCTCCAAATTCGACGAAATTAGTTTTGTTAAGACCTTATCGTCAAAACATAGCTAGATTTATTTTTATGGAATTTTTAGAGTCGGTATGTGGCCCCAGTAAATTAAAATGTACGTTTAAATTCAATACACATTGATTTATATTTAATTTTGATAAAAACTGATCGAAACAGTCGAAATGGTTACGAAACATATCCCATTGTGTCTAGAATGAGGGTATTTAGCTAGGGGCGACAGTCGTTGGGTTCGATTTGGAGTTCGTATCAATTACTGGGTATTTTCCAAATTAAAAATATTATAAATATATATAAAAATATATTTTAATCCCTAATTTTTCTATTTTCCCATTCGTTGGAAAAACCCCTGGCGGCTCTTGATGAACGGCGATAATCGTTCATCCTTTCTCTCCCATTTATCAAGGAATCCACACAATAGAATTCAACGCTCCAGAAGAGAAAATCAAGGAGCTTCTCCTCCTTTTTCCATCCATACTCGAATAAAAAATTATCATTGTGAATTAAAAGAGAACCACCTCTCGAAGTCTCGCAGTTCAACCTCAAATTCCGCACAGTGGGGATCGGCGAGTTCGTCGCGAATCAGGCTGGAGGAGGCGGTTGTGGAGGCGCTTCAGGTGACGGGGTCTGATCGAGTTCCAGCGCCTTGTATTGCGCATGGAGGGGAACCCTAATTTTGAAGCTGTTGGTTTTCACGGTTTGTTCACGACGTAGAAGAATGGTTAAGGGATTTAAATTTTAATTAATTACTTTATTTAATTATATAATTATCTCGTATTGTCCAATGTTTAAAAATCGATAATTTTCCCATATGGGGTCCAAATCGTGCGAAATTGGATCTTTTGCGATCGTATAGCCTAGAGCTTCGCAACAAAACTAACAGGGCCCAATTTGGATCACGTTAGAATTTTGGGCAAATTCAAATCCAAATTGTTCAGAAATTCAGAAATAAAACTGGCAGAGTGGAAACCAATTATGAAAACTCTCTCATACTAAAATTATTTTACAGTTATTATATATTAGGTTGCAGACGATGCTTAGCAGCACCCGACACCTTTTATTGGACAAACCATTGTTGTTTGTTAGGACTAAATTGACTGTATTGTGATTATTGACTGTATTGTGTTGAATTTTTTTTTATAAAATACTCATGTGTATGGAATAAGATATTTGAACAATAAAAATATCATTTTTATTGTATATATGAAATATGTAAAATAATCTTGTGTTAAAAAAAAATATTTGAACAATAAAAAAATCATTTTTATTGTATATATAAACGGTATAAAATATTCATGTGTTGAATAAAATATTTGAATAATAAAATATCATTTTTATTGTATATATGAACTGTTTAACATAGTCATGTGTTGAAATAAATATTCATAAACAAATTGGACGATTTGTTTATGTACACACATTTATCTGATACTAATTGGGATGATATACTTTACACATTGCCCAACTGCAAAAATAAAATCTATGTTTGTTGATTGAAACCCCACATAGGTAGTGGGATGATATTTGACGTACACTAATCCCAATTGTTTAGTTATATGTCAATCGATGGGTTGACAGACTGTTGTAGTGTTAATTATTTATATTTAATGCTTATGCAGTCGTGTAGTGTACTATGGCTGATGGTTGATTGTTTGTCATTGTTGATATATACATTTGTTGTATGAAATTCGTATAAATAAAATTATATGGTAATTTATTGGGTCTGATTCCAATTCAGAAATAAGGAATATTTTAAAATAACGAATATTTTAAAACAATGAATGTTTTAAAATAATATTCAAAGAAGAATCAAAATATGATTTTGATGTCCGATTTTGGATGGGCACGAAAATATTTGAATATATGAAGCCGTGTTGATTAGATTTACGCCATTTGGAGGCGAACAATATTTACATCGATTTTATTCATTTTTATAATGAATATCGAAAGGGAAATGATTTCAAAATTTGATATTTTGAAAATATTATCATTTAAATAATATAATGATAAGGGGTATTCAATTTTGATTTAAAATTGAAAATGAAGGTGAAATCGTTCTAAACCAAATTTATAAACGATTTATAAAATACGTTTTAAATGGGAATCGACGAAATATATATAATATATATTATATATATTTAATAGGCCTGAATAGAATGCGCCGCGCAGCGACTATTTGCGAATTTCGACCAATGACTTCGAATTGACATTATGGGAGATCCGACCGTCGGATTCCCTAAAACCGGAACCGTTGGGTTCGTATCGGAAAGAGCTTTCCAACGAATATAAGAGATTTAAAATCTAACGGTTGGATTTGGAATTATTTCCAAATCAAATTTGGAAAAGGTCGTTCTAAGTGCAGTTCAACGACCGTTTATGGAAATCGACTGAAAGGGCCTTAATAAAATTATTAAAAATATTAATAATTTGTGTAAATTCATAATATATGATTTGGAAAGAATTGGAATGAAAAATTCCACGTTTGTAAAGATAAAAATATATTTTTATCAAAACGAACTAGTTATTAACTAGATTTGAAATCCAATGATTTTTAAATAAATAAATTGTATTGAGAAATTGTTTTAAATTAACTAGAATTTTTCCAATAAATAAATTGGAATGGTTTGGAAAGGAAATAATCTTCGGAATATTTTGGTATTGGATTCTGTGATTATGCGGATGTCGTCGAGGAATTTGGAAGATATATTTATCGTTATTCCGAATACAATATTTCTTGATTTCAGAATTTGATATTAAATATAAGCCGATATTATTTTCTATTCATAGCATTGTATTTAATATCATATTGGATTTTGGGTTTGTCGTGAATGTTGTCTTTATTAACGCTATTCTTAAACCCAATTGAGAAAAGATTAAATATTTTAATTAAGGTTTAATGAAGTTTACCAATTAATTAAAATTTAATTGGAATTGAATTGAAATTGGATTTTGGGTTTGTCGTGAATGGTGTCTTCATTAACACTGTTCTTAAACCCCATGTGAAAACAATAAATCTTTTAATTAATATTATTAGAGTCTCCAGTTAATTAACATTTAATTGGAATAAAATGGAATGTGAATTGGGTTTATCGTGAACTGTGTTTTAACACATTCGTTCTTTAACCCGATTTACAGTGAAATGTGATTTGGAATATATAAATCTTTTTATTAAGATTTGAAGGAAATTTTCTAAAATAAAGTTTTAGAATTTAATACAACAAATTGGAATGGAATAGAATTCGATTTGATAATAATCGAAGTGAACTTCTATGGAGGAAGACTGTTAATATGTATGGAATTTAAAAGGCTATGTCGTTATTCCATTTATATTATTACTCGGATATGGAAATTGATATCGATTATATATTGATCTATTTTCTGGAAAGAATCCATAATTAATGGAATGGGATTTTGGGTTTATCATGAACTGTGTTTTAAATGACATTAGTTCTTTAACCCAGTTAAAGATAAGATTAATTTCTTAACTTTGAATAATTATTAAGGAATGATATTTGATATTAAAACTGAATTAGAGTTTTAATGAATCTTTAATTAAATTGAAATGAGAATGAGATAAATAAATTTATCGAATTCATGAAATGATCGAGAATGGAGTATCACGAGTTTTACTTCAGGCAATAGTTAAATCTTTAAACAGATTTAAACATGAAATGGTAAATAATTTTACCGGTAACACCGTGGTGTTAGATATGGAGTATTACCAGTTTTGCTCCATGGGATGAATAGGTTGGGATTGGGAAATATGATAAATGATTACTTCGGTAAGGTGCGCTAATCCCGACTAGTTTGGGTAAACCTTAATTTGGTTTGAATTGATATCCAAAGGAAGATTAAAGAATAAGTTTAAAAAATTTATCTTTGATAAATTAATGGGAACATTTCCCAAAGGATATGAATATTTAAATAAAAGAATATTCAGAATTGGTTTGAGGCATATGTTTTGTTTTATAGCACTGGTTTATAATATACGCGACTTATTCAAAAAGGTCGGGTTTATACCCATTCTGAATAACTGATTCGACGATAAGTCGACTATGAAGACGGTGGTTGAAGACCAGAGGTCTTCACATCGTTTGGATGATTACTTATGTCTTGATTAGGTTGTACATACAAGACGAGGTAATAATTGGTGATCGTCCAAACGTACTTGGAGATCGACCGGATATGCGAGGACCTCTCTCCTGTATTGGACATATGGGACGAGGAATAAGGTGCCTCCGGTTTCGTTCAGACCCAGAAAGAACTTGTAAATGGATGTTTGTTTGACATTGGATTTTATTAAGTGTTGATTGATCTCTATTAAATATATATCTGTTTGGTGGCTGAGAATTTATTCTATTGCTTAACACCCTTCTCTGGGACGTACGAGCTCAGAGGTTATATATCGATAGACATCAGTAGCATGGCATGATTTGCCTATGTGGCATGCTGAGATGTAAAGGATCAAGGCTTCTGTTGAAAAGCAGAGTCTTGTGGTTGATGATCAAAGCACGACCTTAAATGGCATATCTTTGTGTATAGCATTAATTCGCGAGCCTCACACTCCAATGTCGACCAGAAACGGTAGAGGACCTCACGGAGGACATGCGTTTTTTTCTAGCTAGGAGTGGTGTCATGGTATAGAGCCCAGGCATTTTAATCATGTGGATATTGCATATTATGTGATGGATAGAGAGGCGCCTCGGTTATATCGGTCACTACAGGGTTGATGGATTATATGGTCGACATGCTGACCAATTCGCCCCATAGGGTGGGGAAATGTATTGTTCAGGGATTTTTAATCCATTTAAAATGTGGACTGGCCCTGACGCTCCAGGTGTAGTTGCGACTGTATCCTGAGACATGGTAGGCTAGACTGTCTCGAATCGGAAGGATGATCCCTTGCCTTGATTCATAGATGGAATCCAATTTCCAATACGACATTATGCGATTTTAATTGTAGAACTAGTATGGCGACATGATACATGGTACCCATGCCGTCTATGATTGATACATTTATATTTGAAGTTGTTTTTAACACTATGCACTTATAATACTATCAAATGATTTGTTTTAAACGTACCAAGCATGTTTGGCTATTATATGGGAAAACTATATCGTCCGGCTTGCGTTGCATTGTGTGATGGGACCTGAGTCTTATAATAGCTTCATTTTTCCAAAAAGCATTGCGTTTTTTGTTTTATGTACTAGTAGTCTTGGGAGGAAACCCGTTCCATGAAATACGACGTGGTCCCCTGATTTACTTTATTTTAAAGTAAAGATTACTAACTGTTTGAGTTCTCACACCAGTCACATGACTGACCTGGAGTTTATTGTTTTAAACTAAACTTTGGGTGCCCATATTTTCAACACGGGCAGCTAGTAGTTTTGGTTTTTGCAGATCTTATTTTACAGGATCCTGGTTAACAGCTGGAGCTATATTCGGAATGCTTTGTATCCGTGTATTCCTTTCAGTCATGTTATGTATTCTTTTTCCGCAGCTATGTATTTAAATGTAATTTAAATATCTGATATTTTCTGATGTACATTATTTACACATACTCTGTTTTATTCTTGTACTCTGATGTAAATTGTTGTAATAACAATGAAATGTTCTTCTGTTTGCGTTATGATTTGTCATGTTCTCAACTCAAAATCCGGGCTTTCCCGTAAGGCGAAGTTTGGGTCGTTTCAGTGATGATGTTGTTCGATGGCGAGCAGTAGGCTGGCGCATTATTTTACTATTATCTAGTATCTTTGTTTCCGCAGTTTAATGAGTACAGACTTTGATATTTTAATCCGAGATGTATGGATATAATTTCTAGTTGTTATGGAAGTTTAAAAGTTAGTTATATAATGCTCCACTATTTCTTCCTGTTGTATGTGTTCTATTATATTTTATCCTTGCGCTGTGAGTAATACGACAGGTTCTGCTTGTGTCTACCTACTCTGATTGTAGGAATTTTAAGTGTATTTTTATGTGACGGCCCGCCCCGCACCAGCCGACATTTCCAATGAAAGTGCGCTGTGCCAATGTCCAACCAGCACGGGGCGGTCGTCAAAGAAAGGAAAGAAGGGAATTTGAACTAACAAGGAACCTGTAGAATGTCTCACAGCACATGGAATAAAATATAATAATAACATACTTGTCATAAAACAGATGAGACAGTGCATAAGCTGAGAACTAAACCATAATCATCATAGCAGCGGAAATTCAAAATACAGCTTATGTTCCACATCATCACTATTACAACTTTTTAAACCGTCTCTAAAGAAAAATAAGAAAGGTACACTACTAATGCCCAAAGTAGTGACCAGCAGCGACACGGGGAGAATATATATATATATATATATATATATATCATACGTGGGAGCCTCCTACTCGTCTCCGGATCAGCTATTTGTGCATAACCAGCTAACCTATCTCTAGTCAGCCCGTTTAAGAGCACCTAGAGTAATAAGAAGAGAAATAAAACTCAGGTTCAGATAAAAGTCTGGTAGGAGCGATAAGCAACAAAACAGAACAATAACAGGTATACTAAACCATACCTGAACCTGGACCTACAACCAAAGAGCTAGCACAACAAGATGTACAATACTCTAAGGTGACACTAAAATATGGTGTAAAGATACAGGGGAGGGGTGTGCATGTCATAGTGGTGTCAAACAATCAAGCATAGCAACCATCCTCACATCTCTTGCTCAGTGCGTAAAGCATACGATATCGGCCGCTTTGATCACCCAAATCCTTGTTATGATCACTCTGCCCTATGGAGTCATGGCGACTCCACTGCACTGAACCGTAGCCACTAGTCCTTGCTATGTCCACTGTTCCCCCATGAAGTCATGAAGACTCCATTGCACTGGCTCATAGTCATGCTACGATCACTCTGCCCCATGGAGTAGTAACTACCCCACGACACTGATCCGCAGCCTAACACTTGTCTTTCCGTGGTGAATCAAAGCTATGGACATCGACAACTCCTTAGCACACGTCCCGCAGCAAAGCCCAACTCATGAAGTTAGCTCGTTGGTTCCCAACTAGATCCTAATTTCTACTTCCTGTCTAGAATACCTTTCAATCTCGGGTTTTGGTGTTCTTCAGATTGATTCAGTGGTCATAGCCACGCCTTGGTTTGGTTTGAATATGTGTAGTGTTCTAGTCCTCATTGGTTCGGTTCAGTCACCCTGCTCGGTTCGTTTCGTCAAGCTTCAGCTCCTGGCCATCAATCCGGTTCAGTCGACTCCCTCCGAGTCGGTTCGGTCGTGCTACTCCATCCGGGTCGGGTGCCCTCATCTGTAGGTTTTGATCTAGTTCCCTCCTCCGTCTCTGATCCGATCCGCAGCTTCCCGATCTGATCCCGTCTTAGTTCATTGTGGCCTTCCTTGTTGCCATGCTTTTCCTCTTGTGCTAGGTTTCGATCTGAATCAAATCCTCTTGCCCAGTTCTCCTATCTGATCCAAGCCCCATATCCGACCCGATCCAATCCGAAACCCTGCACATTTGCTGCAACTTCTCCAACGACTGTTTTACACCACACGACGGAGTTTTTGACCATTTTAACTCTTCTAACCAATCACAAAGCATACCATACAGTCGTAGCAACTTATAGAATTGACCACAAACACCAAAACAACAATTTGATATGTCAAAACGGATCAAACATACCCAAAACCTATGTTTCCCCTTAACCATGTTTAAGAAAATCTAATGATAGGATTAGCAAAACTTAACCAAACTAACCCAAACTTCCAACAGAGGTCTAAAACAGTGTTTAAGAATTTCTAAACATTTTTCCAAAATTTAATCATGTATAATTTTGTTACTTAACACTAATCACCCCTAGTTAGCCGTAATTAGTGTAGAAACAATACTAATCACTCACCTTAGCCACAAATAACTCTTAGAACTGAAAATATCTCTGATTTGGGTTGAATCTCTATGCAACACAGCAGCTATATTCCCAATTTGATGCTAATTGGCCTTGATTAGATGTAGATTAGGCTAAAACTTGATTAAATGGTGATTAGAAGGAGATTTGGGTGTTGGAGGCCATTGTTACGGTTAGGGAAATGTTTTAGGCGGTTAAGAAAATGAAAATAGATCATTTCCTAACTGATTTCAGCCTCCCCATAACCCTAATCCCGAAATGGGTTATGGGCTCTCTTGCTAGTCACCCTAATTAGGCCTGGTTAAGCTGTTTTTCACCTTCTAAACCTTGTTTCAGCCATACCTTCCAAACGGTGAGTCCGTTTGGCTAATGTGACCACTCTACGGAAAGGTAAACCATCATCCGGATCTAATGGAAGTGGTTTCAGGTCAGAACTCCTTACCAATCAAAAGTTATGGCCGAAACAAGATCAACTATGGGAAAAACGGTCATTTAAAAATCGGCAAAAATCATGAACATGGGAAATGACCCCAATAGTCGTCTCCCAAAGTTACATGGCTATACGACTTCGCATGAGAAAGAAATAAATATTCTACAATCCTTTGATGTGTAGAATGCGGGTCGTTACATTCTTCCCCCCTTAAGAAATTTCGCCCTCGAAATTCCTTAACTAAGAAATAAGTAAAGGATCCCGCATGCCTACCAACCATTCACAACAATCAAACATACAAAACAACAAAAAAGTCTATCCTAGCATGCGGAAAACTAAATTGCAATTAAAATCTTACCAGGCAAAGAGTTCTGGATACGTCTTCCTAATGCTCTCCTCTGTCTCCCAAGTACAGTCATTCTCATTCTCGCCCCACTGAACTTTGACTAGATTCACCGCTTTCCTTCGAGGTTGCTTCGTATCATGCTCGACGATACGAATCGGCTTGCGGTTCCCAACCGTCTCGGGTTCTACTTCGATATCATCCAACTGATCAGGTGAAATAATCATATCGTGCACGAATTTCCTTAACTGGAAAACATGAAATACGTTATGAACTCCTGCCATCTTCTCTGGTAATTTAACTTTATATGCCAAATTCCCAAATTGCTTGAGGATTGGGAATGGACCAATAAATCTTGGTGCCAGTTTTCCTCTCCTTCCAAATTGAATAACATTATTTAATGGAGAGATCTTGACAAATACTAGGTCGCTAACGGAGAATTTCAAATCCTTTCGCCTCTTATCAGCATAATTCTTCTGCCTATATGGGGCAGCCTTCATTCGCTGTTGAATGATCTTAATCTTATATGAAGTTTCTCTTATCACATCTGGTCCAACCACAAACTACTCACCGGTTTCTAACCAACATGACGGTGAGTTGCACAGTCTTCCGTACAAAGCTTCAAATTGAGCCATACCAATACTGGATTGATAACTATTATTATATGCAAACTCTACTAGATGCAAATGGTCATCCCATGATCCACCAAAATCTAATATGCAAGCTCTCAAGAGATCTTCTAATGTATGATTTACCCTCTCTGTTTGACCATCAGTTTGAGGATGATACGCGGTACTGAGATATAATTCTGACCCTAGAGCCTCTTGCAAGCTCTTCCAAAACCCACTAGTAAACAACGGGTCTCGGTCACTCATAATGCTTTTAGGTACTCCATGAAATCTCAATACCCGCTTCATATATAGTTCCGCTAACTTAGTTGTAGTTCTATTCGACTTGATAGGTATAAACCTTGTACTCTTGGTCAATCATTGAGACATGCTCTCATTTCCATTCTGGAATTTCTAATGGTTGCAATAAACCACTAGGTTTCTTTTGCTTAGCTTTAACTAACTGGAAGTTCATGCATTTGGATATAAACTTCCCAACGTCTCTTTTCATCCCTTCCCAGTAGTAGGTCTGCTTCATGTCTCGATACATTTTGCTACCACCGGGATGTATAGTCAGTTTTGAGTGATGACATTCTCTAAGCACTTCATCTCTCAATCCACTGACATTGGGCACAACTAGTCTTCCATTCTTTCTAAGCCATCCATCTCGATCAAGCCCATACCTATTATCTCCTCATCGATACCTATCTCTAACTTGGAGATGATTTCCAATAGGTTAGGATCGTCTCTCTGACTGGAACCAATCCGCTCAGTCAAAGTGGGTCTAATCGTCAAACTTGCTAACATATCTGGATCCAATTCGCACTTTGGTCTGAAATCATACCCAGCGATATACTTCAGTTACTTCCATTCCAGAAACATAGCCCCTAAACTGGCATGTCTTCTACTCAATGCATCAGCTACCGCATTGCCCTTCCCTGGTGTAGATGCGATATCAAAATCATAGGAAGCCAAGAATTCTAACCATCTTTGCTGTCGTAGATTTAGATCCTTCTGAGAGAAAAGATAATTTGATGATTTATGATCCGTAAACAACTCGAATCTTTCTCCTAAGAGATAATGTCTCCATATCTTCAATGCGAACACGATCGCTGCCAATACTAAATCATAGGTAGGATATCTTTTCTCATGCGGTTTCAGTTGCCGACTAGCATAAGCTACAACCCTGCCTCCTTGCATCAATACAGCACCTAGTCCGGTACCACATGCATCCGTGTATACTGTCATCTCTTCATTCCCTTTAGGAATGACTAACACTGGTGCACACGTCAACTTTTCCTTTAGAATCTTGAATGCATTCTCGCACTTTTCGTCCAAGATGAAAGCTTGATTCTTCTTGGTCAACTAAGTCAACGGTGCTGCTATCTTGGAGAAGTCTTGGATAAACTTACGTTAATATCTAGCCAATCCTAAGAAACTTCTTACATCTGTTGCACTCTTGGGCATAGACCAATCTTGTACCGTAGCCACCTTTGCAGTGTCCACGACAATACCATTCTCTGAAACAACATGGCCCAAGAATCTACTTCCCTCCTCCAGAAGTGACACTTAGAAAACTTTGCTTTCAATTGGTGTTTTCTCAACACCTCCATCACTATCCTCAGATGTTCCTTGTGTTCTTCCTCTGTCCTCGAATAAACCAAGATATCGTCTACGAACACAAGTACAAACTTATTCAACTAATCTCGGAATACTCTATTCATAAGATCCACAAAATATGCTAGTGCATTGGTCAACCCGAATGGCATGACCAACCACTCGTAGAATCCAGATGGCGTCCGAAAGGCCGTTTTTAGCTATACTCTCAGCCTCCACCCTAAGCTGATGAAAACCTATCGCAAGATCCAACTGGGAGAACACTCTCGCGCCACTCAACTGATCAAACAAATCATCTATCCGCGGTAGAGGATACTTATTCTTCCTCGTCACCTTATTTAACTCGCGGTAGTCCACACATAATCGAAGGGAACCATCTGCCTCGGCAGCAAACACAACTGGTGCTCCCCACTCGGAGACACTTCTAATAAATCCCTTCTTCAAAAGATCGCTTACTTGCACCCCGAGCTCTCGCTGCTCCCTTGGCGCCATACGATGAAGTGGCATCACTATAGTTCCGGCATCTTTCACTAAATCAATACAAAACTCAATCTCTCGGTGTGGTGGAAGTCCGGTCACTTCCTCGAAGACGTCCGGATACTGGCCAGACACGGGCACATCTGACAACTCATCATGCGGGATGTCGAGGGAATTTATAAAACTAGCCATTACCCCATCACTAGGTAGACCACCAAACACTACCCTTCACCCATCATCCGCTCTAACTTTCACCAAAAAGCCCTCACAGTCTACCACCACCCCGTACCTTTGGAGCCAGTCAACTCCTAAAATAATGCCAAACCCAGTAAATCCCAAAACAAAGCAATCACAAACAAATATGCATCCATGACTCGATAAGACCACATTACGACAAATATTGCTAAGGCAAGTTGAACCACCTATCGGGTTCGTCACCGCTAAAGGTCTATCGACTATCTCGGGTTCCAATCCCAACCTATCTACCAGGTCACTAGATATGAAGGAACGGGAAGCCCTAGTATCAAACAGTACTCGAACAGGAACATCATAAACAGAAAGCATACCTTGAATGGCGACATTCTTTCCTTTCTCCGCCACGGTTGGGGCATTCGACGAAGAAGGATAGCATTAAAAGCATATTCTTTCACAATCTGCTTTTCTTTGGGGGGTTGCGGACACTTATCCTTGTGATGTCCCACTTGGCCATAGTTGAAGCACTTCCTTTCCGCTGGCTTTGCTCGACATTCTTTGCCATAATGGCCCTTCTTTCCACAGCTAAAGCATTCAACATCTTTCTTGCTCTTTTTCTGACCATCCTTCGCTTAGTTCTGACTCTGCTTCCTTTTATTCTGAGAATTATTCTTGCCTCCATGGCTTGCTTGCGGCTTTGGTGTAATGGCCCGCAAATCCATAATATCAGAGTTGACTACATACATCATACGTCCAACCCAAATATCACGAAAATACGAATCATTTTTTTAGAAGAAAAAGATAGAAGAAGAACAGAAATAACAACACAGAATCTCACATCGCAGTGGAACAAAATATAATATATCATATCTTTTGAAATACAAAATTTCAACTGTATAACATATACTTATCAGAGTACAACACTTACAACACAGCGGAACAAAACTCTATATAACTAACGCTGAAGCCTCCTGCTCCAAGCTCCTTTAGATAGATCTGTAAAATCCTGAACTAATTGACTGCCCGTACAAATTTAGGCACCCAAGAGTTTAGGTAGAACAAAACAAAATAAACTCCGGGTCAGTCATGGGACTGGTATGAGTAAACAATTTAAGACGGTTTCAGAAACTAAATGATATCTCATAAGACCACGTCGTATAACACGGAACGGGTTTTTCCCTTATGAAAATCCAAACACTTGATTTAACTTTCAAAATCCCTTTGAAAGGAACGATAATATTTATATCAAAACTCTTTTGATATTATAATAATGTCTAAATCAAGTAAATAATAATCTAGTGGAACGTTTGCATCTCACGTTCCACATATATAATATACAATCAAAACCGCAAGCACGTATTGGGTAATGGATTTCCAACTATGACAAGGTATGGAACCACCTGCCGTTGGTATATCTCTAGAGGAGAATACACCGAGTTCAACAAGAACATCTTGCAACTCAGCCACACATGACCGACCACTCATTTCGCTTGAGTGTATCGAATGTATATCACCAACGGTTGGTATCAGCAACCGTTTCCCGAATGGAACAGCATCGACAATAGATTTTTAGAAGTAAATGAAACTCTAGATTAGGTGATTATACACCCTAATAGGTGCGACCTACATAGCCATGCTGCCTGCCCGATTTTTGTCATTTACCGGTTGATGAGGCTTGAGGTTACGCTTTATCGTCACATCCGATTCACTTCGAATGCCACATTGTCAGATCCATCAAAAATCACTAATTTGACGTCTACAACAATACATTACGTGTTAGCTAAAGAAGTTTCCTTCTCCGCTTCCACTCTTGGTACGGTTGAAGAAATCAACGTATGTGACCTTTCTGGAAATACTCTGTCAGACATTCATCCATACAAGTCATCCAGGAACAGGATGAACCGAAGGCACTATCAGTACATCCATCTTAGGCACTGTTATCTAAGACTTTATACAATAGCCCTTGCACTTTACTCCATCTTCAATTATCTTTGGCATATATGATTCGCAACGCTTATGCCAATACAGAGTGGTTCTTTGGATAATAATCCAACCGGTCTCTCCATATTGACAACGATGGTCAAAACTTCAATAGTCTGTGATTTAACTATCGAATAAAAACAAGTGTTTCGATAGTCGATGATTTAACTATCGAAGAAAACAAGTGTTCATCCAATTATCAGACAATCACTGAGCCCTTAATTAATATTCCATTAATTAAATCACTTCTCTATTTCTTTATCAATATTTGTTAACCAAATATTTTCATAACCATATTGGCCTTTTACGTTATTTGGAAAACATTTCCGAATATCGCCTTCCTTCATTTTCTAAACTTTAGAAGATATATGCTATTTATAATTGGAAAATATTCCAATTACTTATCTCTTTTCCGATCTTGTTTATTTCTATACTTAGGAAATATTTATTTTTCTATTTCCAAGCTTACATTTTATTTGGGTTAAAACGGATGTTGTGTAAAACATCGTTACGACAACCCAAATACTATATTCAACTAACTCTTATCCAACATTGATCTTCGAGCTTGAAATCTTACTATTTATTTGTTAATAATGAAATCAATCAAGTTGGGGTATAACTACCTCTCAGACCTTGACTGAATAACATTTATAACGTCAAAACAGATATGACTATTTACTTGAATAATCAATACCATACAACTACTTATTCACTTTTAAACACGTATACTCTTTCTCTTTCTATTCTTACGAGATTTTATTCCTAGTCTTCTTTTTTTATTATACTATTCTATTTTTAAGTTCGCTTCCTTATCGACTTCTATATATATCGATATGTTGATTTCTAACTATAAATTATCTTAAAAATATTCTAACTCCTTAAATTTCCGGAAAAATTCGCCATAACCTCCTTTGTACCGGGAGCATCGGGATATTTCAAATAGCCTCCCATGGCCCTCACCAGTCCAAAAGAAAAAGAAAAAGCCAAGCGGCTAGCCGATACGGCGCATAAAATCTCATATATGAACTAAATACGTACCTTTTTGTCGGCCATTCTATATATATACCTTCATTAACCTTATCCCATACCTGTCTCCTATATATCTATACCTGTCCAATTTAATTCAACTATACTCGATTGTTTAACTAAATTCGTTAATTAATTTGTTAATTAACTCTTTAGTCTATTTCACTTTTATATTTGAACTTGACATGTTCAAATATATTTTTAACTTCCTTATTAACTAATTGAATTCAAATTTCAATTTAAGTTCTATATTCGATTTTGAATATACATTTACACATCCACTTCACCTTTCAAAGTTCAACTTCAATTCAAACTCGATTAACTAATTTCTCTTTGACTTAGTTAATTCTATTCAATAATCAAAATATGATTATTGTTTCAAAAATCATTTTACTTACTACATTTGAGTTCCCATTTATTTTATAACTCAAGTCTAGAATTTTTTTCTAATGGAAATTCGGATTTTTATTCGCTTAAAAATCCTTATATTTATTTAAATAAACCCTTATGGTTTTTAAACGATTTTGGCGCTGCATTTTTAGAAATTTGATTTTGACATATCTCAAAATCTATTCGACGAAATTCAGATTTTTCTCTTCTATTAGAAAACTATTATCTAACTGGTCCTGACAGTTCTTGTTTCAAAGAATTCCGACTTCAATTAAATTTTGTATACTCAATTGAAGTTCGAATCACCAATTTACGAACTGCAGCGCTGCGACGAGTTCGTTTAATTATATTTATATATATATAAACTTTTAAACTTCGTTAAAATGAATTCAATATATAAACTTTTAAACTTCGTTAAAATGAATTCAAATCCATTTTAACTCTATTCGAATTCTAATATTCAAACTCCATTTCATTTCTGTTTGAATTCTAATATTAAAACTCCATTTTAACTCTATTTGAATTTTCTTGATTTAAACTCCATTTTCACTTTTATTTGAATTCTATATTTAAATTCCAATTTGAATTTCTATATTCAAACTCCATTCTGATATTCTATATTCAATTCTATTCAAATTTTATATATACAAATTCTATATTTAAATTCCATTTGAATTTCTATATTCAAACCCCATTTGAATTTCTATATTCAAATTCTATTTCAAACTTTCTTTATTCATTCTTTAAACAAGTCTCGATTTCAATCCCTTTTGAAATCGATATTTCTACTTTTGAAAAAAATAGATTTCCCTTTTCAATTTCACACTTGTATTTTATTTTTGAATTATCCAATGATAATTCTTTTCACTTCATTTATAAACTTCGTTTATAAAAGAACTATTTATAAACTTCGTTTATAAAGGAACTACTTGTTTTATTTTTCAAAACAAGTTTATATTTCAAATCTATTTAAAATTCAAATTCTATTTTTCTAAAATAGAATTTCCCTTTTAAATCTCAAATACCCCTTTCAGGGTAATTTTATAAATTAACACTTAGGTTCAGTTATATTTAAACTCCAAACAACCAATTATTTATTTCAGGTTTTCTAACACATCATATATGACAGTATATATGCAAACAATTAAACAAACAGATAATATATATTTTTGAGGAATCCAGTTGGATTCCTCCAACCTGTTTTCCTGCATCCAAATATACTAGTCAACATAAATAATACCCATCCTGCTTTGAGGCAGGATATCGCGGTATGAAGGTCATCCACTAATATATATTTGTGGGGCGCAATAGGGAAATCATCCGCTAATGATACCGCGGGCATCCGCTAATGAGACTGCGGGAATCAATCCAACCATCAACCCAATATATGTATATAATAGTCAACCCTAAATAACTAATATATTTCAAACAATCAGAAAGCATTCAACAAGCAATAAACAATTATTTTTAACGATATAAAAATAATTCAAATTAAGGTGAGTGAGATTTTCTCACCGTGATTTATTTACTGAATATCCAATGAGGCCAATTTTATAGATTTCACAGTGATTTCTCCCACCGTCTTAATCCCTTTTCTCTTTTCTTTCTTTGATTGTTTGTTTTGCAACAGGCTTCCCCCTCTAACACCTTATTCAACTCTATACCATTCCAACCCTTTCAACCAAAGTACCAGCTTCAACATTACACCGTTCAACTGACCGAAACCCTACCCTGTGTTACTAGTTTCAACCAACGTCTCCAGTAAAAAGAGCGCCCTCCTTCATTCACTACCACGCAGACCCTCGGCTTCTGTCGAACTCCCAATTCGCACCCTCCCATCTACTCCAGAAAATCATGCTGAACCTTTCCTACAAATCCCAGTATTTCACACAACTTTCGAACCCTAATTCCACTGTACCGCTAGTCAACCTCTGCCTTAAACTCGAGCGACATCGAACCACCTCCGAAAATCGCCACTGCTCCCTCCTCGTTTTCTCCACCATCGTGACTTCATGAACCGCGTATGCCTGAAGAACTTTGGTGCGATACCCCCTTTCTGAACCCGCGAGTGACCTCGGACTTGCTTGTGTCAACATCGAGCAGTGCTAGGTGATCCGGCGAGTTCTAAGCAACGGTTTTGGGTGGATTTCTAATTGATGAAGGGTGCGGTATGAAGACAAAGGTATTGTTTGTTGAGTGGCTTTGATTATGATTTTTAGATAAATGAAAGGGGATCGATTTTTATAAGGAGAATGGTTGGAAAAAGAAGGGGCACAGGTTGTTTTGGTGTGTGGTAAAGAGGAAGGCACGACTTGTTTTGGTTTTGTGGACATAGGAGAAGTTAAATAAATAAATATATATTTGTTTTGGTTTGTTTTTAAAATGATATCTAATTTAAATTATAACATTGATTCTGAACTCCTTTCTGAACCCAACAACTGACAATTCTAGGGTAAAACCACTATTCTGAACACATTGGGACAAGTATCGAAGTCCAGTTCGATCATCCGGAACAGATATAAATTTAAATTGATATAAACTAAATTTCAAACCATTTGAATTCTTCGGTAATAATTTAATATTATTATTCTAATTTTAAATAGGAGTTTTATTGATCATCTGAACTGATTCTATTCAGCTGTATATTTTTAAATTAAATTATTACTGCATTACGATAATTTAATTCATTCGACATTAAATCGAAATCGATTATTTAATCGATAACTTAATATAAGATCCCATTTATATTCTTAACTCAATATTTAAATTAAATATTAAATATTCAAAATTAACCCATAAGAATCCGGGTCATTACAATTGGCCCCTCCGCAGATGCAACATCGACTTCAGTCTTGGGTTTAGGATAAAGGCTCTCTAACCTCAATTCCTTCCCCACAAACGATTCAAATGTCTCATCGATGTGGTTAATAAGCCTTTCCCCCAAGTACTGATCTAAGACTGTTATGAACTTCTCATTCTTCTTCTCGGGAGTTTCAATAAGAGATAATCCATACTTCGACAAAGTATCGAACTCAGCATTATACTCCGAGACTGCCCTACCATTCTGCTTAAGCTCCAAGAACTTCCTAAACAACTCTGACTTCTGAGAAGCTGGGATAAACTTATCACTGAATCGGGCCTTGAACTGATCCCAAGTAACTTGATCCTCAGCAGTAGCTGCCTTAATAGCATTCCACCAATTCATTGCCCGTCCTTGCAGTTGACGGGATGCTAGCTTCCTTTTCATCGCGTCTTCAATTCCCAGATCCTCGAAGATACGCTCACTACTATCAAGCCAATCCTAAACTTCCGTAGTCGATTCCATTCCGAGGAACGGCTTCCCACCAAGACTAGTGTATTCCTTAAAAAGATTGGCGAAATCGGCCCTAGGTGCCTGCACCGCTACACCACCACCATTTGCAGCATTGGGAACTGCTCCTTGCACATTTCTAAGCATCTCTCTCACGAAGTCAGTGAACATTGTCCTCATATCAGGAGAATTCCCATTATTAGCTCCTCTACCGGTACCCCTAGTATATCGGTTCATCGTTCAATGTGTAAGGAGAAAACGATTAACCATCTCTTCAGTGGTGCCAGTGCAATGCGACTTCATCCTTAAATATACTAATAGTATATATATAACTTTTGAAAACCAAAATATAACAAATATGCGCTCTCATATACGTACTATCTCTCCCTAGTGTCTTTCCCTAGGTTAACTATGCAACCTAGAGCTCTGATACTAAATGTGACGGCCCGCCCCGCACCAGCCGACATTTCCAATGAAAGTGCACTGTGCCAATGTCCAACCAGCACGGGACGGTCGTCAAAGAAAGGAAAGAAGGGAATTTGAACTAACAAGGAACCTGTAGAATGTCTCACAGCGCATGGAATAAAATGTAATAATAACATACTTGACATAAAACAGACGAGACAGTGCATAAGCTGAGAACTAAACCATAATCATCATAGCAGCGGAAATTCAAAATACAGCTTATGTTCCACATCATCATTATTACAACTTTTAAAATTGTCTCTAAAGCAAAATAAGAAAGGTACACTACTAATGCCCAAAGTAGTGACCAACAGCGACACAGTGAGAATATATATATATATATCATACGTGGGAGCCTCCTGCTCGTCTCCGGATCAGCTACTCATGCATAACCAGCTAACCTATCTCTAGTCTGCCCGTTTAAGAGCACCCAAAGTAATAAGAAGAGAAATAAAACTCAGGTTCAGATAAAAGTCTGGTAGGAGCGATAAGCAACAAAACAGAACAATAACAGGTATACTAAACCATACCTGAACCTGGACCTGCAACCAAAGAGTTAGCACAACAAGATGTACAATACTCTAAGGTGACACAAACATATGGTGTAAAGATACGGGGGAGGGGTGTGCATGTCATAGTGGTATCAAACAGTCAAGCATAGCAACCATCCTCGGATCTCTCACTCAGTGCATAAAGCATACGATATCCACCGCTTTGATCACCCAAATCCTGGCTATGATCACTCTGCCCCCAAGGAGTCATGGCGACTCCACTGCACTGATCCATAGCCACTAGTCCTTGCTATGTCCACTCTTCCCCCATGAAGTCATGAAGAATCCACTGCACTGGCTCATAACCATGCTACGATCACTCTGCCCCATGGAGTAGTAACTACCCCACTGCACTGATCCGCAGCCTAACACTTGTCTTTCCGTGGTGAATCAAAGTTATGGACGTCGATAACTTCTTAGCACACGTCCCGCAGCAAAGCCCAACTCATGAATTTAACTCATTGGTTCCCTAAGTGGATTCTGAGTTCTACTTCCTATCTGGGCTACCTTTGCATCTCGGGTTTTGGTCTTCTCTGGATCGGTTCGGTGGTCATTGCCACGCCTTGGTTTGGTTTGAATATGCATAGTGTTCTAGTCCTCATTGGTTCGGTTCGGTCTCCCCTGCTCGGTTCGGTTCGGCAAGCTTCAGCTCCTGGCCATCAATCCAATTCGGTAAACTCCCTCCGGGTCGGTTTGGTCGTGGTACTCAATCCGGGTCGGGTGCCCTCATCTACAGGTTTCGATTTGGTTCCATCCTCCGTCTCCGATCCGATCCGCAGCTTCCCGATCCGATCCCGTCTAAGTTCATTGTGGCCTTCCTTGTTACCATGCTTTTCTTCTTGTTCTAGGTTCTGATCCAAATCGAATCCTCTTTCCCAGTCCTCCTATCCAATCTGAGCCCCATTTCCGTTCCGAAACCCTACACATTTCCTGCAACTTCTCCAGCGACTGTTTTACTCCACACGACAGTGTTTTCGACCACTCTAACTCTTCTAATAAATCACAAAGCATACCATACAGTCATAGTAACATATAGAATTGACCACAAGCACAAAAACAACAATTTGGTATGTCAAAACGGATCAAACATACCCAAAACCCATGTTTTTCCCTTAAGCGTGTTTAAGCAAATCTAATGATAGGATTAGCAAAACTTAACCAAATTAACCCAAACTTTCAACAGAGGTCTAAAACAGTGTTTAAGAATTTCTAAATATTTTTCCAGAATTTAATCATGTATAATTTTGTTAATTAACACTAATCACCCCTAATTAGCCGTAATTAGTGTAGAAACAATGCTAATCACTCACCTTAGCCACAAATAAATCTCAGATCTGAAAATATCTCTGATTTGGGTTGAATCTCTATGCAACACAGTAGCCCTATTCCCAATTTGATGCCAATTTGCCTTGATTAGATGTAGAATAGGCTAAAACTTGATTAAATGGTGACTAGAAGGAGATTTGGGTGTTGGAGGCCATTGTTAGGGTTAGGGAAATGTTTTAGGCGACTAAGAAAATGAAAATAGATCATTTCCTAACTGATTTCAGCCTCCCCATAACCCTAATCCCGAAATGGGTTATGGGCCCTCTTGCTAATCACCCTAATTAGGCCCAGTTAAGCTGTTTTTCACCTTCTAAACCTTGTTTCAGCCATATCTCCCAAATGATGAGTCCGTTTGGCTAATGTGACCACTCTACGGAAAGGTAAACCATCATCCGGATGTAATGGAATGGTTTTAGGTCAAAATTCTTCACCAATCAGAAGTTATGGCCGAAACAAGATTAGCTAGGGACAAAACGGTCATTTAAAAATCGGCAAAAATCATGAACATGGGAAATGACCCCAATTGTCGTCTCCCAAAGTTACGTGGCTATACGACTTCGCATGAGAAAGAAAGAAATATTCTACGATCCCCTGATGCGTAGAATGCGGGTCGTTACATTTTATTTAATTATTTAATTAAAATTTTGATTTTTATTTTATTTTTTCATTTAAAACTCTATTTGCTTGTATTTTTATAACTATTTTGATTTTTGAATTTAAAAATTAAATTAATTTTGGTTTTTTACATAACGATTGAATTCAATTTGATATGAATATATTTTAGTAATATTTTCAGTTTCGATCTTATTTAGTATATAAATTAAATCGAGTTTATTTAGTTGAATTTGAATTTATTCTTGTATTTTAATATAAGTAGTAAAATCGTATTATATAATTTGTTTTCGATATTAATAAAGATTATATCTTTATTTTAAATTTCATAATGTTCTATATTTCTTGTAACGGGGATTCGGAATTTAAAATACGTACAGTGAGGCGTAGTAACTTTATAATTTTGTCGGAAAATTTGAATATTAGTCGGTCGCGCATTTTTCAGTGCAAAGTTGTGCCTAACAGTTCAAATTTTAGCGACCGTAAAATCTCTTCGAAACTAATTCGAACAAACATGAAAAATGTTCTATTCATTATCACGAATCCAACGGCGAAATTCGTTTTGCTAAAATCGGACGTTTTGACTTCCGTTTAATTGATTTCTCATGCTATTTTTCCTTTTAAAAGTGGTCTGTAATACGTTTTTGAATAGAGCATCGTGACACTGCAAATTATATATCGTTGTGTCTGTCTCGTCGAGCTGATTTCCATAATATATTCATTTGTCATTTTCGGTGCTCGGTTTGTGTTGAAAACGTGAAAAGGCTTGCACAATTCATTTTTGAAACAAAGCTATTTGAGTTCGACCTGTCCTTATTTGGATCCTGCATGTTTTTCTAGTCATTTTGGGTCTGCAAAACTTGTCATTTTATTTTACTAAGCTATCCAATTTTTTTTTCAAAGTTTAGTATGGGCACTTTCAATGCCAAAACAATGCAAATGTCGATCCATTCTTTTGTCCCCAAAGCCAGTTAACATGTGCGTGAAATGCACCTTTCTGTTTTCTTTCAATTAACATTATTTTCTAAAATGCCTCTTCATCTTGTCCACCTTTTCAAATAATGTGTACGTTTTCAAAATATACATGCACATCCATTCGCATGCACCTTCCTTCTCCTATTCTTCTTACATTCCCATGCGCCTTCATGTTTATTTCCAAGCCATGCAGTGCGTCCTTAAATATAGCTATGCATGTACGTGGTATGCAATGTTCCCATCCCTTGTAAGCACATTCCCTATTTTTTTTAAAACCTCTGCTCACTTTTATTTTAAAAACAAGTTTGTTTACTTTTTCAAAATGATAAACGTTGGCCTCCTTTCTATTTGGTAACCCTTCATTTTTCATCGGACTATTAAGCAGTTCATACACGTTTTCTCTTCCCCAAACAACCCTTCAAGATATATCTTTTTAACGCGTGGTTTCGACAAAAATAAATACCCAGCAGCAACCTATACAAGTAGTCATTACATATTTATTTTCTCACATCAAATCTGTTTCTTCCCCTTTATTATTCCAACAGACGTTAGTTTTCCACAAGAAAAATCATTTTACCCCAAATTTATTTTACCCAAATCCCTAATTCACTTGTCTCGCCATTGTTACACCACTGCAAATCAACTTCGCCTTAAATCGCTGAAACCACCATCAATCGAATCCAAGTCGTCGTCCACACCCAGTTACCAGCGCTAGTTGCCAAAGCCATTGCTAGGGCTGCGGTCATCCGATCTGATGCTTGTAGTTGTTGACCTCATCGAACCAATGATCTCAATCTGCTCCTCCGCCTCTCGCGCGATTTCTGTCAACGCTCCAATAATGTAAGTTTACTTACGATTAAATCTATTTTAAGTTTCCACGTTGGTTTGCGCTGAATATAATTTGTTGAGATTTGTCTTATTGCTTGCTTATCATCATAGTTCGCTGCATTGTTTGAATCCGATTTGTTGGTTATGAAAGTTTATTTACATGTTGTTTGCATTTCCTTTTCATGGTACATGTTGTTCCAATCTTAAATTAGTGAAATTTCATAAACATCCCATTAAAATGTTTGTTGTCCCTTAAATGAACTAGTTGATTAGTGATTATATCCATATCAACATGCATGAAATAAATAACCAATGGATACTAGAGAAACAAAAAGTATAAACAGATGTAAACTATCATTTTGTGTGTTTGTATAATCAATCATTTGGGTGCCCAAGACAACAGTCATTTCAAGTAATTTGGCACCACTGTTAAACTATTTGTAATAATCCTTGTAGCATTTGACTCATCCCAATATCAGTTTCCTTCACCGTCCATTTTAAAAGTGCAAACCTAAGAGTCGACTTGAGAGTTTTTTTTTTTCTTTTCTTTCTCTTATGGGTTTTACTTATTTTGGGTGCTTCAAGTGTTCTCAGATCGCTTGTTTGTAAGTTCTTCTTGCCAGTCCCTAGTAGTTATAAAAACGGTGAAACTAATGTAGTGAAATTTTGGTTGTAATTATAAAATCATCAAAATGGGTGTATGGTTTATGCTAAAAAAAGGGAATATAAAAGAATTCTACTACAAGTCATATTACTTGAAATAGATTTGGTTTACATACAGTATAGATTCTTTTGCTTATAACCTTTGAATATAAATGTTGAATGAATGTTTTTTTTCTTTATAATTGTGTTGTGAAGGTCTCATGAGAGTATGTGTGTTGATACTTATTTGTACATCAATTTTAGTGTTCCATGTAAAAGTTGTTATCAGAAATAGCATATGTCACCGTATAACCTTATAGCATGCACCTTAGTTGCCACTATGATTCACGATTTTGGCAGTATCTTTTACGAGTCTTTATGCTTTAATTAAATAAATAAATTTGTTGGGACTAAACTAATTATATTTATGTTATTATCAAAGTGTGCAACTTAAAATAAGTTTAATCCTGACTCGGGTGTTTTGTGTTTCGTATGGAACGCTCGGGTCAGGTCCTAAGTGTTCCAGATTTTAAAGACATGCGGTTCGCTCATCTAGCGAAGCGGAGAGCACGTGAAGGCACGTAAGCACGCAAGCCTGTGTAAAATAGTAAAGCTTTATTTTATTTAAAATCACATACTGTATATTTTAATTCTTCCGATGTATGTAAATTTTTGTAAACTTTGATTTTATGTATAAAATTTCCGCCATGAGATACTATTATCTTTGTTGTGTTTATGATTTTTGTGTTTATTCTGTTTAGACCCGTTAAGCAAATAACAATCTGTCGTTTTGAATGTTCTGAGTTGGTTTAATTACCGACTTGGAGCAGTCAAAAAGGCAGGTCATTACACTGGTGATCGTCCATAGCTGTCTAGCACGTCTTTTAGCGCATTATTCCTTTTGTTTAGTGCAGGAGTTATGGGCGGTCGCCACAGGTTCGAGTCCCCCGGTTGTCACAATTTTCGTGTTCTGCTTCCATCTAATTTGAAGTAGTGTTTGAAACTACTAGTAATTCCAACAAGCATCAAATGCATCCAGTTCAATTATAACTTGTAGATTAAGTCACTATGAATCCAACTATAACAATTTAAATTTCTAATGTTTGAATATTTATTTTATTTAAAATATTTAATTTTTAGTGTTAGAAGATAAATATGTTGAAGATATGAGTATTACTATACTTGATAGTAAATTTAAGCAATTAGAACTCAAATACTGAAATTATTTGATATTCGAATACTGAATTAAGTGTTCAGATTTTAAGTGAATATTTATTAATTGGTTTGATTTAGTTTCTTCTAACTTGAGTAATAATGGTAAGTTCGAATTGTAAATTCAATATTTCCAATAAATAACTTGAAATTTATTGATAATATTATCACTTGATATCTATTTACGTATTTTTAATTTATTATATGCATTTTTTCCAATATTTTTAATTTGGAAAATATTAAATTAAAATTCGACGGTTTTTAGTTAAATAGTTGTGTTTTTTTTAGAATTTAGTTACTAATGCATATTTTTATCTAGGGGTAAGCATAAACCGCACCGCAATGCAGAAACCACCCAGACCGAACCACAAAAACGGTGCGGAAAACCGCACTGGATTCTCTCTCTAAAGCAAACAGCCCAAACTGAATCGACCCGGAACGATACGGTTCGGTTGTGGTTTGAACTTTTACCAAACCATATTAAACCGAACAGCATAGCTGCACCGACAATGTCATGATAAAAAAAATTAACAAATTCCTATCTAACTTTTAATTTTAACTATATATATTCTATTTACAGCGTATGTTGTAGTTATATTAATTAAAGATACCACTATATGTTTTAATCTTCAGGTGAAACAACGTTATACAATCGTAAACTGATTGTTGATGGAAGTAATTTTCTTGTTTCATATTAATACGGGTTCAAACCAGACTGTATTAGATCGAAACCGAATCGAAACTAAACCGTTTGAACAGTTAATACAATGGTTTGTATTTTTGATCAACCGTTTGATGCGGTGCAGAAGCGGTTTGAGCTTCAAACCGCACCCAACCAAACCGCGCCCATCCCTATTTTTATCGATTCTAGATCACTTCACTGTCCTAAACTCAATGGTACTTTAATTCGATGTTTGAAATCTACAAGAAAAATCAATTATTTTAACATAGAACCGACATTATAACATATAATAACTTAGCTTCTTCAAGAATTTGAAAACGCAATTTGTACATTTTCGTTTATAGTACAAAGAAATCAAGGATATTTGATTCGTCCACCGCCAAAAATCAAAATAATTAATTTACTCGACCATAAATTGCAAAACAAATTTCCTTGAATTCATGAGAAAAATCTTTGTATGGGTATGGGTACTGTATGGTGCGACTGTCTTGGGAAGTTTCAAGGATTCACAGTGAAAAAGAAATCATTAGGGTTGGAGTTTTAAGTTGATACGCTCATCCAATTTCAAATCCAAGAGTGGATTCGAACTCTCCATGAAGATAGGTAGCTACCATAAGAGTTTTGGAGCATGCGGTGGCCTGAGTTGATTTCCGTCCTCTTGTACGAATGAAGGGGAGTTGAAGAACACATTGAAGAGGGGGAGGCTAAGTCTGAATGGAAAGGGCCGGGTAGGTGGAGATTTTAAAGAGAAACCTGGGGGAGTTGTCGGATTTCAGTTTCATGAGAGACAAGCATGGTAGGAGGGGAGAGGAGAGGTTAGTGCATGTTAATTATTGCATGTGTATTCAGAGAGGGATTAGTGTTTATGAGGGAGATATTAGTTGGAATAATTAAGGTTTGAGATTGTAACTACTGAAACTAATTGTTTCAAATGACTCAAATTGTTACAGTTGCAATATCTATGTCATACCAAGTAGAAACTCAATGCGGCATAAAATTATTTAATGGACGTCTTTAGAATCTAACGTCTGGACACTTCAATCTAAATAGAAAACTTGTAACACCCCACCTCCGTTAAGGTCACTCACAAAGGGAATGCCTTAACTTCGGTGGAGCGTTTTAGGTAAAAGATGAAGATAAATTACAAGACAGACAAATAAAGTAGCGGAAAATATAGTCATTTTATAAAATATGTGGTTCAGTCAAGCTTTTACAACAATTGTCTCAATCATACTTAAAAATAATACATAGAACTTCTGTCTTGATTCAAAAACTTCCAAGTATAAAAGAAGCATAAAAATAACTATGATATTCCCCAATAAAGCATGAACCAGCCATAACAGTGGAAGAGAGAGTCCAAAGCAATACATCAACTATCTTCGAGCTTGAAAAGAAAACTAAGCTAAGTGGTAACATTTCCTCCCTGTGAACCTTGGGGGGGAACGGAAGAAAAGAGGCGAAACAAACTAGGTCAGACATAAGTCTGGTAAGTCCAGTGACTTTCAGCATGAAAATCGGCAAAAGCATCATGACATGAATAAACAGAATATAAGACAATACCGTGATAACAAGGATACCAAGAAAACATATGATTAGCGTAGATATGATAAGGTAAGATAAAATGAATACGCTTCTACTCTTTCTCTGCTTTGCTACTACCTTGTTATTCTGATTTTTATATCTCTGCACCGCCTAACTAGTGTCCCAACTAGTAATCTATGTAAAATGATAATATTACAATGTGATCCCAATCCCCGCAATTGTGGTAGCCTTCAGGTGTACATCTAGTATGAGGATCTTACCTCAATCAACCTAATTTCTATGAAGATGTTAGATGTACCCTTACTACCCTATCGATCGGCTCCTTACTTGTATAAATGTTTCATATGTCTGTGTCAATCGGCCCTCTCTTGCATGCAAATACCCTGTGCTGGTCCCACCATAAGGTGTATCAATCCTTATAATAGCAACCCGACACGATTCCAGATGCACAGTGTATAACTATTGGTACCAAGTGCCTACTTTTTCCCACTCCGGAGTACGTGCACGCCCGTAATCCATCAGAACCTACACTAACGTACCTCCTGCTGCTATTTGACCGCTTAAAATCATCCCAGTAATCGTGCCCTACCATGGCTAGTTTCAGGGTAACTTGATACATCTATGTGGGTTACTGCTAAAATGGGTCCCCGTTACTAGGGTTTCTTACTGGTTAAGTTTGTGGGCCTATATTTACTAATATTACCCACCAACCCGATATGTACTTAACTCTCCCACTGATTCAAACATGTTTACTTAATGGTTAAGTTTGTGGGCCTCTATTTACTAATATTACCCACCAACCCGATATGTACTTAACCCTCCCACACATTATGCCATATTGGTTAAGTGTTGTCCATTCATGTTAACTTAACCCACCCACTCATCATGTCATGTTGGTTAAGTGTTTCTTATTAACCCTTCTCGCTCATCATGTTGGATTGGTTTAGTGTTTCCTATTGACTTAACCCCGTTCATTCATCATGTTATATTGGTTAAGTATTGCTCTCTTGTTTTAACTTAACCCTACCCATTCATCATGTCATATTGGTTAAGTGTTTCTTATTAACTTAACCCTACTCATTCATCATGTTATACTGGTTAACTTAACCCTGCTCATTTGTCTAATTAACATGTTATAACGGTTAAGTGTTCTAAATTTACTTAACCCACCTTCTTGTCTAATTAACATGTTATAACGGTTAAGTGTTCTAAATTTTACTTAACCTTACCATTCTTAGCATGTCTATTTATTGGCATTAATTAATTTATTAATGCCCTAACCTCTCACATTAGAACTGTTGTTTGCGGTTGTTGGATGTGCCGGGAGGTTCCGGGCAAACTTATTCTAACCTCGGGTTTTGGGCTAAATGCGCTAACCTCTCACACTAGGTCTGTGTTGTTGTGGCTACTGGATGTGCCGGGCGGTTCCGGGCAGTTTTACACCGCAACTCAATCTAACCTCGGGTTAGGCATGTTTATCTTTTAACATATTTACCATACATATCCAAGTCTAGATTTTATATGCTAATTATCCCAAATTCACAAAACTAGTCATGTTCCAAATCTCAAGTTATACCCCAACAAAGCTGATTTGCAAGTTATGCCCCACAAATTCAAGTTATTACTCAAAATAGGTTACACCCAATTTTCCCAAATTTGCAATAATAGTCATGCCCCAAAAATCACAATATAACACATGTCCTATGGCTTAGTCATATTGCACCGTACAAAATATTCTCCAAAAGCCCCCAAATCATGATTCACAGTATAAACTATGCCAAATTATATCCTTTAATTACAGTGCATCCCAGTTACCCAAAATCCCGATTTAGGCGTGTTCACATTTAACAGTTATCCCTATCTTACTATAGATTTTCATGCCTAAGCCATACATCACCATACACAATAATCTCCTTCTTCCAAGTCATAAAATATCATATATAATTTGCCCCAATTTTAGGTCTTAAACCACAACATGTACTATGCCTTACATGTTTATAGTTCAATTTATGCCCCAAATCCCAGGTCATATGTCCAATATACTTTATGCCTAAAATCTCAAGTCATATGTTCGATACACTTTATGTTTTAAATACAACATGTGTTATGTTCTTAAATCAGTTACAAATCAGTTATGCCCAATTATACATAATTTAATACTTTTCCCAATTTTAGCGCTGGCCATGTCCAAATCATATATTACATCCAATTTTTTTCCCAACGTACGTTCATCTCTTATGAGATTTGGCTCAGGATCGGAGTAGCCTAGCTATAAAAACAAAAAGGGAAGAAGGAAAGAAGAGACAAAGAATGGACTTAATAATACTAATGAGATAGATCCAATGGATATAGAAAGACAGACAAAAATAGGCATAATCTCAGATTTAGATTTATTACAATGTCAGAATCACAATTAAATTTTATTTCTGAAAGTAACATGAACTTAAAAATTACAAAACGGTCTTAAATTCTGGGATCTGATTTCATAATTTGATTAGCTATTCCTTTAATGTAGACTTTGATTATTAACTTGAAAACTCTAATTTGATTGATTAAGGTGGAGGCTAGGTCACTTCAGGTTTTAGCAGCATATAAATGCCTATGAATTCGTGCATAGAAAACAATAGGTTTAGGGGTCTTTTTATAGGTGTATAGGGAGATTTAGAGCCTTCAGATCAGTCTATAAGTCATTAGAATCGTCCAGACCAGAATACCACGTCACATAGCGAATCAGAAAGCGACACGTGGCGAAACACGTCATCGGCTAGATCTGGGCCAACAGGGGTCGACTCCCCTGTAGGGGGTTCGACACCCTATGTCGGCACCCCTATACGGGGATCAACACCTATGTCGACTCCCCTGGGAGGGTCGACACCTCTGAGGGGGAAATTTCCCGCTTAGCCTGCTTTGACCAAATTTGAGATTTGAACCCGGTTTTGACTTTTGGAATTATTTTATATGTATATATATACTTCCTTGGGCGTATACAAACTTCTAAGGCTTATAACTTCTCCATATGGTATCCGATTTACGCAAATTCGGACTCTATCTCAAGCAGAATTCCGAGACGAATGCAATGGCATAACCCATTTCCCTTAATTCCTACTTTTAAAATTAAGTATTCTTTAATTTGTTAATTTAACATTCACAGGAAATACGGGGTGTTACAAAACTAGATCTATGCTTGAGAATTTTCTTTATCGATGAAAGACACAATGCCAAAAAGAATTATAAATATAACAGCTCTAGCATAAGTATTAAATAAAAAAAAGAGTTTTTAAAGTGGTAAACTTATAACCTACGTCCACTGTAATATTATTGATTATTGAATTTTAATCACAAGTGCAAAGGTTTAACTGGTCTAAGAGCATCTCCAATGGTTGGGTGAATATTAAAGGGGGGCAGTGGTTGCTGATTACGCATAACGTTCAGGATCCAATTTAGGATCCTAAAATGGACTCTGGGGCCTATTTTATGGGTGCCAGAGTCTGGCGCCTATAAAATAGGCGTCAGACTGTGGCGCCCCTAAAATAGACACCAAATCCTCCCCCTCCCTCACACGTCCAGCCTCCCCAAATCCAATTCAGCACCTTTTATTCCTTTCAACGACTATAAACGGTCACTTTTTTAAATTTACAACGGCTATAAATGGTCATAATTTTTAATGTTCTATATATATTGGTATGAATAGCTCATTGTAAAACACACAAACTTCCCTAGCTCCACCAAAATCTATATCCAGCAAACAATGTCATATCCATTTCAATCCTATAACGAAGCGATGAATACGAATAGTTGAGATTTTGATTCTCAACCAGTCGAAGATTTTACCCCTCATATGGCTCTACCACTATCGTTCCATTCTTCCGGGCCGTGGACTGGAGACGAAGATAATGATCTTTGTTTAATGTACTGCCACTATTCTAATGATTTAGTAAAGGGAAATGACCAAAGTGGTGAGGTATTTTGGGGAAAAGTTATGGCTGCATACAACAAAAAACACGTAGAAAAGACGAGACCAATGTCTGCACTTTCAGGGCAATCTGGGAAGATTAATCGACAAACCCAATTCTTCGAGTCTCAAGTTCACAAAATAAGAACTGCAAATCCTAGTGGAATGTAATAACCTGGAAATCCAAGCCAATTTAAAAATTTTATTTTGGCAATTTTAGCGAATTTTGATTATATGAAATGATTTATTTTAAATAATAATGACGATAAATTTATTTTGAATAGAATTAGAACGTATATATTTATTTGAATCGACGTTAGAATATAAATATTTTATTTTAATTATAAAAGGAATTGAAAATGGCGCGGTAGTTCGAAAATTCAATTTCAAAGTTCAAATGAATGTACAGGATTCAAAATAAATCGGATTTTAGCGAAACCAAAAATATTAGAATCTATTTGAGAATATCTTTCCAACAAATCTGAAAAATTGAAATTTCATAGCGGGAATCAAAAGATATGCCCAGTTGAAAATTCAGAATAGTCGCTATGGAATTCTGGCCCTTAAAAATGGAAATTTTGCAAATGGCCTCGGTTTTCGACGAAACCACTTTTGTTGGATCCGTGATGTCAAGTTATTGCTAGATTCCAAAATTCGTAATTTTCTGAATCAATATGTGAGCGTGGCAAAGGAAAATGCGTTTTAACAGTTTCAGTCAATTTCGATCGACCAGAAAATGGCTATTCTGCAAACGGTCTCAGAATTTGACGAAATTAGTTTTGTTAGAACTGTACCGTCAATACGAAGCTAGAAATAATTTTTCGGGAATTTTTAGAGTAGTATGTGGTACTGGTAAATTGAAATGTGCGTTTGAATTTAAAATAAAAGGATTTATATTTTAAATTTTAATGAAAATTGATCGAAACAATCGAATGGGCTTACCGGACATATCCCATTGTGTCCGGAATGAGGGTGTTTAGCTAGGGCGACAGTCGGCGGGTTTTATTTGGAGTTCGTGATGATGTTTACTTTTAAAGCGAATAGAAAAAAAATTTAAATAATATAATCATTTGCCCTTAAACAACCCCCCCCCCCCCCTTTCATTTTCTTCCCCAATCAGAATAAGACCAAATCGATTTTTATAAAATAAAAAAGGGTGAGGAACGCAAATGGTGGACGGCGATCGCCAGCCCAGGCCATCGCTACAGGTGGAGTCGCACGCCGCCTCCTCCCTCCCTCACACCTTCGACCAAACCCTCCTTCCCTCTCACTCCGCTCTCCCACTTGCGAATGGCATGCCCTTTCTGGCGTTAAATGAGGCGCGAGTTCACCAGAACTCAGGGCGCAAGGGGAGGAGCTAGGAGTTGTTGTCATGAAGGCGTCTAATCCCGGTCCGGCGAAGTAAGGAAGCGGCGGTTGGGAGGTTTAAAGTCAAGCTTTTTCTGCGATGGGTTTAGTAAAAACCTGGAGGAAGACACATTTTTTTAACTAAGGTAATTTACATTGAGTTTATTTTTTATATATATTATATAATCAGTTAGTTAATTTAGAAAAAAAACATTATTTTTAAAAAAATGTGTTTTAAATATAAATAGGTTAGTTTTAAAAAAATGTTTTATATATATATATATATATATATATATATTATAGATAGAATAAAATAGATTAGTTTTAAAAAAAATGTTTTTTTATATATTATAGAAAGAATAAAAATATGATTTTTATATTATAGAAAGAATAAAAATATGATTTTTATATTATAGAAAGGATAAAAATATGATTTTTATATTATAGAAAGAGTAAAAATATGATTTTTATATTATAGAAAGAATAAAAATATGATTTTTATATTATAGAAAGAATAAAAATATGATTTTTATATTATAGAAAGGATAAAAATATGATTTTTATATTATAGAAAGAATAAAAATATGATTTTTATATTATAGAAAGAATAAAAATATGATTTTTATATAAAGTAGATAATAAAAATGTGATTTTTATATATGTAGTGGATGCGGACAACGAAAGTGATAAAAGGCGAGTGGCGAAGATTTCCTACATATGAAGAGTCGCGGCGTATTGGTTTAGCTAGTCGGTGAGAACTCCTCACTTTTATTTTGATTTCTAGTTGAAATATATACTAGGATGCAGACGGTGCTTAGTAGCACCCGACACCCGTCGTCCACAGACCTTGGATGACTTGTTTGTCTGATTTCTGTGTAGTGAAATTTGATAGTGTGATGTGTTGAAATAAAATAAAAATTCATGTGTTGAATAGAATAAATATTCATATGTTGAATAAAAATAAATATTCATGTGTTGAATAAAAATAAATATTCATGTGTTGAATAAAAATATATATTCATGTGCTGAAAGAAATATATATTCATGCGTTGAAGTAAAATAAATATTCATTTACAAATCTAACTATTTGTTTATGTACATCGATTTGACTGATATTGATTGGGACGATAAATTTTACACATCGCCCAACTGCACAAATAAAATCTGTGTTTGTTGATTTGAAACCCCACACGGGTATTGGGATGATATTTGACGTACATTAATCCTGATTGTTTAGTTGTATGTCAATCGATGGGTTGACAGACTGTGTAAGTGTTAATTATTTATATTTAATACTTATGCAGTTGTGTGGTGCACTCTGGATGATGGTTGATGATTTATCGTTGTTGTTATATACATGTGTTGTAGGGAATCCATATAATTAACGTTATATGGGAATTGATTGGGCCTCATTCCAATTTGGAAAATAAGAAATATAAATTCATGTGTTGAATAGAAATTTATATTCATGTGTTGAATAGAAAAATAAATATTCATGTGTTGAATAGAAATATATATATTCATGTGTTGAATAGAATAAATATTCATGTGTTGAATAGAAGTATAAATTCATGTGTTGAATAGAAAAATAAATATTCATGTGTTGAAGAAAATATTCATTTGTTGAATAGAATAACGAAGTTATTGAAATATATAAAGCCGTGTTGGTTAGATAGACGCCATTTTGATGTGAACGATATTTATATCGATTTTATTCATTTTTATAATGAATATCGGAAAGGAATTGATTTCAAAATATAACGTTTTGAAAATATTATCATTTGTATATCGATGAAGTGGAATATTCAATTTGATTCGAAATTGAATATGAAGTTGAAATCACTTTGAAAACGAATTTCAAACGATTTATAAAATACGTTTAAAAGGAAATCGACGAAATATATATATAATATATATATAGAATGGCTTGAATAGAACGCGCCGCGCCGCCGTAGTTCGCGAATTTCAACCATTGACTTCGAATGGATATTACGGGGGATCCAACCGTCGGATTCTTCTATAACCGGAACCGTTGGGTTCGTATCGAAAAGAGCTTTCTAACGAACATTAGAGATTTGAAATCTAACGGTTGGATTTGGAATTATGTCCAAATCAAATTTGGAAAAGGTCGCTGTAAGTGCAGTTCGATGGCCGTTGGTGGAAATCGACTGTACGAGCCTTGATAAAATTATTAAAAATAGTAATAATTTGTGTAAAATCATAAGAAATGATTTGTGAAGAATTGCGATGAAAAATTCCATATTTGAAAAGATAAAAATAGATTTTTTATCGAAATGAACTAGTTTTGAACTAGAATAATCATTTATTTATTTTTAAATAAATAAATTGGATTTGAAAGGATTTTAAAAGTAACCAGAATTTCCAATAATTGAATTGGAACGGATTTGAATCGAAATTGTCTTTGGAATATTTCGATGTTGGATTTCGTGATTATACAGATATTGTTATGGAAATTTGAAAGATATATTTATATCGTTATTTCCAATACGATATTTATGGGTCGTAGAATTTGATATTGAATATAAGCCGATATATTTTCTATTCAGATCCTTGTATTTAATATCAAATGTTATTTGGGTTTGTCGTGAATGGTGTCTTCATTAACACTGTTCTTAAACCCAGTTGAGAAAAAGATTAATTCTTTTTATTTAAATTTAATGAAGTGCACCAATTAAATGGTATTTAATTGGAATTGAATTTGAATTGATTTTTGGGTTTATCGTGAACAGTGTTTTAAATAACACTTGTTCTTTAACCCGATAATTAATGTAGTGTGATTTTGGGTTTATAGTGAACCGTGTTTTAAATGACATTGGTTCTTTAACCCAGTTAAAGACAGGATGTGTTTTCCCAAGTTAAATAATCATTGATAGTGATTATTGGGAAGATTAAAACCAAGTGGAGTTTTAATGAATCTTTAATTAGATTGAAATAATCGGGAATGGAGTATCACCAGTTTTGCTCCAGGCGATAGTCAAATCTTTAATTAGATTTGAACGTGAAATGGTAATTGAATTTACCGATAACACTGTGGTTTAGATATGAAGTATTACCAGTTTTACTTCATGGGATGAATAGGTTGGGATTGGGAAATAAAATAAATAATTACTTCGGTGTGGTTCGCTAATCCCGACTAGTTTGAATTAATATTCAAAAGGAGATTAAAGAATAAATTTAAAGAATTTATCTTTGATAAAATTAATGGGAACCTTTCTTTGAATGAAAGAATATTCTGAATTGGAATGGGGTGTATGTTGTGTTTTTGTAACACTTGTTTATTATATACGCGAGTTATTCAGAAAGACCGGGTTTATCCCATTCTGAATAACTGATTCGACGTGGTGTCGAGGATGAAGACGGTGGTCGAAGACCGAAGGTCTTCACATCGTTTGGGTGATTACTGATGATCTTGATTGGGCTGTACACCCAAGAGGAGGGAATCAGTTGGTGATCGTCCAGACGATCTTGGAGATCGATGGCTATGCGAGGTACAAGGTGCCTTCGGTTTCGTTCAGACTCAGAACGAACTTGTAAATGGACTGTGTGTCTGACATTGGATTTTATTCTGTGTGATTGATTTCTATTAAATATATATCTTTTTGGCAGTGGAGAATTTATTCTCTTGCTTAACGCCCTTCTCTGAGACGTACGAGCTCAGGGGTTATATATTGATGGATATCAATCGCATGGAGTAAATTGCCTGTGTGGCATGCCTAAGTGGCAAATGATCAAGGCTCCTGTTGAAAAGCAAAGTCTTGTGGTTGATGATCAAAGCACGGCATGTGTGGCATAGCTTTGTGTGGCGTTGATTCGCGAGCCTCACACCCCGGTTATGAACCAAAAATGGGAGAGGACCTCAGGGAGGGCATGCGTTTCCTTCTAGCTAGGGTGGTGTCAGTGACCTACCAGCCCTGACATTTATATTATTTTCACCTGTGTGGTTGTTACTGGTGCGAGGCGCCTCGGATATATCGGTGACTATGTCGAGCCGATGGAGTCATTGGACTCATTGACACCCCAGAGGGTTGGGAAACACAGTGTTCAGGCATTTTAATCCACATTGGTGGACCGGCCCTAACGATCCAAGGGCCCACCTGAGTCTGGGTCCTTAGGGGGGGCTAGAGCATCTCGAATCGATAGAGGACTATCTTTTGCCTCGGTTCACAGATGGAAATCCAACTTCCAATACGTGACTTTGCGGTTTTGATTGTAGAACTAGTATGGCGACATGATATATGGTACCCATGTCGTCTATGATTGGTATTTATGATTGAAATTGTTTTAACACTATACACTTATAATAGTATCAAATGATTTGTTTTTAATGTACCAAGCATGTTTAGCTATTATAAGGGAAAACCCTATCCTCCGGCTTGTGTTGCATTGTGTGATGGGACCTGGGTCCTATAATAGCTTCATTTTTCCAAAAAGCATTGCGCTGTTTTGTTATATGCACCGGTATTCTTGGGAGGAAACCCGTTCCTGTTATACGGTGTGGTCCCTTGATATATCTAATTTAAAGTAAAGATTTAAATAACTGTTTTAGTTCTCACACCAGTCTCATGATAGACCTGGAGTTTATTGTTTTAACCTAAACTCTATGTGCCCCTATTTTCCACATGGGCAGCTAGTAGTTTTGGTTTTGCAGATTTATATTCACAGGATCCAGATTTACAGCTGGAACGGTATCCGGAAAGCTCTGTATCCGTTTATCTCTTTCAGTTGTGTATTGTGTTATTTTCCGCTGCTATGTAATGTAATTTAAATCTCTGATATTTTATGATGTGTAATATTGATTCATACTCAGTATATTCTTGCATTCTGATGGAATTGTTGTAATAAACAATGAAATGTTCTTCTGTTTGCGTTCGAATTTGTCGTGTTCTCAAAACAATCAGGGGTTTCGAACGGTCTTGGTCGGTTTAGCGACTGATTCGGATCGAGCGAAATTCCTTTTCATTACACGAGCAGCTAGCAGTTTTGGTTTTGCAGATTTATATTCACAGGATCTTGGTTTACAGCTGGAACGATACTCGGAAAGCTTTGTATCCGTGTATTACTTTCAGTTGTGCATTGTATTATTTTTCCACTGCTATGTATTTAAATGTAATTTAAATCTCTGGTATTTATTGAATGTATAATATTTATTCATACTCTGTATATTCTTGTAATCGGATGGAATCGTTGTAATATACAATGAAATGTTCTTCTGTTTGTGTTCCAATATGTGTTGTTCTCAAAGTAATCTGGGCTTTCCTTCACGGGGAAATTCGGGTCGGTACAGAGTGGTATCATCCGAATTGGTTATATTTTGAAACACTCTAACTTGTTTGGTTATTCTTCATTTATCTAGCATGAAACTATACCAATATTTATTATTTATTCATTTGCAGAAGCGAACGGCGAATGACCAATTCTTGAAATTATTTCCTAGAGAAAATGGAGCCAAAAAACCCCATTACTACCAGTTTGCTAATTGTTATGAATTGCTCGTTAGTAATCCTAAATGGAGTTCTGGAAATGTGAAGAGCTTAAAAGATGTTCAAACAAAGGCTAAAGGAAAGAAAAAAGCAAGCCAAAATTCGTATAATTCAAGTCCAGGAGAGTCTTCGCTTATCGATTCTAATAAGGGTGAAGATGCAACCCCCCTAATTAATGAAGATGCTAGACTTATGGGCCAGCAAGCCGCGAGGAAGAAAAATGTTGTTCAAACCCAGCTTGATTCTCGATTGGCGTAGATGCACGAGAAGCATGCCAAAGAAAATGAAGAATGTCTAAGAAATAGTTCAGAAAAACTTGCGGTATTGAAATAGTTGACCGTGATTGAACGGGGAAGGTTTGAGTTGGAGCGGGAACAACAAGAGACTTCAGTAATGGAAAAGAATGTCACGGGAATGGATCCACTATCAATGCAGTACTAGATGGATTACAAACGGTGTATTGTTGATAGTTGTGCTAGATGTGGACATATGTAGTTTAGTTATGGAGTGTTGTACCGCTTTTATTGTATTTGAGTTATGGAGTGTTGTATTATTTTTATTGTATTCAACTATGTATTGTTCTCTAGTTTGAATTTATCAGTGGTATCTTATTTTCTTTAAGTCTGTTTATATTTATCAAATAATTCTTACCACACCAAAACAATTTAACTTACTACATAAGATAAAGCGAACATACTACAATGCAAACATCATCATCCACATCGGCATCATGAATTGACAAATCATCAAGGCCAATGTTCTCACCAACATCTCTAGTCGCAGACCCAGTGGGGCCTACATCGGGGGGGTGCAAAAGGCTCATATACGGTAAGTCTGGTTGATAACTAATTAATCTGAGTCTCTAACTTCTGTGTATGACTAAGGTACATATCATGCATCGTGTGAGTGTGCGCAAGAGTGGCATCACGATAAATACCAAGGGTAACTCTAGCCTGGTCCAATCAATGTGCGTACTACAAAGATACATGATTTTCATTACGTAAAGTACTATAAAAAACGATACATAAATAGAAATATGCAATAAACAAACCTAGTATGGAGGGTATAATCCGACTGAGGGCACTCCAAGATAGTCGAGATGATCTGGAAATACAAAGGGCTGCTTAATAATGGTACCCGTGATGTCGTATGCTCTGAAAGTACAATCAGACTCTATTTGCATAGCAGGTTGTGAAAATCGTGATGGAATGGGTTCAAATGAAACCTGTGGTACCTGAACACTACTAGATGCCATATGAGGTCCTAAATGATCAGAGTTGACCCCCAGGGCATAATCAGGACATATCAGTCTCTGTGGAGCAACTCTAGCCCAATAGGAATCCTAATCCCCATCAATGAAGAATGGGATGGTATCAACCAAACCAGCATCCCGTGGGGCTTGTATGTACTGCTCCCCAATCACCTTACATCTACCAAACATATCCTCATAAGATAAAGGTTCTCCTAATATACGTAAATCACAGGTAGTCTGATACGCACATCTATCGCCCAAATACCAATGGGCATGTATGCCGGTGTATGTAAAGCCATCCTAGGAGTAGATAGTGTATATGTAATCATCATCGGGTGATCGTCGGTCATAAAACCTGCACCTATCAGATGAGTCAAATGTGAGGTCCAAGGAGTGCGTACGATATTTCTCGGACTACGCATGTCAAGCTGTGCCCTAGCCTCCATCAAATCATGACATAAACCCAATGGAGCATGATGTACGTACTGAGTACTCTCCCACCATCTCATCCTAGGAAAGTACTGCTCACCTGTCTGACTAGCCATCTCTAACATGCGTGGATGCATGTTACCCGTGAACTCGTAATACCAAATGGGAAAATTATACCTTAAAGCCTGCATCTCGCAGATGTCTCGCAGCGCATATGAATCTAAAGAAGTGTAAAGTGTACCTAATATAGTTGTGCCTCAGTCTATCGTATGAAGTTGATCCAACATTGTAAGTGAAGCTAGATAACCCAACTAAACCGTACTTTTGTGGTTCGAAAAAAAGGTCGAACCAAACAAGTACAATAAAAATGCCCTAGTCACCCCATCCATAATATCTTCTCTACTCTTATTTGAAGTGATGTACTCCTGCAACTAAGTCGACCTAACATGTGACGACCGCCCACAACCCCTGCACTAAACAAGAGGAATAATGCGCTAATAGGTGTGTCAGGTAGCTGTGGACGATCATCGTAGGTAAACAACAACATTGAAACCTGCCGTAGAACTCACAGCACAAGGATAAAATATAGTAGAAAATATGCAACAGGTAATAATCGTGAAGCATCATATAACAAACTTTCACAACATCCTGAAAGATTATCCAAACATCATAGGAAATATCAAAGTCTGTACATAAATCCTCACTACAACACTCATAGAGCAACTCAAACACCGGAAATAGAAATACTAGATAGTAATAAAACAGGTACGTAAGCCTCCAGATTGCCTCCGAACTGCAACATTGTCCTTACTAGGCTATCAACTGTCACCTGCCACCTAGTCTTCCCATCCACGACCGGATGAACAGCCCAAGGTAATAAAAGAGAAACATAAAATCTTGAGTCAGACAATAGTCTTAGTGAGCGATAAAACAGCTAATAAAAATCAACAATAAGGTATATGAGAATGGATAGATAAACATACTAATCTACCCACAACACCTGAGAAGAACTCAACCCGGTCTTCCCTATATCGGACATTGATAGTCTTTATAACTACATTTCAACCATACATCCATGGAAACCAGAACACTCATTCAATCATGGCAAAGCACTCATGACATCCAAATTATATATCCAATGTAAACCATCCTAATCGAACTCAATATCCCTCAAGCATAAGCCCCAGAGGCCTAAACCAATATCAGACAAGCACCCAAGGAACATCTCCTTCGACGTTGGACAATCTACATAAGATGGTTCAAACAAAGCAGCTAATCAATCATGACAGACTTTGGCTACCACCGCCAATCCTGCTTCGAAACTATCGTTAATCATATGACGGCCAACCTTGCCATATGTCAAAGGTTAATGGTAACTCCGGTTCTAGCATAAACTCCACACACCTTTCAACGATACGTATGTTTGTCCAACCTTGACAACTAGGCCTTTCAACGATACCCAAGGTACTCATTCAGCAACCTTCCGGTCTTTTAGGTGCCCCTATTGTACCCCTGCTTTGAGTCTGCTAGAGCTTACGATAACGATAACTTCTCGGCCTTGCCTCTCTAGTCATCTAACCCATCGACTTTTCATAGCTCAAGCAACCTTCTCGAGCAACTATTATTCCCCAACTCACAACCTTTGAGTTGCCACCTCACTCTTTGTTCTACACTGATCAACGAGCACCTTCAACACTTCAAATATTCCCACTTGAATTCTCCTCGAAGTCACAACATTACTGAGCCAAACTACATCAATGCGCTGCAGCTAGGGTTCTGGGAGTTGCCCCGATTTTTTTTCTTTTCAGGCCTTTTTATTTATATCTGTGTTGTACCCGAAAAATATAATTTTTCAGAAATAACCCTGTGCGACTGACCCATCCTCTTGGAGCCGACCAACCCAAACCTTCCAAACCGACCGACCCTTCCTGAATAATCGGTCCTGACCAACTGATCCTTCCTGATCGATCAGTCCTAACCAACTGATCCTTCCTAATCGATCGGTCCTGACCAACCGATCCTTCCTGACCGATTGGTCCTGGCCAATCGATCCTGACCAACCGATCCTTCCTGACCAATCGGTCCACTGTACAGCCCCAATCCAACTCCAATTTCAACCAAAACTTCGCCAAACAACTATATCAATGAAATCTACTCATCCAATTCATCAATTGCCACTATAAACACATTATGTAATCGCTAACAACATGAATATGACGATTTTCACCAAAATTATGCAATTTCACTAAAATCATGATAAATGAACATATGAACATAATTATAGTTCTAACTAGCATAAACATGTGAAATAGCATAGAAATTACTAGTTTTAAGTTGCTAAGATAGATCCTATCGTGATTCATATGAAATTAAACTTACCATGATGTAGATCTAAGGAAAACGACTTGAATTTGACGAAAAATAAGATCAAACACTCATATACTTGATTGAATCCGTGTGAGAGATGCATATCACTCACCGGTTCTCCAAATCAAAGCAAAAACGGTGAAATTAGATTCCGGACAGCGAATAACTTGATCCAGATACTTCGATTCGATGAACTCTCCCTTCAAATGATGAAGATCTAGCTTCAAATAGTGTAGATCTTGGATTCCCTTCCTTAGATCTTGATTTTTAAAGGTGGAAAGGTGTTAGAAGAAGGAGGAACACAAAGCTACCAAATGAGAGAATGGAGAAAGTAAACTATTCTCCATACCTCTCACCCCTTATTTATAGCTTTCCACCAGCCTACCAATGGGCCTCCCTAAATCAGCCCATTATGGCTTACCAAATCTGGACAGCCAACTGAAAAACCTTAAAACAGCGATTCCTCCCAAACCACTGAGCCAAATCTTTAATATGACCACTCTACCGAAAAGGGATCATCATTTTCTTTCCAATGGCATAGGTCTCAACACCTTATTCAACTTGAGTCAAAAGTTATACCATGTACAAAACAGACAGGGGCAAAATGGTCACAAACAAAATTGGTAAAAATTATGGACATGCCTCACATCCCATAAGCAACATATAAAAATATGAGAATGATCCAACCCTCAGAAATAAAATGAAAATATTTTATGATCTTCCAATACGTAAAAAGCGGGTTGTTACATAATGGCTCCACTACTAACTTTGGTAACATCTAAAAGGGGTAAGAACACAAAAAACGTTAGATGACGCGTACAAATCATCAAACCCAACTTGCCTACGATCTCTTCCACTGATCTCGATACTGGTCCGCATATAAAAATCAACCGAAGTGATACCAAGCTCAAGGTCATAAAAATGAAAAGTGTGTGTGGTCGGCCACCACCGCTCGCCTAATGCTTGTAAAAGGGGTCCATCGAATGACTGGATCGGCTTAATTGATAAAAACTGACCAAAAGGACTTTGTTGTAGCCTATCTTTAATAGGTGTGGGAAGTGTGTCATAAAATTAAGTAATGCACATCGCCCAACTACCACGACAATGAATGTACTGGTCCTACATAATTAAATAATCAATGCTTTTCAATTCACATACAACTATTTGGGACGTTCGATGATATAGATCGGATATTACTAGAGATCAATAACATTTAAATTATACATGTATCGCAGTCGATGCTGTATCGGCTCTATGCTGGTATCCCTCTGTAAGATCGTGAAGGACACGAAGTCCATCAGGTGATACTCCAGGAGCTAGAGGAGTGTGTTATGGACCCACTTGCTCATCTAAAGACTTACGAACAACTCTCCGTGCAACTTTAGTGGGATGTGGCGGAATTTCGATTCAATTGTCTATTTTATAAAAAACTTAAAAAGAGAAGCTTCGAGGAAATTACGAAAAAATGGCCGGGGGGTTATATAGGGGACTGGCGCTTATAAAATAGGCGCCAGGTGCTGGCGCCCGAAAAATGGGCGCCAGAACACTGTTGAATATTACCCCGTTAAGGGCGTAATATTCAACACTCTGAATATTACGCCCTTAACCCACTAGAAATGCTCTAATGGCTCAAAACAACCAAGAGTAAACTTTCATAGCGACCTAGGTTGAGCAGAGATAGAAAATGAAGAAATCAAATGTCACGATTCCTTTCTAAAATGTGATTTCATAGGGAAGGTGTTGATTTTATTGGGTAATCGTCAGATTTCAATATATCAAGTCTGATTTCAAATCCGAAAGTGTTTGAAAGTAAGACAAAGTTTTCAGAATCCTAAAATCAACTGGCCTAATTTTGAGGAATACCACTCCAACTTTCTTTCGATGACCATTTGTCTTGTTAGAAAAAATGACTATTTCCTTATTTGATCTATTCTTTAGTTAGCACACTAAATATTTTATGTGTCCTAGTTTTATGTTTAGATCCTACTTTTATGTTATTTAATTGGTTGTATCCGCCTATATGTTTAGGCTTCGTTTAATGAATAATATATACAGTACTTATTGTCACTCTATCTTCATTATTTCGTGTAGCAACCCGCAGATCGCCGCCCTTCGAATCGACCATAAACCACACAGGTCCGATTCAAAAGTCGGAAATCCTCGGATTGTTATGGAAACACAACACATCAGAACAAACAATAGAAGACTTTTATTAACATTATAATAATGTTACACCATAGTACAGAATACCAGAGTACGAATAAATAATACATAGTGGAACTATAATACATGAATATAATAAGCGGAAGACTGCAAAATAATCCAGAGCAAAGCTCCAGCCAAAATCCAGGATCCTGTGAAAATAGAATATCTGCAAAAACTAAACTACTAGCTGCCCGTATGGAAAATATAGGCACCCAGAGCTTAGGCGAAAACAATAAACTCCAGTACAATCATAGGACTGGTGTGAGAACTAAAAACAGTTATTAATTTTATTTTAAAGTTAATAAATCGCGGGATCACGCCGTATGACACAGAATGGGTTTACTCCCACGAATGCCATAAAACAAGACTCGCAATGCTAAATAAAAGAAAAATGAAGCTATTATAAGACTCGAGTCCCATCGCATAATGCAACGCAAGCCGGAGGATAGAGTTTTACCTTATAATAGCCAAATATGCTTGATACGCGAAATTTATCTTTTATTACTATAAGTGCATAGTGTAGAAATCAATTTCGAAAATAAATGTATCAATCCTAGACGGCATAAGACCCCATCCTATTATGTCGCCATATAGGTATACAAAAAAACCACAAAACTCGTGTTGGAAAGTTGGATCTCCATCACGATGGCTACTGATTCGAAAGATCGATCACATAGTAAAATAATCCACGGCTTACGTTCAGGGCTTTAGAAAACATCGTAATGCATGTCTGCATTATATCCAGGAAACAAGTATCACCGCGGCTTACATCCAAAGATTTGGAAAATACCACTTACTCTATCCTTCTGGAAAATAGATATAAGCCCTATCCCTACTAGGTGTGGAGCAAACACACCCAGCATAGCTTGGTCGACCGAATCCATGACAACCTAAAAGTTGTCGTCTGTCCTCATCTCAAAAGTATACTGATCTAACCATCAGTTCACCATCATACAGATTTGTGAGGCCCGCGAGTTAACGCCACACAAAGCTGCGCTAATTAAAGCTATGCTCTGACCATCATCCTCCAAGCTCTGCTTTTCAACAAAAGCTTGGATCACTGCATCTTAGCATGCTACGTTATCAATTCGTACCATATCATTGATGTCTATCGATGTTTAACCTCTAAGCTCATACGTCCCAGAGAAGGGTGTTAAGCAAGAGAATTAATTCTCTGCCACCAACAGATATATATATATTTAGTAGAGATCAACAAATACAGCAAAAAGAATACAATGTCAGACATACAATCCATTTGCAAGTCCGTTCTAGGTCTGAACGAAACCGGTTGCAACCTTATTCCTTGTCTTATATGTCCAATACCGGAAAGAGGCCCTCGCATATCCAGACAATCAACAAGTACGTTCGGACAACTGCCACTTTAAACCCTTCATGGGAGCTACCCAAATCCAAGGCATTAGTAGTAATCCTTTCGATGTGAAGATTGTCGGTCTTGCGCCATCTTCAATGTCTTTGACTTTTAATCGTCCTATCAGTTATGCAGAATGGGTTAAACCCGGTATTCCCGAATAACTTGCAACTTTTATAATCAAGTGATAAATAAACAAACATAGAACACATCTCATTCCTATCTGGAATATTCTTTTATTCAAATAGTCCCATCTTTAGGGAAAGGTTCCCATTAATTTTATCAAAGATAAGTTCTTTTAAGCTTATTATTTATTCTTCCTTTGGATATTATCCTCAAAAGATTTTATTTTATCCTTCCACAACTTAAACCAATTTAAGGTTTAAGAACTAGTCGGGATTATCAATCTTTACCGAAGTAACCATTTATTTTCCCAAACCCAACCTATTCATCCCATGGAGCAAAACTGGTAGCACTCCAACTAACACCCACTTTGTTATCGGTAAATTTAGTTACCATTTCACGTTTAAATATAATTAAAGATTTAACTATCGCATGGAGTAAAACTGGTGATACTCCATCTCGAATACTTCTTTTTGTTTATGGAAATCACATTTCAAAACAAATCAGTAAATTTGAAATGAACTCAACAACATTGCTAACACCTCATAGTCAAATCGTGAAGTGTTTCACAAGGTGTTAGCATACAAATATTTTAACCCAACCCAATGCTAAATGTAAATGCATATTTTGTTCATAAACTGGTCGAGCACAGTCCAAACAATCAATCAATCATGATCAGTATCAAAAACCAAGTGTATTTGGTTTATATCACATCTCATGTTTTGGGTAAGTTTAATTACCATCTATTCATTCTTGAAATTATTCCTACAATTACTCGGGTTAAAGAACAAATGCTATTTAAAACAAAATTCATGATAAACCCAAAATCATCTTCCATTTAATATGGAACCTTCATGGAAATTTGAACATTTCATAATCGATATAAATTTCCATATCAAAATAATACTATAAGTGGAATAGCGACAAGGCCTTTTAAATTCCATAAATAGTAGCGGTCTTCATTCACAGAAGCTTATCTCGATTATTATTAAATCGAATTCCATTCAATTCCAATTTAGTTTATTAAATTGGAAATTTTCACTTTGCAAATTTTCCATTAAATCTTAATCAAAATATTTACTAATTCCAAATCTTATTCATAATTCATTTTATACATTTTAATGTTGTAGTGTTCGTCGTCACGATTCCAACGGACCTAATGATAAACATTCGATTGTTTACGTTGGATATTTTCTTCATCAAAAATTGTCATGAGCTCAAAATCAATCCAAATTAGTTTCATCGCAAAGCTCTCGTCGATACGGTTCCAAAGCATCTTGTTTCGCTTAATTCCGAGTTCGTATGAAAAAGTTATGATCGTTTTAAAATTAAAAAAAAAATGTTCGGCCATTAATGGCCGAGCGAAGGCATCTGTTCGGCCATTAATGGCTGAACAGCTATTAAATCCCTAATTTTTTTACATTTTTGCCTTGAAAACATGTCCGGAATGATATCTTCCAATGCTCGAAGGGCTATGATGTTATATACATGCAAATGAGGCTTCTATAACTCACCGAAGTAACTCATAATACCAAACTCACATGCACAAACATTCATACAAGAGATTTGCAATGAATTTTGTTTATAAATTCCAAAACATTGAATTTTCAAACCAAAGCAATCAAATGCGATATAAGCGAATTGTGAAAACTTAGAACTTTGTCGGCGCAGCAATGAAGCTTCACAATATCACCAAATCAACTCATAGTATATGAATTAGATTGTGTGGATAATTCTAATTATAATTTTCAATTCAATTAAAATATGAACACATGAAACCAACCAAGTTACACTAGCATACCAAATTCACTAGCATATCATCAACCAACAATCATTCATCAACCCAAACTATTAGCTAACAACAATAAATTAACTAGCTCTTTCATAGGTGAGTTGAGATTTCTCACCTATAACGGATAAAAATCATATTTTTAACATGGTAATCATTATTTAACATCATACTAAGCTTTTATGATCTATCAATAGTCATTTTATCAACCTAAACACAGTTTCTCAACATTTGCTTGCTAGAAGCTAGAAATCAATCCTATGACAAGCTAGAACAACATCTCTTTCAATATTGCCTGCAAATCTCCAATCTAAGCATATATGATTGAATTTCCTAAGAGTTAGGTCATAAGAAATCATAGAAGTCAAAGAGGAAACAAGACTAAGAAGATGAAGAGGAGCTGATTTGGGCACTTAAAGGAAGCGGGCTAGTTTCTAATGAAGTGTTAGAATGAATGGGAGAAAAGGGGCTGATTTGGGCACTTAAAGGAAGTGGGCTAGTTGGCTAACCAAAACCTAACCAAGATGCCAAAATTCCGAAGCTCGGAATATATCTAAATTTATACTTTTCAATCATGTAAACGACGTTTTGAACTCAATGGAAGTGGTTTCGTGTCCAAATTCGTCCATATGCAAAAAGTGATATTTTGGTCTTATATCCAATGAAAAAACCAAAATTTCTCCAACTCCAAAGGTACCGATGCTTATAGTTTTCGAACACCTAAACGACATTCCGAATTCAAGGGAAGTGGTTTCTTTGAAAGCGGAAATCGTTTGTAAAATGGTTATTTTTAAGGGCTATATATAATATTTAAAATATATATAAGATATATAAATTCCATAGTAACTATTCTAAATTTTTATTTAGAGATAACTTACAATTTACGAAGTGATATCTCAATTTCTTACCATCGTCAGATAATTAGAATTCAAAATATTCAAACATCTCTTGTTTTATCAAATTCTGATTTATATTGAATTCTATGTATCCATTCAAAGTTCAAAACCGAATTTTCAAACTACCGCCCTATTTCTAACTCGTTTATATTAAATTATAAAATATGTACGTTCTAACTTCGATTAAAATAATTTTTTCGTCCTTTATTCTTAAAATAAATGTAACAACCCGCATTCTACGCATCGGAGGATCGTAGGATATTTATTTCTTTCCCATATGAAGTCGTATGGTCATGTAACTTTGGGAAACAACCATTAGAGTCATTTCCCATGTTCATGATTTTTGTCGATTTTTAAATGACCGTTTTGCCCCTAGCTGAACTTGCTTTGGCCATAACTTTTGATTGGAAAGGAATTTTGACCTGAAACCACTATCATTAGATTCGTTTGATGGTTTACCTTTCCGTAGAGTGGTCATATGTGAAAAACGGACTTACCGTTTGGGAGATATGGCTGAAATAAGGTTTGGAAGGTGAAAAACTACTTAACCGGGCCAAATAGGGTGATTAGCAAATAGGCCCATAACCCATTTCGGGATTAGGGTTATGGGGAGACTGAAAAGGGTTAGAGAATCATTTCATTTCACTATTCTAGCCTCCACTTACCTCCAAGAAACCCTAAAAATGGCCTCTAACCTCTAAATCACCTCCAAATCATCTTCTAATCAAGGATTAAGCTTAGCAACATCAAATCAAGGGAGAACTTCACCAAATCAACATTGGAGCTGCTGTTTAGCATTGGGATTCGCATCAAATCAGAGATTTATTTCAGATCTAAGTTTATTTGTGGCTAAGGTGAGTGATTTGCATAGTTCCTCACTAATTATGGCTAATTAAGGGTAATTAGTGTTAATTAGCGAATTTAAACGTGATAAAATTCTGGAAAAATATTTATAAAATTCGAAATGATGTTTTAGACCTCTGATATGAATTTGGTTAATTTGGTTAAGTTTTGCTAATCATATTATTAGTTTCACCTAAACATGCTTAAGGGGAAATATGGGGGTTTTGGGTATGTTTGATCCATCTTAACCTATCATTTTGTTGTTTTGATGTTTGTGGTTGATTCCCTATGTTGCTATGACTGTATGGTATGCTTTGTGATTGATTAGAATAGTTGGAATAGTCGAAAACGCCGTCGAGTGGCGTAAAACTGCTTGCTGGAAAAGTGCACAAAACAGACCGATCCGGATCAGAACGGAGGGAGGACCCAATCCGCTCCCATACTTCATTCTTCGATCTATTCGTTCTTCTCGTGGCATGCATCGTCCGATCTGACCCGCCTGATGTTCTCCGACCCGATACGCCATGGTACTCCGACCTGAACCAATGAACTACGATGAGGCTAGGAGACTACGACCAGACCCGGGGTGATGAGAAGGACCCGATCCGAACCGTGGCACATTGGAGGACCCCGACCCGAACCAGTGATGGCGATTGGACGTGGAGACCCGACCCGATCCGCTGAGGTGAAGATGACCCGATCCGATCCAGCGAAGGAGGAGCACTCCGATCCGAACCGAACTGATGGCCAAGAGGGGATCCGAACCGATTCGGTGATGACCCATAACCCGAGATGCAAAGGTAGTCCAAATGGAAGTTAGAGCTCAGGATCCAGTTGCGAACCAATGAGTTCACTTCATGGTTGGACTTTGCTGCGGGACGTGTGTTAAGGAGTTGTCGACGTTCATAACTTCGATTCACCACTGAAAATGGATGATGGGCTACTTATCAGTGCAGTAGAGTCATTATGACTCGAGGGGCAAGGTGATGGTAGCAAGACTACGTTATCAGTGCAATAGAGTCATTATGACTTGAGGGGCAAAATGATGCGTAGTAAGACTATGAACCAGTGCAGTAGGGTCATTGTGACTCCATGGGGGCAGAGTGGACATAGTAAAGGATTAGTGAGGCTATGAGCCAGTGCAGTGGGGTCATTGAGACTCCATGGGGCAAAGTGGACATATCAAAGGATTAGTGGCTATGTATCAGTGCAGTGAAGCTATTTATGACTTCATGGGGCATAGTGATCATAGCAAGGTACGTTGGGTGATCGAAGTGGTGAATATCGTATGCTGTATGCACTGAGTGAGAGATGTGAGGATGGTTGTTATGCTTGATTGTTTGCCATCACTATGACATGCACACCCCCACCCCCGTTACCTTTACACCATTTGAAATGGCACCTTAGAGTGTTGTACAGTATGTAGTGCTTACTCTTTGGTTGCAGGTCCAGGTTCAGGTATGTTTTAGTCTACCTGTTATTGTTCTGTTTAGATGCTTATCGCTCATACCAGGCTTTACGTCTGACCCAGAGTTTTATGTCTCCTCTTATTACTCTGGGTGCTCACACGAGCAGACTAGAGACAGGTTAGCTGGTGATGTGCGAATAGCTGATTCGGAGGCGAGCAGGAGGCTTCCACGTATGATATATAGATATTCTCCCTGTGTCATTGGTGGTCGCTACTTGGGCATTAGTAGTGTACCTCCTTTATCTTGCTTTTGTTTTTGGGACAGTTTGAAGAGTTGTAATAATTTTAGCTTTGGATCATAAGTTGTACTTGGATTTTCCGCTGCTATGTTAGTTTGTTTTCAGCTTATGCACTGTCTCACCTGTTTTATGTCAAGTATGTTGTTATTATATTTTGTTCCATGCGCTGTGAGACATTCTACAGGTTCCTTGTTAGTTTATTTCCTTCTTCCCTTTTTCTTCTGACGATCCGTCCCGTGCTAACTGGACATGTGTACAACGCACTTTTGGAGTAAATGTCGATTGGTGCGGGGCGGGCCGTCACATTTGGTATCAAAGCTCTAGGTTGCGTAGTTAACCTAGGGAAAGACACTAGGGAGAGATAGTACATATACGAGAGCGCGTATTTGTGATTACTTTGGTTTTCAAAAGCTATATATATACTATTAGTAGTATAAGAATGAATTTTCACTGCACCAGCACCACTATGAGGTCGTTAATCGTTTTCTCTTTACAGATTGAACGATGAGTCGAGACACGAGGGGTGCTGGTAGAGGGACCAACTATGGGAATGCTCCTAACATGAGGACAACGTTCACCAACTTCATGAGGGAGATGCTTAGGGATGTTCAAGGGGCAGTTCCTAATCCCGGAATTGGTGGTGGTCCAGTAGTGCAGGCGCCTAGGGTCGATTTCGCCAAGTTGTGCAAGGATTACACTAACCTTGGTGGGAAGTCGTTCCATGGGACGGAGTCGGCCACAGATGTTCAAGATTGGATGGATAGCTGTGATCGTATCTTCGCCGACTTGGGTCTTGAGGATGCGATGAGGAGAAGGCTAGTGTCTCGTCAGCTGCAAGGGCGAGCGATGAATTGGTGGAATGCCATTAGAACAGCTGCTCCAGAAGATCAGGTTACTTGGGATCAGTTCTAGGCTCGCTTTAGCGAGAAGTTCATTCCAGCTGCCCAGAAGTCAGTGTTATTTAAGAAATCCTTAGAACTCAAGCAGAATGGTCGGGCAGTCTCTGACTATATTGCTGAGTTTGACACTTTGTCGAAGTATGGACTATCTCCTATCGATACTCCTGAGAAGAAGAATGAGAAGTTCATTACTGGGTTGGATGGATACTTGGGGGAAAGGCTTATCGACCACATTGATGAGACTTTTGAATTGATTGTGGGGAAAGCTTTGAGATCAGAGAGTCTTTACCCTAAGTCAAAGACTGAGGCTGCATCTGCAGAAGGGCTAAAGCCGCAAGCAGGCGGTGGAGGCAAGAGTAACTCTTAGAATAAGAGGAAGCGGGACCAATCTAAGGGTGGCCAGAAAAAGAGCAAGAAAGATGTTGAGTGCTTCAGCTGTGGTAAGAAGGGCCATTATGCTAAATAATGTCGGGCCAAACCAGCGGAAAGGAAGTGCTACAACTGTGGCCAAGTGGGACATCATAAGGATAAGTGTCTGCAATCTCTTAAGGAGAAGCAGATTGTGAAAGCATATGCTATTGATGTTGTTCCTTCTTCGTCGAATGCCCCAACTGCGGCGGAGAAAGGAAAGAATGTTGTTATTCAAGGTATGCTTTCTATTTATGATGTTCCAGTTCGAGTTTTATTTGATACTGGGGCTTCCCGTTCCTTCATATCTAGTGACCTGGTAGATAGGTTGGGACTGGAACCCGAGATAGTCGATAAACCGTTGGTTGTGACGAACCCGATTGGTGGTTCAACTAGCCTTAGTATGATTTGCCGAAATTTGGTCTTATCGAGTCATGGATGTATGTTTGTTTGTGATTGCTTTGTTTTGGGCTTTACTGGGTATGGCATTATATTGGGGTCGACTGGCTCCAAAGATACGGGGTGGTGGTAGACTGTGAGGGCTTTTTGGTGACAGTTAGGGCGGATGATAGGTGGAGGGTAGCGTTTGGTAGTCTACCTAGTGATGGGGTAATGGCTAGTTTTATAAATTCCCTCGACATCCCGCATGATGAGTTGTCAGTTGTGCCCGTGGTTGGCCAGTATCCGGACGTCTTCGAGGAGGTGAACGGGCTTCCACCACACCGAGAGATTGAGTTCCGTATTGATTTAGTGAAAGATGCCAGACCTATAGTGATGCCACTTCGTCGTATGGCACCAAGGGAGCAGCGAGAGCTCGGGGTGCAAGGCAGCAATCTTTTGAAGAAGGGATTTATTAGAAGAAGTGTCTTCGAGTGGGGAGCACCAGTTGTGTTTGCCACTAAGGCAGATGGTTCCCTTCGTTTGTGTGTGGACTATCGCGAGTTGAATAAGGTAACGAGGAAGAATAAGTATCATCTACCACGGATAGATGATTTGTTTGATCAACTGGAAGGAGCAAGAGTGTTCTCCCAGTTGGACCTCGCGACAGGATTTCATCAGCTCCAAGTAGCGGATGAGAGTGTTCCGAAAACGGCATTTAGGACGCCGTCTGGATTTTATGAGTGGTTGGTCATGCCATTTGGGTTGACCAATGCACCAGCCTACCTTGTGGATCTTATGAATCGAGTATTCAGAGATCAGTTGAATAAGTTTGTTCTTGTGTTCGTAGACGATATTCTTGTTTATTCAAGGACAGAGGAGGAACACAAGGGACACTTGAGGATAGTGATGGAGGTGTTGAGAAAACACCAATTGAAAGCGAAATTCTCTAAGTGTCACTTTTGGAGAAGGGAAGTGAGACTCTTGGGCCATGTTGTTTCAGAGAATGGTATTGCCGTGGACCCTGCGAAGGTGGCTACGGTAAAGGATTGGCCTACGCCCAAGAATGCAACAGATGTAAGAAGTTTCTTGGGGTTAGCTAGGTATTATCGTAAGTTTATCCAGGACTTCTCCAAGATAGCAGCACCGTTGACTCAGTTGACTAAGAAGAATCAGTCCTTCGTCTGGGATGGACTGTGTGAGAATGCATTCAAGAGTCTAAAAGAAAAGTTGACGCGTGCACCAGTGTTAGTCATTCCTAAAGGGAATGAAGAGATGACGGTATACACGGATGCTTATGGTACCGGACTAGGTGTTGTATTGATGCAAGGAGGTAGGGTTGTAACTTATGCTAGTCGATAACTAAAGCCGTAGGAGAAGAAGTATCCTACCCATGATTTGGAACTGGCAGCGATTGTGTTCGCATTAAAGATGTGGAGACACTATCTCTTGGGAGAAAGATTTGAGTTGTTTACCGATCATAAATCGTTGAAGTATCTCTTCTCTCAGAAAGATCTGAATCTCCGTCAGCAGAGATGGTTAGAGTTCTTGGCTTCGTATGATTTTGATATCGTATATACACCTGGGAAAGGTAATGCGGTAGCTGATGCCTTGAGTAGGAGACATGCCAGTTTAGGGGCTATGTTTCTTAAATGGAAGCAACTGGAGTATATCGCGGGGTTTGATTTCAGACCAAAGTGCGAATTGGATCCAGAAATGCTAGCTAGTTTGACGATCAGACCCACTTTGATATAGCGGATTGGTTCCAGCCAGAGGGACGATCCTAATCTATTGGAAATCATCTCCAAGTTAGAGATGAACATTGACGGTGAGGAGATGAATGTGTATGGGCTTGATCGAGATGGATGGCTTAGAAAGAATTGAAGATTAGTTGTACCCAACGTGAATGGTTTGAGAGATGAAGTGCTTAGAGAATGTCATCACTCAAAACTGACTATACATCCCGGTGGTAATAAGATGTATCGAGACATGAGACAGACTTACTATTGGGAAGGGATGAAAAGAGACGTTGGGAAGTTTATATCCAAATGCATGAATTGCCAGCTAGTTAAAGCCGAGCAAGAGAAGCCTAGTGGGCTGTTGCAACCATTAGAAATTCCCGAATGGAAATGGGAGCAAGTCTCGATGGATTTCATCGATGGTTTACCAAGGACTAGATCGGGACATGACAGCATTTGGGTAATTGTGGATCGATTGACTAAGAGCGCAATATTTATACCAGTCAAATCGACCAGAACTACAGCTAAGTTAGCAGAATTGTATATGAAGTGGGTAGTGAGATTTCATGGAGTACCTAAAAGCATCGTGAGTGACCGAGACCCGTTGTTTACTAGTGGGTTTTGGAAGAGCTTACAAGAGGCTCTAGGGTCAGAATTACATCTCAGTACCGCATATCATCCTCAGACTGACGGTCAGACGAAGAGGGTGAATCGTATATTGGAAGATCTCTTGAGAGCATGTATATTGGATTTTGGTGGATCATGGGATGACTATTTGCATCTAGTAGAGTTTGCATATAATAATAGCTACCAATCCAGTATCGGTATGGCTCCATATGAAGCTTTGTACGGAAGACCATGCAACTCACCATCATGTTGGATAGAGACTGGCGAGAAGTTTATGCTTGGACCAGATGTGGTGAGGGAAACTTCAGATAAGATTAAGACCATTCAACAACGAATGAAGGCTGCCTAAGATAGGCAGAAGGTTATGCTGATAAAAGGAGAAAAGACTTAAAATTCTCTGTTGGTGACTTGGTGTTTGTCAAGATTTCTCCGTTGAAGAGCGTGATACGATTTGGCAGGAGAGGCAAGTTGGCACCAAGATTTGTTCGCCCATTCCCTGTTCTTGAACTAGTCGGGAATTTGGCGTATAGAGTTGACTTACCAGAAAAGATGGTGGGAGTTCACAACGTATTTCATGTCTTCCAGCTAAGGAAGTTCGTGCACGACCCAGATATGGCTATTTCACCTGATCAGTTAGAGGACTTCGAAGTAGAACCCGAGGCGGTTGGGAACTGCAAGCCGATCCGTATTGTCGAGCACGATACGAAGAAACTTCGAAGGAAGGCGGTGAAGCTAGTGAAGGTTCAGTGGGGCGAGAACGAGAATGACTGTACTTGAGAGACAGAGGAGAGTATTAGAAAGACGTATCCAGAACTCTTTGCCTGGTAAGATTTACTTTGCAATTTAGTTTTTCCGCATGCTAAGATAGATTTGTTTAGCCTGTTTTGCATGATTGATTGTTATTTATGGTTGATAGGCATGTGGGACCCTTTTGTGTGTTTTAGTTAGGGAATTTCGGGGGCAAAATTTCTTAAAGGGGGGAGAATGTAACAACCCGCATGCTACGCATCGGAGGATCGTGGGATATTTATTTCTTTCCCATATGAAGTCGTATGGTCATGTAACTTTGGGAAACAACCATTAGAGTCATTTCCCATATTCATGATTTTTGTCGATTTTTAAATGACCGTTTTGCACCCTAGCTGATCTTGTTTTCGCCATAAATTTTGATTGGAAAGAAATTTTGACCTAAAACTACTTTCATTAGATTCGTTTGATGGTTTACCTTTCCGTAGAGTGGTCATATGTGAAAAACGGACTTACCGTTTGGGAGATATGGCTGAAATAAGGTTTGGAAGGTGAAAAACTGCTTAACCGGGCCAAATAGGGTGATTAGCAAATAGGCCCATAACCCATTTCGGGATTAGGGTTATGGGGAGGCTGAAAAAGGTTAGAGAATCATTTCATTTCAGTTTTCTAGCCTCCACTTACCTCCAAGAAACCCTAAAAATGGCCTCCAACCTCTAAATCACCTCCAAATCATCTTCTAATCAAGGATTAAGCTTATCAACATCAAATCAAGGGAGAACTTCACCATACCAACATTGGAGCTGCTGTTTAGCATTGGGATTCGCATCAAATCAGAGATTTATTTCAGATCTAAGTTTATTTGTGGCTAAGGTGAGTGATTTGCATAGTTCCTCACTAATTATGGCTAATTAAGGGTAATTAGTGTTAATTAGCGAATTTAAACGTGATAAAATTCTGGAAAAATATTTATAAAATTCGAAATGATGTTTTAGACCTCTGATATGAATTTGGGTTAATTTGGTTAAGTTTTGCTAATCATATTATTAGTTTCACCTAAACATGCTTAAGGGGAAATATGGGGGTTTTTGGGTATGTCTGATCCATTTTAACCTATCATTTTGTTATTTTGATGTTTGTGGTTGATTCCCTATGTTGCTATGACTGTATAGTATGCTTTGTGATTGATTAGAATAGTTAGAATAGTCGAAAACGCCGTCGAGTGGCGTAAAACTGCTTGCTGGAAAAGTGCAGAAAACAGACTGATCCGGATCAGAACGGAGGGAGGACCCGATCCGCTCCCATACTTCATTCTTCGATCTATTCGTTCTTCTCGTGGCATGCATTGTCCGATCCGACCCGCCTGATGTTCTCCGACCCGATCCACCATGGTACTTCGACCCGAACCAATGAACTACAACGAGGCTAGGAGACTACGACCAGACCCGAGGTGATGAGAAGGACCCGATTCGAACCGTGGCACATTGGAGGACCCCGACCTGAACCAGTGATGGCAATTGGACGTGGAGACCCGACCCGATCCGTTGAGGCGAAGATGACCCGATCCGATCCAGCGAAGGAGGAGCACTCCGATCCGAACCGAACTGATGGCTAAGAGGGGATCTGAACCGATCCGGTGATGACCCATAACCCGAGATGCAAAGGTAGTCCAAATGGAAGTTAGAGCTCAGGATCAAGTTAGGAACCAATGAGTTCACTTCATGGTTGGACTTTGCTGCGGGAAGTGTGCTAAGGAGTCGTCGACGTTCATAACTTCGATTCACCACTGAAAATGGATGATGGGCTACTTATCAGTGTAGTAGAGTCATTATGACTCGAGGGGCAAGGTGATGGTAGCAAGACTACGTTATCAGTGCAGTAGAGTCATTATGACTTGAGGGGCAAAGTGATGCGTAGTAAGACTATGAGCCAGTGCAGTGGGGTCATTGTGACTCCATGGGGCAGAGTGGACATAGTAAAGGATTAGTGAGGCTATGAGCCAGTGCAGTGGGGTCATTGCGACTCCATGGGGCAAAGTGGACATAGCAAAGGATTAGTGGCTATGTATCAGTGCAGTGAAGCCATTTATGACTTCATGGGGCAAAGTGATCATAACAAGGTATGTTGGTTGATCGAAGTGGTGAATATCGTATGCTTTATGCACTGAGTGAGAGATGTGAGGATGGTTGTTATGCTTGATTGTTTGCCATCACTATGACATGCACACCCCCACCCCCGTTACCTTTACACCATTTGAAATGGCACCTTAGAGTGTTGTACAGTACGTAGTGCTAACTCTTTGGTTGCAGGTCCAGGTTCAGGTATGTTTTAGTCTACCTGTTATTGTTCTGTTTAGATGCTTATCGCTCATAACAGGCTTTATGTCAAACCCAGAGTTTTATGTCTCCTCTTATTACTCTGGGTGCTCACACGAGCAGACTAGAGACAGGTTAGCTGGTGATGTGCGAGTAGCTGATTCGGAGGCGAGCAGGAGGCTTCCACGTATGATATATAGATGTTCTCCCTGTGTCGTTGGTGGTCGCTACTTGGGCATTAGTAGTGTACCTCCTTTATCTTGCTTTTGTTTTTGAGACAGTTTGAAGAGTTGTAATAATTTTAGCTTTGGATCATAAGCTGTACTTGGAATTTCTGCTGCTATGTTAGTTTGTTTTCAGCTTATGCACTGTCTCATCTGTTTTATGTCAAGTATGTTGTTATTATATTTTGTTCCATACGCTGTGAGACATTCTACAGGTTCCTTGTTAGTTCATTTCCTTCTTCCCTTTTTCTTCTGACAATCCGTCCCGTGCTAACTGGACATGTGTACAGCGCACTTTTGGAGTAAATGTCGGTTGGTGCGGGGCAGGCCGTCACAATAAATCTTCTTAAAATCCATTAAAAATAATTTTTAATTGGTCCAAAAAATACAGGTTGTTACAATCTCCCCACCTAAAAACTTTTTGTCTCCGAAAAGGAAGAAGGAACCGAAGGCCGTTTACTTAACCAACTCAACATTCGCTTGACTCAAGTTCTTCAACTTCTCAGTTTCTAAGAACTTTCTAATTTTTTCAAAATTTAAGGCGTTAAATTTGGCTAACGCCTTAAATTTTCAAAATTATTTCGCCATATCCTCCTTTGTATGGGTTGATTGGTACAACCATAAATGGCCTCTACAGGCTCTCATATATCAAAAGAAAATCCAAAAGCCAATCGGCTCATAAAATCATCAAACCCAAACAATGCAAAAAATATGTAACTTTTGGTCAGACATATAGTTTTATTCCTCTTCTTAGCTTCAATGTCATGGCCTGTTCAATATATATGTAAATACTATTTCAACAATATTCAAATTCAATTTAATACTATTGTTAAAACTAAATTAACCCAATTCAATTACTCGTTCTTGTGTCGGTTTAATCATACAATACTAATATATTTTTAAAACAAAAAGCATCAGATCATACATGTTCATACATTCATACAAGCATCCACATATACATACATCCAAAATCCTAGTTCTTTATATTAGAACTTAAATTCCCAGTGAATCGTGCCCGTGTCCTGCATAATTTCCAAAGTAAATAGCTCCTTTCCTTTGGACTTCTTACTTATCCCTTTAACGGACATTTTCGGGCTACATGCCCGACTTCTTTACATTGGAAGCACTTCTTCTCTTTTCCTAGTTTTCTAGATTTTTTCCTTACTTTTGAACACTTATCTCCAAAATGTCCTGTTCGTTTGCACTTGTAACAAACTATGTCCTCTCTTATCTCTTTCTTTTTGTTCTTCTTTTTCTCAGGACACCGAACTGCATAATGTCCTTCCTTTTTTCATTTATAACAATGAATACCGACGCATGTTCCTAAGTCCAACTCCCTTTCCTTTTATGCTTGTTGATGAACCCTTCTTATTTGTTTTGGAGTCATCCAGAATTCAGTTCCCGATAAGCCATAGTCATTCATTTCCTACATAGATTTTAGGATTTTGTCAAGAGGGATAATATTATTTTCCACTTAACAAATATCTTGATTTGAATTTCATCTTTTCAATTTATTTAACTAGTATACGTTAAATTTTCAAAACTCATAACATTTTCAAATACTTACTTAAATTAATTTAAGTATATTTTGACATTTCATTTGGAATTATATAGTCATCCAACTTTTGGAACTCGAAAATAAACACTGACGATGCCTAGGTCATCAACAGAATCATCCTCAAGCGACTAGAATGCGATTCTATATCAATCTAGTATATTCAAGACATCGTACACACACGGAACGGATGTATATGCAAAATCTTCTTATACTCGATAGCCCAACTTTCTTATAAGCATTCAAAATCATATTACAAAATAATTAGGTAGGCTATCCATATATTCAAAATCATATTACGAAATAATTAGGTAGGCTAACCCCATCTCTAATGAGCCACTCATTCTAGGATACTATTGATCTTATCTCTAATGAGTTATTCTTATAGGATATTACTAGTCGTATCTCTGATGAATTCTTTCATCTCGTTCCAATATGTAGTATTCCCGGGCTTTATAAACCAAAGCACTGATATAACCTGTAGCAACCCGTAGATCGCCGCTCTTCAAATCGACCATAAACCACACAGGTCTGATCCAAAAGTCGGAAATCCTCAGATTGTTATGGGAACACAACACATTAGAAGAAACAACAGAAGACTTTTATTAACATCATAATAATGTTACATCAGAGTACAGAATATCAGAGTACGAATAAATAATACACAGTGGAACTATAATACATGAATATAATAAGCGGAAGACTGCAAAATAATTCAAAGCATAGCTCCAACCAAAATCCAGGATCCTGTATAAATAGAATATCTGCAAAACCTAAATTATTAGTTGCCCGTGTAGAAAATATGGGGACCCTGAGTTTAGGAGAAAACAATAAACTCTAGGTTAGTCATGGGACTGGTGTGAGAAATAAAAATAGTTATTAACTTTATTTTAAAGCTAGGTAAATCGCGGGACCACGTCTATGACACGGAACGGATTTACTCCCACGAATGCCATAAAACAAGACTCGCAATGCTAAATAAAAGAAAAATAAAGCTATTATAAGACTCAGGTCCCATCACACAATGCAACGCAAGCCGGAGGATAGAGTTTTACCTTATAATAGCCAAATAAGCTTGATACGCGAAATTTATCTTTTATTACTATAAGTGCATATTGTAGAAATCAATTTCGAAAATAAATGTATCAATCCTAGACAGCATAACACCCCATCCTATTATGCCGCCATATAGGTATACAACAAAAATCGCAAAACTCGTATTGGAAAGTTGGATTTCCATCATGATGGCTACTGATTCGAAAGATCGATCACGTAGTGCAATACTCCACGGCTTACGTCCAGGGCTTTTGAAAAACACTGTAATGCACGTTCACACTATATTCAGGAAACAAGTATCACCGTGGCTTACGTCCAAAGATTTGGAAAACACTGCTTACTCTATCCTTCTGGGAATCAGGTATAAGCTATATCCCTACTACGTGTGAAGCAAACATACCTAGCATAGCTCAGTGGATCGAATCCATGACAACCCTAAAAGTTGTCGTCTATCCTCAAAAGTATATTGATCTAACCATCAGTTCACCATCATACCGGTGTGTGTCTTGTGAATTAATGCTACACAAAGCTACACTAATTAAAGTTATGCTCTGATCATCATCATCCAAGCTCTTCTTTTCAACAAAAGCTTGGATCACTGCATCTCAGCATGCCATATTGTCAATTCATACCGTATCATTGATGTCTACCGATATATAACCTCTAAGCTCATACGTCTCAAAGAAGGGTGTTAAGCAAGAGAATAAATTCTCCACCATCAGCAGATATATATTTAGTAGAGATCAACGAATACAGCAAAAAGAATACAGTGTCAGATATACAATCCATTTGCAAGTCCGTTCTAGGTTTGAACGAAACCGAAGGCACCTTATTCCTCGTTTATATGTCCGATACAGGAGAGAGACCCTCGCATATCCGAACAATCAATAAGTACGTCTAGGCAACTACCACTATAACCCCTTCATGGGAGCTACCCAAATCCAAGACATCATTAATAACCTTTCGATGTAAAGATTGTTGGTCTTGCACCATCTTCAATATCTACGACTTTTAATCGTCGTATCAGTTATGCAGAATGAGTCAAACCCCATCTTCCCGAATAACTTGCAACTATTATAATCAAGTGATACATATACAAAGATAGCACACATCTCGTGCCAATCTGGAATATTCTTTTATTCAAATATTCCCATCTTTAGGGAAAGGTTCCCATTATTTTTATCAAAGATAAGTTCTTTTAAGTTTATTCTTTATTCTTCCTTCGGATATTATCCTCAAAAGATTTTATTTTATCTTTCCACAACTTAATCCAATTTAAGGTTTGAGAACTAGTCGGGATTATCGATCTTTACCGAAGTAACCATTTATTTTATTAATCCAAATTCCAACCTATTCATCCCATGGAGAAAAACCGGTAGCACTCTATATCTAACACCCACCATGTTATCGGTAAATTTAATTATCATTTCACGTTCAAATCTAATTAAAGATTGAACTATCGCACGGAGTAAATTTGGTGATACTCCATCTCGAGTGATTCTTTTCATTTAAGAAAATCATATTTCAAAAAAAATTCAGTAAATTTGAAATGAACTCAATAACATGCTAACACCTCACAGTCAAATCGTGAAGTGTTTCACAAGGTGTTAGCATATAAATATTTCTACCCAACCCAATGCTAAATGTAAAAGCATATTTTGCTCATAAACAGGTCGAGCAAAATCCAAACAATCAATCAATCACAATCAATATAAAAAACCAAGTGTATTTGGTTTATATCACATCTCATGTTTTGGGTAAATTTAATTACCATCTATTCATTATGGAAATTAATTCTGCATTTACTCGGGTTAAAGAACATATGTTATTTAAAACACAATTCACGATAAACCCAGAATCGTCTTCCATTTAATATGGAACCTTCATGGAAATTCGAACAATTCATAATCGATATAAATTTCCATATCAAACTTATACTATAAGTGGAATAGCGGCAAGGCCTTTTAAATTCCATAAATAGTAGCGGTCTTCATTCACAGAAGCTCATCTCGATTATTATTAAATCGAATTCCATTCAATTCCAGTTTAGTTTATTAAATTGGAAATTTTCACTTTGGAAAATTTTCCAATAAATTTTAATTAAAAGACATATAAATTCTAAATCTTATTCATAATTCATTTTATACATTTTCATGTTGTAGTGTTCGTCATCACGATTCCAATGGACCCATGTTTGCAAATTTCTGACAACGTATGAGAAAGTTATGAGTTCTGAAATTGTTAAATAACGATAAACATTTGATTGTTCACATTGGATGTTTTTCTCCATCAAAAATTGTTATGAGCTCTAAATCACTCCAAATTAGATTCATTGCAAAGCTCTCGTCGATATGGTTCGAATGCATCTTGTTTCGCTTAATTCTGAGTTTGTAAGAAAAAGTTATAATCGTTTTAATTTTTTTCTGTTCGGCCATTAATGGCCGAGGGAAGGCCATCTGTTCAACCATTGATGGCCGAACACCTGTTAAACCCCTAAAATTTTTACATTTTTTCCTTGAAAACATGTCCGGAATGATATCGTCCGATGCCCGAAGGCCTATGATGTTATATACATGCAAATGAGGCTTCTATAACTCACCGAAGCAACTCATAAAACCAAACTCACATGCACAAAAATTCATACATGAGATTTGCAATGAATTTTGATTATAAATTCCAAAACATCAAATTTTCAAACCAAAGCAATCAAATGCGATATAAGCGAATTGTGAAGACTTAGAACATTGCCAGGGCAACAACGGAGCTTCACAATATCACCAAATCAACTCATAGCATATGAATTAGACTGTGTGGACAATTCTAATCATAATTTTCAATTCAACGAAAACATGAACACATGAAACCAACAAAGTTACAACACCAAATTCACTAGCATATCATCAATGAACAATCATTCATCAACCCAAATTATTAGCTAACAACAATTAGTTAACTAGCCTTTTCATAGGTGAGTTGAGATTTCTCATCTATAACGGATAAAAATCAAAATTTTAACCTATTAATAATTATTTGACATCATATTAAGCTTGTATGATCTACTGATAGTTATTTTATCAACCTAAACTCAGTTATTTACTAATTAGTTGATTACCTACCCCTTTTTAGTGAATAGTTTCTCACATTTTCTTGTTAGAAGCAAGAAATCAATTTTATGACAAGCTAGAACAACCTTTCTTCCAATATTGCATGCAAATCTCCAATCTAAGCACTTATGATTGAATTTCCTAATAGTTAGGTCATAGGAAATCATAGAAATCAAAGAGGAAACAAGATGGAGAAGATGAAGAGGAGCTTTCTTACCCTTCTTCTTGGATTTGCACTTAATTTCAATAAGATTGAAGCTTGGAATCAAGAACCCTAGCTTAAGAATTTCTATTTCCCTTCCCCAATCCCCATTTTCTAATTTCTTGAAGTGTTAGAATGAATGGGAGAAAAGGGGCTGATTTGGGCACTTAAAGAAAGTGGGTTAGTTGGCTAACCAAGCCCTAACCAAGGTGCCAAAATTCCGAAGCTCGGAATATATCGAAATTTATACTTTTCGATCATGTAAACGACGTTTTGAACTCAATGGAAGTGGTTTCAAGTCCAAAATTCGTCCATGTGCAAAAAGTGATATTCTGGTCTTATATCCAATGAAAAAGACCAAAATTTCTCCAACTCTAAAGGTATCGATGCTTATAGTTTTCGAACACCTAAACGACATTCTGAATTCAAGGGAAGTGGTTTCCTTGAAAACGGAAGTCGTTTGTAATATGGTTATTTTTAGGAGCCATATATAATATTAAAATATATATATATATATATATAAATTCCATAGCGACTATTTTAAATTTTTACTTAGACATAACTTACAATTTACAAAGTGAAATCTCAATTTCTTACCTTCGTCAGATAATTAGAATTCAAAATATTCAAACGTCTCTTGTTTTATCAAATTCTGATTTATATTGAATTCTATGCATCCGTTCAAAGTTCAAAACCGAATTTTCAAACTACCGCCCCATTTCTAACTTATTTTAATTAAATTATAAAATTTATACGTTCTAACTGTAATAAAAATAAATATTTCGTCGTTTATTCTTAAAATAAATCATCTTAAATACTTAAATTCCATTAAAAATAAATTTTAAATTGGTCCCAAAAATACGGGTTATTACATTTCGTTTTACTTCTGAAGTCAAATATAATTTCTAAAAATTGGCATAAGAGCTTAGTGCTCTCATAAGAGTTTCTTCGATCTTGTATGTTGTTCTCCGGCGGCGGTAGCCACCTTAAAAGGTTGTCGTCAGCGGGATCCTCCTAGTGTTATTGATGTAGTTGGTACAGATCATGAAGAGTTTTGCATACATTGGTTGAAGTCCGATGTATGCTTGGATCTGAATTTTCAACGAAGTTGGGTTTCTGATGGTTGCAAGGCTGCGGTTGAAGAGATGTTGAGGGAAGTGTGTGCAGTTGTGAGTTGTGGCAATGAAGTGCCCTGGAAGGACGAAGGTGTTGAGTAAAGACGGCATAAGGCTGGAATGTGGTTGGTGTGTTTGGATTTGTTGCTCTATGTAGTAGGTTGTTTGATGATGAAAATGTGGTAGGAGATGTTGAAAATGCAGACTCGGATGGAGTTGCTTTTGCAGTCGGAAATGGGCTCTAGTGATGGGACAACAGATGTTTGATATGTGGTGTTTGAATGCCAGTGGTTGCAAGTGTGAGAATGAAGGCGGGTTAAGAAAGTAACAGAAGTAGGAGTATTGTGGTGATGTTTTGGATGAAGATGTTGAGTTGTATTGTTATGGTGACTGTCAAGTGCTGGTTGATGGGTTAGAGTGTTGATGATGTATGGCTAATTATAGTGTGTTGGTTGATAGGATTTGTGGAGTTTTGTTTGGAGAAAATTGGATGAAGGGTGACTGAAGCAAGCACAAAATCTTGCGTAGAATCCAAAACCGCATGGAAGTAAAGAATGTCCGCAAGAACAATAAAGCGGGAGCATAAATAGCTGGTGAAGGTTGATTCAGATCGGATAATCAATTGGAAAAAACTCTGATCGCCAAATCAAAGAAATCGCCATGGATCTGCATATGTGATTAAGCTAAGCACTTCTATTTAATTTATTATTCTTTGTTCGAGATAACAGTACTGAAATGTCTTTCCTAGCAAGTTAGTATCTCATTTGAGCAAGCAGTGTGTTGCTTTTACACATCTGACTGCATCTTTGTCAAACATCAGTAGTTACACATATGTCTATGATTTCAGCCAATTGTTTGCTAAATCGGTCAAAATAAAATAAAATCAGATTTCCCGTTCGAATTTCCATTGGCGGTGATAGTTAAGCAGTGGTGGATGATGGTGAAGAAGATGAAGCAAAGTGGTAGTGACTGTGATGGTGTAGTCTAGCGTGAATGTCATATATATAGGAGGAATTTGGAAGTTGAAGGAGGAAGCAGACTGTGTAAGCAGGTTGGGGTTGGCTATGTTGGTGTAGGAGGATGATGTTTTCGAGTGGTAAAGAAGCGGTATTGAGTATTAAGGCAGGCCAGTTGTGGATGGATGTTGACGAAGCTTAGTTCATGATGCATGGGTGTGGTGTTGAAGAGGAGACGTAGGAGATGATTGTATCATTGCTTTGAAGTTCGTCATCAATTTGAAGCCTTCCGCATTCTGAGGTTGCGATCCGGGAATAGTGCCCGTCTAAATAAATTTTTATGCTTTATATCTCGCGGATCTAATTCGATAGTCGTCGACTATCTAAAATCAAAGCAGCTGGATGTTACTCATTAGAGCATCTTGTCCTCGGTTGAGCTTTTCACGTTTTATGATGGCCGTTGCTATCTAAAAAGCACGTCGCCTAAAGTTGTCGATGAGATGAAGGGTCTCTGCTTTCTTTAACATGTTCTCAATAGCTTTAGTTTTATTTTTGTAACAAAAATGGTGCACCAATGTCTGGTGGCGAGAATGAGGAAGGAACAAAATTGCTAATGATCGAGGACGGGGAAAACCTAATAAAGAGGTGACATGGGGGTTGAACTTTGACTATTTCAGGTGATCGAAAAACCAACGGCAAGACAAGGTAGACCGCGGCTTTCAAGATTGCTCTAGTTCCTTCGGTTAGATATGAGCTACTACGAGATGGGAATACTTGTGTCAAGTTTGAGTGTGAAGCTTGCATAAGCTGCACTAAGAATAGGTTGGGGATGCTTGCGTCAGGCATGGAAACCGAGGCATGGGTGAGGAGTGCAAGTGAGCTACTGAGAACAAGGCTGAATATTGTGCGGATCAATGCGTCAAGTGAGATTGAAAAAAGGAAGCTTGTTGAATGTGCCAGGAAAAATGGACAAGGCATTAATGAATAACTCATTTGGGCCTGTAGCATGATGCATGTAGAATGAAAAAAATACATGGATGGACTAAATAAGAGATATGTGCATGCTAAAAATGCACCGAGATTGACTTTATGTGTACTTGCAGGAGAACGATGTGAGGTGGGAGTGAAGGCTGCGCAGGGGTCTAATGCATGTGCATATTGACAGAGTGGATAAGATCAATGTGAGGTGGGCGTGAAGTATTTCTGCTGCTACTACAGACATGGTTGAACAACAGGTGTTTGGTTCAAATTGTAGGTTGCAGGTGGTTATTTGTTTGTGTTTTTGGAGGCTGGAGATGATGCAGTGTGGCTTGTTGAAGTGGTTGCAGATTCAAACTGATTGTTGCAGAATGATTTTGTTGTGTTTGCAGAGGTAGCTCTTGTTTTCGATGCACATGGATGGATGGACTGAACTTGCATGAGGTAATATAGTCAATGTGCATGGATGGATGGACTGGACTTAGTTTTTTGATGCAGCGATCATCACAGCCTATCGGATCTGTTGTTGTTGTGCTCTCGTACGTAAGTGTATGTCTGTGTCCGTGCACATGTCACAACGCGTGTGAGTTTCGGATCTGCACCAGCTTGAGAATCATTGTTGAGATAGTGGGTTGTAGATGAAAGTTGTGATGATGGTTTCAAGGGAAGAGTGAACTTGATAGTTGTGGGTTCGGTTGTGTTGTCAGGTGTGGTAAAGTTGATGGCAGTTATGATACGTTCGGATGAAAGATATGGAAAAGGTTAATAAGAAGAGTTTCTGGTGTAAGTGTAGTTAGATGAAAGCAGTATTTTTAAAGATGTGATAGGAGTTGCATTGCTTGAAATATAGAGAGTAAAGTGAAAGACACTAAAACAAAGAGCATGCATTGAAAATATGGAAGGCAGTGCTAGTTTGAAGTAAGTTTTGTGAGCAGATTTTGATGTGTTATTGAATTGTGAGAGTTTGCAGTAGCAACTGTAGAGAGAAAGCGCAGCTGTAGAATGAAGATGAAGATGACGATGTGTAGAATGTCGTTTATAGGGTTAGCCATTTGTGGAGTGCTTAAGAGAATTGTTTGACGAGACCTATTAGAGAATAGATATATGCCTACAAGTGAAATAGGTAGATCTGCGAGTGAAGCAGATTTGGTTTTGTGTCATCCAACAAGTTGTTAAAAATTTTGTCAATACACGATTGTATTACAAAGTTATATCTTTTGTCAATACATGATTGTATTGCAACGTAAACAGTAACAACAAATTTTTAGAACTTTTGTCAATACACGATTGTATTACAAAGTTATATCTTTTGTCAATACATGATTGTATTGCAAAGTAAACAGTAACAACAATCAATGTTGCTCAATAATTATGCAACAATTGACGCGTCAAACTATGTTTACAATAATCACAGAAAGCGTAACCGATTGTGCAATCGATTAAAGAATACATATAGTATTCTTTTTCCAGTAATGTCCAAGTCCATAAAATAATCTGTTTCCTTGAAACAATATTATCTTCGTATGCACTGGTTGACGTTGTTTCCCAGGATAAAATGGACCAACTTCGCAGCGTAGTGCCAGCAAACGGAGCTCTAACGAACTGAAGAAGATCACAGAAACTAGATCGGAGGAATACTCTGAACTCTGAAGAAGAAGAAATAATACGACATGAAAAGTCTAAATTCTGTCTTGTTTTGGGCAGTGTATATATAGGCAGGAGTGTCTATTCGTGTGCATCAGTAACCGACAGAATTGGAAAGGTTGCGACCCTTTAACCACCCGGTTATTAATGTGCATACGCTAAGAATTCAAATGGGTGTACTTATTCAACTAACAGACATGCTTTTCGAATTCTGGACTGAACAGGCATACCCTTTAAAATCTTAAGAAAAAATTCTTGCTTTAGCGCACTAGCCCAATCAGCAACCGATGATCATATTCAATCAAGAGAGTCAAGGCCCAAGGTCCTATCTTTGACATTTTAATGTATTATTATGTCATGGTCAAGCCCACATCCTCGTATCATCCCTCTCCTTTCTATTTTACATAAGCCTATTTGGCTTCTAATATATTAGGAGAGATTGTGCTAATATTTCCATGATGTGGGACTTTAAATGTTGCTACCTTTTCTTCTTCTCAATTTCCTCTTTCTTTGCTCATTCATTTCCAACACAAGTAAGGAAGAAGAGTTGTCGTTCTCACTTGTTGGGGGATGACATATATAAGGGAAGACCTGAATGGAAAGGTCAGTGAATCCCTAAGAGAAACCAAAAAGTATTTGTTGATGGTTAAAGTACCAATCAACATAAAACAGTTGAGCGTGCCCAATCGGATAGAGATGATAGTTTTGATCGAGTTCGGCAGTGCAAGACAATGAAGAAATTGAGAAACGCAGTTCATTGCTTTATAAATTAGATATTATCACATTTAGTTTAAGGGAGGGTGTTAGAAATAATAATTATTTCCTTATTTGTCATATTCTTTTAGTTAGCACGTTTAATATTTTGTTTGTCCTAGTTTTATGTTTAGATCCTACTTTTATGTTATGTAATTGGTTGTATCCGACTGTATGTTTAGGCTTCGTTTAATAAATAATATATACAATTTTTATTGTCTCTCTATCTTCATTATTTCGTTTTACTTCTGAAGTGGTATATAATTTCTAACATTCAATCCATTGTTGTATTTCGAGCACATTTCTTTGAAATTAAGTTGTTTTTAAGAGGGGTACTGATATCTTTGGTACTTGTCATGTTTCATTCCGAACATCCTTAAGCTTGTTCATCTATTCTTTCTACACCTTGAGACAATCAATTATGTCAACTATCCATATGCGTAAGCTCCATAACCCCCATAGAAATAAAAAATATTAGGTATTGATCTAAAAGTGATCGATACTAACCACTTCCCTCCAACTTCTTCAATTTTCTCTTATTATAGCATCTTTCAAAATCTGCGAATTATTTCGTCTTCATATTGACTTCCACGTTCATTTGAAAGTCATTCGGTTAAAATTCGAATAACACGGTGCAAACATAATGGTGACCGATCGAGAAACTCGATCGGTTTTAAAGGGCAAAAACAGCATTAAACCAAATAGTTGAAAATTCGGAAAACTGAACTGAACCGAATTGAACCGAATTGAACCGAGTTAGGTTCAGCTAATTCAACCACTAAACAATCCATTCGAATAAAAGAAGAAGAAGTAAAAACGGACATAAATTATGATTAGAAATTTCAGTTTACCCTTAAACTACATACTCACGATTAAAGAGTTTTATACGAGTACTTCCAGATTCCATGACTGAACCAATCATGAAGATAAATATAGATTCATAAACGCTGGCAATATGATAAAGATTGGCTAATTTGTTAAGTGACAATAAAACAAAATTACTTGATATAACTTTAACCTGTGAATTCCGCAAGCAAGCCAAACGAATAAGTTTGATCAGCTAATTGAGCCCTAACCGAATACTGCTCATTTATACTTTTCAATACTCTCAGCTCCCTACCCCTCTTCATTTTTCCTTTCGTTCTTGCCACAGCGCAGCAGAAATACAATAAACGTTGTGCAATTTAGAAACACATTCAACCGTCACAGGTTTTTATCAGAACTTTTTCAAACGCATCCTGCTGTCCACTATCCAGGTAGCCCTGATTTGATCAACACAAGGCTGAGTTGTGCAGGACAAACTGACATCATTTAAAATTTTAAATGAGATCGGTATATTCTGACCAACTCAATGTTGAATTAACCAAAATAAGTTGCGTTTGTAATTAATTTTAAAACTGAATTATATACGTAATAAATATCAAAATTCAAAGAACGTAAGTCTACCGTATAAAAATGACCAAGCTGTACTGCTTCCACGTCACAATCAGCAGTTTCTGTGTAATATTACAATGTCATGTCTTTACGGTTAACAATATTAGCTTACATACATTAAGAAACATGCTAGGCTCCAAAAAGAATGCCTTCTATTTCCCCAACCCACAACCGATCAACCTATATCAAATAACTAAACAAATAAAGCAACTTCCAGTCCAAGCCGTCGATTCTCCCTTCACCCACCAGACAACGTTCATCATTCCAAATCCTCAAACGGGCAAATTCACACTCAATGATTAAAAGTAAAGCAACTTCAACAAATCATCTAAACTAAGCGATTATGTCTGAGTCCCTTGTTAAAATGAGGCTGCATCAACCATACATACAAACCATTCTTCTGTACCAAAGTATCATGAGTCCCCTCTTCAACTATTTTCCCACCATTTAGTACCACTATGTTATCCACATGCCTCATCATCGCCACTCTATGCGCTATTAGAATAGTGGTCTTATTCCCCATAATTAGCGTATCTAGGGCTTCTTGTATGACCCTACTGGATTCTGACTCAATAGACGAGCTCGCCTCATCCAATAGCAGAATAGGAGCGTTTTTAAGAATGACTCGAGCGATTGCAATCCTTTGCTTTTGTCCTTGAGTCAAATCAACTCCTCTCATGCCAATATGTGTGTCGTACCCATGTGGCAAGCTGCTTATGAAATGATGTGCGTTTGCTATTCTCGCTGCTTCTTTCATTTCGGCTTCCGACGCATTATGTCTAGCGTATATGATGTTCTCTCTGATGGTTGTTGAGAATATAATAGGTTCTTGTTGGACTAGACCCATGTGGTTTCTTAGCCATCTCAAGTTGAATAATTTCAAGTCACGTCCATCTAGCATTACCTGGCCACCGATTGGGTCGTAGAATCTCTCTATTAGTGATATTATAGTGCTTTTCCCTGATCCTGATACACCTACTACTGCTACTGTTTGACCCCCAGTGACTTTCAGGTTGAAATTACTTAAGACCATCATATCGGGCCGGGTTGGATAACAAAAATCAACATTTTTCAGCTCGATGCTTCCGTAAACATTTGGAGGTTTCAAAGCAGCGTTATCGTCAGGGTCGATTGTTGGGACACGGTCGATGATTTCAAAAACTGAAATTAGAGATTTACGCCTCTTAAGAATGTACGGAGCTAACCCGAAAGGCTCCACCAGTGCAAAGGTAGCAAAAGAAAAAACAATGTATTCCTTTACTGCTGTGGATATTGTGAGATACCCATGGTTTACGGACAAGGCAGTGAACCATAGAAGAAGTGCATTGCAAGCGAAGAGAAGAAACTGAGAAAAACCAAAGGCAAATCCAATGCCCATACCATGGACGATGCTTTTAGTGAGAACAACCTTTCTTCCAATATTGCATGCAAATCTCCAATCTAAGCACATATGATTGAATTTCCTAAGAGTTAGGTCATAGGAAATCATAGAAATCAAAGAGGAAACAAGATGGAGAAGATGAAGAGGAGCTTGCTTACCCTTCTTCTTGGATTTGCACTTAATTTCAATAAGATTGAAGCTTGGAATCAAGAACCCTAGCTTAAGAATTTCTATTTCCGTTCCTCAATCCCCATTTTTTAATTTCTTGAAGTGTTAGAATGAATGGGAGAAAAGGGGCTAATTTGGGCACTTAAAGAAAGTGGGTTAGTTGGCTAACCAAGCCCTAACCAAGGTGCCAAAATTCCGAAGCTCGGAATATATCGAAATTTATACTTTTCGATCATGTAAACGACGTTTTGAACTCAATGGAAGTGGTTTCAAGTCCAAAATTCGTCCATGTGCAAAAAGTGATATTCTGGTCTTATATCCAATGAAAAAGACTAAAATTTCTCCAACTCTAAAGGTATCGATGCTTATAGTTTTCGAACACCTAAACGACATTCTGAATTCAAGGGAAGTGGTTTCCTTGAAAACGGAAGTCGTTTGTAATATGGTTATTTTTAGGAGCCATATATAATATTAAAATATATATATATATATATATATAAATTCCATAGCGACTATTTTAAATTTTTATTTAGACATAACTTACAATTTACAAAGTGAAATCTCAATTTCTTACCTTCGTCAGATAATTAGAATTCAAAATATTCAAACGTCTCTTGTTTTATCAAATTCTGATTTATATTGAATTCTATGCATCCGTTCAAAGTTCAAAACCGAATTTTCAAACTACCGCCCCATTTCTAACTTATTTTAATTAAATTATAAAATTTATACGTTCTAACTGTAATTAAAATAAATTTTTCGTCGTTTATTCTTAAAATAAATCATCTTAAATTCCATTAAAAATAAATTTTAAATTGGTCCCAAAAATACGGGTTATTACATTTCGTTTTACTTCTGAAGTCAAATATAATTTCTAACAATTGGCATAAGAGCTTAGTGCTCTCATAAGAGTTTCTTCGATCTTGTATGTTGTTCTCCGGCGGCGGTAGCCACCTTAAAAGGTTGTCGTCAGCGGGATCCTCCTAGTGTTATTGATGTAGTTGGTACAGATCATGAAGAGTTTTGCATACATTGGTTGAAGTCCGATGTATGCTTGGATCTGAATTTTCAACGAAGTTGGGTTTTCGATGGTTGCAAGGCTGCGGTTGAAGAGATGTTGAGGGAAGTGTGTGCAGTTGTGAGTTGTGGCAATGAAGTGACCTGGAAGGACGAAGGTGTTGAGTAAAGACGGCATAAGGCTGGAATGTGGTTGGTGTGTTTGGATTTGTTGCTCTATGTAGTAGGTTGTTTGATGATGAAAATGTGGTAGAAGATGTTGAAAATGCAGACTCAGATGGAGTTGCTTTTGCAGTCGGAAATGGGCTCTAGTGATGGGGCAGCAGATGTTTGATATGTGGTGTTTGAATGCCAGTGGTTGCAAGTGTGAGAATGAAGGCGGGTTAAGAAAGTAACAGAAGTAGGAGTATTGTGGTGATGTTTTGGATGAAGAAGTTGAGTTGTATTGTTATGGTGACTGTCAAGTGCTGGTTGATGGGTTAGAGTGTTGATGATGTATGGCTAATTATAGTGTGTTGGTTGATAGGATTTGTGGAGTTTTGTTTGGAGAAAATTGGATGAAGGGTGACTGAAGCAAGCACAAAATCTTGCGTAGAATCCAAAACCGCATGGAAGTAAAGAATGTCCGCAAGAACAATAAAGCGGGAGCATAAATAGCTGGTGAAGGTTGATTCAGAACGGATAATCAATTGGAAAAAACTCTGATCGCCAAATCAAAGAAATCGCCATGGATCTGCATATCTGATTAAGCTAAGCACTTCTATTTAATTTATTATTCTTTGTTCGAGATAACAGTACTGAAATGTCTTTCCTAGCAAGTTAGTATCTCATTTGAGCAAGCAGTGCGTTGCTTTTACACATCTGACTGCATCTTTGTAAAACATCAGTAGTTACACATATGTCTATGATTTCAGCCAATTGTTTGCTAAATCGGTCAAAATAAAATAAAATCAGATTTCCCGTTCGAATTTCCATTGGCGGTGATAGTTTAGCAGTGGTGGATGATGGTGAAGAAGATGAAGCAAAGTGGTAGTGACTGTGATGGTGTAGTCTAGCGTGAATGTCATATATATAGGAGGAATTTGGATGTTGAAGGAGGAAGCAGACTGTGTAAGCAGGTTGGGGTTGGCTATGTTGGTGTAGGAGGATGATGTTTTCGAGTGGTAAAGAAGCGGTATTGAGTATTAAGGCAGGCCAGTTGTGGATGGATGTTGACGAAGGTTAGTTCATGATGCATGGGTGTGGTGTTGAAGAGGAGACGTAGGAGATGATTGTATCATTGCTTTGAAGTTCGTCATCAATTTGAAGCCTTCTGCATTCTGAGGTTGCGATCCGGGAATAGTGCCCGTCTAAATAAATTTTTATGCTTTATATCTCGCGGATCTAAGTCGATAGTCGTCGACTATCTAAAATCAAAGCAGCTGGATGTTACTCATTAGAGCATCTTGTCCTCGGTTGAGCTTTTCACGTTTTATGATGGCCGCTGCTATCTAAAAAGCACGTCGCCTAAAGTTGTCGATGAGATGAAGGGTCTCTGCTTTCTTTAACATGTTCTCAATTGCTTTAGTTTTATTTTTGTAACAAAAATGGTGCACCAATGTCTGGTGGCGAGAATGAGGAAGGAACAAAATTGCTAATGATCGAGGACGGGGAAAACCTAATAAAGAGGTGACATGGGGGTTGAACTTTGACTATTTCAGGTGATCGAAAAACCAACGGCAAGACAAGGTAGGCCGCGGCTTTCAAGATTGCTCTAGTTCCTTCGGTTAGATATGAGCTACTACGAGATGGGAATACTTGTGTCAAGTTTGAGTGTGAAGCTTGCATAAGCTGCACTAAGAATAGGTTGGGGATGCTTGGGTCAGGCATGGAAACCGAGGCATGGGTGAGGAGTGCAAGTGAGCTACTGAGAACAAGGCTGAATATTGTGCGGATCAATGCGTCAAGTGAGATTGAAAAAGGGAAGCTTGTTGAATGTGCCAGGAAAAATGGACAAGGCATTAATGAATAACTCATTTGGGCCTGTAGCATGATGCATGTAGAATGAAAAAAATACATGGATGGACTAAATAAGAGATATGTGCATGCTAAAAATGCACCGAGATTGACTTTATGTGTACTTGCAGGAGAACGATGTGAGGTGGGAGTGAAGGCTGCGCAGGGGTCTAATGCATGTGCATATTGACAGAGTGGATAAGATCAATGTGAGGTGGGCGTGAAGTATTTCTGCTGCTACTACAGACATGGTTGAACAACAGGTGTTTGGTTCAAATTGTAGGTTGCAGGTGGTTATTTGTTTGTGTTTTTGGAGGCTGGAGATGATGCAGTGTGGCTTGTTGAAGTGGTTGCAGATTCAAACTGATTGTTGCAGAATGATTTTGTTGTGTTTGCAGAGGTAGCTCTTGTTTTCGATGCACATGGATGGATGGACTGAACTTGCATGAGGTAATATAGTCAATGTGCATGGATGGATGGACTGGACTTAGTTTTTTGATGCAGCGATCATCACAGCCTATCGGATCTGTTGTTGTTGTGCTCTCGTACGTAAGTGTATGTCTGTGTCCGTGCACGTGTCACAACGCGTGTGAGTTTCGGATCTGCACCAGCTTGAGAATCATTGTTGAGATAGTGGGTTGTAGATGAAAGTTGTGATGATGGTTTCAAGGGAAGAGTGAACTTGATAGTTGTGGGTTCGGTTGTGTTGTCAGGTGTGGTAAAGTTGATGGCAGTTATGATACGTTCGGATGAAAGATATGGAAAAGGTTAATAAGAAGAGTTTCTGGTGTAAGTGTAGTTAGATGAAAGCAGTATTTTTAAAGATGTGATAGGAGTTGCATTGCTTGAAATATAGAGAGTAAAGTGAAAGACACTAAAACAAAGAGCATGCATTGAAAATATGGAAGGCAGTGCTAGTTTGAAGTAAGTTTTGTGAGCAGATTTTGATGTGTTATTGAATTGTGAGAGTTTGCAGTAGCAACTGTAGAGAGAAAGCGCAGCTGCAGAATGAAGATGAAGATGACGATGTGTAGAATGTCGTTTATAGGGTTAAACATTTGTGGAGTGCTTAAGAGAATTGTTTGACGAGACCTATTAGAGAATAGATATATGCCTACAAGTGAAATAGGTAGATCTGCGAGTGAAGCAGATTTGGTTTTGTGTCATCCAACAAGTTGTTAAAATTTTTGTCAATACACGATTGTATTACAAAGTTATATCTTTTGTCAATACATGATTGTATTACAACGTAAACAGTAACAACAAATTTTTAGAACTTTTGTCAATACACGATTGTATTACAAAGTTATATCTTTTGTCAATACATGATTGTATTGCAAAGTAAACAGCAACAACAATCAATGTTGCTCAATAATTATGCAACAATTATCGCGTCAAACTATGTTTACAATAATCACAGAAAGCGTAACCGATTGTGCAATCGATTAAAGAATACATATAGTATTCTTTTTCCAGTAATGTCCAAGTCCATAAAATAATCTGTTTCCTTGAAACAATATTATCGTCGTATGCACTGGTTGACGTTGTTTCCCAGGATAAAATGGACCAACTTCGCAGCGTAGTGCCAGCAAACGGAGCTCTAACGAACTGAAGAAGATCACAGAAACTAGATCGGAGGAATACTCTGAACTCTGAAGAAGAAGAAATAATACGACATGAAAAGTCTAAATTCTGTCTTGTTTTGGGCAGTGTATATATAGGCAGGAGTGTCTATTCGTGTGCATCAGTAACCGACAGAATTGGAAAGGTTGCGACCCTTTAACCACCCGGTTATTAATGTGCATACGCTAAGAATTCAAATGGGTGTACTTATTCAACTAACAGACATGCTTTTCGAATTCTGGACTGAACAGGCATACCCTTTAAAATCTTAAGAAAAAATTCTTGCTTTAGCGCACTAGCCCAATCAGCAACCGATGATCATATTCAATCAAGAGAGTCAAGGCCCAAGGTCCTATCTTTGACATTTTAATGTATTATTATGTCATGGTCAAGCCCACATCCTCGTACCATCCCTCTCCTTTCTATTTTACATAAGCCTATTTGGCTTCTAATATATTAGGAGAGATTGTGCTAATATTTCCATGATGTGGGACTTTAAATGTTGCTACCTTTACTTCTTCTCAATTTCCTCTTTCTTTGCTCATTCATTTCCAACACAAGTAAGGAAGAAGAGTTGTCGTTCTCACTTGTTGGGGGATGACATATATAAGGGAAGACCTGAATGGAAAGGTCAGTGAATCCCTAAGAGAAACCAAAAAGTATTTGTTGATGGTTAAAGTACCAATCAACATAAAACAGTTGAGCGTGCCCAATCGGATAGAGATGATAGTTTTGATCGAGTTCGGCAGTGCAAGACAATGAAGAAATTGAGAAACGCAGTTCATTGCTTTATAAATTAGATATTGTCACATTTAGTTTAAGGGAGGGTGTTAGAAATAATAATTATTTCCTTATTTGTCATATTCTTTTAGTTAGCACGTTTAATATTTTGTTTGTCCTAGTTTTATGTTTAGATCCTACTTTTATGTTATGTAATTGGTTGTATCCGACTGTATGTTTAGGCTTCGTTTAATAAATAATATATACAATTTTTATTGTCTCTCTATCTTCATTATTTCGTTTTACTTCTGAAGTGGTATATAATTTCTAACATTCAATCCATTGTTGTATTTCGAGCACATTTCTTTGAAATTAAGTTGTTTTTAAGAGGGGTACTGATATCTTTGGTACTTGTCATGTTTCATTCCGAACATCCTTAAGCTTGTTCATCTATTCTTTCTACACCTTGAGACAATCAATTATGTCAACTATCCATATGCGTAAGCTCCATAACCCCCATAGAAATAAAAAATATTAGGTATTGATCTAAAAGTGATCGATACTAACCACTTCCCTCCAACTTCTTCAATTTTCTCTTATTATAGCATCTTTCAAAATCTGCGAATTATTTCGTCTTCATATTGACTTCCACGTTCATTTGAAAGTCATTCGGTTAAAATTCGAATAACACGGTGCAAACATAATGGTGACCGATCGAGAAACTCGATCGGTTTTAAAGGGCAAAAACAGCATTAAACCAAATAGTTGAAAATTCGGAAAACTGAACTGAACCGAATTGAACCGAGTTAGGTTCAGCTAATTCAACCACTAAACAATCCATTCGAATAAAAGAAGAAGAAGTAAAAATGGACATAAATTATGATTAGAAATTTCAGTTTACCCTTAAACTACATACTCACGATTAAAGAGTTTTATACGAGTACTTCCAGATTCCATGACTGAACCAATCATGAAGATAAATATAGATTCATAAACGCTGGCAATATGATAAAGATTGGCTAATTTGTTAAGTGACAATAAAACAAAAGTACTTGATATAACTTTAACCTGTGAATTCCGCAAGCAAGCCAAACGAATAAGTTTGATCAGCTAATTGAGCCCTAACCGAATACTGCTCATTTATACTTTTCAATACTCTCAGCTCCCTACCCCTCTTCATTTTTCCTTTCGTTCTTGCCACAGCGCAGCAGAAATACAATAAACGCTGTGCAATTTAGAAACACATTCAACCGTCACAGGTTTTTATCAGAACTTTTTCAAACGCATCCTGCTGTCCACTATCCAGGTAGCCCTGATTTGATCAACACAAGGCTGAGTTGTGCAGGACAAACTGACATCATTTAAAATTTTAAATGAGATCGGTATATTCTGACCAACTCAATGTTGAATTAACCAAAATAAGTTGCGTTTGTAATTAATTTTAAAACTGAATTATATACGTAATATAAAAATGACCAAGCTGTACTGCTTCCACGTCACAATCAGCGGTTTCTGTGTAATATTACAATGTCATGTCTTTACGGTTAACAATATTAGCTTACATACATTAAGAAACATGCTAGGCTCCAAAAAGAATGCCTTCTATTTCCCCAACCCACAACCGATCAACCTATATCAAATAACTAAACAAATAAAGCAACTTCCAGTCCAAGCCGTCGATTCTCCCTTCACCCACCAGACAACGTTCATCATTCCAAATCCTCAAACGGGCAAATTCACACTCAATGATTAAAAGTAAAGCAACTTCAACAAATCATCTAAACTAAGCGATTATGTCTGAGTCCCTTGTTAAAATGAGGCTGCATCAACCGTACATACAAACCATTCTTCTGTACCAAAGTATCATGAGTCCCCTCTTCAACTATTTTCCCACCATTTAGTACCACTATGTTATCCACATGCCTCATCATCGCCACTCTATGCGCTATTAGAATAGTGGTCTTATTCCCCATAATTAGCGTATCTAGGGCTTCTTGTATGACCCTACTGGATTCTGACTCAATAGACGAGCTCGCCTCATCCAACAGCAGAATAGGAGCGTTTTTAAGAATGACTCGAGCGATTGCAATCCTTTGCTTTTGTCCTTGAGTCAAATCAACTCCTCTCATGCCAATATGTGTGTCGTACCCATGTGGCAAGCTGCTTATGAAATGATGTGCGTTTGCTATTCTCGCTGCTTCTTTCATTTCGGCTTCCGACGCATTATGTCTAGCGTATATGATGTTCTCTCTGATGGTTGTTGAGAATATAATAGGTTCTTGTTGGACTAGACCCATGTGGTTTCTTAGCCATCTCAAGTTGAATAATTTCAAGTCACGTCCATCTAGCATTACCTGGCCACCGATTGGGTCGTAGAATCTCTCTATTAGTGATATTATAGTGCTTTTCCCTGATCCTGATACACCTACTACTGCTACTGTTTGACCCCCAGTGACTTTCAGGTTGAAATTACTTAAGACCATCATATCGGGCCGGGTTGGATAACAAAAATCAACATTTTTCAGCTCGATGCTTCCGTAAACATTTGGAGGTTTCAAAGCAGCGTTATCGTCAGGGTCGATTGTTGGGACACGGTCGATGATTTCAAAAACTGAAATTAGAGATTTACGCCTCTTAAGAATGTACGGAGCTAACCCGAAAGGCTCCACCAGTGCAAAGGTAGCAAAAGAAAAAACAATGTATTCCTTTACTGCTGTGGATATTGTGAGATACCCATGGTTTACGGACAAGGCAGTGAACCATAGAAGAAGTGCATTGCAAGCGAAGAGAAGAAACTGAGAAAAACCAAAGGCAAATCCAATGCCCATACCATGGACGATGCTTTTAGTGAGAATTTTACGTAGTTGGATTCTATACAGCTCCATTACTTTGTTACCAGCACAAAATGCAACAACTGTGTAGATGTTCCTCACTGCATCCTCAAGGACCAATGAAGCCTTTCCATGCATCTCTTGAATGCCTTTCGAGAATCCAGCCAGCCACATTTTCTGGAAGTGATTGTCATGACACACCATATCAGACCAAAAACTCACAGCAATTTCGTTAAAATCAAGATCATGTACCATATAATAGACAAAGACTTATTATCATCACAAAACAAAAACAATAACCAAGAAACAAAAACCAGAAGCAATGACCGCAGTACAAAATTTAATGAGGTACGAGAGGTGGTACATATTTAAACAAAACATTTAAGTGTGGCCAAATAATAGTACTCACAACAAAAAACCCAAAGGTGAAGAAATAATCTTGATATTGTTGAGCTACTCTAACAAGTATTATGTCCATGACAGGACACATGGATACCAGCATTGCATTGGTATAAATGTGATGTAGGTTAACCAGGACAGTAATGCTAGAGAACTCAAAAACTTGTTCTGTCATTATGTGAAACTGTAGCTGCTGGAACAAAACAAACAGAACTCCAAACAAATTTTCTTAGGAAAAGCGAATCTTAAAAGTCATGGTTTGACAATATAAATCAAATTCTATTATATAAACAAGCTATATAGACTACTGACTTTCAATGAAGCACTAAGTGAATTTTTCGGAATGAAAATCCTGGATACTTCCAATAAAGCTTAAATATCCGCTGCAGCATAAGTTGACCAGGATGTTTTAAGTAGAAATTAACATACCTAATTCAAGCAAGCTTATAGGGTAGTAGGAAACAAGCATCTAAAAACATCCGATTGATAGTACAATTACCTGAGCAATAGCAGAAACTGTAAGAATGGGAATTGTGGCCAATGCAACAAGTGCAACTCGCCATTCCAGCACCATGCCAATAGCAAGGGCTACAAAGACGGCTGCAATGTCTTGGATAAATATAGATAGCCGGTTGCTGAAAGCAGCACGTACAAATGTTGCATCGTTTGCCAAACGCATTGATAGTGTATCAGCACTATTTTCTTCTTCGTCAAACCATCCAACCTCATTACGCAGCATTGCTGGAATTATGATATACCAATTAAATCCAATATATATGTATATATATATATATATATATATATATATATATATATATATGTATGTATATATATATGTATGTATATATATAAACTAAGGGAGTGCAAAAGGGAATGAACTATAAGCTGTTAAAATACTTTTTCTGAGGCACTAAATTTTGTAAGATATACCTTATACAGTATATCACTAAAGAGAAGGCAGACATTTCATGAGTCAAGTATACACAGTTGTATTCAAAGAGGGCAAGGGAGATGGGGTGAAGACTGATTATACGTTTGAAAATTCATCCACGGTTAACTGCATTTCATGAGTCAAGTATACACAGTTGTATTCAAAGAGGGCAAGGGAGATGGGGTGAAGACTGATTATACGTTTGAAAATTCATCCACGGTTAACTGATAAGCCAGTTAAATATGCCTAATTCAAATTGCTTTTCGGTAATGAAGTTATCCTGCAGGAATTAATAATACCGACTTTGTAAGGTATGTTCAAGTAACATGATTCAAGGTGACATTCTGCCGACATAGTTATTTCATCTACATTCATATAAGTTATCCACTTTCTAGTTCTACAAATTCAAAATTAATATTAAGACATGGCAGAATTGATACTGTTATTGATTAACTAACCGAAAAGTCGTACGAGAAATTATATAGTTCTGCCAGTGGGGTTTATGATATCAACTCCATTCAAGCTAAAATTAATTCATAGAAGATGTCATAACTTGCAGACAATTGACACCAGAGGGTTAGTACAGATTGTCAAAGCTCTTCCTTCTAGTGGTGAAGGCTTAGAGACAACTTTATTCCATCTATATGTAAGTTATGTGTTTTCTAAATTCACGTAACTCAAATTTGTTTAGACATGGCTAGGTTGGGGGTAGCAACGACATCATGATTATTTATAAACTGAAAGTGATATACCTACCTGAGAACATCATTCTCCTTATTCGTTCGGTCATTTTCTCTCCCATAATACCAAAATAGAAGTGCTGTAGAAAGTTCGCAAACACAGTAACAAATCCCATGCATGCAATCATCAAGCACCATTTATTCACTTCATTTTTTATATCATTTACATCAAGTCTATAGTACGCTGATATGATAAGAGCAATAGTGTAAGCAAGAAGAGGATTGAATGAACCAAAAATAGCAGCACCAACGCTTCCTAGAAGTGCATAAAGCCATTCAGCAAAACTTAGCTGTGCAAGTCTCCAAAATGATGGCGGTGTCTGGTGATCTGAAATTTTAGATTCTTTCTTCACAATAGGCATGTCATCAAAATGATCGAGTGGCCGGCTAAATATTTTTGAATTAGATCGTTCGTTTTTTGGATCAGAAGTCAAAAGCGGTGAGATAGGAGATTCTGGGTCAGAATTATTTGAAACTTGTCGATTTAAAGAGTGTATTTCAATTTTAGGAAGATCAGGCAATTTCATTTCAAAGCTATACTGCCTTTTCAACTCTGCACCATTTTCCGCCATTGGCTCTGAAGCTGGGCTTTGAACAATTGGTGATTCATGCGAGTTATAACTGGAATCTGATTGTCGGTATACAACAGAATTGTTCGCTCTTTGCAAGGATGGTGATTTTGACATTTTTGGAGAAGACAGTTCTTGGAAGCTATGACTTGCTGGTGAATCCTTCTCGATCTGAAATGTTGCTGGCTCTTTGTAATTCATCATGGGCGTCCTTAAATAAATAAAATTATCAATTGAAGTTTATTGGTGCATGATACAAAATAGATATCATTCTTCTAAATTTCTTGAATGGTTAACAAGGCAACAAGACAGAATAGTAAGGCTTCACCTTCAAACGATTTTCCCTGAAAGAACTATGGCACTGAATTAGATAGATTTTCTTTTAGGCTAGCATCGCAGATACATCGTATATAAGTGTTAAGCCGATATTTTTTTAAAATATTGCTAAAATTATTGGTACTGATGTATCAGTCAATACTTATCACTATACTGGTCCAATGATGTGTGTGTGTATGAGACAGAGAGAGTGTGTATGTGTGTGTGTGTGTGTGTGTGTGTGTGTGTGTGAGAGAGAGAGAGAGAGATTCAGATACACTTCCCCACCATCATCGTCAAATTACGAATATATTTTACTGATATCGCGCGCCAAGACTAGAAATCAAACATGTTATACATTTAATCTATTGATCGTGACCAGGAGCTGACTAAGAATCAATATTCATTGTCAAATCATAAAAAAGAAGATGAATAAACTACAAATGTGAACATAATCAAAAAAATGTTACAGATGATTAGAAGGATCGAATAAAAAAATAAATAAAGGCAAATTCTCACCGTAAACTAATATACATACACTAAAGATTTAGCTAAAATCAAATACACCGTTTTTTAATTAACATGCACCATATGTAATACGAAACTACTTCACTTTGGAGTAAAACAAAATGCTTATCTCATTTACTTAACTTTTCCCCTTTCATGCATTAAGCAGGCTAAGGTTCCAAATCTTCCTAAATTCATTTTTGTAAATTTTAATTTTCAAATTCAAATATGTTAAATAGAATTCAATTATATTTGATTACATTTATATGTAGCAAACCAATTCAAATTTTGATGGTAAGATGTTAAGCTACTCAAATTCTAATGTTTACCATAAATAAAATGATGATGGGTCGAATAAAATATAGAAGTAGCAGCTAAGATTTACTATTATTTTTTAAGAACTAGTTTTTTAACTTGCTATCAAGTAGAATACCCAAGACCAGACCATACGTGCTATGATTTAAGTACTTAGCAGTGAAATGAAAATTGTAAAGTTTGACGATACTTGTAACTTGATATTAACATGTTTGACATATTATCCGAATAATCCGATATTATTCCGATATTTATAAATATCACATATTGGTACCTGATCTATTTGCAACCAATATGTAATTTAACCAATTAGGGTTGAAATGATATCATAATAACTAGTCATATACTTCATGATACTGCCTTCATAGCGGAGTGAAGTATTTACAGGGAAGTGAATGTACGATAATCATACTATTTAAATTGACAAATTTGTGCTATTTTCTACATCTGCGCTTACAATGATCTTGCACAGGCCTCACGTGTAATCATGTATATTATTTTACGCGAGCTATACATTTAATACCTATATCGGATTTCATGGTCATTGCATACTTTAATGAAAGATTATATTACCCACTTTGAATTTCATTTATACGTAGTTATCATATTATTTTGTGAATTTGCAGCTTCATTAACTACCAAAGGCATGTCAGCTACATTACCTAGACAGGAAAATAGTGTCGAGGACAAGGGCTTTTTCAGCCGTAAGGACGGCATGCTGAAATTTTGTTCTAAAGGACAAAGCATCAAATTTTAGGTATCAGTTTTACAGTGCATGGTATCAGAATTTGACTGCCAGTTCTTAAGTATCAGTTTTAAGGTGTGGATGGCACCAGTTTTATAGTGTATTGTCCTTGGGAATAATTTTTTTGTGGGTTGTCCTTGGGCTTGAAAAAATTATGAAGTTTGTCCTTCTCAACAAAATCCACTTATATAAGCTAATGTTTGGTTCAATTACAACATGGTAAAGAAACTGACAATTTTCACATACAGACAGCAATTTGCCATTACATAGAAACCTGAAATCTTTTATGAAAAGTAGATTTTAGAAGTGAAGATGGAACAAACATGTAGCCCATACAGTACTGGTCCAGAATTCAAATTAATCCCATTTCAAAAGGCCCTTCTATAAAACAAATGAATCTCCAATCCGCAAATTATAGAATCCCAATCATTCATGACCTACACATCATGAACAATGCATTTACCAAATTCTAGTGAAGTGAATGTTCATGAAATGCTCAGCTACTGCACTGGCTTTTTTAGCATGCACGAGATCACAAAGCTTTGGGCTATTAGGTATGCCTAGGAGGGGTACTAGAATCGCAAAATTTTCAGGACATTCATGACTTAAAAATAATAATGAACTGATAAGTTTGTGCAATTTGTGGTAGTTAACTTAAGATGTTTCAGCAAACGGCCTCAAAGACACATTCTCAGACCAGATGGCAGGAGTCAAATAAAACTGTTATTAATATGTTTCTCAAAACTGATACACTGATCAATGTGTAATAAACTATAATAGTCTGTCCATAATACCTGGGTAATTTTTAATAGATCCAGTTCCCTCAAACGATGGTGTTTATTTGCACGTATGATTAGAATAATCGCATAGAAGGGAAGTATCCCTCCATTTAAAATAACTCAGATTACTTGAACTATACCTTTTCGGTAACTTTGCTGCCTCCTCACATCTGAGGAGTTCTGCATAGAGACCATTCAATCCAAGCAACTCATCATGCGTACCCATCTCAACAAGTTGTCCTTCCTCCATAACTGCTATAAAATCAGCATTCCGAATAAGGCTAAGCCTTCGAGCAATTATTATAGTTGATCGACCAAGCATCAGTATATCCAAAGCTTCTTGAACAACCTTTTCTGCCTCAAAGTCAAGCCCACCAGTAACCTCATCAAGTAAGAGGATAGAAGGATTTGAAAGCACAGCTCGAGCAACAGAAAGCTTAATTTTCTGTTCTTCAGTGAGTGCCAAACCAGCCCTGCCAACCTGAGTCATAAATAAGAGAGAATTGTAAAGGGACTGGATAGAAGGATGTATTTACAAAATACTGGAAATTTTTGAAGTTTTCAATACTTTGTACAATAAATTTCCTGAGTTCAGTAAAATGCACACACGTGTGCGCGCACGCGCACACACACATATACATATATATATATATATATATATATATATATATATATATATATATACATATAGAGAGAGAGAGGGAGAGAGAGGAGGGTTCCGCTACACCTCTTATATTGCACGTGAACCCTCCCCCTCAATCTCAGCCACACATTTCCCCCACTCATTCTCTCTCTTCCCACTCCCCCTCAATATTCAAATGGGAAGAGAGAGAATGAGTGGGGGAATGTGTGGTTGAGATTGAGGGGGAGAGTTCACGTGCAATATAAGAGGTGTAGCGGAACCCTCCTCATATATATATATATATATATATATATATATATATATATATATATATGTATGTATGTATGTATGTATGTATGTATGTATGTATAGAGAGAGAGAGAGACGAGGGTACAACGATACCCCAAACAGTGCAGCACCCATTTGCCCCCTAATAACCACCACACAATCTGCACTGTTTGGGGTGCCATGGAACCATTCTCACATGTGTGTGTATACATATACATATATGTACGTTGAGATAAAGAAACTTCACTAAGAAAGGGCTTGCTGCATTGAGTTATCAGTTATATATATTTGGAACGCGTTGAAGTTCATTACATATATCGGTAAGTTACAAACCATCATAAAATATTATGAAAATAACAAAACATTCATAAAAGTTATGTATATGTGTGTGTGTGTGCATGCGCGTGCGTGTTGAGATAAAGAAATTTCATTAAGAAAGGGCTTGCTGTATTGAATTATCAGTTATATATATATATATATATATATATATATATATATATATATTTGAAGCATGTTGAAGTTCATTACATATATTGGTAATTTACAAACTACCATAAAATATTATGAAAATAACAAAACATTCATATAGTACCCAAGTAGGTCATAAAATATACCTGGGTGTCGTATCCTTTTGCTAATGAACTGATAAAAGTGTGTGCATGTGCTGTTTTTGCCGCCTCTTCAATCTGATCTAGTGTAGCCGATCTTCCATATGCAATATTGTCTCTAATGCTCAAACTTAACAACGCTGGCTCTTGGGTTACGAGTCCAATTTGACTTCTTAACCATTCCAATTTCAAGCTCTTTATATTTTCTCCATCTAAAAGAACTTCACCTGCCTCACATAAGATTGTTTCACGTAGTTAGCAGTTAATCGATAGCAATTTGACTCTAGGAAATTACCATGATAACAAAAAATGAACATAAACAAATCTTGAATTTCATTATCATGCATTCGTTATCCTCAGCCTTTTTCGATGAGGCAACATCTTTATTAATCGTCTTAGAAGCACAAACTATGGTCCAACATCATACTTCCCAAAATGCCTCCATATATAATCTTTTAAATATTAAACTGTAACTTCGAGTGGCTTTTTCAATAAAGCAGGAGATAAAATCTCCTAGCAATTGCTTTAGACACATTCAAACAAATGCCCACTGATATCTCTTAATAATCAGATCTAATTATTGCACTTTCTTTACAAATTCAAACCGCCTTTCACCAAATAATAACAATCTTTAAATTTACTTGCAAATACTATCTAATAAATTTTTATTACAAAATCATTCTTCACTAATTAATAATACAAATAAAAATATAAATTAATTTAAAAAATATTGCAATTTACAAATAAATATTCAAACTAACAATATGCACTCTTGTCGGAAGTTAATAGTTGTCTTGAAGATAAATAAGAAATGTAAAATCATATCATGTTCATGATTCAAACTATTCATCAAATTGAAAAATCATAAAAGTGTATGTGTGCACTACAGATGCAAAATACTGATGATGAATAATAACTAGTTAAAGAACCAAACAATGAATCAATTTGTAAGTGAGAGAGTTGTTGACAATAATGATACCTAGAGTAGGATCGTAGAATCGTTCCATGAGAGGAATTATACTACTTTTTCCAGAACCATTTCTTCCAACAAGAGCTACAGTTTTTCTAGCTGGGACAGTCAGATAAAACCCACTAAGAATAGGGATTTCTGGTCGGGATAGATAGCTAAAATATACGTTTCGAAACTCAATATTCCCTTGCACTGAAAGTAAGGTGTTGCCATCCTGGTTGACAGTGGATGTTGAACGACTTATCATCTCATAAAGTCTATAAGCAGCAATTCTACTTTGCTCAAATGAATAGAAGTTTGTAGCTGCTTGATTTAATCCTCTGAAAAATAGTTCACAAAATTGTAAGAAAACAGTCCCTAAGCAAAATAATGACACCACAGTTTTAAGAAAGCTAAATGAAAAGAAACCCCAGCAATCATGGTTAATTGCAGGAAATCAGCATGGACTTCAAACCGTCATAATTTTTGCATCAGACCTTTTTCCTTGGATCTCACCCCCATAAATGAGGAAAGATGCATATATGAAAGGATAATGAAAAAAAAGTATCTAGCAGAACATTTTTTGCTGCTACTAGGTCAAAAAATAGAATGTTTCTTTGAAACAAATCAATCCTTCAAATTTTAAAATCTGTTGGCATTAAAGATCCTTACAGTCCGCTTAAAATAACAGCAAACAGTGCCGTTATTATTTCACCACCATTGGCCTTCCCATGTAAAATTAGAATCCTTCCAACCCAAAGTTGCAGAGCACAAGAACATATAGCAAGTCCATATGTGAAACCAAGTCCAAGACCTTGAACAAGGCTTATCAATATTCCATATCTCAGCGTAGCTTGAAGTGATGTAGCATAAGAATATTTCGCTAGCGTTTCATTGGTGAAAGCGTACAATGTCCTGATGTAAGAAATTCCCTGCATGCACACATTAAATAATAAATTATTCGTATTCATATTAACATGCGTATTACTGTAACAACCGATCTTTCTGATTTGAGTGAAGGTCTCTGACAGTTCGGCCATTCTCAAAAAGTTGAACTGGCTAGGCTAACATCAGAGAAAGCATGTTAACATATTGTTAGATAAGCTAACAGTACAAATGGATCTGTTTGAAATTAGACGTTATACGGTTATCAGGACCTAATATGCATAACACTTACCATGTTTAACTATGCAAGCAGCATTATAAGTAAGAGCATTATGGTACGCACTTCGCACGTGATGATGATGCGTATATTGTTTTTTTTTTTTTTTTTTTTTTTCAAATTGTATATGCTTAACAACACATTTAAGGGAAATTGTTTGCACAAATATTTAGCCATATTTCTGCGTTGAAATCATTTTTAGTTGGTTTGGATTCTTATTTTCAAATTGTAGCATCTAATTTTTCATTAGTTTAATTTTCTAGTTATATTATTAATTAATAGATAAAGAGAATTCATAAAGAGACTATTTGTTGGATTTTATTTTTAAGCGTGTGATAATATTCGTAGATGAATGTTTTAAATTGGTAAAGAATAAATAATTGTTAGATCATAATTTGAAGAGATATTAATCAGATCCTATTTTTAAAGGATATTATGATTTGATAATACATGCAGTATGACATTTTTGACAGCTTACATTGATACAAAAAAGTATTGAATTCGCAAAGAAAGACCATTCGTTGAATTCTATTTTTACGTGAGTGATGATTTTTGTAGATGAATGTTTTGAATTGGTAAACAAATTTAACTATTGGATCATATTTTAAAGGGATATTAAATAGATCCTATTCTCAAGGGATATTAAGATTTGATAATGTATGCAGAAGAACATTTTTGGAAGTTGACGTTGGTATCAAAAAAGTGACACCGAACGTACTACAATACAATTTATTAATAAAGATAATATCAACTTTCACATTTAAGTTTTTAACGAGTATAGTTATATTCTGATATCTAATGCCCCTAACATTTTTATTTGCTTGGCATACATGGGTCGCACCCGGCTATTGTTCTTAAGTTTCTAACGAGTATAGTTACATGCTGATATCTAATGCTGCTATATTCTGCTTCGCATAGATGAGTCGCACCCGGCTATTGTTTCTTTGGGAAAAAACTTTGCCCAGGCATGAATGTATGTATATGTGTGGGTGCAGGTGTCTGTGGGTGTATATTATGTTACTGTATGCCGAAAAGATTCTCCTATGTTAAGAAAAATACCCTTAGTTTAGAAGTACAAAAGCTCTGAAATAACAGCCTACTCACAGTCAAAGGTCTCAGCCTATAAATATAAATATATATATATATATATATATATATATTAATAATATAAATATCAGTATCAAACAATATATGTTCCCCGATGATGACAAAATACTCTAAATTAAAAGTTAAAATTAAAAATAAAATAAAAACTCAGAAATAACTGTCTACTGACAGTCGGAGGTTTAGACATATATATTTTTAATAATATAAACATAAGTACCAAACAACAAAAATAAACCATAGATATTACAATTTGAATATGAGTTTAACCTTTCAAATCCATTAACTTGGTTGACTGTTATCTCAGCGTTTTATTGTAACTTTCATAGTTATCATTTCAGCAACTGTGAAGTTCAGATATTTAATGTGCAAGATAAGATGTAAGATTGACCTGTTCTGCTATGCTAGCTGCTTCTGCATAAGCATCTTGAATATTTTCAGCAAGTCTATGGAGAAATATATTTGAAATTCCTCCCGCAGCAACAATGAAAGGACCAGTTGCTAAAGTCAAAAGTGCAATTTGCCAACAATTGATCAGTCCAATGATGAGACCACTGAAAAAAGTGGCCATGTTATGAATATAGTTGCCAACCTGTAAAAAGTGAAACACATACTATTTTATTCATGCAGCAAATATCAGTACAAGATTAATGAACTTGATAATTTATATGGATTTCAATGATTTGCTTCAGCCTTCAGCAAATTTTATATTCATCCTCTATGGGGGGAAATGTGTTCGTATATCCATGTTTTCAAATTTCACATGCATTTATTTACCGCAGATTATTTGTTTTGCGTGGTTCATTCAGTATTCACTTGTATCATTTGTAAAGTTGTGCAATGATGATTTAAACAACTAATACTACAATGAAGGAAATTGGTCATCCAAAAGTGTGAGTATTATTGAAGTACACGGAGAAAGTAGCATGCCACTTGATAAAAGGATTATAATATGAATATCACGCAAAATAGACCAAGTAAAAAAATTTACTTTCTCACTAAGAGCAGACTGAATGAGCAACACATCACTCAAAACTTGACTGACTATATCTCCATTGTTACCATATGTGTCGAAGAAACTCATATCCTGATTCAGCAATACTTGAACATATTTTGATCGAATCACTGCTGTTTGCCGTTCTCCAGTAAGAATCCAACAAGAAACCTCTATTAATAATAAAAAGTTTCAATATCGATTCAAAATATACTAATTAAATAAACAAGGAATTAGATGAGTGCCGAGATTGAATTACCTATCCACCCAGCAACAAAAACACCAAGTGCTATGTAGATTATGTATAACGCATGCTGCCAATGTTAAGGAAAAAGTTGGTCAGAACAGAATCTCGGTATTGGTTAGTTTCGAACTCTTAATAAGCTTTAAAATATGAAATGAAGAACCCTGTGGTAATAATGGAGCTAATAGGACCAAATGACATGCAATAACAAAGAAAACTTTATAAGATTTATCCTAAGCCAACCTATAATTTGGCTAAAATCATTTTTCACGCAAGTTTAAAAATCTAGGGTGGAAAAAGTAAATTGCAAATTTAATAATTCAACTGCAAAAAGTTGTGTGCAATGCAACTCAAACACAACTCCATATAACCAGGAGTTGGATTTGCTTAGAAACAGTGAAGGTCAGTAGTTGTCCCTTAATTCATGCTTGCCTGCACACATACATATCTAAAGCAAAACTTTTGCCAGACAAGTCGAACTGAAGCCTTTTTCTAGCTTCCTACATTACCCATGTCCATATAACTCTGTAAACTTTTAAAAAAGCGTATCCGTTATCATCCACTTACAACACCATGTATTCTTCTACTTACAACTGAATCAATACTTTATGTGGAAAAAAAATCAAGGGAGAAACTATTACAGTGAAGGGGCTACAGTATTAATACGATGGAAGATCTAAAATTACACAAATGTGAGCATTTAGTTTTTTAGGTTTTGTTCGCATCATTTGTCGGCTGAATGGTTTGATTTCTTTCCACAAACAGATTTATTCATATTCAAAATTGGTTGCAGAAGGGACTTGAAATTGGTCTTATGTAGAAAATACGATGATGGGGCAGAGTACAAAAGATGGAAGGTATCAAATTACACAAGGTGAGCAGTTTAATTTCTAGGATTTTGATTTAAAATTTTATGTCTGGATTTAATTTCATTCTATATACAATTTTATCTCGTTTTCAAAATTTACTGGAAAACGGATTGGAAATTGGTTGTACATAGGTATACAAATTATGATGGTTTTACTTTTATGAACAATGTGATTGTCTTAGGTGTGTAATGTGTATGTAGCATTTTGCTCACCATTTGATCCTAAATATTTTTGCATATGCACGTACCTCCACCTTAGAACTGCTTAAGATTATGAGATTCAAGCATAGTCTTTAATATTTAAATATGGTTTGAAGCATGGTCTGTTTACAGAATGGGATACAAATGCAAAGTAATTGCTTTTAAAGCGTTAAAAATGGCACTAAAAGGAAGCAAAAATAGATCATTTGAGAAGAGCTTATGTAAAAGGTAATGGTCATCAGTGTCTTTATATAAACATAAAATGTTACCAGATTATGCAATGTGTGTTGTATTTGGGAGTATACAAATATAACCTGATGGCATGCATGTCACAAAATATATCTAGCGCACACACACACACACACCCACCCACCCATATACAGAAAAAGCGAGAGGAATGTTCAATGGCACTCTTGTCCTGAATCACCCCTATAGCTCTAGATGTGATAGGGATGCTGAATAGGTGTTCCAAAATAGAAGAGCCATTGAACATTTCTTTTGTGAGTGAGTGTGTGTGTTACAATATTTTTACAGTTTGAATACTATGACAAATTCACATTCTAACAGTTTGAATACTATGACAAACCCACATTATAATGTGTTTCTAAGTACGCCAACTGTGTTGATTTTTAGTCTCCAACGTGCTTGGTAATGGCAGGTCAACATTTAAAGCGTCTAAGAAGGAAAGCAAGTAGCAATCATGGCTATGCATGAAAGATATGGAATGATTATATGAAATGATTCGATTACATAAAAATCTCATTTTAGGTTGTCTTTATATTTGAAATTTTGTTAAACTTTTATAGGTAGTAGGGTGTAGGACCCATTGTCATTGCAGATAGACTGGGGTAGCTTCTGTGTTTATATTGGTGAGTATTATCTTAAAAGTACGGTCCCAAAGAATTTTTATAATTTATTTCGACCGTATGCTGGATAGTGGAAACTAGTTGATTATTTGGTGGCACATATGAAATTGATCACTTATATTTTTTTTAATCTTCTTCGTCCCGCTTATTTTCAGTCAACAGCAAGATCTGCATCAGGTGTATTTCTATTTTGTTTCACAGAATTGTTGATTCAAGACTCAATTTTTCCAATCTGAATCATTATTTTGCTGTCAACGTATATTTATATGAAAACGTTATGATTGAAGTTTGGTTACTCTTCATTTTATCGATCAATCATTTAAAAATAACAAAAATTTTGGGAATGCCAAAAGCTGGAGCTAAGGTTATTGCGTAAATGTTATATTGTACAGTGATCATATCTCCAACATCATCTACTACTACAGTTATGGATAAAATTAAGGTTCTAAATCTCGAATTTTGATACGTCTCGTCACGATAAGTTCATACAAAATATCTCATATCGGACGAGATAACAGATGAAATGAGTATATCTTGAGTGAAAATCTCATATTGACATCTCGAAAAGTCCATCTCGAGACTATCTCGAGGTAAATTAACTTTTAAAATTGACATTTTGAATACTTTCATGTTAATTGTTATCCAAATATGAACTTTTTAACAAAACATACATTATTTATATAAGACGGTACTATTATATTTTCTTTTTAAAATAAAAGGGCAACTAATTTATTATTATTGATTGCACGGATTTCACTCATTTGAATATTAAAAATATATAATATTTTTTATTTTTGCTTGCTTATTAAAACATAAAAAATAGAATTAGGTCTATAAAATGTCATTAGAATGCAATTATATTTGTAATTCAAAGTTTTAAAACGCAAAAAAAGTGCATTTTCAGGTCTACGAGGCGAGGTGTAAGCCTCGAAATGTTGACGCGTAAGCTTTTCAAGTAAAAATAAAACACAAAAAACATAAAGAAATTATGACATTTTAAATTAACTTATGCAAAAAATGAAAACCATGTAATTTAATATCTAACTTTGGACAAGTATATATTTTTATTATAGATTAAAAATAAATAATCAAAACTCATATGATTCAAATTTCAATTTCTCAAAACTATTTGAAGATTCCATCAAACTCCAATTTTGATACATTATATCAATTTAAATCGATCCGCAAAATTTATTCCGAGACTTAACAAAGTTTATTGAAAAACATTCTTTAAATAACAATGAGAAAATTCATTACATTACACTTGATCATTGTTTCAACAACAATTTTACTTGATCATGTCAATATTGAAATTGAAAAGTAACTTATATTCTTAAATTTATTTCCTTTTATTTCCATTAAATAATTAAAGTTTAATGATTTTTAACAATATGAATGTACGCAACAAAAGGTAAAAGTATTTTTGAATCATATGTCTCAGCAGTTTAAGATGTATGCTTTATGCGTTTGTATGCCTCAAGTTATTGAGGTGTAAGCTTCTGAGATAAAAAGCTTTCTGGAATAAGCCTCGAGGCATTTTATCTCTTATTTCCTCGAAACGAGTACTGAGGCGGGGGTTTTTTAACGATCAAAATAACTAATGAAATTATTGAAATTAATTTCAGTTTATAAAGTAGTCAAATAAAATATTTAAATAGTTAAATGAATTATAATAAAATATGTACTAAAATTTATTTAACTTTAAACTTTATTCAAACTGGGTTAAAATTATAGTTAGATACAAGATAAAATATGGTTTAAATTTTAAAAATTAGTTAATAAAATAGTCAAGGCTAAATTTTAACAAATGAAATACTTCGATAACTTTTTATTTCTTTTTCACTGCAAGTGGATATGGTCCAAACATACTTTGGTGGGTTCTTCCGTTGCATCTTGAAATCATATAGTAGAATTTGATGGAACTACCATTTATTTGCAGATGAAAACAACCATAACAGTGTGAATTGCATGTACTGGTTGAAGGTGACCTCAAGGGGAACAAATACAGCAAAACAACATCAGATTTCAACCTTAAAAATGCAAATGTTTACCTTAAATGTCCACCCAAAGTGAACTATTTTATTGAAAATTATGGCTAGCAAGCAATGTAGAAAGGCATATGTTTCTGAAGTTAATGCAAGCAATGAGTTAGAGGGTACAGTTTGCAAGAAGCATAATAGCTTTGAGGATCAAAAATTGCAAAAGTTAGTGACTATCACGTACAGAATTTAAAGAATCATTTTAGATGAAGAAATTCGATCGATTGGATTACTTTGGAACATACTAATGCTTCAAATGAGTGAATAACATAACACATGGAAGGAAATAATTATGATGTTGAGGATGAGTTATTTTATTGAAGGAAATACGTTAGACATGGAAGGCGTAGCACTCACATTCGAAGCAGGAGAAAGGTCGTCGTGACTAAGTCACATGTCATTGCCAAGTTAAAAAGGAAAGAATATACTTCAACTTCTACTATTAGACCTAGTTATTCAACTTCTACTATTAGACCTAGTTATATTGAAAGTACTTTAACTTCTACTATTAGACCTAGTTATATTGAAGATGAAAGAGCTGCTTTTTATTACGATTCAGAAGACAATAATTTAAATTAAGATTTGAACAAGGAAAACTATGACTTAAAGGATGATATGAATGATGATGATTATAGTTTGGACATCAGTGACACCGTATATTCTCACCCAAAGAAATTCAAAATAGTATAAATGTGCAAGAAAATCCAAGATGCAAGCCTTGCACTTTTTACACCTTAGCGCCTTAACTACATTGATTGAAATCATGCCCATCATCACTTAAATACATGTTTTTAAAAATTAATCCGAGTGTGAAAATTAGATATCTATATCTAACTTTCTATTTGTCAAATGTAGTTGTAAGTTTATGCAACTTGGATGAATTATTTACTTGTTGGGTTTGTATGCTTGATTTATGCATTGTACTAAAATTTAGGCCTTTGGAATTTGTATTTAAGTAGCGAGGTCCAAAATATTCAAATTTCACAAGAAATATGAATTAAACATAAATTTGAGATTGTTGGCACTAGAATTATTACAAATGCCAAAGAGATTTATGTAGAGAGAAGAATATGAAGAAATCAATTACAAACAAAACAGAATCAACAAAAAAAACACAACGATCTTACAGCAATTCGGCGTTTGAGCCTACGTCCACTTAAAGGATTTAACTGATTTTATTGCCGTTACAAGGTTACAAATCTCAGATCGGAGTAGATCCGATGTGATAATGTACATGGAATTCTACAAGTGTAGCTCAAAATGAATCAAGGAGTTGGTATTTACATGCAAAGTAAGACTCGAAACGGTACCCAAAAGTATGGGCCCCATCGGGCCATCGATGCCGGTTCGGATTTTTGGCCTATTAGGGTCTGACAACTTCTTGAGGTAATTGCCTTGTCGAGTGCTCCGAGTTTACGTGATCGTTCTGCAAAGCAGCCCGATTGTTCTCGAGGAATTAAGGAATTTTAATTGAGTTGCGTTGTTGAGTCTAATTGCTCGTGTGTACCTAAACGGAGTGCATGTGAATCTTGGATCATCGCTCAAACATGGCTCTCAGTATCGTGAAGTATGTGGTGCAGGATTGACAGATCGTGCCGTAACGGAGGTGTGGACTGGAGTCATAGAGTTTAAAAAGGGATCGTTTCCCATGTGTGCTTGGTCGCTTCCAGGTCGAACCTGATCTGAAGTGCTCGATGCTAATCCTAGGTAGTGAGCATCAGGGTTGTGTGATCTCCACGTGACCTTTCTTTGTTCCCTCATCGTCTTACGATCTCTTATATGCTTGATATCTAGACTACAGGTCATCTCTTTCGATTTTCCGTCTCGACGGCCATCGAGTATAACTTATTCAATCTGTGTGAATACAGCATGATCAAAACGCTTGTAACCATCACAATAAAATCCATTACATGCATCGATAATATTTTCTGTGGCATCTGTTTGCTTACACATGACCCACGGTACATTAGCACCAAGGCCAAGTGCCATGTGTGACACTCTTTCCCCCAGTTTGTAAACCAGCCATTCAAATCTTCAGTCCAATCTAACTCAAAAGAATGTAAGAAACGGCTCAATTCAATTACTAACTTACCAACTCCTTGAACATATTTTTTTTTCTTTTTATCTTGATGAGACACAACAAAAAACTTCATTTGTTTTTCATATTCAAATAAGGGCATATTATTCAATCATTACCAAACAAAATTAAGTTAATCGAGTTACCTCTCTTCTTCAAATAATTAAGTCATTTTTTAATACAAATAAGTATGTTACAATTATTATTTTTACTTTAAAAATTGTAGTTAAATAAATTATTAAAACATCCATTTTAGATACATAAGTTACTCATAGATATTCCTGAGATATAATTTAAGATCTAAGATGTCAAAACGAGATGTACACATGAAATACTCCCATATTGTTTGAGATCTCCTCTAACAAGGTATGGTTTGTATGAAAATTCTAGGACAAAAAATGATCGAAAATCAAGATTTAAAACCTTGATATTTTCATAAAATATGTGCCCATAAAACTAACTTCCAACCAACGAATAAAAGGCCAGGTCGATGTTGTATAACTCCATCTTTAATTTTCTTAACTCGCTTCCTATAGTCAACTTGAACAACTTCCATAAAGAAAAATTGAATTTATAGTGAAATTGTATTTTTCCCTTGTTGACTTTCCCTTTTTATTCTCTAGCATCAGACATGGATATTATAAGCGTTGAATGAGAAAATAATGGGATATTCACATGAAAGGTAAATATTTCATAGAAAACGCTTAAGTGTTAAAAAAAGCATAGTGGTCTAGCACCTCGCTTCACATGTATTTATAAGAGGATGTGCGTGTATATTATTCAATGATACACGGTTCTACGTATCCCTAACAACTTAGCATCGAGTTCGCAACAAGTTTCAAGTTTTAAATAAAATACTGTTGAAATTTCCAACTTTAAAGAGTTTTCAACTGGTAAGGGTTCCAACTTCAAGCAATTGCTTTAGCTTAGTTTTCTTATTTTCAATAATAATAGTCACACGTTCACAATATTTTGGTTTGACTGGAAAGTTCCTGATAAACCTCAAATGTACATATAAAGTTATGAGTTTGAGTTCTAGTTCCACAACTATTACTCTTTATTTAAATTTAAAAAAAATGGTACGTATATTCATGGGTGCAAATTCTAATAAAAATTCAAACTTATTTTTTAAGTTTGATGGCTCATACATATACAAAATCACAAAATCAAACCTCAATCCAACATAAAACATATTTTTTTTCATTTGATTTTCCAAATTATGCAAGATATATTCTTGTTATCGGCTTATTACTATATTCATCTTCACAATTTGTTACACTTAATATTCAATACTCTACATACTTTAAGAATTTTTGTAATCGCTAATTATGTTTTGCATACTATATGCGTTAATCTAAAGTTGACGATTTGGTTTCACTGTATTTTACAAAGACTGAAGCATGCTATTTCCATCTACACTGCAATTTATGCATGCATGCATAGATGATTCCAAAGTGCTTGTTTAGAATGAAAAGAATGATTGATTTAGTTCAGGCTATCAACCTGAAATTTTGGTTGGGGTGTTGCTACTTATACACATTAACTATTGCTAATGCCGCTTAAATATTGCGAAATACCACTTTGGTCGGTCATGCAGAACAGAGTAAAAAAAAAATAGTCATGCAATTTTGCTTAACTAAATAAATGTAAAAACAAATCCTAGTTATGAAACAGTAATATCTTATTAGCTTCTCCTATCAACAATTATCGGTTGACGTATAGAAATTAATAGCGTAAGTAGGATACATTTGTTTTTAAACAAATCACTGCATGGATTGATGGTTTTCTATAACTATTCAAACTATGCAAGGTATTTATCTATGTCATAATCTCATTTAATTAAAATGGATTTTATTATAGTTTGTATTGATGTTTTCTAAGATGGTATGCAATTGAAAAATAATTTGATTGAAACTATATCATATAGAGTAATTTAATTATTTATTGAAAAATGGATTTCAAAATTGATTATTGAAAGGTTTAGCGAAATTGAACTTTATTTGTTTCGTTGTAGTTTCGATATATTTGAAAATCGACTTAGTTTGTTTCGGTGTAGTTTCATTGTATTTAAAAATCGACCTAGTTTTTGAGGCAAGAGATTCGAGCATGTTAGAGAAGGGAAGACAGGTGAACATATTCCGCTGGTTGTTTTTAGAATAGATGTGAATAAATTCTTATGTCTAATTTTGTAGGAAAACAACAAACAAGAGAGTAAGAAACATCAATTAAATCGCCTGGCTGGTGTATGAAATAATTTATTGGATGTAAAGAAAATGAGTAAGAGACGTATCATTAATGTGTGTCGATAGTATCATCCTTTTGGTTGACCTCTTCAAGTCTTCAATGTCTAAAACTGGAAATCCATATCTTTGTTTTGCGAAGTTTGGTACATATAAGGTCATAGGTTCGCAATTGTACTCAAAAAATTAATCGCTTTCCTTCGGCTTTTCCAACTGATTTACGCTTAATAATTTATGTTTAATACATTCTCAATATATATAAGTACAAATAATTATTTTTCATGATCTCTCTTCACTTTTATCTTTCAATGATGAGTTACTCTTGTTTTTGTATTCAACTGTCGTGTAAAACTATATGCATAAATCAGAACTTACTGATTCGCATGCTAACACTTCCCTTGTTAGAAAGAAGAAGTCCTGAAGCATCCAAACTTTCAAACTTGATTAAAGCATAAATTCAGCTAACCTTGGTGTTTACAGAATAAGTAAACCATTTCTTTCGCGGATTCAAAATTCCTACTACTAAACTGAATTTAACTAAAAAAATCTTCGTGGTAAGTACAAAATTCAGCTAAATTGAGTTGATAAGAATTTGATAACAGAAAATCAACAAACCTCCTTGAACTTGTGAAACAACTCTGCATTATTTTCACCCAAAGGCGAACTCAACAAGTTAATCGCCTGCCCAAACCAATGCAAATAAAGAACCAACGCCACTCCATGTGCAGCTGCAGCAATTGCTCCAACCGCCATCAAAAACCAATCAAACCCATCTGCACAAGCAAAAAGCCTCGAGAACGGCACCGCTGCTGGAGGCATCTCTACGTCTTCTTCCATCTCCGCTGCCTCATCTTCGTCCATTGCTGCAGAAGCTGCCGCCTCGTCCATGTATGGGGACGGAGATTCCGGCGGCTCGGAGACTTCAGAGACTGGGGTGAGGGGTTGCATGTGGGGTGGGGACCACCCAAACAGAGCACGGGAAACCATCGTAGCTGAAAAGGAGTTCAGACGGAAACCCAAATTAAACCCTAAAACATTTGGTCATTGTTTCGAAATTGGGGGACCTAGGGTTTCTTAATCGGGAAATTATGAGTGAATTCCTTAGATGAGAGGCGTTAAAAGCGAAGTGGGGGAGAAGATTGGTCGGAGACATCATTGTGATAGATTCCATGTGGGGCCTTCGCTTTGTTTGTTTTGCAGAAAGACCCTTTACCTTTTATAATTAGTGGAAAATGGGCTGAAGGACAAAGTTTTAAATTTTTTTGGCCCAAAAAACGCGGTTTAGATAATTTCATGTAAAGGCCAAACTTCAGCTTATTTTTAGACCTAAGTAAATAATGCTCTGTTTTTAATTTTTTCCTTCCCTCTTTCGATTTTCTTTCAATTCAAATGGAAACTCGAATCATTCATTGATTACGTGCATTTTACATGGTTAATTGGATTATTTCGATTCTTTTATTAAATCGATCTCAACAGGTAATTTTATCCTAATTTAGGTTTTTATTTTCGATCAATTCGATCTATTATTTACTGTTTTTTGTTATATTTTGTTGATCTTATTTTCTTATGAATTTACAGGTTATTTGCGTCATGTCTGATTTGGTTTCAATCAGTAGAGAAGATGTTATATTTTTTTAGATTTTAATGTTATGTGCATTTAGCATTTTCTTGCTGTTTAATATTTATTTTGACTGTACATGGTTTTTTGACATCTTATAATATCATTTGTTATTTATATCTGAATCTGTATAATTTTTGGCAGGAGCAGTCTTGGGAATAGCATTTTGGTTTTATTTTTACTTGATGAGTGTAACTACTCTATTCGACTGGACATGAGTTGTTCTTTAATTGCTGTTAAGAATAGCATATGTGAATATTGGACACATCTTACTCCTAGTTCTATTGAAATGTCATATAATTTGGAAAGTAAGATTATCACAGTTGATACTGATTCAGATTTGCATACAATATTGTACTTTCAAATTTATAAGAAGAGTCCTTTTATTGTTTTCACTGTTAAGTTGTGCCATCATGCTCTGGAGCTCAATGTTAACAGTAATTTTCAAGTCAATTCTAATCAGCAGAGTATTTCAGTTTGTTCTGTTTCTTATAACATCAAGTCTTGTGGTGAATCAAGTTCTTATTTGAAAGATATTATGAAGAAAGGGTGTCAGTTGAATCTTATGGATTTTATTGGTTATTGTTTTAGTGGTGCTAAAGATTTTAGGGAGTTTCTAATGGTTTATCAAATAAAAGAAGGACATGAATTGATTTTTGTTAAAAACTGCCCTGAAAGAATATCTGTCATATACTCTTGGAATAAGGAAGGTTGTAAATTCAATTTAAATGCTTCTTCGGATCCTAGACAGACTCTTCTTTTCTTTATTAGAACTTATAACTTTGCACATTCGTGTGGTGCTGGATTAAGGGATGTTAAGAAAGTCCAAATTTCTAGTAAATTTATTAAATCTTTGATTATTGATCAAATTGGAGATGTCCCTATGAAAAAGCCAAAAGATATTATCGCTGGATTTAGAAGAGAGTTTAATTTTGATCTTTCTTATTATTTTGCATACTCCGGAAAACAATTGGCTTTGAAGGAAATTTATGGAGATGATGCTATGACATATAATGAATTAAATTGGTATTTGGAGACTTTGAAGAAAACTAATCCAGGAAGTTATGTTGCTTTGGATATTGATCCGTCGAGTCAGCAATTTGAAAGAGTTTGCATTGGATTTAATGCTTGCTTAGTTGGTTTTCGGCATTGTCGTCCTCTTATATTTATAGATGCAGCATTTTTAAAGGGTAGACCAGGAGTTTTATTAGCAGCCACTGCAAAAAATGGAAACCAAGGTTTGAGTTTTGGTTTTTGTCTTTTATTTTTTAAAGTTGTTTAGTATTTTGTTTTTGAATTCTTTAGTATGCGATTTTTGGTGAAGTTCATGTATTTTATGGGAATGTTTGTAACAACTCGAATTTTAACAACACGTTAAAATAAGAAATCAAGGCAGAATTAAATTTTAAAATTAGAATTAGGTAAAATGGACATCACTATTGCGTTCGTCTCGGAAAAATACGCGAAATAGAGCCTGAGTTTTCGAAAATCGAAGTCCGTATGACCAAGATATGGCCAAAACAAGATTTCAGCAGACTTTCTGGCAGACTGACCCGTGTCGACTGTAGTGTCGACACCCAAGTCGACCTGCCCCCCCTTGTGTCGACTGTAGTGTCGACTTCCCCCCTGTACAGGTCAACCTAGTCGGCCTGGGGTGGCCCAGAACCCATTTTTGAGGCCCGGGATGAGTTTTGATGGTCCGGATTGACTCTAGGGTTGATGTAAAGGCCCTAAATGGTTCCTACACTTGACTTCTTCCCCAAGACATGCTTTGGGTCTAGTTTGTTGGCTTGTGATGGATTTAGATGGCTAGGATCTAAACTAGGGTTTATCCTACGGCCTAAACTATCCTAGTCTTCTATAAAAAGACCCCTAACCCTACCTTAAACCCTCATAAATTGATCCTACAACTAAACTATGCCAAAATTTCTAATGATCATGGCCTCCACTCAAGCCTCCATCCTCTTGTCATAAATTCTATCTTCAATCACATGAGAGATTACATGATCATATGAGTGTATGAGAGTTTCTATGTTCATATGAGAGCTTCTAAACTTGACTTCAAGGCAAATCTTCATCAAAGCAAGGATCTTTCTTATTATTTTCTCAAGAGTTTTATTGGAGCTTATTGAATTGGGGTTTTTGCTAGTGTGGCTTCGTCTCAATCTTTTTATATATTGATTTGTGCCCTCATAGCATTGTAAGCCCCCTCCTACTCTTAGATATTAACTATGAAGTTAAATGTTCATGTTGCAAGTTTTGGGTTTGAACTTGAGTAGGTTACATGCTTAGAAACTATCATGTTATGTGTAGATTTATCCTATGCATATTCGTAAAGTCATCACCTTGATTTTGTGGTCTAAAAGCTATAAGCTTTATGTTGAAATGTTGCATTATGCAACATAAGAACTCTCTTATCCCTTAAGTTAACTTGCATAGAATGCACCTATATGCTAAGTTTTGGGGTTATGCATGTTTTTGGGGCTTAATAATGTAACATGCAAGTTTGTGAACACATTATATCTCATATGCCACCATGTTTAACTTGCGGCCTTATACCCCTTTTGTCATATCTTTACCAAGTTCCTTCTTTTAATCCATTATGCGTTGTTGCAAATGTATATGCAAGTTTAAAAGCGTTGGGGTTACGTTATGGGTAAACTTTAATGACATGAAACATGATTTGGGTAAATTGGTATAAACATGACAACATGTAATTTTGGCTATGAACATGGGACTTGAAAACTTGACACGTATGGGTTGTAAGTGTAATAAGACACTAGACCAAACATGAAAGTGGCCAACTCGAGGTTGGGTTGAGTTTGTAGCATAAATCTACCCGGACCCGCCCGGCATAACTAGTGGCTACAAACAATAGGACCCAATGTGGGTAGTTGGTCATATAGCACTTAAAACCCGAGGTTAGACTAGATTGTGGTGTAAATCTACCCGGACCCGCCCGGCTTAACTAGTAACCACAACAAAGTCTAATGTGAGAGGTTGGGGTGCATTAATCTAATTAATGCCACATGAAAAGGTTAAATAATTTTGATTAATGACACTTAACCGATATGACACGAATGGGTAGGTTAAGTTAAACCTGACTTGGTTCCTTAATGACACTTAACCATATAAGACAATTAGGGGATGGGGTTAAGTAATTTACACTTAACTAATCCGACTTGGTAATTAGATGGGGTTAAGTAACCTACACTTAACTAATCTAAACACGGTAATTAGATGGGGTTAAGTAATTCATACTTAACTAATCTAACACGGTAAATTCGATGGGGTTAAGTAATTTACACTTAACTAATCTGACTTGGTAATTAGATGGGGTTAAGTAACTTAGACTTAACTAATCTAAACACGGTAATTATATGGGGCTAAGTAACCCTCACTTAACTAATCTAAGCACGATAATTCGATGGGGTTAAGTTAAACACTTAACCAATCTAAACTTTGTAATTTAATGAGGTTAAGTAGCCAATACTTAACCAACTTAACATGATAATTTAATGGGGTTAAGTAACTTATACTTAACCAATTATACATGATGATTTGATGAGATTAAGTAACCTATACTTAACCAATCTAATATGCGGACCTGATAGGGTTAAGTCACAAGACCTTTTAACTTAGGCTTAACTATTGTAATACGATTAGTGGATGGGGTTAAGCTAACCCATACTTAACCAATCCGACTCGATAATCTGATGGGATCAAGATAATCTATGCTTAATCAATCTAACATGATAATCTGATAGTGTTAAGACAAATAAATACTTAACCAATTTGACTTGATAGGGATAAGTCATGAGCTTCTTGGTACACTTAACCAACTTGTAGGGCTAAGCCTTGAACTTGAGAACTTAGCCAATCTTGACATGATTCGTGGGCGGGTTAGGTCATGAACTTGAATGACAACACTTAACCCATTAGACAAAACCCTAGCTCAGGGGACTAGGTTGAAAATCGTAGTTAACAAGGATAGTGGGAAGAGAAGCTAAGTGGTAAACCTTAGTTAAGGATAACTAAGTAATAATTCTTAGCCAAGGACATGAGACTAGTTCATAAATAGATACGGTAAGCCATCGCTTAGTATACGAGGAGGAGCAACTTATCTGACTTGGATAAAAAGCTCCAGCGAACTGGGTGACGAAGCGGTAGCTTCGGGGGACGTGAGGGTACTCTTGGTATCCCTCTGTGAGGTGGCAGGTGGTCCATGAAACCCGGCCTCACAGAGGTTAAGGTCTGCGGTAGAAGAGCCAAGAGTATGTCTTGGTTGCTATGCGAGCGACCTAAAGACTGGGATGGATTAGCGTAGAGTCGACGATACTTGTTTTTGCCCTGGATAGCACGTCGCCGACTACCTACCATCTTTAGTCAATTGTGTACGAACGGAAAGGCAGAGAACTCCCAACAGACCATGTTCTTGCTATCGAGTCATGGGTGAGGTTGGCCCATAGGAAAGTGGGGCTATAGTGGGGCCGGGATGTAGTTCTCATACATGATTTTTCTTGGATTGCCTTTCAGTAGTTGAGGGAGGGGTCACGTGGGACCATAGCCACGAATACAAAAACAGACCTTGGTATCTACATCAGCAGACGACTTAAAGCTCCCGATCGAGTTCTGTATTTCTTGATTTGCCCTGGCACGGAACTCGGGTGGCACATTGAGATACATGTGCGTCTAGACATGGAAACGATTCACGATACATACGTGGGATAAAGGGCGCGGTTGACAGGTGGCATAATCCCTAGTGGCCCTAGGTGGCTTGAACCCAAAACACGGAAACGTTCATTAGGTAGCATAATCCCTAGTGACCCTAGGTGGCATAAATCCTAAGTGAACACGCGATAGTTCATGGTAAGAAAACATAACCAGATCAAGGGTAGCAGTCCAAAATAACCTCAAGGATAAAACGGTACTACGTTGAAGTGGTATGGATTTACATAAGAAAGCCCGTACGGCCTATGGCAAAGGACTGAACTTATGCATGGAAAGAATCATACGAATCAGGAAACCTACATATACGATATATTAGGATGACATGGACCATTACATGACGTTGGGCAAGAGACATTCATAGTTAACACATTACGCGGACCGGGATACTAGTACGTGAGGTGCAGAGCGAATATACATGATAGATACCTTGCGATATTTGTACTTGATAGAAACCTGACGATGTGATACCTTGACTTATCTTGACACCGTAGTTTATCATGACACACTTGTTTATCTTGGTACAGTAGTTCATCCTGTTATTTTGGTTTAGCTTATCTATCTTGTCATCATACTTATGTTCATCTCAGTTCCTCATGCCAGTTAACTTTACTAGTTTATATACTGATAGTAGATAGGGCTTACCAGTCTTTATGACTGACCCTGTTTTGTTTCGCCTCTTTGTCTTCCGTTTCCCCCCCCCCCCAGGTTACAGGGAGGAAATGTTATTGTTAGTTCGGACTTCTTCTGTTTGAAGGTCATCATGTATGGCTTGGACTTTTCTTGGCTATGGCTACTTTACTGTTTCACTTGGGGAATAATTTATGAAAAGGTTTTTATGCTTCTTTACTATTGCAAGACAGGTTTTCATGTAAGAAATTCTCTGATGTAAAAGGCTTTAGACCTTATTTATTAATGATATGAAAGTTGGTTTTACTTCCGCTATTTTATATGTTCTGTCTTGTAATAATTCTGTACATGTTTACCAATAATACCCCTCTAAAGCTAGTGCATTCCTTTGCGAGTGACCCTAGCGGAGGTTGGGTGTTACATTTGGTATCAGAGCAGAAGGTTACCAGACTGGGCAAAAGTTTTTAAAACCTTCTGAAAACTATTTGAAAAACCGTTTACAAAGAAGCATTTTTCAAGAAAAGTTTTTAAAGGCTATTCCCCAAAAGCCATTAGGACTATCCTTTGTTTCCTTGATTGAATCTCTTTTCCTTTCTTTCCTCCATCTGTAGTCACAGTAGTTTTAACTGCGACTAATCCTTGTCTAACTACGTGAGTGTTTTCCCCGTGCGATGGAGAAAGTTCTCGAGGGACCTGTTACCGAAGTTATAGGAAGGGATAATAAGAGCAAGGATAAAGGACACGAGCTTAAGAATAAGCAACTTGTTGGTATGGCTTGATTCACAAAGGAAGATAAGGACAAGATCAGCGAGAGGGCAATTGTATGCTCTCATTTCTAGCGTACCTAAGAGAAATGGTACTGTTTCTGTTAAAGGCTTGGCCTTTCTTTTCTATCATCCCGTCCAGACTTTGTATTGATCATTGCATCATTTAAGTCTGCCTCGATAGTTAAGTCTCTGCACCTTAGTACTAGCATGGTAGAAGATTCCACTTTTGACCCAAAAATCTGGTTGGAGAGTCGGTCCATTTATTTATGACTTGTTTGGAATTGAGAGTGTAAATGTCAAGTGTTGAGATTAGAAGCAATACTTCTATTGTTGAGCTATGGATGGATTCTAGGGATGAAGTGGTTATCCAGTAAGGGATGCCATTCTCGATTTTGAAAGGAGGGTAGTTAAACTCTTAGCTTGCCTTGGTAATACCCTCGAAGTCGCGTGTAACCTTTTGGGTTCTATCATGGTTAGTTACCTAGAATCTTTTGATGCATTTATCGGAAATCTCTGATCCGATCGAGTAACGTTCGCCACTAAGGCGGATGGTCCATTCCGCTTAAGCATGGGTTATAGGAATCACCCTAGTAAGTGCACGTGGTAACATGGATTGGCATTGGTAAACGAGATCCAGAATTCACTAGTGAATTTTGGAGAGCTTGCATGAGTACGTAGATATGGTTGAGCCAAGTATATTAGGGAAAGAATAAATGAAAGTGAAACGAGAGGCGACAGTGAAAAGAGTTCCGACTCATACCTTGGAAATTGGAATCAAGGAGCTACGAAATCATGAAGTCAAAGGCAGTCAAGGCACACTGGAATTAAGCTCAAGGAAATGCGGCTTAGACGCGCGCATCGTGTCTCTTTGTAAGAGTATATCGTTGATCCCTGGTTCTCCTATAGAGCTTGCTTGCATGCTATCGCTTGGTGGATATCCTCTCGGTCCTGTTTCTGTTGCAAACCCCATAAGGAGTTTGTCTTGTTTATCTCCTCGATCTTATCTTGGGAACCTTAGATAGAACTCTTTGGATGTAAACATGTATTTGAAACATGTTATGATTGATATGGTTGCAAATGGTTGCAAGTGGTTGCTCGTGGATGCGCGAATACACGTTAGATACTAGATCGACGCACTCACATTTTGCATTGCATATGTACGAGTATTTATACCTGTTTGAATGTTAATGTGTTGTCATGCGGATGTTGCATATGAATGAATGTTTGTGCACGCATGTAGTACTTATATAACTAGGATTATTTGCATACATGTTGGATTCATGGCACTAAACATACTTTGCATTAGAAAGATCATTCAGGCCTGATCATTAGCATTAGCTAAGGAGCATATACACACACGCTTTGCATATGTTCATATGGCATTAGAAATCATCTAAGGACAATGGTTGCATGTGGACGGTGTTTTGAGTATGATGGATGGTAGGATACGTTCTTCCTAACTTGGAGATTTCGGGGACGAAATCCTTTAAGGAGGGGAGAATGTAACAACTTGAATTTTAACAACACGTTAAAACAAGATATCAAGGCAGAATTAAATTTTAAAATTAGAATTAGGTAAAATGGACATCACCATTGCGTTCGTCTCGGAAAAATACGCGAAATAGAGTCTGAGTTTTCGAAAATTGGAGTCCGTATGACCAAGATATGGCCAAAACAAGATTTCAGTAGACTTTCTGGCAGACTGACCCGTGTCAACAGTAATGTCGACACCCAAGTCGACCTGCCCCCCCCCCCCCTTGTGTCGACTGTAGTGTCGAATTCCTCCTGTACAGGTCAACCTGGTCGGCCTAGGGTGGCCCAGAACCCATTTTTGAGGCCCGGGATGAGTTTTGATGGTCCGGATTGACTCTAGGGTTGATCTAAAGGCCCTAAATGGTTCTTACACTTGACTTCTTCCCCAAGACATGCTTTGGGTCTAGTTTGTTGGCTTGTGATGGATTTAGATGGCTAGGATCTAAACTAGGGTTTATCCTACGGCCTAAACTATCCTAGTCTTCTATAAAAAGACCCCTAACCCTACCTTAAACCCTCATAAATTGATCCTACAACTAAACTATGCCAAAATTTCTAATGATCATGGCCTCCACTCAAGCCTCCATCCTCTTGTCATAAATTCTATCTTCATTCACATGAGAGATTACATGATCATATGAGTGTATGAGAGTTTCTATGTTCATATGAGAGCTTCTAAACTTGATTTCAAGGCAAATCTTCATCAAAGCAAGGATCTTTCTTATTATTTTCTCAAGAGTTTTATTGGAGCTTATTGAATTGGGGTTTTTGCTAGTGTGGCTTCGTGTCAATCTTTTTATATATTGATTTGTGCCTTCATAGCATTGTAAGCCCCCTCCTACTCTTAGATATTAACTATGAAGTTAAATGTTCATGTTGCAAGTTTTGGGTTTGAACTTGAGTAGGTTACATGCTTAGAAACTATCATGTAATGTGTAGATTTATCCTATGCATATTCGTAAAGTCATCACCTTGATTTTGTGGGCTAAAAGCTATAAGCTTTATGTTGAAATGTTGCATTATGCAACATAAGAACTCTCTTATCCCTTAAGTTAACTTGCATAGAATTCTAGATGCGAACTTCTAGCCATTTTTCTATGTCATCTATCACCATGATTCACCTATATGCTAAGTTTTGGGGTTATGCATGTTTTTGGGGCTTAATAATGTAACATGCAAGTTTGTGAACACATTATGTCTCATATGCCACCATGTTTAACTTGCGGCCTTATACCCCTTTTGTCATATCTTTGCCAAGTTCCTTCTTTTAATCCATTGTGCGTTGTTGCGAATGTATATGCAAGTTTAAGAGCATTGGGGTTACGTTATGGGTAAACTTTAATGACATGAAACATGATTTGGGTAAATTGGTATAAACATGACAACATGTAATTTTGGCTATGAACATGGGACTTGAAAACTTGACACGTATGGGTTGTAAGTGTAATAATACACTAGACCAAACATGAAAGTGGCCAACTCGAGGTTGGGTTGAGTTTGTAGCATAAATCTACCCGGACCCGCCCGGCTTAACTAGTGGCTACAAACAATAGGACCCAATGTGGGTAGTTGGTCATATAGCACTTAAAACCCGAGGTTAGACTAGGTTGTGGTGTAAATCTACCCGGACCCGCCCGGCTTAACTAGTAACCACAACAAAGTCTAATGTGAGAGGTTGGGGTGCATTAATCTAATTAATGCCACATGAAAAGGTTAAGTAATTTTGATTAATGACACTTAACCGGTATGACACGAATGGGTAGGTTAAGTTAAACCGGACTTGGTTCCTTAATGACACTTAACCATATAAGACAATTAGGGGATGGGGATAAGTAATTTACACTTAACTAATCCTACTTGGTAATTTGATGGGGTTAAGTAACCTACACTTAACTAATCTAAACACGGTAATTAGATGGGGTTAAGTAATCCATACTTAACTAATCTAACACGGTAAATTTGATGGGGTTAAGTAATTTACACTTAACTAATATGACTTGGTAATTAGATGGGGTTAAGTAACTTAAACTTAACTAATCTAAACACGGTAATTAGATGGGGCTAAGTAGCCTTCACTTAACTAATCTAAGCACGGTAATTCGATGGGGTTAAGTTAAACACTTAATCAATCTAAACTTGGTAATTTAATGAGGTTAAGTAGCCAATACTTAACCAACTTAACATTATAATTTAATGGGGTTAAGTAACTTATACTTAACCAATTATACATGATGATTTGATGAGGTTAAGTAACCTATACTTAACCAATCAAATATGCGGACCTGATAGGGTTAAGTCACAAGACCTTTTAACTTAGGCTTAACCATTGTAATACGATTAGTGGATGGGGTTAAGCTAACCCATACTTAACCAATCCGACTCGATAATCTAATGGGATTAAGATAATATATGCTTAATCAATCTAACATGATAATCTGATAGGGTTAAGACAAATAAATACTTAACCAATTTGACTTGATAGGGATAAGTCATGAGCTTCTTGGTACACTTAACCAACTTGTAGGGCTAAGCCTTGAACTTGAGAACTTAGCCAATCTTGACATGATTCGTGGGCGGGTTAGGTCATGAACTTGAATGACAACACTTAACCCATTAGACAAAACCCTAGCTCAGGGGACTAGGTTGAAAATCGTAGTTAATAAGGATAGTGGGAAGAGAAGCTAAGTGGTAAACCTTAGTTAATGATAACTAAGTAATAATTCTTAGCCAAGGACATGGGACTAGTTCATAAATAGATACGGTAAGTCATCGCTTAGTATACGAGGAGGAGCAACTTATCTGACTTGGATAAAAAGCTCCAGCGAACTGAGTGACGAAGCGGTAGCTTCGGGAGACGTGAGGGTACTCTTGGTATTCCTCTGTGAGGTGGCAGGTGGTCCGTGAAGCCCGGCCTCACAGAGGTTAAGGTCTGCGGTAGAAGAGCCAAGAGTATGCCTTGGTTGCTATGCGAGTGACCTAAAGACTGGGATGGATTAGCGTGGAGTCGACGATACTTGTTTTTGCCCTGGATAGCACGTCGCCGACTACCTACCATCTTTAGTCAATCGTGTACGAACGGAAAGGCAGAGAACTCCCAACAGACCATGTTCTTGCTATCGAGTCATGGGTGAGGTTGGCCCATAGGAAAGTGGGGCTATAGTGGGGCCGGGATGTAGTTCTCATACATGATTTTTCTTGGATTGCCTTTCAGTAGTTGAGGGAGGGGTCACGTGGGACCATAGCCACGGATACAAAAACAGACCTTGGTATCTGCATCAGCAGACGACTTAAAGCTCCCGACCGAGTTCCGTATTTCTTGATTTGCCCTGGCACGGAACTCGGGTGGCACATTGAGATACATGTGCGTCTAGACATGGAAACGATTCACGATACATACATGGGATAAAGGGCGCGGTTGACGGGTGGCATAATCCCTAGTGGCCCTAGGTGGCTTGAACCCAAAACACGGAAACGTTCATTAGGTAGCATAATCCCTAGTGACCCTAGGTGGCATAAATCCTAAGTGAACACGCGATAGTTCATGGTAAGAAAACATAACCAGATCAAGGGTAGCAGTCCAAAATAACCTCAAGGATAAAACGGTACTACGTTGAAGTGGTATAGATTTACATAAGAAAGCCCGTATGGCCTACGGCAAAGGACTGAACTTATGCATGGAAAGAATCATACGAATCAGGAAACCTACATATACGATATATTAGGATGACATGGACCATTACATGACATTGGGCAAGAGACATTCATAGTTAACACATGACGCCGGCCGGGATACTAGTACGTGAGATGCAGAGCGAATATACATGATAGATACCTTGCGATATTGTACTTGATAGAAACCTGACGATGTGATACCTTGACTTATCTTGACACCGTAGTTTATCATGACACACTTGTTTATCTTGGTACAGTAGTTCATCCTGTTATTTTGGTTTAGCTTATCTATCTTGTCATCATACTTGTGTTCATCTCAGTTCCTCATGCCAGTTAACTTTACTAGTTTATATACTGATAGTAGATAGGGCTTACCAGTCTTTATGACTGACCCTGTTTTGTTTCGCCACTTTGTCTTCCGTCCCCCCCCCCCCAGGTTACTGGGAGGAAATGCTATTGTTAGTTCGGACTTCTTCTGTTTGAAGGTCATCATGTATGGCTTGGACTTTTCTTGGCTATGGCTACTTTACTGTTTCAGTTGGGGAATAATTTATGAAAAGGTTTTTATGTTTCTTTACTATTGCAAGACAGGTTTTCATGTAAGAAATTCTCTGATGTAAAAGGCCTTAGACCTTATTTATTAATGATATGAAAGTTGGTTTTACTTCCGCTATTTTATATGTTCTGTCTTGTAATAATTCTGTACATGTTTACCAATAATACCCCTCTAAAGCTAGTGCATTTCTTTGCGAGTGACCCTAGCAGAGGTTGGGTGTTACAATGTTGGTGAATTTCATGCTAGTGGATTCAGTTTTGATGATGTGTTGAATTAGATTTGATCAGCCCTGGCCTAATGTTTATGTTTTTGTCAGAATTGAATCTTGTTTTATAGTTCAAATTTTCAAGTACCATTACATCATTGAAAAATATTGTTACTGACAAGTATTTGTTTACAAAAAAATTCTACTTGTTGCCTTCAGTTGATGATATATCTCTGGTTTCCCTTGGCTGCTGTGACGAAAAGGAATTTCGCTCGGTCCGAACCTGTCGCTAAACCGACCCAGACCGTTCGAAACGCCCTATCGTTTGAGAACACGACAAAATAGAACGCATACAAAAGAACATTTCATTGTATATCACAACAATGCATCAGATTACAAGAATATACAGAGTATAAATGAATATTACACAGAAATATCAGAGATTTAAATTACATTTAAATACATAGCAGCGGAAAATAATACAATACACAACTAGAATGAGATATACGGATACAAAGCTTTCCGTATATCGTTCCAGCTGTAAACCAGGATCCTGTGAATAAAAATCTGCAAAACCAAAACTACTAACTGCCCGTGTCAAAATAAGGGCACCCAGAGTTTAGGTTAAAACAATAAACTCCAGGTCAGTCATGGGACTGGTGTGAGAACTAAAACAGTGGTAAATCTTTATTTTAAAGATAGGTAAATCAAGGGACCACGCCGTATAACATGGAACGGGTTTCCTCCCAAGAATACCAGTGCATATAAGTAACAGCGCAATGCTAAATAAAGAAAAATGAAGCTGTTATAAGACCCAGGTCCCATCACACAATGCAACGCAGCCGAGGATAGGGTTTTCCCTTATAACAGCCAAAGAATGCTTGATACGTTTAAAACAAATCATTTGATACTATTCACTACACCAAACAGTCTATTTTGTAACATTTTCGCGGGCCCTATTAGTCACGGTTATAATTGTTACTATTTAATAACGTTTATTACCGTGATGTTCAGTTATAATAGTAATTACCGTTACAATGGTCCAGAATTTTGCATGCAAGGGGCCGTATGGTAATTTTACTTCTTACTCACGTTTCAAACCCTTTCGTTCCTTTTCGTTATTGCCACAACACTTAGATCCCCAATTTTTTCAAAGCCGCCGCCTAGCTAGGTTTACTCCTGCCTTCGCTTCTGACCGGTTTCTTTCATCTCGATCGCCTGCCACGTTTTGATCGACCACGTTTCTTTCCCCGCCGATGCCGATCCATTCAACTGCTGAGGTATTTTTTTTATGCTGTCACTTAAATAATGTCGGTCAATCTAAGTTTAATCTCAGATTGGGTTCAATCCGCGTTTTGATCGATCTCCTTCTTTTAGTAACACTCATAGACCCTCTGTTATATGAACCTCGACTGAATTTAATCTCAGATTGGGTTCTTTGTTAATAAAGTATTGTAATGGTAAAAAATTATAGATGGTTATGGAGCAGTGTCAGACCTGTCACTTAAAGTTCTATGAGTTTAATACTTTTATCCAAACTAATGTTAGCATTTCTAATCTGATCTTATATTCATTACCATGACAAGATGGTATTTTTGTAACTTACTAAAATGTATTTTGACATGCCGCCATGCTGTAGTTTATTGTTTGGCAAAATTATTATGCCTAAATGCACACCAGCATATATTATTTTGGGTGGGTGGATGTCGACCAGAATCATCAAATCAAATATGACACTATCAGTATCATATTAAAAGCGCTCGTATATGAACTGGTGGTGAGATATTTGGAATCCATTGCACACCTAATTTCCTTTATTTCCTTCAGTTAGATGTCTCACTACGTCGACTCTAGATTATGTTGTCCCTATACGGAAATAATACGGTTGGCGCACATGCATGTACTGTTGAGATGGTAAATTATAGTAACTTAAAAAGCCAGCACTTGTCTTTTCTGTAAAGGTTGTTACAGTTGGAATTTGTCATGCCGCACCAAGAGAACGTTATCTGATCCTTATCCTTAGGCTCTCCTTGTGAAAATCTGTTCAACAAAACATCTCTTAGTTTATGTCTTAAATGCTAGTATGTAATTGTGCTATTCTAATTTCTGCTGAAATTTTTTATCTGCTTTGAAATTGACTGAAACAACCATGTTTGCTTCTTCAACTGCTATCATTTCTTTCACATTATACTACCTATATCTTTTGTATTATCACCACTATTATTTTGTTTTTTATTTATAATTTTAACTTTTTGATTATCTTTACTCAAAATTTGAACACATGACGTCTGGCATGCATGCATGCATGTTTCAGACATCTTGTACATGAGGAACAAAAGAAATGAAGTTATAAATGTGTGTGTATATCATTCGAGCAAACATAGGGATAATATTTTGGTAAAGTAGAAGCTATAATTTTTTTTATTGAACAAATGTGAAACCCAAACTAGAAATTGTTGGTTGATCAACGTTGTTTAGATTTTGAACCAATACGTAGTTTTGGCACGTTTTAAATTTTGTTAATTGTTGAGATGATTATTGTTGTTGAATGCAAGTGTGTAAAGTATGTTAAAATCTTTGAATGATGGGTATTAGTTGTTAAACTTTGTCTGCTTAATTGTACACCCATTTATCTACTTGAACTGCTGTCTCTATATCATATTAAGGCTAAATTGTTTTTATGTGTATAACATGTTCCAATACAATTAGTATTAATACTATATTGAATATATGGTAAAAGTTAAATGTACACAGTTCGAATATAGTATTTAAGTCATCTAGATGGTTTTCTTCTTTCTTGGTAAATCCCCCATTTGTTTGAAAAATTACTAGACATTTCTTATACTGAGTTTCCATAAAATGATTTCTACAGCGTGCAATAATGCAAAAAATATAGTTGTGACTTATCCAAATGCAAATTCTATCATGGGTTTGCTAGATTAAATTATTTCAACATCACCTGTAGCAATAATGGTAAATTTATTGCATTGGCCAATCTCATTTGAGGTTATTTTTCATAAATTTTTAGGTTTTTTTTATTAATTTCGAATTTCAATTCCATGTTTAACTTCAATTCATAAATACTTACTATAGTGAATATGATGCTACATCATTGAATGTTTGGTTACTGTCTTGCATAGTTTTATTTCCATTATGATGAAATAGACTACTTATAACCCATGAGATATGATAAAATTATTTGCTGAGTTTCTTATTACTGTGTATGAATTTACTATATGCTACTTGCCACTAATCTCCATTTTAAGGGGCATCCACCATTGCTACTTGTTATCTTTAAGAGATGTAAGCTACACCGTCTTTTTGCATTTCTTCCTTATATTTGCAAGTCAAAATTTTTTAATCGTGCTAATGCAATAAAATTAACAAAATGTCAGGTAGTTCATCGAGACACACAGAAAACACAGAAGATGTCCCTCCGCTTCCTCCAAATAAAAAGTACTTTATAAATGTTGAAATGGATAGTGCTAAAGGGAAAAATGAAAAAAAAGTGGAGCTCCCGATGTGATGCTTTGATCCGTGGGTACATTTCAATCGGTTATGATGATTGGAGGAACGTAGATGTCTTTTATAAAGATGCTTTATGGAAAGTAATACTGGTATCTTACTTCTCATTTAAATTTAATAAATCATAGACAGTTATCTTTGTATGACTACCATATTATTATGTGCAAATCTATACATCTTTGTATGACTACCATATTCAAGTGTCCTTGGTTCATTTAGTAGTCCATTTGTACATCTTTTATCTAATTTGAACTAGGGTGCTAATGGCCACTTTACCATATAAAAATGCTTGATTTATGCCAATGAATTGAAATAATTCTTTAAAAGGATTTATGTCGCAGTATTCAAATTTCAGTTTTAGAAATATGCGTCAATGCCGACTTTGTTTGGAAAATATTCTACATCTTCCATCATTATTTCAATTCTATATATATAAAATAAACCTTGGCTTTTCCTGTTCTAGATGGAATAATCAAATTATGTTTTTCTGTGGATCCCTTTAGTCACTCCGTTCCAATTCATATAAGAAGACGGTACATTAAACTTCTATCTATACACCATATCAGTTTGTAAGTACAAATCATGAGCAAAATCAAAAGTTTATTGCCATTGCACAACAAATTTTATTTAGCTTTTTCATTACTTAGTTGTTTGTTTATTGCATTAACTTCTTATATACATGACGTGAATACATCACATATATCAATTTGATGACATGGGACATTATCTCGGTGCGTCATTTCCAAATTGTTAACTAATGTCGGAAGCATTTGATTTGAGGACCTCCAAATCCATAGTTTAAGAGTCTTACTACTATACTAGTGCCACATGATGTTGATCTGTTTAATTTTCTTAATACAAATTGTGGCGAATGAGTTTAGGCCTACTATTGAGATTATTAAGCTGTAACTTTTTGTCCGATGAAAGCTCAAATCCAATATGTCAAGTCAGCTCGCTGCCTTTTCTGTTTAGAATGATAATTCCTTCTGCAAATTTGAGTCCCTGGGTTTTAGTTTTGCTAAATAGTTGGTAGCGAAGGGATATGTAGGATGTGACTCCTACATACCAAATGAAATGAGAAATTTTGTAGCTTGTTATTTTATGGTAGCTCCTTTAAAAGTATATTATACTAGTCCCTGGTTACGTAAGTCCTTTTGTAGCATGTGACTCCTACATATATCAATTTTGTAGCTTGTTATTTTATGGTAGCTCCTTTAAAAGTATTTTCATTTTCCCATTGCTCAAATATATAAGCGTTACACTATGTAGGTGCTAAGATGTAACATGTAGATGTAACTGATCAGCCATTTCAACCAATAAATAATGTTCATTGCCACTACTGGATAAACAAATGTACAGTTTTGTTAATTTTGTTTTTGCGGTGACTTGTGAACTTAGAAACCTCAGTTTTATCTTATGTCACAATGTAATGGTAACATTAGTAGAACAGTTAAGCAGTTTGCTACATGTACATTAATAAAACTATTTAGGCAGGATGCTATATTTTTATGTAAATTAGTCTCTACTACAATTAATATGCATTTCTTTCAATAGGAATGTACAGCCAAACAATTCCATGCAACTGCCCCCCCCCCCCCTCCCCGGCCCCATACTTTTGCATATTTAGGAGCAATCTTACCATCTGCATGGGAGCAACTTTTGAGCAATGTTATCCTTCTTCTAGTTGTTTAGCTAAATCATTTAAGTGTCAATCCACTTACCATCTCAATTATCAATATTATACCAAAAAGTATATGGGTCAACTGATCCGTTTTTACCCCGTTGTTCTCAGCCAGTGTTAAATTAATAGAATAAATATTTTATTAGAAATTTTCCTAAATTTAAAGTTTACTTCAGTAATGCATTCGTTAGGCTTCAATCATGTGGCAGGCATTTGTTAGCAACATTTGTTTATTTGCAAATACAACCATAAGGACCTGGTTGTTATTCAATTGGATACAGAGAGGCATAGGAGCTTGGGCCATTTTTAACACAGAAAGGTGTTCCTGAACTCATGTTTAAAAATTCAAGGGATAATGGTAACTAAAAAGATGCATAACCAAATAATACCTGCATCCAATTATTATTTTACATATATGTAAAACTAATTTTTTTTCAAAAAGTAATAATGATCACATAAATATGAAATTGAAATTATGCTCAAGGCTTGGAGCAATGAGCGAGCACTTACTTTCATCGACATACTAGTTTATCTATGTGGAAATGATACTAAGATGGAGGAAGGGATTGGTTACAGGGAAGTCATGGAAGCAGTGTAACTTTGTTGCCTTGGTGTTTGATGGAAGCCCTGAAAGGACCAGCAAATGCAAAAAAAAATTAAGGAAAGCCTTTGGTGATTGCATAACAATAGCCATAAATTTGTTGCTATTATGATCGTGAGACCCCCCTGTTCTGCCATGGACCAGTGCTTCTTTTTTTCCCTCTTTTTCCTTTTCCAAAAAAAAAAAAAAAAAAAAAGAAGAAGATAGAAATTGGTAGTTTGGATAGTTTCTGGAAGGGGGAGCATAACATGTTTGGCGAAGAAATGTGTTTCTGCAAGCTAGAGATGCTAATGTTCCAAGCATGAAATCGTGTATCCCACGTTAAACTCAGTAATGACAAAAATTTATGGGATGGCTAATTTATAGTTTGAGAAGTTTCTTTTGCTATTTTGAATTTTACTATTAAAATGACATAATTTTATGTTTAATAATATTTTTGTTGAATAAGTTAAAAATAGATTTTATGGATATCCTTTACTTTTTGGAAGAAATATAAATTATATTTGTCTTTTTTAATCAAATATTACATATAAAAAACTACATCTCTTTAGTAAATGCACTATTTAAGAAATTATGTTCCCTTTTTCACGCGGTGCACCACGACTTCATGAAAGCCTTATGATTTTTTTGTTGCATGTTGTAAATAGCTACGTGTGTAGCTTGATCCAACTATTGTTTTTCAATCTATATATGACACATGATAAACTATCGTGGACACATAATAATTCCATATTTACATTGAAATTACATTACATTTTGTTTTACTTGACACATGTTGAATTTTTTTCAATATTCTTCTCCTGGTCACGTATGATAACTTTATAAATGTATATTTAACTTTATAAGCTCTAAAATTTGTATTTATAAAATACACCTTATTTGAAATGACCTCGTCCATTAATTGTGTAAATAAAAGATCAAGGCCGCATTTTTTACCTTTATTGTAACCAAACTCATCAATTGTCAAATAAATCAAACGACAGGTTAATCATGGATGTGAATCATAGAAATTACATGAAATGTAATCTATATGTATTTTTCCAACTGTACCCATTGGTTAAACTGAAAAAAGTTTCATATCTGAACTACGTCGAGTGCAAATGAAACTTTATTATTTATTTTTGATTAAAAGCTTAATACAGCGATAATCAAAGCATAGAACAATGCATCATACAAATTACTGAATAGAAGTTTCTGCCTGAACTAAAATATACGTATATAACACTAGTGAGGTATGTCTACAAAGATGTTTGGTGATACTCTTTCTTGTAAGCAAATCCACTATAATGTAGTTTGTTACAATATACTCTATATTACAATTTGTTTTACACTCATCCTTATAGGAAAATAGCATTGTTATAATGTAGTTCACAACTTTATGACAAAATGTTTCAGTTATTTTCCATCATGGGATGCCTCATAACAAAAACTAACATTAGTTTCACAATGTAGGAGGCTACAAGTGCTTGTATGCTAATTTTTCTAGTATAGCTCCAAAAATATTGTAATCTAAAGTGAATCTTGCACTCCTGACATCCAATGATATTGTAATCTGAATTGAATCTTGCACTCTTGATGAGTTGGTACGTAGTTCAGATTTCTTAAGTAAGCTTTGTGATAAATTATGATACATGTATTTATTTGTATATTTCACTAGAAAAGGGAAAATCCGGAAAGCAAGCCTATGCGAGCTCTTGTTTGGAAAATAGCACATACAAGCAAAAAAATCGGGGAAGTACTTCCATGTGCCGCTGAAAAGTATGCAAGTAATCCGATTTTTTTTATCAGACTCTACTCTGTTAGCACATACAATTAAAAACGTCAAATGTTGAGTACAATTAATGCCATAAACCATCAGAATATTAGGAAAATTTAGCAACTATCTTCATTTGTAATGTTTTTGGTCTTAATCTCATGAATTATAGTGTTTTTTTAAATAGAATATTCATTTTTTTTTAAATCAAATCCGTGTTATCCAAGATTCATTTTATTATATTAATGGCGCTGCTGTCAACTTTGAATCATATAATAAACCTGTAGCGGTAATTGCA